>HG995373.1:7500000-8750000 GCA_905333075.3 Atethmia centrago | reverse complement strand
ATTGAGCCGCGAGCTTATTGCCATCAACCGAGCATAAATGCAGACTCCGGGCTGCTACTGAGAAATTCCAGATAGAAAAACTCAATAACACTGCTTGACCTGGTAATCGTATCCGTAGCGCTTGTAACCACTAAAACAACAGAAACAAAATAAAATATAAAATAATAATAATACCAGCCTATTATTGTCTCAGTGCAGGGCAAAGGCCACTTCTCGTTCAGAGAAGGCACAAGCATTGATCACATTTCTTATAAAAACTACCATTTTAATAGGAAATGACAGATTTTACTTCCATATAAAGAGAGGGGGGCTTGTGGCTAAGTAATAACAGCCGCACGGGTCGATCGATCAGGTTAAGCTACGCTTGCCGCGGTTGGTCCGTGGATGGGTGACCATCTTTACATACCAAGACCCCTCCGTGCCTCGGAAAGCACGTTAAGCCGTTGGTCCCGGCTGTCATTTGTAGATCTTTGACAGTCGTTACGGGTCGTCAGAAGCTCGAAAGTCTAACAACCAGTCTTACCAAGGGGTATCGTGTTACCCAGTAACTGGGTTGTGGAGGTCAGATAGGCAGTGCATGTAAAATACTGGTATTCAGCTGTATCCGGTTAGACTCCAAGCCGACCCCAACATAGTTGGGAAAAGGCTAGGCAGATGATGATGATCATAGAAGAAAAAAGCACCAAAATTAATTTAACACGTGTTCCATCACATTCCAGGTGGTCAAGTGATCTCCACCAAGTGCACCGAGTTATACCAGATCAAGACGAAGCAGTACAGCATCCTGGGCCTGCCGGTGTGGTGGGTGTACACGTCGCCGCGGTATGCCCTCACTCCTGGAGCCATGCCCGCCGAGTGCTGGGCTTTCCAGGGCTTCCCTGGGTACCTGGGTAAGTACTTGATCCTGTCAAATAAATCAAGTTATGTCTTGATTTCCAAATATTGATAAGATTCGTAGTGATTTTAAATACTAAATATATAATTGAAAGTAGGAGATTTGTCTCAAATAATTTTTGTATGTCATAAAGTTTAGGAGTAGATGACAGTTACCGAAAAAGTACTGTTTTTTTTAACAGAATAGAATGTAAACATGATATTTAGGGCGTCGCGTAGTTGTTGAATCAGTTCTATTCGAGCCTCGGAACATAAAGGTGTCTTCAGGAAGTCTATACTGATATTATATTGATACCTAATTAAACAGTTTGTTAAATATTGCTATATACCAAGTGTATGTGTGCAGGAATATAAATACAGAAATATTCGTACTGAAAAGGCGTATCATTTCAATTATGAATAAACGACTTAAGGTAAGAACCAACACGCCCGCCCTTCACTTCCTAGTGCTTTAGCTGGGAAGAAGTGACGCAACAAACTGTCCAGCAGCACACCTGTCTGTTAGATTAGAACAACTTGATTCTACACAATAGTATGCCAAGTAAATAATATTCCATAACAAAGAAACACAAAATATTAGATTGCCATCAACACGCTATATAAGAAAATGAATACTGAACGTCTAATGACACAATTTAATCATCTGTGGACCCATGATATGGCCGTACCACCTACGTCTTCTTGGCCTGATGTTTAGGATGACTGTGATGATGTCCAACAACTGCAATTTCTATACAGCTGACAACTAACACCAATGTGTATTGTTTCAGTGGTCCGAACATATGCGATAATAGAAGTGACAGGATTCTCCCTAGAACACATGTCCCGCCTGCTGGCAGTCGAAGGCAAGATCGAGTCCGCACCGAAAAACTTCTCCGTATACGTACGTAGTATTGTTATTTGTTTGTTATAAGAGTATGCATGTGGCTTGCGGTTACGAAATCTGTAAATTGTGATGTGTTTGTAGGTAACATTAATATTCGGAGCTTTTGTATTTATATAAGTGTGTATTTGTGTTTAAACTTGAACCTACTTAATAGTAACCAGCCTACTGAGCTCAGCGATAGTGAACTGGGGGCCGTGCTCGAAATTAACTGATTTTATCAATTTTGAACATTGTTTGTGAGACAGCGAAAAATAATTTAAACAAATTTATTTGTGATTTGAAAAGGTGAGTTCGTAGTTTTGCGGGGATTTTTCAAATAAATGAATTATTTTTTTATTACTAAAATTCGTAACAAGTTTTCCAAAAAATGACAGAGACTGACGTTTGCTCAACTTTTTACAAGAAACTACTTTTGAACATTAAAAAATATCATCAACAACATCATTATGGTTTATCAAAAGTTTTTAACTTTGTTACAAAATATAGCAGAAAAATAATGTTGATAAAACCTAGTTTTCGATAAAAACCCAGTCAGTAATGTATTTTTTCCTATGATTTAACAAACCATTTAAGAAAATTCTAAATCACACGTTAGTCTTCAGCTGTCCTTAAAATATTTTTTTTAATGATATTCCACTATCTTCATTAAGTAAATCAATGGCGAAATAAACAATATTTTCGAGAGCGCAAAACTGATGAAACTAATAACAGGCGCTGTGACCGACACAAATGGTTTAGCGGCTGTAGCGCCACAAAAACGTATACTCACGCTGACTAATGTTTAATTTATTCCAAACTTTCTCATAATTAAATAAGAAGTTGACAAAAGAGGGTTTTTTCGTGCACGGAGCCTTAACGCATTCACGCAGAGCATGAGCAATGTACTCGCGTTTTGGATAATGTTCAATCATGGGCATCAATATTACAAGTAACTGCACGCTGTGCTTCTGTCGTATTACTAAAATTGTACTATCATTCGACAGCAAACCGATTAATGTTTCAAAGTCATCATACATAACCAGCTTGTTGATGGTTATTTATTTTTTTTGGGTGGGAAATCATCAAATAACTTCTCCCGCTCTGGGTGGAGCGGGAGGGTGTGTCAGACTCTTACTGATTAAAACCCACCCGTATTCCTTCCGTTGCCTGTGTAGCCAGGGGCCTCGGTAACCCTTTAGTACCTTCCCGCGAGCTTGTTGATGGTTGCTCCGTTGCCTGTTTTGTAACTTGCTTAAAACTATTTGTTTTTGTCTTGTTTCTTTATTTACTGCCAAAATTAAATGTTGCAAAGTTAAATGCGTAACCTGCTGTAACTAACCTACTCTCTGCCAACATTAAAACCACACCACCCATTATTGTACTGTTTATACAATTTTAGTTGTCAAATAATCCCATGTAAACAGGAACGAACCTATTGCTATTATTATACATATCGTCCCCGTAGAACGAAATGTCACTAAGTCCATAAATGGTCAAAATGGTTTTGAATGCCATAAAACTCACCGTATTTTTCTGCAAATTTTTATCTTACCATCATTTCAATAAGTTTTATAGTTTTCGTTTTAACTTTGCGAAAACACATCATGTTAACATGTTGAAGCTTAAAGTTTGGGGAACAAATTCCTAAGTTACTTAATTATTTTATGACTACCTAAAACTCATTAAAATATAACTAACTTAAGTATTGACTTAGGTAAACGTATTTATATTTTACTGATTTCCCTTTCCACAATTATAACTACTAACTAGGAGAGATAAAATACTTAGGTAATTATTTTTAGAATATTATGTTGCTCAGAAACAAGTTACAATATAACTAACTTAATTTAAATTCTATTAAATTAATTAAAAGATCGGCGAAATATCACTTACTCAGATCGAAAAATCACGAACTTTCTTCGAAACTAAATGATTCAAGGGTAAAAGATTTCCTAATTGTCCATAAAGAAACAAATGATTTTCTTTTAATATTTTATGTTAAAACATAAGCCTGAATCAAATAACAATGAGATGTAAGTTACGTTTTTTATTTTGTTTTTTTTTGTTTTTTGAGGTCTCATTTTGGTCATTTTCGACTTAATGACATTTCGTTCTACGGGGACGATATGTAACCAGACACAAATTCAGATTTTGGGCCAGGCAAAACTATTCAAGTTAATATTTGAATAGTATTTGCAACTCTGCTTACTGTCTCGGAAGTCATTTGCGAGTGTTCATTCAGTGGTTGTCTTGGGCTCATGGTATTGCACAGTTACATTCTGTTGACAACTTTCTGTTTTGCATTAATCCTGTGTTGTGTGCTTGCATTTTTCATTTAACTGTTGTTGATGTTGTTTGTTGGTTTAATTGTCAATTATCTAACCTGCCTCGTTGGTCTAGTGGTCGCAAGCGCTACTGTTGAGCATGAGGTCGTGGGTTCGATTCCCGCGTGTATTCCCGTTCGTCCCCTCGACTTCGTCCACCTAGTGGGACAAACGGGAATTTACAAAAATAATACTCAACTTGTTGCCGATCGTCCCACTCGGGATTTTAGAGGGACGAATGGGAATATGTTCTTAGATTAGTGCCATTCGTCCCCCTAAATAATATTGTGCATGAAATGTTAATCGTGTTGTTTTACAGTTTACTTTTCAAATTACTTGGTTGGATTTAATAATTATTTTACAAAATAAATTGTTCTGTATAAATATTACATGGCTCGGGCGAGATGCACCGGCTGGCGATGCCGCTACTCAACAAAAGAGTGACATTAACATTGTTACATTTGCGTGAACCCCATTGAACAACCAGTCCGAAATTATTTGGTGGGACCAATGGGACTCAAAAAAAAATTTATAAATTATTCCCGTTCGTCCCACCAACAAAATCAGTGGGACGATCGGGAAAAAAAACAACGAATTCCCGTTCGTCCCACTAGGTGGACGAAGTCGTGGGGACGAACGGGAATACACGGATTCCCGGGTCGGGCAAGTTGTTATTGGGTTTTCTATATGGAATTTCTCAGTAGCAGCCCGGAGTCTGGATTTGTGCCCGGTTGATGGCAATTGGCTCGCCCCTATTACATGGGACTTAAACATAACTGGCGAAATGTGGGTGTACTGCAGCAGGCTTAGCATGACGCTTTCTATTTATTCGAAGAATAGACACGGCTCTTTCTATACAAAGTCACATTTCGTGTCTCCTTTTTTGACATCTCACTGTAGAAACGATCTTTGTTTAGGTCCTTTATTATGAAGAAGGATTTCTACGGTGCCGTGTCTATTCTTCGAAGAAATAGAAAGCGTCATGCTAAGCCTGCTGGTACAGCTCTGCCCAACCCTTCGGGGAAACAAGGCGTGATGTAGTGTTATGTATGTTGTCTAACCTGCAAAAACTAACTCACTTCTTGCCAACATTGCTTGTGCAATTTCATAAAATCATACTTGCTAAAATAATCTCATGTGTGCGCGCGCCTACAGCCATTAACCGGCTACTACAGTTTGGCCGGTACCGCGTACCGCCGCACCGCGCGGCTCCCGGGCAGTGCAGGCCGTTCATTCGTCAACGCTCACGGCGTCCCGGCCCCGCCCGCTTCGCCGCGCATTCCTAAGGCGCGGTATAGCTGTATCGGTCAAACTAAAACCCAAATTCTGGGCTGGGGCAACATAATTTAAACTAATATTTGAATGCGTCTTGGTGGCTTGTTCACCCTTTTAGAAATACGTGTCTTAATTAATTAGTTGTCTTGGGCTCATGGTATTGCACTAGCTTTTGTTTCACACCTTTCTTTCTGTTGGACGTTTATGTTGTGTTGTGTCGTGTGCTTACTATTTACTTCCTATCATTAAAACATCGGGGTTAGTATAAACACCCTTGTACATCATACTTTTAAAAAAAAAATAATTTATAAATATTCAATCAATCAAGTCAGCCCACTGTGAGAGGCTCTCCACAACACCCTGTCCTCCCTCCCGCCTTCTCCATCCTGTCTGTCCCAGCCATCTTCTTCCGGCCACCGTAGGCGCGGGCTTGAGGACGGAGAGCAATGGGTAGCTCACCGTCCGGTAAGGACCAGGCCCGGGTCGACGGCGCGTTGTATTCCACGCGCGCCTCAAAGAGATGTTGTCAGCACAAAGGTAGGGGTCCACTAGGGCCGATGCCTGCCGGGGTCGCGGGAAGGTACTTATGGGTCACCGAGTCCCCCGCAACACAGGCAACAGGAAGGAACACGGGTGGGTTTTAGTCAGTAAGAGTCTGACACACCCTCCCGCTCCGCCCAGAGCGGGAGAAGTTAAAAAAAAAGCCATCTTAAGGTCGTCGGTCCATCTAGCTGGGGGGCGTCCCACACTACTCTTGACGATACGCGGGCTCCACACCAGGACTCGGCTGCTTCTTCGACAAACATCTGGGTAATCTCACTCTCCTCTCGCAGCTTTTCTCTATTACTTTCTCCCATAGCTTCATACTATGTGACATGAGCTTTATCCCTCTATAGTTGTTGCAGTCCTTAACATCACCTTTATTCTTGAAGATGGGCACTAGCGAACTATTGCACCATTCTTGTGGGATCCCTCCTTCATGCAACAACTTATTGAAGAATAAAGTCAGCCATGGCCAGCCCCCTGCTGTTTCAGCTTGCTTACTCTGCAAGTTATTTCGGTGGCTCCGGTAGTTTACAAATCATCATCTGCCTAGCCTTTTTCCCAACTAGGCTGGGGTCGGATTCCAGTCTAACCGGATGCAGCGGAATACCAGTATACCGGTAGTTTACAATTATTAACATAATAATAAACAGATCACCTTTTTTGATCCTTCACTTCCAGGGTCTACACGGCGAGATGGACGCCGAGCCACATCACTTCGGCGACTACCAGTACAATGCCAACGGCACGGCCATACAGTACTTCCCGGTCAAGTACCCCAGGACGACCGACATCGGCGGTGTACAGTACCCGGTCGCCTACGACATTTTTGAACTGAGAGTTGAAAGTAACCATGGCAACCCAACATACACCTGTGTCTACCGGTTCCGAGTACACGGCAACCCGCTTTCTGACATCCGCAGGGCCACAGAAGACAGTATTATGGACAGCGAGACGTAGCATACACTACAACTGTTTTTAAAAGAACTAAGATGTCACGGAATTGAACTGTGTGAACTATAAATCTGTGGAAACTTGTCCAATCAAATTGTGTTCAATAATGAGGATAGTAATCATTCCTAGGCATATTCAGTGTAGTGTAAAGTGGCCTTATCTTTAAAATTCTTAATATTCATAGTACAAAAACTTTTGGTGACTTTGTTAAGAATAATCTAAGTTTTGAACTAGACCGTGTGCTTACGAACAGTGAAATAACGTTAATAAAATCTCCGAGACCGCACAATGCCCGTAATACGCTTAGTTGTTCTGAATACTTTTTAACTTATATTTATAAATGTAGATTTTTAATGTAATTTTTAATGTTTTAATAAATTAAGGTTTTTATTTCATAGTTAGTTTATAATTTGAACGGTTGATTTAGAAACGCGGTGTCAATTTTAAAAGATTTTACATTTAAAATCTACTTTTCATATGCAATTTACTTATTTAAATACAAGTGCTAGATTATACTCTCTGAGAATAAAATACATTCTTTTAAATTGTAAGTAACTTAATAATCATGTTTTTTTTTGTACAATTATATTGTTAACAAAAAATTAAGGAGTATGTTATACATTATAATATGGTAGCTACTAGTATTAAATACTTGATCAGCAATCATAATATCTCGTTTCTAAATCGACGTAATTTTATCAAGTATAGTCTTAGGGAAGGAGCTAGTCCAGTTAGATTTAAATAAATTCTATGCTAATATAAACGTAAGTGTTCACGGTTAGTCTCAAAATCGAATGTAGGCAGTAGAGGAACCTAACATCCCTGTTAACTTTTGAGAATCTTATTAGAAGATAGTTTAGTTTGTATATACTTTAGAAGCACTGCTTATTAATGATTTTTATGGCCCTATTATCATGTACACAATCGCCGATGGCCACACGACCCACCACGTGACCCACGGGTTAATGTGTTTACTTCAGAACGGTATAAAAAATGCCGTTAGCACTAGAATCTGTAGTCCTTATTTGAGCCTCCAAAAGCTTTAATAGCATCTATTTTAAGTAAGCAACTTGATATGTTTAATAATAACCGACCTACTTCCTTCAGTTTCTTACTTTTGTTCTGGTTTTCATATAAAACTCCAAGATGTGTTAAAATAAATGATAGGGCCAAGAATCACCTCTCATCTCTCTCCTGTTAGGACCGATTCACATCGGGAAAGCAGCGGCGCGGCGAGCACTTTCAGTGTCAAATAATTTTAAACTTAATCTACATAATTTAAAGACCAGTATCGCTTGAAAAGGTCGCACGGCCACGCGTTTTGTCAGCCGCTGCCGGCTTCTGCCGTTCCGGTGTGTATCGGCCCTTAGTTGATAGTCATGTCGAATGATTTCTTCGTAAATAAGACTAAATAGTTCCCCACACGTCACTGTTTTTAATATTAAGGTTTATGTAGTTTAAAGTTACCACTAACAATAATGTTCTTCAATGTAAAACGTTACTCGGTCTTTAAAAATTTGGAAAGCAATTGTTGTACCAAAAATTTTTTTTATACGTAATGATCAATCATGTCAATTAATTGGAATTATATTTTTCTATGCATTGTTCCTTGTCATTCTTGCATGAGGATGATATAATGCTTTTGTTGCCCCCAAATATTCAAAGTCACTTAACTTTGAGATGGATCCGCGGTGGTAGAACGGGAAGGTCAATTTCTCTTACGTTTTTTGCAATTTGCTGGTCAGTGTCAGGTAGCATCTTGATCAAAATTCGCGACCATAGGGAACCGCGAACTTTTCTAAGAACAAATCTCATAAAGAAAAGTTCGTATGGAACCAATCTAACTTAGAGAGATGTATTTGTTGAGGTCACGAATCATTATGTGTCAAGATATAACCTGACACTTATCTGCAAATTGCAAAAAACGTAAAAAAAATAATTGCGGGCTACCACTTCGGATCCACCTTAAGATAAATTGTAAGACATCACATAATTAATTAATTTAGACATTCTTAAAGCGACAGATTATAGCATGTGACTATAGAGTGGCGGCGTCTGGCTCGCAGAGACAGCGTGGAACGTATCTCCGGTCGTAGAGACTGCGGTGTGCTTTTAAAGTGTTCGTAGAGAACGTCATTCGCGTCGCCGTCACTTACACCGAGCACGCCAAGAGGAAGACCGTCACCTTGAATTGTGTTTGAGTATTCGGCAGTATGTCACCCAAATTAAATACTATCAAATTGAGTACAACACTGTTTCAAATATATCATATTTTATCTGTACAAAGATTAGAGTGTAATGTATGACAATAAACTTGATATGTACCGTTGCACTGAACTCTAGACCCCGATGATATTTTATGAATTTTGACAGTTTTTATCTCGTTTTTAACTAACCGATACAGCTAATTATGTATGTGGAATATTTGTGATGTTCTAAATAAAAGTCGTATGATAAAATACAGTTTTATTTATTCCTACCATGCGTAAGACAGTTGTCCCGCCGTCGGCGAGGAAGCGACTAACTTGGCTATTTTCTCGCTCAAGAAACGTACAATAGATACATATTCCATGTAAACAATAGCGATGCACATATTAATAGTTGATCGCTGACTGTTCACACCGCCACCGAGTACTCACTCCACTAGTTTGTCGCAGAGCGACAAGAGCTATCATAGATAATACTCGCTCAGCGATTAGAACTCACGCCAAGAAACCAACCAGCGGTCGAGCAAGTGGTGCGAGTAATCGCCCGTCGCACTCGGGCACTCGTTGATAGCACAGCGACAAAACTATCGGAACCACACACTCGTTGCTCGCCAACTTGTTTTCTGTTGCTAGCTCTAATCGCCGTGGGACAACTGCCTTATGTTACTTGATCTTGCAGTCTTTCTACGAGTAGTATATTATTTTACAAATCAGTTTTATGTTATTCTCAAAGACACGACTTTGAGATAACACACGTCTTGTTTTTAATTAAGAGTTACTTGTACTTCATCTTAGAATGTTGATAACAGAGTATGATATTGATTAATTATAAATAAATTGTGATTGCCATGACCAATACTTACTATCATGAAAAAATTCATGACTTGACGTAATTGTTAACGATAATTTTGTATTTAAAGCTATGACTCACATTGTTGTTGACTTAAACTTCGCACACACAACATCTTACTGCGACATACTAATTCTGCAATCACTAAGTACTCACATATAACATCACGCCTGCACGTGAAGGTGTCTTAGTCAAATTGCGAATGTCTAAAGAAAGTGATAGTCGCGTGCGGGTTAAGGCGTTGACTGACTCACAACAGAGCTCGAAGGTTCAATTGCCACATTTGCCACCGTCCAGAAACGAATCACGCCTGTTATCCATGAAGGGTTGGGCACAGGTGTCACATTTCGCCATTTACGTTTTAAGTCCCATGTAATGGGTGGTGAAGCGCGATTACTTGAAAGTTATAAATATTTTCTTAAATCTAATTCAGCCACAAATATATAGCTACTCGTGTATGTTTATTCTACAGGTGCACATAAAATGGTTTTAGAGATACACGATTTTGCGAAACGTTACTCCAGCAGGAAACGCAATATCTCGAAAACCTGAAGACGCACAAATTATATTTTCGGCGCACATTTTTGCACACCTATAAGCTCTCTCTGCCCATGCTCAATATTTCTCTCTCAGATCATTTGACTAGAATTTTCCTGCTGGAACAACGTTACTCCAGCAGGAATCGTTTTTTTCCAAAACGACAAACCGCACAATCTTTTTACGTGGCGCACATTTACAGCATCACGCACTAATTATACGTTCCACTCTTATCACTCTAGGAGCCACTTTTCTGCTGGAGCAACGTACACATTGCCACATTTGCCACCGTCCAGAAACGAATCACGCCTGTTATCCTCGAAGGGTTGGGCACAGGTGTCACATTTCGCCAGTTAGGTTAGTCCCGTGTAATAGGACTAGGGGGGTGAGCCTATTGCTATCAACCGGACACGAATCCAGACTCCGGTCTGCTACTACGAAATTCCTGATGCAAAAACCCAATAACAATTTGCCGACACGGGAATCGAACCCAGGACCTCATGCTCAGCAGTAGCGCTTGCAACCTCTAGACCAACGAGGCAGCCACTAAGTACTCGTCAGGATAAACAAACAATATTGTAAATGAGTTTAAAGTGTGCGTTACCTCAGCCAGAACATGTCGATTATCGTCATTTAAGAGTAATTGAGAGTAATAGATAATTAGAACATCTCCAACTAGCAAAAAGTCGTATAATTCCAGTCTTATAAGACTTCATAATATATAAAGAAAGAAAGAAAACGTATTTATTGGGACTCGCACAGGAGATCACAAATTAAACTAAAAAACACTTAAAGAAACAAAAACAAAGTTTTTACTTAGAAAAGTTGGGAATTTATTTTGAAAATATCTACATCATTTAAAAACTAACAAACTTAAAATAATAATAATAATATGTACAATTAAATAAAAAGGGAGGGCAAAATATCACAGGGCGTCAAAAAAAAAAACAAAGTTAAATTAAAATAAAAACAAAGTCCTGTACGAGGCCAAAAAGCTCCTATCTCAGCATAATGCTGCGGTACTTAAAAAATAAGTGTCGCAGCGATGCCGCTGGCATTCTGATAGGGCCCATAAATAACGGTTATACAAGATTCAGTTTTGAACCTGCAAAACATTTCAGAAGGTTGTTATGAAACTCGTAAATAATCATATAACAATACGATACCAAGTCAATAATCAATATACTTTTTATTTTAGATTTTTTAATTTTATTAATTTTCAGAATAACTCTCTTAATAACCCTATCTAAAATCTATGAAAGAAATGTCGGTTGCGTTTGTTTGTGTGTGTGTGTGTGTGTGTGTGTGAAAGCGCAGTTTAAGGACACGTACAGACTGGCCGCTTTTTAAAAAGGGGAGTTCACACTTACCGATTTCCGTAAATAAGAATAAAATGAAAAAAAAATACCTGCCCATTTTATTGTTGATTTGGGTCGAGAATCACTAACATAATTACCTCTTAAAATGTTTGGCAGATTCAAAACAATACCTTGTATATTGGTATTTAGCTAACTATTACGTTATAAAGACGTTCATCACACGATGCTCCAGTCGCGTGACTGTAATGTCTTTTTTATAACCTATATTTTTAATTACCTATATTAGTTGCTTAACAGGACTAACTTATACAACGTCCTATAACGCTGCCAGTGCATACGAGGTGCATTCAATAAGTACATAGCCTCATCGCCAGAGGGCGCTGTAGTTTCAAAATAGTTTTACCACAGTGTAGCACATTCTTTTTTAATTCTTTTTTCAAATTTTCATTCCAATCCCTTCATTTGTTTTAATTTGACAACTTATGGAAGCGAACGTGTCGATCGGTTTTACAAAAATGGAAAAAGAGCAATATCGTTCGGTGATTCGATTCCTATTTTTGGAAGGGAAAACGCGCATCGAAATCAAAGAGCGCTTGGATGCTGTGTACGGTGACTCTTCTCCATCGATGGCCACCGTCAAGAATTGGTTCAACGAGTTTGCACGTGGCCGTACGTCGGTTTTTGATGAACCACGTCCAGGTGCACCGAAAACAGCTGCTACGGAGGAAAACATTAAAAAAATCCATGATTTCGTATTGGCAGATCGCCGATTGAAGGTTCGGGAGCTAGCTGAGACTGTAGGCATTTCAGAAGGAACAGTGCATCATATTCTTCACGAGGAACTCGGCATGAGAAAGCTGTCGGCGCGATGGGTGCCGCGTTTACTCACACCAGAAAACAAGCGCAACCGTGAGACCATATCGGAGACGTGTTTGGCGCTGTTTAAGCGGAATCCAGCGGAGTTTTTTCGTCGTTTTGTGACCGTCGATGAAACCTGGATCCACTGGTACACACCAGAGACCAAGGAGCAATCAAATAATGGATCCAGACCGGGGAACGTGCTCCAAAGAAGGCGAAAACTGTAAAATCGGCCGGAAAAGTTATGGCCACCGTTTTCTGGGATTCACAAAGTGTGATCTACATCGATTACCTCGAGAAGGGTAAAACAATTACAGGGCTTTACTATGCCGATTTATTGGGCCGATTCGACGCCGAATTAAAGAAAAAACGACCCCATCTGGCGAAGAAAAAAGTGCTGTTTCACCACGACAACGCACCGATTCACACGTCTGCCGTTGCCTTGGCCAAATTGGTCGAATTACGCTACGAATTGTTGCCCCATCCACCGTATTCTCCAGATTTGGCCCCTTGTGACTTCTTTCTGTTTCCTAATCTGAAAAAATCACTCGCCGGGAATAGATATGGATCGAATGAGGAGGTCATCGCCGCCACGGAGGCCTATTTTGCAGAGTTTGACAAAAACTATTTTTCGGACGGGTTAAAAAAGTTGGAGCATCGCTGGGCTGTGTATCAAACTAAAAGGAGACTTGAGGAGGTTGAAAAATAAATTGCCACTTTTCCAAAATTTTCGTTTACTTTTTGTAGGCTAAGTATTTATTGAATGACCCTCGTATGTTGAGTAAACGATTTCAGTACTAACTTATACGACGTCGTATAATGGTGTCAGTGCATTTGTTGAGTAAACGTATTGAAGACTACCTAACCTATACGACGTTGTATAATAGTCTCAACCATGACGTTTATTAGACAATGCATTGGTCATATAAACGTTTCGGTTAAACAAAAGGTAAAGGTTTTCTAAGTCAGGTAACCGTTGTCGGGTTCAAAATCTTTTATGTCATTAAAAAGCCGCCTAAATGTTTCTGTATGACCTTTATATAACAAGGCAAGTTAGGTCATACAGAAGACTAACCAAGACGTGTATGTGACTAAAATATGAATTTCAACGGTTACATTACCTTAAGTAGGTACTGAAATAAAATTTCATGATAAGAATAGCCTAGCCTTGTTTTGCTAGAAGGCTTGTAATGATCAAAACAACACTTTTTCCTTGTTTGTCCCTTAGAGTAGAAGACAAAAACCTTGTTAGTGCTCATCCTTGTTTTTGGTACATTTGAGTGTGCATTTTTAGAAACGTCTGTGTATACAAGGACTGTCTTTATTTTAATTACAGACATACATTCGGACTACGTTCACATATCAAGCCTCTCATACCCCACATAAACCACACATATCAAACTCCAAGCTAGCCTTTTCCCAACTATGATTGGATCGGGCTTCCAGTGAAAGTAGATGCAGCTGAATACCAGTGCCTACCTATTTTATATGGATCGAGGGACTCGTGTTCTCTCAGATATAAATAACCTTATACTCCAAGTGCCTGCAAATATTTCTTTATTCTTTAAAACTTTTTTCGTAAAATAAATTTTGCAGAAGATAGTTACAGAGATAGTTTTTTTTTACAAGTCTTGTCTAATGATTTATTTTAAGCCGACAAATTGTGTGCTATATGATTTCAATAGAATATATATCTTATCAACTTTAATGAAAATAGCCATGGAACTGTCACGTGATCCCATAATTTCATGAAAACGCCCTAACTTAGGGCGTTTTCATGAAATTACAAAATCGTTTCTGAAATTCAGAAATTACTTAGGGCCCCTAAGTAATTTCTGAATTTCAGAAACGATTTTGTTTCTCACTTTGTAAAAGTGTGTTGTGTGAAATTACAATTGTACAATTGTTTCAAAATCTGCCTTTAACAGCTATAGGGAAGGTTTATATTAATATAATGTTACTGGTAACACTACCCGGTCGTATTTATACAGGGTCAAATTAAATGAACTAAAGAAACTACACAGATGTTTAACAGATTCCTAACCATGCCTTTAGCAGCTATATGAAGGTTGATATTAATATCATGTTACTGGTAACACTGCCCGGCTGTATTTATACAGGGTCAAATTAAATGAACTAGAGAAACTACACAGATGTTTAACAATTCCCAACCTTGCCTTTAGCAGCTATAGGGAAGGTTGATATTAATATCATGTTACTGCTGCCCGGCCGTATTTATACAGGGTCAAATTATATGAACTAGAGAAACTACACAGATGTTTAACAATTCCTAACCTTGCCTTTAGCAGCTATAGGGAAGGTTGATATTAATATCATGTTACTGCTGCCCGGCCGTATTTATACAGGGTCAAATTAAATGAACTAGAGAAACTACACAGATGTTTAACAATTCCCAAACTTGCCTTTAGCAGCTATAGGGAAGGTTGATATTAATATCATGTTACTGCTGCCCGGCCGTATTTATACAGGGTCAAATTAAATGAACTAGAGAAACTACACAGATGTTTAACAATTCCCAACCTTGCCTTTAGCAGCTATAGGGAAGGTTGATATTAATATCATGTTACTGGTAACACTGCCCGGCCGTTTTTATACAGGGTCAAATTAAATGAACTAGAGAAACTACACAGATGTTGATTGGTATCGATGTCTAAAATATTGATAAAACAGAAAAAGTAATTCTACTCTACTTGCGGTTATTGACACTGTAATTTGTTTGTGTCTGTGTACTTATCTAATTTAATCCTGTAGAGTTGAGTAAACTAGCGAGGTGTATCATTACAATTTTGTGCCGAGCTAACCTTTCATAGATAAACGCTCCAGCAACGAACTGTAAATTATTTTGGAGCGTTCATCTACAATAAGACATAGAAACAGGTTGATTCTTTATCTGATGATCGACTGATGTGCAGTTTTTTTTTTGAAGTTTATGGAAGAAAGAGAAACGAATCCACATCGCCCAGCGCTAATTTGACACCATAAGAAATTGCAAGTGCAAGTGGTGGCCCAGTGGTAACGGCCGCGACTTAAGAGTTGTAGATCGTAGGTTCGAACCCATCTTCCCCAGCGCTTTACTTTGTGTAAACTATTTCATCAACACTGCTCTCAAAACGGTGAAGGAAAAAAGAAGATCGTGAGGAACCCCTGCATGTCCTAGAACCAAAAATTCGAAGACATGTGACATCTACCATCCCGCACTGGGCCCGCGTGGTGGATTACGGCCCACTCCCTCTCACAGAGAGGAGGCCTGTGTCCCAACAGTGGGAACATTATAGGCATCAGGCTATAATGTTCCCACTGCTAGGACATAATCATATGTATGTAATGAATCCGTCGGTTTTTTGTAGTCATTCGAATTTGGTCGGATAACCAGCCGTTGTTTACATATTTTATTTAGATCTACTTAATGCGAAACATTCCAAGCTGAATATTTTCACTACATACCTATATATTTTTGACTTTTTGGTTTACACCTACACATCTTGGGTTGAGCCGGTTTGTTGTATTTTGCTGTCAAAGTTATAACACCGTCGTTTTGACTTTTAGCATTAACGCATTTATGTACACTTTTGAAACTTTTTATGGCTAATTATAAGCGTCAAGAAGGAATACAGAATACAGTTTTCAGCGAGCTTATACGTTTACTCATAGGTTGCGCTTGCGTTGGCTGCGATATTTTTTCGGGCTTTCAAAAAAGCGCTATTACTTAAAAATTGAAAATATTTTCTTAAATCTAATTTTGTCACAAATATAGTTCTCACTCGTGTATGTTTAATCTACAGGCGCACATACAATGGTTTCAGAGATACACGATTCTGCAAACCGTTGCTCCAACAGGAAATGCAATATATTATTATCTCAAAAACCTGAAGGGCCACAAATTATATTTTTGGCGTACATTTTTGCACAAATATAAGCTCTCTGCCCATGCACAATATTTCTCTCTCCGATCATTCATTTAGAATTTTCCTGCTGGGACAACACACTAGTAAGACGGCCAACCTTGTCTTTACTTTGTAGTTACCGAAGGTAAGATAATAAATAACGTGTACGTTCCAGCAGGAAAGTAGCTTCTAGAGTGATAGGAGTGGAACGTATAATTATTGCGAAATCTGCTGTGAATGTGCGCCACATAAAAAAATTCTGCACTTTGTCGTTTTGCAAAAAAACATACCTGCTAGAGCTTTCTTATTGCGAATTCACACAAAGGGATTTTTAAAAAACTGAGGGTGATAAGAAAAATCCAAGTACATATTCGTAATCAGCGCACCAAAATACCCCAATATCAGCATTAAAGTCCAACAGGGGAAAAAGAGTTAAAATTTGCAGACCAGTGTAATATAATAATAATTAATTAAAGACACGAAGCTCAAGCATTGATACTTGTTGGATCAAAGAAATCATCACGTATGTAAAATACCTAGGTACATATTTATAAAATACCACTAAAATAATGTAAGCTGGACGTGATGTTTGTTAGAAAATAATAATCATGATAATTGCCTACATACGGGTATGTAGCATTGGCTACATATCGTACCGTATTACAAATCATTACCTATCACGATATGTTACATGACATACCGTGATAGGTAATGATTTGTAACATGATGTGGGATGACTGTGATCATGAGCCGAATGCGGATGAGAAAATGCTCCCAAAAGATATCCACTCTCGCTGCGAGAATGTACCTACTGGGGAAATTTAAAGCTACCTATTTTTGATGATAGATATTGGTGCCGATTCCCTTGTTCTCAAACTAAATTAAATTAAAGTTCAGTGCATCTTTTTCTTTCTATTTCATTAAGAAAAGGACAGAAGATACATTTTAATTTAGTCCTGTCAAATTAATCAGCGCCTGTCACTACTCCATACAAGTTTAAACGTCATTAAATAGGTACTTGCCTACTAAAATTACGTCAATTAACGTCAAGCGCTGATTAATTTGACAGGACTAAACTAAAATGTATCTTCTGCCCTTTTCTTAATGTAATTAAAAGAAAAAGATGCACTGAACTTATATTTAGTTTAGTTAGTGAACAAGGGAATCGGCACCAATGAGACCCACCTAAACGATTAGTATGAAGTGTGGTTTGGTTTATGTGTGCTATTAAAATTTTGTGTCTCGAGTCAACTCTTCTCTATTTACCTAAATAATTAAAAGTTTACACCGTATCTAATTTATCAATGTTTTGACTGTGTGACGTGTTTTGTGTATGCTGCTATCAGGTGTAGCAACCCTACAGCGTTAGTAAACATGGTTGCCGTCTGGCGGCTATTTCAGGACGATCGAGTTCATTCTATTTTCAAACATGGGTCAATGTCGGTCGTTGCGCTCAGTTTACAAGCATGCATTTGTGTCATGTGTGTGTGTGTGTGTGTGTAAAAGGAAAATGAAAAAAAGTCAGGTAAATTTTTCAGATTTTTTTTTGTATTTTTTTTCATTTTTTATAATTTATAAATGACCTAGTAAGAAAGTAGTCTTATCCGTTTCAGCACATACAATCATCATTCATGAGATTACAAAAGATCCTTTGGCGAGTGCAGTACCGAGGCCGGCGGTCGAGGCGCGCCCGCGGCGCCGCGCTCCGTCCTGCCGTCACTATTACGATTTAATTACAATAATATCTTACGTACAATTAAATTAACGGAGATTACAAGCCTGAATTGAGCAGCCGGCCGCGGGACCGGCCGGGCCGCGGGCTGCTGTCGGCAGCGGGTCGCGGCGCGCTTAGAAGCACTTCCTGTGCACGATGGAAGGGCCAGACTCGTCGTACTCCTGTTTCGAGATCCACATCTGCTGGAAGGTCGAGAGGGAGGCGAGGATCGATCCACCGATCCATACGGAGTACTTCCTCTCTGGGGGCGCGATGATCTTGATCTTCATTGTGGATGGGGCCAGGGCTGTGATCTCCTTCTGCATACGGTCGGCGATGCCAGGGTACATGGTGGTACCACCGGACAGAACTGTGTTGGCGTACAGGTCCTTACGGATGTCGACGTCACACTTCATGATCGAGTTGTAAGTGGTCTCGTGGATGCCGCAAGCTTCCATACCCAGGAATGAGGGCTGGAAGAGGGCCTCAGGGCAACGGAATCGTTCGTTACCGATGGTGATGACTTGTCCGTCGGGAAGTTCGTAGGACTTCTCCAGGGAGCTGCTGGAGGCGGCAGTGGCCATCTCCTGCTCGAAGTCGAGTGCGACATAGCAGAGCTTCTCTTTGATGTCGCGCACGATCTCACGCTCGGCAGTGGTGGTGAACGAGTAGCCGCGCTCGGTGAGGATCTTCATCAGGTAGTCTGTGAGGTCGCGGCCGGCCAAGTCCAGACGCAGGATGGCGTGCGGCAGCGCGTAGCCCTCGTAAATGGGCACTGTGTGCGAGACACCGTCGCCGGAGTCCAGCACGATACCGGTGGTACGACCGGACGCGTACAGCGAGAGCACGGCCTGGATGGCGACGTACATGGCGGGCGTGTTGAAGGTCTCGAACATGATCTGTGTCATCTTCTCTCTGTAAAACAAAGGACATGGTCAAGCGCGGCTCAGAGCGCAGAGCTTTGCTCGCAGTGCTCGCTGCAAGCGGCTGTGGGTGCGGACGAGACGCGCTGGGCGCGGTACCTACCTGTTGGCCTTGGGGTTGAGGGGGGCCTCCGTGAGCAGCACAGGGTGCTCCTCGGGCGCCACACGCAGCTCGTTGTAGAAGGTGTGGTGCCAGATCTTCTCCATATCGTCCCAATTGGTGACGATGCCGTGCTCGATGGGGTACTTGAGCGTGAGGATACCTCTCTTGCTCTGGGCCTCGTCGCCTACGTACGAGTCCTTCTGTCCCATGCCGACCATGACGCCCTGGTGGCGCGGCCTGCCTACGATGGAGGGGAACACGGCGCGGGGAGCGTCGTCACCGGCGAAGCCGGCCTTGCACATACCGGAGCCATTGTCTACCACCAACGCAGCAACTTCCTCGTCGCACATTGTGAATTAGTCTGAAATTAACAAAAAAAAAATTGTTAACCTTCACTTTAATAAAAATTATTAGGTACTTACATTTAAAACTACTAACTAATGTAGGTAGCTACTTTCAGATCACATCCGTTTAGGTAGTCTGTGGGTAGAAGACCCACACGCAACCATCACGGGACAATGGTAAGTGGGCGGCGGAGTCGAAGTCGCAAATTGATGCCAAATATGGAGAGATATGTAATGGATAGGCGGTGCGGTGGAAAAAACGTGGCACATGACGCGGCATGACCACATTTCACAAAGACAGGCCTCTGCTCTTACTGAGCGAGAAAGTCGTTCACAAGACGAGTTACTTTCTAATTAGATTGATGACCGCTCCAGTTCAAATATCGCTAAGTGTCAGTTGGAGCGCGATCATTGCCACGCCCTACCGCAACCGGCTATCCCAGACTCCCGGCCGGCGTCACGCGGCCCAACCCTAACAACGTGTCACTGACCCGCACACACTAATGGGATTGCACTATTTCCTCACGCCACTATATTATTTTCACTAAACATCACAAAAAAAATATAGGATGCACATCTATATCAACTTACTTTTAATTAAATAGTCCTAATAAATAAATAAATTAACTCGCTATTGCACAGCCTCGGTAAACGCTGCACAACACCACTGCTCGAGCTCACTTCGTGGAATGCCGGCGAGCGCGGCAGGCAGAGTATATAAATGAGGCTGGTTATCGGGGCGCCCCTACCCCGCCGCGGCGACTTCTCCACCAATAGCACAGTACGGCACAATACATGAGTTTTCGTGGCCATATATGGTATTCCGCGGCAGGAGCCTGCGCGCGCCGCCCGACCCCCGCACGCCCCCCCGCCACTGATAGCGCTCCTCTTGATAACGACGAGATCTCAAACGGCGCTCACATTGAACATTTGGCGAGCAGACGGACGCTCCAGACAGTAATGCACTGTATTTAATCTGCCTATACAACACACGCACTTACGAAATAGATGATAACGAAAGTTCAATGCATATTGGCACACTTCCAAAAAGACAGCTGTGCTCCACACTGGGCACTGCAGATGCGGATAGGCAGCAAGTGGCGCTTATCTCAGTGATGCACACTCGTCATACTGACTGACAGATTATATTGATTGAAACTTTCATAAATATGACCACAATCGACTTTTACACAGAACGACAGAACCACAAGTAGACGCACATTTCTGGTAAAGGCAATAAATATTTAAAATCATGCCTTGTTGAAAATTTGCCATAAATACAAATCCTAGATACGGAAATAACCAAATAAATATTAAAACATCGTTTACTTACCAGTAATAAACGTTTAGATGAGACAATATCCGCAGCGTTCGCGAACCGTGAGAAATGAATGCCGGCCGGTTTCTTTCTGTTGCTCGCTCGCTCGTGGAGGTCGGTCGATCTGCTTCACTAGAATACGCCGTACGCCGGCGCCCCGCGATTCAATCGACTCGCCCAATGGACCTCTGTAGGTGCTAAATAATACCAAATTTTCCTACTAATTACGCCGCGATAACATTGAAAACGACCTACAAAATGCTCTTACTGACAAGCCTAACTGACAGATGTCATGCAATTGTTACTATTCGAAAAAGGAATGTTATTATTTTTTCCACAGAAATGGACTCGCCCAAGTTCCCCGCTTGCCGCAACCGATGGCCTTACCATATATGGGCATGGGTAAAATCCCGAGCTCTGATTGGTGCACGGTGGTAGGCAACGGTCGCTGTACGTATGTCGCACTCCAACACAAACACACGTTTGTGGTTGTGTTGGTGTCTAGTAGCAAAGCGATTCCATTCAATACCGTCTGCAAGGCAGCGAATAACTTAGCTAAGTTGAGAAGGTTGTATGCGCGATTACGCTGCAAATACTTTTACAAATCTTTATGTTGGTCGTTTAATATGAAATTGTACCGCCTGCGTTTAATGTGTATGATTTTAATCTCAATTTACATCTAACGTTAGACGATTTATAGGTATTAATTAATTTCTGAATTTGCATAAGCTTATTTTAACTTATATTGACCTTTCTGCTTACTTAATAGGTACCTTCATTATAACCTATTTTCCTGTTGATGAATCCGTTAGTTTCAACTAAGTTATAATAAAAAGCTAGGTACAATTGAACCTTTTGTAGTATGGGCAGTGGTTTGGTAACTCTATCCAAGGTCAGGTTTTACCTACCTACATACATATTATTATTCTGTCATAGGTACGGTACCTAGGAATGGTTCAGTTTTAAACTTTTAACCTACCCAGCAATATTTGCAGGTATATCCGTATTTTGCAAAGTGAAATTTTGTCAAATTAATTAATTAGGTATATATGTAAACACGTCATAGGCAGACATCAATGTAATCGATTGATCACCATTATATTTGATAACTTTCGTTTTTTGTTTATGTGAATAGCATACCTACGAGTACCATAAATTAGCGGTAGAAATTAATTATGTAGTTACTTAAGTACCCGCTAAATAAAATATTTCGCATTTTTCTGAAGGATGGACGAGCGACACCGATATTTTTCTACTTTTTAGGGTTCCGTAGTAAACAAGGAACCCTTATAGTTTCGCCATGTCCGTCTGTCTGTCTCCGCTGTAGCTCAGAGACTGTTAGTACTAGAAGGCTCTAATTTGGCATAGGTATACATATTAATCACGCCGACAAAATGCTAAAATAAAATGTAGGACTTTTTGCACTCAATCTGAGGATGATATTTTTTTTCTCGCTTGTCCCATGGTGTGGGGTATCGTTGGATAAGCCGTTCTAAAATATTGTGGGTCTGTGGACACCACTTTTCGATTCAAGGATCCGTTTGCGTTGCGTGTGCTAATTTTTGTTAGGGTCAAGTGTCCCTTCCCTGCCAGCTAAATGGTTGTTTGTGGAGGTGTGAAAAATGTATGTTTAAGGCTCCTACATACTGGCGCGACTTGTCGCGCGACGCGACGCGACACAAAGACACCGCTTGTAGCGCTACAAGCGGTGCCTTTGTGTCGCGACGCGTCGCGCGACAAGTCGCGCCAGTATGTAGGAGCCTTAAAATAGAAAAAGAACATTAAGTCATAGATCTATAAAAATGATGAAAGCACATTAAGTAACCTACTACCTACGTAAAAAAAACAGGCTGTCATGGGGACTGCCGACAGAATAGAAAATTTAAAACTGGAATGCCGCTAGTCTGGTGCAACACGTCACATTAGCATGTCGGTGACACGAACCCATAACTTTAGCCCCTACCGAAAATCGCCCAACGTCTCTACTTTAAAGTCTGTTTTTTAATCCCAGAGACTAATTTGACATTTCAAATGATTGTTGTTCGTTTTTTCAATTTGGAGTTTGACATTTGCATGTGTCAATTTAGTCTCCGAGATTTAAAAACAGACTAGAGTAGATCACTAAAAAAAAATTCATCTACCTACCTACACTAGTTTAAAAATTTTACTTCACCATTCAGCAGTTTCACCCTCACAGGTGCATTGTAAGCATTATGGGGCTGTCGTTTGTAATTTTAGACGTTTTAGCGTTTTGCTGATTCGCCATTTTTTGAATCTTTTGAAGTACCTACCTAATGAAGACAGTTCATAATAATTAACAACCGTAACGTAACCGTACACCTATGTATTTCTGTGTCTACGTCGAGTTCAATACCCTATGGAACTATGTAAAGCAGGTGAAGGTGTCTTCAAATTGCGAAGACTGTAAAGAAAGTGATAGTCGCCTGCGGGTTAAAGGCTCCCGCACACAGGCGCGACGCGACGTTGCGACGCGAATCTGTTAGAACGATTTCCATGATTTTTTCATAGAAATGGTTCTACTATGGTTCGTTTTTAAATCCCAGAGACTAATTTGACATTTCAAATGATTGTTGTTCGTTTTTTCAATTTGGAGTTTGACATTTGCATGTGTCAATTTAGCCTCCAAGATTAAAAAACAGACTTTAGAGTAGAACACACGTCGCGCTATCGCGTCGCGCCTGTCTGTGGGAGCCTAAAGGCGTTGAGTGACGCACAATAGAGGCCGAGGGTTCATTTGGCACCGTCCAGAAACTAATCACGTTTGTTAACCCCGTAGGGTTGGGCACAGGTGTCTCAATTCGCCATAAAATGACAATTGATCGTAATCGGATTCATTTTGACAGTTCACCTACGTCCATTGCGTTATTTACCTACCTTGTTGAGCAAACGATTTTTTCAAACCTATTGAAGCTATGGATTAGCAATAAAAATCAAAACTCTCGCATTGTGATTCAAACTGTATTACGCAATTAGTGCGCTGTTTATTCTAAAAAAGACAATGGAGACTATGTATGTGACTGAAAACCCAAAACACTAAACGACTTTCTTAAAAAACTCACTCATTAGGGTTTCCCAAACTGTTGCTGTTTTTAAAAGAAGAGTGAAAGAACACTAGGTGTCTTTCCACTTTGGCATAGTGGCATATTATGTATTTATTATTTTATAAATGTATACTATTAATTATATATAAGTATTTTAGTGATATTCATTTTAGAAGTATGTATGTATGTATGTATGTATGTATGTATGTATGTATGTATGTATGTATGTATGTATGTATGTATGTATGTAAGTATATTCTTATTGTATATTTAAATTAGTAAATAGTTTTTTGTTTTCATGTATTTTGTTTTCTTTCGTACTCTTACACACGTGTCTACATCTCTTTGTCTGTCTTTGTGTCCTATCGCAGGTACGGTGGAAGAGATTTATTTAGAATTTTTCCTTTCTTCTTGTCTGTTTATATGTGTGTACCCACATAAACTGTTAAATAATTAAATAAAAACTAAAGACGAGAAGAGAGTAGAAAAAAAATCCGCTTCCACTTTCATTCATTGCTAAACGGGGTGAAGAAAATAATATACAGAGACTGTACAAGAGAAACTTCAGATCCCAGTTGCCAAGCAAGCACTAAGCCAATATGAAATGGTCTAGACTTCATACTACTCCATTGAAGTTAAACCCAATAAACATAACATCGTTGATATTTAAAATCTCTTAGGTGTAAAAAGTACCCTTTCGAGAAAAACATAACATTCTTCCTAGCACCAAATAGGCGCAAAATTGTAGTGGTCGACGTTGGACATCAGACATAAGATATTTTAATTTTAAATTATACTACTAAAAACTCCCATGTGTACATCAGACATAGGACATATTGATTTAGAATTAAATGTAGGCTGACACTTGAGATATTTTTTTAAATGATAACATGCTTCAACGTAATAATATGTAAGACATTCATAAAGAAGTTTTTGCTAAGTATGGGTAAGTATACAAAATCCTTTTCAAATATCTGCAAAACTAATTTTCGACAAAATAGTCACATAGGAGATTTTAAATTTGCAAGGACGATAATACACTTCGTTATATCTTATCAAGGGATCAGATATAACATAAATAATAACAATAGAAATAGGTGCAAAACAATAAAGAACTATTGGGTGCTCTGGGAGTATGCATCCCTTTGCAAATAAAAAAACACCCTTCCTTCTTTCTTTGAATCAAAGTAGCATCGTCTTGAACTGAATATATTAGATATAGAATTCCACAACAGACCTATTCAAAATATTTTATAAATTACACTAACCATGTCCTCGTAAGATACAAAGAGATCGGCTAGACAGTTAGCAAAGAAGCATTATTTTATCAATATCAAATGTTAATGCGTCGGGAGGGACGCATGGAGACACGAATATCACGACAGTGAGTCATTGTGAGGCATTACTGTCTGCACATTATCTGTGCTGTGACACACCAACGACAAGGGTGGTTGCTTCACTATTCATTCTTGCTTGACTCAACACAAAGGCCCACTTAAAACGCATTTTCGATGGATTAGTACTGGCGAATCCGTTGTAAAATGGATGCGCGTCACTTGAGAAGTTGAGACATTCTGTAGAGACAGCATACGTTTGAACAATTACACGTCTACCTATTGTGATCTCAATCTATCAGCAGTGCACTAATTACCTAGTCAAGTCTTGAAAGAAACATCTGTTGCACTGTTACTGGAATACTGATCCGAGTAAAAAACGTGAGAACACAGCAGCGCACACTTTCTGATTGTAGTTTTGAAATTGTAAAGATTCGATGAAAGTTTCATAGAAATGGTTGTTGGTTCACGATGTCTAACCTCTGGCATTATACGCCAGTTGTTTAGACTACAATACGTTTGATTTAACTGCGCTTAATCTGTTCCGGGCTCCGCTGGTCAGGCAAGGCAATGATGTTTGACTTTTGTGAGTCAGGGCCGCCGCATGCGTGCGTACTACGACGATGAGTCAATAATATACCACAGTTGACTCGACGAAGTCCACTAATTCAAGTTCCTTGTAAGTTATGAGCGATGACTAATAAGTAGCACATTTCTGAAGTGCATTTAGCAACGTCTTGTAATAGGCCAACTACTTGATGGTGACATCGTTCCCGTAAAAGTTTACAAACAATAGCTAGCTAATGTTTCCAAAACAAACTGCTCGTGGTTCTGTGCCTATTTCATTATTTCCAATTGTGGAAAGACAAGCCTTAGAAAATGAGCTGTCTAAGCAGCTAACTAAGCCAAATATAAAAGGTAATCTGACAAATGACGACATGTTGATAACTTTGTCGGACGTCTATATTTAAATTTAGACCTTCGCTGAACCCTATGTATATTATTTGAGAAAGTACTCATAGCCTAGATTTTAAAAGACCTTCTTTCAAAAAAAGTGCGCTTTGGTTTGGAGCAAATTCATCAGATTCTACGAACTAGCTATGCCAATTCGTAATTCTGATTACCTATGGTGAGAGGATTTTATAAGTTATAAAAATTCCTATGAAATGATCTTGTACCCACTGAAGATTTGGTTTCGCTCGATCAGTGTCGTTGTTCCGCCGAGTCATCGAACAGATGTTCTGCTGTGCATTTACTGCCCGCTCATCAATTTCTCGTAAACACATCGACCGAAACCGATTAAAGCGTCAATATTTCTTTCCGTGCGAAAGTATCAGTAACATTAAAACTAAAATTATGTTCAACGCTTTCAGCCAAGTGCTCATGATGTTTCTCCAATTCATACAAAATTCTAACATGCTCTGATTATCTTAGCGGGTACTTTCAAAAGTTTTTCAGTGTTAATCGTTAAATTATAAGAAGAAAGATATATAAATTAGATCAAGCCACTATTATTATTTTACTCCCTCTCACAGTAAGAGGAGGCCAGTGTCCCAGCAGTGCAGTTAGAACATTATAGGCTGATTATGCTACTATTATTATTTTAATATTCATTTGTTCACCCATTATCATCATATTCATCATTCATCATGTCTATTCCTATTCCTAGCTATTTCCTCTTTTCCCAACTATGTTGTTTCAGTTCAAAAAATAAATATAGGATTACTTTCAGTTGTTGGTGTTGTATCAGCTGCTGAATCTTGTGTAGAGATTTTATTTCTTCCGCTATAGAATACCTATGTTCATATACTACTATAATTAAATGGCTGCGTGGCGTAAATTTTCGAAAATCTTTTATGATATTTAAATATTTGTCCAAACAAGTTTTATATGATTGTATAGACGTGACACATCATGTAAACAGTGTTTATTTATCTTATTAACTTAACTGTCGGTGACTCATACGCCGGATATCAGATGTGTGTGTTTTTATATTAACAAGTTTTAATCACTACAGTTATTAGTCAACCTTATCAGTTATTTGAACGTATACCGAAATATATTGATTTTTAAATTTTATTTAATTTTTCATCCATTTGCCTGTATGAATTATTCAGTTTCGAAAGTTGGGCGCCATGAATCCAACATAAAATGAACTTACGTAGGTAAATGATAAAAGCGAAGAAATCATAGAACTAAGTGAAGCTCTTTGTAACCAATACGATGAGTATAAAATATATATGATTATAAACACAAGAAAGGCACAACTTCCATAGGATCACAACTTCATAAGAAATGACTCAACGAAGGAAACTCTTGCGCGTCGCGTAGAATATAAACGCGTTACACCATTGTATTGTAAAATGTTTCGGTATTGGAATACGTAATTTGTAGTATTCTTGGATGGTGTGAATCATTTTTACATGTGTGTACTGTTTAGGATCCTTGACGACACTTGTTATTTGTTTTACCTGTGTAAATTCGTAGAATGAATATATATTATATGAACTGTTTTAATTGGAAACTAGCTAGTAGTAGTATCACTGATATTAAGAGGGTTCTGAGGTCTACAGCAGGGTATATAGTCATTGACAGCAGTTGAGACCTGCATCAATTCATGGTTTTGCAAGTGAGGTATATCTGTTATGTAGGTAAAAGTCGTGTGCCCGTTCGATGGTGTGTCCACACTTTTTTTTTGAAAAAAAATGCCAAAATTCCATACAAACTTTCAACCCCTTTAGAGGATGATTTTCCAAAAATGATTTGTGCTTACTTTCGTTATGCGTACTTACTGCGTTGACTGTTAATGTTTTTATTAAATAGTTCTAGTATGTAGGCCTACAGGCCGATGCGTTGTCCTTAACATCACAAACTTAAACTATGTAAGTATGTTAATTGACTTTCACAATAATTTCTAATTTTATTTTATTATTTCATTTATGTAAGTATCGTTATTTGCTTTGCTAAATTCCTCGCCAACGTTTCTTTGACCATTTGACCTTATCAATAGGTTATCCCAAAGTCAGACCTACCCTGTTGGCTCAAGGATTGAATTGGGACTGCCAAGTTTACCAAACATCTTTTATGTTATAATAAAATTCATATCCTTGCAATAAGCTATGCGAATTACCTACTTTGAAATTTTCTCACCGTTTTATAATGAAGAACATTAAGTATATATAGGTCCAAAATTATTGCCTGGACTGATACTATGTAGATATTTAAATGAAGTAAGTACTGATATTTTTTAAGATTTTCGTAATAATAAGTGAGGTACCTACTTATCTGATTCAGTAACTAATAATTTTATTTTTACATGGACTTTAGCTTAAAACTAGATCATAATTATTACTTCCTGAAAAACAAATTCATTAACAAAGATGTCTATTAATACCTGGACCTAAGATCGTGCATAGTGGAACCCCTATTGAATAATTTAAGAGAAACTTAGATATCAAAAATAATAACTGAAAGAGATTATTTGCATTTGAATCGAAAGTTCACTGATTCGACAACTCTGCTAAATATATTACTTTTGCAGAATAAATAATGTGATAGATGCACAGAAAAGGTATCCAATATCTTTCTCTGTTCAGTTATCATAAATATTGAAATAAAATGCCGATCACGAACATGAAAGTGCCCGTTATGTATTCCGAATTGTAATTTTGGTAGTGTTACATATTTTAACGATTATCGATTGCCTTGGCAACTTGTTTACCAGTTATAAAACTATATTATGTAATTTATAGCAGGTTCAGCTGAATACCAATTGAAGTTATGCATGTCGTCAACTTTCTGTGAAGCTTGCAAAAATATATACCACGACGTATGTACTTACGCTAAACTTACGCTAGACATTTTTAGACAATAACAGAATGCGCGTCTTCCGCGTTTCGTCTTTTGCATATTCGACATTTTTATCTCTGCAAGACGTGTGGTAATTTATAGAAATTCGAAACATGACAGGGTCAATATTAATATAGTGTGAACTGTGTGAAGTGCCTTGTGTGAAATTTCCTTTGAAAACTCAAGTGCACAGTTTATTTTCAATTCTAGAAATACAACTGTCTCTAGTTTAATGAAACTGCAGCTGGGTATGTTGTGTACGTAGGTAATTCTCAACTCTTATTAGTAACAGTTGCAATTCATCTGTAAGTAGGACAGAACTTAATTGTCCATGATCACATTTCACGTATGATCGCGCCACTGGACTACGATCTGATGCAAACTGGCCTACTTCCACATTTAGAAGTCCAGCCATATATGAATAATGGAAACCTAAATTGCTAAAACAAGTCTTATAACAATCACACAAGATATATTTTCATTTGAATAGGTTCAATAATATGGCCGCAAGATAAAAGGACGTTTGTGATGAAGGGCGGACAGGACAGGCTGTCCTTTTGTGGGTATTTTTATCAACCTGTCAGTGGAAGGTAAAGACATGGATTTTTGCTATTCTGGATAAAAATAGAGGCTGGTTTTTAGGTGATTTATGAGTTTTGTTTTAGAAACAGCTGGGTTAACATTTTGTAATGTTGTTGATGGATCGTTTTTAAGTTATATAAAAGTGAACTGTTGAACTGAATGTCCTTGGCCCTCAAAGTAACATTAGGTCCGTTTTGGGGCACTCGGTGAAACTAAGCCAAGAAATCTAATTTCAGTAACGTAGTGGAATATTGGAAACCCGCGTCAATCTAATTACACCTAAATCATTTATGCAGTTAAATTCTAGACAAAGTCAATATCTCAAGATGCTAGTGATTTGCCAAAATCGTCTAAAACCAAAGACAAAGCTTCGAACCTTATGTGAGATAAAATAAGGAATGGAACAGTTGTATTAGTAAGTTGGTTCGAAGCCGCATACCAGTCTAGTCGGGTAGACGTCGGCGGGGTATGCGAGGAGCGTGGGAGGGGCGAAGGGATCGATCGTTCGCCCGCTCTCGCCCTTGACCCTCGCCTGCATCGGGGTGGGCTGTGAGCATGTGTGTGTGAGGGGTGTCGGCACTTCGGCAGATTTCATGCGGTGAATATTTGACACGAAACTTGGCAGTGTTCGTATAGTAGATGGGATACCTACATGGTTGAAATAGGCTTAGCTTTCTTGATAGAATAGGTGCCCATCTCAAACTTGGATATTTTCTTTGGATGGATCATGACTTCATCAGATAAGTTTCTAGTGATATCAGAGCGTGGATCCCAAAATTCTACCCTGTGGTACTTACACCAAAAGAATCTCTGAAAATATCAACGTATTTATAATTTAATTCTTTGGTTTTCAGTTCTGGCATGTTTGGAAAATTAGTTTTACAGACAGCCTAGAAATAATATTTTCGATACTAGATACACATTTAAGTCTGCTGTTTGACCCTAGTTACCCTAAATGTCGCGGGGGTCGAAGCCGCCCGTACCCACTGATTAATGCTCCGAATGCTCGGTAAAGATAAAAAATCGATTTCTGCTGTGCTGTGTTGTCTTTGCTGGACACCTTTATGTAACATTTAGTATCTGTAATACTTTAGGCACAGACTACCATGTCATTATAATGACATTAGGTTCACCTCCATGGACAATAATTCGCCCCCACACGCTCAAATTGACATCTGCGATCAGTCGGTCCCTCATTTCTAACTCCCCACCGTCCGGGCAGGGTTTTTGCTCTAGCTTTCAGTTATTTGCATTTTGTTTACCCGCATAGATCCTATTTCTTCTGTACAATTTTTGTTCAAAATAATTTTAGACGACCGTTACATAAAAAACAGAAGTTATCAATTCTTTTTTCTTTTTTGCCTTTCCGGAAACTGATTGCTCGTTTTTGAGTCTGAATGATACAAGGGATGCCTCCGGACTGGACACTGCACAAGTAGTAATACCATGTGCTCACTCTGTCTTTGAATGATTAGGTACCCTTAGGTCTAATGTTTCAAACAAAACATAAGGCGAGCCTAGTACCCGACTCGATCAATATTGACGTCGACAACATCCTATAAATAGGTAGTCTACCTACTATCATCATTAGAGACCATTACTCTTTGTTAGCAAGGGAAACAAGCGCATGCAGCCAAGGGTCATGTGACGCGCCAGAAAGCTTTCGAAGTTCGAACGGTTGCACCGACGACCGCGCCCGTGACGTCATCGCGCATCAGACGAAACGAATGCGTGGTGGGTGTGTCCATCTAATTATAACCGTGTATTTTAGGATTTCGACTTCACATTGCTCTAGGTCAGCTATTACTATTATAAACTACACGCTATCCCACGTAGGGTTGTGATTTGAGTGTGACGCATCACTCTCTATTTTGTAAACATCGAAAACCATAACAAAACCGAACTTCCAGGACGGATTTAAAAGCCGTTTCTGCCAGCATCAACTAATTTAAGAATATTTGATATAATCACGTAACCAGATTAGAAAACGTATCCAAAAATGATTAAAAACATAATTTGTATGGAAATTAATTCATCGATATATCACCTGTTTGGAGAAATCGATAGGGGAAACTTTAAATAAATAACATTAACATTACGAGTATTTTTTATCGTAATCGTAACGATGTATTAGAAATTGTAGGAATAGTGTAATCAACCGTCAAGTTGAATATTAGAAGGGATTATTAAATTGTTATGTAAGAAAGATAATAACTAGTTATGTAGATAAAGAAAATACTCAATAATTGTGATAACGATGGGCTTATCTAAACCTTGAATTTGTCTATCAAATTGTAAGTGTAGTATCGAGTGCCTTGACATTTATTGGCAGAGCCAACGACTGTTTTATAATATAATGTAGAACAAACAATATAGTCGAGTCGTCAGATCAAGTTACCATAAACTACCAAATTTCTCCAAATGACTTTAAACCTTAAAATGTTAATAGTTAAGTTCAAAATCGACTAGGCAACTTGATGTGCTTAATTTACTTGTGGAAATTCCTATACCGACCATAGTGCTAAAAATACCCTAACTGCGTAGTTTCAGGGTTTAATATCCTGTTCGCAGCCTGAAAAGCTAATAGGTGTGGTTTTCCTGTTCCAATAGAATTATCGCAGCCTCACCCATGTTCCTACAATATTCCATTAGTAATATTAAATGCAGCACGAATACTGCCTTGTTCGCTAGAACTGTTAATTAGCACCATTAGGTAGACAGTAGAACTATTTGGTAGTTACTAGGGACTGATTGTATTATATCTACCTACTCCATCGACCTGATTAACGTTTATTTGAATCGATTGTAATGAATGTGCTTATCACTTTAAACTCTGCCATTAATTTGTATGAAGGAATTTGTCATGATTACCAACTTATCGTGCTGTTTCATTACGATACTCCAAATATAGCCCAATACGATACCATTAATGATTAGTAACATAGTGAAATATTATATAATATAAAGCAGCCCATGATGATAAAGTTGCGGACGTCGAGTTCCGTTACCGCATGTATAAACTAAAATATGTTAAATGGAACGGTCATTGACTAGCAGTTGCAGTTAGAAACTTCAGTAAAGCTGTAGACGGTCTGCGAGAACTGCAGATTCATGTCATTATGATCGTCATAAACGGTACCCCGTCTTTCACTTATAAAACTAAATACGTAGGTAATGAGATGAAAGGATAGAAAGCAAGAAAAATGCGGATTTATACCGGTATATAAATTATCTTTTATTAAAAATGTTCAGGTTAGTAACGATTTATTATAAATAAATAAAAATCTTTGTCAAAAATACGGAATCGACAATGTTCCGCATTCTAATATTACGTAATATGCATATTACGATACCTTACAGCCTATTTTTAAATACTGAACTTAAATAAAAGATCACAAGCGTAATTTGAGCCGCCCATTCAGGGGCCTGGTGTAGGGCATCATACATTAGGAATAGTCTTACTTGCCGCTTAGAAGCACTTCCTGTGGACGATGGAGGGACCAGACTCATCGTACTCCTGTTTCGAGATCCACATCTGCTGGAAGGTCGAGAGGGAAGCGAGGATGGAGCCTCCGATCCATACGGAGTACTTCCTCTCTGGGGGCGCGATGATCTTGATCTTCATTGTGGACGGGGCCAGGGCTGTGATCTCCTTCTGCATACGGTCGGCGATGCCAGGGTACATGGTGGTACCACCGGACAGAACTGTGTTGGCGTACAGGTCCTTACGGATATCGACGTCACACTTCATGATCGAGTTGTAAGTGGTTTCGTGGATGCCGTTGGCTTCCATACCCAGGAATGAGGGCTGGAAGAGAGCCTCAGGGCAACGGAATCGTTCGTTACCGATGGTGATGACTTGTCCGTCGGGAAGTTCGTAGGACTTCTCCAGGGAGCTGCTGGAGGCGGCAGTGGCCATCTCCTGCTCGAAGTCGAGTGCGACGTAGCAGAGTTTCTCCTTGATGTCGCGCACGATCTCACGCTCGGCAGTGGTGGTGAACGAGTAGCCGCGCTCGGTGAGGATCTTCATCAGGTAGTCTGTGAGGTCGCGGCCGGCCAAGTCCAGACGCAGGATGGCGTGCGGCAGCGCGTAGCCTTCGTAGATGGGCACTGTGTGCGAGACACCGTCGCCGGAGTCCAGCACGATACCGGTGGTACGACCGGACGCGTACAGCGAGAGCACGGCCTGGATGGCGACGTACATGGCGGGTGTGTTGAAGGTCTCGAACATGATCTGTGTCATCTTCTCTCTGCAAAACAAAGGACATGGTCAATCACGGCTCAGAGCGCAGAGCTTGGCTCGCAGTGCTCGCTGCAAGCGGCTGTGGGTGCGGACGAGGCGCGCTGGGCGCGGGACCTACCTGTTGGCCTTGGGGTTGAGGGGGGCCTCCGTGAGCAGCACAGGGTGCTCCTCGGGCGCCACACGCAGCTCGTTGTAGAAGGTGTGGTGCCAGATCTTCTCCATATCGTCCCAGTTGGTGACGATGCCGTGCTCGATGGGGTACTTGAGCGTGAGGATACCTCTCTTGCTCTGGGCCTCGTCGCCTACGTACGAGTCCTTCTGTCCCATGCCGACCATGACGCCCTGGTGGCGCGGCCTGCCCACGATGGAGGGGAACACGGCGCGGGGAGCGTCGTCACCGGCGAAGCCGGCCTTGCACATACCGGAGCCATTGTCTACCACCAACGCAGCAACTTCTTCGTCGCACATTGTGAATTAGTCTGGAATAATAAGAATAGATAGTGAAACTCCTGAAAGATAGTTCTTAGTTGTGAGGGACAGACTAACGATGTTGCTAGCCAACCGTTATGTAGTAAATTCATATCTAACGCAACCGTCACGCCTTGTGCCAACTCACTGATAAAAGGATTATTTGATATACCTTATCTATAAAATAATGATAAGAATTTTGGAAAGGCACGCCTGTTTAAAACATTTAAAAATAGGTTAGAAATAATCACTTGAGAAATAATTGAGAATACATTCTGAATTTCTGAACAAACTGACGGACATAGCAAAAAAAATAAGGGTGGAACCACCCCAAAAGTACACTGCCCGGTCTAGGGTTCGAACCCAGAAGCCCTCAAATTCAGTAGACAACTTGCCACAAAACTGACGAGGTTGTTAAAATTCACAAAATCCAAAAAACACTTCACTTATATTACGTAAAAATGTTATGTAACATATTGTTTCCACAGGTGTTAATATAATTTATACATTAAACACTGGCTCTAAACGCTGTTATATTTTCAGTTTAAAAACTTCGTATTTATTTATTATTAAAATCCACAATTTAATTTAATAAAATCAAACAAAACTTACTGTTAAATAATAAGTTAATGACTAGGTACGACTCGTGCTGCTTCGGTCAAGCACTCCTCACTAAATGAGAACCGGCTCTTGAGGATAAACTATATAAAACGCGCCTTATCAGAGTTCACGTACTATCGGCAACAATTTATTTTCCGCCAATCACGAGCTGCCTGATGCTGCCTCAATTTTTGTCACCATATATGGTAACGCACTCGGTTCTATCCACAATCTGGTGATAAGATACGCTTTGATAACGATTATATAGCAATACACGTTATCTGAAGCAGTGTGACTTTACACGTAAACACTCACATACCTGCCACCTCCTAATGTACAACTCACTCGCTCAGGGTCACCAATACGCTTCTTTAAAATACTGAATATTCTCTTTAGTTTGTCAGAACTTTCTCTATGATTCAGCTGTTTTGCGCTAATTGCCACAAACACCTAACATTAACCTACAAATATTTAATTAGTTTAATACTCTACCGTTGTAAATATTCTCATTATAATTATGAAAAGAGCAGAAAGCATTACTAACTGACGTAAAAGATGAGAGATATTTTATTCTAGTAGGTAGGAAGTTACAGTGGCTGCACGGACGTGGTGCAAAAAATCTATATGTGCGTCCGAAGGTGACTGGACCAGACCGACCAGTGGACGACTAGGATTTGCTGTTTGCAATAAACGACCAACCACTCGCGACGCGACCAAAACAAACTATTTGTTGATGAGTTGAAGCGTAGGCGGTACAATTTGGGAGCTAAACCAGATCCACGATGATATGACACATCAAATACACGTGGAAGACTAAAACGTAAAATTAATTAGGTACGCTAATCCTAATCATGGATTCAAAGTAATAATGTTGGGTGTTACAAATTACAATGCGGAAAATATTTAGCCTCACCACTGCATAGGTAGACGTAAATCAATAGAGCTTCGAGACACCCTTGTTAAATGTTTCCTAATATACGTATAGAATAATATTGTGCAGTCGTCTGCGTGTATTGATTTTGCTCCCGCCTCCGCGCCTCGCCCCCGTGTTTCGCCCTCGCCAGTGCACCATCACATGGGGTGCGCTATGGGGTTGCATGACTCATCTGACTACCCTCCGTCTCTCCTGAATCGTATTAATTTGCCGTGTTTTGATGAAGCTCGTGTTATTGCAGATTCAAATATTTAGAATTCCTAATAAAAGGCTAATTTCGTTAAAGATATAAAAAAGGTAGTAAAGATAAAGATAGAGCATTTAACAATATTAGATTCTAATCAAGGCTTAGCATATTATCTACTATAATTTCGTTGAATTAGTAACAATGAAACGTACCTATAATATAGTACGGTACGTGGCCATTACTGATATATTTCGATAGCTACCTTTTTAGCGATACTCAAATTGGCAATCCGGAACATTTTCGGAGTCGCCTTGGTATGCCTCACTGTCTTATTTATTACTTTACCGAGCAAGGTTTCGAGACTGATGGCTTTTTCCAATAATGTTAACTAAATATTAGGATGCCCGCAGTCACTGGGCTGCGCTTGACCTATGTATACTCAATTAAATAGCCATTAAATCATCATTAATTACTTCGATTGAATTCTCGTGAACGACAACAATGATGGAACTTGAAGGGCCTAAAGTAGGTTTGATTTTATGTTTATTTTGCCTTTAATGTTTATTGAGTCTGCTATTGTTCTGATGACTTCATCAAGGAAAATGGCTATACATATAATATACAAAAAACAAGATATATCCTCCATTCCATATTAAATATTACCTCGTAGTAGTGTCAGATTTAAATCAAAATATACTTTAAAATCAAGTATCGTATACGATTTGAATGAACCTTGGTGTGGCCCTCCGATGACTCAGAGATTTCTCACAAGCGTTTGCCAGCATGAATCATAGTCGCGATGTAATCGAATCAGGGTGACGATTCGTCTCGATCACAGATTCGATCATCGATTTGTATCATGACGTCATTATTATATTGTAATGGAATCATTAAAAACCGAGTATGTCATGATTGTCGCGAGATGCGGTTCAATTGAAGACTATAATATATGCGATATTTTTAAGTTCTGATGGGATTAATCGTTATTTCAGGCATTTTTGAACTTGTCTACTTCATAATTCCGGTTAACTCGCCTTTTTTCAAAGTCCCATGTGCCACCTCAATCAATCAACTTAGCCTATCGCAGTTCACTGCTGGACATAGGCCTCTCCCAGGCTGCGCCACAATACCCTGTCCTCCGCCTTCCGGATCCTGTCTATCCCAGCCACCTTCTTAAGGTCGGCGGTACATGTAGCGGTCGTTCCAAACTACGCTTGCCGATACGCGGTCTCCACTCCAGGACTGCCACCTAATGACGTCCAAATCTCAACTAATGCAGTACCTACCTATATCCCATAATACATCTAATGTATTCTCAATATCTAGGCCCCAAAGGCTAAATTATACCAGCCCCATGGGTTGAACAAAGTTAAGCTACGCTTGCCGCGGTCGATTCGTTGATAGACCATCCATTACATTTCGAGACTAACCGTCCCTCCGAAAGCACGTTACCTACTGTGAAAAGTTCTGCTTGGCGAATTTAACGTACTTAAGGTAGAACATTACCAACCCGTACTGGGCCCGCGGGGTGGATTACGGCCCACTTCTTCTCACAGAGAGGAGGCCTGTGTCTTAGCAGTGGGAACGTTATAGGCTGCTTATGGGAAGGTTTAACTTTTAAAATTCTACAGGTATTCCCACACAAGTGTCGTGGCGAGGTCCCTTCACAGTAACAAGTCACCTTACTCGTGTCAAAGGGGCGATATTACGGGCATCTACCACCATTCTTATTTCTGGTTCAGAATCCCTTTATTCCTTTATATAGTCCCTTTGACACGAATGAGGTGACCTGATACTGTGAAGGGACCTCGCCACGACACTTAAAACTACTAGAGCGAACTTAATTCTACTTTCACTTTCAAAACAGCTCGGTTATTAATTCTGGCAACATGGATGCCATAACTACTCATTTAGAGGAAATTCATGTTCAATATTACAATAAAAATAATTATGCATTTTAATCTAGTTGCCATGCGAGACAGGGAAAACTAATGATTTTTTGTTAAGTTAATAGTAATTAACCTAAGTACCTACAATACAGTGGTAAAAGCTTTTATTAAAATCATAAACAAATTAGATAAATGTACGTCGTTATACATTTAATTACGACGAACACAATTAATACACAAATGAGGTTATTTCTGAGCAAACAGGAAACACTAAGTAAATCGAACAACAGTGAAAAAGAACATTTTCCTCAGAACAGTGTCCGATATTTATATGTTATTTTAAAACCCTTTATATGATGTTAATGTAGGTTACATGACACTGGCAGTAAGTACTCACCTGCAACAGGAAAAAATAATTTTAATGTTAACTAACTGGAAAATATAAATGACTCATTTAATTCCTGCTGGTCGATGACATGTGGATTGATTAATTTAATCAAAATGTTTTTTGAGAATTTTTCATAGATATCGTTTTTAAACGTCTAAAGGCACAAAGGCGCGTCGCGACACAAAGGCACCGCTTGTAGCGCTACACGCGGTGTCTTTGTGTCGCGTCGCGTCGCGCGACAAGTCGCGCCAGTATGTAGGAGCCTTAAAGCTCAAAACGTGCCTGCTCTCTACATCATTCATTTTAAATTTTTCATAAACCCATCTGGCTTCTATTGCATATCAAAAATATTCAACCTACTTATCCAGAAACCAAGAATACTCTTCTTTCTTTTTTGTGACTAACCAGAAGGTCAACAACCTAAGCACTAAATCCGTAGTTTCGGTCGAAGTTACGGGTGATTAAAACTCCGTATTACTTACGGACGTAAGATTAGTTTAGGGCCCGACCTAAGAATGTATGACACCACGATTTCATTTTGACAGTTGTCCCTACTCACGATGTGTGGTTACCTGTCCGAAAAGGTAAATAAATCGGGTTTAGGGTTTACTTCAAAGTTTCGAACCACTTTCGGACGGGTCAGTATCGTCCGTCTACAAAGATACGGGTCAGTCCGAAACTAGTCGATCCGTCAAAACAAGTGACGAATTCAATGTTTCAAACGGACACAAACACATTGCGAGTATGGACAACTGTCAAATCGTGTTGTCATTCATTCTCAGTTCGGGCTCCGAAGTATTCTTATGTCCGTAGGTGATACTGAGTCCATCACTCCGGCCGAAACTACAGATTTAGTGCTTAGGAAGTAGGCCCCCAAAGGTTTTATGCCACCTATGGGCCACCAAGTCTACTTATTCTAAAAGTATTTCATTTCAGCTAGGTAAGTATCTACACTAATATTATAAATCGCGAAAGTATTTGCCTGTCTGTCTGCACATTCTTCTCAACGGATTTCTATGAATTTTGGCACAGGTAGCGATTGCCTATCTGACCTCCACAACCCAGTTACTGGGTAACACGATACCCTTTGGTAAAACTGGTACAACTTAATTTCTACGGTCTCCAAATTATGTTAGTTCACTTTCATTAGAAGAACATTATTAATCATTCACAATCATTCATAAATCCAGATATATCCAGCCAGTTCTTTAATATTATTGATATTAGCCCTCCTTCATAATCATTATCGTCAAGCCGTCGAGATTAGTACGAACCGTCTCATATCAGGTATGAGACGGTTCGTACTAATCTCGACAAAATGCGCTATCAGCTGACTGGATGACGTCAGTCGGTATCGCCAAGATTATTGTGAATTCTTGGGCGTATAGTACCTACAGTAAATTACATTTTTAGGGTTCCTTAGTAAACAAGGAACCCTTATAATGTCCGTCTGTCTGTCTGTCCCCACTGTAACTCAGAGACGCTTAGTACTAGAAAGCTGTAATTTGGCATAGGTATACAAATTAATCACACCGACAAAGTGCTAAAATTTTTTTTTATGGTTAGTACCTACCTGCCTTGCACGTAATGTGGGGATGATATTTATTTTCTCGTCTACCCCAATGGTGTGGAGTATCGTTGGATAGGCCGTTTATTGCGGGTCTGTGAACACCACTTTTCGATTCAAGTATCCACTCGCGTAATATTATGCATTAAAGTGCTAATTTTTGTTAGAGTCAAGTGTCCGTCCCCCCCCCCTGCCGGCTAAATGGTTGTTTATGGAGATGTGAAAAAATTCATGGCAGTAGTACATAATATACAATGAAATTAAAAGGAAAACTATCACGGCTAAGTAAACTTCACAAGTTAACGACATAAAGTCGACCAAATTAAATTTGCAGTTGGAGAATTGACCGTGGCATATATCGACGGATGGGAGAACATGTTTTTCAGCTACCATGTTAAGTTTTTATTTCGAATAAATTCATCCCAACTTCCCAACCAAGGAACCCTTCATTGTGCGTGGTCCGAGACGCACTTGGCCGGTTTTTTATATGATTCTTACGTAATGGGGCAAATATTTTTGGCGTCCCCCTCCTGGTGGTCGGAGTCAAGGACTGGCCCTCATCCTTTAATTTACATGCACATAACATAACATGATGCTATAATCCTCGAACGGTTAGGCAGAGGTGTACACCCACATTTCACCAGTTATGTTTAAGTCCCATGTAATAGGGGACGAGCCGATCGCCATCAACCGGACACAAATCCAGACTCGGGGCTGCTACCGAGAAATTCCTGATGAAAAATCCCAATAACACTTTACCCGACCTGGTAATCATGAATCAAAGCCCAGGACTTCATGCTCAGCAGTAGCGTTTGCGACCAACACTAGACCAACGAGGCCTTTGATTTAGGGTCATTAAGCATTTTTTCAGTTAATACCGCAGAGCAGCTGTGGTGGTCCAGTGGTAACGGCCTCGACTTACGAGTTGTAGGTCGTGGGTTCGAACCCTGACAGGCGCTTTACTTTGTGTAAATAATTTCATCACCACTACTCTCAAAACGGTGAAGGAAAACATCGTGAGGAAACCGGCATGTCCTAGAACCAAAAATTCGAAGACATGTGACATCTACCAACCTGCACTGGGATCACGTGGTAGATTAGAGCCCACTTTCTCTCGAAGAGAGGAGGCCAGTGTCCCAGCAGTGGGAACATTATAGGCTGACTACGTACCGCAGAGCACAGACCGCAAATAACGAACAGCCCAATTTTTATGATATCCTATCATTAGAAAAAAATGGGAACTGCTCGTTATTACTGAATAATAAATTGTAAACATTATTTTTTCATTAATTCTATGTTTACCTAACCACAGACCTCTAATAAATGGACACAATCATGTATGATACATTTAAGTAAGTATTTATTGCCCCAGCAAACATTATTTATATTTTATCCTTATTGTGAGCTAATAATATTTCATGTAAGTATGTACAACGGTTTATTGTTTTTACCTAAAATACCTATTTTATAACGGCATAATGACTTTTGAGGTGGCTGGGACAGACTGGATGCGGAAGGCGGAGGACAGTGTGTTGTGGCGCAGTCTGGGAGAGGCCTATGTCCAGCAGTGGACTGTTATAGGCTGAGTTGATTTATTGATTGATAATTAATTTTGTCGTTGATTAAAAATAACTTACAACATACTGGTGCCGATTCCCTTGTTCACAAACTAAACTAAATTTAAGTTCAGTGCATCTTTTTCTTTCTATTTCATTAAGAAAAGGACAGAAGATAAATTTTAGTTTAGTCCTGTCAAATTAATCACCGCTTGACGTAAATTGACCTAACTTTAGTAGGCAAGGTTTTAATCACGTCTAAAATTGTATAGAGTAGTGACAGGCGTTGACTAATTTGACAGGACTAAACTAAAATTTATCTTCTGTCCTTTTCTTAATGAAATAGAAAGAAAAAGATGCACTGAACTTAAATTTAGTTTAGTTTGTGAAGAAGGGAATCGGCACTAGTATCCACCCACGTTGATGTAATTGAATCGTATTCCCCTTATCATAATTATCAAACCAATTAGGTAGTAACTATGACTATGGACAGGGATCGAGGTCTACATTTTGATCAAGTCTGTAAATATGTCTCATTATCTGCCTAGCTTTTTCACAACTATCTTGGGGTCGGACTCCAGTCTTACCGGATGCAGCTGAATACCATTATTTACATGGAGCGACTGCCTATCTGAACTCCACAACCCATTTACTGGGTAACACGATACCCCTTGGTAAGACTGGTTGTCTTGTCAGGCTTTTGGGCTTCTGACGACCCGGAACAACTGTTAAAGATCGACAAATGACAGTCGGGACCAACGGCTTATCGTGCTTTCCGAGGGCACGGAGGGGTCTTGGTATGTAAAGATGGTCACTCATCCACGGATCAACCGCGGCAAGCGTAGCTTAACCTGATTGATCGATCCGTGCTGCTGTTATTACTTGGCCACAAGCTCCTCCCCAAGTCTGTAAATATGTCTATCAGTCGAATACTCGAACAAACCCAGGGTTGTCGGCGCGCGCGTGGGGCTTCTTTTTTTTTTAATACTGGTTTTTATGCAGTGGTCCCTCGGGGGTCCTCGACTGCTTTACCGGGCTTAGGTGAGGCCAGAAGGGCCTCTCACCTAGTTATATTAGAGTTTAGGTAGCACAGCTAAGAGCGTCCCATAGTGGTACTCGAACCTAGGCGTAGGGCGCTACCGATTACTGAGCAAGCGGACTTGTCGTATCTGTGTTATATTATTATTATTGGGTATATTATTTGAGTTAAGGCGCTGACAAGACCCAATTGACCAAAATTGACTTCTCTTAAGAAAAAAATTGCCAAATCTGTATAGTTTGTGGTAGCGGAAAAAATATATGTTAATTTTGAAAATATTTCCCAGAACTTGGTTGTTACCAAAACACGTTTTGAAAAAAAATCTCGATACAAACTAACGTTAAACTAGCCTCTTACCTTGAGTTCAAATACAAATTATCTGTATTAAAATATCAACATACGTTACATATTTAATTAATAACAAAAACGTCTTATTTGAATGCAGAACTTGGTTGTTTTTTATTTTCGATTACTCAACTCAATTTTGAGTAAATAGATAATTGCTTCATATTTTGCAATAAATTACAAGCGTTGTGTCATCGCGCTTCTCTTTCTTTTCTATGCAATCTGACAAAGACCGCGGTTTAGGTGTTGTCAGCGTCTTAACTTGCTCCACGCTTCAAGGGACGGGGGAGTATCCTTTTAAAGTAGCTCGCGGAGGTACTCGCCGTCGAATACGAGAGGTCAGTGTGGTGTGTTTTGTTGATGTTGAGCTAACTTAATACTCTCTTGGTAGAGAGTGATGTCGTCATCTTGCTACAACATATTAATATGGGACATAACTAGCGTCTAATTGCTTAGCATTAGATCGAAAATACTGCAGTATTAATTTTGATACAAATATATAATAAGGTAAAGTTGAGGATTGAGAGGTTTGTGTTATAACAGCCGCACGGGTCGATCGATAAGGTTGCCGCGGTTGGTCCGTGTATGGATGACCATCTTTACATACCAAGACCTCTCCGTGCCTCGGAAAGCACGTTAAGCCATTGGTCCCGGCTGTCATTTCATCTTTGACAGTCGTTACGGGTAGTCAGAAGCCCGAAAGTCTGACAACCAGTTTTACCAAGGGGTGTCGTGTTACCCAGTAACAGGGTTGTGGAGGTCAGATAGGCAGTCGCTCCATGTAAAATACTGGTATTTAGCTGCATCCGGTTAGGCTGGCAGCCGACCCCAACATATATGTATTAGTTGGGAAAAGATTAGGCAGATGATGGTAATGTTGAGGATTGGATCCGCAGTGGCAGCCCGCGAAATTCAAATGTTCTTACTTTTTTTGCAATTTGCAGGTCAGTGTCAGGTTGTATCTTGAGCAAAATATGATTCGCGACCGTAACAAATATGTATTTACAGAATTATAATGATTTAAACTCATTAATAAATCTCTCTAAGTTAGATTTGTTCCATCAGAACTTTTCCATATGATACTTGTTGTTATGGAACAAATCTAATTAAGACGCTGACAACACCTAAACCGCGGTCACAGTCAGATTGCATAGAAAAGAAAGAGAAGCGGGATGACACAACGCTTGTAATTCATTGCAAAATATGAAGCAATTATCTATTTACTCAAAATTGAGTTGAGTAATCGAAAGTAAAAAACAACCAAGTTCTGCATTCAAATACGACGTTTTTGTTATTAATTAAATACGTAACGTAGGTATGTTGATATTTAATGCAGATATTTTGGATTAGAACTCAAGCTAAGAGGTTAGTTTAACGTTACTTTGTATCGAGATTTTTTTACAAAACACGTTATGGTAACAACCAAGTTCTGGGAAATATGTTGTGTGTATGTTCAAAATTAACATATATTTTTTCCGCTACCTCAAACTATACAGATTTGGCAAATTTTTGCTTAAGAGAAGCCTATTTTGATCAATTGGGTCTTGTCAGCGCCTTAAGAGAGATGTATTAATGATTCTTATGATTATAATTCAATAAATACTTTTTTTTTATACATCTCAATACATGCTATTAATATTAAGCTTTAAAGTGCTAATTTTTGTTAGAGTCAAGTGTCCCCCGTCCCCTCCTTGCCAGCTAAATTGCTGTTTATGGAGATGTGAAAAAAATCATGGCAGTAGTAAGTATATTTCTAATGAAATGAAAAGGAAAACTATCACAGCAGTAGGCTTCACATGTTAAGTTGCGTTTGAGCATTCGGCTGTTTGACAGGATAACTATAGTAACAGGAGAAGCAAACTTTGAGGATGTTCCAGTCTCATCTATTTTATCCTTGTAGCCTGTAGGCAATTGGAACCAGAAATAGTTGGATCGAGTTCTCATTGTATTGTAAGAGGAAATAATATTAATTAATGTTAGGTACTAATTAGGTTTGCTAAGAGGATGTACACAGTAGTATCCTCTTGTGTGCTTCATGTTACCTAGTTAAATTTTGATCATGGCGGCCGACGCCAACCAAATCACTACCTACATGTACAGTGAATATATATACCAACGAAGTAAATATACCAGTATTACGTTGATTACTTTAATTGGAATGAATTTGTGGTTTAGGTTACGTTTTTATGGTAACAATAGATCCGAATACCGGGAAATTTTTGATTTTTAACGTGACGTGTCATCGTTTTGGTTAGGTATATGGAATTCAAAAATGTTTAGTTTTGGTATTTTGGTCAACTACTCACTCCACCCAGAGATTTGGCTGCAGAGTTTTCGGTACCTACAGATTTTAACCTATTGACCGCCTCGTCAATAAAGCAACAACGTGCCCTCGGCGCCAAACTACGATTTATTCCTGTAGTCGTGACCGTGGCGTGCTGGGCACATGTTGGTCTGTCATGTATACATGACTGTGGCGGACAAAAGGTTAACTATACTTTCAGTAATTTAACCAGTCGCCATGTTCACGGTTTTTTTTTTGGGTGGGAAATTATCAAATAACTTCTCCCGCTCTGGGCGGAGCGGGAGGGTGTGTCAGATTACTGACTAAAACCCACCTGTGTTCCTTCCGTTGGGAGTAGGGTAACCCTTTGGGACTTTCCCGTGAAGTGTACCACTGCGCCCGAAATTCGTAGTCTGCTACGCGGGCGGCGTACCACGTATGGCGTAGCCGCGTAGGCGCGGCGGCTACGACATACCTACATCACAATATTTGGATTGTTTTGTAATACTGTGCCTACATACCGGTGTTTCTAGACTCAAAATTAAAAATGGCATTGGGTAATTTATTGGCCTTGAGTATAATTCTATCTAACAGGAATCACATAGCTACGTTTTTTTTCGTATTGATATAAAAGTACCTAAACCCAACGAGAAAAAATACAGCCAATGGCGTCACTCAGCATCCGTGGCCCTTATCATAAACCCCACAGGCCCATATCCTCAGATAACCGTAAGTAGGTATGACTGGTATTACGTACATAGTAATATTAATCATAATCACTGACACAGTAACTCAGCCCGACTATTTGTAACGAATTCGTTTCAGCAGATTGTTTTGTAAGCGATCACGCGATATGCACTGTATAGTGTATAGTAATGATTACTGATCGGCGCAAGCGCAAGGTCGAGGTAAGCGAGACGCGCACAAGTTCATTGATCACATGCACAGCAATACTTGAGCACCTTGGGTAATGTTAAACATAGCATAAATATAATACTGGGCAGGTATTGAAATGCAAAATCTTCACGTTCGGTTAGATGCATTTGTATCTCAGCTATTAGCTACATATCTTTAATGCGTGTTCTTGTGAGAAACGATGTCACGTCGCGGATGCATATTATCGAGAGAAAGGAAGAGGCATTATGAATAGAAACTCGACGTAACACCTGGATTTTTTTGAATAAACAGAATTTGCTAATAGACTTCATTTATGCTCTGAGTGTGTAGGTATTTAAGGTATTCTTAATTTTAGTCTCACGTTATTGTCCGGTGTCCGTTAGTGCCCGAGGTCTGGATTTGTCCCGGTTGATGTCCGCCTATTACATGGGATTTAAATATAACTACCGAAAGTGGGTGTACTACAGGTACTCCTCTGCCTCACCCTTCGTGGAATACAGGCGTGATGGATACAGGATTCGTCAGTCGTGACACTTACACAGGGCCTGTAAACTGCCCGTTGAAGCCATACTCCGGATACCAAAGTTCTTATGCACCAATGGTATATCACGTATATCACGCGACAGTTAAGAGATGGACAAACAATACTCAACTTTATTACGATAAAGACGAATTCAATGACCCTCAGCGATCCATCAAAATACATTACTTTTCCTCCTACAGGAAATAACATTACAGACAGTATAATTTATTCGGATCTTCGCTCATAGCTGGAAAACGCGCGAAGAATATTTAATAATAGGCAAATTACTTCGCAGGAATTGCAAATACACAAGGTTAAATAATAATAAAGCTGAGTTTCTAAGATAATTTCCGTCCCATTTTGTGATTGCCTTCGCTGCTTCAAGTGTATAAGGTTACTGGGAAGCCTTAAAAGGCCTAGCGAGTGCGCAAACGCAAGTATCGACCGCAAGCCATTTTTGGACGAAGCGAGCATTAAACCTTGGCGTTTGACGCCATATCCAGATGGCAGATTCCATAATAGAGCTCCTGTGGCCAATGTTAGCATTCTAACTCATTATGGGGAGCTATGGCGGCTTGCCTAGTAAGGCTTGCCAGGGAAGTGTGTTGGCATAACATTTCAGAAAGAACTGTCTAAAATATTTACTGTTAAAAGTGTTTTAATTAGGACATTTTAATCAGTCTCTAATTAAATTAATTGCTCACGAAACGTGAAGGAAGATACTAATGATTAATGTTGTTTTTAGTTAACTGCCTGAACTGAATAAATAATAACAAAATATTATTTAAGGATATTTTATTTAATTAATTAATTTACAACGGGAGCAACAATACGTCGTAAATAAATAAATTATATACAAGAAACCGCGACGTTGTTATTTAGAGCGATACGCTCCATGTCCTTATAAGGTATGTATTGTGTGTTTACCTTAATAAACCACCATTATGTAAATAGCATAATGTACCTACTTGGTACTTCAATAACCAGAAAACATCCTGAGGAAACACGTAGCTGACCTAGGCAAGCGAGACTGACGAGTTGATACCTTCAGATTAAGATTGGTCCGCAGTATCTCAAGATCGACAGCAGTGGAAAAAAGTGAGGCCTTGCCCTACAGTGGGGTGGGACAACATGGCTAATAGAGTCTGTCTAATGAAGGCTGAGAGTGATTTTTTCACGTTTTCAGAAATTGACAACACTGCTGCAAATGTCACTTGTTGTTATTTATAACCTCTTACGAAACCTGTGTATATTTTGTCGTATTTCAAGTAAAACAATGCCTAAAAATTTAAGAAGCAGTGCGAGATAGTTGGAATTGTATTGGTTAAATACCCAATACAATAAAATTGTATTGGGTATTTAACCAATACAATTCCTGCCGTTACACCAACGTGGCCACATGTGTAAAAGCTATTAACCATTGTGTAAACTACGTGGCCAAGGGAATTGGGGAGCAGGTGTGTAAAATTAGCACCGTCACAAGAACATCGGGGGAGGAAGGAAACGATAAACGGTGTCAAGGTGAACTAGTAAACACGGCTGTTGAAACTTGCAGTTTAACGTATTTATGTCCTTGCAGATGTTTTCACTCGATAGCACACCAGTACCACATGCCTTTTATTTGTGAGGAAATAAACACAGTATGGTAGAATTAGTTTCCAAAACATTGACATCAAAATACATAGACAAAGTGTAATAGGGATGATGACAATTTCTTTTTGCCCGTCAGGTACTACGCCGTAATCTTTAGACTACGTAAAAAAAGGAAAAACGCGTGTCCAATATTTTTTAATAACATGAGTTAAAATGTGACATGTTTTTTTTTTTTTTGATGATGGCATCTCGTAGTTGACCTTGAGAGGTCGTGACTACTCAGCCGGACTTTCCTGTGGCTGCCTTAAGCGGACTCAAAGCCTCCAGCCAGGGGCGAATAACTTACATTACTAAGCGACTGCACGCTAAGGGCACCCCCTGTGGGGTACGGACCTCGGCTTAGGGCGTCGCTGGGGGGAGGACAGCAAGGTGGGACAGGCTGGATCTGATCAGAATTATTATTATTCGGGGAATTTAAAACTCCAGGCTCAGCTGCAGCGCGGGCTGGCGCTTCGTCGAGCAAGGGTCGGGGGGGATGACATGACGTCACGCCTTGCTAGACTTTATACTGAATTGTAACGTAGCGAGCCCCCACTCCCCAACTTTAATGCGTTTTCTCTGTCATCTTTTATTACTATCTATGTATGTTGAAGGCGAAGATACCCGTAAATAGACTCAATAATAATTTCAGCATCAAGAACGCTAATTATCGATCGTTGAGATGAGAAGATGAGTTTAAAGGGCAGTAACCTATACTCTACAGGTGGTGTTATAAGGGCATCCACATAGGCCCAGTTTCAGGGTTCCGTACGTCCGAATGAAAAAACGGATTCCTTATAGGATCACTCGTGTGTCTGTCTGTCTGTATGTCTATCCCAGCCAATTTTCTCCGAATCTAATGGACTGATTAAGTTGAAATTTCTGTTACCTTTGGGTAACAGAAATTCAGTTCATTTATTTACAAATGAATTTTGAATAAGGGACCACTTTTGGGGAGAAAATTAGAAATAAAAACAAATGTTTTGCAAACTGTACCGTGTGTTAAATCAAATGAAAGAGCTTGTTTCAGATATTTTTTTTTTATAATTTTAAAATAAATACTTTTAAAGTTATTTAAGAAAACAGATGAAAATTGACCATTCCCGAAATCATCCGAAACTACGCAGCCAACAATTTTGGAAAAAGTACAGAGAATATTTCTTTACATACCTATACAGGAAAACTTATAAGAAGTCTATGGTCTTAAAATAACATGGTAATTCTCTCAATATTGTGCGTACTAACTTACATTTTCAGTTGGAATGTATCGGAGAACATGTTTTTCAACTACAATGTTAACTTTTTTTTTGGGATAAAGTCATCCCAACTACGACGGTACCCTTCATTGTGAGTAGTCCGACACGCACTTGGCCAGTTTTTGTTACTGGAGGTGTTTCTTTGGAAAGTCAAGATAACATGAAAATTGTTGAAAGTAAAGTAGATAACTAGGTATTTACTAAATTATCATCCTACCTTTGATATTATAAATGTGAAAGTTTGTATATGTTTGGATATTTGTTATTCAATCACGCAAAAACGGCTGACCGGATTTGAATGAAATTTGACACACAGATAATTTATAACCTGCATTTAACACATAGGCTACTTTTTATCCCGAAATTTCCACGAGATCGAGATTTATGCAGATGAAACCGCGGGGAGCAGCTAGTGTGTAATAATTAGGTGGGTACCTAAATAATTAATTAGTCTTGCAATTAAAGTTAATACAGCATAAACTGTAAAATAAATTAATGCTTGAATTACATACGAACTGTAAGAAGAGGTGCGTGTTGATATTCATTAGTTTGCGAGAGCAGTGACCTGGCGATTTACAAGAGAATTCATGAAAATTTGCTCAAATACGAGATTCTAGTCGAAGCCATGAATATTCAGATTTCAGAATCGGAAGATTAAAACGTTAACATTCGCAGTTTTATGTGCCTTCTATACATAAGAGGTACCATATTAATTATGATTCAAAACAAGACAGATTTTATTTAAATTATAAAATAATACTTAATTTATATCATTATTAAAAACTTTCTCAAATAACTTCCGCGTTTAAAATTCATAGTAACGATAGACGTCAATGATATCAAATTAGTGATCTATCTGCCCAGCCTTTTCCTACTATGTTGGGGTCGGCTTCCAGACCAGTCTGCGTTTCCACTGACGCGGAGCTGGGCGGAGTGGAGAAGAGCGGACCGTAAATAGGCCAATGACAGTGTTCGAAATCTCCAGTCCGCAGATTTCGAACGAACTCGAAACTGTACATTGAATATTTTTGGAAAAAAGTAAATTTCTAGGAGGTGTGGGAACGAGTCTGATGCTGAAAATATAGTTTTTAGATATTTGTCCGAATGTCTAGATGTATGCTCCGGATTGGCACATAAACGGCTGAACGGATTTGGATGAAATTTGCCGTTTAGCGGATTTAGAGTGTATAACCTGGATGGAGCAGTGGTGGCCTAGTGGTAACGGCCGCGACTTACGAGTAATATGTCGTAGGTTCAAACCCAGACAGGCGCTTTACTTTGTGTAAATTATTACATCACTGCTCTCAAAACGGTGAAGGAAAACATCGTGAGGAAACCGGCATGTCCTAGAACCAAAAATTCGAAGACATATTATGACATCTACCAGCCCGCACTGGGCCCGCGTGGTAGATTACGGCCCACTCCCTCTCATAGAGAGGAGGCCTGTGTCCCAGCAGTGGGAAAATTATAGGCTAATTATGTATGTATGTGCGTAACCTGGATGGAACACATAGGGTACTTTTAATCCCGGTAGTACGTTCCCGTGGGATATTTTCCGACATACACGCGGACGAAGCCGCGGTCTAGTCTACTATATAACTTAACATCAAGCCTGTATTCCCCGAAGGGTTGGCCAGAGGTGTATGTTTAAGTCCCATGTAATAGGGGGCGAGCCTATTGCCATCAACCGGGCACAAATGCAGACTCCGGGCTGATAGAGTAAAATTCCAGATGGAAAACCCAATATAACTGCGCGACCCGGGAATTGAATCCAGGCTCAGCAGTAGGTAGAGCTTGCAACCACTAGACCGACGAGGCAAGAACGAGGCGAAAATTACTATTAATTTGTTTTGTAACAATATATTTTTGCTGTATCGTCGAACTAACTGGTATTTGGTAATTAATTTGCATAAGTATTCAACATTAAGGAGGACAGCCCAATTTGGGTGGCGTACACATTGGACAAGACAACATAAGCTTACAGCAAGCATGGTTGAAATTCGTAAAGTCAAAAAGAAATTTGAATAGAGAAGACCACTGGAGGACTTTATTTTCATTGAGTTTTTACTTGTTAGTGACTGTAGGGATAAAAGAACTAGGAAAATGGTAGGTATTTAAGTTATCGTCCCAGTGTAAGATATTGTGTTCCTGTCACTTTTTATCAAAAGAGACGCGTGGATAATCCATCTAAATAAATAGCTTATGCATGAATATAGACGACTGTCGCTTTAATTAATCAAACCTTTTTGTGCCATCTTATGGAGTGTACCCACGATAGCCTTGTACCCACGGATACAAATAGGTCAGTGTCATGTTTTCTGAGACAGGACTTGACAGGAGATACTCTGGTGTGGACAGTAGAAGGCTTCAGACTTATAAGTCTTTTCCGACATAAAAGGCTTTAGACTTAAGTATTTTCCGACTTATAAGGCTTCAGACTTATAAGTTCTTCGCCCGCGCAGAGGTCGAAAAATCCCACGGGAACGTACTACCGGGATAAAAAGTATCCTATGTCCTAGCCCAGGTCATGCTCTACTAATGTGCCAAATTTCATCCGTTCAGCCGTTTTAGCGTGAAAGCGTAACAGACTCACTTCGCATTTATAATATTGATTAGTTAGGAAACGAGCAGACGGGTCCTGGAGTGGAGACCGCGTATCGGCAAGCGTAGTGTGGGACGCCCCCAGCTAGATGGACCGACGACCTTAAAAAGGACGTTGGTACAGACTGGATGTGGAAGGTGGAGGACAGGGTGTTGTGGCGCAGCCTGGGAGAGGCCTATGTCCAGCAATGGACTGTTATAGGTTGAGTTGATTGATTGAGAAAGTTAGGGTAGTCTTCTGCTGTCAAGCAAGAAGAAAAAACCGGGATTATACTTGTACGCCAAAACTTTGCACGCGCACAGACAAACTAACCAAACATTAGCAAAAATGTGCCACTTTTAGAGACCATAAGGTTAAACGTTTCGCCCACGCGCTCGACCAATCAGTACTGAGTACTAACGTAAACAAACGCAAGATTACACGAATCACCTAGTAATATGTAGAGTGCCCAAATATGACACGAAACGTGGGCTCAATTTCCATTAGCAAGGATTAACGAGACCATTTGAAGTTAAATACCCCGAGGTTCTACTAAGGATTGCTTAATAGGAGACGGGAGCTTTCACGGCTACGGAGCTGAACATTTAAACATAAATAATTTGCACGCTTGCTTGCAGGCAGAATACAATGACTTTAAGGCTGTAAGATCTTCCCTTGTAAACTATGTTATCTTGCAAATAAACATTTTGAATTTGAATTGAATTTGAAGGAAAGCCATAGTGTATTTCCTAGGTAATAATCAAGTAGGTATGTAATAATAACTGAAGATAACTCGAGCATAACATATATGATTCGAATCTGGGCTACTTTTTGCAAGGTTGACCTTCCTGCGGAATTTCCTCTTATGCTTATTCATTTTAATTGTTGAATGTTAGATTGCAGGTGGCGAATAATAGCGACAAGAATGGATAGAATAAGAAATGAGTCGTTAAGAGGAAGTCTGGAAGTGGAAACGGTGACTGAAAAGTTGTGCGGAAATCGGTTGTCATGGTATGAGCATGTGATGCGAAGGAATGAGGAAAATGTCGTGAGAAAAGTTTTGAGTGTTAATGTTGACGGCTATAAGAATAGGGGGAAACCAAGGAAACGATGGCTGGACTGTGTGAAAGATGATATGGCTAGAAAGGGGGTTACTACCAAGATGAGAACTAAGTATGGAAGAAAGGGACATGTTGCGCCGACCACAAATAAATAGGGATAAGGACAGGAGACTGATGATATTGCAGGTGATGTTCTATAGTTTTGGCCTACCATGGGAAAATAAGTATTACTTTAAATTAAAGCCTTAGTACATTGTTTATTGGTGCTTGCTCTTGTGGTCAATATTGAATTATTAGCGCTTTCAGGTCCGTCACAAGCTTATCTCTAATCGATGCCTTTTTAGGAAGCCAAGCGGTTTGGTTCATGGGACAATGGGCCACTAGGTCAAGGCATCTCTGGCTGACCTACTCTCTCGAATATACATATAGCAGATGATTGATTAGACGTAAGTAACGTTATTGACACAGGACTAGACCATGGTTTGACCGTCGTTTTCTGATCACTGTTTGGCATTTATATCGTGTCCTCTACCATACTTGCTTGTCGCTAAAGAATCGTGAAGTCGTCTCAAATTAAATTGTTATTTTAAAACTGGATCTTGAGCAAAAATCACAAAACCCAGCAAATATTATTATATTTAATTTGTTGTGTGAAAGAACCACATATGACATCACCGTCTAATAATCTAAGTCCTGTCCTTGATTAGACTTTGGATTTAAATAATATATCGCCACACCTACGTTTAAGGGTGGTATTGGAATCCGGCCGGAAAAAGACACAAATGGGCAAAATATCCTGTGCGTACCAAGAGGAATAAAAAAGTCTTTGACACAAATATTGTAGTAAAAGAAAAATATGAAAGTGTGAACTGGTTTGACCGATAGCAGTGAGATAAAACCAACTTTTATCTAATAGACATAACATAGTTAACAAGATAGTCTCATCACTTAGTAACTAATCTATCTAAATTCGTGAACAGTTCGTTTTTTACAGGCCTACCAATAAATTTCACGGATAAGCTTTAAAGAGGCTAATTTGAACAATAACGAAACCTACAAATTCATGCTCCCGCCAAGTTTAACAGACGGCTGTTTCGGCTAACTGCTCCTAAAAAATGTTAGCAAAAAACCGGCCCAGACAACAGTGAACAACGGACTAAAATTAGATAAGACCGAGAGGATAGGACTTCCGAAACGTGTTAGGCAGTGTCTTTGGCCTCGGCTCATGTCCGTTACGATTTAAATTCAAAGCGCCAACGGAATGGATTTGGTTAACGGATGCCCGATCGATGCGTGGCTGGGCTACTATTGTTTCATTATGAACCATTCGATTGAATTGTATTGTTTGTAACACTCGGACAGTTCTCGCGGTATTGTCACTGTTTTGGTCATGACCTTTTATTGATCACTTGACGACCAAGTGCAGTTCTTTACTGTTGAACAACACCAGTCTCATTACAGAACGGAGTCCAAACCTTTGAGCAAGTTTTTGTATTTTGAACTTTATTCCGAAATCTGTAAAATTCTTAATACAAAATCAACAACTTAGACTCGGGTTTTACGTTACTTTTTGTTATTTACTTTAACGGAAAAAGTTCAAAATTCAAAAATGGCTCGACGGTTTAATACTGGTCCTAAAGAAGAACCTTGTTTTGATAAGGCCACAAATTTTAATCCAATGCCACTCATGCTACTCCCAGAGATCCAAACTAAAGGGAATTTCATCAGTTATTTCCTTCTGTAGGTACCTACGGTAACTATGTTTCATTTTCCTTAGTGCCCACACACACGAGCGACACGCGTCAACGGCAGACGCAACTGCAGACGTCGACAACCAGTGTTGCCAACTGCTACCTTTAGTCAGTAGCTAAACATTTTGCAAAAAGTTGCTAGATCGTCAGATTTTTTTACTCAAAAAACTTGCTAGAAGTAGCTAAATGCTACTTAGCAGGCAGGTTACAATCAAAATTGCCAAGTTATTACGATCATGTTTTAAAATCAAACTCGAGAGTATTCAAAAATCAGTAATTAACTTATTATTAAAATATAAACTTGGTAATTACCAAAAATGCAATAAAGTTTAAAAGAAAACTTGGCTGCAAGTTTTATTAAATTGTAGTTGCCTGGCCCCGAATAATAGCTAGATGTAGCTAAACTTGCTAAGTTGGCAACACTGTCGATAACGTGCCTCGTGTATTTGAGTACGGTGCTCAAATACACGAGCGAGCGACACATAGTCGACAACAGCCTCTGCCGTTGACGCGTGCCGCTCGTGTGTATGAGAACTTACTCGTTGCTTCTATAGAACACCCTATTTCATTTTAACTCCCAGCGCTTACATAATCGTTGAACACCACGTCATCCATTATGGTTGTATGATGGTACTCTGTGTAGTATTATATTGTTTTAATTATTGTAAATGTGAAGACTATGTGGATCATTGTTTAATTTTGTTTTATTCTCAGTTAGTTTTTAACATGGTCTGGCAGTTTTGAGTATTTTTTTGCGGCCTAGCCAAATGTCCTTTCTTTGGTATTGTTCGTTGAATCGTTGAGCTCCTTTAGTTATGAGTTGAGCTGCACAACGACTGACAAATGCGTGCACTGACTGGACAGGTCCACTCAATCTGTGTGGTTCTTTCATCAAAAGACCATTTCAGACACCAATCGACATGGTCTTCACATGATCTGACCAAGATTATGTCTGGACTTTAAAAGAGACTGTGACCTCTGAGTTTGTTTCGGCCTTTCTTCTCAGAGTAGTCAGATAGGAAACGCCGGCCTCATCTAGTTTAAAAAAATATGTTTTGACGTGTAAAAGTGTTTGTAAAAACCTACTTACAGAAATAAAATCATTTATCATTTATGTGTCTCGTGTATAAGCGGAACAATTTCCATTGTTATCAATGTTTTAGCTAGAACGATTTTATGTTCGCCTAATAATGATACTTACTGTAATCAAAATTAAAAGGAAATGAGTAAACGACAAGAGATTAGTTGTTACATTCCTGTTATTACGAAATCTCACGGGTTATCAATTACATATCTTAATTGTGATAAAGTCTGTTAAATATTGATAGGAATTCTATGGTTTTAGAATAAGTCACCTAGACTTTACGTAAATCATTTAATCGAAAGAATTCATTGAAAATGTTTTATTTTTAATCTTTCGATTAAATGATTTACGTAAAGTCACCTACGTTGTATTTTTTTTACATTAATTAACGGCTCACCATTTATGTTGGAATTCGATTTTACGTTATGATTCGAGTTTTCCTTTTCACTGGAATAGGTTGAATAGTAAAAATACTAAAAATAAAATTGCCAACCACTTTTATTAATTATAATTTATTGCCTAATATTATTATGCCTAATGTCAATTGTATTTTCTTGTAAATTTTGACGTTTAAAAGTGACTTTTAGTGTGCTACTTGAAATAAACTATTTGACTTTGACTATACTTGGCCGCCCATTGTATATTTTGTAGTTTAATTTATTTTTTTTGTCATGTATTTTTGTGGTGTACAATAAAGTATATATAAATAAATATAAAAATATTTGAGTGATTTACCATTTTATTTTAAAACCATAGACTTCATAAAGTTTTCCTGTAATCTGTAGGTATAGAACTATTCTCTGTATTTTTTTTTTAATTTTAGGCTCGTCAGTTTCGAAGATAAAGGGGAATGTTCAATTTTCATCTATTTTCTTTAATAACTTTAAAACGAATTATTTTAAATTATAAAAAAAAATCATTGTAATTCTCATAACAAGCCTCATTTGTTAAGTGACAGTTTGCAAAACATTTTATTTAATTTTCTCTTTTTCCTCCCAAAAGTGAACCCCATATTCAAAATTCATTTATTTACGTTACACGTTCGTGTTTGGGTCACAAAAAGTCATGTGTACCAAATCTGCTGACAGATGGACATTCAGACAGACAGCCAGACCACACGACTACGAGTGATCCTATAAGGGTTCCGTTTTTTTCCTTTTGATGTACTGGGGGGGGGGGGGGGGGGGGGGGTAGTCCATCACCTCATAAGCTTTCACACTTAACCGATGATGCGTTAGTGCGTCGAGCATACAGCGTCTGTTCCGTTTCCGTCGTCGCATTGTCGGCCGATGTAAGAGCGGCGTAAGAGAGTCGTAAGGAGATCATCAAAAGATTCATCATCACTCAACGTCATCACACAACACAACCGCTCTGTAGATGCTGAATACATAAAACTGAATAGATGCGTAATAATGTGGCAAAACGAAGTTACGCCCGACGCATCTTCCGTCAGATATGAAGACACCCTATTTGACCGAATAGACGCGGCCGATGATACGCTCGACGCATCTTTCGTCAGATGTGATCCGACCCTAAGTCCTGTACAGCTCTATTACTTTCCCACTGTGAAGTAATATTGTAATAATACTGCTTAAGACGCTGACAACACCTAAACCGCGGTCAATGTCAGATTGCATAGAAAAGAAAGAGAAGCGTGATGACACAACGCTTGTAATTTATTGCAAAATATGAAGCAATTATCAATTTACTCAAAATTGAGTTGAGTAATCGATAAAAAAAACAACCAAGTTCTGCATTCAAATAAGACGTTTTTGTTATTAATTAAATACGTAACGTATGTTGATATTTAATACAGATATTTTGGATTAGAACTCAAGGTAAGAGGTTAGTTTAACGTTAGTTTGTATCGAGATTTTTTTTTCAAAACGTGTTTTGGTAACAACCAAGTTCTGGGAAATATGTTCAAAATTAACATATATTTCTTCCGCTACCACAAACTATACAGATTTGGCAATTTTTTTTCTTAAAAGAGGCCTATTTTGGTCAATTGGGTCTTGTCAGCGCCTTAAGAGGTGATGGTTGCGCCCCTGAACCCTAAAAAAATATTAAAGGTCAAAGAAACATCTCGAATAGGTACTACTAATAGCAAATAGTTCCAAAATAAGGAGTTGCGTTGTCTTGACATGTAATTATTTTATTATTCCGTGCGAGTAGCTATGACCTTGATTGGTGTCAGAAGACACGTTTGAATTTCGTACGTTATGGACCTATTATTATCGAAGCACACGTCAACGGAATTACGTCACCCGAATAACTTCGTGCATGTAAACCAAAAACAAAACATCACATTTATTTATAGCGATTTAATTATAACGAGTTTTACGTATTAGGTACACGAAAAACCAAATCGATGTCATAGCGTTTCCGGTAATTGAGGAACTTATCTAAATTAATCATATTTATTACTCAATTATTATGCTTATTATTACGCCTACTTAAATCCATAATAAGACTTTCCTTCCTTGCGCGGTTAAAAAAACAGCAAGTAGGGATGCTATATGTGCCAAAAAGATTTCGATATAGTTATCGATATTAAAAAAATATTGATATCGATTTTAAAATATATCGAAAAAAAAAACGATATTTGGTGAAATTTTCTAAAGAATATTTGTACTTTATGAAACTATTGTTTGTGATTTATTCTACTGCAGTGCGTCAGCGATGTTTGCTGAAGCTCAAGTGAATGGCTTTCACGCCATTATACGTAAAAGAGCAGCCTCGCTGATGCGAAGGGTGAGGTGCAGTCCCAACAGCTACCTGAGGGTAATTGCAGACTACGTCCATAGTCCTGTTTGGAGGCATTGGATTGGGCTGCACATATTGTAGGCTGACTGGTGTTCTATTATTTGTTGTATTTGTGTCGTACTAACATAGTTTTTAAGTCATCTTGATGTACTACTAACACTCTATGGACCGAAGAGTCTGAAATAAATGTTTTGAATTTGAATTTATTCATATAAATACCAAACAAGGAACATCATTTTTGATGTAGAATCATAAATTAATAAAGCATTCATAAAAATAAGACTACTTTTTTCACACACAGCTCTGAATTCCAGCGGTTTTAATCAGTGGCGACAACGGTGTTGCTATTGCAAATATATCGTATTTGATACATTTTAGATACTACAATTTCTTTTATTTACATAACCAAATTACAAGATGATTACTAACATTAACTAAATTAAATTAAAACTAAGTTAAACTTAAAAAAGGCCCTCGAGGCATTGTACCAAGAATGCTAGCGGCATTTCCTCGCTGAATTGCAATGCTGATGCGTTGCGCGAGAAAGCCGCCAGCTTTTCGGTCACCAGTTACATCAACTAGACGTTTCGCGATTTCCGCAAATAACTTTTAGATATTTGATATTTCGTATCGATATATCGACGTAACGAAATAATAGATATCTCCAAAAAATAACGATATATTAATATATTATTTAGAATATTATTTTTCTACAAGCCTAACTCCAAGTGAAGTATAGATGTATCAAACAAGCAATTGAAAATGACTAAAACGGTTTCCGGGCGTTGATAAGATGAATTTCATAGATTCACCGTGATAAGCATTATTAATGATTACACTACACATCAGCACCTCACCAAATAATCGTGCGTATTTATAACATTACGCCTGATTTCCCGAAGGGTTAGGCAGAGGTGTACCTAATAGTACACCCACACTGAAAAAAAAATCGGTAAACCCAATCGATTTTTCGGTAATATTCACCGCTTTGGTCAGTAAAAATAGAGCCTATTGTCCAAAGAAGTATAACTAACTGAAAAAAAAACAGTTGAGTTATAACAGTAGATTTTACTGTGCATCTCTTAAGCTCTGAAAACGGACTGTTTGTTTCAGTAAACTTTAATGTTCATCCAATTGAAATAACTGTTTAGCTCTTTACTGTTTTTGCCCATTTCAGTGCACTGTCAGTAATCAATTATTTTATAATAAAAATAAGTTTTCTGAACCGTTTTTTTTTTCTGTACAACAACGTTAAAAAGTATCGTTTCATTTTTTTCAGTGCACATTTCACCAGTTATCTTTAAGACCTATATTCCCAAGAGGGGTCGAGCCTATTGCCATCAACCTATCCATAGATATCAAGTATATAGGTAATTAATATAGATTACTTAGTGATTGTATGCTGAATGTTTCGTTTTCTCGATCCAAATATAAAACTATCAGTCTACTTAAGGCTTTGCCCCAGCATTCCAGCAGTCAATTGTTTTCTTTCCAAATTCACCTACCTACGAGCATTTGAGGATTGGAAAATAAGAAGCATTGTCGGTCTTCGTTCGCGCCGAGCGCCATACCATCATTGACAATTTTTACACACCAATCACTGTCTAACACACGCAATTACGCACGCAGTTCTCACCACACCAAGTGTTCGTGTATCAACCAATTAACCTACATTCACGTGTTGAATGAAAATGTGAAATATTATATTTGACTTTGGAACGCGCTTTCCTTCATTCTTTATTTGTACGATTCGCAGCGCAGCAGACGATGGTCGACTGAATGATTCATTCAAAAGCCCACATTCTGAAGAGAATTTATTGGTCTGGCGGAATGTGATTTGTTTAAGTTACAGCTAAGCTTTGGATAAGGGCTGAATCTCGATTAAAGTTTTAATATAAATATTTATTTATTTATCTTTAAATAACACGGTTAAACCCGTACTTATTTATGTAAAAAAATGTGTTATCATAATAGCAAAAGACACATTCATAGTCGGAACAAGATGTTCGTGAGGTCGTGACGCTCACAGAGAGGCTCGACTGTGTTACCAAACATGGTTGTTTGATGAATAACCTGCTCGTGGTTATCGTTTCAATCTAAAGGACCAATTAGAAATATTGCCAAGATAACCAACAGCAGATAAAAACGGATAGTTTCATCGCGTTGAAAATTCAGATCATTTTGGAAATAAACAAATAGTTTGAATCCGAAGTCGAGTCCGAGTGAGCGTGGCGGGCTTAGGTACATGAGTCGGCGGACATAGCTAATGCATTCCAGCGTCATTTCCAAGTTGAGTCACCTCGTGTTATTATACCTGTGCAGGAGGTCGATGCTGGGGCCAACTCTGGAGATATTTCTATTGTTTTACGGCACAAGAAATTGCAGCCATTATAAAGAAAATGGAGAGGGGTACATCCCCGGGTCATGATGCCCTCAGCATCAAGCATCTGAGGTACGCGGGGGACATTTGCCACGTGTGCTTGCTTTGTTTTATAACACGTGCATTAGTCACAGTTACTTACCGGACGACATATTGAATGCCTCTGACATTTCCAATTATACAGGCCCATTTTTCTGGCTACTGTCATAGCAGAAGTTTTGGACAGTCTGCTTGGTCAACAACTGGCCAAACGCCTCGAACTACATTGTGCCCATGTGGGAAGTTATCAAATAACTTCTCCCGCTCTGGGCGGAGCGGGAGAGTGTGTCAGACTCTTACTGACTAAAACCCACCCGTGTCCCTTCCGTTGCCTGTGTTGCCAGGGGCCTCGGTAACCCTTTTGTACTTTCCCGCGACCCCAGCAGGCGGTTTAAGGCCTGGGCCGTCAACCATGAATTGAATGCAATCTTGTGCCTCAATCAGACTGTTCAATACTACAGACAGAAAGACTCCCATTTTTGCCTGTTTCTGGATCTGTGAAGGGCATTTGATCTCGTATGCGACGATATTTTTGTGGCCTAAACTAGAACGTGAAACTACTGACCACATAAGATGTCAATATTTAATGGTCGAGTAATAGCCGTTGACCTTGGCCATACAAACGCCTGTCGGGCTCACGTCGTCGCGCCGTTCGGTTTCATAGGGAATATTTATTTTTAGTAATGAAAATATGAATATTTGAAAAAAGATCACAGATAGAGTTATAAATAATTAAATAGTCTTTTCATACAAAAAACATCATGAAAATATCTTAAGTAGTTTGAAAGTAATATAGTTTTTTATGCTTTGGGTAGACATTACTTCCTGAATTTATTTCATAAAGTACCTATTTTACTACAATTCTTAAATATTCACAAATAGAACTGATGTGTATGCATTCTAGTTTAACATATATTTTTTGCATAACTTATCTGCATTAAGTATATGACGGCGTAATAAACTAATAACAGATTTAAAAGTCACTAAAATCATATAGCTGCGCCTTAAATACTGGTATTTATAGTCAAAGTAATGGGGTGAAGTGGTTCGCACTCGGACGTGTATCGGTCGGAGTGCGGGGTGAGGGCTCAGCTCACCCCAGCTCTTCAACGTATACATGAACCAACTGATCCTTGAGCTCAGCAGCACCAATGTCGGATGTCATATTGGCGGGAGTTAAGCTGACAATATGGTGATGCTGAGTCCATCGCTTGGAGCTCTAAGGCGGTCGATCGGTTTATGCGAATGATATGCGGTGAATCATGGGCTCAAATATAACGTCACAAATAACTAATGGTTTTCAAAGCAGTTAGCGTGACATATTCGGGTATTTCCAATTCCTCATGTCGCAATGTGTGGCTTCTGTGGAGAATTCCTGCGAAGAATGGACAAGTTCAGGTATCTGGGCCACTGTGTCACAGAAGACCTTGAAGATAACTGTGACATTGAAAGGGAACGTAGTTCGCTGTCTGTCCGTTGTAACATGCTGGGGGCCTACAACTTAATCATTAGATCCGTAGTTTCGGCCAAAGTTACGGGCGTTTCCTACTCTGAATCACCTACGATCATAAGATTACTTCGGAGGCCCGAGAATTAATGACAACACGATTTGAGAGCTGTCCCTACTCGCGATGGGTTTTGCCCGTTCGAAAAATGGAATTTGTCACTTGTCTTAACGGATCAACTACTTTCGGACGGGCCCGTATTATCTTCGTTGACGGACTTAGAGAGTAGTCCCTCTGGCCCGCAGGTTTGTACGATGAACGAAGGCAGTTAAACAACGCTTTTCAAAGCTTAGTATCAGTCCTTCTACACCCGGGGTCGCGGGAAGGTACTAAAGCGTTACCGAGGCCTCTGGCAACACAGGCAACACTGAAGGAATACGGGTGGGTTTTAGTCAGTAAGAGTCTGATACACCCTCCCGCTCCGCCCAGCAGGCTTAGCATGACACTCTATTTCTTCGAAGAATAGACACGGCTCTTTCTATACAAAGTGACATTTTGTTTGTCAGTTTTGACATCTCACCGTAGAAATCCTTCTACAATCTGTCATCTTGTCTTTCGTTTCTAACGATCTTTGTCTAGGTCCTTTTTTATGTAGGATTTCTACGGTGGGATGTCAAAAAAGGAGAAACGAAATGTCACTTTGTATGGAAAGAGCCGTGTCTATTCTTCGAAGAAATAGAGAGTGTCATGCTAAGCCTGCAGAGCGAGAGAAGTTATTTGATGCCAAACCAACCAAAAAAAAAAAGTCCTACACGTGCAGCCTGTGGATCAACTTCACTCAGCTGGCATACCTACAGCGACCCAAGCGTAAAATATAATAATGCACTGAGAACACCGGTGCGGCTGTCGTGGCACTGCAGTGCGACAGGGATGTTAGCGGATAATAAAATTGTTTGTTTTACCGCCATTATTAGATAAAGATGTGCATCCCTGATGTCGCGTGTTCGCGGCAGTATAAACAGTATTCTCATTGTGCTCGCAGATCAGTGGGATTCCCCGAGGTTGCGGAGGTGGATGCAACTTCACGCTGACCTTCAATTTTATTTGTATGTAATAAGTTAATCTGTGCTCTACGAATATAAAACTAAATGTTGAGTAAAATTGTTACTAACGCTATCGACATTGTCTGAAAATAAAAATATTCTATTCTATTCTAAAAACCAATGACAATAATTAAAGACAGAGCAAACATTCAGGTAAAAACAAAACAATAAAAAATATTTCTAATACAAATTGGCCTTTAGATACACAGGTATTATTGGTAAGATACTCCGCACTTCCACTTGTCACTTTATACAATGTAAACATGCAAGATGCAGAAAAAGGCCAGATCACGCGTGTATGTACGTGTGGTATGTGTGTCATGAGTGAGTGTGTGAGCGAGTGTGGGTGTGTGGTGTGTGAGTTTATAATGAGCAATGCTTAGTTCAATTTTCAAAATTACTAATCAGCTTTCACGCCTAAATGGACATAGCGCACGCTTAATAGAATACTGACCTATTAGCGCTTGAGTCAAAGTTAGGATTTCTGCATTTTTTTTGCACAGATTTAATCAATGGTTTTTGAAAAGTAGGTATTATATTATTATTTAACAGTAAATTGCATGTTTATTATATTGGCTAATAAGCCGACTAGAACCCAATTGCAAAACATTTAACGTCGATTTCCGAGGTATTCCTCGAAGCGCCACCGTTTTGAGGCGCACCTAATGAGGCGCACCTTTATTATTCCTCAGAGCGCACCTTTTAGTAGCGCTCCCGATAACAATTAAAAATATTAATTGTTTTTTCCTCGAAGCGCTCCTATGATTAACTTTCAAATAGAGATAGGATCAGTTATGATCAGTTAGACAATATGGTGATGCTGAGTCCATCGCTTGGAGCTCTAAGGCGGCCGATCGGTTTATGCGAATGATATGCGGTGAATCATGGGCTCAAATATAACGTCACAAAGAACTAATGGTTTTCAAAGCAGTTAGCGTGACATATTCGGGTATTTCCAATTCCTCATGTCGCAATGTATGGCTTCTGTGGAGAATCCCTGCGAAGAATGGACAAGTTCAGGTATCTGGGCCACTGTGTCACAGAAGACCTTGAAGATAACTGTGACATTGAAAGGGAACGTAGTTCGCTGTCTGTCCGTTGTAACATGCTGGGGGCCTACAACTTAATCATTAGATCCGTAGTTTCGGCCAAAGTTACGGGCGTTTCCTACTCTGAATCACCTACGATCATAAGATTACTTCGGAGCCCTGAGAATTAATGACAACACGATTTGAGAGCTGTCCCTACTCGCGATGGGTTTTGCCCGTTCGAAAAATGGAATTTGTCACTTGTCTTAACGGATCAACTACTTTCGGACGGGCCCGTATTATCTTCGTTGACGGACTTAGAGAGTAGTCCCTCTGGCCCGCAGGTTTGTACGATGAACGAAGGCAGTTAAACAACGCTTTTCAAAGCTTAGTATCAGTCCTTCTACACCCGGGGTCGCGGGAAGGTACTAAAGCGTTACCGAGGCCTCTGGCAACACAGGCAACACTGAAGGAATACGGGTGGGTTTTAGTCAGTGAGAGTCTGATACACCCTCCCGCTCCGCCCAGCAGGCTTAGCATGACACTCTATTTCTTCGAAGAATAGACACGGCTCTTTCTATACAAAGTGACATTTTGTTTGTCAGTTTTGACATCTCACCGTAGAAATCCTTCTACAATCTGTCATCTTGTCTTTCGTTTCTAACGATCTTTGTCTAGGTCCTTTTTTATGTAGGATTTCTACGGTGGGATGTCAAAAAAGGAGAAACGAAATGTCACTTTGTATGGAAAGAGCCGTGTCTATTCTTCGAAGAAATAGAGAGTGTCATGCTAAGCCTGCAGAGCGAGAGAAGTTATTTGATGCCAAACCAACCAAAAAAAAAAAGTCCTACACGTGCAGCCTGTGGATCAACTTCACTCAGCTGGCATACCTACAGCGACCCAAGCGTAAAATATAATAATGCACTGAGAACACCGGTGCGGCTGTCGTGGCACTGCAGTGCGACAGGGATGTTAGCGGATAATAAAATTGTTTGTTTTACCGCCATTATTAGATAAAGATGTGCATCCCTGATGTCGCGTATTCGCGGCAGTATAAACAGTATTCTCATTGTGCTCGCAGATCAGTGGGATTCCCCGAGGTTGCGGAGGTGGATGCAACTTCACGCTGACCTTCAATTTTATTTGTATGTAATAAGTTAATCTGTGCTCTACGAATATAAAACTAAATGTTGAGTAAAATTGTTACTAACGCTATCGACATTGTCTGAAAATAAAAATATTCTATTCTATTCTAAAAACCAATGACAATAATTAAAGACAGAGCAAACATTCAGGTAAAAACAAAACAATAAAAAATATTTCTAATACAAATTGGCCTTTAGATACACAGGTATTATTGGTAAGATACTCCGCACTTCCACTTGTCACTTTATACAATGTAAACATGCAAGATGCAGAAAAAGGCCAGATCACGCGTGTATGTACGTGTGGTATGTGTGTCATGAGTGAGTGTGTGAGCGAGTGTGGGTGTGTGGTGTGTGAGTTTATAATGAGCAATGCTTAGTTCAATTTTCAAAATTACTAATCAGCTTTCACGCCTAAATGGACATAGCGCACGCTTAATAGAATACTGACCTATTAGCGCTTGAGTCAAAGTTAGGATTTCTGCATTTTTTTTGCACAGATTTAATCAATGGTTTTTGAAAAGTAGGTATTATATTATTATTTAACAGTAAATTGCATGTTTATTATATTGGCTAATAAGCCGACTAGAACCCAATTGCAAAACATTTAACGTCGATTTCCGAGGTATTCCTCGAAGCGCCACCGTTTTGAGGCGCACCTAATGAGGCGCACCTTTATTATTCCTCAGAGCGCACCTTTTAGTAGCGCTCCCGATAACAATTAAAAATATTAATTGTTTTTTCCTCGAAGCGCTCCTATGATTAACTTTCAAATAGAGATAGGATACTAACTGATCATAACTGATCCTATCTCTATTTGAAAGTTAATCATAGGAGCGCTTCGAGGAAAAAACAATTAATATTTTTAATTGTTATCGGGAGCGCTACTAAAAGGTGCGCTCTGAGGAATAATTAAGGTGCGCCTCATTAGGTGCGCCTCAAAACGGTGGCGCTTCGAGGAATACCTCCGATTTCCCTTTCAGATTTCCAGAAATCTTTTTTTGAGTTAAGCCAGTATTCTATTAGGCGTGCGATAGGTCCAAACGTAGGTTTGTCGGTTGTCGGCTAGCCCAATACTTTCATGAATCCCTCGCACAGTAGCCTGTAGGTACTTCTGACATGCCAATAAAATCTTCGTCCATTCATCCGCAAATAGATCGTTTGTTGGATTAGAATCCAAGAGATCATTAAGTGCGGCCAGAGTGCGAGGTACTTAGTACGCGTAGGACTTAGTACGCAGAACGGTACGACATGGGACACAGCAAACAGCCTGTGCTTTCTGGTAGGTACATAGCCACAGTCGTCGAAAGTATCATCATTCCATATTTATCTTTTCATAATGCTTGTAAATAGGCCTGTGAATTTGAACATCAAGAGATAACTTATTATAACATTATACAAAGTAATGATAATTGTTAGAACACACGCCTCAACAATGCGTGTGATAAAAAAAATACATTTATTTCCGTCGATTTACACAATCCTTCGCAACATTGTGGGAAATTAAATCAGATTATCAAAGTTTGCGAACAATCTTATAAACATATCTCATTAATGAATAGTCGTCTCTGCGTGAAAGTGAGGAGACTGTGTATGAATAGAGAAAGTAGGTGTTATAGTATGTACCCGATGTGAACAGCTCGACGGATCTCTAAGAAAGTAAGTTCATCTCCATACTGCGGAAGCTCTAATAAATAAAATAAAAAATATTGGCATTATGGAAAACAGCTATGTTCGAGTATGCGCACGTGTGGTTCCGGAAATTCGGAATTTGAATTTGTCTTCTCTTGGATTTTGGAATAGGCGAGATATAAGAAGTCAAAACGGATGACATCAACTCACTGCAAATGAAAACAAAAGAAGTACCTATTGTTAATGTCCGTTGTCATTAACACGAGGCATTTATTTGAGTGTGGCCAAATGTTACTGAAAACAGGTATGATGGTCTTATCTGACGTAGATTTATAAGAAGAAAGTCTGGATGCTTAACCGAGTTGATCATAAGCTAAAAGTGCCACAGAGTCGTAGCAAATTTCCCTGTAAATAGATGTTTCTATTCAAGTATTATTTAATGCTTAACAGAGAGTCGAGCACGTAAGTAATGGGAATATAATTTCCCGAGATCCGTAGCCAGTACAGTTAACTTGGGTTTGCGTCTGCAGGTGTTGCAATTAGCATTATAATTTACAGTAAGTTATAGACAGACGGATCGTCTGTCTATAATTAATGAAAAGGCATTACACTCGACTTTTTAAATCCTATAATTAAGACTTATAATAGGATCTAAAAAGTCGAATGTAATCCTTTTTCTTTAATTATAGACAGACGATCCGTCTAGGCTGGGAAAACCCGAAGCAATGAGTAAAAGGTTTACCCTAACTAAGGTATAACCTACCCAATCGGTTGATTCTTTTTTTTTTTTTCTTTGTATGGGAAATCATCAAATAACTTCTCCCGCTCTGGGCGGACTTAAACCTTCTATTCCTTCCGTTGCGGGGGCCTCGGTGACGCATTAGTACCTTCCCGCGACCCCGGCAGGAATCGATGGTTCTAAGCTCGTTTTTGTAGAATCTACTTTTCAGCAAGGAAATAACCTATAATCGTATCATATCGATGAACTAATAACATTTGGGTTTAGTGGGCAATTTGTCAAGTATTATGAGTCGACATTTGATATCTCGCATTAGTCAAAAATATAGGTTACGCTCCACAATTTCCCACGCCCGTTTTTCCTTTAACAACAATAGACATTTTTTTAGGTGCGGTGCAGACAGCAGATACGCTACCATATAAGGCGAATTCCACACGACATGCAGCAGAGCGGATAAAGCGCGGTGTTTACGCGCCGATGCGCACGCTGAGCACCCAACTTGCTGATTTCTGAGCGACATCACACCAAAATGTGTTTATTATACGGCATTGGCTAACGGTACTGCGTTAATTTGATAATTTTACTGTCAGCTCTCTCTCGTTTAAACTTAAGACAAGTTTATATCCGTGAGAGGCCGTGTGCGTTGCATTCGTCTGCACACACCCGTGCACACTTTCTGAAACACTTAATTAATGAACGCATTCCGAAAGGTGACAATGTTTTGGCACAAAATAATTTGTAATTTAAATGTACCTGCGTAATATTTCGGACGTTAATGAGTTCCAACTGTCGCCGTTATTTAATAAAATTAAATATTCATGAACTTTTGATGACATCTTAAAAATTGCATATTTTTTTGGAAATTGCCTCTTGCCAGACTGTTTGTTACGTTAGCTGGCGTTAACGTTGGTACGTAGTAGACTCGGTAAAGGGCTGGTTTCTTTAAGCCTACTCCAAAAATTACATCTTCATATTGTAAATTCGGAAAGCAGTTCCACGACGTTTGATTGACAGTCAACGCTCAGCCTAAAACCACTAGACAGAGGAGCAAAGGATGGATTCTTCCAAACACCATACAGAAATATTAACGAAGGTAAATAAATGCAGTAGAGTAGGAATATTAATGCATACGAAATCGTCAAACTGCGTCCTTCACACATAACTTTGTAACAAACTACATTGGTACACTAGTACATAACCTTAAAAAATAAAACTGGTTATAACTTTTACGTCCCAAGTTCTAAAAATCCAAGAATTTAAAAAGAGCTTGTCTATCATATTAACTACAAATTAAAACAAAAAATATCCCAAAACACGAAATTTTATTAGCGGTACGAAATTCACATAAAAGCCTGCCGTTCGCCTTTGGACGATTATAGTGTCTCATCTTTGTAGGTTATTGTAGGTAATTGGATCGTTCTGGCATAATTATTCACTATGTACTCGTAAGTATTTTAAATGTAGGATAAAGTATCCTAGCGATTCTTAGCGAGGCCTCCTTCGCTGAAACCCATGTTTGCTGTTGCAACATATTGGGGTGAAAAAAATCTGGGCTGAAATTACTAAAACGCCTCTAATGTACGAATATACTAGCATCCTTATATCTCACTTCCGACGGTTTTAGCTCAATGCTAATACGTAGAACAACTCGGGACCTAGAAGCAACCCATGGGAATGGCATTAAAAGCCGTGACTTGCATCGCATACTGTTCCATAAAAGCTTTAATTGAATAGTGACAAACGCTCATAATTAACTCAAAGCCTGTCATTTATAACAAGTCTAATTAATTAATCCGAAGTAATAACATAGACATCTGGTGCGCACAACAACAGCCTCGCGTTGTTCTCTTTAGCCGTAAAAAGGCGGGAACATGACACTTCTTTGCGCGCCATGTTTGGCCAGAAATCGACTCGGTGCAGTTGCCGTACAGTTTACCCTTTACTGACACAAAATATACTCGTAAACAACTTCCACAACTTGTTACACGAGTGTCTTATTCGTGAATTCGACGTTTTATAACTTATGCGGTGTACAGAGCATTGCGAATTCGGGCAGTACCTAAATTATAAATTTGGTACGATATTCTACTGGTTGTGTCCCAGCAATGGGAACATTATAGGCTGATTATGCAATCTACTGTTTGAGAACTTTAGACTCGCGCTAGGGAAGCGTAACACAAAAGGAAGCTGCTTGGGCTGCTTGGTGGAACTTGGCCACCAATGTTGATGATTAATCTATTGATGAATTCCAAGCTTTCTTGAAAGACATACCCCGCAACGCGTACCTACTGGCTAGATTCATGATCATAAAAAATCATCATGTTAATTAAAGTTAACCCTAGAACCCTACTCGGGGTGCTGGAGCACCCCATCGCGTTTTGTTTTTAAATTTATTCCTTTGATTTCAATTCACAGGTTTATGCGCCTGCGTATTTTACTGTATTGTGACCCGCTTCCGATTGGTTAGTAACGCGGCGGCCGCCGTACTGTGTAGACGTGTGTACTTGTGCCGTGGGGTGCCTTATCACCCTAGTGAAGGAAAATTGTAAATATTTTTTACAATATTTCTTTCTTATGTTTTTAAGCCGCGGGCAGCAGCTACTTTTATAATATTTATGATAATAAATCGTGAAATTCTCAAAATTTCGTTTTCTTTTATCTGAGACTGGTTTTAGATTTACTAAATGATGATTTATTCGTTTATAGATGGCTGCTTGCAGAAAATTAGAAGATGAGGAAATTTATGACATATTGGATAGGGAGTCTGATGATAATGAGGAAGAGGAACATGCTAACATGTTAACAACTGGGGAATTGGATGATGAACCAGATGGCCTTATTGAAGATTTTCGCCTAGTCGATGCGGGTAATGATACTGGGGTTGATGCGAATGACGATGTTACTGTGGATACACATACTGAGGCATATATCAACAGTGATGATGACATTAATATGCAGGAGTTATCAGATAATTATAGAAGACAGGGAAAACTAAACGTTCTTGAAGTGCTTAGAGCTCTTTATGGAAAAGGGAAGAATAACAGACACAAATGGAGTGGAGAACAACCAACGAGGCGTCGAATTGCGCAACGCAATATATTACTTCATATAATGGGCAACAAAGGTCCAGCAAAAGATATAACTACGCCGATACAAAGTTGGTCTCTTTATTTTACCGACGAGGTACTGGACATAATTGTCAAACATACTAATGCAGAGATAGAAATACAGCATAAAAAATATAAAGGATACCAAGAGGGTGAAGACAGTGAAGAAGCTGTTGGATCTTCTTCAAGTATGCCATCGTTTGTAAAACCGGTAACATTGACAGAGTTGAAAGCCTTACTGGGACTATATTATTTAGCGGGTGTTTTCAAGATGAATGATATAAACACAAAAGAAATGTTTGACAAATTTACTGGATTGCCGGTTTTCAGGGCTACAATGAGCCGATGCCGATTTGAATATCTAACAAACTGTCTACGGTTTGATGATAAACAAACTCGTGAAAAACGTCGCACAAATGACCGCTTAGCTCCAATTCGTGAGGTCTTTGATCAAATCACAAGAAGCTGTGAAGAATTGTACTCACCATCCGATTGCTGCACTATCGACGAACAACTGAAGTCATTTCGAGGGCGTTGCGTTTTTAAAATGTACATCAAACTCAAAGCATTTATTTCAATTAAACCATTTACAGGCACTTTTGAATTGTCAAGGAGTCGGTCAGTTAGAAATATGAAGCTAGTTGCCCATTCCAAAGCGTAGTAGGTACCTATGGAGAAGAACGGGCAAGAAACTCCATGGACACTCTTTTAAATTAAATTGATACATAAAGATTAGTACAAAAATAATGTTGAAATTATAACTAAATGTGAGGACGATGTAAAATAAAAAAACGCGCCCATAGTAAAAAGAGAAAAAAAAAAAACAATTTCTAAATAAAATAATTACAAATAAGCCGAGGACGCCAAGAGGTGACCAGTCCCAACTAACGGCGCCCGTTCACGAGCATGACGCATGGATTAGCACCATTCAGCTCAACCATTTTGAAGGGAGCTAAATGATCCAACACACGCGCCACCATCAGCGAGATATCTGAGTGAGCATGACATACTCTCAGCCGCCAGGACCCATTCAAGTCAATTACATAACCGGCAAATGGTAGCTCTATTATACATAGTACTCACACCTGTGCAATGCAATTATACAATACAACGTAGGTTGAATTTATACAATGCAAAGATAGTCTTACAATGTTCAGCTGCTCCAACAGTATTTTCAAATGTTAATTATTCAATTGGTTGTGGTTGTGGAGCGGGACCAGCAATGAGCCAAGCATTTTTATCAGCGATGTAATCACCTAACTTATAATATGCCTGCCTGCATAGTGTGCGTTTGATACAAGATTTGAATTTCATTTCATTCAGTTGAAGTATGTGGGGTGGAATTTTATTGTAACATTTTAAACAGAAATGAAACATGAAAGATGAGTCTACTTTAGCCAGTCTGAAACCTGGCTGAGATAATAGGTCCCTATTTCTAGTACTATAATTATGTCTTTCATCTCTTTTACTAAAATGATGTAAATTTTTTCTTACGTACATGATGTTTTCGTAGATATATTGACAAGGTACCGTCATGATGTTAATGTCCTTAAACCGGTCCCTTAGAGAATCGCGCCTGCGGAGATTATAAATGGCTCTGATAGCTCTTTTCTGCAGAATAAAAATTGACTCGATGTCTGCAGCCCGTCCCCAAAGTAAAATACCGTAAGACATGATACTATGAAAGTAACTAAAATAGACTAGCCTCGCGGTATCTACATCAGTAAATTGACGGATTTTTCTGACAGCATATGCCGCTGAACTTAGCCGTCCTGCAAGAGATGTTAAATGAGGACCCCATTGTAGGCTTGAGTCGAGCGTGATCCCCAGGAAAAAAGTTTTATCGACGAATTCTAGTTTCTCTTGATTCAATACTATCTCATAATCACCACTTTTGACATTTGGTAAAGAAAATCGAATGCACTTAGTTTTTTTCCCATTTAATACTAAATTATTGGCAGTGAACCAGTTCTGTACCTGCAATAGGGCGTTATTTATGTCGTCAACATTCGTAGCACGTCTATCTACCTTAAAAATTAAAGAAGTATCATCAGCAAATAACACCATTTGTGGTTGATTATTTAATAAATGGAGTAGATCGTTAATATACACTAAAAAGAGGAAAGGTCCCAATATCGAGCCTTGTGGAACACCCATTTTTACTTTTAAACCCAGTGAATTGATACCATTAATTTGTACTTGCTGTTGTCTATCATTTAAATAAGATTTTACTAAGCTGAGCGCATGTTTTCCAAGTCCGTAATGCTCAAGTTTCAAGAGTAAGGTTTCGTGGTCGACGCAATCAAATGCCTTGGAGAGGTCACAAAAGATTCCTATGGCGTCTTGCGCTTCTTCCCACGCGTTAAAAATGTGTCTTAGCAAGGTTACACCGGCGTCGGTCGTACACCGTCCTTTAGTGAAACCATACTGTTGATCGTGAAGGATTTTATTCGAGTTAAAATGATTGAACATTTGATTAAGCATTACCCTTTCAAACACCTTGCTGAAAACCGGCAACACAGATACGGGTCTATAATTATTGGTGTCTTTACTGTCCCCGGATTTGAAAAGTGGTATTACCTTACTGTATTTCATTAAATCCGGGAAGACTCCTTGATCCACACACAAATTAAATATTATTATATATTATATTATTAAATATTACTAAGTAGGGCGCTATAGTCTCAATTATAGAGGTACAGACTTTAATGGACATTCCCCAAAGATCTTCAGACAATTTGATCTTGATTTGCTTAAAAGCTTTTATTACTATTATGGGATTAATATGCTTAAAGTTAAATTCAATCGTGCAAGCTGAAACGTTTTCCTTTACCAAACCAAAAGCGAGCGAGGGCGAGGAATTTAAGGTTTCAGTAGTTTTAAGCGGGACACTGGTAAAAAAATTTACAAATTCTTGAGCAACTTCTTTGCTATCGCAAATGAGACCACATGACGTCTCCAGTGTGTAATCAGAATCATGCTTTTTGTTCCTATTCGTTTCATTATTGATAATTTTCCAAACTGTCTTTATTTTATTGTCTGCTGATTTAACTTTGTTGCTAATGTACAAGGCTTTAGCTGCCTTACAAATGTTCTTAAAAATTCTAGAGTAAGTAGCAACATACCTATTAAAAGTTTCAGTGTTTATGTAAGGCTTAAGGCCATACAGCTCGAAAAGTCTTTCCCTACTTTTCCTGAGTCCTCTAGTGGCCCAGTCACTAAATAAAAACCTAGGGCTGATAGTTTTAGTGTTCTTCTTAAAATAATTATTGTACTCGGTCTGGACTACCGAAAAAAAATCTTTGTACAAGATATTTACATTGTTCATTGTAAGATCCTGGTCACTTAACTTACAAATTAAAGTGCTATTAAATTTATTTAAATTAACAGATGTTATTGGTCTGAATTGTATTTGCATTTTTTCTATTGTTAGGTTGGACTCGAAACTTACGGTTTGACCACTGTGGTCAGACGGGAGATAATTAACGATGGCTTTATCTAAATAGTCGCAACAACAAAAAACGTTATCAATACACGTAGCAGAAGTCGTAGTTATTCGTGTTGGTTCCACAAACACATTTGACAGATTAAATGATTTAAACAAATTTAATAATCTACTGGTGTTTGAATTATTTTCTAAAATATTAATGTTAAAGTCACCACAGATAATCACTGATTTATTTCCATTTGCTAGTTTAGCCAAAACATCTTCCATAACTGACTCAAATGTCGAGTAGTTTTGATAATTAGGGGGTCTGTAAACGCACACTATGACATGCTTATCTAGCTCAACACAAGACAGTTCAATGCAATGTTCAACCGAAAGTTCCACTATATCTTTACGAGTTTTTGATTTGATACCACTTTTAATTAGGATTAGTGAACCACATACCTTCAAAGCCCGATAAGTACGGCATCAAAATATTGATGATGTGCGATTCCAAAACGGCTTACATGTTGAAAGCAATGGTCTATGTGGGCCAAACATCTCCACCCCCAAATATATCAGTCCCTGAGTATTACGTTACGATACTCGCAGAATCAATATATGGAACTCGCCGCAACATCACAATGGACAACTGGATTACCAGCATCCCGTTAGCCAAGAATTTACTGCAGAGAGATTTGACTATGGTGGGAACCACAAGGAAAAATAAGGGTGAAATACCGGAGTTGTTTTTGGAGCTACAACATCGAGAGAAAAACTCTGTTATGTTTGCGTATGATGGACCACTAACACTTATGTTCTACTGTCCCCCAAAATCAACCCAGAAGAAAGTCGTCATCATGTTGTCAACTCTCCACGACTCTCCAGACAAAAGCAATGAAGTTGAGCTTCCTGAAATTATACATTACTATAATAAAACAAAAGGAGGCGTCGACGTTTTCGATGCAATGGCCAAGAAATACTCAGTCCAAAGAAAAACTAGACGCTGGTCTATGTGCATATTTTATGAACTTTTAAATGGTATTGGAATAAACTCCTGGGTCCTTTACAAATGCTCGAAGGCAAACAATAAGCCTGATATAAAGTTTCGTCGCACTTTTTTAAGGAACTTGGGATTTGGGCTCATCAATGAACATTTGGAGGAACGTTTGCAAAAGCCATGTTTGAGGAGGGATGTAAGGGAAATGATTTCCGGAATCCTAAAAAAACCTGTTGCACATCAAAGTTCATCTATTGGAAAACACACACAAGGACGTTGTGGTTTCTGCACAAGAAATGAAGACCGGAAGACCAAGACCAAATGCAACAAGTGCAATATTCCAATTTGCTTGGAACATCAAGTTAAAGTATGCCAAAGGTGCTCAAATTAATTAGAATATTTTGATTTTATAGTTGATTGTGATCTCCGTTCTTAATTAAAGCTAAGAAAAAAACATACTCGTAGGTATAAAACATGGTTTTATTTCAAACGAAACATAGTCATAAACTTTGGGGTGCTCCAGCACCCCATGTAGGAAAACCAGACATACCACACTAGTGTAGGGCTCTAGAGTTAAGGGTCGGATAATCGCCTTTGACCTTGGCCATACAAATTCGCGTCGCGCTCACGCCGCCCCGGCCGCCGCCCGTTCGGTTTCATGGGGAATATTTATTTTTAGTAACGAAAATATGTATATTTGAAAAATAACACATAAAAGTATAAATAATAAAATAGTCTGCCCACAAAAATTAATATTATTGTGCAAAATCATCATTATATACAATTATAATTATATACACATTGACATTGGTGAATATTATAAACAAAATTACCTGAAAAGTGTAAGTGCACATAATATATTACTTTAATTATTGTGAATGTGAGCACTATGTGGGTCATTTTTATTTATTTATTTTTGTTTTTTTTTCTCAGATAGTTTTAATGATAGTCTAGCATTTTGAGTACTTTATGCGGCCTACCCAAATGTCCTTTCCTTGGTTTTGTTCTTCGAGTCGTTGAGCTCCTTAAATTCTGAGTTGAGCTACACGATTACTGACAAATGCTTGCACTGACTGGACAGGTCCACTCAAATTTGTGTGGTTCTTTCCTCAAAAGACCATTTCAAACATGGATCTACATGGTCCTCACATAATCTGACCAAGATTATGTCTGGACTTTAAAAGAGACTTTGACCCCTGAGTTTGTTTCGCCATTTCTACTTAGGGGTAGTCAGATAGGAAATGTCTACTCCATCTAGCTTATTATTATTATTTTTTATTTTATTTGACGTGTAAAAGTGATTCTGATAAGTATCCTATTTACAGAATAAACAATTTCATTTCATTTCATTAAAAAAAAAAAAATATGAAAATATCTTAAGTAATTTGAAAGTAATATCGATTTTTATGCTTTGGGTAGACATTACTTCCTGAATTTATTTCATAAAGTATTTTACTACTATATTTAAATATTCACATAGACATAGAATTGACGTATATGCGTTCTAGTTTAACATACATTTTTGCAGAACTTACTTGCATTATATGAAGGCGTAATCAAAATTATAAGTCACTAAAATCATATATCTGCGCCTTAAGTAGGTAAAGGTTACTCAGAACTGCGGCACATCGGCAGACGGAAGCAATCGTTATAGTATTTGTCCATTCCTATGTTTTAGGAGCCATCCGGAGGTCAGACTCAGACACATACTAGACCCAACGTCATGTGGCCCAAACGTCGAAAATCCATTCGTCTAATCTAATTTCTCGATTTCGGCCCCTAGTAGAAAGTTGCTCTCACAAAAGATAGGGTGGGTTGAGCGCAACTCGGACACAAATATAAGCTGTGTTATTGTGTATATCTATAGTATATCGGTTCATTAACGCACTAACATTATAATTTACATAAAAATCGAATCTGCAAAAGGGAAATTACAATTTTTTACCGACGACGCGCGCCGCTTGCCGTGATGATTAATATAGGTATTTGAATGCAAAATAATTTAAATAATGTAAGTAGGTATAATATGCAATATTATGTAGGTACATAAGAATACAAGACATCCTTTCTAAACTTCTTATCTACCTCAACGATGGGTGTGTGATTGCATGAAGGTTTCAATCACAGAACACATACCCTGACGGTTTCAACATGCGATATATTGAATTTATTTAATATCACAGAAACTTCTTAAGACGCTGACAACACCTAAACCGCGGTCACTGTCAGATTGCATAGAAAAGAAAGAGAAGCGCGACTACAAAACGCTTGTAATTTATTGCAAAATATGAAGTAATTATCTATTTACTCAGAATTGAGTTGAGTAATCGAAAATAAAAAACAACCAAGTTCTGCATTAGAATAAGACGTACTTGTTATTAATTAAATACGTAATTTATGTTGATATTTAATACAGATATTTTGGATTAGAACTCAAGGTAAGAGGTTAGTTTAACGTTAATTTGTATCGAGATTTTTTTTTCAAAACGGGTTTTGGTGACAACCAAGTTCTGGAAAATATGTTCAAAATTAACATATATTTTTTCCGCTACTACAAACTATACAGATTTGGCAATTTTCTTTCTTAAGAGAAACCTATTTTGGTCAATTGGGTCTTGTCAGCGCCTTAAGTTTCGTAAAATAACGCTCAGGGGGAGGTGCCCATCACTGCCTCAGCGTAATCTTTTGATACGCGGTACGCGGGCCCGTAGCAATTACTAGGTACTCTTAGCACTGGCGGAGTGCTAATATTTTTGAGCTCGCTTCGCTCGTTCTGCATCCTGAATTCTCATATTTTGTTTATAGGTTGACCTTCGATCAATAATAGTACTATTATTGATCGAAGAGGTTGACAAAGTAATTCCTATTTCTGTATAAATGTTCAAAAAAAATTGAATTATGCGTAGTGCAACAAATTTAGTTTCTTCTGATGCTCTAACTTTTCTGTTGTCGACAAAATATCTACTCTTTCTTTATCAAGGGTCAAAAGAAAGCCTAACCTTTTCGAGGCAGCGTGCTAAATATTTTGACGTTCATTGCTGGGCGGGGATGCTCCCCTATTTAGTTTTGCCGTCCCGGGCAGGACAGGCTTAGTCCGCTACAGTGTTTAGGTTGGTCCGTTGGTACTAAAAAACATAAAACATACATAACATCACGCCTTGTTTCCCTGAAGGGTTGGGCAGAGGTGTACCTGTAGTATTACCTACCTACATGTTACTAGTTATTACAGCAACTGCACATAAGTCCCTGCTAATTTGGTAACGGGTAATTTCTTAATTAGTTACAGACCTACCTGTAGGTAGGTACTTCGATTTATACTGCCACTTGCAGAGCTGGCTTGAAGAGAAGTCGTTGAAAAAGAGGTCCCACTAGCTATTTCTTCTTATCTTCTTCTGAGTAGCATCCATTATTGATTGTTTACTGAACTAGCGCGGTGGCGTGCACAGCATATAGCGACATCTATTGAAATAATAAATGGATGGTGTTGAGGAATGTGGACCTAAGTGCGACATAGCGCCATCTTCTGGAAGACATAAATATTTTTTTTGCGTTTTGTTATCGCATTAACTTCAGCGTTAATTACACATAAATAACTTCTTACATAATTTAATTTGCTAGATTTCATAGGATTGCAAATAAAATATTTTAGATTTATTTAATTTTCAAAGATTAACGTTAATAATTTGAGAAATTAAACGTAGATTCTTGTGACATGGCTGATAAAAAATAAACAGCTGCTGCCATGCGCTCTGTCCTTGTAATTCTGATTTCAAATTTGATACATTGACTTCATGTTATCTCTTTCACACCTATAGAATTTTCAGTAAGACATTTGAGCAACATGCTTGAAATTGTAAAGTTTTAAACCTGAATTTCCGACTTTATGTCCATCTCATAATTTTATTTCTTGATCCCTGTGAAACATAAATTGTCCGTTTTCTAATCCACTTATTATTTTACAAAGTTCACAGAAGAGATACAGGAATTCGTGAACAAATGACGTTTGGGAGAATCGCCAATTTGAATTGGAATACTTGTATTGGAAGTAATGGGAATAACGTATTTCGTACTATGACAGAGAATAGGTATGTTTACTTCATCAGTTATAATATAAATTGTTTATCTGTAATTAACCTATAGTATTCTTTGACACTATCAGTATTTCTCTTTCCAGGAAAAGGTCCCGCGAGGACGATTCGTGTGAATTTATGCCATTGTCAAAGAGGATAAATAATTTGCATATAAATAATAACCTAAACTCGAATGTTTCTCAAACACAAGATGCTGGTCATAACCAGATTAATGGAATAAATACGGAAAATGGAATCTCTTCGCCAAGTTCATCGTCAGGTTCAGAACGAAGACCAAGCTATGAGCCAGGAATGAGTTCCAACCAGAGTAGTTACTATTATGACAATAAGCTGTTATTTGAACTGCATTTAGAGAGAATACAGAGATGTGGGCAGCTATTTCCATATTAATACTAGTTTTAGTGGTACTCGTTTAAGTTTTCTGTATTATTTGTTATGTCTAATATTATTTAGTACTATCTATAAAGTGTACCTTTTTAATTAAAATTGTTGAAGCATGGTAACAATTTTAATTTTTATTATGGCATTTCATTGACACTATGTCAAATCAATGATAAATTTTTGACCAATCACGATAAAGAATTAATGCGCCACCTGGTGTTATGTTTCGTGCACTACAAAAACAGTATGGCGGACTTCATTTGTAGTAAATGTTAAAAGAGAAGGGGCGTCGTTGTTTATTTGTTTGTAATGAATTATGGAATTCATTCTGGGCATTTTTGAAGTGGTGAATTAAGTAACTGGAAAAAACAGAAAATTTAATGTCAAAGGTAAGTCGTGATACATAACGTTTTGTTTACAACGTGTGAATATCCATGACCTTATTTTGGAAGCGGTACTCCCTAATACCGTTAGACGGGGCGCGTGGCCACCTGAGCGCTCTCGAGAGAGTGACGCGAGGGCCGCGTTCAACCCCTCCTCTCGCAATTTCCCTAGCGGTGGAGGAAGGAGCCGGGAGCGGGAGTGATTTGGTGACGGCACATGGAGGGGATCCCGCATCATGGTGGGGATGCGACGCGTGATGGTCACACAGCCGCAGCCGGTCAAAAGGACTGGTAGGGGTGAACAACCTTCGATTTCTGTCTGGTTTCGCCCACGAGCATGCGGGGTTCCCTCATAAATTCTATGAATCGAATTATTCTTTATTTATTTGTAATTGCGTAACTGAAAATATATCGGCCATATTTGTTGCGACTCCTTTGTCCTAAACTATGAATGACATTTTTTAACCCTGCTGTAACCCTGGGTAAAACGATATGGTACAAAATTACTGATTTGAAGTCCTTTTTATCGTTTTTGATTGTAAGAATGAAGCAGATACATAAAACGAAATCGTCCTACGAATTTATGAGGTCAATGACACAACAAACTTGTGTGACCTTATTTGAACTTTCTATTGCCAAAACTTCCGTAAACGGCGCACACTTTCAAGTTTCAAGGTATTACTGATTGAACTCTCAGTTTGGGATGTTTAAGCAAAAATGCGCTTGCATTAAAATTATAAAATAAATGTAGTCTAACATACACACCCAGTATAGTAGATATAGTTAACAAGATGATTACCCAAGCAGCTTACTTCCCACAGCTAGTGAACCACATCCACACCTCGCTGTCTTGTGAAAGTACAGCAAAGAGAAAGTGAGCATCACGCTAGAGCTACATGTGCATACATACACGCCAATTGTCTGTCAGTATGTATAACAAACTCGTCGGTCGACTATCGGTCCTGTATAAAAAACTTTCTTTAACCCACTTTCTTATTAGTAGTAGCTGGCGATCATCTTTCGCCTCTCACCGCGGCTGAATTAATTTTAGTGTTGTGCCGTGTTTGGTGGTCGGTAGTGGTATGTGCCCTACCATCGTGGTCCCAGTGTAGTCCCGTGCGCAGTGGCGCCGCGGTGGTGGGACATTGGGACGTGGGGATACTCGTTGCCGTAGTGACTCAAGTGGGACAGTGAATTTTATTTTTATTTTTTACCCGCTTCGGCGGCGAAGCGCGCAGGGTTAACAACAATGTGCGACATGCAGAAGATGCCCACTAGAGAAGATTCCTCTTGGTAGGGGGATGAATACTTTTCAATTATATTCTATTCAATTGTATGTTGACTGTCACTGTAAATGTGCTGAATAATATCAAATTCCTATCTTGTTTACATCAATAAACTGTTGTGGACATGGCTTTTCTTTCATGTAACAATTGATTTTGCCATAGTCCGTGAAAAATAAATTATGTGGAATCCAGAAATTAAGAGCCATCATCATCATGGCCCTTCCCAAAAACAATAAAAATCTTTTTGAGTGTATAAAATACCTAAAACATTTCCTACTTTCACTGCCAAGTTGTGACATTAATTCCATAAATAAGGAGTCAAACAACTTTCTTATCGGACATGTTCACTCTCTATTACATAATATTTTATAGTTATTTTTTATTAAGATTAAGACTTTTGATACTGATAAAAAAGTAAGGCATGTAGCTGCTCTAAAACTCAAAAAAGAATAATATAAATAAATATAATTATGAAATGTTCGCTGCTAACACTGGCCCCCAACAGACCGCTATCTAAAATGCATGTTGGGAAATATATCCTTAGTTACTAGTCTTGGATTAATCTTAAATTATCCACTCATAATAATCTTATAGGAAACAGACTTCTTCCGTCAAATGTTGCCAAATTCACAGCTATATCACCAAATTAAGGTCATTGGTATTCCCATGTTCTACTAAGCTATTGTCTTAACAGAGAAAGAAATAACTGTGTATTATGATGTGAATGTATAAGCACTATACCTAAAAAACCTTGTATTTTTGTGTTAATAAAAACTTTGTGTTTCTTAAAGTAGTAATTATTATTTTATTTATTATGAAATTCCTGAGAAGAATACGTGAGAAATGTCTGATATAACACTTGAACTTTTCTTTTCGACTGTTCAGGACTTAGGAAGTAATGCCCATGTAGGTCCATGATGATGTGGAATACCGCAGGAGGTCTACTGAGTATTGGATTCTAGCTCACTGCACAGTGGGCTAGAACCCCTTATCCGTTAAAAGATACATCTAGTGCTTAGAGCGTAATAGATGTACACAAACAACATTTTGGAATTCCTTATTGGTAATCTATGATTCCCACTTTAGGCCAGGTCTTTCAAACTTGATTTAAAAATAAACAGTTTATAATTTCGCAACAGCGGGCAATGGAATGGGACGAATAGATATGAGCATCAAGGAGGAAATATCTAAATAGGTCATCATTATTTTCCAGTGAGGAGGATACTGACATGAATTTCGCCACATTCTCAGCAGTGGGCAACGCTGGCACACATTTTGTCACCACTGGTGGCCAGCTGCCTGTCGCTAAGTTACAGCAGAATGTGACCAACAATGGAACCGGCATGCCACAGGTAATACACCAAATAAAACATTTTCTTTACTCTTCCAGCAGGCTTAGCATGACGCTTTCTATTTCTTCAAAGAATAGACACGACTCTTTCTATACAACGTGACATTTCTTTTCTCTATTTTTGACATATCACCGTAGAAATCCTTTTACAATCTGTCATTTTGTCTTCCGTTTCTAACGATCTTTGTCTAGGTCCTTTTTTAGAAGGATTTCTATGGTGGGATGTCAAAAAAGGACAAACGAAATGTCACTTTGTATAGAAAGAGCCGTGTCTTTTCTTCGAAGAAATAGAAAGTGTCATGCTAAGCCTGCTGGTGTAGCAGATAACCAAGACTTGAAGAATTAAAGACTAACCAGTAGTACCTAGTTTTAACTTGTCAAATTTTGGCTTATTTACATTTTCAAAATAGGCTGATTTATCTTTACTGTAATTGCCTAATTAATATGATTTCCAAGATGCAATAAGTGGGTATAACTGCCTCATTGATCTTGTGGTTGCAAGTATAACTGCTTAGAGTTGTAGGTTCGATCCCCGTGTCGACAGTCTGGTTCGGTTTTATCCATTAGGATATAATTAGCCTGAAGATTTCAGGATTTTGACACACCTATATTGGCTATTAAAAAAACTATAACTGGCACCGCACACACTCCAACCTTCCCCTTCTTCTGGGAATACCGAAAAGCTTGTCGCAGGCTTAGCACAAGAACCGTAGAGAAGCGTTTTGTCGACGGAAGAGTAGACAAAAATTTCGTTTCCGTGTAGACAGTTGACAGTTTTCTACCGAGAAGGTTATACAAGAGATTTCTATTCTACGTCATCATCTGCCTAGCCTTTTCCCAACTATGTTGGAGTCGGCTTCTAGTCTAACCGGATGCAGCTGAATACCAGTATTTTACATAGAGCGACTGCCTATCCGACCTCCACAACCCAGTTACTGGATAACACGATACCCCTTGGTAAGACTGGTTGTCAGACTTTCGGGCTTCTGACTACCCGTAGCGACTGTCAAAGATCTACTAATGTCAGCCGGTACCAACGGCTTAAAGTGCTTTCCGAGGCACGGAGGGATCTTGGTATGTAAAGATGGTCACCCATCCACGGACCAACCGCGGCAAGTGTAGCTTAACCTGATCGATCGACCCGTGCGGGGCTGTTATTACTAAGCCACAAGCCCCTCGTTTTGTGGCTACCAATTGATACAATATTAAGGAACAACATTTGTAGACAACAAAATGAATTCTTGTCGTCAATACATCTTTTTGAGGCTGACTTTGAGTACAGTCTCGAGGCCAACTTCTTTCCGAGGCACGGAGAGGTCTTGGTATGTAAAGATGGTCACCCATCCACGGACCAACCGCGGCAAGAGATTTCTATTGTACAATAGAGTAGAAATAGAAAGCGTCATGCTAAGCGTGCCGGAGATGTCTTTCCTAGTCTGTAAACAAATTATCGTTATTTGTAAGCAATACTTATAATTTTATTTACATTTTTGTGTTTGTTTGAAAGTTAGATGTTATGTACCTACTGTAAACTTTAAATTGCAATAAAATGTCAGTGTTCTCTACAAACGAATTGACGGCCAAGAAGTCACATGATAACAGATCCACCTAAGTGTTAAAGCACATTCAATAGATGTATTTTCTAACTTCTTGAATAATATTCGAGTAGGTACTAACTTTCACTAGTGAATAGCTTGGAATATATTTTCAACGAATGTGTTAGCCATTAGATAGTTTCTAATGATTTTATAATATTTGCATCTCCGTTGTTGATTTCGATACTCAAATGTAAAAATAATGTAGTATCTTGAACTCCAGAAATGCCTATAAATCGTTAGATATTACGCAACAAGTGAAAGCCGTACCGAGCAAAACAGACGTTATTTAGAAACTAACTACACATTCATTCAATTGTTGCATAAACTTAAACAAAGGATGTGTTCTAACAAAGTCTCAGGCGTGTTAGTAGAAGAAGAAAAATATAGGTTTGTTTGTCACAGAAACACGTGTATACATAAAGATAATTAGCTCGAGTCATAAAAAAATAAAAACAAAATAGATAAACAGATACTTAGGGCCGATTCACACCGGGAAAGCAGCGGCTAGCAGCGGCGCGGCGAGCAATTTCAGTGTGAAATAATTTTAAACGTATTTACATAATTAAAAGATCAGTATCTCTTGAAAAGCAAGAAAAGGTCGCGTGGCCACCCGCGGTGCCACGAGGATGCTCGCGTCTGCGAGCGGGATAGCGGCCACGCACGTCTTGTCAGCTCTACTGCCTGCGGCTGCCCGCGTCGCGTCGTTGCTGGCCGCTGCCGGCTTCTGCCGTTCCGATGAGAATCGGCCCTAACAAGCAAATTTGTTTTTAATCACGTGAAATCAATGTTTGACAGTCCCATGAAATGGGGGGCGAGCCTATTGCTATCAACCGAGCACATTTCCCGGGCTGATATTGAGAAATTCCTGGTGAAAAAACCCAATAACACTTTGCCCGACCTGCGAATGCAACCCATGACCTCATGCTCAGCAGTAGCACTTTTTCTTTTTTTTGTGAGTGTGAAATCATCAAATAACTTCTCCCGCTCTGGGCGGAGCGGTAGGGTGGGTGTGTCAGACTCTTACTGACTAAAACCCACCCGTATTACTTCCGTTGTCTGTGTTGCCAGGGGCCTCAGTAACTCTTTTGTACCTTCCCGCGACCCCGGCAGGAGTAGTAGCACTTGCGACCACTAGACCAACGAGGCAGCCATGGCATGGCTCGCCGTTACATGAGACATTCAATAAACATAACTGGTGGAATATGGATGTACGACAAAACGACGAAATTGCGTGGACAGAGATTTTCATCACCTGAAGAAGCTGTGGACGCCTACAAAACGGCCATTTTGGAGACCCCAACTTCCGAATGGAATGGTTGCTTCAATGATTGGTTCCATCGTATGGAAATATGTGTCAAATTTCACGGAGAATACTTCGAAAAGCAATAAATTTTTAAATAGTAATGTTGTGTCACTTCCTTGATTCCCGAAATTTTCAGTGCCGCCCTCGTACAAGCCTGTTTTAGCATTCATGCAATAGAAGCATGACGTTTTGACTTCTTAAATTCATACATAATGTACACTAAAAATTACTAACTGTATTATGTTAGAACAGAAATGACGCCTGAATGATGTCAGACACATTCGCGAAGCTAATTTTTTCTTGTTAAAACCAAGCAACAGTTCGTGTTGATTGTCAATTTCTTAGAAAACTCAATACGTGTAGTATTGAGTTCATGACTATAAACGGAATTACGGAGATTGTGGTTATTATTATAGGTCGATAGTTAGTTGTGATTAAGATTACTAACTGGAGCAATAGTAGCACACAAACGTTAGCTTTTGTGGTTCTTACTAGTTTTATAGTCCTGCATATTAATGACAGACATAGCTAAAAATGAGCAAGGCAATATTTTTTATTACACACACTGCTCCCCTGCTAACTGCCTTGTTGCTCTAGTGGTTGCAAGCGCTACTGCTGAGCATTTTTTTTTTTTTTTTGATGGGACATCATCAAATAACTTCTCCCGCTCTGGGCGGAGCGGTAGGGTGGGTGTGTCAGACTCTTACTGACTAAAACCCACCCGTATTACTTCCGTTGTCTGTGTTGCCAGGGGCCTCAGTAACTCTTTTGTACCTTCCCGCGACCCCGGCAGGAGTAGTAGCACTTGCGACCACTAGACCAACGAGGCAGCCATGGCATGGCTCGCCGTTACATGAGACATTCAATAAACATAACTGGTGGAATATGGATGTACTATACACCTACCTAACCTGCCTTCGGCATAGGGATGCAAGAAGTGCCAAAATGTATCGATATATATCGTATCGATATTTAAAAAAATATTTTAATATCGAAAAAAAAAAACATCGATTTATCGGTGAAATTTTCTGAAAAATATTAGTACTTTATGAAATTCTATTGGGTTTGCGTTATATTCATTTAAATACCAAATTAGGAACATAATTTCTGATATAAAATCTTAAATTAATAAAATATTGATAAAAATAAGTCAATTTTTTAGGTCTCCAGCGGTATTAGTGAGTGGCGACAACGGTGTTGCTATTGGGAATATATCGTATTTGATACATTTTTGATACTTGATATTTTATATCGATTTATCGAAATAAGAGATATGGCCAAAAATATTGATATATGGAGCCAAAAATAATGATTAATCGATACATCGATATTTTTTCTACGATGGCTGCACTAAAAGTATCGGGAATGGAATATTTCCACTGTTCCTGTCATATTAAAATCTTTTTAATTGAAAACTCCTTGGTTTAAAAATCGAATACCATTTATTTATTTAAAAAAAGATTCTCGGTCTTGTCACAAGGTTTTGTAAAACTTGTTTAGTCGTTGAGAAAATGGAATTAACTCGAGAAAATTCAACAGCTATGATTTATTGTGACTTTCGAAGTGGTTTAACACAAAAACAGTGTGTTGACCGGATGATTTCTGCATTTGGTGATGAAGCTCCATCCAAAACCACAATTTATCGCTGGTTTGCTGAATTTCAAAGTGGACGTGTCAAGCTCAGTGATGATCCCCGTCAAGGTCGTCCAAAAACTGCAGTCACCCAAGAAAACGTTGATACTGTGCGTAAGCTGATTGAGGAAGATCGACATGTGACATACCGCGAAATTCAGGCAACTTTAGATATTGGCATGAGTCAAATACAAATAATCTTGCATGAACAATTAGGTGTAAAAAAGTTGTTATCCCAATGGATACCGCATTCGCTCTGTGAGGAGCAAACAACGGCTGCCGTTACTTGGTGCGTCAGAACTCTCGAAAGATTCCACGCAGGATCCTCAAATGCTGTATACAACATCGTATCAGGTGACGAATCCTGGATATACGCATACGAACCCGAAACAAAAAACCAGTCACGAGTTTGGGTGTTCGAAAATGAGTTAAAGCCAACAAAAATTGTTCGTTCACGGAGTGTTGCAAAAAAATGGTGGCCACGTTTGTCTCCGGCCATGTTACGACTATTCCTCTTGAGGGACAAAGAACGGTTAATGCAGAATGGTATGCTAGCATTTGTTTGCCACAGGTCGTTTCTGAACTCCGTAAAGAGAACTGCAACCGCCGCATCATCCTCCATCACGACAAAACGACGAAATTGCGTGGACAGAGATTTTCATCACCTGAAGAAGCTGTGGACGCCTACAAAACGGCCATTTTGGAGACCCCAACTTCCGAATGGAATGGTTGCTTCAATGATTGGTTCCATCGTATGGAAATATGTGTCAAATTTCACGGAGAATACTTCGAAAAGCAATAAATTTTTAAATAGTAATGTTGTGTCACTTCCTTGATTCCCGAAATTTTCAGTGCCGCCCTCGTACAAGCCTGTTTTAGCATTCATGCAATAGAAGCATGACGTTTTGACTTCTTAAATTCATACATAATGTACACTAAAAATTACTAACTGTATTATGTTAGAACAGAAATGACGCCTGAATGATGTCAGACACATTCGCGAAGCTAATTTTTTCTTGTTAAAACCAAGCAACAGTTCGTGTTGATTGTCAATTTCTTAGAAAACTCAATACGTGTAGTATTGAGTTCATGACTATAAACGGAATTACGGAGATTGTGGTTATTATTATAGGTCGATAGTTAGTTGTGATTAAGATTACTAACTGGAGCAATAGTAGCACACAAACGTTAGCTTTTGTGGTTCTTACTAGTTTTATAGTCCTGCATATTAATGACAGACATAGCTAAAAATGAGCAAGGCAATATTTTTTATTACACACACTGCTCCCCTGCTAACTGCCTTGTTGCTCTAGTGGTTGCAAGCGCTACTGCTGAGCATTTTTTTTTTTTTTTTGATGGGACATCATCAAATAACTTCTCCCGCTCTGGGCGGAGCGGGAGGGTGTGTCAGACTCTTACTGACTAAAACCCATCCGTATTCCTTCTTGTTGCCTGTGTTGCCAGGGGCCTCGGTGACCCATTAGTACCTTCCCGCGACTACTGCTAAGCATGAGGTCCTGGGTTCGATTCCCAGGTCGAGCTAAGTGTTATTGGGTTTGTCTATCGGGAATTACTCAGTAGCAGCCCGGAGTCAGGATTTGTGCCCGGTTGATGGCAATAGGCTCGCCCCCTATTACTTGGGATTTAAACATAACTGGCGAAATGTGGGTGTACTACAGGTACACCTCAACCCAACCCGGGGAAACAAGGCGTGATGTTATGTTATATAAACTCACGCCTTCTTCCTATGGGTGTAAGCAGAAACTATAGGACGCCACCTGCTACGCTCCTTACATACTCCTTTTGCTTCGTTTACGTTCATAAATCTGGTCATATACGCACGCTGGTTGCGAGTACCGCGCACCTGAGCTTTCTGAAGAACATCGCCAATTAGGTCACTATAAGTCCTCCTAGGGCGTCTCCTCCCGGCACTTCCACTTACTTCTGCCTTGTAAATACCTTATTATTTTTTATTACAATTATATAAAAATCAGGGTGTTATTGTCACAGCAGCATTTGAAGAAAAATATAATATGTTACAAGTGACCGTTTCTACAATGTATAAACAAGGCACGAAATATTATCAGTGTTTGTAATAAAATTATTTCATCTTTAAGCTGTCACGGCAGGTGAAGAAGTTGGGCTCTAGACTGTACTTAAAGTCAGCCTCAAAAAGATGTATTAACGACAAGAATTAATTTAGTTGTCTACAAATTTTGTTCCATAATATTGTATCAATTGGTAGCCACAAAACGAGGGGCTTGTGGCTAAGTAATAACAGCCACACGGGTCGATAGATCAGGTTAAGCTACGCTTGCCGCGGTTGGTCCGTGGATTGTTGACCATCTTTACATACCAAGACCCCTCCGTGCCTCGAAAAGCACGTTGGCTTAACGTTGGTTCCGGCTGTCATTTGTAGATCTTTGACAGTCGTTACGGGTCGTCAGAAGCTCGAAAGTCTGACAACCAGTCTTACCAAGGGGTATCGTGTTACCCAGTAACTGGGTTGTGGAGGTTCAGATAGGCAGTCGCTCCATGTAAAATACTGGTATTCAGCTGTATCCGGTAAGACTGGAACCGACCACAACAAAGTTGGGAAAAGGTTAGACAGATGATGATGACGGTAGCCACAAAACATATTACACATTGGGTACTTAATAGGTCATAGCTGTAATAAGTTTAGTGCTGTATCTAACTTATTATGTTCGTACGTTGCAGGTATGCATGGCCATGGGCGACGGCGGCGTGCAGTACTTGCGCGCCCTGGACGGGAGTGTCCAGGCCGCGCCACAGCTGATCTCCTTGCCCATCCAGCTGGCGGGAGCTAAACCTGGTATGTATTAGGAACTAAGAAATACAATAACAAATTGTGAACCTTTTGGGACATGCTCTCGGACCTCTTGAGGGCTGCGGAAAGACGTAACTTATAAATATTAAGGCAGGCATGTTGTGTTAGTTACTTACCTGTTATTAAATGAATCATAAAAATAGTTAACTTGTAAAGGATGCTTTATGCTAGATCGTGCCGAGTTTGATCCTCGATGCGGATGCATTGTGCGTTCGTAACTCTTAATTGGCACGAACTATGAGATTAGATCATGTCATGATACAAATATTTGTTAGTCAGCTCGGTAGGTGGTGGTGGTGGTGGGTTTTTAGTAGGTACAGTCGCCACTACATCAAGTTACCAAAACTGACAAATTTCCACATTCGATTTTGAACATCACCATCAAAATTTTAGGGTTTAAAATCATTTGGAGAAATTTGACAGTTGTGGTGGTGACAGGTGCTGGCGACTGCATATATTTTGCCGGACATTTGTGTATCACCGCACGAAAGACTTTTTTTAATGAACTACAGCACACATGTAATACAATATTGTCGTTATTATTTATTTCCTGAGAAAATATAACCATATCAATGATTTTCATAGGTGACCCTCAACCGACGGTGCAGATCCAGGTGCTAAGTCCAAGCATGCTGCAAGCACAGCAGCAACCAAAGTACCAGATGCAGATACCGATACAGGGATACCCACAAGGTATACTATGTATGAAATATACCATTTTATACTTTTTTCTTATGTTGCTTTACACAGAAAATTGAGAATCGGGCCTTATTCTTTTATTGTATAACGGGCAGCAGGCTTTTTTTTTTTTTTGGGTGGGAAATCATCAAATAACTTCTCCCGCTCTGGGCGGAGCGGGAGGGTGTGTCAGACTCTTACTGACTAAAACCCACCCGTATTCCTTCCTGTTGCCTGTGTTGCCAGGGGCCTCGGTGACCCATAAGTACCTTCCCGCGACTTCGGCAGGCATCGGCCCTAGTGGACCCCTACTTTTGTGCTGACGACATCTCTTTGAGGCGCGCATGGAATACGACGCGCCGTCGACCCGGGCCTGGTCCTTACCGGACGGTGAGCTACCCATTGCTCACCGTCCGCAAGCCCGCGCCTACGGTGGCTGGAAATCCGCCCGAGATTCTCGACGCCCAGGGCGTCTCCTGCGGCGGCTAGGGGCGAGAGGGCTCGAAACGTGCCTTTCCCTCAACCGTCCCGCCTCCTCCTTCGCGAGCATTACTGCTTCGCAGAAGGAGGTGACGGCTGCCCATGCCCTCGCTCCGTACCATGGACTGAACCAGGGACGCGAGAGGTCTCTGCCGCCGATCGCCTCCACGAGGACACGGCGGTGCTCTGCCCAAGCCGGGCAGACCTCCACCGTATGCTCCACCGTGTCCTCTGGGCGATCCACACAGTGGTGACACCCGGACGTTTCCTCCCGCCTGATCCGACACAGGAACCTCCCGAAGCTGCCGTGTCCGGTGAGGACCTGCGTCAGGCGGAAGGTGAGGACGCCGTGGCGCCTCTCCAGCCACTCCTCAAAGAGTGGACTTATCGCCGCAATCGTGGCGTGCCTAGCACTGGGTTGCGACAACCGTAACGGGCAACAGGCTTAGCACGAGAACCGTAGAGAAACGTTTTGTCGACGGAAAAGTAGATAAAAATGACGTTTCCGTGTCGACAGTTGACAGTTTTCTACCGGGAAATGTAGACAGCGATTTCTATTCTACATTAGGTAGTATGGAAATAGAAACCGTCATGCTAAACCTTCTGGTGTCCGCAACTCCACGTACTAACGCGTATTTAGCACGGCCTAACTCTTACCCAATTTTATTGAAATGAAAAGCTTCAAAGAATGAGTTCAAAAATATCTTTAAAAAAAATCGAGCAGACTTATTATCAACACATTTCTAGTTTTATGCAAAAAATTGCATAATGAATACTAGTAACAACTTTATCTAAGCCTATAACATGTTATTTGATGGCAAATTAGTATCATCAAACACATTAGACATTTCAAGCTTAATTATATGTTAGTTTTCTTACAACAACTCACAAGCAACATTCACTTTTTAAACAATCACAGTGACCTTTAAATGAGGTGCTGTTACTAAAAATAAATTATATCTTTGTCTCAAGGTGGAGCGGTGTTGACAGTTGCTTACTCACCGGAGACTAATGAAACTGGCGGTATACAGCTAGTTGGGCAGGGCAGTTTGGGTGAAGGTAAGCTTTCTGTTTTATTTAAAAACTAGCTGACCATACGTTGTTCTGTCCAAATTTCAATAAGTAATAGAAAATGCACTTTCAGTGGTCCTGAATTTCAACTTTTCAAATGTTTCTTTCTGTATAACCTGATTTGGACTATTACGAAAATTTTAAAACAAAATTTTGCCAAATCGGTCCAGCCGTTCTGAAGCGATGCGCTTACCAACGAGCAGTATTAATTAGTTTAGTATATAGATTGTTGTTTTCTAAAAGCAAGAGTATAAGGGAAAACCTAGCGCTTTGAATCTATGAGCGGAGAAGTGCCGCTTGTCATTCAACACAATTTCTAAACCAACTGGTTATTAACGAGGCATCTCTCTTATCCGCCTCGGTCTAAATCAGCCCTAAGAGTGCCTTGAGAGACTAATTAAGGTTAGCCCCAAATAGTTGTTATTCCCTACGTACTTACTAATTACTACAGTTGTTTTATCTCATGACGGCGGGTTGGTCTTAGTTGTGTGTGCTGTAAGTGCACATTGTGTCTGTGTGGGTAAGCTCGGGAGCGCTCAGTAACGCCCGAGCTGCCGGTTTTTTGTACTTGTTAAATTAAGGCGCTGACAAGACCCAAATGCCCAAAAAGGGTTTTCTTAAGAAAAAAAATTGCCAAATCTGTATAATTTGTGGTAGCGGAAAAAATATATGTTAATTTTGAACATATTTCCCAGAACTTGGTTGTTACCAAAACACGTTTTGAACACAATTCTCGATACAAACTAACGGTAAACTAACCTCTTACCTTGAGTTCTAATCCAAAATATCTGTATTAAATATCAACTTACGTTACATATTTAATTAATAACAAGAACGTCTTATTTGAATGCAGAACTTGGTTGTTTTTTAGTTTCGATTACTCAACTCAATTTTAAGTAAATAGGTAATTGCTTCATATTTTGCAATAAATTACAAGCGTCTTCGCGCTTCTCTTTCTTTTCTATGTAATCTGACAGTGACCGAGGTTTAGGTGTTGTCAGCGTCTTAAACATGTGCGTATATCCAAATATCTAAACAGTACATCCATATACAGCTTGAAATATATCAGAAACATTTAAAAAAAGCGAATTTTCTACACATTCAGGTACATTCAGGCTGCGACCAGGTGATGTTGCCATTACATAAGAGTTGTAAATTTTCACTAACCAACACTTGTGCACTCGACTGTACGACGCACTTGCACTCGTGGCAACTTACTTGATTGATGTTCTATGGCCCAGTTTCCACTAGAGTGAAGAGATGTTTCAAACGACCACACAGTACTAAAGTTGAATTATTAATTCACTTTATTCTGACACGTGCCAGCTGTCACTTTGTGTTATAAAATGGTCATGTTTTTTGTAATGGTGATCGTTTAGTTTAATCGATTTTTATAAGCGTATATTAATAAGTCTAGAATACAATTTAAATATGACCATTTTATTACACAAAGTGACAGCTAGCACATGATTACTCAAGTGAATTATTAATTCGATTTTGCAGGTTTTCAGTATTTTGACATCACTCTTCTACAATACCCAATGCGCGTTGGTTGTTTACGAGCGTAGACAGAGTATATCAATAGAAAAGATACTAAATAATAATAATAATTATGAGACAAGGACACACTTATTAGATCCAGCAGCAGTAAGAGTAAACGAGACAAATATATTTTCTCTATCTCCTTCGTGTATGCCTACTTTTTGTCTGGCCCTACAAAACGGCTGTTACGGTACGATTTCTCTTCAAAGTATTGCTCGACTATACATACCAGTTTACAAGTGACTGTCAAAGATTCGCTATATGCTATAAGCTCACAGGTAATCTACACAATTCTCTATCTACGTTTAAGAGCCATCTCTTCTCGCTTCGTTGGAAATGAGCCTAACGCTGGGTACAGACAGCGCCAGCGAGCGTTTGCCTTCGTTGTTGCCGTCTGAATCCATCATAATATCACTTTAATTTCGTTCACATGAATGTTTTAACAGTTGTATGCTAGATTTAACTGGGGATAATTATTGTGAAAGCCATGTTTTTTTTAAGAGCATTTGTCTCTGAATACTGAATCTGCTGTCACTTTATGAAATTAAATCGTTTATCCTGTTCCTGTTAAAGATTCCAACTTAAAATAAATAAATATAATAGCACTAATATAACATTATAAACTAAAGGTATATAAATATGTTATAACTTATAACCAGTAGGTGGAACACAGAGTTAGCTGACTTAGATAGCCGGCGTTTATGATTAACTGTTGTGGTTGATTGACTGCCGACAAACTTACACGCAGTTTGGCAGGTCTATACAATATGTACAAGTGTTTGGTCCAAAATATATATATTTTTTTTTTTATAATAGAAGGAACCAATAATGACATTTTATATGACATTTGAAAACATAATAATGATTGACTTCTGACGTCTGGGGTTTAAACTCAAATTCCATTGTCACAGTAATTTATTTGCCAGAAACACGGTACATAGAATGTTCATACATTATAAGAATAGATTATTTTATCCCATACTAGCTTTTGCCCGCGGTTTCGCTCGCGTGGATGTCGGAAAATATCCCTTGGGAACGCGGATTATAAGGAAACGAAAGCGATCGCATACGTATTGTATTATTATATTGTATTGTTACGAGTAATTTTGAATCTGTGATATCATTTCAAGCATTCATTTAATTGATATGATGTATAGGCATATTTTAATCTAAATTAAATAAAATATTTTATTGGATAAGGATTAATCATACCGGTTAAAATAGCTTCAGAAATAACATTGTAATTTTTAACAAATTCTGAAAGATATAAATGGTTACTGTGGGTTGTCCTTAGAAGATAGACATATGCTATCGCGGACTTTTTTGTTGAACTTTTAAAGATGTACAATCTTGTAGAACATACAATTCAATATCTCGTACGGTTTACGCGGCGCACGCTATTAATGCTCTCGGTATGATTTTTTCCGACATCTTCATCAATAATCGTCATATTTAGCCAATTTACACAAAACTTTGATGAATTATACACATAAACCTTTCTCATGAATCACTCCGTCCATTGGTGAAAACCGTTTGAAAATCCGTTCAGTAGTTTTTGAGTTTATCGCGTTCAGACAGACAGACAGACGCGGCGGGACTTGGTTTTAAAATATGAAAGGAGTATGATTGTTGCGTCAAAGTACAGTAGACAAAGCTACATAAGCTACAATATGGACTATTTAGCATCGTCACTTAACTAGCCATATTATTTTTTACCACCAGGTCTGCAAGTATTGGCTGCGTTACCACATGAGATGCAGTTAGTTCAACAAACGCAAGAAAAGGACCACATGCAACAAAATATGCATCAGGTGAGCATTACGACAATTTAAGCCTTTATAAGGCATAGGAAACTGCTAAGGCAGGGGTCTTAGCAGTTTCATGTGCCTAATAAAGGAGTAAAAGCGTATAGAAATAAAAAAAAGATAAATATGATATTTAGGACCTCTTTATTAAAAATACGAGTATTTCTATTTTTTTTTTATAAAAAAAGAGCTTTTTATAGGGTTATGGAATTACTGAATCTATCACCCTTGCTCGGAATTTTATTGAATATTTTATGTGTAATGACTGTCCCGTTGGTTCAGTGGTCCGCAAGCGCTACTTCTGAGCATGAGGCCCTGGGTTCGATTCCCGGGTCGGGCAAAGTGGTATTGGGTTTTTCCATCTGGAATTTCTCAGTAGCAGCCCGGAGTCTGGATTTGTACCCGGATGGTGGTAATAGGCTCGCCCCTTATTACATGGGACTTAAATATAACTGGCGAATTGTGGGTGTACTATAAGTACATCTCTGCCCAAACCTTCGGGGAATACGTGATGTTATGTTTAAACTAGCTGTTGCCTGCGACTTCCTCTGCGAACAAGGATGAAAAGTGAAAATAAAGTTTTGATAACGATTGGTTCGTAGTTTAGGCGTTAAGGCGCTGACAAAACCCAATTGATCAAAATAGGCTTCTCTTTAGCAAAAAAATTGCCAAATCTGTATAGTTTACGGTAGCGGAAAAAATATATGTTAATTTTGAACATATTTCCCAGAACTTGGTTGTTACCAAAACACATTTTAAAAATCTCGATACAAACTAACGTTACACTAACCTATTACCTTGAGTTCTAATCCAAAATATCTGCATTGAATATCAACGTACGTTACGTATTTAATTAATACCAAGAACGTCTTATTTGAATGCAGAACTTGGTTGTTTTTTATTTTCGATTACTCAACTCAATTTTGAGTAAATCGATATTTGCTTCAGTTTTTGCAATAAATTACAAGCGTGTGTCATCGCGTTTCTCTTTCTTTTCTATGCAATCTGACAGTGACCGCGGTTTAGGTGTTGTCAGCGTCTTAAAACGTAACATGCAGACAGACAGAGGCAACTAACGCATTTATAATGTTAGTATGGATGATCGTCATGTTCCGAAAGGATTCACACAATATACAGAGTCAAATTAGATTAGCCAGCGAAACTGCAGACGTGATGAGTATTGATATCTAAACATTTATAAAGCAAAAAATAAATAAAAACGATGATTTTTTTTTTGTGGGGTCATTGACCGCATTCAGTAACTTTTTTTTTTTAAACTAGACGTTATTTATGGGTATCGATAATGTATTTATGGATAACTAAACAAGATAAAACAAAACATTTTCTCAACTCATACTTCAAGTAACAAAACTACCAGCGGCCGTTGAACCCAAAAAAAATAATCACATCTTTTTTTAAATTAATTTATCGTGTTAAGATATCAATATCCATTACGTCTGCAGGGTTGCGGTACCTAATTTATTTTGACCCTGTATATCAACAAACTTCATAGTATCCAATTTCGTCAAAATTACGACAATTAGTAAGACTAATATAACACATAATTTTGCAGGTGTTCATAACGCCGAACCAGCAGATTATAATCAACGGGCCGGACAACAAGACCCTGAATAACAATACAACGTGTGACAACAACAATTCTGGCGCAATGGACATCATCATCAAGGAGGAGTGCGATGAAACTAATAATGATGATGTGAGTACCTTCCTACTTTGTACCTTCGGTGGTTCTTGTCATACCAACATTAAGAAAGAAAAATATTTTATTTGGGACACGTACAAGAAATACAAAAGTAAAAAAAGGAGCATTTAAAACTAAACATCGAATAAACAAAAAAAAAACAAAGAACATCAATAAAAACGACTTGTGCGATACCAAAAAGGCTTCTATCTCAGCATAATGATGCGATATTTAAAAAATAAATACCGCAGCGCTGGTATTCTGATAGGGCCCGACATAACCTACTTACAGAAATAAACAAGGTCAAGCATAATAGCATAATCAGCCTATCACGTTCCCACTGCTGGGACCCAGGCCTCCTCTCTGTGAGAGGGAGTGGGCCGCCGTAATCTATCTCTAGCATATTATAAAAAAGTTTGAATTTCATACTATTTACTATGGTAATTTCCATTCCAAAAATCCCGAAGACAATCACCTGCCCGGAAGTCCTAAAATACCTATATGATTTTATGTGAATGTTGGGTCCACGGTCAGCAATTAAATCTTCCACATTTAAAATATCTGTATAAATCATACACAAGCTGCGAGGAAGACCGTGGTAAAACGTAAGAACGATTCCTAAAACATAGTTCCTTCAAGGGTATTAGGCGATAGAATCCGCTATTTACAAACACAATTAACTGATGCATAATAAGCAGTTGATTGTGCCCTCGCAGGAAAACATGCTACTACTGTGCTGATAAAGATCAAATGAGAATAATAAGGGAACTTAGTGGTGCCGATTCCCTTGTTCACAAGCTAAACTAAATTTAAGTTCAGTGCATCTTTTCTTTCTATTTCAATAAGAAAAGGACAGAAGATACATTTTAGTTTAGTCCTGGCAAATTAATCAGCGGTTGACGTAAATTGACGTAATTTTAGTAGGCAAGTTTTTAATCACGTCTAAACTTTTATAGAGTAGTGACAGGCGCTGATTAATCTGACAGGACTAAACTAAAATGTATCTTCTGTCCTTTTCTTATTGAAATAGAAAGAAAAAGATGCACTGAACTTAAATTTAGTTCAGTTTGTGACCAAGGGAATCGGCGCCATTGTTTTATTTGCAATTTCAATTAAAACCAATGTCTGTTCTTAAACATTAAGTTGGACATAGGACATGCCTCACATTCTTTCCTGCCCGTCACGCACAATCACCTGCATATTACAGGATTTGAACAAGGTACATAACAGCAATGTAAAGCAGTCGTGGCCCAGTGGTAACGGCCGCGACTAACGAGTTGTAAGTCGTAGGTTCGAACCCAGGCAGGCGCTTTATTTTGTGTAAATTATTTCATCACCACTGCTCTCAAAACGGAGAAGGAACATCGTGAGGAAACCGGTATGTTCTAGAACCTAAAATTCGAAGACATGTGATATGTACCGCCCCGCACTGGGCCCGCTTGGTGAATTACGGCCCACTCCCGCTCATAGAGAGGAGGCCTGTGTCCCAGCAGTGGGAACATTATAGGCAGACAGAGCTGTCTTGGCAGTTTCAGACGAAGTTTGATTAGTACTCAGTCGACACGAAAAAAGGAACAGTTTCTGGTTCATCTCATTAGATGTTAAACCTAGTGCCAACTCTAGATTAATGTATGTATAATGTTGTTTTTCATAGGAGAGCTCGCAAGGCACGGAGGCAGGTGAGACCATGCAATGGCAGCTGAACCAGTGCCATCAGCAGGATCTGGTCAAGTACCTTAGCACACTGCCTGCACAGGTACTTACTTTTCTTTTTTATCTTCTAGCTTTGAATTCTTAATCTCAAACATAGGTATAGTACGTGTCAAATTGAATGGCGGCTCTGAAGTGCGCTACTCGCTGCGCAGTACCGCACCCTTCACCCCCGCTGACACATGAAATCGTTACTGCGCAGTGACTCGCCTCGTGTTCCGAGCCGCCATAAAGTTTGAATCGGGCTGTATGCTTCTATTCTACAGTAGGGCAAAAATAGAAAGCGTCATGCTATTCCCTTTTTTTTTGTTTGGGGAATTATAAAATAACTTCTCCCGCTCTGTGCGGAGCGGGAGGGTGTGTCAGACTCTTACTGACTAAAACCCACCCGTGTTCCTTCCGTTTCCTGTGTTGCCAGGGGCCTCGGAATCCCTTTTGGACTTTTCCACGACCCCGGCAGGGTCATGCTAAGCCTGCTGGTAGAGGCTAAAAAATAATATGCACTCGAAACAATAAATAAATATTATTCTTATTATGTAATAACAATCAAATGCTAACATACATTTTATAATTACAGCAAGCACAAGGTCTGCCGGCGTCCCTGCAACAGTTTCTACGACTAAACCCAACAGACGTGAAGAAAATAGAACCTGTGGACATTGAGATAGAGATGGATGACGTCACTGACGATAAGAAAGAAGAACCCGTTGCTGAAGCAGTTCTTAGCGAAGGTAAATATTGTAACAATGGCCTGCGCCATCTACCACACACAGTTGTCCATTGTAAAGCTGTAGAAGGATTTATTGGCGCGGGGCCAAAATCTGAAATAACGCGGCCATTTTGTTTATCAATACATTTGACGTTGACAGGGCGCTGTTGGTAAACACTAACAGGGCCCTGTCAACGTCATTTGAGCGCCAAAGGATCCTCCTGGGAATAGGGAATATGCAAGTAATTCAAAACTTATCCATATTTAAATATACATTTTGTAGGAGTCAAGAAACAAATTCCTATTCTTTTACATTTTTTTATGCATTACTTATTGTACAATTCATTCATTTATGTTGCGTATTTTTGGTGGAACGGAACGCAAACTCAAAACACGCCGTCTTCGACAATGCCGGAAGTGACGAAAGAAACTAGGTTAATTAATAAAAATCTATTCTTAGCAAAGTGCTTGAAATCTCACTAAGGTAAGTAAGTAAGTGCGATTTCTGCTTGAATAAAGCACAACAAATAATTTAAATGATTTGGAGCTACAAACAGATGTTAACAAAGAAGGTTTGTGGCAAATGACGTCACATCATGCAAGCGACAGAAACGGTCGTTTGAACTGTAGTAGAAAATTGGTGGTTTAATTTTTTTTTTTGAGCAAAAAGCAGTAGTTGAATTTATACTTTTCTTGGGTTTATATTCTTGTCTATTATTGATATAGTGAAAAAAAAAATTACACACATTCCCTATTTTTATTATATCACCCCTACTGATTTAACTGACTGGGCGAAAATGCATGATAGCAAAATATTTTTACGTCAATCACGATATCTCAACCTATTAAAGGCACGCTAAAACCGGGCACACATCGGGCCGCAGCGCTGCGATGGTTCATACACAATGTACGAAAGTAACGTAGGAGATTTTTGCAGTGCGCCATCCTTGTATTCGCAGGAAGACTAACATTTTTTCAAAATTTTTGTGACTACCTTTTTAAACACGAATTGGCACTAACTTTATTAATTAAAATTTTATCAGCATGATTTCAATCGAAGAAGATTCCAAAATTGAATTGATCTCCAGAGAACAGGAAATGTCTGTAAGTAAAGACAATTATTATGGTTTATTTTTGGTTTTGTTTTTATTGTTTTACGAACCATAAGTTGAGTACCTAAACCTTATGTGGTGTTTTCAGGAAAACTCGTAGGCTCGACCTCAGAAAACCGTCACGAGCAGTTACAAGATGAGGTCCCATTATTGTACTTACATAACAGTGACGTCGATCAATATGTAATGTTCGACTCTGTCGAACATTTTCAACATTTTCTGTCGCTAGCTTATTCTAATCATGGCATTAGGTGTCCAAGTAGAACTGGAACACAAAAACAGATCAAAAACATGATACTTTTACAGAAAATCTGGCTAACGATGTACCGCCAGAAATATGTCCTCCAGTATTAAATCCAAGGCATGAGGTTCTACAACCGCTGATAGATAGTCATCTTATGACTAATTTTGGTAGAAATATCAGTAAGTCAGAAAATGTATATATCCCGATGACATATCGAACATACCAAACTGGTACATCTTTAGAAGAATCTCCGATACCTACGATGCCAGAATGTGACATTAACGTTAAATCAATTAATGAACCTGACCTCGGAGCTAACTCAACTTAAGACTACTACACACATGCCGGCCGGCGGCAATGCCGCCGGGTTCATGCCGAGCGGGTATGTCGGTGCGTACTAGGTTCGTTCGTGCGGCAAGCCCCGGCGGCTCAAATACCCGCCGGGAATGCCGCCGGGCTTGTTGGCGGCATACCCGCCGGCCGGGCCGCCGGCATAGTGTGTAGGAGCCTTTACGATGTAAGACCGCCAGTAGAATATCCTCAAATAACAAATCGGGAACACGAGCACATCTATAGAGATGTCATTGTACCAAATCCTTATTATGAGAGTTATAAAAGAATGACAAATCTGCCTTTTGAGACTAACTTTTTATTTGAAAACATGGGTGTGGTAGAAGATGATAATGTCCCAAGAACACATCTATCATACAGTACATGTAAAACTGTAGAAGATTCCCCCATTCCCCGTTCCCCCACTCCCCATTTCCCGGTGTTGTCATGGCCAGAACCTACAATAAAATCAAAGAGTCAAACCGACTTATTTCAAAACTCGGTGGATATTGTAAAAACTCCAGAATCTCCTCTAATGCATAATCTGAACGAAACAGTAGAAAAATTAATATCCTTCAAGTCCACCATATCAGATAACACCCCAATCAATAAATGAAGCTAACTTATCTGGAATCGACGTTGATGAACAGCAGGATAAATATCTGCCAAATAAAAATCTAAAACAAAATGAGACAATTGATGAAGCTGTCTTCGTTGAACCACTAGAATACAGACATAAGTAAAAAAAGCATGTAAAATGATTAAATCTCTGGAAGAACATCATGTCACCACAGCGAAAGAACCTGAGACCATTGTGAGCCAAGATAAAACTGTTCCAAAGATTAATCAAGAGGATAATTACGAGATGGTTGACAAAAACAAAGAAAATCTTTGTATGAAAAGGCAAAAGAAAGAATTATTTCTTTCTTTTATCTGTTCATACATAAAACTTAGAAATAAAAGAAAAAAAGAAGAAAAAAGATAAATTAAATCAAAGAATAAGATTTTTTTTTTCTGAAATAGATAAAGCTCTAGAAGACCTTCATGCTTTTGCTGATTTAAAAAATAACACCGTAGATAGTAAAAAAAATACTGTCCCTGAAACAAATCCAGCTAACACCTCTATATGTCCTTTAAAATTACGTACAAGATGTCCAGCTCAGTCCAGAAAGAAAATAAAAAGAAAGTTAACAGAAAAATAAGAAAAGTTTCGAATAAACTTGATAACTCTGTAATAGACCAACACGCTGCTTCAGAATATCATGTCGTTGATGCTCAAAATGAGACAGAATCATATCAAGCTTACTCCTCGCCTAAACCACTAGAAAGCGATACCGTTGAGTTAAAGAATGGACAAGTCCTAGTAACAAACGCAACACACGAACAATCTCTACCAGAACAAGCAGTGATTTATATTCATAAGAAAAAAAAAACATGTAAAATTAACAATCTCTTGAAGAATATGCAGAAGTAGATCAAAACACACAAGATAAAACAGTCCCACCGAACAATCAAGGTTTAGAGATTGTTGATAACCATAAAGATCCAAATAAAAAACTAAAACAAAATGATACCGAAAACTGTATCCCAACTTCAGTTATTACATCTCTAGAAGAGCATGCAGCTGCGATCATTTACTCCCAAGATGAAACAGACCAAAATCAAGGTCTCGACAAAAATTATAATTCCACTGAAATGAATAACAAAATTTCTGCAATACCAACAAATTTCAAAACAGCATGTAAAGTTATTAAATCTCTGGAAGAACATCAAGCAGCTGTAGAAAACGAGGTCCCAATGAAAAGTCAAGGTTTCGTCGAATCTTTTTCTATACTACTAATGAATAAATATCTACCAGAAACTGATCCGAAAGTAAACAAAGAATATTCTCAGGAAACATGGTCACAACGCAAGATCATTAAAGGCTTCTACATACTGGCGCGACTTGTCGCGCGACGCGTCGCGACACAAAGGCACCGCTTGTAGCGCTGCACGCCAAATAAACTAACAAAAATACCATATAAAATACCGAGAATCGAAACACGGTTTATCAGAAAGCCGCGGTACATCTTGCTCTCCCCGCCGCAGCAGCCAGAATCGTTGCTATCATTGAAGAAGCGGCCTGATATAGATGTCCCTTTTGAAAATACTGCAAATAAATTAACAAAAATATCTAATAAAATACCGAGAATCCAAGTCCGGTTGCTGTCGCACATTTGTGGGCCACCGTTTCCTCCACCAGTCATACCAGTACCTCCGCCACCGCTCCCACCGCAGCAACCTCTATCGCTCTCACCATCGCTGCAATTGCTGCTGCCGCCAAGCCCGCCCTCGTCGTCGAAGAAGCAATCTGAGGGCCTCCCTTTGGCAAAAAAATCAATGAAACCTACAAACCAATTTGAACGTCACAAAAAATCAAATATTATCGCAAGTGCTGATTGTAAAGATAAAGTGGTCTAACATAAAACTAGGAACGTGTGAATGTTTAAACGAATGTGAATTAAAATTTGGTAAAGACGAGCAACGTCGAATATGTAGAATATTCTAGTCTTTGTAGCTTTAAAAAGCAATCGCTTTATTTAAAAGCATTGTTAACTAAACGCATTCGGGTTTTACGATCCCCTCGAGATAGAAAATAAACGGTTTCAATTATTATATTCGTAATTTAAAAGAGGGTAAAAAAATAAGGGTTTGCAAAACGTTTTTCAAAAACACATTTGCGCTCTCGGAAAATAGATTAATTAGTATTAAACAACTTAAAAGTATTCCTGGTAGTGTCCGATGGAAACGTTCACAGATAACTATACTAGTCAGAGACGTTACATAGGTAATTTAGGTGATTTCTCTTTTTAAGGAGCTGACAAGAGGCAAATGATCGCCAAAATAGGCTTGTCTTAAGAAAGAAAATTGCCAAATCTGTATAGTTTATGGTAGCGGAAAAAATATATGTTAATTTTGAACATATTTCCCAGAACTTGGTTGTTACCAAAATACGTTTTGAAAAAAAATCTCTACACAAACTAACGTTAAACTAACCTCTTACCTTTAGTTCCAATGCAAAATATCTGTATTAAATATCAATATACGTTATGTATTTAATTAATAACAAGAACATCTTATTTAAATGCAGAACTTGTTTGTTTTTTATTTTTGATTACTCAACTCAATTTTGAGTAAATAGATAATTGCTTCATATTTTGCAATAAATTACAAGCGTTGGGTCATCGCGCTTCTCTTTCTTTTCTATGCAATCTGATAGTAACCACGGTTTAGGTGTTGTCAGCGTCTTAACTAACTTCGTGTTACTGTGAACTGAAAGTAATATGCATTTCATGAACTCTGTAATGCTGGGGCTGCACCTGCATGTGTCGTCCTGAATCAATACGAACTTGGAACGTGTTAATGCAGTGGTCATATTAGCGGTTTCATAATTGTATACGAATAATCTTGCTCACAGATGCCAATTCACAGTTGTTTGACTGACCAAGAGATTACAAAATTTGTGAAACAGACTGAGGACGCTTTTCTCTTTAGAGCATTGTATTTCAACAGTACTGGTAGCAGTGGTGGCCCATTGGTTACGTCTGCGATTTACGAGTTGTAGGTCATCAGTTCGAACCCAGACAGGCGCTTTACTTTGTGTAAACGATTTCATCTCAAACCGGTGAAGGAAAACATCGTGAGGAAACCGGCATGTTCTTGAACCAAAATATTGGAAGACCCGCCGGGCCCACGTGGTGGATTACGGCCCACTCCCTCTCAGAGAGACAAGGCCTGTGTCCCAGCAGTGGGAACATTATAGGCTGATTATATTCATTAATCATGTGTGCTAACAATCCCGTCATGCATATTGAAAAATAATCAGAACTAAGAAGGATGCTAATCCGACCCTTTTTAGGTAGCTAAAACTGATGTATCGCTAAACTTGCGATAGCCGATAATGATTGGTAACATCTACATCTGAGTGTACGAGGTGCATTCAATAAGTACCTAGCCTCATCGCCAGAGGGCGCTGTTGTTTCAAAAGAGTTTTACCACAGTGTAGCACATTCTTTTTTAATTATTTTTTCAAATTTTCATTCCAATCCCTTCATTTGTTTTAATTTGACAACTTCTGGAAGCGAACGTGTCGATCGGTTTTACAAAAATGGAAAAAGAGCAATATCGTTCGGTGATTCGATTCCTATTTTTGGAAGTGAAAACGCGCATCGAAATCAAAGAGCGCTTGGATGCTGTGTACGGTGACTCTTCTCCATCGATGGCCACCGTCAAGAATTGTTTCAACGAGTTTGCACGTGGCCGTACGTCGGTTTTTGATGAACCACGTCCAGGTGCACCGAAAACATCTGCTACGGAGGAAAACATTAAAAAAATCCATGATTTCGTATCGGCAGATCGCCGATTGAAGGTTCGGGAGCTAGCTGAGACTGTAGGCATTTCAGAAGGAACAGTGCATCATATTCTTCACGAGGAACTCGGCATGAGAAAGCTGTCGGCGCGATGGGTGCCGCGTTTACTCACACCAGAAAACAAGCGCAACCGTGAGATCACATCGGAGACGTGTTTGGCGCTGTTTAAGCGGAATCCAGCGGAGTTTGAAACCTGGATCCACTGGTACACACCAGAGACCAAGGAGCAATCAAAACAATGGATCCAGACCGGGGAACGTGCTCCAAAGAAGGCGAAAACTGTAAAATCGGCCGGAAAAGTTATGGCCACTGTTTTCTGGGATTCACAAGGTGTGATCTACATCGATTACCTCGAGAAGGGTAAAACAATTACAGGGCTTTACTATGCCGATTTATTGGGCCGATTCGACGCCGAATTAAAGAAAAAACGACCCCATCTGGCGAAGAAAAAAGTGCTGTTTCACCACGACAACGCACCGGTTCACACGTCTGCCGTTGCCATGGCCAAATTGGTCGAATTACGCTACGAATTGTTGACCCATCCACCGTATTCTCCAGATTTGGCCCCTTGTGACTTCTTTCTGTTTCCTAATCTAAAAAAATCACTCGCCGGGAATACATTTGGATCGAATGAGGAGGTCATCGCCGCCACGGAGGCCTATTTTGCAGAGTTTGACAAAAACTATTTTTCGGACGGGTTAAAAAAGTTGGAGCATCGCTGGGCTAAGTGTATCGAACTAAAAGGAGACTTTGTTGAAAAATAAATTGCCACTTTTCCAAAATTTTCGTTTACTTTTTGTAGGCTAAGCATTTATTGAATGACCCTCGTATCATGTCATTGAACAAAGCTTCGTGGCGATAGACACAGGTGCGACCCAAGCTTAAACGTAAGAATACAGGATTAGCGAGATCGAAAACAACCACTTTTTCTCAGTAACCGATTTAAACCGACATATTTTGTATGATTTATGTTGAAGTGAATTAAGGCCTCCAGCCAGGGCATAATACTTACAAACTAAACTCTAAGGTGCCCTTAGAGTTGCACTGCACTGTGGGATATGGACCTCGACTTAGGACGTCGCTGGGGAGGGACAGCAAGGGACAGATTGGATCGGATCAGTATTATTATTATTAGGGGAATTTAAAGCTACATGCTCAGCGGCGCGGGCTGGCTTGAGCAAGGGTTGGGGTGGGGATGGACGGAAACGTCGCGGCGGGCCTCTCCTGGCAGTTCATCGATACCCACTGCTACTATTTATGCACATCACTTCGCTCCATAACGAGTGCGAGTTGAACAGATAAAAAATAGATTTATGATCAGACGACTCCGGCCATACTATGATAGAATAAAACATCTTAAAAATGAAAGTAAATAACAAATAAATTGAATCTGTTTGTATCTACGTATGTATATTTAAACTAGAGTTACAACTTTGTTGAGATCAGCTTCCAGTTCAACTGGATGCGACTGTAAATCTGTATTTTTACTGGGAGCGAATGAAAATATTGTTAGCTAAGCGAATTTGGATAAATGATAAATTTCATGATAATTAGGGTATTTGACTATTTTTTGGGTTCCGTACCTCAAAAGGAAAAAACAGAACCCTTATAACACTTCGTTGTCAGTCTATCTGTCTGGCAGTCTGTCAAGACCATTTTTCTCAGGAACGCGTGGAGATTTCAAGTTGAAATTTATATCAAATACGTAGTATTCGTAGTATACGAGCCCTTGGAGCTCCAAGAAAAAACAAACATCTAAATCAACGCAATAAAAAAAAAATCCACATATTTTGATACTTGCAAAACCTATAGGGTACTTCCCGATGACATAGAATCATAAAAGGCAAGAAGCAAGGTACAGCAGAAGTAATGGAAAAACAATCGAGAACTATTAATTTGTAGATAGATCTCATATAAACTATTTTTTGCGATTACAAACTTAATTTTTGCACCTGAAGCATGTGATGGATGTGTGGCTATGTGTGTTTTAGACCGATGTATGAGAGTCTTTATTGTTTACTGCAATATTTACTTTTCCAACACGTTTTCATAAATAGAACAGTGCTTACTTTTCCTTTTATTAATTTCAGTAAGTTAATTACTTTATTTCTGCTTACTGTAGTTTGGTACGAAAAACTATGGAATAATGGAACCCTAATTGTGCGGGCCCGACTCGCTCTTTGCCACTAGCCAGGTTTGTTTTACTAATCGTGTTTCCTACAGAGGAAACACGATTAGTAAAAAAAAACCGATTTACAGAAATCGAAAAATGACAATTATTCATGCCTTTTAATATAATATTGCAGTCATAAACACTATCATTTAGGAGTGTCTATTATAATTAGAATTATAACGAATCAAGTATTCTTGTTTATACTAGTCAATTTGTTTTACGCTTTTCCATACAAAACAATGTTCCTTAAAAAAATAATTTTCTTATTATTATCTTATTTATTACACAATGGTTTGACCAATTATATACAACAATATATTAAGATTTTAATATTAATAATTTGAGGACTATTTATAAACAAATTAAAAAAAAATTATATTTACGTCATTTAAAATAATATTATTCATAATTATATAATTATATTTGGTACTTCAAAGAAATATATGTAGAAGTAAAGATTACCTACTAAAGTCGAATTATTATTAATTCAATGGAGTAATCTGACATGTGCCAGCTGTCAATTTGTGTAATAAAATGGTCATATTTATTGTGTTCTAGACTGTTACACTTGTTATTATACACTTATATTAATCGACTAAACTAAACGATCACCATTACAATAAATATTTTATTACACAAAGTGACAGCTAGCACGAGTCAGATTATTTCAGTGAATAATTCGACTTTATGTAAAATAATGTATATGAAGAAAATACTAAAATGTTGAATCATAAGCTGGTTATTAAATCTAGAGGTATGTATATTTGACTCGCATTACATATCACTAAATACAATTCAGCAGTAAGAGTTCAATTTCAATTGCGTTAAATTGTAAGTACAGGGTAATTCAGTAATGTCCATGATAAACTCAGAAATACATGAATTGAAAAAGTCACATTGGTACAGCTCTATTCAAACTTGATGGCGGCTCTGAAGTGCGCTACTCGCTGCGCAGTACCGCACCCCTAACCCCCACTGACACATGAATTTGTTACTGCGCAGCGACTCGCCTCATGTTCCGAGCCGCCATAAAGTTTGAATTGGACTGTACTTGCCCGGATTTGAACACACAACCTTGTGCATAAGAGGCGAGGCTGTAACCACTGGGCTGTACCAATACAATTAACTTATTTAAAAAGTTTTTGATTATATGTAAACATTTAGTGATAGTAGTTTAGTAAATATTTAGAGAGATGTTATGCGAGCAGGACCCAGCTTATTAGAGCACCGGACACGAGCCCAGTTTGCGAATTCTCCTCACTGACTTACTCACTGAACTGACTTCCAATGTATTTGTACACAAGGTCGGTGACTGCACTGTCTACTGAACTGACTCGCAAATTTGTCTCGCGTTCGAAGCCAATTAAGCGCTAAAATCGAGCTTGTTTTAGAAAAAAAAACTACAATTTGTACTAATGATTTGAAAACAATTTATACAATTAAATCTTTTACTTTTATAAGAAAGGAGGAACGGTTTTTTTATGAATAATAATTTTACTAGAATGCATTTTTCTATGTACTCGCACATTTTTTTCACCTCATACTTTTTTTTGCTTAATTTACCCCGAATTATTTTTGAGAACTAGTAGTTTCGTATAGGTTTAAAATATTACCAGATTCATGAAGATTTAGTGTTAACTAGGAGCACTCATCCATCTTACTATACGTTCCATCTTACTATACGTTCCATCTTACTATACGTTTCCTTGCCCTACTTAAATAGTAGGTGACAGAGGAAGCCATCTCAACAGAATCCGTGTTATTACAGAACAAGGTTTATCCATCGAGGAATTGTTTGTATTTCGAACTTTATTCCGATAGAAGTAAAGTTTTTATTACAAAAAATGGCTTTCGTACTAGAACTAAATTGTCTGTGTATTTATATAAAGAACTGTATTTCGACCACAATAAGGTTCTTTATCCTTAACTTACACTTAAAACCTGGTTCTTGTTAAATTTTGTTATGTAATAAGGCCGATTGAGTTTCTACCTCTCTTTGGCGGCATTGCAATGTTACAATTATGCTATAATATCATAAGTCTCTTCCCTAGGTGTCTCTATGGAAGTTCAATGTATATACTTATGCGACAAAATATCCTAAATTGTCAGAGACTAAACTTATCTGACTGTGTGACTCTCAATTTCAACATAATTATTATCAGTGACTTCTCCCCTTCTTGCAGACGGTACCCTTAGGATACAGAGTAAAAAGAAGAAGAAATACAAGAAGAAACCGCCAAAGCCCGCGCGGCCGAAGCCCGGACAAGTCGTGATCGCGACCGCGCTCGACGGCTCGCCGATATTCTGCTGTCCCGAATGCCAGATGGCGTACCCAGAGAAAGAGCAGCTGGAGATACATCTGATCGTGCATAAAATTGAGAGGCGGTTCATCTGTGGGATCTGTGGCGCTGGGTAAGTTCACACTTTATGACTATGTACCTTTTTACTAGAGTATATAGTTTACTGGTGTATATTGTAAGATGGAATAAAAAAGAGGGCGGTGTTATTCCAAGTAGCATACAATTTTTCTTAATTTGAATAAAACCATAATGTATTAGTAGACAAATCATTTAATATTTGTTAGAATCTTAGATAAAACTTATGTGTGCACGTGTGAAATACCTGAGGTATACAGGTTTATTCCTAGTTCAGGAAGAATCCAATTGTTATATATTATACCTTTATCTCTAATTTAAGGCCATATTTTTGTAAATATTTATTTTAATCAATTATTCCAATAAACAATTTCAATTTCAACGTATAACGAATGGGTGTTTCCATAAAGAAGCGGGTTTTCGGGCCGACTCTCAGTAGAGATCGCTGTAGGCTGATCTACGGAAAGAAAAGGTTACATGTTTTTGCTGTTTCTTTAAGTTAACGCGGGTATCCAGGCATCCAATTTTTCAAAATTAGTCTTTACGTCATTATCCAATTTAATTTCCTTTATCCAGCTTAAAGCGGAAGGAGCACTTAGAGCGCCACAAGCTGGGCCACAATCCGGAGCGACCGTACGTGTGCGGCGTGTGTCGCAAGGGCTTCAAGCGACGCGAACACCTCAACCTGCACACCGTCATACACTCCGGCGTCAAGACTGAGATGTGCAACGAGTGCGGGAAAGGTAACATAAAACTACAGCTGTGTAAACTTCTTACAGTCGGTTTTCGAAGAGCAATCGTGCGGGAGAAGGACGCTGCCATTCCGACATTTCTCTTTTTACTGTCTTTTAGAAAGAAGACTAGCAGTGCGACAGTACAGATGGTTGATGAAAAACAATTGTATTCAATGCCGGTCAGCGTCAAAAATATCGGGACGAACCGACTGTTCAAAATGATCTCAATAACTAAGAAAATTAAACTTTATCTCGATTTGATTAAATACTTGTCAGAATGACAGTCGTCGTGTACTTTCTTCATTTTGAAACAGTTCTTGTGTCATTGAGTTAATATTTAATTTTCATAGTGGTTTAGACCATTTTGAACAGTCTGTTCGTCCCGATATTATTGACGCTGACTGTACACATCTGTGGCCTCTCGATTCATATGAAACATTCAACAATTGCCCGTGTGTTGATTTCCTGGCTCAAAAGAGTATTGGTGCTCCTACCTTAATATTGATTTAAATATGATGTCACTTTTTACGAAATAAGCAGAAAACGCAGAAAATAATTGAACTTGATTAAAACGTAATTCAATTTTCAACAGAGGTGGATGTTATTAGACCCCGTTTTAATGTCGGTAGCAAAAATACTAACTGTTCCTTAAGATACTCACTGTTTTTTAGAGAAGAAGTAGTTAACATATTGTGACTCCTTAAGTCAGCAATAATTATAATGATCAGAAGCTAATTTCGAATGAAGTTAGTTCTCTAAGATATTTTTCTTACACTATGCCTGGCCTAGTCAAGGTCGCGGAAATCCGATGGATGCCGGAAACACGGCTCGGTTGTTGTAACTATGAGGCCTATATTCAGCGGTGGACGTCTTTCGGATGAATGATGATTATATGAGTAACTTTACGCTTATTATACATATTATGAAGTAAAAGTTAAATATTTAGAATCTTTTTTGTGTTTATTATACAGTTTATTTTTGTGTGTATTCTGACACAGCATATTGACCAACGATTTGTTTTTACAGGTTTCTATCGTAAAGACCACCTCCGTAAACACACGAGGTCGCACGAAAGTAAGCGAGCTCGCGACGAAGCGGCCGGAGACAGCTCGCCTGCGCCCGCGCAGCCTTCCAGCGGGAATAACAGTCTCATGCCTGAGATTACTATACACGTTAGTATTGCCTGACGTATATCTTGTAATAGACGAATTAGTATGGACGAGAATCGAGCTCAGTGGCGTGTTATTCGAGAGGCCTATGTTCAGAAGTGAGTTCACTGCTGTATGCACTACTCTGATGATGATAAATGATTTTTACAAGCTTTTATTTAACTTGCAATGTTTGTTTTTTGGGCCAAATCTCGCAAGCTGAATTAAAACCACTTTCTCATATCCCACGGAGTTTACTTTTTACATGTTGGTTCAGTTCCGAAGACAATCTATTTATAAGATAAGCTTGATATTCTTGATAAGCTTTATAGACTTGATTCTACACCCTGGATTGGCTCCAGATGAAGGAACTCCTCAATGGTCAACAGTACCGACACGAAATATTATTATTTTTACAAGGGACACATTTTAAAACTAGATGAGGTCGATGTTTCCTATCCGACTACTCTGCGAAGAAAGGTCTTTTGAGGAAAGAACCACGGATTTAAGTGGACCTGTCCAGTCAGGTGTTGAAATAGAGTCAGATGATGTTGACACATTTCTATTAAGTTTAAGGAATCTTTCATTTACAAGTTACTGATACTTTTTGTTGTTGTTTTGTCATTACTAAAAATAAAAAAGGATTTTCACTGTACACAGTGACTATCTGTATACAAAAGTTTGTTATTATCGCCAAATAATCGCTGTAGCTGTAACTGCTCGACCCACTTTATTTAGCCAAAATCACCTGTCTAGTTGAAGGATCTTCGATTTCCACACATACCCAATCCATTGTAAATTAGTTTGACCATAATACTTATCCCGTTCCACAGCTCCCCACCAGCTCCGCGTCGCAGTCGCCGGTGCAGATCAACATCCCGCAGCACGTGGTGTCGTCGCTGGCGGCGCGGCGGCCGGCCGCGCCCGCCGCGCCCGCTGCGCCCGCGCACGCCGAGCTGGACGCGCTGCTGGCGCAGCACTCGTGACGTCACGGTGCCTTGGTGGGCGGTGGTAGGGACAGGGGAGATTAACACCAGGAAACTAACATTTTTAATGAATCTGCGCATAACGACAAATGATTTACATTTCCAGGATAATCTGACCTCTCGTTGTACGGAAAGCTTATACAATCGGAAGTTTATTTTGGAAATGTATAGCTTTATTTGTCGTCGTGTATACATTACTCGTCACGGATGTGTCTGATGTTAACTGCGGGGTTAGTCTTATTCTATTATTTTTTTGGAAATTAATGGATATCTCGGAAAATTTGTTGTCATACACAAAAAAAAAACGCCAATTATTAGCATTTCCTCCTCTTTTTCTTAAAATCGGTTTAAAATGCACAAATCCAATCCGCTGTTAACTTCACAGACACAAAGATCATTGGGGAGTATTGTATGCGCAGACTAAATTCATTATGATGTAATGTTACGTACGTTATGGTACGTAGCGTACGTAACATTACGCCTATGTACGCTTAAAAGTAAAGTAACATGTTTCTTCCTGGTTTCTATGATCTTTTTACTAAATTAAACGACACAATACAACCTGGACAGAACGGGAATACGATGCATGTGCGTTAAGAGTAGAAGCCTCCGGTCACTCTTCTGTCATCTATGATAAACTCTGTTACCGCACTCCCGCGCTTTTCGATGGTATAGTCGTCCTCATAATTACTTAACCACTTTTGACAAAAACTCCCAGTTAGTTGAAACTTCATTAAGGTTGAAACTGATGTACGTTCGCTATAACTTGACGCGTGACGCGATTGGTAGCACTGAATTTTGCAGTCATGTGATTGGTAATTCTGTACGTCAGTCGCCATTTTGAACGAACAAAATGCAGTGCTACAAATCGCCTCACGCGTCAAGTTATTGTGAACGCACATTGGTCTTAGAGCAAAAATAGACCTTGACGTTTGACGTGCAAGTGATATTGCAATCTTAGGGTGGCAAAGCAATTATGAAGTCGACGGAATTTGTGACGTTACCAAGAGCTCGTACAGTGATGTCTCCTTGTCCATCTCAGGGTTCTCAGGTCATTGCAGAGTAAATTAATGACAATAATTAAGACGATGGCTATGTATGCAGGTTTGTCTGTCTGTTCGGACATGCTCGCTTTGTTAGTATGATTTTGTGACAGATACATTAGTTTAGAAGCTTTATAAAGTGTTACGCTTCTGTAGTAGCACTAAAGCACCACTTTAAAAAAAAAACTGTCGAAAATGACGTGGTTTTGCGTTGAAAACTGATAACTGGAGCGGGACTCTAGCTAGTATGTTCCGAACTTAGGCCAAACTGCCCAAAATGAACATATCAAAGCCAAAAAATAACTAAAAACTAGCAGTGACCTTTGACTGTATTTGATCTAAATTTAAAAAATGTATGCATGAGTGTAAAAACTATTGGGAATAAATTAAGGACGATAATGATTGTTGCTGGTTGTGATGTGTATGGAGCCATCAAACGATACGTCAGTTACTTAATAATTACAGGGTAAGACAGTCGTAATTTGAAATATAAGCCCAAAATGCACTGCCGAATTAAAACTAAAAAGTTGTTTGTAAAAAGTAAATGTAAAAAACTTTCAGAAATGTGGCGATTTTTGATACGGATTGAACTAAAACTATGTCTGTTCTGAACTAAAGTCGTTTTAGACTTATCATAATTTCACTGTAGTATACGCCAACGTTTGTCGTAGTCGCGGTCATAGAACGAGGGAGCGAGATGAAATGAGACTCCGTAAAGAGTCTAGCAATCCGGTACTAAATATCTACCGTCCTACTCGCACGTTTTATGACCGCAACTGTCACGAGTCTTGACGTTTAGTATAGCACCCTATTTCATTTGAATAATCAATTTTACCTATTACTATTATTTACCACAGTAATTTTCAGTATGACTTCAGTTTGTCCTATCAATCATCGCCAGTTTCCGACACTACGAAGTCGTGGCCTTGTATGAGTCTATAGAAATTAACCTAGCATGGTAAATATTGAGCTCCATGAAGAGACTAGTGTAAAAGTCGTGTAAAGACATGCGTTGTTTGTAAAAGATTAGTAAGTTAGATGTAAAATTTGAACCAGCTTAGTTTTGTTGAAAGGAAAACTTAATGAAGCTTCAAGCATAATGTTTGTATAATGTGGATACATATCACGTAAATACCATGACATGACATTTCTCATTCCGATATGCGTTGCACGACATAAAGAAATAGCAGAGCTTTTTGCTCGTATGAGACAAACGTGATTCCATGATTCATCGAAATAAGTACATTATTGTAGTATGTGTCAGTGTTTTATGTGATGAAGAATAGATACGTTCATAATCCATATACGCCTGCGGTTTCTTACATTCAAAAGAGAGCCTAAAGTCATGCCACCAAATGTATGCGGATACTCCCAAATTCCGTAACACACACAATCCGAGAGTTTTGAAGGATACTGCTAATCCATTGCTTCATAGGTTTGAAAAATTCGTCTGCTCAACAAGCTTAATAACGCAATGGACGTGGGTGAACTGTCAAAATGAAACAGATTGCGATCAATTGCCATTTTGTGTGTTACGCAATTGCCCCGCTGGTTACCTTGATAATACTTTTGACTATTCTCTGTAGGAGACCTCAAAGCTCAAAGCTAAAGCATATCATAGTTACTAGATATATGCCAGATGTTTTGTTTAACCTTTTGACCGCCACAGTCATGTATAGATGACAGAGGAAAATGTGCCCAGCACGCCACGGTCACGACAAATTTTACGGAATAATTCGTAGCTTGGCGCAGAGGGCACGTTTTTGATTTTTTGACGTGGCGGTCAATAGATTAATCTACACTCTACAGTTTGATAAATATTCAAGAAGTTTAAATTCTACAAAACGATGTTCTCAAATGCCTGGTTTCCCGTTTCATTTCAACAATACACGTAGCGTGGTCAACACGAATCATTGTAAATATCATCGCCACTGTGATATTTATACCATTACCCAATTTCTGTCGCATTCTCGTTACCTTTCATGTGCTTATTTTGTATACAAACTTTTTCTATTTCCATCGAATTGTGATATTTATTTATGGTCCGTTTGTTGGTGATTGCTGGGATTTTAAAGGCTTCAAAATAGATAACTATACCTATGTTCTTCGTAAAGACGATCCGTCCCGTTTGGAAATTGTTTTTATATTGTTGTGCTGTTTTAAGAAATGTTTATTAAAATGTGTGTAAAGTTTACCTGCCGGCCTACCGCTTAATAATCCTAGCGACACAATTGAACGGACTTGTTGCGCTGACTAAGTTCATCGCAAGTGTATGGGAGATTATATTTTGATTTTTATGATTAAAAGACAAATAGTAAAAAAACGAATCATATTTTATTTTAGCTTGTGGTGTTCCGGTGTTGACAAAAGCCCTCTCTGAACCTACCTTCTATTGGTTTATATTTTGTCTGTTCTCCACTCAGTTGATTCCCTTTTGTTGCGTTCAAGAAAATTGTTATTGTATCACACATTTGCGCGAGTCATAATATAAAATTATTTTTGTTAGGCTTATCCACCACACGATATTAATATTGTCAGCTTTAAAGTAGGTGTAAATTATTTTCCAATTATATTTTTGTACTTAGTATTAAGTTTTTTGTAATGCATCACTAAACGGTGGCATATTTTGTATGTCCTAAATTGGAACGCAGCTTTTGCGAGTTCAAGGTGCTCTATGAACATTAATTAACTTTTGCAAGTCTTTTCTGGACATCCAGATGTCTTTGTTTTAAACAATCATGGTGATTATGAAAATCGGAGTTCCCTATTTCTGGTAGCTAAAACAAGAGTATTTTAATTAATTCATATAGTCTAATTCTTTCATTGGTTTTCTCATACTATATTTAATAATAATAAATTGTATTTTTGTACATTTTGTTGATATAAGTCTCAATTTAGTATATGTTGCGTAGTCTAGTTCGGTTCATCGTTCAAAATCTCAAAAACTTTTTTTTTAGGCATATTGTGCGTACTTCGGTCGAAAACTTTACTTCTTATCTTATCAGTTGTCATTTAAGATAACGTTAGCAGTTAACCAACTTAGAAGCGTATTTTTTTATTTGGTTTTATTGAAATTAGTTGCAAGTATTATAAGATTAAGACATGGCGAATAGACCATTAGCTTCTGCCCGGAGTTATAAGTGTAAACTTTTGTATGAAACTTTTATTTATTAAGAAGACACCGTAAGAGTAAGATTAAAGAATAAAATCACTGATTTTGCAAAGTATTGTTTTTTATTTCACACCAGTCGTCTAACAGCAGATAACCGGTCATCTTTAACACACTTTTTTTTTGGCTGGGATATTATCAAACTTCTCCCGCTCTGGGCGGAGCGGGAGGGTGTGTCAGACTCTTACTGACTAAAACCCACCCGTGTTCCTTCCGGTGCCTGTGTTACCAGGGGCCTCGGTAACCCCTTCGTACTTTCCCGCGACCCCGGCAGGCATCGGCCCTGGTGGACCCTACACTTGTGCTGACATCTATTTGAGGCGCGCGTGGAACACAAAGAGCAGTGGTGGCCCAGTGGTAACGGCCGCGACTTACGAGTTGTAGGTCGTAGGTTCGAACCCAGACAGGTGCTTTACTTTGTGTAAATTATTTCATCACCACTGCTCTCAAAACGGTGAAGGAAAACATCGTGAGGAAACCTAGCTACTAACCTAGTACTAGAACCAAAAAAAAAAATTTGAAGACATGTGACATCTACCAACCCGCACTGGGCCCGCGTGGTGGATTACGGCCCACTCCTTCTCACAGAGAGGAGGCCTGTGTCCCAGCAGTGGGAACATTATAGGCTGATTATGTGGAACACAACGCGCCGTCGACCCGGGCCTGGTCCTTACCGGACGGTGAGCTACCCATTGCTCACCGTCCGCAAGCCCGCGCCTACGGTGGCCGGAGATCCGTCCGGGATTCCCGACGCCCAGGGCGTCTCCTGCGGCGGCTAGGGGCGTGAGGGCGCGAAATTTGTCTTTCCTTGAACCGTCCCGCCTCCTTCACGAGCATTACTGCTTCGCAGAAGGAGATGCACACACACTTGGGGTACGTATCATGGATTTATGCTAACATTTAGCACAAATGGTCACAACAAAATGCAACACAGGAATATGAATCTGTAGATACTTAGGGCCACCTTATTCAAGACTAAAAGCATTAAAACTAGTTTCAACCAATCGAGATCACATTAAAAGAGCTTTTAAATAATGCTTGAGTTTGTGTGAGGTTCTGTAATACGAGACTTACATACTCCAGTGTGAACCTTATAATCTTACCATACTAAGGCACGCTTGCACCACAAACGGTTAGCCCTAATTTCAATTAGCGTTCTGTTTCTGTCAATGGTTTGTAGATGACAAAGACTTTTAAAATATGTTAAAAGTTAAACGCATTTTGTGATTTGTAGTACAAGCAGCATAAATGTATGAAACTGTAAGGCTCAATTTACATTGCCACGGAACGGAATGGAAGCAAATTGTTGTCACGAAATTGGTCAAAACATAATCATTTTGTCAATTGTGTAACGTACAAAATATAAATCTGGTCGCGCGTCTTCCGAAGAATCCGCAGCTAGCATAAAGTTCATTATGGTTTACACAATTTCGTTCCAAAAATTCGCTTCCATTAATTCCACGGCAATTTAAATAGGGTCTTACACCTTTAGGGGTCTCTCTCGTTTCGCGATGTGTAAGCCCCTAAACAAGACTGCCTCGTCTGGTTGTAGAAGGTTACGGGTCCATTAATTAAAGTCTTTCGTCAAGTTAATAATGTTTGTATTTATTACATTGAAAACCCTTTAAGACAACCTTCTACGCGGACCGATGTAGTGTCACTGGCGTCCATTCATACTTCTCGCTTGTATACCTTTTGCTTATCAAGTGTTCTGCCTTTCATGTTTACATTGTGTCCCTACACTACATCCCCCCAAAATTTGTAAAAATAAAATTTTATTTAATTACTATTATCTTAAAAGTAGGTACTAAAACATAATACAATTTATACTTATGAATAGGTACTAGGAATTTGTATCGTAGTGTTATTTATAAATAACGTATACTGTTACATCCTGTAGGGACAGAGAACAACGAATATTAAGGTTACCTTACAACTATGGTCCCTTTGTTAACATTGTTGATATAATAGAAATTTGTTTCATATGAATTGTTTCATTGTTATCTTATATTTATATCTTTGTTCTTAGTATTTACAAAGAAATTGCTTATCGACAAATGAGTACGTGTGACCGTTGATTAATTTAGTAATAATGCACAAGTTGTTCTTTGTTATATTTAGTTTGATCAATACTAGTTATTGTGCGGGCTTTGTTCGTCATTCATTTATTTATTTTAACAATAATAGTCACTGTTGTTTGTTACACCACCGGTCCTTCATTTATTTATTTAAAAGAAAGAACAATGGTCACTGTTGTTTATTACAACATCGTACGTTAGGATAGTGTTTACAGGTTAAATCTGACTGGCGGCTTAACAGTACGTCCACTGCTGGTTTTCGTGTACAATATAGACTTCTCATTATTCTTATCTGGAGGTACTATGCTATGGTCTGGATTTGTGCAAACATTGCTAGTTTCTGAATGCTCATTAAGTACATATGCAGGCTTTAACCTATCTATTGATATACTACTTTTCCTGTTTGGTAGCTGAATTACGTATACTTTGGGTGTTCTTTCTATAACGCGATAGGGACCATTGTACGTAGGCGTTAATGGTGGGCGTATGGCGTCATTGCGAACAAATACATACTCACAATTTTTTAAGTCATTATGCACAAACAGTGCGCGTGAGTCTCGTGAAATACGGGGTACAGGTTTGAGTTTACTAATGGTATTTTTAATGTTTTCCAATAGTGTATGGTTGTCGTACTGTTGCATGTCAGAGATATTGTAGAAATCTCCTGGTAAGCGAAGCGTTTGTCCGTATACGTATTCTGCGGGACTCGTGCCATTGTCGCTTCTTCCTACTGCGCGTAGTCCTAATAATACTGTAGGCAGTTCATTACACCAGTAATGGTTGTTTTCTAGTCGTGCCGTTAATGCTGATTTCAATACTCTATGCCAACGTTCTACAATACCATTACTCTGTGGGTGGTATGGTGTAGTACGCAGTTTCTTAATACCCATTAGTTTCATTAATTGTTTAAATAACGCACTCTCAAATTGACGACCTTGGTCGCTTGTAATTCTTTCAGGACAGCCAAATCTGCTAATCCATGTGTCGTAGAATACCTTAGCTACTACTTCTGCTGTGATTTCTTTGACTGGTATCGCCTCAGGCCACCGTGTACACCGGTCAATTATAGTTATTAAGTACCTATTTCCATCATGTGATAATTTTAGAGGTCCGACTATGTCGATATTTACATGTTCAAAACGTTTACTTTCTGAATATTGCTGTAAGTCTGAAACAGTATGTCTAATTATTTTGCACTTTTGGCAAGCTATGCAATACTTTGCCCACCGGGTGACGTCTTTATTAAGGCCGGGCCAAAAGAACCTTTGTGCAACTAACTTGCGTGTTGCCCTAATACCGGGATGACTAACATTATGTATCGAGTCGAATGCAATTTTTCTATAACTTGGTGTTAAATACGGTCTACATGAATTAGTTGAATTTTCGCAATATACAGCTGTTTCGCAATTTGGCATAAAGTATTTCTTTATACATAAATTATCGTTTGATCCTTTCAATAGCTGTGTGAGCTCGGTGTCATTCACCTGAGTTCGTCCTAATTCCGCAAAATCAAGTACAGTCGGGCAGTCGATTGTTTGAATGCGCGATAAGAAATCTGCGCCTGCGTTTTTCTCGCCTTCTATGTACCTGATTGTTGTAGTGAATTCGCTAATGAATAAAAGTTGTCTTGTACGTCTAGGTGTTTCGGAGTCACTTTGTAGTTTGCTAAATGCGTATATTAACGGCTTGTGATCCGTGAATATAGTCGGATTATTACCTTCAAGTAGATATCGAAAATGCTTAACTGCCAAGTAGATTGCTAATAACTCCCTGTCGTACGTAGAGTACTTTTGTTGGGCTTTTGTGAACCTCTTTGAAAAGTAGCCTAATGGTTGCCAGGAGTCGTTAATTTTTTGTTGCAATACCGCGCCTGCACATGTGTCTGAAGCATCGGTCATAAGAGCTACAGGCACATTGGACTTCGGATGAGATATCATGACAGCATTCTTTAAACCTAGTTTACACTGTTCGAAGTCCTTAGTCGCCTTGTCGTTCCAATCGATAATAGTCTTATCCTTTCGTTTAGCGCCTATCAGGAATTCATTTAAGCTTGCTTGGTGACTAGCAGCGTTGGGTATACTCGCCCTATAGAAGTTTACCATACCTAAAAATTGTCTGAGCTTCTCTACCGTTTCCGGTCGTGGATAGTCTAGAATAGCCTTAACTTTACTTTCTAGGGGTTTGATACCCTCTGTTGAAACTTCGTAACCTAAAAAGTCAATTTTAGATTTACCAAATTCGCATTTTGCCAAATTTATGGTGATACCAAACTGTCTAAATCTCTCGAATACTTTACGTAACTGCATTTTGTTCTCGGCTATACTATCGCTTGCTATGATTACGTCATCGACGTAGCTGAATAAGAAATCTAGGCCATATAATACATTATTGTTCATGAACCGTTGGAATGTTTGACTCGCGTTTCGTAGTCCGAAGGTCATACGCGGGAATTCGAACAATCCGAATGGTGTGATAATTGCTGTTTTTTCTATGTCTTCCTTAGCTACCCTAATGCAATGGTATGATTTGTTGATATCTAGTTTGGTGAAGATTTTTTTACCTGAGAGCACGTAAGTAAAGTCATGTAGGCGTGGAACGGGGTATCGGTCCGGCTTGGTGATGGCGTTTAGACGCCTGTAGTCACCACATGGTCGGATGTCCCCATTTTTCTTTGCTACTACATGCAGAGGTGTCGCCCACTCGCTTTTGGACGGCCTGCAAATGCCCATCTCCTGCATGCGCCTAAATTCTTCCTTTACTTGGTGATACCTGTTGGGAGGAAGTGGCCTAGCCCGTGCATGTACTGGAGGTCCAGTAGTTTCAATGTGATGGAAAATGTTACAACTATTATTGTCTGTCTCATCATCCTTGAATGGCCTAGGTTTAGTAACGTCTGCATGCTCCGATAATAAATCGTGATACTTATGATTACTGTCTACGATGCTAATTGTGGGTTCTGTGCATTTTACTATGCAACCTATCGTATTCAAATCGGTTCGCTTATCTATTAACTTATGAGCATTCAGATCTACCAATAAAGTGTGATATTTTAAAAAATCAGCTCCGATTATCGGTTGTGTTACATTTGCAATTATAAATGTCCATCTCAATGGCCTTCTTAAACTAAGATTTAATTCTAATGTTTTTGTGCCGTATGTCTGAATTTCAGAACCATTTGCTGCATATAACTTGTACTTATAATTATCTTTTACGCACCTTTGTCTTTTGGTCACTGGTATTACACTGACGTTCGCACCTGTGTCGATGAGGAAACGTATGCCGGAAGTAATGTCCGTTACACATAGGCGGTGATTTGATGTGTCGATGCAGTTTTCCGCCGCTGACTGCATCGCTCCTAATTTCCCGATATCTGTGCTGACGATGATGATTTCTCCTGTTTCCAGTTGCAGGGCTGTACGCATTTGTTCGCCTTGTCGCCAAAACGGAAATGGTAGTAACAGGCCCAGTCTGATGTCTGCGGGTTACGTCTTTGCGCTGAAACATTGTACCGTCTGTTTCCCGATTGCGATCGTTGTCTAGCGCCATGCTGCTGCCTCCATGTCGATCTACCTCTCTGTATCTCCTCAATTGTTTCGCGTAGTTTTGCTATTTCCGCAATAATTAGATAGTTGTTACTTGGTGACGTGGTCGTGCTCACTCCAGCTATTGATACATCGGGTTTCGCCATTTCCATCACCTTGTCAGCCATCTGTGCTAATTTATTGATATCTGCGATTTCACTTACGGTCAGTACCGCCCGTACTAAAGCTGGTAAGTGTCCGATCCATAGTATCCGTAGTGTGTCCTCTGGAAATTTGTCTTGTGCAAGATCCTGCATTTTTCGTAGCATTTGTGATGGTTTCTGTTCCCCAAGTTCTATTTCGCTGAGTAATTTTTGTACCTTACCAATTTCCGACTCTCCGTACACGGTCAAGAGCCTTTCCTTTAATGTTGTGTACGCTTTTTTTTCTGGTGGGTGTAGGATTAGATCGGCGACCTGTTGTACGTTGTCTTTGCTAAGTTTTGCCACCACGATATTAAACTTTGTGCGTTCCCCTTGCTTTTGATTCGCCATTATCGCTTCGAATTGACCGAACCATAGTCGTGGTTGGTCTGTCCAGAAGTCAGGAATTTGCGTCTTAAACGTGATTTGTGCTATCTCACTGTCTCCCTCCTTGCATTGCGGTGCCGGTTCTTGACCTGACTGCTGCTCTAGACCCATGTTTACCCGTAACGTTTACTGATTGTTATGTAAAAATATGGTACGCGTACGCGTATGTACGCGGCACTCACGACGTTAAAACGTATTGCACTAACTATTTCACTATTGTTCACGTGTAACTTTTAACGCGGGTCACCACTTTAGGGGTCTCTCTCGTTTCGCGATGTGTAAGCCCCTAAACAAGACTGCCTCGTCTGGTTGTAGAAGGTTACGGGTCCATTAATTAAAGTCTTTCGTCAAGTTAATAATGTTTGTATTTATTACATTGAAAACCCTTTAAGACAACCTTCTACGCGGACCGATGTAGTGTCACTGGCGTCCATTCATACTTCTCGCTTGTATACCTTTTGCTTATCAAGTGTTCTGCCTTTCATGTTTACATTGTGTCCCTACACACCCATTTTTGAAAAGTTAAAAAAAATCACAAAATTTTTATTCAATCGATAAGTGCCATAAAAATGCAATTTCGCGCGTAGTTTGACGAAAACGCTGGACGCAGTGGACGCCATGTTGCTCTGTGGTCATGACGTCACTTGGCTATGTAAACAAATGCGCTGATCTATTATCTAACTATCAGTTGACAGTTGACACGTTTTACTTTACACAGCAGTATGACGTAATAACATGGCGGCTACTATTTCATGGTGTTTTTTAACAGATTAAAAAACCGAAAACGCTGAAATGAATTTTAAAATTTATTTTGTTATTTAATGAACTAAAAGTAACATTTTCCGACTCCTTTTTGCCTAAACTATCTCAATAATTTATTCATAGATTTTTTCTCGTATAAAGTAAAATACCCTATTGAGCCTAATCCTTCTGGTGCGTCACGATTGCCGCAACTCACCTCTACACAACAATGTGAACGTTGCTTTAACCAGTTAGCATCGTTTACACATACGTCCTACATAATGGTCAACCAGGACTGAATCAATATAAATAAAAACAATTAAATTACACCATATTTGGTTGTAATGTGAGTTAGCGGCTCAGATCACAAAAAAAATGTGGCTACTTATAATATGTGAAGAACTCAAAACACTATTGATTTAGGTATAATATTATTAATTATTACATAGCATATCACTTCTGTAATCCTGTAAGGGTTAGGCAGAGGGGTACCTATAGTACACCCACATTTCGCCAGTTATGTTTAAGTCCCATGTGATAGGGGCCTAGCCTATTGCCATCAACCGGCACAAATCCATAATATTATTATTTTATAATATTACTTATTCATTTTTAATGAGTTTCAATTAGGTAGGGTGAGGGAATCGATTCGTCATCCATGGATAATAAAAACATTACTTACGGCATCATAATGTGCTCAGGCACAGATTTAGTCACACACAGTAGATAAGTAAAACAACATTTCAGTACCTATTTATTAGTGTAAAGATACTAGGTAGTCATTCCAGCAGCATCTCAGCTCCCGACCCGATGCCATGCGTTCTCCACCGCTACCGCTGTTCAAGATGAGGCGCCACAACAAACCCGCCGTCAACATATTACACAGTTTACCTGTTTCTACCTAAATATTTGGGTATGTTCAGTCAATGGGGCGGAAAACGAAACTCATTTACATTTTTACAGTCCCTAAACATGTTTATAGACAAAGAGGGAAAAGTACCTACCTAGGTTACTTACCTATAGACGTCGCTTTTGTTTATTTACTCTGAAGTTTTTTACTTCCTTCCTTAAACTCTTAGTTTGAATCAAATCTTCCTAACGATACTACGCTGCTAACACCTGACCCTGAACTTGCTGTGATCTTGAAACAGAGGGTTACTCCTTTAAGTGGTTTCTGTGGTTGTCACGCAGGCGACGCCCCCGTCCCCAGTCCGCCGCGGGTCTGCCGCGCGCAGCCGCCCCGCCCGGCCGCGCGCCGCGCATCATGTCCGCGCACCCCGAACAAACACCACTTACTTATTTCATCAACGACGAACAATTAAAACGCAATGAAAACCCACTTTCTGGACACAAGACAGGTAACCATTCCATTATGTTCCCACTCTTTTGTGTCTTCTCGCGTCGCGGCGTCCCAGTGCGCGTTCCAAGATCGATGGTGTGAGACGGCGGGCCGGTAAAAATAAAGCGTTAGAAATGACTGGGGTGAGGCAGAATGGCGGGGGTTGAGTGAGCGCCCTACTAGGGGCCGCACCCTTTGATTCACTTTGTTGTGGTTCGCACCGTGTACTCCACCTGCTCCACAGGACGAGTGCAGTTTTTTAATATCTCGCGTGCGACCTTGCGACCCCCGCTGACATAAAACTATTCGCGTAATTACGATGTCTGCCGCGGTTTCAGATTCAGTAAACGACGATGAACTTTGCTCCGTTCACTGGGCACATTCCGACGGCGGCGGCGATCCCTACTATCCACCAGTTCGCCGCAAAGTTTGGATATGAAGGTGGAGGCAGTAGTTCTGGAGGAGTGCTGCAGGAGACGCGATACCACACGTCGGGCAGTGGCGGCGGGGTTCAGTTCGCGGTGGCGCCGGGCACGGGGACAGTGGCCGTGGATGGTGTGAAGTTCAGGCAGGCGGAGAGTGTGGTGGTGGTGAGCAGTGCGCAGCCTGGCGCTGTGGCGCTCGCGGGGCTGGCACCCATACATACAGGTGAGTCAGTGTTTTGATACCAATGAAGATAACTTACGCATATTCAATCACAGCGTAGTGAACCAAGATTACATTTACTAATTCGGTTAATTATGATCAAATCACACACCTTCTAGAGTCAAATACTAGTCTTAAATTCCTGAATGTAGGTATCTGCAAATGTAAACACCACCCTGTTAACTGTCCCTCATTGCAAACAGTGAACACTGGCGTAAAATACCAGACGATATCGTCTTCGTCAGTGAACCTGGGCAACATAGCGTACGGTGGGCAGGCAAGCTACGTTCAGGCGGAGACGGTGCATCAGCATTTGAAGGCGGAGCAGCGTCAGGACAAGAGAGAGTATCGAGAAGAACTGCACCATGACCTCATGGCGACTATGATGCAGCAGCATCAAGGGATCAATGGTAAATAGATACTACAATAATGATTTTTTTGTAAAATTATTATAATAGACACATTGGTACTTAACCTAACTAGTGTTAGGTATTCAGAGCGGCTGGCAGCAGCTCAATAACAGTAGCTGAGGGCTATGTCTAGAAGTAGACTGCTAAGGCGATTATCATACTGCACCGCGCTCCGTCGCTTAGCACGGGTGGCAGATTTTGCATTGTATCAGTTAGTATAGAAAATACAATCTGCACGCGGGACCCGCTCCCGCGCGCAGAATGATTGCTATGGCCGCCCCGCGCTATGCGTCGGAGCGCGGTGCAGTGTGATAATCACCTTAGTAGGTATTGTCTGATGATAATGCGGTACTTAGGAAAGTTGTCAAAGTTATGGTCTCCCGACCCACCGCGTCGCATCGCCCGCCCGACTTATTACTTCGTTTCGCTTAGCGTTCTTTCTCTCTTCTGACTTTTTTCTTTTTGCTCGGGTCTCAAGGTCCTTAGCGTGATGTTAAGTAGCCTTCGTCAAGAATTGGGCTATCAAATGCAATACCTTTTATCCCTACATTTTGTTTTATTACCCCCTACATACAAATTTACAAACAAATTTTACCTACTTATAATATTAGTATAGATTATCGGACACGATGTTCTACTTTTTAGCCTTTTTAAGACTGTAATAATGTCTCAAAGGTTACATGACCTCACCAAACCCACTTTATCCTTGTCTAGACTCTAACACCCCCTTTTCTACATGTTCAGTAGCGCAAGCGACGCCGCTGCAACAAGGCACTCAGCAACTACTAGTAGTGCTGCACGAGCCTAAGGAAGCAGCAGCTTTGGCTCGAGCCATCAAGCAGGAAGGACGCCATGACCACCGCAACAGTACCACCGTGCCTGCTGAGTTTATTAGTAAGTTAAATACCCCGGAATTTAACCAATTAAACCCGTCATTAACCCATATTATTGTAACTTTTGAGGGAATTCAAAGATCCTTTGGCCTGCATGTTCTATGACCTGCGGATAGTTTTCGGTTTGTTTTTTCGGAAGATAGTTTCATAAAAATTATGTCCCACTTTTTTAATCTGATGGATAGTGCCAATCCGGGAGCTGTGAAACAGGCTAAAATTGCTCGAATATCGTATTATAGACCAAACTTAGTACCGTAAAACGGGGTGAATAGGGATGCAAGGGTGAATCGGGACCAAACTTTAAAATGGATTTGAACGTTAAAATAATATAGTTTGTTGTCGAAAAGGACTCTAATGTGTTTACTGTATGTATATAACGATACTGAATTAACGACTTTCCTTTTTCCTTTGGCAGCAAAATGTATTATTTCAACGTTGAAATCCATTTTAAAGTTTTGTACCAATTCACCCCTGCATCCCTATTCACCCCGTTTTACGGTATCTTTAGTTTCTTTCATTGTCAGTTATAAGCTTTTCTGAAATTATTTCAACGTGGCCTCATTGGCAAGTCAACTCGCTATGATTCCTTGATGTAGCCTTATAAGTACGGCTCAGGCGTAAGTGGATTCAGCTTCTCGAGTGTCATATTAGTAACAAAATAGTTACATATTTCTCTTGTGGCAGGTTTTCTTTCCACAGTTAGTTTAGACATTATTATTTGTTAGCAGTATTTGGTGACAGTAACACTGACATTATCGCAAGCACGGCAGAACAGTAGTATGTAGGTACGTAGTAAATTTAACTTGAACAGTGGGTTTTTATTTTACAATAAAATTCCGAATGACATTAAGCAATTGAATTTTAATTTTTTTAAGAAAACACTTTAAAAGCTGCTTAGGTACTGTTATGTGCTACTATTACATTGTTGATTTTTTAAATTACTAATTTTGATTTTTTTTATTAAAAATAACATATTTTGTCTGTAATTAATATCGGCTACATTTTGTACATACTCTGATTGTATATTGAATTATTGACTATATTTTGCACTGACTCTAATTTTATATATGAAACTGACATTAATTTAATTATTTTATCATTGCCAATTTAATTAATAACACATAAACATTGTGTACGTTGAGTGAGGCAAAACATGTTGGTCCGATAAAATTATGTTTCCATCTGTATGTGCATATTCATATATCATTATGTTACACATGTTTCAACAAATAAATTTATCTTTATCTTTATCATCTTTACACTGCGTTTCTGTAGCTACTAACTCCATTTCGACATCATCGATTACTTCTTCGTCTGACTGCTTTTCCATGCATGTCATAACATCATGAATCATGTTCATATCACCCTATCATTCACTACTAGTATCGTGTGCGGCAGGCATCGGTGACGTAACAGACAGCTCAACGTGGCAGACCCTGGGCGGTGGTGTGGCGGACTACCTCTCCGCCCTTCCACTTCCACTCCACCATCTCCTAAAGTACTCCACGCCTGCGACTGTGGTGGAGAGCAAGAGGGAAGAACAGCCTACTATCGTGGCCACTGTTAATGCTAACGCGTTGAATGCTATGCCTAATATTGCTACGGTAAGTTTAAACTTTGAAATCTTTGTTTTATTCATAAGATATTTGTTATTTTTCCTGATGTCACTAATCGTGTTAATGGGATTTACCCTTTACCTCGTGTAGGTGTATACCATCGTTGGTGTATGGTGTATATGTAAGGTGTATACAATCGTATACCATGTTTTTCTAGTCAGCTTACAAAACATAAATTAATGGTTCTGTGTTCCAGATGCCAGTAGCGAACGCAGTAAACAGCGTCGTGGTACAAACATCGACAATAGTCAACCAGACAGTGAACCAGAACACGAACACCATCGTCATGTCCAAAAAGAAGAAGAAAAAGAAATCCATGAAGGAGAAGAAACCGCGACCAAAACCGGGAGAGATACGACTGACTACTGCTTTAGGTAAGAGATGTTTTATTTTTTATAATGAATGGGCCTGCTCTCGACGTCGATCTCACTTGTGGAATGCTATGGATAATATCACTAATAGAGCGAGCGGTACCCAGTAGAATCCAGTTCACTTTTGCCGTGAAGTTACATTCATCACATATTATCAGCCGTAAGACGTTCATAGTTAGGCCTTCCCTTTGTATCACAAATGACCGGTTTCGCGCTGTCCGTATTCAGCTGATTCCCGCGACCTTTACGGGTGTCGTGACTTCTTGTGGGGGTCTATCAACATTGCACCTTCGTACTGCGTACAGTCAATCACCCGTTCATGTTAACCGTTGCAGTAAGGGCGGTTTTCGTAGTTCAAGTTTCACTATTATCGTGGAGTTGGCTGTACGCAATCGCCACTCTTGAACATAAATTCTTTACAATCTTAACTAAGATTATAAATGCGAAAGTGAGTTTGTTTGTTTATTTGTTTGTTACGCATTACCTGGATTAGGACATATGATACTTTTTATCCCGACATTCCCACGGGGACTTATGCGGGTGAAACCGCGGGACGCAGCTAGTATGAGATAAAACTAAAGTAATATTTAATTCGTTGCAGATGGCAGCACCCTGTACTGCTGTCCAGAATGTCACATGGCGTATCCTGAGCGGGAACTGTTGGAGCAGCATCTAGTTGGCCACACAATGGAGCGAAGGTATTGCGATATAACTCAGTGCAGATAGTTTGCCCGGGGTAGATTACCACGTCATTGCTATATTGCCACGTTATTGCCATTTGAAGCGGTTAGGTGCCGATGAAGTTATAGCCGCAAGAGCAACTACTAGTAACTATAGTCGATTTATTCATTCATTGGAGTAATCGGACATGTGGTAGCTGTCACTTTGTGTAATGAAATGGTAATATTTATTGTAATGGTGATCGTTTATTTTAATCGATTTATATAAGTGTAAAATAAATGTAAAAGTCTAGAATACAATAAAGAATACATTTTATAACACAAAGTCACAGCTAGCACATGTCAGATTTAGTCAGATGAATGTGTAATTAGTAGTGAATTAATAATTCGACTTTAGCTTCATCTTTCTGACTGACCTACTCCTTGACAGTTCAAAAGTAACTGTAATTGGTTTGAATTGAAATAAATGGTTTTAGTTTGACAGACGAAACAAAAAAAAAGGCACTGCGAAAAAGCTGACTCTGATTAGGTACTTCCTGATGATAAGTTATCATGAACCCTGTTCGATAAAATTTTGGGGCCTTTATAGCCGTCTGCGTGTTCATGGGGCCTTTATATGTGTGTGTGTACGTATTCGAGGAGCCTTTAATTATTCATACTTACATAAATACAGGAAATAAACTTGTTCCTAACAACACAGTTTTAGAAAAACCCTGACCTTTTAAAGACCTGAATCTTTTGAAAAAAAAACTGACTAGCCAAATTATTTTATCTCTAGGTTTATCTGCGACATCTGCAACGCGGCCCTAAAGCGTAAAGACCACCTCACACGTCACAAACAGTCGCACAACCCCGACAGGCCGCACGTGTGCTCCGTCTGTATGAAGGCCTTCAAGAGGAAGGAGCAACTCACGCTGCACTTCGTCATACACTCGGGGGAGAAAAGGCATGTCTGCAATGAGTGTGGGAAAGGTAAGTCAAACAAAATAGCATTTATTCGAATACGGTACAACGAGTTGGAACTTTCTGAAAGCAAACTTATAAAAGAAGAAGTCAGAGTTGCGGTATAAGATATAATTTTAGAAATATTGTCCTGTTTTAGCCAAGCCCCAGCCAATATAAGATCAATTAATAATATTTCTTTTATCACCAACAAGTAGTTACAATACACAATCTGTGAAAATTTCAACTGTCTACCTATTACGGTTCATAAGATACAGTCCGCTGACAGACAGATGGACGGACGGACGGTCAGCGGAGACTTAGTAGGGTTCGGTTTCTGCCGTGGTCGCGGAAAAGTCCGAAAGGGATACCGAGGCCCCTGGTAACACAGGCAACGGAAGGAACACGGGTGGGTTTTAGTCAGTAAGAGTCTGACACACCCTCCCGCTCCGCCCAGAGCGGGAGAAGTTATTTGATATTTACACAAACAAAAAAAAAAGTAGTTACAAGTTAATCCTGTTTTATAATAACTTGCTAGAGACTTCAGACACTAACCTAAACCATTTTTTTCCAGGATTTTACCGCAAGGACCACCTCCGCAAGCACACACGCTCGCACATAGCGCGCCGCGTGAAGGCCGAGATGTCCCAACAGAGCTCGTCCACCTCTCCCCCCCTCGCGCACGCGGTGCCCGCGCCCACCCCCGAGCCCTCCTGACCGCAGACCGACGATAAGAACGCCAATGACCTGCTGACACTTATCGCAGCTCGACTTGAGTAGTGTTACTGTCGGTGGAGGTAAAGAAGAGGAAGTGATACTAGTTTAGAAGCGGAAATTCTGATTCGTTTGTTCGCGCGTCGATTGCTTAATTTAGGACGCGGCCTTAGGGCTGAACCTGTCCGTCTGGATTCGCATTATATCTTGATAAATGCTTGCAGGACCAATTCCATGCACAGTTCTTTCTCCTTCCAGTGGATGTTTCCGAGCGAGAAAAAAGGAGAGCAACGGGAAAATACAGATAGGTCTGGGTCAGCCCTACATTGCTCTTCTTACCGAAAATTCAAGGTGTATAATACTTACCTACTAAGATTTTGGTTTAAAATGTGATACGCCTCGAATGTGTTCAAAACCGCGCTATAAAGCCAAAAGCTTCGGGGCGTGATAAGCTATTTCGCTTCAAAATAAAATATTTACTTCTTTTTCTATAGTAGAGGCTAGTAGATTCAAACCAGCGCCGGCACTGGCCCTTGATCAGGGTAGAGCGAGATTGTCATTCGGCGCCCTTTGGTCGAGGCTTTTACTTTTTTTGGTCGACGCTTTTATTAAACAAATGTGTCGCGAGACGTTTTTACAAGAAACGCTGTTTACAGACTAGATTTAGCTTTTAAAAAGTCTGTAGATCTACGGATTTATCTAGAGTCTACGGATTTTACACTCACCGATTTTTTTTTAAATGATCTGACAACACTGCTCCCTCGCCTCTTAAAAAAGGCGCCATGAAATTTTATTTTCCGCTGGAAATTGTTTTTCGAATTTGGCTTTTAGGCGCCCCTTGCCATCTGGCGCCTAGAGTGACCGCCTTTCGCTCTACTCCAGGGCCGGCGCTGATTCAAACGTTCGTGTAAATATAGAATTGTGAAACAGTGTAAATATCTACTATCACGATGTCTATTGACTGATATGTTATTGTCTGGTTTCTATTCCACACCAATATATTTGAATGGCCTTACCTTACCGGAATATTAGAAAGTCTTGTGGCCTACTCTGGCAAATTTTAATCTAATCTTATTCCTACATAATTAATTGTGAAGAGTAACGACAGACTTAAATAATTAATGAAAAGGTTTTCAAATTCAGACAGACAAGGAATCAACTGTCCTCTTTAGTACAAATAGGTATATTAAAATAACCTTTTTTTATTTTTGGTCCATCTAAATAAGTTTAGTAACTCTGGCACTGCGAACATAAGTAAACCTAACTTCAATACAATATCGATTAGAAATACATTAATCTACGAATATTATATAATTATATAGGTAATAGACCACGTCAATGACATTTTAAATAGGTAGTGTAATAATATAACAATAAAAACTTTATTGCCAAAAAGATCACAGGGGTTATTACACTGGCCCCAAACTGGACAAGCCTGTATCGGTCATTTCGCGTTAATAAATGTACCTACATATTTTTGAATAATGTAGGGATCAACATCTTTATATTTGAATGCACCGGTCTTCCACATCTGATGTGGATAAAATAAAGGTACAATTATGTTACCGATCTAGTCAAACTATTGAGTGCCTATAGACGACCCAGCTTCGCTCCCTCTCTTAGTACCCAGTGGACATGTTTGTAAATAAATTGATGAGGAATTTGTTGAGTTTACAAGAGCAAGTGATAACCAATTAAATGAGAAATTGGGCCGTCTAAAGGGACACTTATAAATTAAGTACCTAATTGAAATAATTTATTTATTCCGTTATACAATAATCTGATTTAATTTGTTATTTTGATAAATCTTTGTTGAGTTGAATGCATTATCGCCGCTACGCGGCAGTCCGCAGTTGATGTCTGAGGCGTATAGACCTATGTTACGAATTTCAATTAAAAATAAATAACTTCTTAAATTCTCAGAAGTCTCGATGTAAGAATAGTTTGAGCAATAATATGCCACACTTGTATTTAAAACGAAGGAAAGTGTGAGGACATTACCTACTATGATAATGAACAGAGCCTGAATTTGAAAGAATATAGGTATTCTGCTGTGATGTAAATTATTATACATTGATTGTGTTTTAATATAAATTTTAAATGTTATAAGGTTATACACCTATAAGGGTTGTTTTTTATTATTATTGTTGTTCGTTTTATGTCCATATCGGTGTTCAGTTGGTTTATGTGATTCTATGTACATAATGTAAGTACTTAAATGTTTATGCAATATCGCTGTTATATACCATAGAATGTTTGTTCATAACTTGTATAATATTAGGATAGTATAGTTAGTACCTACGGGTAGAGGTTCACTTAGGTACGTACAAAACATATTTTTATAGTAAAATTGACGGTCAGTCTATATCTAGATGTTTTAGGCCCGTGTTACAGAACCTTACTCAAGACTCAAGCATTAATTAAAACAAGTTTCAACCAATCAAATGGCTTTAAACGAGCTTTAAGTAATGCTTGAGTTTTGTGTAAGGTTCTGTAATACTGCCCATAGTACTCATAATTCTTTTAAAGGTTTAAAGTACAAAATCGTTTTTAACATTTGCTTTGGTAAATTATATTTTAAAGGTGCAGATTTGATGCGTTTTTCTGGATGCATCGCTCTGATATTCTAATAGAGCTACGAAATGAGATAGTTACGATTACGTTAGCCACGTCAAAGCCCACGGCGCCAAGCTACGAATTATTACTTAAAATCTGTCATGTAGTCGTGACCGTGGCGTGCTGGGCACATTTTGCTCTGTCATCTATACATGACTGTGGCGGTCAAAAAGATAACGAACTATAATATATTTCTTTACTTATCATAACTTTCTGAGTTGTATAATGTATAAGTAAGTTTACAGTAGTATTTGGTGATATCGCATTTGCGTATGCCCAGCGTACCTAAGAGACGGGAGACAAAGCGTAACATTGCGTTATAAAACTTTTCCGAGGGTTTTCTTCCATCATTTGCTATTTTCCTACGCTGGACAACCGTTTGTATGATCGGACCCTAACCCCAATATTTTTTGACAACTCATAATAATAAATAGTACATAATTATACCCAGCTTCCCTTTAACAACATCGTGCTTTCGTATTATAACTTAAATATAACATTTTACTTGATATTGAAGTTTTATTTGAACCATTGAAGTCATCATCTGCCTGCCTTTTCCCAACTATGTTGGGGTCGGCTTCTAGTCTAATCGGATGCAGCTGAATAACAGTAATTTACATGAAGCGACTTCCTATCTGACCTCCATAACCCAGTTACTGGGTAACAAGATACCCTTTCCTGGGTAAGACTGAACCATCGCAGTATGAATCGTTCAAAATACTCAATTTATTATACGTAATAATTTTGACGAAAATACTGAGAACTGGGATATCACCACCAGTTTGCAATTTAAGACAAATAATAAAAAGAATTTTGAGTGCAAAATACTTTATTTTTGTACTTCCATGTCACATTTACTAAACTTACATTAGAATCACAACGTTATTTTCTGTGAAAAGACAAAACAGAGGAACTTTACAGAAAGATAAACTTACAACTAATTTCGATTAATTGCCAGGTACACTGTAAATAAATAAAAACATGATTTGGAGAGTATTGGAATCAAATTGAAAAATAAAAATCCACTTCATTTGAAAAGATATTTGACCGCATACGAAGATTTTTGGCATCGAGTAGCTCAAAACTACACGAAATTTTTGAAAAAAAAAAAAAGCAAGATTTGATTTAAAAAAACGCTTGTATCTGGCAATAAATCCGAGTATTTGGTTTACATGGCACAATCAGTGACACACTTACTAACTAACAATTTTATCCTCGACTTCTTAATACATAGCAAATCACAATAATATAGATCAAAATTTATTACTGAAGAACATTCAATGTTATACTAAAAGAATTCGTCGAAGAATTTAAGAGATATGCAATTCTTAATCATTGAGATCATGGCAATATATACTATGTATTTGGACCCAGTGCTCATGCATTTAATAAAGTAGGCGACAAGGAATAACTTAAGGGTGCATGCGCTATTTAGTACCCATTTAGTACTATTTTGTACATAGATATAATAACCGTATTATAAACGTAAGAAAATTTGAATTTCGCGGGCTACCACTTCGGATCCACCTATATATTAAAGTAGGTACTGGAACAGGGCGTCCAAGACTGACAGTACTAAGCGTCCATCCGGTGCACCCTGGGCATTATCGAACCTCATTTATTTTCATTCAATAAACGATTTACTTATGAACTGTCAAAGATGCGGTCAGAGGTCAGAAACTTAAAAGTGAAGGGAGAAGAACGGCAACCGGTCTCTCTACCAACTTGCCGACTTGCTCATCTCCACGTCGTTATATGATAATCTCGGACATCTCGTGCCGACACTATAGAGGAAATATTTCAATATTCGGCTGTTACTTTTATCACCAGATGGCGTATTATTGATATGTTTTCATGATAAAAAAATGTGTGGCTTTATGAAACCACAATGCAAGTGAAAATTTAGTGAAGCCGATGCCAGCCATGGGCGCCGCCATATTGGCCTTGGATGCTCTGCTGAGCGAAATCCACTTTACCACTACTCCGCGGCCGGCTGTAATGCGACAACAAATTGAAGCGATGGAATAAATATTTCACTTTAAAAAATATGAGTCTGTCATTGAAGAAGTCTCCCATAAATACTCTTTGGAAGAAGTTAACGTTGCCAGGTGGACCATGTAACATGGAACTCGAAACTAAAAGGGATTCTTTTAATTATCATGTTTCTAACTAGCAAGAAACACACATCTTTTATCACCTACATTCGCGACTCATTTCAAATAACTTTGTACAATAATATCTTAAAATAAATGCATGTTTTATAAATAAATGATCTGTTCCATACAAAATGTGTATATCCAAATCTCAATACAAATAGATATTTTAAAATTAAAAGAAAGCTATGTTATTACCTATTAATTAAATATTTTGTATAGAGCAGACACGAAATGATACAAGATAGAAATTCTCAGTACTATACTAAAATTACTTAAAATAGTTTCCAGTTTTATCAATATTTTTATTAAATCCAGGATTTTATTCCATGGCTGTAATATCCTGTTCCACCCTATTTCAAGGTATTCTATTATTTGATGGGTATTATTGGAGCTGTCTAGCAGAGCAGTGGCGGCCCAGTGGTAACGGCCCCGTCTTACTAGTTGTAGGGTGTGATTTCAAACCCAGACGGGCGCTTCACTATGTGTAAATAATTTCATCACCACTGCTCTCAAAACGGTGAAGGAAAACACCGTGAGGAAACCGGCAAGTCCTAGAACCAAAAATTCAAAGACATCTGACATCTACCAACCCGCACGGGGCCCGCGTGGTGGATTACAGCGCATTCTCTCTCGAAGACAGGAGGCCTGTGTACCAGCATTGGGAACATTATAGGCTGATGTCTGTCGATAAATACAAACAAGTGAAGAAAAAAAGTAGACAAGTAAGATTTGTGCACACACTTTCTTAGTGCGGGAAATCACTTACGTGTAACACTTTGGAAATAAAACTTACTGCCAATTTTGATGGGATCTTTGCAGCACTTACATAGCAGTTCGATTTTTTTATTATTAATCTCTAACGACATTTCGCCTGCTACACCACATCCAGATAAGTTCTGGCTATTTAATTTGTCCATCTGGATTTTGTGAAACAGGCTCTCTTCCTCAAGTACCGTCCGCCAATTAATCTATATACATTAAAATCAAATGCCGCATTAATTGAATATCATCTCTTGAGAACAGCTCGACCGATGTGACTGACTTTTGAAGTGAAAAGTTCTTTGGGCACTTTAGGGATGGTGGAAAACGCACTTAACTCGCGTGACCGTCACGCTCAGATACATGTACACACGGCTACACATCAAGCTATACATTTCCAGTTTATGCTGACCTCGCATTGTACGGAAATCCTATACAATGCGAGATCAGCTTATACTGGAAAAGTATAGCTTGATGTGTAGTCGTGTGTATACAGATACAAGCTTGTGAAGCTAAGGTTTCACTTCTGACGTGCAGTCCTTAGACTGACAGTTTTTTTTTTTTGTTATGTTCGTTATTGTCAGAACAAGATTTGTATGAAAGATCAAGACCAATTATGATGGTATTTTTGTACATAAATAAATTCACCCGGGCGACGCCGAGCAAGAACAGCTAATATCCAATAAAATTAAAACCACCATCATGAAAACATAGAACAATGATCTACAAGATTACAAATATTGATAACTATGACGCCTGCGGGTCTATGGTGACGGCGCGTTGTTCTCCGTTGTCCATAGACACCACCATTTGGTAGGGAACTTTGATTTGCAGGGGCACGCGGAGTTTCGTGTTTGATGGCGCCTGCAATTAAGTAAAGTATTTATAATATGACGTCACGCCAGTGTTACCCGAAGGCAGCTTTATATGGTTAATCCAATATTTAAACATTTTGCCAATTTTATGTAAGACTCTAGTTATAGGAGGCGACCCAATTGTCATTTACCGGGCACAAATGCTGACTCCGACCCCAACATAATTGGGAAAAGGCTGGGCAGACGATGATGATGATGATGTAAAGAACGACTAGTCCTTTGATAAAGCAAAAAAAAAAACCCAATTATTTCAGCCTACTTACATGTATAGTGATCTCAGGTAAGACCTGCTTCTTCCTCTGCATTTTAATAGGGACTTTGTTGATTGGGTACAGGTCAGGCATCTCTTTCTTTTGCGGTTTCACTCTATTGTGAACCAGCACGTGTTTCTGCAGGTGGTCCTTGCGGTAGAAACCTGTACAACAACACCATAATTTAATTACATCAGACAAAGGGAAGATTGTTCTAGCTTAACAAACGATCGTGATTAGAACAAGATCGCTTTACTAATATTTTTGGCGAGTAATAAGGCAATATTTATATTTATAAATATAAATTTAATTTCATTATTCCAGGAAAGTTCTGTTGGAATTTTAAAGTGCGAATCGCCTTTAAAATTCCAAGTAAATAATTCGTTGTAAAACTGAAGTGCTCTTCTTGTTCGTGTTCTTCTTTTAACATAATAATTGTCAGTTTTATATTCGACGCTAAAACAAATTCATTTTGTTTCCTAAACTAAACGTATTCCGTCTTATTACAAAACAAGGATTATCTTTAGACCCAGGTTTAAACTATTGAGCCATTTTTGAATTTCGAACTTTATTCCGTCTACGTTAAAGTTCTTAATGCAAAACTGTCAAATTAGTACCGGACTAAGTAGTCAGTTTTGTATAAAGAACTGTATTTCAACCATAGTAACGTACTTATTACAAAAACTGGCTCGATGGATTAAACCATGTCCAAAAGTAATTCTTGTTTTGTAATAACGACGTATATGTTCATTTTTCGACAGAAACATGCGTTTTATTTCAATATGAGTTTTATTTTACTAAAGATTTGTTAACGCCAGGCCACTCAGAAAGTATGGCGAAAAAAGTTTTTATGTATGAAAGACTGGCCAGTTATAATCTATTTTGAAAATATGATTATTTGTAAGTAAAATAGGTACGTTCCAATTTCAAAGATTCCCTCCACATTGTTTGCGAGCTAATTTAAATTATCGTGTCTCATTAAAAAATGGATCTGCTCCGGGAACATTTTCGCGCTATGATTTAACGATTTCAAATGTCGCCTGAAACCGGACGAATCGTACGATAGACTTCAAATTGCATTCATGTATGAAGGCCCTTCTAAGGCAACCGTGTATCGTTGGTATAACGATATCAAGCGCGGTCGACTAACTTTGGGGGATAAAGAAAGAAGTGGTCGCCCTTTGACGGCTGTTACGGAAGAAAACGTGCTAGCAGTGAAATAATTAATCGATGACAAAAGGCGAGTTACGTATCAAGAGATTCAGCACATACTGCAGGTTGGATCGGGAAGTCTTCACGAAATTCTACACGTGCATCTTCGCGTGAGGAGGATAGTTTCACGCTGGGTGCTGCACAACCTCACCGATGCTCAGAAGTAGGGCCGGGTGGAATGGTGATATGATAAACAAATTCGAAGCAGGCTAGTCTCATCGTGTTTACGACATCATTACAAGTGCTGAGTCTTGGATTTATCAATACGATCCAGAAACGAAGCGCCAGTCGACGGTTTGAAAACGAATTAACGCCTACCAAAGTGAAGCGATCTAGAAGCGGGGGGAAGTTTTGATCGCGAGCTTTTTCAATTTGACTGGCTACTTGGTGTCAAGGAAGTTTTCTCTGTTGTGAGCAACAAGCGACTAAATTCAGGGCTCCGGGCGCTCCACCACGACAACGCGTCTTCGCACACAGCGCTCAAAACGAGGGACTTCCTGGACAGCACGCCGGTCAAACTCCTGGGTCACCCTCCTTACAGCCAGGGCTGTACGGGCGTCTTTTTATTCCCGAAAATAAAAAATCAGCTCAAAGGGATACAATTTTCGTCGCCGGAAGATGCGCTGTCAGCGTTCGAGCAGGCTGTAAACGAGGTGTTTGGAAAACTGGTTCAGACTCATGTTTGTATAGAGGCTAGTGAAGAGAACTTTGAATAGATTCAATAAAACAATATTTACCTATAGAACAGTTTTTTTAATTTTCACAAAACGTTCTGAGTGTCCCACGTAGGTTTGATATAATTGAACTGGTGCCTTATACTTTTTATATTGACTTAAATTATAAACGGCAACAACTGCTTACCTTTCCCACACTCAGTACAGAAGAACGACTTGACCCCGGTATGTATATGCAGATGTATCTTGTAATGGTCTTTCCTCTTGAACGGTTTCGAACAATACTTGCAGACGAACACTCGCTGAGGGGTGGGCAGCTCTCTCTCTTCCACCTCCACGTACTGTACGCTGTCTAATGCTGCTAGCTCTGTTACGTCCACCTGGAATGAGTAGAAGGGTTTAAAAATGACCACGTGGTTTGGAATACAAATTTTATTACCAATTAATTGATGTTTTCTAAAAGATATATGAGCAACTAACAAAACAATTTTTCTAGTAAAAACTTTAGGCGCGTTGATTTTTGATTGGGGAAAAAGTTATGGGTTCACGTCACTGACATGCTAATGTTAACACTTTAACAGTATAATTGTAGCTATGCATAGTTTTAAGTTTTCAGTTCTGTCGGCAGTCCCATGACTGCCTGTTTTTTTTTTACTTAGAATGGATCAGTGACAATAGATACACAATACAAAATTAGTTGTTCTCATAATTCAGTTTCTGAGTGTCCATCTCAATCTTCTCATGACGCGCCTTAGAATATTATTTTCAAGTAAGTACTGAAATATTCAGTCCGTTTTATCTCTGTGTAACTTGCACTTATGTACTCCATTTTAGACTTCCTGCGCATTTACATCAGACAGATGCGATAAAGGACAAACAGCAGTGTAAACACTTAAAACAAGTTGAAAAGACTAACTGTATACAACACTTGTAGAAAACTTGTCAAGAATGTCAAAAAAATATAAACATCCGAATTGAGAACCTCTTTGGAAGTCTGTTAAAAAGGAATAAAATTGTTAACAATACATGTCTGAAATAACGTCAATACATATGTATTATGTATGCTTCTGCCCGCGACATCGGTCGCGTGAAATTTTGGCCCCCGACTTACCGCATCCCATCGCCCGCCCGCGCTATTACTTCGTTTTAGCTTAGCGTTCTTTCTGACCTTTTATCTATATGCTCAGCTCCTAAGGATCGTAGCGTGGTGTTGAATAACCTATAACCGTCCTCAAGGGTTAGGCTATCCATTGCAAAGATTTTTTTTTAAATCCGACTGGCAGTTCCAGAGATTAGCGCGTTCAAACAAAAATCAAACTTTTTAAATATATAAAGATAGATATTTATTTGACAAATCTTTTACATGATTTGTCAAAAACAAAGTATCGCAACATTTGTAAGTAGTATATGAGTGTAAACGCGATTCATATGCATTACCTTGGCCATACAAATGTGCGTCGCGCTCAGGCCGCGCCGCCGTTCGGTATCATAGGGAATATTTATTTTTAGTAACGAAATTATGAATATTTGAATAAATCACAGATAGAATTGAAGGTAAAAAAATACTCGGTTAATACAAAAAAAAAAAAGAAAATATCGTAAGAAGTTTGAAAGTAATATAGTTTTTTATGCTTTGGGTAGACGTTACTTCCTGAGTTTATTTCATAAAGTTTTATACTACAATACTTAAATATTCACATAGAGAATTAATGCGTACACGTTGTAGTTTAACATAAGTTTTTTGCATAACTTACTTACATTATTTGAAGGCGTAATAAAAGCTTTATAAGTCACTAAAATCATAATATCTGCGCCTTAACTTACAAATTCTGCCTCGTTGGTCTAGTGGTTGCAAGCGCTACTGCTGAGCATGAGGTCCTGGGTCCTGAGTCTGGATTTGTGCCCGGTTGATGGCAATAGGCTCGCCCCCTATTACATGGGACTTAAACATAACTGGCGAAATGAGGGTGTACTACAGGTACACCTCTGCCTAACCCTTCGGGGAAACAAGGCGTGATGTTATCATCATCTGCCTAACCTTTTCCCAACTACTTTGGGGTCGGCTTCCAGTCTAACTGGATGCAGCTGAATACCAGTAATTTACATGGAGCGACTGCCTATCTGACCTCCATAACCCAGTTACTGGGTAACACGATACCCTTTCCGGGGTAAGACTAAACCACTATAGTATGAATCTTTCAAAATACTCGATTTATTATACGTAATAATTTTGACGAAAATACTGAGAACCAGTTACTGGGTAACACGATACCCCTTGGTAATACTGGTTGTCAGACTTTCGGGCTTCTGACGACCCGTAACGACTGTCAAAGATCCACGAATGTCAGCCGGAACAAACGGCTTAACGTGCTTTCCGAGGCACGGAGGGGTCTTGGTATGTAAAGACGGTCACCCATCCACGGACCAAGCGTAGCATAACCTGATCGATTGACCCCTGCGGCTGTTTTTATTTAGCCACAAGCTCCTCTCAAGGCGTGATGTTATGTAACTTACATATTCCTGCGGGTATTTGTTTTCCTTCTTAGCCTCTTGCAGGATGACCTGCGGGCTCGGCGGCGGCTCCTCGAGCAGCGCGCGCGCCGCGTCCAGCTGCGTGCCCGCCGTGTCCTGCGAGGCTGACATGCACTGGTGACCCTCGCAGTGCTCGTTTGTTTGGAAACCTGCAATTTTTTTTGTTTTTGTCGTTAAATCTTGTTTGGTAGGAGGATTTTTCTCGACCCGCTGATTGTTTAATCTTTTTCCACTGCCTGCCTCATGTTTTTTCTTTTGTTTTATAGAGGCATAAGGAACAGAAAAAGAAAGGATCCTCCGACCAGACGGGTGTTGTGTCTGGTGGGCAACTGCCCGACGGTTGATGTCGGGATGTTGTATATATGCTAGTTGCGCAGTAAACTCTGCTTGCGCGATGCAGGATTTTGCAGAAGTTATTATTTCAACATTATTTTTGTACTAATCTTTATGTATCAATATAATTTAAAAGAGTGTCCGTGGAGTTTCTTGCCCGTTCTTCTCCATAGGTACCTACTACGCTTTGGAATGGGCAACTAGCTTCATATTTCTAACTGACCGACTCCTTGACAATTCAAAAGTGCCTGTAAACGGTTTAATTGAAATAAACGCTTTGAGTTTGAGTTTTTCGTGACGTCAGTGTGATGCGTAGTTCGTATGTGACGATGTAGATGGCCGCCACAGTATCTTTTATTTATGTGGTGCCGAAATGAGCGAAGATCAAGATTTTACTATGGTATAATTTGGCAAACAAGACTGGGCCTTGTGCAGGGATCTCTACTAATAGAGTGGTTACGTCGCTTTTGAACAAAAGCAAAACATCTTGAACCGCTGGTAGCAGATATCACACAACTCTCGACTCTATCGCCTGTGGTTACAGCTGACTATTGCACGTACCTTCTCCGCAGATGTAACACCACTCCTTGAATACGGTCTTGTCTTTACGCTTGTAGCTTGACATGCTACTTCCTCTTAAACTGTCGGTAACATGCCACACAACTCTCGACTCTATCTCTATACTTATAGCTGACTATTGAACGTACCTTCTCCGCAGATGGAACACCACACCTTGAACACGTGCTTGTCGTGAATGTGGCGGTGAACCTTTACATGCTGTTTTCTCTTGAACCGTCGGTGGCATATGTCACACTCGTGCGGACGACTCTCGTGGTGTTGGCGGACTGAACGCGCTATAAGGAGACTGTTGTCTGTTGCCTGGAAAAAATAAAAGTAATAAATTAACCGTCTTCGGGTTCGTTATACAGGTATGGTACGGACCATCAAACTGGACAACTGTCTCCATCGTAATCGCGAAAGGATTACGAGCTGTCCCGTATAAAACTACAACGCCTCTTCGATCCAAATGTATGGGACAGCTATTTATTCGTGATTAGAATGTTGGTCCCACGATTTTGGTGGCACAGTACAAATCTCATCTCAAAGGTCAAATATTATAATGTCGAGTGTCGACAACGTTTGCAAATGCAAGTGTATATTTTTTATTTCAACGAGATACTAAACTACCTAAAGTTCCTGATTTTAAACCGACTTCCCAAATACCTCGAAGAAGGTTCTGTTCTTTACTTGTTTTTTGTTTTTTTTACGTTATAATTCATAGTGGTAGATCGTTTTATCCTAGTGCAGTATCCTATTGTTGCATATTCGATATTAACGGAAAGGCGAGATAGATTAAAACCTTTTTGTTTTGGGTGCGAAATTATCAAATAACTTCTCCCGCTCTGGGCGGAGCGGGAGGGTGTGTCAGACTCTTACTGACTAAAACCTACGCGTGCCTTCCGTTGCCTGTGTTGGCAGGGGCCTCGGTCACCCTTTCGGACTTTCCCGCGACCCCGACAGGAGATTATAACCTCTGCAGTAACAATTTATCTCATACTAGCTGCTACCCGCGGCTTCGTTCGCGTGGCTTAGTTAGTTACTCCTTATAACATCAGCTACCTGCCAGTGTAAGTCTCTACTCGCATTGCATACTATTGTATAGAATTATTTTTTTTTCGAATTGAACAGACAGCTGTGCTGCTGGGGAATTTGTTGCACAACTTGTTCTTCCCAGCTAAAGCACTAGGAAGTGGTGAAGGTTGGGTGTTTTGGGGGACTGTCTTATGTAATTTTGAAGTTCGAAAAGTGCTGATTCTCAGCCTAATTAATTTGAATAAATGACTTTTGATTTTGATGTTTGACTCCTAAACAACAAAAGGCACCTGCTCTACTGCTGACGGCTACATGACCGAGTAGGCGAATAGAATGGGCTCCGTCACTTAGGTAGTGGTATGCATATGTACCAAGCGAGAATCTCTCAGCGAGTGTTCTGCCCACCAAGCGAGCGTCGCTGAGCGAGTATTTTCGTTGACAGCTTTTGTCACTGCGCCAAACTAGTGGCTAGTTCTCGCCGGCAGTGTGAACAGTCAGCGATCAAATATTAAAATATGAATTTATTTTACTGACACGAGACTACATCTATTGTTCGTTTCTTGACCGAAAAAAAGTCGATTGCTAGTCGGTCCTCGTCGGCGCATTGTGGGAATCTCGCAATCTGGGGGATTTCATTCCAATTTGATTTTTTTTATTTATATATATACAAATTACAAGATGATTATTAACATTAACTAAATTAAATTAAAACTAAGTTAAGCCTAAAAAAGGCCCTCGGGGCATTGTACCGAGGATGCTGGCGGCATTTCCTCGCTGAATTGCAATGCTGATGCGTTGCGCGAGAATTGAATAAAATAAAATATACAAGTTAAAAAATAATATTGATTGGTATTCAAATAAATAAAAATACTTAAATAGTAAAAAAAATAAAATTGTATTAAAATAAATGCGATATGAATAATTTCGTTATTTTAGTCACTAATCCCACTTTGGTGTGACAACCAGTCTTACCAAGGGGTATCGTGTTACCCAGTAACTGGGTTGTGGAGGTCAGATAGGCAGTCGCTCCATGTAAAATACTAGTATTCAGCTGCATCCGGTTAGACTGGAAGCCGACCCCAAAGTAGTTGGGAAAAGGCAGGCAGATGATGAGTCACTAATCCCACTTTCGGCCTTTCATTTACGGTAGGTACAGAAAACAATTTTAGGACATCAGGATCTAGAGCAGGGCTTCCCAAACTATTTTGGACAAGAGACCCCATTTCCAAAATAAACTGATACCTCAGACCTCCATAGCCGCGGGAAGGTACTTATGGGTCACCGAGGCCCCCGCAACACAGGCAACAGGAAAGAATACGGGTGGGTTTTAGTCAGTAAGAGTCTGACACACCCTCCCGCTCCACCCAGAGCGGGAGAAGTTATTTGATGATTTCCCACCCTCAAAAAAAAAAAAAAGACCTCCATAGCCAAATTTTTTCATCTTGTACGAACATTTGTGCACGCATATCGAATTGTTGAGTTTTTTTTTAGTACAACAATGATATTTCCTACTAAAATATTAGTCATTCTTATAACAAGTTGGTATACGTAACACAACTTATACAGTATCTTGAAAGTTTCAAATAAGAACTTGTGTTAATTAATAGGGGTCGATTTTTAGACCTCGTCAAACCCCATAATCAGTTTTAGTTTATGTCGACCCCTGGGAAACCGATTTCGACCCCGAGGGGTCGATATGGACCACTTTGGGAATCCCTGATCTAGAGGATTCCGTTTTCTCTTCATTATAAGCCTTAAGCTGGATATGAAGGGATCTGATGATATAAGAAGCCTATGTAGGTCGGTATTGGTGTCTATTCGTGACGTTTTTCTAGTGAAGAATTCCCTATATCTTCGGTTAACTTTGTTAAACGTTTCAAATGGACAGACGGTGTTCTAACAACGGGAACACTATCTAAGCTGCAAGTGTAAAATTTTTGAAACTGGTGGCACGTGGTACACTACTCGCCCGTGGGATTACGGCTGGATATCCAAATGAGATGCCGGAATAAAGTTTTTAAAACTGCGAGAGTATAATGCAGTTTTAAATTCAATTTTCGTGTTCGGGCATGAAAAACGGTAAATGGGATGCATGGAAATGAAAACGACTGGTACCTACGTAGTTTTATGAAAATCGTAAAAACAAGCTATGAAAAGTGTTTTAATTTGTACCGCTCGACAAATGCTCGAAATAAGTAGATGGAATCCTAGACAAGGAATATGATTAATGCAAAAGGAAATAGTTATTCTCTGTAGTTCAAAATATTGGCACACAACAACACATTAAAAAAAAACAACATAATTTTTGTAAACTTGCATTATACCACCCACAGCTGGGCAATACTACCAAACTTATTCAGTTGCTTTTTCTGCCCATTTAAATAAAAAGTTTACTTATACTTGTATATATCAGCTGCCTCCTAAGTAGGCACAATACTATATGTTTATACATAATTATGTACAAAGTATTTAAAAATTAACCCGACAAATTTTAAGGAGTGATTTAGACCATCAAACTAAATAACTTTTACTATGGGTCCAACTTTGAAATCGCGAAAAAAAATCTGCTGTGCCATACTGAAGATTAATACCTATTTTCGCGATTTCAAAGTTAGTCTCATAGTAAAAGTTATTCAGTTTGATGGTCTAAAGCACTCATTAAAGTTTAATTAGGTTAATTTTAAAATACCTTTAACTGTATATTTACCCGTCTCCTCTACATCAACCTAATCTACGCAACGCATGTTTACACGCAGTGACATCTAGTTATATTGAGATGAAGCTGTGATGGAAGGATGTTAGTGACAGGGGAATGTATATTGTAGCATACTGTTGTTTGTTTAGCGTCTGATGTATGCGTTGAATCCTTTAATTTGGGATAACGATATGAGAATTTTTAGATTCGAGATTCGTAGTCTGGGTGTTTAGGATACTTTGCCTAAGATTTGGCGACACATTCAGTCTAGAAATTGTCCCAGCTAGTGTAGTTTTAAGGACGTTGTTTTCATCTACCTTGAACATTTCATAAATGGTTAAAGATTTTGAAGGCGCAGTTATATGACTTTAGTGACTTTTAAATCTGATATTACGCCTTCATATAAAGCTTTTTTTTTTTCAGGGTGGGAAATCATCAAATAACTTCTCCCGCTCTGGGCGGAGCGGGAGGGTGTGTCAGACTCTTACTGACTAAAACCCACCCGTATTCCTTCCTGTTGCCTGTGTTGCGGGGGCCTCGGTGACCCATAAGTACCTTCCCGCGACCCCGGCAGGTTCATATAATGCTAGTAAGTAATGCAAAAAATGTATGTTAAACTAGAACGCACAGACATCAATTCTACTTGTGAATATTTAGATATTGTAATAAAACACTTTATGAAATTAATTCAGGAAGTAATGTCTACCGTGATAAAAAAAAGATTTTACTTTCAAACTACTTAAGATATTTACTTAAGGTTTTTTTGTATATTGTATCTATCTATATTCTATCTGTGATTTTTTTTTAAATAATCATAATTATTTTCGTTATTAAAAATAAAGATTCCCTATGAAACCGAACGGCGCGGCGGTGGGACAGACACCAAAGGAGCAGCTTCTAAGGCGCCATCTACACGGGCGAGTCTCTCGGCAATAGTCACGCCGTGGCATCAAATTTAATAGAAACCGTATGAAGCAATCTTTCACGGCGATATTATCGCTGCGAGACTTTGATGACACGGCGAGACTATAGCTGCGATTCTCTCGCCCGAGATGGCGCCTGGGCGCTATGTAAAGACTGGTGTACTACTTACATATGCGTGGCTTTCTATCGGCTCCTCTTGCTTATAATCTTCATCCCCGCTGTACATAGTGTACGACTGTAAGTGCTCGGTCATATGATTCAGTAGCTGATCTTGTAGGTGGAAAGCTGGGGAAAAGGAAAAATAAACTGTTTATAAGTTGTGTAAAATTAGGTCCACCTATGTATTTATAAATGGTTGCTAGATTTTTTATGGTACCGTAGCCAAATGGAAAAAACGGAATCTTTAGTAATAGTCCATTTATTTGTCAGAATATTGTTACAGAGTTGATACATAGTTTTAAAAGTTCAAAATATCCTGCCGTTTCGGGGTACAAATATATTTTCAGGGGTTGGTTAGTTTGTTAGGTATAACATTGAATTAAATAATATAGGATAACATTAAAATTGCAAATTAGTCGAATATTAGGTATGGAAATGTCAAAAATATTAAATTAATTAAAAGAGATAATAAGTAGAGCATATAATTATTTCCTAATATTTATGTCAACTTTTCATTAATACAATCATTAGTCTAGTAGCATTTACTTAAGAGATAATTGAATAATTTACATTTATATGTCCTAAAGTTAAGAGTTTTAAAACAATCTTGTAGTTTATTACAAACTTTGGTCGCCATACAAAATAAATGATTAGAAATTAGTTTATTATTTCGTCTAGGTACACGAAGCATGTGAACTTTGCACCTATGTCTTGGATACAACATCATTATGCAGATAAAGTTCATGCTTACTTTGGTACACAAAAATACAAATTTCAAAAATATATGGTGCCGGGAGTGGTAATATTTTTAATTCTCTGAATAATGGAACACAGCTGTCTAGTGGGTGCGCTCCACATATTGAGCGAAAGCATTTCTTTTGAGCTCGAAACATTCTGTTCATTTTTTACAGAATTACCCTATATTATAAAGTCATAACTCAAAATTGATGAGACATAGCCCCATGCACATAGTGCAGCTTCAACACTAGCCACACGTGTTAATCTGTATAGAACGAATACGAATCTATCTACCTTTGTGCAAAGTTCGTCGTTTCCAGTTACACTGTTTGTCTATTGTTATCCCTAGGAATTGTAATCTCAACTTCTTCAATTTTATCATTATCATGCTGTATTTTTAATTGTGGACGCTTACTGTTGTATGTTTCTAACTTTGTCATTTTGGTTTTGCTAATATTAATGTGGAAATTATTTTATTTAGTGTCTCGTTTATTTCGGTCTGGTACTCACCTATGTTAAAATTGACGTTTAGAATGCTGATGGTAATATCGTCAGCACATATTATGTAGTTGTGAAAGGTTATGCTAGCTAAGTTCATTAGCATACAGCATAAACAAAAGTGGTCCCAGCATGGTTGGTTAAAGGCATGGTTGGTTAAAAAGATTATGATGTTTCTAAGTGACCCTTTTATCTAAGTACATAGTTTTTGAGATAAGGGATATTTTCGGTCACAACTGTAGAAATAACTTTGTATTTGATAGTTTTTTCGAGATATACTATGGAACACAAACTTATTTTTGCGGTAAATAAAATCAATGCTGAGTATGCGTTACAAATCATTCTAACTACGAATCCCTGCACTGTGAGTCGACGCACTTGGCCAGTTTTTTGCAAGCTTGTGGCTCTGATGGCATGGTAAGTGGTCACCGCCAACTATTTATAAACATCTGCAATACCAGAGACATCACCGATGCGTTGCTATCCCAGAAACAAAGCTGAAATGTCTTCAGAAGCCTGTAGTTACATCAGCATTAATAATCTTTCAATTAGCGGGGTAATAACACGCGATCAGTAGGGTAGGGTTTCATTTTGACAGTTCAACAACATTTATTCATTTTATAGTTAGTACTTGACTACTTTTTTCTTTGTAGTGTGGTTAGTGAATAACCTGGTGTCAGAGTTTTTACGCCGCCCATGGGTTCAGACTTGGCTTCACATCGTCGAGAAATAACTCTCAGGCGACGAAAAAAAGGGTGAAGGAAAACAGCGTGAGGAAACCTGCGTTTCCTCAAGATGTTTTCCATCACCGTTTTTTATACAATACGCACATGAATCCGAGTAGGCAGAGGTGCGTGCCTTGGGTTCGAAGTCGAGACCTATGAGTTGGCAGTCCACCGGTTACACCACTAAGCTATCACTACTAAAACAATATTAATTGCGTTATTTACGTTGTTTAGCAGATCTATTTTTTGAACATATGAATCAATGGATTAGCAATATACTTCAAAATCATTCAGATTGTGATTCAAACTGAGTTTCGCAATTCGGTTGCTGGACTTTACATTAAGCCTGGAATAAACATGCTAGTAATAAGCATGCTTGTTTCCTACGAAGTAGCATGATCATTAGTAGCATGCGCTCTGTGCCTGTAAAATATTCATGCTCTTTTCGTATACTTACACATGCAAGTTGAATGCTAAGTAAGTAGATATTTTCGGAAGTAGTATGCTGTTTTATTACTAGGTAGCATGTGTATTGCGGGCTTTACTAACAGTCAATCGGCTACCACAGTTCAAGTTACCACAAGCTGTCAAATTTCTCCAAATGATATTAAACCTTAAAATGTTGACAGTTAAGTTCAAAATCAAATGAGAAAATTTGACAGTTTGTGGTAACGTGATGTACTGGCGACTGTAACTATTACAAGTTATTACACATTATTGAGTTTTTACTGAGAAATGTATGAAAGCTGCGTTGCCACATCAGCCGTTGGCACATCATCATCATCTTTATTCTCCCTCCCGCCCTTATCCCAATTTATTTGGGGTCGGCGCAACATGTCCCTTACTTCCATACTTCTCTATTAGTTGTCATCTCGGTAGTCACCCCTTTTCTAGACATATCATCTTTCAAACAGTCCATCTATAGCACATGTAGGTAATAGAATATAAAATCAATATGTGCCAGCTGCAATTTTATGATATAGGCTAGCGCATTGTTAGTTTGATACGGATGGATAGCGCTACGATTAAAGGCAGTAATATTTATATTTATACGTCATATTCAATATTCACTACTTCTGTAGTTTCTGCCTACCCCCTGCTGCTGCCTTATGGGAAGAATGCGTGAGTTTATGTTACGCAGTTTGGCAGACTTTATTTATGTAAGTTAATACAGATTTTAAAGAAATAAATAAATGTATGTATGTATGTATGTATGTAGGTATTTAAAAAACGCTCAGCTTTTTTAGACAATCAAATTAATAAACTAATACACATTTATGACAAAAAAATTATGAATGTAAAAAAAAATATAAATTGGCTTCACGGTTTAAATTATAATGATACAGAGTTGCTTTTGCTTTTGTGAATTAATAATAAATATTATAAGAGTGATGTTATACGCTTATTTAGTCACTCGTGTACACTCAAAATCTCTCTCTCTCTCTCTCACACACACACACACACACACACACACACACACACACACACACAGGCACTCGTAACAATTGATCGTATTTTATTGTTATTTTTCCTATCTTTGTTTCTTTATATACTCGTATGTCTATAATGTAAGGGAAGACCGGAGCCTTACTACAGGCATTTTCTATGCCTAAATGGAGACTCCTCGACATGCTATGTAAGCCTAATAAGATACTTATAAGTATGAAAAAAACTTATTTTTATTTAAATAATTATTACCCAAATACTTAATTGACACTCAATCGCGGTAACAACGCGAAATTATATGAAAAGTGATCTTCGCGAATCAATACTATACGGGTAAATGATCATAGAATTTCGCAATCGTTCTGGGGGGTAACCATCACCTCATAAAGCAGTATTATTATAATATTACTTCACAGTGGGAAAGTGATGGAGCTATACAGGACTTAAAGCTCCACCTCTTTCTCACGCTAAAGTAATATTGAAATAATACTGCTATAAGAGAGGTGATGGTTACCCCCTGGAAAGGCATTGAATTCTGCGAACCACCAACCAAAGATGAATAAATTAATAGAGACGTCTTCACGCAGCAGGAATGAAAGCTTGGTAAAATAACTTGTTGCACTATCAGTAAAAATCAGTAACATAAAATGTGCAAACCAACATTAATCTCGGCAAGAAACAGTGACTGCCAGCTTCATCATTTGTAGGGGTCGTCGCCGACCCTAAAAATAATCCCGGTCTGAACCCCCCAAAGGCCCCTCCCCAAAATAAATTAGATCTCTAAAACCGTCCATAATCTAGCGTCCCTTGAACCACCCCATCCGTGCCCCCTCGTAAGGCCCATGGGGGATCGCCCCTAAAATAGGGGAGGGTCTAAAAAGGTCGACTGGTCGGTTGCTACGTGCGCATATGTGTTCGCTACGTAATTGTAAACTGGGCACTTGATATTGATTTGGGCTGCTATACAATTTATGCTGTACAAATTGTAGGTCATACGAGGGTGTAACTATTTAAGGTGGCAAGTAAGTACTTAGGTACTTCTTAATTGATATAAGGTTTGGTGAAATTTTGTTAAAGTAGCTTAAGAACAGCTATTTGGTAGCGAAGTATTTAATTGTGTTCGATTACAATACTTATTGATTATTAAATTATATATTACTAGCTGTGCCCCGCGGTTTCACCCGCAAAAGTCTCGATCCCGTGAGACTGTCGGGATAAAAATATCCTATGTTCTAATCCAGGTCATGGTCTACCCATGTGCCAAATTTCATCCTAATCCGTTCAGCCGTTTAAGCGTGAAAGCTTTACAAACAAACAAACTTACTTTCGCATTTATACTATTAAGTTAGGATTAGGAAGTTAGGAAGGACTAGCTTTTGCCCGCGGCTTCGGCCGCATGGATGTCGGAAAATATCCTACGGGAACGTACTACCGGGATTAAAAGGAAACTAAGCGACCGCATACCTCATAGCCGAGGAAAAGGTATTGACCACTAGGGCTGTGCCCGCCGCCATTACCCATAATTATTTTGTTACGCGTAATTTTGAATCTGTGGTATCTTTTAAAGTATTCATTTAAATAATATGATGCCAAGGCATATTTTAATCTAAATTAAATGTTTATTGGATAAGGATTAATATAATACCGGTTAAAATAGTTCGGAAAATAACATTGAAATTTTTATCAAATTTTGAAATATAAAAATGGTTACTGTGGGACATCCTTAGAAGATAGACATATGCTATCGCGGATTTTTTTGTTGAACTTTTTAAGATGTACAATCTTGTAGAACATACATTTTATGTATCTCGTACGGTTTACCCGGCGCACGCCAGTAAAGCTCCCAGTCGGCATGATTTTGTCCGACATCTTCATCAATAATCGTAATATTTCAGCCAAATTACACATAACCTTAATGAATTATACAACTAAACCTTTCTCATGAATCATTCCGTCCATTGTTGAAAACCGTTTGAAAATCCGTTCAGTAGTTTTTGAGTTATCGCGTTCAGACATACAGACAGACGCGGCGGGGGGACTTAGTTTTATAAATATGTAAAGGATACGGTTCTTGAGTCATTTTTCATTTAACTATCAACAAAATCAGCTACACAGCAGTACCTTCAGATTAGAGTTCCGAACAAGCAATCGAGCATGGGTATCCTTCAAAGTTTAAGATTCGCGATCTATTTCACCTGAGCCCTGGGACAAAAATAAGCGTTGGTTGCTAAGGAATAGCTGTAACATAGAGATCTGCGTAGTACCCAGTATTTATTCTATAACTACGTGGTAACGCCCCCCCTCCAGCCCGAATCGCTGTCACCTGTTTGTCCGCGGGATCGCTGCGCCGCGCAGCTTCCACCAAATAGATATTAAGGATATAACTCTATGGATTGCAGTTGCAATTTCAATACCTACGCGTCTGAAACTTGTCTGGGTTTTAAGTTTTAATACATTTTAATTGTTGTGATTTTTGATTTTACAATGTCAGTGCGAGTCGCGAGATTTAGTCTTGAAGGACCGACCATGATTGAGTGTTTGTTTTGTGAAAAACCAGGAAATTTAGTTATAGACCCAGACGAAGAAGCATATCATGCCATAAAAAATGTTGCAGATGAGCGGCAAGATGCCACTCGCGACAAGTTCTACTTTCTCTATAATGATAGTTTGTCTAGACAGTGCTTTTCGTGGCATGTTAAATGTGCGACTTCCTATGTTTGTTTTGATGATTATAATCGCCGAGCAAGGCCACAGATTGTACGCAAACAAGAAATTAAAAAAGAGGAACCGGAAGAGGAAGTCCGTGTCAAAATTGAAGGAGTTTCTGCCATACAGAAGGTTCCATATTCACAAAGAGGATCTTCAGAAAGAGAAGAAATTATAAGATGTTTGATTTGTGATAAACAACTGAACTCGGTACACAGTCAAGCTCCTTCTAGAAGGTCTAGGTTGACGGCAGCCAAACTTATTTATAATACAGCACACAGGAACCATGATGGCGTGTTTATAAAAATTCGTGGGTATAGTTCACCCGAAGATATGATCGACAAAGGCAAGCACTACCACAAAGCATGCTATATCAATTATGTGAAACCACCCAAATGCTTCGAAAAGCAACGACTCGGGAAGATATCACGAAAATATATGTTTAAAGGTTTGAAGAAGTTGCTGGATGAGATAGATGATAAGCTTTCAACGAGCTGCTTTGAACTGTTATACTTGGCAAAACGACTGGCGAAACTCACGGAAGTGAAAAACGCAGTAGTAGAACCTGAGACTGTCAAAAATCTTCTTGTTGCAAACTATGGGGAAAAGTTGTTATTTTCGCGAGTCTTGTGTAGTATTCCTGAGTGGAGTCCCTTTGAGCGAAGTTATGAAACGCTTGCATTGAATTGAGATGAAGAGAAAGTAAGACTAATGTTATTTTATGTCTAAGATAAGTGTTTAAGCATATTATGGTATTATAAGCTACATGTACCTAATTTCATTCATTAAATGTATTAAGTGTGACGCTAATGAAACCTATTGCTTTTTCCTCTGTTTCTAGAGTAAACGCCCAAAAAAACTTTAAACCACTTCCAGCAAGGTCAGATTGTTTATTAAAGTGAAACCTTTAGGCGCGTTAAGCGATTTTTGGTAGGGGAAAACTTATGGGTTCCCGTTACCGACATGCTGTAGTAGGAGTAAGTGAAGTTAAATTGACCACGTTGTCACGTTTTTTAATTTTTGTATACTGTGCATTGATAAATTCTTTTAGATAATCATTATTTGATTAAAGTGAAAATTTCTTTAGGCGCGTTCAGCGATAAGTTTCCACTTCTGTCGGCACTTCGGCAGTCCCCATGACTGCATGACTGTGGCGGTCAAAAGGTTAAATGTTGGTCCTTTTGCTCATAACGTAAATAAAATAACATTATGCTTGTTTACTCACCAGTAGATCGTTTATTTAATCTACAATTCAACCACAATATGTAACCTCAGCTAATGCATTGAGAACAGTAGGTATATCACGAGTATGTACGAGATCTAGGACACCCTTTAGTTATTCACATACTTATGTACAGTCACATAAACTTAACAAAAATTCAAAAGCGATTTTCTTGTTGCATAACGATTGCAACTTTGAAAACACGAACATTAAACACATTTTTTCCCCTTTAGGGGCAGTCGTGTAATAAGAACTATTTCATAACATATACATGTATGGGTTCCAAAATACTATGTTCGTAACAACACAAAATTACTATCAATACGGTAGGAGAAAAACAATTTTATTGGTGTATACCTACATATTAGTGCTCGTGATTGTACTTGAACATACACACGCTTGGCGATACAAACATGGGCGAGATTTCAAGTAGTGGGAGTGCCTTAAGGTGCCTTAGGTTAATACAATATCAGTTACCTACACTAGAATTTGTTTTTCCATAAGAGGCCATTCAAGTATTACGTAAGCACCAAAGGGGGGCGGGCGTAGGGGGGCCTATGCTTTGCTTATTTATGGGGGACGAGGTCTCTTTTTTTTGGGTGGAAAATCACCTATTATCTGCTCCCGCTCTGGGCGGTGCGGGAGGGTGTGTCAGACTCTTACTGACTAAATCCCACCCGTATTCCTTCCGTTGCCTATGTTGCCAGGGGCCTCGGTAACTCTTTTGGACTGCCACGCGACCCCGGCAGGCATCGGCCCTAGTGGACCCCTACACTTGTGCTTACGACATCTCTTTGAGGCGCGCGTGGAATACAGCGCGCCGTCGACCCGGGGGACGGGGGTCTGGATAGTGATTACGTCAGCAATATTTATTTATTTACTTTTTCAGATTTTTCTGCAAAATTTAGTAGATTCTCTTTTGAACAAATATGACAACCCTACTTGTTTAAGCTCGAAAGTGAAAAGCATGTTCCCGAAAATAATTGATATTGCTAACTCGCTCTCACGCGGTGTTTTGTGTTTTATTTAGAAAGCACCGAAATAGGGAAATTACTTAAATGGACATTTAATTCCCGTATAGTCTGTAGACTCATGAATACAGAAACCTGAACAGATTAAGAAAAACATATATGTACAAATGTTTACGTAAGCTTAGGAGAGTGGTAAGAGCTTTGCTTACCATTGCTGACAAGGAGGCGAGGTGGGTTTTTACTTATTTCTCAATTTGAACACACGGCTACATATGAAGCTATACATTTCTAGTATAAGCTGATCTCGCATTGTGTAGGATTTCCATGTAATGGGGGTCAGCTTATACTGGAAATGTACAACTTGATATGTAGATGTGTATATTGCAAACTTATATTTGAGTAATAGTTTAATTTCCATTCTTTCCGAGTAGTTAACGAGAATTTAAGAATGCAGAGATCCAAGAAGTAACTACTAATAATAACATATGCTAGATGCTACAAATGAAGCAGCAGTCCGTGACGCATCATAGGCACATCTGCAGATTACCTAACGTAGCAGAGGAGCGGCCGTCGCGCGGAGTTGGTTTAAGGACCACTTTAGTAATAGCCTTATTCCTGTCTATGTACCTTCTAGATGATATTTGTCACCTTATGTGGGTAGTATGATTTTGTTTTGAGTTTTTTTATTGCTTCTCCTTATCAAAGCGTCATGTTCAGAGAAAACTATGCCATCTCATTAATAATAAATAACTAAGTCCAAGTCCAAACCTTCGAAGTAGTCGTTATGTTTTGAACTTTATTCCGACAACCGAAAAATTCTTAACACAAAATTCATAACTTTTTAACGTCAGTTTTTGTAATTATTACTTTAACTTCGAATAAAGTTCGAAATTCAAGAATGGCTCGATGTGTGTAACCCTCCAAAGATAAAGCTTGTTTTGTAATAAGGCCGATAATGTTAGTGACACTTCTGCCTCGTTATTGCGAAAAACAGGTACAAACCTAACACCACGTACTTTGGGTAGGAGGGGTTCAAGGCTACGTAAACCCTGCCCCACCCATGACACCCCTTGTTACGCCTATAATAAACAATTATGTAATTTGTGACACAATTAACCTAAAACACGGTTTCATACCGGCCAGAAACAATATTTATTCACTCTTCGCAAAAAAATACAAATTAGGAACACGAATAAATATAATAGTTTCATTAATACATTAAAACTATTTCTATTAAGCAAAAACTACTATAATATAAATGATTATTTAAATGATAAACTATGATTATAAATAATAATATCATTACATGAAATAATATCTATACACGACTGATTTTGATTAACATTATTCTTACTTTTACCACTCTAGTTTTTAACTTTATCTTTTGTATTTATTACCTTTATTTTTAGCTAATTTAAATTTAATAATATTAATAACACCAACATTAATTTTATCTTAATAACTTTAACTATTAATACGTATATTATAAGTTCACATAAGAATAAGAAATGATTTTTTTTTAAATTTGTACTTTATTAATTTTAAGTTTTTACTATATTGCTGTGCCCTATATAGTATAAAGCTAAAGAACAGTTATAGACCCTGTTAGGGTCCATAACTGTTCTTTAGCTTTAAGCATTATGTAACATCTTATATACACATTATGGTATGCAAATAAATGAAATGAAATATATTTTTATGATATAATTTTTCTATTGTTTCAGAAAAATTTGCCGTTGACTATCGATAGTTCGATCAAATTCATAGTTGAATTTATTAAAGTTAAAGGACCCATGTTTGAATCCTTGGTTCTACTGGATTTGGAGTCAACGTTCATACGCTTAACAAATCAATATATCAGTACAATGGAACAAGTGGAAGAATTTCAACCCTGGGTGGGTTAAAATTCTCGCCAGAACTACTCGACTGTATTAGACTCGAATTTATATAAAATTATATATAATAAAGTAGTAGGTGAGTAATAAAAATACACACGTTATCAACGTACGCAGCAGAACGAGTGCGGATGGAGTGGGTCATCGACTGAGGACATTTTGCTGATATCGTTATCTCCTACCTACAAGCTACGGTCGAATCAAGCCCCATGGGGTACACCTTCGTTGGCGAATTGTGGGTGAAGGAGAGCACAATTCCTCCCTCCACTTTCGCTACCCTACTGAATTTACAACGCAGAACTGCAGAACACCGGTATAGTTCTACAGGACAACGTTCTATGCCTCCCAAAATATTTTTTATATTAATGGATATCATCATCATCTGCCTAGCCTCTTCGCAACTATGTTGAGGTCGGCTGCCAGTCTAACCGGATGCAGCTACCAGTATTTTACATGGAGCGACAGCCTATCTGACCTCCACAACCCAGTTACTGGGTAACACGATACCTAACTCGGTAAGACTAGTTGTCAGACTTTCGGGCTTCTGACTACCCGCAACGACTGTAAAGATCCACAAATAACAGCCGGGACCAACGGCTTAACGTACTTTCCGAGGCACGGAGGGGTCTTGGTATGTGAAGACAGTCACCCATCTACGGACCAACCGCGGCAAGCGTAGCTTAACCTGATCGATCGACCCGTGCGGCTGTTATTACTTAGCCACAAGCCCCTTTTATATTAATGGGTATATGGGTAAGTAACACAAATAGAGATAGATATAACCAATACAAACATTGTTGCTTGTTCCACCTCAATCGTCCCTACCATAAATAAATACCTATCATTGAAAGAATAATAAAAACAAAACATATCTACGAAAAAGTTTAACTATAACTTGTCGATAGTGCATTTTTAAATCAGGCTAATATATAATACACAGGCTGGCGATTTGGCCACCTGTATCCTTTAAGGGGGTGATTCTACTCGTCATACAAAACAACTTTCACTATGAAAATCGCCATTCTGTATAAAGGGGTTAATAAAAAGGTATTTCATACAAACATTGTTACCAGCCACCCCCCCCTTTACCATAAAAAGGGGAGTCGTCATGACAACGCTATCCCTGTGAAAAATGTTTAAGTCTGCAACCCTTTCGTTCTTGTCTACAATTTAGGTTTTGCATGAGCGAATCAGTGAATAGTATGTAATAAACCCGGCCAAGTGCGCGTTGGACCTCGCACAATGAAGGGTTCTGTAGATGGGATGTTGGGATGAATTTATCCCTTCTCCCATACATCGATATATGCCACGGTCAATTCTCCAACCGCAAATTTAAGTTGGTCGACTATTACTCGTTAACTTGTAAAGCCTACGTAGCTGTGATTAATTTCATTATATGTACTACTGCCATAATTTTTTTCACATCTCCATAAACAACCGTTTAGCTGGCAGGGGGGGACACACTTGACTCTAACAAAAATTAGTACCTACTTCAAAGCTTAATATTACGCAAGCGGATGGCGATTGGTGTTCACAGACCTGCAATATTTTTGAACGACCTATCCAATGGTACCCTAAAATGATACTATTTCAAGATTTTATTTTAGTACTTTGTCGGCGTGATTAATATGTATGTATACCTATGCCAAATTACAGCTTTCTAGTACTAAGCGTCTCTGAGCTACATCGGGGACAGACCGACAGACGGACATGGCGAAACTATAAGGGTTCCTTGTTTACTACGGAACCCTAAAAACCGACCAAGTGCGTTTCGCACCACGCACAATGAACTCAAAAAATACAGCCCATGTTACTCGCTGATAATGTAGCTTTCTATAAGTGAAAGAATTTTTAAAATCACTTATGTAGTATTTAAGTTTATCCATTACAAACAAACAAAAAATCAAATCCTTTCTCTATAATATTATTATAGATATGACATAGACATGGTAACACACAGGTGTACGTCGCCCTTTTTTACCCGACTGCCCCAGGAGGGTTATGTTTTTCGAGAGTATGTATGTATGTATGTATGTATGTATGTCTATTTCTTTGGCACGCTCTGTAGCCTAAACGGCTTGATGGATTTTAACATAAGGGGTGTCGTTAGATTTGTCTTTATTGTGGGAGTGACATAGGCTATATAATTTTTATATATTGCATCTGCAAATACAAAAAAAAGGGAGCGAAACGATTTTTTTAAAATAAATTACAACAATATTTATATCAAATAAAAGCTAGTAATGAGTCAATTCCATATATGTATATATTAATAAAATTAAAAAGCTTGAAATAAAACAAATTATTTAAAAAACAAAAAACCCGACTGCAAAAACACATACCTAACTGAAAAGAGAAAAACAAGCATTATAATGATAGAATTTGGTATCGCAGGCGGGATAAACCAATAACCTGAAATATGGTGTAACTTTTGTTTGTCCCCCCGCCTGCGATACCAAAATTCTATCATTATATTGCTTGTTTTTCTCTTTTCAGTTAGGTATGTGTTTTTGCAGTCAGGTTTTTTGTTTTTTAAATAATTTGTTTTATTCTCCGAACTTGACACACTGCCTTGTGTCAATATGGAAGCGGTTAATTAAAACGTGGCACTGCTACAATATTCAACACATCCCTCAACTGTTTTCTCCAAGGCATCAACCCCGAGGTATTTGACGCATCGAGAGGGGGATGTACCCTTATGACGTCAGCTGCTCATCGCAAGTAACGGGCACAACCGGTTCGCAGTTACCGACCCTACAGGCTTACGGACGAGAGGGCAAGGCCAGCCCGTTCACTGCGCAAGGATAGAAAGCAAGCCTATGCTGCAATGTTACGTTGCATAATGTAGCTTTCATATCTTGGAATTGCAGAGTAGCCTTAGGATTTTTGGTAGATAAAAAATTTGTAATCAATCAAATCAAATCATCTCTTTTGTTTCACATAAACCTACATGGGCAATTATGAAACGTCAGAAGCTAGGTGCACGGTTCCTATTGGTTGTGGAAACAACCAATAGGAAGAGCCGGCAAGAAACTCCGTTTACTCTTTTAAAAATAATTGGCTTTTACAATGTTTTCAAATTACAGTGTTAATAGGTATGGGAGGACAGTGTAGGCCTGTCAAGAAGTACCAGGTACTTAACAAAAAATAAATGGTCTACAAATTTAGTCTACAAACAGACAACACACAACATACACATAATATAACATTACGACCTGTATTTCCCGAATGGTTAGGCAGAGGTATACCTACCGATAGTACACCCACATTTCGCCAGCTATGTTTACGGTGATACGTAAACAATAAATCATAGCGAACTGGGTAAGAAACAATGCATAATCAGCCTATAATGTTCCCACTGCTGGGACACAGGCCTCCTGTCTTTGAGTGTGAGTGGGCTGTAATCCACCACGCGGGCCCCGTGCGGGTTGGTAGATGTCACATGTCTTCGATTTTTTGGTTCTAGGACATGCCGGTTTCCTCAAGATGTTTTCATATACCGTTTTGAGAGCAGTGGTGAAAAAAAAATTAGGTAAAGCGCCCGTCTGGGTTCGAACCTAAGACCTACAACTCGGTAAGTCGCAGCCATTACCACTGGGCCAAACAATGTGCTGGAACCAAAATCAAACAACGTAAGAGCGCCAAACAAAATATATATTTCTTTAATATATTAAGCTATGTATCAAAAATATTTTCAGCCAGTTTTCAATTACCAAAAGGCACATTTTGAATGTGCTTATTGGAAATTGAACGAAGACATGTGACATCTACCAACCCGCACTGGGCCCGCGTAGATTACAGCCCACTCCCTCTCGAAGCGAGGAGGCCTGTGTCCCAGCAGTGGGAACATTATAGGCTGCTGCATTATTACATTTTGAATGCAATTTTGCAATGAAATTACTTATGATTTTAGAATTGCAGAAAAAAATATAAAAACGTAGAGGTATTTTCGGAATTCAATTCTATCGAGAAAATTTTACTCAATTGCGTTTTCCTTCAGTCAGAGTATTAATCAAATAGTCAATAAACATATATCCAATAATTAAACCCATACATGCTGTAATCCTACTAATCCTACAAATATTATAAATGCGAAAGTTTGTAAGTATGGATGGATGGATGTTTGTTACTCCTTCACGCAACAAGTACTGAACGGATTGGATGAAATTTGGCACACAGATAGTTTATAACCAGGAATAACACATAGGATACTTTTTATCCCGATATACCCACGGGGTCAAAACTTATGCGGGTGAAACCGCGGGGAAATTTTGGTATCGCCTTATTGAGTCCGTCCGATAAGGACCAGAAGACTACTCTCTAAGTCGGTCAACGAAGATACAGCAGGCCTGTCCGAAAGTAGTTTTTCCATCAAAACAAGTGAAAAATTCAATTTTTCGAACGAACACACAGTGCGAGTAGGAACAGCTGTCAATCGTGTTGTCATTCATTCTCAGTTCTGACTCTGAAGTAATCTTAAGTCTGTAGGTGATTGGGCACGCCACGATTGCGGCGATAAGTCCCCTCTTTGAGGAGTGGCTGGAGAGGCGCCACGGCGTCCTCACCTTCCGCCTGACGCAGGTCCTCACCGGACACGGCAGCTTCGGGAGGTTCCTGTGTCGGATAAGGCGGGAGGAAACGTCCGGGTGTCACCACTGTGTGGATCGCCCGGAGGACACGGTGGAGCATACGGTGGAGGTCTGCCCGGCTTGGGCAGAGCACCGCCGTGTCCTCGTGGAGGCGATCGGCGGCAGAGACCTCTCGCGTCCGTCCCTGGTTCAGGCCATGGTACGGAGCGAGAGGGCATGGGCAGCCGTCACCTCCTTCTGCGAAGCAGTAATGCTCGCGAAGGAGGAGGCGGGACGGTTGAGGGAAAGGCACGTTTCGCGCCCTCTCGCCCCTAGCCGCCGCAGGAGACGCCCTGGGCGTCGGGAATCTCGGGCGGATTTCCAGCCACCGTAGGCGCGGGCTTGCGGACGGTGAGCAATGGGTAGCTCACCGTCCGGTAAGGACCAGGCCCGGGTCGACGGCGCGTCGTATTCCACGCGCGCCTCAAAGAGATGTCGTCAGCACAAAGTAGGGGTCCACTAGGGCCGATGCCTGCCGGGGTCGCGGGAAGGTACTTATGGGTCACCGAGGCCCCCGCAACACAGGCAACAGGAAGGAATACGGGTGGGTTTTAGTCAGTAAGAGTCTGACACACCCTCCCGCTCCGCCCAGAGCGGGAGAAGTTATTTGATGATTTCCCACCCAAAAAAAAAAAAAAGTCTGTAGGTGATACGGAGTAGGAAACGCTCGTAATTTCGGCCGAATCTACGGATTTAGTGCTTAGGAAGAAGGCCCCAGGCCCGGGTCGACGGCGCGTTGTGTTTCACGCGCGCCTCAAAGAGATGTCGTCAGCACAAGAGTAGGGATCCACTAGGGCCGATGCCTGCCGGGGTCGTGGGAAAGTCCGAAAGGGAAACCGAGGCCCCTGGCAACACAGACAACGGAAGGAACACGGGTGGGTTTTAGTCAGTAAGAGTCTGACACACCCTCCCGCTCCGCCCAGAGCGGGAGAAGTTATTTGATAATACAGAAAAAAATTTTCAAGTAAGTTTTAATAAACTGTTTAGTCAACATTAATTTGTATAAATTCAATACCGGTGTTTGTCGGCTTAAGAAGCATTTGATGGTGAAAAGATTCTTCAAGGAATGGAAAGGTTTGGATTATTTATTAGGATTCATCGGTGGTATTTTATTTTTCTTGATTTATGTCAAGCTTTGTGATGACCATTTTGGTTTTTAGTTTAGTGTTTATCGGCGGAAACTTGCCAATGGCCCAAACAAACAGCTGTAAGTTTCCTGTTAAGAATCAAATAAATAAAATATGGTTTACAAGAAGTAGTCTTTCACTTGTCTTCCTGAGGGGGCGAGCGTCAAAATGGAGGTAAAAAAACAGAAACCCGTCTTACCCACGCGTGCAAAGCGTGGGATTGCAGTGTAGGAGTGACTTTATTTTAGTTGCAAGATTAAAATTTAAAAGGACAATGTGTAGAACACTACAAAAAACCAGCCAAGTGCATGTCAGACCACGCACAATGAAGGGTCCCGTAGTTTGGATGAATATTTATCCCAAGAACTTAACATGTAGTTGAAAAACATGTTCTCCCATACATTCCAACTGCAACAAACTAAATGTAAGTTTGTTTGCACAATATTGAGAGATTTACCATGTTATTTTATGACCATGGACTTCATATAGGTTTTCCTGTAATCTATAGAACTATTTTCTGTATTTTTTTCAAAAAGTTTGGCTCAGTAGTTTCGGAGATTTTCATCTTTTTTCTGAAATAACTTAAAACTATTTATTTAAAATTATAAATAATAAATATTGGAGACCCTCACAGTAAGCCCTTTTATTTAATGTGTCACACGGTATACTTTGTATTTTTTCCCCCAAAAGTGAAAATATTCAAAATTCATTTATTTACGTTACACGTCCGTGGGTCAAATAAATTCATATGTTTACCTCAACAATCGGTCCATTAGATTCGGAGCAAATTGACTGTGACAGACGAACAAACAGATAGACACAAGAGTGATCCCATAAATGTTAAATTTTTTCATTCAGATTTACGGAACCCTAAAAAGCTCAGATTTTCTGTTATACAGTGAATTGTAATTATTCTTATCTCTATATTCACATAGACATAGAGAAAAGGAAAATGGTACCTATTATTATTAATTAACAAGCCGTGTGCCCGCCCGATGGGATTTCCCATCGGCAAAAATGACAAAATTCCGTAACTTTCCTTTCCCTTTAGGGATGAATTTCCAAAAATTCTTCTTGCTCACTTACGTTTTACGAGGAAACTCTTGTGCAAAATTTCATCCTTGTGTATCCAGCGGTTTAGGCTGTGGGTTGTGTGTCAGTGAGAAAATTTAAGATTTTTATTAAGAGGCCGACAACACCTAAAGCGTGGTCACTGTCGGACTGCATAGAAAAGAAAGCGAAGCGCGATGACAGAACGCTGGTAATTTATTGCAAAATATGAAGCAATTATCGATTTACAAAAAAGCTATAGATTGTATAAAAAAATAAAACACTATTAAGGCTCCTACATACTGGCGCGACTTGTCGCGCGACGCGACGCGACACAAAGGCACCGCGCACAGGCACAAGCGGTGCCTTTGTGTCGCGACGCGTCGCGCGACAAGTCGCGCCAGTATGTAGGAGCCTTTATGCTAATATGTTGCTTGTAGAATAATCTGACAAAAAATCAGAATGATTGCATGTACATTAGTATGGTTTTTAATCGTTAAAAGACAATTTTAGAGGTATCTTCGTGTTTTTTTTCTATCGTATCAAATTAGTTGTATTATGTTTTCAACACACTATCTACCTAGCATATATTCTGAAGAATATCATAATTATATTTTTCTGATTTTGTTTACTGCAGCGGATCTTATACTTTTAGGCATTATAAAACTTACAAAAATTCAATTTATCTCGTTTTTTGCAATTTGCAGCTAGAGAAGTTAGATTCGTTGAAAAAAATCATTAAATGGAACAAATCTAACTTAGAGAGCTGTAGTAATGATTATAATCATTATAATTCTGTAAATATATATATTTTATAATCGCGAATCATATTTTGATCAAGATACAACCTGACACTGGCTTACAAATTGCAATAAACGTAAGAAAATTTGAATAACGCGGGCGGCGGCAAAACACCAATCGTACAATCACTTACAATTCGTAAGCTCTGTATGCTAAATAATATACTGCTCATATCGGCATGGCAGGGCGGGGTCGGCTAGTCTGCAGAACTATTAATAAAATTGAAGAGTAAAGCTCTAAGACAAGGGTACACCGGCTGGGGGATAAGAGGTCACGACACGACCTTTATCGACAATCCCACGCTAAACTACATCATATTGTATCTACTTTAACATCGAAATGGGGGGTGAGGGGCGGGGGGATATTTGCGTCCCTACGGCCTTAGGCGAGTTTCACGTATCTTGGGTAGTGCTAGACGAATGTTTTAATACTATTATTAATAGATGAGGGATCTATTACAAGGCCTGACCACTATGACGATGAACTCGTTATTTTCCCAACTCAAAGCTCTCGTAAAATAACAATCCAAAACTAGAAGCAAGATAAACCAGATTTGAAATTCAATCGATCAGCTTTACATTTTTTTAAATCTGTCAATTCGCTTCGAAGCGAGGGGACATCGCTACCCCCACTCATGTAGACGACTAAATTAAAGTGTCTCCCCCTTTCGTTGATGCGTTCGCCGCAGTGGGTTAAAAGTACGTTAAGTTTAGGACAAGTAATATACAATATGTCTGTATACGGTGTGCCGAAAATTAAGGGTGTGGTACAGTCCGTCAAACTGAACCTCTTTCTCCCGGGGACCAACATCGGAATCGCGTAAAAATTATCAGTCGTCCCATACATTTGGCCGAGTAAGTATTGAAGTTTTGTGTGGGATGACTGATTTTTTTTTCACGATTACGATCTTAATCCCCGGGAAAAAGTTGCTCAGTTTGATGGTGTGCACCTCACCCTTAATTTTCGGACACCGTTACACAGAAACAGTGTATAACTCTACACAAGTAAAATATAATCTAAACTGTTGGGGATGCTTATTAAATTTATAATAACACAAGTCGTGTGTCCGACGGGATTTCACATCGACAAAAATGACGAACTTCATACAAACTTTCCTTTTTTTTTTTTTTATTTGTGATGGGTTTGCTCTTGACCTTAGTCTATGTCAGAGGCGACAGAAACAAAGTCGACGATGGAGCGAGCTTACCCAGAATTCCTTCGTATTTAACCACCTTAGGGAATGAATTTTCAAACACCCAGCGGTTTAGGCTACCCGTTGTCTGTCAGCGAATGAATGAATTTCAGAATTTTATTATGGAGAACAAGATAATCTATTGTTTTGTTGTACTTTGCCGTAAAGGTTGTACCTAATTTGTTTTAGTGGCTTACCCATAAATAATGAGTAATGTAGCCGTAGCATGATGAGTCATAATGCTACGGCTACATTGTCGCGATAAGGCGAACTACACTTCGCGCGCTCTCTCTCTCGCACACCGCTCGACCAGTTTGGCAATTGACCAAAATTGGCTTCTCTTAAGAAGAAAATTGCCAAATCTGTATAGCGGAAAAATATATGTTAATTTTGAACATATTTCCCAGAACTTGGTTGTTACCAAAACACATTTTGAACAAAAATCTCTCAAAACTAACCTCTTATCTTGACTTCTAATCCAAAATATCTGTATTAAGGCGCTGACAAGACCCAATTGACCAAAATAGGCTTCTCTTAAGAAAAAAAGTTGGCAAATCTGTATAGTTTGTGGTAGCGGAAAAAATATATGTTAATATTGAACATATTTCCCAGAACTTGGTTGTTACCAAAACACGTTTTGAAAGAAAAATCTCGATACAAACTATCGTTAAACTAACTTTGAGTTCTAATCAAAAATATCTATATTAAATATCAACATACGTTACGTATTTAATTAATAACAAGAGCGTCATAATTGAATGCAGAACTTGGTTGGTTTTTATTTTCGATTACTCAACTCAATTTTGAGTAAATAGATAATTGCATGATATTTTGCAATAAATTACAAGCGTTGCGTCATCGCGCTTCTCTTTCTTTGATATGCAAACAGACAGTGACCGCGGTTTAGGTGTTGTCAGCATCTTAAATATCAACATACGTTGCATATTTAATTAATAACAAGAACGTCTTATTTTAATGCAGAACTTGGTAGTTTTTTATTTTCGATTACTCAACTCAATTTTGAGTAAATAGATAATTGCTTCATATTTTGCAATAAATTACAAGCTTTGTGTCATCGCGCTTCTCTTTCTTTTCTATGGAATTTGACAGTGACCGTGGTTTAGGTGTTGTCAGCGTCTTAAACAGTGAGCGCGTGAAGTGCAGTTCGCTTTATCGCGACAGTGAAGCCGTAGCATAATACTCATAATCATAAGTGGTAGTGCCAATTCGTCACGTATATCTCCTACGAGTGAATTTAAACCACATTACGATAGGATGAAAATATGATATTAGAATCCAAGAAAGTGTGAAAGAGGAGTTTGTGTTATCGATTCTGAAGTTATGATACAGCTAACTGCGACCTCTTTACTTTAGTAGTAGTTTTGAACAGGCTGTAGGTATACAAGACCAGCCACCATACACGAATGTCATTAACTGCGGGTGACGAGATAGAAATAGAAGTGAATAGCCAAACTTTAGAGGCATTCTCGGAATACTGTGACCTGCGGATCCAACAAAAAGCTTATTTTAAAAATCCTTTTCATTATTTAGCCCCAGAAGTAAAACTCATCCTTTTTGGAGCCGGTACAACTTTCGCAAACCCTTTGCAAATTTATTCAGAAATACTCTGGAAATACCCAAGACCCATAAAAACCGATACAAAGGGGAGGGGAGACCCTTTTAGCTCGCCCAAAAATAAAAAGATCGTATAGCAAAAAAATGGAGGGGCTGGGGTCGCTCCCTAGTAACTCAAAATGGGAGACACAAAAACTATTATATTCGTTTGGCGGGGTGCGCGAGCATCGTAAAATACAATAGAAAAATTACAAAGGTATTTGGTCTTGTTTAGCGAGTAGGTTCTAAAACTAAATTCTACTACGCATCTACCTTTTTAAATATCTCTTTTTTTAAATGCTCCATAACATAACCTTGAATAACGTTAGGCTTTAGACAGCATATGAGCAGAGAGGATAAAGATAAAACGTACCAAATGTTATCACCCCCTACTAAATAAAACGACAATGTAAGTAATCAGAATTAAAACGTGATTACAATAAGGTCGGTTTTCCTCTACAACACTATTTTTAGTAAGAAAGGTTTTTTTTTTCGTTTCTGGCTACCGTCTGAGTCAGACCTACCTGCGATAAGTGTAAAAACTTTTTGGATTGAAAGGTCCCTGCTGAGTCAGCGAAGACGTGCTCTTCATTATAAAAAAAAAGTATATTACGAAGTTAACGCGGATCATAAAAGGAGGGGCGCAAGCCTTCTACCCCTTGTTTAAAAATAGATTGAAATGTATGGCTTGACGCGTAGCTTGGTTGCAGAATCAGTTTGCTAACTATATTTTTTATTACATTTCAAAATGACCAGACTTGATTATATTAAGTCGATCGCCATATCGACTTGAAAACTTTAAGAAAACGCTGAAACGTATAAAATCAATCTAAAAACCTACCTCAAAACCGAAATACTTACAGTGGTATGAAATTCATTACTTTAATGGAATATTTGAAACTTGATACCTATTTTCGGCTCGCCAACGATTTGTGGGGGTACCATACCCCTAGCCACGACCTTGACTTTGGCACTTCGGGCACGCGTTCAAATCCATACGTATTTGTATGGATTACTAGATTACGAGTTACTTTCGATTTTATAATCCTTACTTCCTTACTAATATTATAAATGCGAAAGTGATAATAGAATATAATAGAATAGAATACTCTTTAATATGTACACCATAAAAATTACAGATACAAATGTTTAAATTTTACAATGGGCGGTCTTATCGCTAAGCGATCTTTTACAGACAACCTTTGGATGGATTAAAGGGGGAAGGAGAGACAATACTGCAGGTAGTCAGTGGTGAACCAGTTACACATTCAATAAATACATACATACATAAAGCATATACTTATCTACATAATATATATTATACATATACATATATATGACATAAACATGAACCAAGATCAGGAACTATAATATGTAATGATGATATTTAAGGAGAGAGGAAGGGTTTTTTTACCTGAATGTTAAAAGTGGACAAATATTGAGCACGCCTTATCGACACGGGCAAGGCATTCCATAACCGTACTGCTTAAACTGTAAAAGATTTGTCATAAAAGCTGGTGGAATGCATCGGCAACTCTAGTCTTAAGGTTTCCGATGACCTCAGGTATCTATTATGTATGTCATGAAGGAACTTGAAACGTTCTCTAAGATAAGAGGGGGTTGTAGGATTGAACAGAATACTGTAGAGCTGAAATAAGATATGAGCATTTCGGCGAAGACGTATGGGAAGCCACTTGAGATTTGTAGGAAATTCAGAAATGTGATCATACTTGCGCAAGCCAAATATACATCTTAAGCAAAAGTTTTGAAGTTGCTCAAGTTTATCTAGTTGTGCCTCAGTGAGATCGAGATAACTGACATCAACGTAGTCAAGGATGGGAACTAAAAGGGATTGTGCAAGCGCAGTTTTAGTGGCAGTTGGAAGAAAGATCCGCAATCGTCTCAGAGACTCACCAGATGCAAAAATTTTGCGACTTATGTCCTGTAGCTGGGGACCCCAAGAAAGATGTTTGTCGAACAAACAAACTCACCATGGAGTTTTCCATGGTGAGTTTGTTTGTTACACTTTCACGCTAAAACGGCTGAACGGATTTGGTTGAAATTTGGAACATGGGTAGACCATGACAGGCGCGGTCGCAGCCACCATGGGTGCCGATGAATATTTTTAGGGAAATATTTAACTGATCCTCTAAAAACTTTTTGACCTTCTAATGATGCACACTTTTTAAATAAACGATGATTTAAAAAAAAAATGTTTCTGATTTTCTTATTCAGAGAGTTCATATTGATGTGAGCTTAGTAATTATCAATATCAATAAAACCCTGATTGTCTGCCACTTTGTAAGCATGACCAAAAACAGGGACGTCCATTTAAGGCCACTTTAGGGTAATGGGGCCGCTATGGAGAATATAGGATGCAAGAGCGAGCGAGGCGAGCTCGAAGTCTAGTGGCACTCGCGAAAAAATAAGTTAGGTCTTCTTTAGGACCGTTCATACAGAAATATAAGTAACTTTATTGACTGATTCAGAAAAAAATGAGAATAAAGAGAATGTAGGATGCTCGAAATGTTTGTACCCCGCCTGGCATAGGTAAGAGTTATACTCTCTCAGAGAATGCTGAAGGTGCAGGAATTCATTCAATTCTAAGCCAGAGTCAATAAAAATGAAAGTATTGCTTTTGTAGATTATAAAGTACGCCTACACGAAATAAATAGAGTATATTTAAGGGTCGAGCTCCTGGACCAACGACCATAAGGATCAACTTAATTTTAAAATACGAGAATAGCCGTAATATGGCTATTACGCCTATTACGGCTATTTTCGTATTGCCTTTTAATTCAATTTGTGTATACAAATTTAATTAAAAAAACAGGTGGAACAATTTCCATGAAGTTTTCATAGAAATTGTTCTACTGGTTTCGCGTCGCGCCACCAGTCACGCCAGTCTGCAAGAGCCTTAAAGCTCAAGAATCAAGGGAATGTAGAATGCAAGAGCGAGCGAAGCTACCTTAAAAAATTTAGCAACCCGCCTTGAATATGTTCTGTTTTCTTCGAGATATGAAATAAAGCTTAAACTCGTACAGCAGTTTAGGTTTTTAAATCTAGTCTTTTAACCCTAGCGTAGTGGTGCCCAAATTTCCGAGTTTGCTTCGCTAGCTCTTGCATCCTATATCCTCTATTTTATAACAGCCTTTTTTCTTAATGGCTTTGTATATGTCATTCCCATCGGGGTCGATAGCTTGAATGATTTGGGGGGAGGGGGGGGGGGGGGGGTGTCATGACTCCCAGGACCCCCTGGGACCGCGCCAGGATTAGGACATCAGATACGTTTTATCCCGGTAGCACGTTCCCGTTGTATAATACCCGACACACACGCGGGACGCGAGCAGAAGCTAGTATTAAAAAAATAAATAAACGACTATACTTTGCCGCTTTCGATCCCTCATAAAATAACTTACAGTCAAGGGCAAAAAAGTATACGGTTAACTAAATTCGAAATGCATTCTTGTTTTTAATCGAATTATTGTCGCCATGATAGTTGGTGTTTGCAGATACTGTACCTTTACATTTTACATGTAATATCTCACAATTTCAATAGGCAGTTTATCAGAAAAGAGCTTTTGAATATCACTTATTGTAGTCAGTAATCGCACGACGTCACTTTTGAATATCCGTAACACATTATTGTCCTTGACTGCATTTTATTCCCAGCCAGCCCAGTAGAACCGTTTGAAAAGTAACCCTCCCCTTTTTTTCTAAAGTAAAATACAAACTACACACGTGCACGACTATCGTAAGGAGGGTTGACAGAGCGTCAGGGGAGGGCTGAGCGAAACTTGGGGGCTTTTTGACAAGACGCTCGTTGAACAAGTTTATCGATAATGCATGCTATACGGGTAACGTGTTAAGTAATGGAGAGGATAGATGAAGTTATGATTAAATGAGCTATGTGAGTAATGCAAAAAAAAAGGTTTTAAATTGTATGTGTTTTACAGTGGATATTGCCAAGGCTAGTAGTAGTTCGGTTCTCCAAAACGAAAGTTAAAGCTCGTAGTCTGAGTATCGGTGATCCACTTCTTCTTTTCAGCTAAAGCACTAGTAAGTGGTACAAGGCAGCCGTTTTGGTGGACTTTTGACGTTAAAAAGTGCTGATTCTCAGCCTAAATGCTCACTAAAATGACTTTTGATTTTGATATCTCACCCATAAAGTCCGAAAAAAACCTTGCTATTAGAACCAATATCCCCCTAGCATTATCGAGCCATTCTTGCTCCGACTACTGCCTAAGCCTCCCCCATTCCGGGAAATTTGTCGTAATTGCCACGTTCGACCAACGGGTTGCGCACTACGGTATTATTAGCCGTTGTAGGTGGCTACTATGTTATCCTTACATCGGATGTAGTCCCCCTACTTCCGAAGATGGCCGTAATTGAAGGACGGGTAGCCTATAAGGTATTTATTTAAATTCGGCTGATGACAGTTGGAGCTTTGTTCGTGTACCTTATGAAACTGCATAACCTAAATGTAATAATATAACATCACTCCTATATTTCCTGAAGGGGACAACCTGGGTGGTTTAGTATAAGTTCATTTCGCCGGATGTGTTTTAAGTCTCATGTAATGGGGGGAGCCTATTGCTGCACAAGGCACTAAATATGTATAAACATCAGCTACATTTATACATACAAAGTCGCATTTCGAGACTGTCTATGTGACCACTTAGATCTTTGGATGTTGATATGGTATTCACCGTCCTGTCATTTAATTTTAGAGCATTCGTTCCGGAATGTCTATCCGGAAGGTACAAATTAATATTAGGTTGGGGAAAAAGTCTTTTCGCATTATAGTATGTATGAACTTGTAATAAAATCTCTTTGGGTATACTTTTTGCATCTGGCTGGTTTTGGTATCATTGAAAGTTTAAATTTTAAAGAACATAATTCCAAATTCAAATTAGGAAAATGTGTGATTTTCATTTGTTTTTCGTACCGTCAAGATGAGTGAATCTAATGAAGAAATTCGATACATTTTAAAATTTTATTACAAAAAAGGTAAAAATAAAACGCAAGCCGCGAAAAAAATTTGCGATGTTTATGGACCTAGCGCAGTGTGTGTGGAGTAGCACAAATTTGGTTTAAGCGTTTTCAATCCGGAAATTTTGATGTCAAAGATGCACGTCGCTCTGGTCACCCTATTACGGATAAAATGGATGCCATTTTTGAAAAAGTGGAGCAAGATCGGCTTATCAGTAGTTACGACGGCGCATTTGAAAAAAACTGGGTACACAAAAAAGCTCGATATTTGGGTACCTCACGATCTCACTGAAAGAAACCTAATGAACCGTGTACTCATTTGTGATTCTTTATTACGACGTAATGAAACCGAACCATTTTTGAAGATGCTGGTGATGAAAAAGTGGATCACGTACGACAAGAACGTGCGAAAAAGGTCGTGGTCAAAGGCCGGTCAGGCTTCACAGACTGTGGCGAAACCCGGGTTAACTCGCAACAAGGTGATGCTGTGTGTGTGGTGGGATTGGAAGGGCATTATTCATTATGAGCTGTTACCACCAGGCAGGGCCATCGATTCTGAACTCTACTGCGAACAACTGATGAGATTAAAGCAAGAAGTTGAGAGAAAGCGGTCGGAATTAATCAACAGAAAGGGGTTTGGTTTTACATCATGATAACGCTAGACCTCACACATCCTTAGCCACTCAGGAAAAATTAAGAGAGTTTGGCTGGGAGGTGTTAATGCATCCGCCGTATAGTCCTGAACTTGCACCTTCAGATTTCCACCTGTTTCGGTCTCTTCAGAATTATTTAGGCAGTGTCAGGTTAACATCACGAGAGGACTGCCAAAACCACTTGTCGCGGTATTTTGATCAGAAGTCCCAAAATTTCTATAGCAATGGGATCATGTCCCTACCTACAAGATGGCAAAAAGTTATCGAACAAAATGGTAGGTACCTACATACTTTAGTTAAATGTAAATAAACTATATTAAAAAAAAGTTTCGCATTTTTTTTTTTTTTAATGCGAAGAAACTTTTTCCCCAACCTATTATTTAACTTAAATTTAACATAGAAATCTCGATGCATTAACATGTCGTCATTACACCCGTACGAAACAGGAGCGAAGTCGGCTGTAGTAAGATTACGATTACTTACTCCTGAATCTTTTTTCCTAAAATATTATCATCAAAATTAAAACTTACCTTTCCCGCACAAGGAGCAAACTTTGTCCTTCTTCATATGCGTCCAGCTATGTATTTTGAGGTTTTCCTTCTTCTTGAATGACTTCTTGCACACAAGACACAAGAACGGTCTCTCTACTGTCTCATCTGGAATGATGAACTTTTCTTCTGGTGCCTAAAAAAGTGTTCACGTTAACATGCGCGCTTTCCGAAAGTGTTTAAAAAAAAATTCGAGAGTTTGATATTTTTGAAGTTTGGATCTGGATTCCTTGGCTTTAGGACTTGTTAATACATGGTCAAATTAAATTAACTGAGTATCAAAACCTAAAATATGTAAAAAATATCTATAGGTACCCATCACTTCTGAGAAGTTCCGTCAGTTAATTTAACTTTACCCTGTATTTTTGTTAAATGCCTACTATTTAAACATTGTGATCTTGACACTTAAGAATCACTACAAGCTACCTCTTTTTCTTATCTCAGTCTTTTTAGGGTTCCGTAGTCAACAAGGAACCCTTATCGTTTCGCCATGTCCGTCTGTCTGTCCACGGCTTAGCTCAGGGACTCTTAGTACTAGAAAGCTGTAATTTGGCATGACTATATTAATCACGCCAAAAAAGTGGTAAAATAAAATCTTTCTTTCTTTTTTTAGCGTGCTACGCCTCCTACACGTAAAGTGGGGATAATTTTTTTTCTCGTCTATTCCATTGTTTGGGGTGTCGTTGGAAAGGTCGTTCAAAAATATTGCGAGTGTGTGAATACCATTTTTCGATTCAGGGTTTTTGTTAGTCAAGTGCCGGCTAAATGGTTGTTTTTGGATATATGAATAGCATTATGTATAACGAAGTTAAAACAAAAACTATCACAGCTAAGTAGGCTTAACAAGACAAGTTAACGAGTAATAGTCGACCAACCCAATTACGGAACCCTTTATTGTGCGTGGTTCAACACGTACTTGGCCGGTTTTTTTATCATCGCAGATGGTTTTTCCTGCTTCATTAGTCAACGGCGAGCGCAGATGCTCCGAGCCGGCCATAACTAAGCAAAACAAGGCAAACGCGCCTGTAGGGGATTTAGATGGAGTTTGGGAAAGGGCGTCGCTGGGACGAATATAGAGGCAGATAGGATTTAAAGCGACTTAAGGCTCGTGCAGACTGGCGCGACTTATCGCGCGACGCGACACCGGTACACAGTGGAACGAATGTATGGGAGCGGTTGGACGTAGACATGTCCGAAAAATAAGAGTAAAATTATGCCAAACTAATGATGCCATCTTATTCGATTACTTAATGCCTTCATAAATTGTGGTGATGAATTTCTTCATAACTCCCATATTTCGGGAGTAATTTGAGAAAATGTGAAATTTTACTATGAAAATGAGTGTATCGAGCTCTCTCCCTCCTGATTCCGGGCTTGTTTCAAGTAGCGGTCTCTAATATCGTAATGCTATTACTAAGAGCTATATTTAATACTAAGACACATAGTGCGCCAAATGTGCACTTTCTGGGATAAAAGGAAATGAAAATTTAAAAAAAAAAACGTTTTTTCCCCATTTGTATTTACTTTAAACCGCAGACAGACTTATTAAGAGGTCTATAAATATATTATATATATACAGAAATATATATTAACAAAAATATTCACAAGAACTGATGAGAGTATGACTTTTAAGTAAGTTGATAATAAATTACCTAGTTTCATTAAAAGTACAATAAATAATTAAGATGTAAGCTCTAATTTACTAAGTTACACATTTTAAAACAATAACATCATTTAATTATCTTCGTCATCATCATCATCATCAATTAATTCAAATTCAGAATCGATGTCCGCTAAATCATTTATGTTAACAAATTCGATATCACTTTTCTCAGAATCCGTAAGCTCATAAAATTCCTTAAAAGAAGATTTTTTTACAAACTTATTTCCTTTTGGACGGATACTTGTAACAAGTGGATCAGAAGACAGTAAAAGATTGTGCATAATATCTTCATTGCATGAGATACTGCTATGCTTTCGAGAATGCCCCTCTCTATATTTTCTAAAATCTTTATTTCTAGCCTCAGATGCCTCTTCGGATAGAAAACCAATGGGCACAATTGACATGTTCTGAACTATGTCTGGCCCATGCATTAAAATTTTATGAAGTGAAGAAGGCATATAATACCATGGGTATAACTCCACGTAAAGCTTAGCAGTATCAAAGCAGAACTCTCGGAATTTAGTTACGTTGATCTTCTCTCCTGATGAAATACACTGCAAGATCACACAGATTTTTCTTAAAAGCATAGCATCTATTCCGGTCAGTTCAGCAGATTTAGTGTAGTTTTCAAAAAATCTCCTTGCCGAGTTGCCATTGTTGGTGGATCCACTGCCTTGTTTCACAACATCGAGAAGTAAGCCCGTTTCTCTTCTTACAGCCTCTTGAACTCTTTTCTTCCTGTCATCAACTTGCCTTTTTGCTATATCACCCCTTACTTGCCATGATTTTATGTCTAATTTGTAGGAAATGTGTAATAAGCATTCCATTGAGCGAATCCAAGCGTGAAGGGTGCTTAAGCTATATTTATACATGTCCTCGTTTGCGTGTTTATCTTTGATTAACTCTAAATTATTCATTTCTTTAGGACAAGCCTTGCATATGTCACACACTGAAGCTGCTGTATTGGATATAATGGAATGAATTTTACCATCAATCATTGTCAACAGCAGTTGGTGTTTGACACTAATTCCATCAGTGATGGTGGATGGAGTTAAGGCTTCAATCTCTGCTTCGATTTCAGCCATCTCTCTCTGCACATTTTCTTTGGTTTCCTTTATAAACTTAAACAATATTGGCCGGCAAAATGAAGTGGAAGATGGTCGCTCGTTTTCCCAAATTGTTACACCTTTTGAGACGAGCCGCAGTGGTACAAGACTAATCATAAAATTACTAGCAAGATCGATTTGCTCATCTTCACTCGTCCTTTGATGATAAATGCTTTGGCTAGATGATCCGTCAAAACCCCATTTGCTGGTCAATACGAGCTGTTGATTGGGATCAACAGGGGTTTCTAACGACCTAATAAGTCTTCTTGAGGTTAAATCCATCAAGGCTTGTAATTTGATTTTTGCAGAGCTCTCTGTAACTGTGAGATCTTCTTTGGCCGGATAGCACTTAATTTTTTCTTTAACCAACATGTAGTAACTCGGGTATTGAAGAGCTCCTTCTTGAGTGTTGAAATCCCGAAGAGTGTTATAGCGCCATTTCGATAAGTTCATCGATACATAAAGAGCCAATGCCTTCAAAGGGGATATTTCCCGTACCTGAATTGATTTACCTTCAATGAAGGCTTTGATTTTTGAGGCCTCTTCTGGATTCTCCGTCAAGTATTTCATAACATAAGCTGTATCGCTTTGTCCTGCCTTTTGAAGCGCCCTTTCGGCCGAAAACATAATTTCAGCGCTGCTACTGCTGCATGAAAGACTATCTTCAGTGCGTCTTCTTTTTTGCCGGTTACTAAGGTCCTCAAAAGATTTACGAGGACTAGGATGTGTACAAGTTGAAGCATCAGATTTAGCAGGAGAAATTATGGGCTCGATGACGTCACTTATATTTTCTGTAGAAGGTTCCATATTTTCATTCTGTAATTCCGGCCATTGAATTGCAGCCTGTAGCCAAATCTCATGTTTCTTCCGAAACTTATCTGTGCTTCTTCCAGACTGTGTCCATTTTGCATAAATGCGGTAGCAAAATCGACGACACCAGTCTTTTAAACTTGTTTCAGCACTTTCACATAACTGAACACAACTGTTATCTTTTAAAACACTGAACAAATAGTTAAAGTCGCGTAAATCTTTATGTGCGCGTGCGCATAAAGCAACGTGAATAACAAGATTTGTATTAAAATTTGGAAAATACATTGCGAGATTAGCTTGGATACAACGAGGTGTAAATCAACACTGATTTTAAAGTTACTAATAGTGACCTATTTATATAAAATCCAGGTATCCCAGGTATCCTTTGTTAAATATTGCAAGGTAATTAGTTATTGTGATAATTAGTAAATGATGCATGCTAAATTAGTGTATTAAGAGCCATTTAGTAATTAAATAATAGCAATGTTCTTATCAGTAATCATTAGTGCATCAGTTTTATATGTAAACCTTAAGTCCCTAATTATATATCCTAATTAGCTTATATCTTCTCTAATTGGCTGCTCAGAAATGTTATTGTAATAAGGTAAACCTTTAGAAAAACGGTTTTAATCAACAAAATAAACAAAAAATAAAAAAATTGTGTTATAAAATAAACATCACTCTTTATCCCAGAAAGTGCACATTTGGCGCACTATGTGTCTTAGTATTATATATAGCTCTTAGTATTAGCATTATGATATTAGAGACCGCTACTTGAAACAAGCCCGGAATCAGGAGGGAGAGAGCTCGATACACTCATTTTCATAGTAAAATTTCACATTTTCTCAAATTACTCCCGAAATATGGGAGTTATGAAGAAATTCATCACCACAAGTTATGAAGGCATTAAGTAATCGAATAAGATGGCATCATTAGTTTGGCATAATTTTACTCTTTTTTTTCGGACATGTCTACGTCCAACCGCTCCCATACATTCGTTCCACTGTGCGGTAGAACAATTTCCGTGAAGCCTTTATGCTCGCTTGAACTAAACCTAGGCTTCACTTAGTATACATACAAAGTTAGGTGTTTTCTAATGCCGATTTTATGATGTACCAACTTTGGAACTAGACATCTATGGTCAATATTGTTACGTCTGGCCGTAATGGAACATTTTAGGGTTCTCCTTAAATTCTTACCTCCATCTCTTCATCATGATGCTCCTCCTCTACAATGGGCCTGCTATACTCATCGATGATCTCCTGCTTGATCTCCACTAGCTGGTCACTCCCCATGTCCATATACCCCTGGTCATCGACGACCTCCGTATTCTCTTCTATGAACACTTTCGTGTGCGTTTGTAGGTGTTTCCGTAAGTGGTCTTTACGGTAGAAGGCTAAAATAAAGATTTTTGTGATGTGATATAAAGACTGCTGCTGGCCGCTACTGAATTATTCGAATATTATTTTATTTTAAGTATATAAAAAGGCCCCAGAAAGGGCGTGAGTTTATGTATGTGTATGTTATTTTGCTCTAAATTCATTGACATAACAAGTCGGATATTCTACCTTTTCCCGTGATGCGGGCGAAGATAGCACAACCGCTGTACCTCAGAGTAGTCGCCAACTTTATTTTTGTCAAAAATGTGGTTTAAGGTACCCAGAAGTTTAATAATATCTATCCTTGTCACGTCAATTCAAGGAAACGGCATTTACGACTAGCCCTAGAATGTCGGGCATTAGACTATGCTATAACAACCATAGGCGCCGGGAGCGGGGTGTAAGAGGGTGCACTTGAACCTCCCTGGTTTCAAAATATAATAAAGGTGTAACCACATTCAAAGCTAAGTATAAAAATATCCGAAAACGCCTTAACCTATTCGAGGTGAGAGCCTAAAATATTCCTCTCAATTTATTTTAAAGCTTTTGTGCATAAGTCGACAAAGTACCGAACTCCTATTTCCGAAAATCTAATCGACCCTAGGCGGGGTACTAACATTAACGAGCTTGCTTCGCTCGCATTTGCAACCTACGCCACTCCGTCTTAATTCTTAAGCTTTTTTGTATAAATCGACACAGTTAGTCCCCTTTCTGTATGAATGGACAAAATAAAACCTGTCCCATTCGAGGCGGATGAAAAAAATTATCGAGCTCGCTTCGCTCGCTCTTGCATCCTACATTCTCTTAATTATTAAGCTTTCCTGCATAAGTCGATAAAGTTACTATTTGTAACTATGAATGGACAAACGCTAACCTAACATATCCGAGGTGAGCTGCAAAAATGATCGAGCTCGCTTCGTGGTGCTGAAGATGGACCCTCCCTGAAAATAAACTTGCCGGCGCCCATGATAACAACACTTCAGATAATGTTCCTAAACATTTGTATGTCTATACATATTATAAAGTCCCTTTTCGTGTTGGTCTATGTGACCGCGTTTTTCTTGGCACAACAGATTTTGATGTGGTTTTCACCATCATTTAGAGAATTTAATCCAGGAGGTTTATATGCATAATACATTAAAATTAAAATAATATAAAATAAAGAAATGTCGCTGTTTTGTCAAGTCGTATAAACCGTGCGAAGCAGGGTCAGCTCGCTATTGAATTAGTCAGTCAGGTAGTCAGCTTGGGGTTGGTCATGGCATTCTATCTATTCAATTGTAAACAGATCTCAAGGAGGACAAGGGTGGGATAAAAACCGTTATTATTATTACACATACTGTATGACCTTCACCCCTTTACTTGTCATTTGGACAGAGATTCAAACAGAATCACTTTGGTATCTGCTTATGTAATATGATTGTCCCTGAACCCCTTAAAGTTTGTTGTCCTTTTCGCCTCAACCACAATTTACTTGATTTATACATATTAAGCTTGGCAAAGATTTTATTTTGAAGAAGTTGCAATTTTATAATTTTTTTGGATTTATCAATCAGTTCATGTTTCTCTTCAAAAAATAACATCTCCAAACTACCTTTCTGGTTATACGCGAGAAAAACACATGGATAAAAAATATGCCATACATGATTTATACCTGTAAAACTAATGTAATACAGAATCTGAAGTTTTTTATCCCCACCAAAAAATAAGTGTTATAAGTTTGTAGTGTGTATCTGTGTGTCCGTCTATGGCGTCATAGCTACGGAACGGATAAACCGATTTTGATTATTCTTATTTGTTTTAAATCAACAGATTTAGAGTAAAAAATACAAACAGAGGAACCTGATTTTCTAAATTGCCAATGCCCAGTACACAGCACAATCTGTTTCACCCCTATTAGCTGTTTTCTGTGTTTACTTCTTCCCATATAAAAGTAGGTATTCAGTCTGTTCAAGTGACAAATATTAGTCTGGTTTAGTCAAGTAGATATTTAATTAGGTTTACTTTATAATTTGGTGTCTGAGTGAGGCTGGGGTGAGGGGATTAGCACAAGCAATGATAGGCCTATGCCCAGCTGTTTGTGAGATCAAACTGTGATGTTAATGATGATTAAGTGTCTATAGTAACAGAACACACTTACATTTATTGCACACAGGACAAGCCTCACTCTTGTCCCCGCTGTGTATGGACCGGTGAATGTTCAGATGTTCTTTCCTCTTGAATGCCTTCCCACAGTCAGGACAGACATGAGGCCTGACTTCTTGGTGTTCTAGGGTATGCCTGTCTAGGTGTTCCTTGCGTTTTAGCCTATTGGAGAGAAATTATGGTAGGGTTGAGTAGGAATAAAGTTGTTTTAGTGTGTCCAATGTATGCTATGTTTAAAGATGATTTTTATTCTTAAATTAGATTTAGAAAAGTGGTATAGAATTAGATAAGTAAGAAATATTGTATGATTTAATTTTTATTGGTTAATGTTAGTTATGATCAAGACTAAATTATTAGATATAGTCTTATTTTAATGTAAAATAAATCCTTTAGATTGTGTATCTACTTTATTTTAATATTTAAACTGAATTAGTTGATGAATTTAAGGTAATGTTTAGTGTTTATTTAAGTATGTTTTTTCAAAGGCCATAAAAGCACTGATTCTTACAGAAAAGGAGCATTATTGCTGCTATAAATGTAATAAATGATATATATTGTATAAGATTAAGAAAATTAAACATACCCAGTGCCACATATCCCACAAAGGTACCTATAGTCCTTGTTATGGACCAGCAGATGCCTCTCAAGCTCCTCCTTACTATAGTACCAGGCTGAGCATTCCACACAGGAGTAGTGCACCATTCCATCAGGCTTCTTCACTATCATAGCCAACTTATTTTTTGCTAACATACTCCTTTTTATTGCCAACTCCAAGTTTGGTACTGGCTCTGGAAGAAGCTCTTTGAATGATTGACAGTTAAAATAAAAAATCTATTTATAAAAATAATGCCATACCATTATTACTGTCCATGTTCCTCACAGTAAACTATCACCTGAAATACCAAACTTTTTATATCAGATTTTTTTTCTTCAGATTAGAAACTTCTAACGTCGTTTTAAACAACTTTCCCACACGCGCGCAACCGTTAGAAAGGGCAAGGGCCAAAAAAACTGAACTTGAATTTGTGATCCCTTCCCCTTCCAACGGATATCGCCCAAGGCCCAAAAGCTCCCCTCTGCTTAGGGGTGACTACCCTTTGTCTACCCAAACTTCCCCTAAAGGAGGGGAGGGAACCCCACTCCGTACTCGACCCGATAGGAGGGGTGGATTTACCTTGCCCGAGCCCGACATTGATTCAAAATCCTCTACCTGAATCCCAAACCGGGTTTAAAAACGTCGAACTATTAAATAATGCTACACGAAACACTCATACTTGTAACCATTTAATATTATTTTTCTTTTAGCGCGCGCGAAAAAGTTCTGTAACTTACACAAAGCAACATGTTTTAATTATTGTCATTGCAACATAATTATACTTACGATTTCGTCATTTAACACTTCACAAAAGTTCAGTATAGACAATTCAAACACAAAGTAAATTAAAAACAATGAACTCCGAAAATGAATACGAAAATAAAAATACTCGAAAAAATCGGACACAGACGCGCACTCCCCAGACAAACCGTTTTGAAAGTGACTAGCAGTGTTGCCCGCAATGCTCACTTTCACGTCTGAATTTTGAAAAAGTAAATCCTAAGGCAAAGATTTGTTCATTATCTTACTCATACAAGATAAACGATTCCTATAGCTGCCTCAAAGTTAATGTACCACACAAAGATTGGAGTAAATAAAGGCGAATGATTTTCCACTATAAGACGGAATTTGAGCAACATATTCATGCCATTAATTTTCTAGGCCAAAGAAAAGATAGATGGATTGTGTGAGGAATGACATTAGATAACAGACAAAAGATAACGTGACGGTGACGCTTGACAGGTAAGAATAGAAGAAGAAAACGTGTAGCGCCGGCCCCATGGAACATGGAACAGGGGCAGGAAAACGATGATGACATTCATGCTAGTTTGATAGTGCAAGATTATAGAAAAATAATGATTTTATTAATTCTATAGACAGCGACAAACATTCGAAGAAATGTTGAAATAATAATAAATACTAACAATCAGTGTATTTGGCAACACTGCTAGGATAAAAGTTAGTTGTCAAAAAATAATCTATGAACCAATGAATCAAAACAAATGATGTGTGACATGAAACAATGTGTCTGAATATCAGTTTGGCGGTGATCAATCATTCAAACCGATTCAAACCCATTATAGTCATGCTTTCAGGTTTTTGGCTACCAACAATAATAAGTTATTGGTTTGTGTATTCCCAAACTACAGAATAAAAACAGCGATTTCTAGACAAACGAGAAAACGTCAATCTATTTTTACTAACTGTCACTCGCTCGTTATTCAAGTGTCAAACAAAGTTTATCACATCACGAAACGATCACACGTTCATCCATCAACTAATCAAAATTAATTAGCTGTTATTTCCGTCGAAATTCACGCATAGATCCGAAAACTAACTAAAATGTCTTATGATAAAAAACTTGTTGATCTAGCAATTAAGCTATTTTCGATAGATGCTGTAAAGTTTGGGGAGTTTACAACGAAGAGCGGCATCAAAACTCCTGTTTATTTTGATTTGAGGGTTATAGTTAGTTACCCTGATGTTATGGTATGTGTTTCAAATTGATTAATTAATTGCTCCTCAATTATTAAATCCAAACAAATATTCCACGTAGAAATGTCGTGTTTTTCTAATATTTTAACTTTCTTGGGACTAATTCATGTTTACGGTTTTACTCACGTGTTTCGGGTTCGTCAGTAGTCGGTACTGACTAGTTTCGTACTTGAACGGAGCTCACCCGAATTAACATGAATCAAATTTTAACACTAGTAAACGCTTCTAAGCTGATATCTCAAATAATTAAAATAAAAAATAAAAGCAGACTTCATTTATTTACAAATATTTTACCCTTGTATTATAGTTTTTTTCTTTTTGTAGGAATCAATATCAAACCTGTTATTGGAAATTGCTATGAAGGATATGAAATTTGATCACTTATGTGGTGTGCCATACACTGCCTTGCCCATTGCTACAATACTCAGCATATTAACCAAGAAGTCTATGCTAATGAGACGCAAGGAAACAAAAGCTTATGGTACTAAGAAATCTATTGAGGGCCACTACAAGGCTAACCAGACGTGCCTTATAGTTGAAGATGTGGTTACATCTGGCTCCAGTGTGCTTGAAACTGTAAGAGACTTACGCAAAGAAGGTCTGATAGTCACAGATGCAGTCATTATATTAGACAGAGAACAAGGAGGCAGCAAAAATCTTGAAGTAGATGATGTACAAATTAAATCTTTGTTTACCATGTCTAGTTTGATTGATATATTGGTGAAGAATGGGAAGATTACTGAAGATACAGTGGTAAAGGTTAAAAATTACCTCAAGGAGACACAAGCTCCTGTTATTGGTAAGAATATAAAACATTTATTTGAACTCACACTATTTGGTGTCAGATTGTCAGTTGACTGAATGCATTGTTAGTTGCTTTCATTGATATGATTGTTAAATTTTTCAGATAAGCCATTGGACAGAATCTTGCTTACTTATGAAAAGCGTGCTGAACTAGCCAAGAATGGTATAGCAAAACAACTGTTCAGCATAATGGCAACAAAGAAAACAAACTTGTGCCTCTCGGTTGACTTGACATCTACTACGAAGATTCTAGATCTACTAGAAAAAGTTGGGGAGCATGTTTGTCTAGTAAAGACCCATGCGGATATTATCGAAGACTACAACAATGATTTTATTGTGAGAATCAAACAGCTGGCTGACAGATTTAACTTTTTAATACTAGAAGACCGAAAGTATGCTGATATTGGTTATACGGTCTCCTTGCAGTATTTGAAAGGGTTGTACAAAGTTGGAGAATGGGCAGATTGTGTGACTGCCCATTCATTGCCTGGTGAAGGAATACTCAAAGCTCTATGTTCACCAAATGGTGTCAATCGGGGTGTGTTCTTATTGGCTGAAATGAGCAGTGAGGTAAGATTTATTTTATTACTTTTATTAACCGATAAAGCCCCAATGGCTCCGAATAGGAGCCCTCGCGGCGCGCGATTTGAAAGTAGTTATCGAATAAAAATGTTTTTTTTGAGATTGAGAGATGACGTTATTGAGCCACGGGCCTGAGCGGTTAAGTCATTTAAAAGCATGTGTGATTTATATTTGAATGGTTTTTTTTTTGTCTGCAGGGAAACCTAATAACACCAGACTACAAAGAAGCAACAGTAGCTATGGCATCTAAATATCCAGAGCTGATCACTGGGTTTGTCTGTCAGAATAAGGACACTTTCCAGAACCCAGGTCTCTTACAGCTGACTCCAGGAGTACAGCTGGAAAGCAGTAAAGATGATCTGGGCCAGGTCTACAATACTCCAGAGAAGGTTATCTTAGAAAAGGGTGCTGACATTATAGTTGTGGGTAGGGGCATTGTAGCGGCAAAAAGCCCAGAGGCCCAAGCAGTTATTTATAAGGATATTTTGTGGAAATGTTATTTGAAAAGAGTGTCTGGAAAACTTGAATAGGAAAATTATGTAATTCTGTGTTCTTTATGTGCTACCTAAAGAGGTACTCATTAAGTTTTTCTAAAATTTTACATTTCGTTAACCCATTATCATGTTCTAAGTAAGTTTATGTATGTTACTAGAAATAAGTGGTACTGTTCCATAGACTTGAATATTCCAAGGACCAATAACTGTTGTGATAGCATATCATAGGTAGTAATATAACTAACTTTTTGGTGCTAAAACCCAATATATTTAGTGCCTAAGCATTCCTAGGTGTTATTGCACCAATAAAACACATTTAACTTTACTAACCTTTTGACCGCCACAGTCATGTATAGATGACAGACCAAAATGTGCCCAGTACGCCCCGGTCATGACTACATGACAGGTTTTAATTAATAATTCGTAGCTTGGCGCCGAGGGCACGTTTTTGCTATTTTGACGTGGCGGTCAATAGGTTAAAATATAAGCTATATAAGTAGTATATTCATGTTATGATCTAATAAATAGCGAAATTTATCCAAAATCTTTGGCTATTATTTTCCTAGACCCTTTTATGATGATGAAAAAAAATGAAGTAGGCTCAGCTGCGTAAATTGTGGAGGGCACAAGAGACCAGTTTAATAGAGTTTACAAGATAATATAGGAGTTCAAAGAGAGATTGGTTGCACCACCCAAGCTGGCCTCATTTACAGGAACCGGTAATATTTCTAAGGAAAATTGGAAATACATAATGTTTGTAAAGGCGCCTTGACGATGAAAATATCGCAAAAAGCGCAGGGCAAGTTTGGTGATAAACGTTTTTAGGGTTCCGCACCTCAAAGGAAAACACGGAACCCTTATAGGATCATTCGTGTCTGTCTGTCCGTCTGTCACAGCTGATTTGCTCCGAATCTAATGGACTATTTAAGTTGAAACACATGTGAATTTCTGTGATCCAAACACCAACGAGTAATATGAGGTGATGGTTACTTTTGGGGGACAAATATGAAAAAAAAAAAAAAAAAAATTTTGCAAACTGTACCATGTGACTTATAAAACGAAAGGGCTTGTTGTGAGGGTCTTAAATATATATTTTTTATTATTTTTAATGAATAGTTAATTAAGAAAATTGACAATTTCCCCACCCCTTATCTTCAAAACTACTGAGCCTAAAATTTTGAAAAAAATACAGAAAATAGTTGTTTACATAAATTACACATAGATTACAGGAAAACCTTTCAGAAGTTGGTGGTTGATAGTTGGCTGGGTGGTGTTAAAATAACATGGTAAATCTCTTTTTATGTGTGTTTCATTTGCAGTTGGAATGTATGGAAGAACATGTTTTTCAACTATAATGTTAAGTTTGTTCTTGGGATAAAAAACGTGTTAGATAACATATTCATTGTATGGAAACCTCAACACGCGAGTTCAACTCGCACTTGTCCGGTTTTGTTTTATTTTACAGTATGACGCAAGGCCTTTGCTCTGCAGTGCGATGGTGGATGATAGAGAAACAGACGCAGCCCAATACAATAAGGAGCCGCAATTTGATTACGAATAGTTATTAACGAAAGAACCTGCTAGAGCCTGCTACTATTTATTACAAGGAACAAATATTATTGTTATTTTAATTTATTAAAGCTGGTATCCCTACACAAAACTGTCATGTAACTCATGTTGTCAATATCAAAGAAACGTCAAAATTGATAATGATGACTGCAGTTTTGTACGCAACAAAACAAAACAAAACATCATTATTAATTTAGAAATGGATTATATAGTTAAGGAATTAGGGATAAGTAATAAAAATATATTCCCCACTGCCTCACCCGGCCTTTACACCGTCGTCGTCCACACAAGCTGGTTGAAGGCATGGATAAAAAACCTCGAAGTGGATGCCTCACTGAACAATGTAGATTTTACCTTGCAACCTGGTGAAAGTGTACCTTATCCGTGGCGAAAAATATTTATGAGGGTATGTATCTATTCATCAATACAATAAAAAAAAGTTTTTTCTGCTAGAACCGCTTATTAATCAAATAAATTGTATTAAAGGTATTGAATAAAAAAGTGTCCAAGGTTCTTCCACTACCTCGATACAAGCTCAATGAAAATACGAATGAGACGCCCCTCACGTTTTCTCAATTACTGCAATATGTATCACAAAGTAACCAAAGAACATTGTGGAAAGAATCTTATAAGAAGTACTGTCAGAATAATGATAGCAGTAAAGAAAGTACCATAGTGAATCTATTAGAGCACGATCAGCTGATGTCTGAAGTATTGCTTCGCTTGTATGGATGTAATATAATTAGGGTAAAGTGTGATGGAGCTGGACATATAGAGTACAAAGAGATAATACCTAATAAACATGTTTTAAAAATGTATGAAACACATGGTAATCTTCTAGCAGCTATGTTCACTATAGAATCAGATAATAACTTCTACATTATATACAGAGGACAGTATGAGAATACTCTTCTAGATTGTCTGAACTTCAGTCCTAATCTAATAGATATGAATTACAGCCGCGGCTTGTTTATTGTGTACCAATTGTTGAATTTATCAAAGGCAATGAGTGAAAGAGGGTTGAGCTTAGGAATGCTAACTCTTCAAGACATTTATTTGTCTGAGAATTTATGGCTGCAAGTGTTGCCAATGATGACAAACAATATCCAATGCTTGGATGCATCCCTGATTATTGAACACAATAAAAGTAAGCAGACCACTCCTGCAATAAGTCAGGCCCCCCCTGGAAAGAGGGGGGAGGAGTGGTGCTGGCGCAAAGAGGCTGTACAGCTGGAAAAACTGTGCATGCTGTGGGTCAGGGGCAGGATATCCAACCTGGACTATCTCCTACACCTGAACATGTTAGCTGGAAGGTCTACCAATGATCCTCAAGCACATTTTATGGTTCCTTGGGTGACTGATTTCTCTTCTAGATGTGGTAAGTTTTTGTAGTACATAGTTGTAAATGCTTTTGTTTTGTTTGTTACAAGTGTGTTTATTATGATTCATGTTGTTATCTACTGCACAGATGCTCCTAAATTATCAGTAATGTTTGTAATGTAAATAATTGTATAGGCACAGTTAATTACAATGTAACTAGTAGTATACTATTAAATATAACTTGGGTTATGTGATTAGAACTAAGTTATTTAAAATCAGTAAACAATTGCTTTATTTTCTAATACTAACAAAAGTAAAATGAAGTATTTTTTTTATTTTACCAAAACAAAAAACGGTTCAACTAATTTATTTTCATTAATTCTACATTAGTAGGAAGTCAATGCTTATCTTATGTAACAATACTAATCATAATCTGCATAGCCTATAATGTTCCCACTGCTGGGATACAGGCCTCCCCCTTCGAGAGGGAGTGAGCTTGTAATCCACCATGCGGACCCAGTGCAGTAGTTCGCATTATCTATACCCATGATGTGTTGCAAGTAATTTAAAAACCATTGCAGATGAAAGCGCGCCGTACTCCGTGTCGCTTATTTTTTCGTAGCTGTTACCCTACGGCTACAATGTCGCGATAACGCGAACTATATTTCGCGCGCTCTCCGTTGTACAGCGAGACGTCAAGCGCTGTACAACGGAGAGCGCGCGAAGTGTACCTAGTTCGCGTTGTCGCGACAGTGTAAGCGCAGGGTAACCGCCAGTTTCTCGAATAAAAATCGCGGTTTTCGGTAGTTGAGCGGTTAATGTGACCAGTTGTCAAGCGCGCATAAATTGCCAATTGCAGCAGTTTACGCGCGCTTGACAATTTGTCACAATAATTTTGCGACAATTTTAGTTCGAGAAATTGGCCTTAAGCCCTGGTTCAACAACTCTGCTGTGATGCTAGCCGTTATGTTACCAACGAAAATATAAGTTCGGGTTTAGAAACGTATAAACTTACATAACTTTAGTTCGCCAATAAAACATTCATTCAATTCGTAGGAAGGAACTGGCGTGACCTAATTAAGTCGAAGTACCGCCTGAACAAGGGCGACAGACAGCTCGAAATGACTTATGATGTGAGCAGCTGTACCGACCAGATACCGCACCATGTTTCCGATGCCTTGTCAGATATTACATGCTACGTCTACTTAGCGCGCAGGTAAGGTGTTCGAAGATTATATTAGAGATTTATGTTCCCTTCAGGGAATATGGTTTGTTTTTGATTTACGACGTTAGGAGCTGTACCGACCATATACCGCACCACGTTTCTGACGCGTTGTCCGATATCACATGCTACGTCTACTTAGCGCACAGGTTAGTGTGCTCGAATTTGAGTTTTATTTGAAGGGAATATAGTCTGTTTTTGACTAACGACGTTAGTAGCTGTACCGACAACACCACGTTTCTGACACGTTGTCCGATATTACATGCAACGTATACTTAGCGTGCAGGTTAGTACACGCCAAAATGATACTTATTTGTAAGGAAATATGTTTTTTTTTTTACTTTTGACGTCAGCAGCTGTACCTACCAGATACCACACCATCTTTCTGATGCCGTGTCCGATTTTACATGCTACGTCTACTCAGCGCGCAGGTTAGTGCACGCAAATTTGAGATTTATGTGAAAGGGATACAGTTTGTTTTTGACCTAGATGATGTCAGCAGCTGTAGCGACGAGATACCACACGCGTTGTACGATATCACATGCTACGTCTCCTTAGCTCGCAGGTTAGTGTGCGCGAATTTGAGATTTATGTGAATGGAATATGGTCGGTTTTTGTAAGTTTGAAGTGTAATTACAGGAACATACTAATGATTGATCTGTCTGTGTGTAATTTATCTTTGTAGTTGTTTTTTCGGGTGTATTGTGTTGGGCTTAGTCAGTATGAAAAACTGGAAATAAATAGCTTATTTATATTGCTACACAATTCATTTTATCTAGGTATTTGTATAGGTAAAGTATGAGCTAGTATTTAATTTCAATATTTTCCTCAATACATTGCATTGTACTTATTTATAAGCTGTTTATTTTAACACAGAAAACACAACAAATATAATTGGCAACTTAATATCATAAAGACACCTTTACTAAATTTTATCGTAATAAATTCTCTTCTAGAACACCAAAAGAAGTACTCTGCAAATACGTACGAAACAAGTGGGTTCCCGCGGAGTACCCCGCATCGATACAGCGCATGCAAGAATGGACGCCAGACGAGTGCATACCCGAGTTCTACACGGACCCCACCGTGTTTAAGAGCATACATGAAGATCTGCCGGTAAGAGAACATTTGAGCAAGGAATACTCATAGCGAAATGAAATCATAGGTACATATTTTTCTTCTCCTCTCGTATAAGCTGTAAGCTCCCGGCCCGGTGGTCACATACAGGACAAAGTACAGGGTGTCCGGTGGCAGAATCAGGAATTAAAAGTTAAATTAAAAAAGAACTTCTAATGATATACGTTTATTTCAAAAACTATTACAAAGAAGACAAGTGCGGATTTTATTGTTTAAAAATTATTTCGTCTAAATGTTGACCGTCACGTCGGACGCACTCTTGGAATCTGGCCTCCGTATTTCGTGCCACTCGCTGGAGAAGTGATGTCGGGATATCATTAACCTCGCGAACGATATTTTCCTTTAGTGCCGAGATGGTCGCTGGGTTTGTTTCATAGACTTTACATTTGAGGTACCCCCACAGAAAAAAGTCCATAGGGGTAAGATCCGGTGACCTGGGTGGCCAGAATATGTCCCCAAAACGGCTTATCAGTTTGTTAGGGAAGAAATCACGCAGTACCGCCATAGTCTCTCTGGCCGTGTGCGGCGTGGCGCCATCTTGCTGAAACCATGAGTGTGTACTGAAGGAAGGATGTTCTCTCATTATTGGCAGAAAATAATCGTTCAGCATACGCCGATAAGAGACACCGTCCACAGAAATTGCTTGCCCATGATGATTTTCAAAAAAATATGGCCCAATTATTCCATTGCTTGATAATGCACACCAAACCGTCACTTTGGGACTGTGAAGTGGCTTTTGATGTTTTAAACGGGGGTTCTGTCCTTTAGGTGACCAATAACGGCAATTTTGCTTATTTACGCTTCCATTTAGATGAAAATAGGCTTCATCACTCCAAAAAATAGTGTTTACCGTACGAAAGCGCTCCAACATTGTTTCACAGAAATTTTTACGTAAATTGTAATCGTTAGGTTTAAGCGCTTGCACAATTTGAATTTTAAAGGGGTGAAATCTAAGATCCTTGTTCAATATTTCATGCACAATAGTTTTCGGAAGTCCCAGGGCAGCCGCTCTCTTACGCACGGACTGACGCGGGTTATCGTGCAAACTGGTCGCGACGAGTTCAATATTTTCATTTGTTCTCGATGTCCGGCTGGGCCCCGGCCGTGGGCTGTTTGCTGCTGAACTTGTTGTCCGAAACCTTCGCACCCATGATCGAATCAAATCTTCACTTGGGGCATCACGTAAACGTCGAATATTGTAACGTGAACAAAATCTACGACGAGCAGTTGCACACGAATCATTGGCCTTGAAATACGCTTCGATTGCGAACGCACGTTGTTCACCCGTCCACTGCGACATCGTGACTAAAAAACCCGCACGAATGACGAAGCTAATGCGGCCCCCTCCCCGCTCCTACGCTTAGCGGTTTGGGAGAAGCTTCAAATTCAAAACCTAATTCTGCCACCGGACACCCTGTACTTCGGTAACCCAGGTACCATTAGTGAGATTGTCAGTACCATCAAGGCGTTGCTGGCCTTCCTTGAGGAGCTGGGGTGGATCATAATCTGTTTCCCACCTGTTCGCAAAATACGCGCATTGACGTGGAGTTGCGGACACCAGCCCATATTACCTATTATCTAAGGATTACCTAAATAAGGAATAGAAAATTAGGAATTAGGACATTTTTCTTCTCCTCGTACTAACGAGAGGAGAAGAAAAATTTTATTAGCACTAGTTGTCTGGCATTTTTGCTGAACTGGGCCTTTTTAGCGCAGCCGTGAGGCACACTTTCCTGTTAATTTCTTACATCGTACTTTACACTTTTTTTTTATTTTTATGCTTTTTTATCTTCTGTATATTATATTATTGTGTGCCTTTTAGTCTGTGCTAAATAAATGTATTTTCTTCTTTCTTTCTTTCTTTACTAAATCACGCCGTGATAATAAGATTAGCCAGTCAGCACGTTGGTACTGCGACTGACGAAAAGTTGCCCAGTGCGCTAGGCAATCTTTTTACGACGGCATGAAATATAGCTGTGTGGTTCATACCTACACGATAAGAGAAGCAAGAACACCCGAGTCTACGTATATACGAGGTGCATTCAATAAGTACCTAGCCTCATCGCCAGAAGCCGCTGTAGTTTCAAAAGAGTTTTACCACAGTGTAGCACAAACTTTTTAAATTCTTTTTTCAAATTTTCATTCTAATCCCTTCATTTGTTTTAATTTGACAACTTATGGAAGCGAACGTGTCGATCGGTTTTACAAAAATGGAAAAAGAGCAATATCGTTCGGTGATTCGATTCCTATTTTTGGAAGGGAAAACGCGCATCGAAATCAAAGAGCGCTTGGATGCTGTGTACGGTGACTCTTCTCCATCGATGGCCACCGTCAAGAATTGGTTCAACGAGTTTGCACGTGGCCGTACGTCGGTTTTTGATGAACCACGTCCAGGTGCACCGAAAACAGCTGCTACGGAGGAAAACATTAAAAAAATCCATGATTTCGTATTGGCAGATCGCCGATTGAAGGTTCGGGAGCTAGCTGAGACTGTAGGCATTTCAGAAGGAACAGTGCATCATATTCTTCACGAGGAACTCGGCATGAGAAAGCTGTCGGCGCGATGGGTGCCGCGTTTACTCACACCAGAAAACAAGCGCAACCGTGAGACCACATCGGAGACGTGTTTGGCGCTGTTTAAGCGGAATCCAGCGGAGTTTTTGCGTCGTTTTGTGACCGTCGATGAAACCTGGATCCACTGGTACACACCAGAGACCAAGGAGCAATCAAAACAATGGATCCAGACCGGGGAACGTGCTCCAAAGAAGGCGAAAACTGTAAAATCGGCCGGAAAAGTTATGGCCACCGTTTTCTGGGATTCACAAGGTGTGATCTACATCGATTACCTCGAGAAGAGTAAAACAATTACAGGGCTTTACTATGCCGATTTATTGGGCCGATTCGACGCCGAATTAAAGAAAAAACGACCCCATCTGGCGAAGAAAAAAGTGCTGTTTCACCACGTCAACGCACCGGTTCACACGTCTGCCGTTGCCATGGCCAAATTGGTCGAATTACGCTACGAATTGTTGCCCCATCCACCGTATTCTCCAGATTTGGCCCCTTGTGACTTCTTTCTGTTTCCTAATCTGAAAAAATCACTCGCCGGGAATAGATATGGATCGAATGAGGAGGTCATCGCCGCCACGGAGGCCTATTTTGCAGAGTTTGACAAAAACTATTTTTCGGACGGGTTAAAAAAGTTGGAGCATCGTTGGGCTAAGTGTATCGAACTAAAAGGAGACTGTTGAAAAATAAATTGCCACTTTTCCAAAATTTTCGTTTACTTTTTGTAGGCTAAGTATTTATTGAATGACCCTCGTACGAGGGTGACACTGAAAGTTCTTAGAAAATCAAAAACTGAACAAACTAGCAAGTTATTAGTTTTATTATATCTTTTCAAAATAGTGTCCATTTACATCAATACATCGCTGCATCAGATGGAACCACTGAGAAATGCACTTTACCCACTCGTCCTTAGGGGTCTCTTCGACGGCATTTTGAAACGCAGCCACTGCTTCCTCGGCGTCCATAAAACGTTTACCTCGAAGTTTTTCTTTTATTTTCGGAAATAAATAAAAATCGCAAGGTCGAGGCGAGGCGAGGTCGGGGCTACAGGGCGGGTGACTCAGTAATTCCACGTCTGAGGTCGCAAAGTAGTAGATTGCTTGGCGGTGTGCGACGAGGCGTTGTCGTGTCGAAGGAGGATCCTACTGCGAGGTCGTTTCTCCCGAACTTTTTCCAAGACAAGTGGCAAACAATTGTTAGTGTACCACTCTGCAGTAACTGTTTTTAGATCCTCTAAAACAATTGTTGCGTAATGACCTGTCCTTCCGAAGAACGAGGCCACCAATTTTCCCCCACACATTTTCCCCACGCTTCGACCTCTCTTCACTTTAGTTGGCAACTCCTCGAAAGGAAACACCCAGACAGCAGACTGTCTCTTAGTTTCAGGATCATAACAATAAATCCAGCTTTCTCTCACCCTTAAGTATGTCGAACACAGCATTTGAGTCACCTCCGTTAAATCTTTGAACCATTTCACGACACCAATCAACACGATGGAGTTTTTGGGCCTCTGTCAAATTTTGAGGTATCCACCGGGCACAAAGCTTCCTGACCGCTAAATGTTCATGGAGGATTTTGGGCACTTGACTCATACCGATGCCTAAGCTTGTCCGAATCTGCTAAGTCACTCTTTTGTCAGTCTCTATCATACGCCGCACAACACTGATGTTATCTTCGGTCGTCGCCGTAGAAGGCCGTCCCTCACGTAGATCATCGGTGAGATTAGTACGACCACGTTTAAACTCATTAAACAAGTTGTAAACAGTGCCACGAGATGGGGCTTCATCGTGACTAAATATAACTTTGTTGTTGACTTAAATGACATCGAAAGTCATAAAAAATCATTGTACGAAAATTTTCTCGCGTTAAATTCATGCTGACGCGACAGACAATTTTCAATTTGCCGCCAAATCGTAAACAAATGACAAATTAATAAAATACATACACAATAATATTGGCAAATAGTTCCATTTTCAAAATTTTAACTGTTTTTTTATTATATCGTTTACAAGTGGCCAGTTCTAAAAACTTTCAGTGTCGCCTTCGTACGGCAAGTACGTTAAAAGTTCAGGCCCAATTGCACCACAAATTTCTAAATGATTTTACTACTAAACATATTTAAAACATCATTCCGTCTTTTCCAACTTCAAACGTTTGACAGTTCAGAAACAGAGCTATGTTTTATTTAGCGATTTGTGGTGCAAGCGGGCCCGCGATTTGTACGTTCAAATACGGGAACAAGCACGAATAGTGGTGGTTTACAGCTATTGTAAGCCAAGCTTATTTTTTTTTTTTTTGTGGGTAATTATCAAATAACTTCTCCCGCTCTGGTCGGAGCGGGAGGCTGTGTCCGACTCTTGCTGACTAAAACCCACCCGTGTTACTTCCGTTGCCTGTGTTGCCAGGGGCCTCGGTAACCGAGAGAGAAGTTATATGATGATTTCCCACCCAAAAAAAAAAAAACCAGTGCCGAACTTACCCCAACTTATTCTTACTTTCAATCTGCGTTTGAAGTGGATATACTTTGAATAGGTCAAAGAACATAATTTGTGTTATTTTCTAGGATTTAGGTATACCGTCCTGGGCGTCATGCGCGGAAGACTTTATCACAAAACACAGGGAAGCCTTGGAAAGCACGCATGTGTCAGAGAACCTCCATCACTGGATTGATATCACTTTTGGTTACAAGTAAGTTTTGTTTTTTTACCTTTACAAGAACTTAATAAATTAGGCATATTTTTACCCGACTACGGCGAAGCAAAAAATAGGTTTATGATTTTAACCAGTATGTTTGTATGTGGATGTGTATGTATGTTCATCTGTTCTCTCATAACTTCTAAACCGCTTATCATAATTTGACAAATGAGGTGTCGTTAGAAGCGTCTTGATCGTCTGGTGTTTATAGGCTATGTGAGATCACATTAAATTGAATATGGCGCTCTAGCTAGAGGACGTAAAGTCATGAACTAAAGGGGTTAATTAGCACATTTCAAATATATATTCTTAGATGTTGCTCGCGGCTAATTGGGAATAATTTTTAAAAACACGCCTCAGATGTGAGCCAAACATTTTCTATCCAAACCTACCCAAAATACATAAATAATAAAAATTATAATCCCAAAATAATTTAAATAACAAATTATTTAAAAAAACAAAAAACCCGACTGCAAAAACACATACCTAACTGAAAAGAGAAAAATAAGCATTATAAGCTATAGAAATTTGGTATCACAGGCGGAGACAAACAAAAGTTACACCATATTTCAGGTTATTGGTTTGTCCCCGCCTGCGATACCAAATTACTATAGCATATAATGCTTGTTTTTCTCTTTTCAGTTAGGTATGTGTTTTTGCAGTCGGGTTTTTTGTTTTTTCATAATTTGTTTTATTTCAAGCTTTTTAGTTTTATTAATATACATATATATATGGAATTGACTCATTACTAGCTTTTATTTGATATCAATATTATTGTAATTTATTAAAAAAAAAAGTTTCCTTCCCGTTTTGTTATATTTGCAGATGCAATATATAAAAATTATATAGCCTATGTCACTCCCACAATGAAGACGAATCTAACGACACCTCTTATGTTAAAATCCATCAAGCCGTTTAGGCTACAGAGCAATAGACATCCAAAGAAATAGACATACATACATACATAATCTCGAAAAACATTACCCTCCTTCGGGGGCAGTCGGGTAAAAAGTAAGTAAGCTTATGATCGCGTACTACTGTTAGAATGTATTGTTTTGTTACGGTAGTTGCAATACGGGGCTTGTGGCTAAATAATAACAGCCGCACGGGTCAATCTATGAGGTTAAGCTCCACTTGCCGGTTGGTCCGTGGGTGGGTGACCATCTTTACTTTACCCCTCCGTGCCTCGGAAAGAACGTTAAGCCGATGGTCCCGGCCGTCATTCGTGGATCTTTGACAGTCTTTACGGGTCGTCAGAAGCACGAAAGTCTGACAACCAGTCTTACCAAGGGGTATCATATTACCCGTACAGGTATTACACTTTTATTGCCACAATAGGGTTGTCGAGCCGTTGGTCCCGGCTGTTAATAGCAGATCTTTGACAGTCGTTACGGGTCGTCAGAAGCCCGAAAGTCTGACCACCAGTATTAACAAGGGGTATCGTATTACTCAGTAACTGGGTTGTAGAGGTCAGATAGGCAGTCGCTCCATGTAAAATACTGGTATCCAGCGGCATCCGGTTAGACTGGAAGCCGACACCAACGTAGTTGGGAAAAGGCAGGCAGATGATGATCGCCTCAAAGAGATGTCGTCAGCACATATAGTAGAGGTCCACTAGGGCCGATGCCTGCCGGGGTCGCGGGAAGGTACTTATGGGTCACCGAGGCCCCTGCAACACAGGCAACAGGAAGGAATACGGGTGGGTTTTAGTCAGTAAGAGTCTGACACACCCTCCCGCTCCGCCCAGAGCGGGAGAAGTTATTTGATGATTACCCAACCCCAAAAAAAAAAAAAAAAAGAGGCAGATGATGATGATGAGGGTAGTTGGCATACGAACATGGCTATCCTCTGAACAACACTATGAATATGTATTAAATACATTAAAATATATTACGTGTAAGTTGTTTATTTCATCATAATCAGCCTATAATGTTCCCACTGCTGGGACACAGGCCTCCTCTCTGGGGGAGGGAGTGGGCTGTAATCCACCACGCGGGCCCAGTGCGGGTTGGTAGATGACACATGTCTTCGAATTTTTGGTTCTAGGACATGCTGGTTTCCTCACGATGTTTTCCTTCACCGTTTTGAGAGCAGTGGTGATGAAATTATTTACACAAAGTGAAACGCCTGTCTGGGATCGAACCCACGACCTACGACTCGTAAGTCGCGGCCGTTACCACTGGGCCACCACTGCTCTACAGTTGTTTATTTAATAGACAATAAATATTGAAGAGTTTGTACATACCAATTTCAGATGTGAATATTTTTTTGTTTCACAATTTTAAGAGCGTGATTTTTCAGTAGTCGGGTTTTAGTTTTTGAATATAGTTTTCAAATAAATTCTGGTCTGAAAGAGTTGTGTTGGTTTTCGAATAGTAAAACCAGAGTCACGTGATCACATTTTATGAAATGTCAGTCGTAACGATACAGGTGACCAGTATAATCTATTGTTATTAAATCTATTCTTATAAGTTGATGTGACGGTCAGCAAACAACACAACAGGCAAAGCTAGTGCGAATCAGCCAATAGTAGGTAAATATATAGTTTTGAGACGCATCGGATGACGTTATAAACGTGTCATACATGAGTTCACGATACACTATGCTTTAATTTAGAATCTCAGATAGTTTACATCATTACTTACTCAACTGTGTGGTGGCCCAGTAGAGACGGCCGCGACTTACGAGTTGTAGGTCGTAGGTTCGAAACCAGACAGGCACTTTACTTTGTGTAAATTATTTCATCACCACTGCTCTCAAAACGGTGAAGGAAAACATCGTGAGGAAACCGGCATGTACTAGAACTAAAACTTCAGACATGTGACATCTACCAACCCGCATTGGGCCCGCGTGGTGGATTACGGCCCACTCCCTCTCACAGAGAGGAGGCCTGTGAGCCTATAATGTTATGTTCCCAGCAGTGGGAACATAACATTATAGGCTGATTATGCTACTTACTCCACTATATATTTTAGCGTTATGTGTGTTACGCGTGTGTAGTCTTATTTGATTTTTGATGAGCAAACATTTTTAATCAAAAATAAAAAGGCCCTACAATCTTTTTGGTTGGATTTGGCATTTGAATTGTCATATATGAGATTCGAATTTTGTGATTCCATATCATGACAAGATTGTCTGAGATTACCTATATATTCAAGTCTACATCTATAGTGATTTATTTGTTTACAAGCCACATGTGCTGGTAAACAAATAAATCATTGTCATCACTTTTAAACCAATTGGGTTTTCCCATCAGCAAAAATGACCAACTTCGATACAAATCTTCATCTACTATATTTTACCTCATCGGGATAATAATTTTTCAAAAATCCTTCTTAGTGCTCACTTTCGTTAGACTAGGTCATATTAAATTACCTAGTGGTACTCCACATATGTGATATATCTAAATACGATAAAAAAAGACGATTTAATGATTTTTTTTGAGGTCAATGACCATCGGAGTTACTTGAGATATCAATTAAATAATAAGTTTTTTTTTGTGTGAACTTCACAGACGTACCTAATGGGTATTGGTATCTTACCAATATAAAACAAAAATAATATATTTTCTCAACTCATACTTCAAGTAACTACACCAGCAGCGGTCATTGACCCCAAAGGAAAAGAACTTGAAGTATTTTTTATGTTTTATTCTTAAAGATATCTATACCAAGATTAGTTTGTCCGCGGAGTTTTGCTAACTAAACATATTTGACCCTGTAAATGGAACTCTTGTGCAAAATTTTAAGCTTCATCCAGTAGGCTTTGCATTGTCTGTCAGTGAATTAAGGATTTTTTTAACACTTGAGAGACAACAAGTTTTATTGACGTGAATACGTCTTTGCTTCCATAGTGAGAGGCAATTCAGAAAACTGATGATAACAAAATTGGGGGATACAGTTTGAGGTTGCAGCTACATATCTATCATCTTCATTCAAAATTTTATTACACCACTCGATAGCTGAAGGATCAAAGAAATCGTTACAAAAAAAATATTACCCGTTACGTACACGTATTCACGTAAAACACACGGCCGTGTCCCGACACAGCCACACCCCGATTTTTGTTATGACGTCTATAGGCGTTTAGTGTCCCGGAAAGTGTTAAATACATGTTGATGGTTTTTTGTAATGCCGGCTCCACACTATCGTCCAACAGTCCAACTGTTCGTCCAACCTTCCACGTGTAGAGAGGTAGTTCGTGCATGTTTGACAATGTTGGAGAGTCTGCTTTAAGGGGACTACAGGACCTAAACGCAAATCGTGTAAGTATTATAATGCCTAAAAGTATATGATCCACTGCAGTAAATAAAATAAGAAAAATATATGATATTTTTCAGGATCAATGCTAGGTAGATAGTGTGTTGAAAACATAACACAATAAAGATATTGATTGATTGATTGATTGAACATAATGTAACTAATTTGATACGATAGAAAAAAATCACGAAGATACCTCTAAAAATTTATTTTAACGATAAAAACCATACTAATAATACATGCAATAATTCTGATTTTTTGTCAGATTATTTTACAAGCAACATATTAGCATAATAGTGTTTTATTTTTTTTATACAATCTATAGATTTTTTGTAAATCGATAATTGCTTCATATTTTGCAATAAATTACCAGCGTTGTGCTGGGGTCATGTTGGAATGTTGGACTGTTGGACGATAGTGTGGAGACGGCATAATATTTTTTGCTAATCAACTCTTTCATCGTAACCTATATTTTTCAAGGCTCTCAGGCGCTGCCGCAATAAAAGCCAAGAACGTGTGCCTCTCGCTGGTGGACGGGCACACGCGCGTGCGGCGCGGCGGCGCGGTGCAGCTGCTGGGCGCGCCGCACCCGCCCCGCGCCGCGCGCGCACTGCCGCCCGCGCCGCCGCGCCTGCACTGGACCGCGCCTAAGGATGCCAGTACGTACTATTTATTTATTAATAACCAACTAATATAAGGAGTGCAGTTTGCACCACACATAAAAGTGTTGGTTTAATACTAGCAATTACACATACAATCATAAAATTAGGTTTACACAAAAATAGACAAAATGTGATGAAATTAAAAGAAATAAAAAAAAATAAAATAGAGAAACAAGAGATACAATTAGATAAAATAAGATAAAATTATACTGAATTAGATAGAATTGGAATAAAATTGTAATAAAATTAATAACAAGACACAATAATCTGATTTATTTACTCCAAGGAGATTGTACTGGGAGTGGCAATGGACATGTATTCAGGAATCTCAGTTCAGTACTCGCGAAGACATCTGAGGATTCGTCGTATACCAGAATATTGTACTGCTTTATTAGGGTTCCGTACCCAAAGGGTAAAACTGGACCCTATTACTAAGATTCCGCTGTCCGTCTGTATGTCTGTCTGTCCGTCTGTTACCAGGTTGTATCTCATGAACCGTGATAGTTAGACAGTTGAAATTTTCACAGATGATGTATTTCTGTTGCCGCTATAACAACAAGTACTAAAAAAGAGAATAAAATAAATATTTAAGGGGGCTCCCGTACAACAGACATGATTTTTTGCCGTTTTTATAGATAACGATACGGAACCCTTCGTGCGCGAGTCCGACTCGCACGTGGCCGGTTTTTTATAAGAACCTTATTGATGGTTGTGCATAAGTCGCGTAGTCAAATTGACAACGTCCTGCTTTAACTACTTTCAGGCTGCCGTAGAATTACAAACGCCAGCTGTGATTGGGAGCCTTTAACACATTCAAATACAATTCGCGACTCTTAACATCAAATTATGGAAATAACGACCTTATAGAGCATCGTATCTCTCACTCATACCTGTGTAGAAGTCTCTTCCAAAAAATTGCTCCCGAAAACTGTACCACCATAAAAAGGGTAACCAATAACGTTTAACGTCTAAATCTGTGTATGTAAAACTTTAATGTCTGGGTTACATAAATTCATATGTCAAATTAATCGGTCTAGTAGATTCGGAGCAAATCGGCAGACGGATGACAGACGGACAGATCCGTTAGATTAATTTCGTCAAAACAATTATCCTGTTGTAGTACCACATGCATTATTGTCACACTTATCATTGTCCACAGAAAAACTCCGAAACGACAGTTCAGACGATGTCTCAGATGACGAAGAGGAATCCACAAGTCTTCCTCAGCACGTGTCACGACTTAACGTGCCCCCCCAACGGGTCAGGTCCCGACAAAAGAGTACCAGCAGAGCTCGCTCCTTATCCAAGAGCCAAGGACTCGAAGACTCGCAGGCAACCCCAAATGAAGGCAGGGCCTCCTCCCATTCACGACACTACAGGGTCCAACGTTCAGAACTCGGGAAGGGGGTAATATATCTACCGAAAGAATTCAACCCAGTGGCCTCTATTCAAGCTATAGAATCTTTGGATAATTTCCGCACAAAATGCTTTTATACCAAAGCAGAAGATAAGGAGAAACATAAAGAAAATGTTACGACTTTGAATCTGTTTCCGGTACAGCAGGATATGAGGCAGGATAGCACAGTTTCAAACAAGGAAGGGTCTGATGATACTGCCTTCACAAACCACATGTTTTTAGCGTCATACGATCAAAATTACTTGAAGAAATTCACACAGGATGCGCATTTAGAAAGTGTGCTTAAAGAGAGGAAGAACAGATCTTTTAATACAAGGTATACAACTGACGCAGCGATTTATAAGCAGTTTGTGACTGAAAGTCGACGTCAAGATATGTTGGTTATAGGATGTTTGATCGTGGAAATCTTCCTGCATATTTATATGCGTCCGCTTAGAACATCGAGCGATAATTTTTTAGAACGATATAACAACTGCCGAACTGTATTAAAACATAACTACAATGCTTTGCCAAGAAGTGTTAGTTATGTAGCATCTTTACTCCTAAACGTCCAACCTCCCAGCTTGAGTTACAAAAACGAACTGACTCCCAAAAAGGAGGAACCGTTAAAAAAGATTTTAGTAACAGATAAAGGGTTGCCAGCCCCAACTCCCGCGCAATTACTCCAACCTTTATTAATGCAACACTTAATACCATTCCCGCAAAGCTTCAATATTTTATACAAGTTATTGAATACTTTACATGAATACGAATTAACCAGTACTGAGTTAAATATTCTGTATATGTATGAATGTGACGGAGTACAGTGCGAAAAGTACCAAAATGTTGATAAAACAAAACTGTACTTTAATCAGAAAATCGCTGAAGGAAAGATTCAGGCGTGCGCAACACATTTAGACGTACTCCTGAACCAAGTGAATTGTTACAATCAGATCGATGTTTTAGATATTTTTTTGTCTCACTACATAGAATTACTACAAAATAAAGACACATCAGTATTAGCTGCGTGGTACTTATTTGATACAGTCAGTAAAGCCCTAGGCCCCGCTGAAACGAGGAAGAAGTTACTCAAACATGTACTAAACCTCTACGAAGATGATGACTTTGCTATTGATAAACCTGATCAGCATAAGTTGACGGATATCGATAGTGTAGCTCTTTCTGGAGGAGTATCGAACAAGCAGAAATTTGTAAAACTCTATCACAATATATTTCTTCTACAATTGATGGTTAGATTTGGTCTCCAGTGTTTCCTAGACAATTTCACTCAACATCTAGTAGAAGCGGTCGGCGGTTACAAAGATGTTACCGAGGACGTCGGGTCTCCAGGCCATGTATGCCACAACAAAGCCTTATTAAACAAAAAGCCGAGATACTCAGACGATAACGTGAAAAATGCCCTATCCAGTAACACAGACATATTTTCGCCTGATACGTCATACGGGTCTGAACACGTGACCACCCCAAGTGTTGAAAAGACAGAGACAAATGAAGGTCTGAAGGAGAAAGACAGTGATAACAGAAGCGAAAATGAATTGTTTCACTTTGAAACTGATAAGGACAGGCTCCCTAGTAGAAACAGCAGAAGCAAGTCTCCTGCAGAATCTATAGACTCCTATAACTCGAATACTACTCAAGAGAATAACATTCATACTCCTTCACCGTCCATAGATCACGTATCTCCAATTTCAGCTAAATACTTCACACCAAACAACACAACGCAAAAGGAACTTAACTTTCTAGTCAATAAAGATCATAATCACGAGACGGTAACACCTCTAAACAAACCAACTTCGCCAATTATAGAAATACCGACTAAAGCAATGTTTACAAGTTACTTACATTTCGCCGAAGAGGATGATTCTGAGGAGGTAGAATTAAGGAGAAAATCTCACGATCCACAGATAAACTTGGAACTAAGAAAACATCTAGAACCTTCTGCAAAAGGCTCCCGAAGTATGAACGAGGACGACTTTCAAGATTTTAAAGATCCAAATTCTTCTAAAATTTCTGATATGAGTTCAGAAAGTTTGATCTGGCTGTCACATAAATTAGGACCGGTACTTACTTGTAGGTATATAACGAGAAACTTGTTAAAGATGTTGACTTTATGTTACATTGGGAAGGATAATCTTGCCCCGTGGGACAGTGAGGAAAAGGATGAATTTGATGAGATATCCATTGTGAATAGCAGAGTGGTTGGTGATAGGAATGCTATGAAGGTCATCAAGTGCCTCACTTCTATAGTTGGTGAGTGACTAAAATACTTTGAAAATATGCATGCATCTGATAATGACTTTGTATCATCTACATTTGAATAATGAACAGTTTTATTACCTATTTTAAGGCGCTGACAAGAGGCAAACGACCAAAGTAGGCTTGTCTTAAGAAAAAAATTGTATAGTTTGTGGTAGCGGATAAAATGTATGTTAATTTTGAACATATTTCTCAGAACTTGGTTGTTACAAAAACACGTTTTGAAAAAAAATCTCGATACAAATTAACGGTAAACTAACGTTTTACCTTGAGTTCCAATCCAATATATCAGTATTAAATATCAACGTACGTTAGACTCTTACTGACTAAAACCCACCCGTATTCCTTCCTGTTGCCTGTGTTGCGGGGGCCTCGGTGACCTATTCAATGGCTGACTTGGCTTTCTAAACACAACACATCTGTGGCATTATTAGAGTTTTATATGTTAAACCAGGTCAAAAAAGTGTGGTAAAATTAAAAGATTGCAATTATTTGAAAAGTAAAGTGAATTAGGATAAAATAGAAAATAATAGAATACTCTTTATTATGTATACCATAAAAATTACAGATAAAAATGTTGAAACTTTACAAGGGGTGACACAATGGGCGGAAGTATGATAAGACCCTTAGCTTTCCTGATTGTTAGATACTTCCCTTCGTATGCCGCCGGATCTTCTCTCTTTTTAATTGTTTCAGTAATTACAAAAGTACAAAAGGTCACAATCAAAAATCAAAATTATTTATTTGTATAAATAAGGTACAGAAAGTTCTTAGTATAATATATCGATTTTATATTGTCTTTAATGTCAGCGTACAAATTTCACATATTTAATCATTGTTTTAAGAAATTAACTTGAATAATGCATGGAATTAGTAAATTATATTAAATACAATTCACATACAAATTTGATAAAAAATAATTCATAAATGAACTACAATTAAACTACAATTTACAACTTTTAATCTAGGAACACAAAAAAAACACTATAAAAGCATTTATCAATGAGTAGTTTTGTTAAATAATGCTTAAATTAAAAAAATGGAAGAGTTTTTGTTGTACTCGCAATGTTATTATAAGTACAATTTGATGTACACGTTGTTTATCCAACAACGTCTTGTACTATTACTACATTTCCTACACTTTTCAACATTTGCTGTCTTCTTTACAGCGATGTACGGTGAACAGCTAATAATATTCCAATACCTGCCCCACATGGGCGAGCTGATCGCGTCGTGTCGTCGCCGCCTTTCCGCGCCGCTAGAGGGCGGTGTTGTCGCGTGTCTGCAGCTCGTCAAGTATCTACTGCCGCATATGTCGGATGTTAAACTTATGGAACAGTTGCAGGTACCCATTCTATCTCTTTATCAAATTACGTTCAATCGAAGTCAGCAGTAACACTTGTACTATTATAAAAACCGCCTTACTGCAACGGAATAAATCCATGGTTGACTGCAAAGTCAGGTAAATTAATTTTTATGAAAATTTACTACCAACTTAAATTGCCCGTATATTAGACTTTCGACTATAATTCTTTGACAGTTGTATGCAATGGCTATAACACAGCAAACTGAAATAGCGTCAATTTACTTAACAATTAATTTCCCTGACCACTCCTTGTATCTCTTAAAATAAGTCGAGTAAATAAATGTATACCGACATAGCCCGAAGAATTCCCAAACTTAAGTTGTAGGGGGCAGGTCACATTGCTCGCAGAACAGATGGCCGATGGGGCCGAAAGGTTCTGGAGTGGCGACCGCGTACCGGAAGACGTAGCGTTAGAAGGCCTCCTACAAGGTGGACCGATGACCTTGTGAAGGCCGCAGGAATCCGCTCGATGCGGGAAGCACAATACCGGTCGAATTGGCGGTGCTTGGGAGAGGCCTATGTCCAACAGTGGACGTCTTTCGGCTGAAATTATGATGATGATGAAATAAATGTGTTCTATAATTGGATTCATCGGTATATCGCCGAATAGGCAAACAGGACAGAACAGGTATCCTACAGCAAGAATGTTATAATAAGACACAGGTGAGTTTTAAAAAAGAGATTCGATCTGAATCGTCATTTTTCCTCGCATAAACTTCATCGTAACATTCGCGGACTGTAAATCGTGCCGTACGTTTAACTCTTATACAAACAATTTTTATTTTTCAGGACACATTCCTAAAAACAATCCTCCAGCCAGCGCTCCGGCTAGCCTCCACAACGCGTTGCTCCTACCCCAGTGGGGCGGCAGCGCGATGTTCTCTAACTAGGAAACTGTTGGATGCCCTGCATGTCTTAGCGCTAAGGATTGGGCCCGAGATGACGAGGAGACACTTATGTGTGCCGGCGCTGCAGAGGTAAGGGCTTTATAGCAGTTCACTGTTGGACAAAGGCCTCCCCCAAGTTGAACTACAACATCCAGATTTCCACCTTCGGCGTGTTATATTTGTTTCGAAATTAAAATCAAAATCAAAAGTCATTTATTGAAACTAGGCTGAACATCAGCACTTTTCGAACGTCAAAGTTACATAAGACAGTCCCCCAAAAACGCCCGCCCTTCACCACTTCCTAGTGCTTTAGCTGGGAAGAAGAAGAGGCGCAACAAACTCCCCAGCAGCACACCTGTTTAGTTATATAAATTTGATTCTATACAAATCGTATGCAAAGTAATTAACATTACGAAACACAAAAACATTAAATTAAATTACTGGCCATATGTTAGCTAGCACACACCAATATACCAACAAAACAACGAAAACTGTACTCAAGCAGATAAAAATTACAACATCAAAACGTAAACAGAACTTAATACCTAAATAAAAGCCTCCAGGCATAAAGGGCGTGCCCGCTTACATAAGGCTATTGCTGTAACTCGAAGTTAGAAATGATAAACTAGCACCATCAAAGTAAAATAAATCAACAATGGTCAGCAAGACGACCAGTTACCACTAGCAGCACCCGTTCACCCCCCTCGCCATATTGGAGGGAAGGAGGCAACCCGACCCCCGACGCTACCGCAAGCAGTGACATCTAAGATCATCATCGATCGGCATTAATCAGGCGGTAAAAATCACCTGCAACATGCCTTTTCAGTGGAGGTATATGCCAATCGCACGGGCCGAATGAAAGCTTTGGGTCGGCTTTGTTATTCAAAAAATGCCGAATCAGATGTGCAGACCCGAACAAGTGGTAGCACAGAACGCCCCGCATCCAGTCTGACCCAGCTGCCTTTTTAAGGTCATCAGCTCATCTAGCTGGGGAGCGTCCCATGCTGCGCTTGCCGATACGAGGTCCCCACTTGAAGCCTCGTCTGCTCCAACGGCTGCAATACTGCAAACAAAGGATCAATTGAATACGAAGTGTATCAGAAGTTGGATCTCTAAAATAATTAAAATTCAATGATGATCTGAAAATCTGACTGAATTAACGTTTGTTGCAGATTCTTTTTAGCGTTCGATAAAGCGACTGGCAAAATCGAAAACTGGCCGAAACAAGAAGAAAGTACACAAGAAAAGGTAAGAATAAAAAATATATTTTATTTTTATTACATTTTAATTCCTTGACTGCACAAGAATGACTACATGGTTTATAAATTACTAGCTGCGCCCCGCTTGTTTCATAAGCATAAGTCTCGATCCCGTGGGATTATCGTGATAAAAAACAGGTCCTAATTGCCTGATTTCATCCAGCGTGAAAGCGTCAGAAACAAACAAACAAATAAACCAACAAACACACTTTCGCATTTATTAGTTAGATATACAGAGGGGCTTGTGGCTAAGTAATAACAGCCGCACGGGTCGATCGATCAGGTTAAGCTACGCTTGCCGCGGTTGGTCCGTGGATGGGTGACCATCTTTACATACCAAGACCCCTCCTTGCCTCAAAAAGCACGTTAAGCCGTTGGTCCCGGCTGTCATTTGTACATCTTTGACAGTCGTTACGGGTCGTCAGAAGCTCGAAAGTGTGACAACCAGTTTTACCAAGGGGTATCGTGTTACCCAGTAACTGGGTTGTGGAGGTCAGATAGGCAGTCGCTCCATGTAAAATACTGGTATTGAGCTGTATCCGGTAAGACTGGAAGCTGACCCCAACATAGTTGGGAAAAGGCTAGGCAGATGACAGGGCCTCACCGTCATCTGCCTAGCCTTTTCCCAACTCGATACGACGATAAATATACTTCGTATATTTAACTTATGACGTTCCCAGTCTACAAACAAAGATTCAATCCAATACGTAATATCCTAAAACATACACATATAATACTAGCTTTTTCCCACGGCTTCGCAAAATAAACCACGGGAACGTACTACCGGGATTAAAATTCTTAGGGCTGTACGCACACACCGCGGCATTTTTCTTACTTATTGCATTTTTATACCCGTCGAAACTTCTAAACGAAAGTTCCGATTCAAATAGGGTTGCCATCCCTATTTGGCAACCAAGACAAAAACCGTAAAATCTCCGGATTTTGGAGCTCAGAACTCGGACACGCACGTCAACAGGTTTTTTTTTTAATTTAGTCAGTATAATAAAAAATACTTTAAATACTCATAAATAGTTTATTTATTTACACACACACTTTTAACAAAATTTGGTCATCTTTCATTGTAATTAGGGACATAACAGAATCTTCTTACAGTTTTGAGAAACCTTTTCAAAATAGTTGGTAGTATACTTTTGGCAATCTTAAATTATTGTTATGTTAAACAAAAAACAAAGAAACTTAAGCTAAATAATAATATAGTCTTCTTAAAAGTTAAGCAACAATACAGGAATTTCTTGAAGATTTAGAGACAATTCTTTTTTTTTTTTTCCTTTCCTTTGCCGTAAGTTGTAGAGACTATGTTTCACATTATCTATCTCACCCCTCTCGTGGGGGCTACAAGTATAGAAGGTAGTAGTGGTAGGTTAAAGTTATGTAGTAGGCCACGACCAAAAACAAGAAAAACTCAAACCCGGACTACAAATGAAACCCCGCCCGGACGCTCCCCGGACGCCCTCTAAACTAGGACAAATCCGGGGAAACCCGGGCGGATGGCAGCCTTAGATTCGAATAATTTTAAGAGAAATTTACATGTACTTAAATAAAAAAACCTTGATTACTGTTTACTGAAATAGTTTATGTTTGATCTATGGTTTTGATTCTGTCATCTTGCCTTGTAAAAAATAAACGTCACTGTGCTACCAGCTACCCGTTTCTTCATTGTTCCTTCTTAAGTCCTAGGCCTTCGCCCTCCGCAATATGCGCATACATATAATTGGCGACGAGGACCCACGACAAAATAAAATGGCTCACTTCGGTATTTTATCGAGTTTTGACCATAACAACCAGTCATGTCATGACACACATAATAGATACCTGAGGTCATCGGAAAACTTGAGACTAGAGATGGCCGATGTATTCCACCAGTTTATATGATAAATCTTTTAAAGTTCGAGCAGTACGATTGTGGAATGCCTTGCCCGTGTCGATAAGGCGTGCACAATCTTTGTCCATTTTTTAAATTTTGGTAAAACACACTATCTTTCTCCTTAAACATTTTGTTTTTGTTCTTTGCACTTGTTTTTTAACTTCTTATTATGTTTTATGTATGTATTTATTGTATATAATGTAAATGGTACACCACAGACTACCTGTTGTCTCTCCTTTCCCCCAAATCCATCCAAAGGTTTTAGTGATAAGACCGCCCACTGTGTGGGTGACACATGTAAAGTTTCTACATTTATATTTGTAATTTTTGTGGTGTGCATAGTCAAGAGTATTCTATTCCATGAATGACAAAACAATTAAATACTCTAAACAAGGAGACAGTGTATTGTATAAAAAAACCAGCATAAATAAACATGGGACTTGGAATAGAGGCATAATAATAAAAAAAAATAGGAAAAGTTATTTTTAAGTCGTTTTAGCCGTGGGCTTATTATACTCAGAAATCATACAGCGCCCTTCGCGTTCAACACAGTAACGCATTCAGGGTGCTGGTGGGGTAGCCCCGATACTGCAGTGCATCAGGGGTGTTTGCTGAACCTCGCGTTGACTGCTTCTGCACTGTGATGCGGAAGCGGTGCGCATCCCTGGTTAGTAGGGTGCGGGACAGCACCAACAGCATCCTGTCTATGGTAGCAAGCAGGCTATATTGTACGTTTGTGAACCACTGCTGTAGGGTATCGGCTGAGCCTGTCACCTTGCAGCAGTGATGTCACATATTGTTTGTGTTAAGTATTTTACTAACACGTTGGGTCTTGTTACTTGATTAAATGAATCATTATTATATTTTATTATATATAGTCCAAGACTGCAATACCTTGTTGAAGGTAAAAAAAACAAGAATCACTTAATAGCAATTCACGGCACAGCAAACGAGCACGGGCCGACTGAATGCCCTATTGAACAAGAAGATATTACTCTGCAAGTAACCTCAAGTAACAGTCTGAACCGAACCTGGCACCTCCAGTGGATGGAAGTGTGTCTGACTCTGGAGGAGAGGGAAATAGAGAAAGTTTACAGGTTTCGACGAAGTATTCTACGATGCAACAGTTGCGACTCATGGGAATGCTCCTATGGATTCAAGTCAGCCACCACAGCCAATAAGACAAACTGTACCTACTTAGAGTAGATTTTATTAAAGTTTTTGTTTTAAGTTTATATTGTCAAGTATAAGGGGAAGGAATTTTATATAGTTTATGTTTGTTTGATTCTGTCATCTTGACTTGTAAAAAATAAACATCGGTGTGCTACCAGCTATCCGCTTCTTCATTGCTCCTCCTTAAGTCCTAGGCCTTCGCCCTTCGCAATATCCGCATACTTAACAATTACTAAACTATAGTTGGATAAGGATTAATATCATGATACGAATGTCATCTTTCGATTCCACCCGTGTTTTGATTGACAAATTTGAACAAAAAAAAAAACGGTTATTGTGACTTAAGTATAATAGTTGACATATAGCCTCGCGGACTTTTTTGTGGGTAATGATGAGTAGGTACACATAAACACGTAGGATATTATCTTATGAATTATCAATAGTTTTCGCAGCGCACGCCATATAATGACTTTTATAGGCAATTTTTTTATATCTTGGGTTATATTATTGCTATTTTCATAAGGATCTATGATGTTACTCGCTGATAGTTTAGCTTTCAATAGGGAAAATCATTTTCAATATCGGTTAAGTAGTTTTTGAGTTTATCCATTACAAACAAACAAACAGACAGACAAAAATCTAAAATCTTTTCTCACTGTACCTAGTTGGTTGATTGGCAAAACCCATAGTCAGTTCAACATTACTATTTAGATTGTTTGAAAAAATATATTTAAAATTTCAACATAGCATAACGTCACGCCTGTTTTCGCCGAAGGGTTAGACAGACGTGTATCTATAGTACACCCACGTGTCGCCGGTGATATATTTTTAATTTCATTGTTTGGATTAAGGTATTTCACGCTTCCAAAATAATCCTATGCAGTAGTATTGCCAGTGTTGTTATTTATTTTCGTACTAGCTATTGTCCGCGGCTTTGTCCGCGTGGAGGTCGGAAATTATCCCAGGGGGACGTACTACCGGGAAAAATGTATCATATGTCCTAACCCAAGTCATGGTCTACCCATGTGCGAAATTTCATCCAAATCCATTCAGCCGTTTTAGCGTGAAAGTGTAACAAACACACAAACTCACTTTTGCGATTGTCGTCCCCACATAGTAAATGATCATTACACTTTTCATGTCCAATTTTCACTTTCCCTTTCACAGTCATCAGACCAAGAATCAATCGACTCAAAGCCCGAAGGCTTTCTCGAGATCTGTCGGGACGGTACTACAGCCGAGTGGCGCGTCCAAGATGGCCGTGTAGTGCGTGCAGACCTACCAGATCTCGCTTGCACCCCGCCAGACATCTCTGAACATCCACATGATACTACCAGACTGACGGTCAGTATTACTTACTGTACATATTGTTAAGATTACGCTTCCAGCACACGTGTAGTGCGCGCAGACTTACCAGATCTCTCCTGCACCCCGCCAGACATCTGCGAACATCCACATGATACTACCAGACTGACGGTCAGTATTACTATACATATTGTTAATGTACCGCGTCTAGCAGACGTGTAGTACGCCAAGACTTACCAGATCTCGCCTGCACCACGCCAGAAATCTGCGAACATCCACATGATACTACCAGACTGACGCACACAGGCGAATAATCGATAAAAGTTGGCATAAACCTAATGTTCATTTAATTTGCTGGGTTTGTTAATATTTTCATGAATAAATCCTAATTTAATTAATTTAACTGGGAAATAACATGTTCAAGAGTAACAGATTGTAATTATAACGGGATATGTATGAAATAAAACATCGTTGTGAGAACATAAAGTATATTAAGAGAATATTGTTTTATGAAAAATTTTCATCTATTAGACTTAGGTCTAAAGGAGAGAAAGACGAATTTTTTTGTGAGATTAATGTCCTTAATCCGGTTATATAAGGGTCTGAAGATACCATGAGTCTATGGTATGTGTCTTCCATACCCATTTTCCTTGAAAATTTTCTTGAGAATTGCTCTCTGTACTTTCTAATGTCCTTGTTGCGACTTTCTTGCGCATCTTCACTTAGAAGTCCTATAGCAATACCCATATTTTCAACAATTTGATGACCGTGGACCAATATTTTGTGCAACGTAGTTGGCATGTTAAACCACGGATAATTTATGACAAATGCGGACGCGGTTTGAAGGCAAAAGTGTTTAAATTTTTCTGTGCGTATTCTATAACCACACGATAAAAGTTTTAATATTGTATGCAATCGATTAATAATATTTAAATTGATGCCAGTGATTTGTGATACTTCTTCTGCGTGCTGGAACATTATGCGTGCTGTATTGCCGTCTGTTGACGTCCCTCCTCCCTGTCTCGGTTTGTCCACATGTAGTCCAAGTTTTTCTAAGAATTCTTTCTGAATTCGTTTCTTTTCTGAAGCAACGATCTCTTTATCTCTTTCGCCTCTTGCTTGCCACTTGGCAAGTTTTAATTTATATGCCAGATGTAAAACGCATTCAGCTAATCTTATCCAAGCATGGAGGGAAGAAATGCCATATTCTAAATTTTCGGTCTTCACTGGTTTTTTTTTAAACAAACGTTTATTTTGTTAAAATCCTTGCTTGTGGCTCCACAAAGGTAACAACGCATCGCTGAGCTGGTGTCAGTTAGAGCGTTTATCATTTTTCCGTCTACCATTGTTAATTTTAGGTCGTGTTTAATGCACCATTCCTCATTTTTTGTTGGCAAAAGGTCTGCTCTCTCTATTTGTAAATTTGCAGCTTCTTGTCTTGAGAGTTCAGATGTTTCAGGAGCCATCTGAAGCCTCAAAGGCCGGCAGTATCGTGGTGAAGAAGGCCGGGGATTTTGCCAGACAAGTACATTATTCGTAGTTATTACACGTATTGGCACTATTGTCGTAACCATCATGTGCTCGTCCGATGATTCTTGGTCTTGAAACTTTTTTTTATATTGGGAATGGCTTCCAGATCCGTCACATCCCCACTTTGAAATAAGGCACAGGTCTTGCCTCTGATTGGGATGCAAATGTAAAATCACTTCTTTTAGAGAAAGCAACAGTCTTTCAGCAGTGTGGTTTAAAAGATTTTGGAGAGATACTTCAGCTTTTATTTCAGTACACATAATACCCTCCGGGTAACACTTCTTTTTAGCTTCTGTTACAGACTCGTAATTAGGGTAAAGATTGCAATTTAACTCTAATGCAGACTTACGCAATAAATTGTATTGGTGTTTTGTTAGGTGGCTTTCAATAACTAAAGACAAAGCTTTGTCTGGCGTATAGCGTGCATGTGGTTCATCAACTGATTTTAAAGTTGTACCTGCAGAAATATCTTTTATCAATTTAGATTTATTAACTTCTCCTGCTGCGCGGTATTCCATTTGTGCAGCAAAAGCTAATTCAGCAGGTGTCAAATTCTTCCTAACGTCTTCGGTCTTTTTGCGTTTCGTTCGTTCAGAACAGTCTTCAAAGTCTTTAATAGGACGACCACCCGAACCACTACTTCTTTTTTGTCCTCTGCTCGGTACAGGAAATGTAACATACGTTTCAAACCAATTTTTATTAGAGTTTTTACATCGCTCAAAGTTTTTATGTGATGTTTCTAGCTTTTGTTTGTATGTGTAAACCAGTTTGCTTAAGACACTTTTTATGTCACTTGACAATTCCGGCACTCTTAGGGCATTTGCAACTTTGTTACACAAATAATGCATTCTATCAACATCCCTCTTAGACTGACACTCTCGGTAGTAACTCACAAGAGTTATTCTGTTAATACAAATTTCTTCATTGTTGGATCCTAGAAAGAAGAAGTAAAATCAAAAAAATGTAATTTTCACTAATAGGTAGGCTAATTCTTTAGGTAGATTTTAGTGTACATTTTATATATCTTTTGTATTAATTAGCTCAGGTATCACGCTGCCTCTCGACCCAGATGAAACAAAATCCCCCCTGGAACGCTTACTAGACGTGCATTGTTAAAATCGTTCTAGTTACGTGGAAGTGATGTATTGAATAAATATTCCTTTCTATTAAATCTAAAAAAAGTCTTTCACACTCTATGTAATCTACAAAGACAAACCCGTGCTAAGCCAAGACATGTAGTTAATACTTAGTTGAGTTACACAGGAGACTCAATATTAATTCTCATTCAAACGCATATTTTGTTAAAGCATCTAAATTGGTCGCCTTTAAAAGTTACTTGTATTAATTAAACAGTAAATAAAGAGTGCAGTGAAGGTTCTATTCTATTCTATTTTTATTAAATGGCAAGCAAAGCCGATGTCGACTATTCTGCCAATGTCTAGAGTGCATTGGAAAAACAAGTGTGCATGAAGATAAAAAAAAAAAAAAAACAATAACTGAAGACAAGTAAAATTCTTTGATTGATACAGTTGAACACAATGTAGATCTTGTTGGGTTAGTACGGGACTGAAACAAACAAAAAAAATATAAAATAAATACATATTATAATTGTTAAAACATAAAATGTACGCATACCACACACACATAATTTACAGTTTTATGTTATTGTGACGGATGAAAGTCATCAGCGCCACGAGCAGTTCAGGAGAGGAATGTGTTAACAAAGCGGGAAAGTTAGTCGGAAGAGGGATTTTAAATTTAGGAAGACGGCTATAGAGATCTAGAGGTGGAACGTTGTTTGAGCATTCAAAGAAGATGTGATCCAGAGTGCCCTCCTCCAACCCGCACTCGCAGAGGGAGGAGTCCCTAACCCGGATTTTTTCCAAGAACACAGGGGTACAACAAAACCCCAGGCGAATACGACAAAGGACGGATATAACAGTTTTGGAAACTTTTTTGTAGCCGTAGAACCAAGGTTTTGACTTTATGGTTGGTTGAACTGCATAATAAAACCTGCCCTTTATTCTACCAGAGTTATTCCACTGTTCCTGCCATGAAGATTGGAGATTAACTTGTGGAAGGCTTAGCAAGTCATACCCCTGATGAGTATTGTGGGTGAGATCAGCTACTGCTGATGAGCAAGCATCTTTGGCCAGAGCATCAGCGCACTCATTGCCCTTAATGCCACAATGACCAGGTATCCAAACTAACTGAACCTCTTTTTGATTGCTAGTACAAGATAATAGGGATTTTTTAATTTTTAAAACTAGGGAGCTGTGCAATTTACTTTTGAAGGGGTTCTGTACTAGAGCTTGCAAACAGCTAAGAGAATCTGTGAAGATTACGGCTTTGTCAATATTGTGGTGAGACTCTATAAAAAGACAAGCTTCCAATAAAGCCACACACTCGCCCGTGAACACAGAAGACTCTTTAGGACATTTAAATTGCAAAATAATACTGGAGCTTTGGTAGTAAACTGCAGCACCAGTGCTACTGAGGTCATTAAATTTTGAAGCATCTGTAAAAAACCGTTGAAAGCCAATCCATCGTTCTCCCACCACCGCATTGAAAGCCGAATTTGCTGAAGGGGACTTTTTGGAAATACCAATGTCAAAGGAAATTTTTGGAGTGAAACATAATACTTCATAGGAGAAGTTAAAAAGTGGTAATCTGGGAAATTGTTCTATTGGACAAACTAAATTTTGAAATTGACGAAATGCTTTTAAAATTAAGGGTATTTCTTTGTTTTTCCAGAAATTTGAGCTTCTACAAATGGCATCTAGCTCGGTCAGTTTTGCTACAAGAGGATGAGAAGATCTAGATATCAGCCTAGCCACAAAACGTGAGGCCAGATACTGCCGTCTTAGGGACAAGGGAGGTTCAGCACACTCAACCTGCAATGCGTTAATGGGAGAAGACTTCATACAACCAGAGATGATCCGAAGGCATTTTGACTGAACTCTATCCAGGCCAGCCAAAGCACCCTTGTTGCATGGAACTAGATGGAACGTACCATAGTCTAAAACACTACGAATTAAAGCATTATATACCAATTTCATTGTATACGGGTGGGCACCCCACCAAACACCCGCGAGAGCTTTTAAAATTGAAATAACTTTTTCACATTTTTTAATCAATAAATTTACATGTTGTTTGCCATTTAATTTTGAATCTAGAAAGACGCCTAAAAATTTTACTTTATTAACTAACGGGATATTATGACCCAAAATGTCTATTGAGATATGCGGGATCAGTCTTTTGCGAGAGAAAATTACTGCCGAACTTTTTGATGCGGATAACGACAAACCGTGGCTTAAAAGCCACTGATTCAAAGAGTCCAGAGAGAGGCATAGAGATGACGCAGCGTCTACGATGGATAAATCTGTCACATACAAGACTAAGTCATCGGCATACTGGAGGATGTGACAGTTATTATTTAGGCAGGTGCCAATGTCCACTGTATATAAATTATAAAGAAGGGGGCTCAGAACGGAGCCTTGTGGGAGACCCTTCCAAGTCTGCCTTTCATCGAAATCCTCGCCCTGGACCCTCAGAACCAAGGAGCGAGACAAAAGAAGTCCACAGGTGCTTTCGATCATCTTAACCGGGAGACTCAGCTGATGCAGTTTCTGCCTGAGAACGGGAAGAAGAACGTTGTCGTATGCAGAGGAGATATCTAGGAAAGCGGCTACAACGGATTCGTTTCTGGAAAACGCTAAGCGAATATCCGCAATTAAAACACCAACACTATCCATGGTGCCGAGCCCTTTCCTGAAACCAAATTGAAAATTCGGCAGTAAATCTCTCGATTCGACTATCCATTCAAGACGATTTTTAATCAAGTGTTCCATTAGTTTGACTAAGACAGAGGACAAAGCAATTGGTCTAAAGCCATTCGGATCATCTACATGTTTGCCTGGCTTCAATAGAGGAATAATTATCTGTAACTTCCACTGATCTGGAACCCAACCATGGCTGTAACAAAAATTAATGATTTCAAGGAAGTAGAATTTAGCTTTGTCTCCAGAATTAACTATAAAAGAATATGGTACACCGTCAATACCAGGGGCTGAGTCCCGGACATGTCTGAGTACCACACTCAGTTCTTCCAAAGTAAATGGCACATCAGAAGGATCCTCCGAAACATTTTGCAAGGGGATATTGGAACATTCAGAAGAAAGAGGAACGTATGGCGGAGCAATTTTGTCAAAAAAAAGGTCAGCTGTTTCCCTGGTGATTGGTGAAGAGACTGATGAGGAGCACCCGCGTCTAAACCTGTTGATGCTTTTCCAGACCACCGAGACTGGAGTAGAGGGAGATAAGGAGGTACAGAACTTAACCCAACCAGTACGTTTCTTCTTGCGAAGGTGACGTTTAGTTCTGGCATTAAGTCGTAAATATGTTAATAAATTTTCGGTGCTCATATTTGCATTGTAGCACTCCTCGGCCTCATCTCTATCCCTGATTGCAGAAGTGCACTCTGGATCCCACCATGGAGGGGAAGGAATTTTATCACGAGCACTGTTTTTCAGCGGAAAGCAGGAATCCGCGCTGGAGGTGATGGCTGTAACAAATCCCTCATAACAGCCTTTGGCATGGTAGTGACCAGAAGGATCTGATAAACATGAATTTAAATTTGGAAGAACATCAATTTTATCCTCCAGTAATGATCGAAATTTTGCCCAATCTGGTTTAGACAAGTTATATTTCAGAAGTGGAGGGAAAGTTTTCTCTAAATATGTCTTATTAACCAAAGATATGACAATAGGGTAATGGTCACTACCATGCGACAAGGACGTACATTCCCAATGGGTCGAAGCTGCCAACTCAACCGAACAAAATGTTAAATCAACACAACTTTTTTGTTGACCGGGAGGAGATCTACGTGTTGGGCAACCATTATTGAGAATGCAGAGATCCAAGTCATCCAAGATCTCAACCAAAGCTGCACCAAAGGCATCACAGCGTTCTGACCCCCACCTGTAATGGTGGCAGTTGAAATCACCCATGACCAAAATTGGTCCATGTATATTAGAAAATAGGTTTTTTAAAACAGCAAAAGGGATATGAGGTCGTGCTTTTTATGCCACACGCTCCTCACATTCCACTGAAGGAATGCTTGGCGAGACGCCATTTTTAATTTGAAGAAGTAAAGAAATAAGTTGATCGGCAACGTTGGACGGTGTTTGGGAATTGGAAGAAGAAGAAGAAATAACAGTAGGTAAAAGTTTTATAAGGAGTTCGATAATAGAACCGGTATTATTTGAAGGGACATTGTTGTACTTAAGAGCGCAGCCATTATGCTGTGAAGGTTGAGGAGAACTAACTATCTGCTGATGAGCAGCTTTGTCATAAGATGGGGAAAGGGGGGCATGGGTCCTGGGTTTAAGTGTCACAGTTTTGCGATATCACTGAGAGATTGGAGTCTTGGTGACATTGGCATAGTTACGGGAAGCTGTAGGAAAAATTTTGCTAGCCTCAACATAAGGAATGCATTTTTCAGCCATTACAGTTTTAATGGCTTTCTGTCTACCATGCTCGGGGCATGACTTGCTGTTAGCGAAATGATTACCCGAGCAAAGCACACAGAAGGCCTCGCCCTCAGAAATGTTGCAACCATCACCAGGGTGATCGTGGCCACATTTACTGCAGCGTGGTGTTGACCTGCAAACGTTAGCCACATGTCCAAATCTGCAACACTTGCGGCATTGAATTGTCGGGTATATGTACTGCTCAACAGGGAGGGATGTGTAACAGCAGTAGATCCTATTTGGTAGAACTTGTCCGTCAAAAGTCAGAACACATGTTTCAGTGGGTTTCCACTCATTAATCCCGTCTCTTTGAATTTTTCTATTAATACGGCGGACTTTCAGTATTTTCCCGTAGCCTGAAGGCACAGTTAAGTATGTAATAGCTTCTTCTTCCGTAATATCTGAGGGAACACCGGTAACAACGCCCATACGTGTGATATTAAATGTAGGGATTGATGCAGTATAACTGTATTTGGATAACAAACTGTTTACTAAGAAGGAGTTAGCATCCTGAGGGGAGGCAAACTCTACAGACACACGGTTTCTACCAACTCTGTTAACACCACCACGAACAATGTTCGCAATGTTGTTGTTCATAAGGAACTTACCAAAATTAACAGGATGTAGGGTGGTACCAGCATTTGGTTGAGACAACGTAAGGGGCCTTATCCAAAACGGAGTATTTAATACGTCCGATTTGGCTTTTTTGTTGCTTACTCGGAAGGGAAGGTGTCAAGGTTTCTTCATCACTCGGACGTTTGCGTGAGCTCTGTTGGGATTGTGTAACATCCATCTCTGTAACGCTGCAGACAACATCCGCAAATTCAGCTAAAGGATTCGGAGAAAAGAGAGTTAAGGAACCTGGAATATCTGGGGGATCAGGGTCAGGGGGTTTATTCTCATCCATCTTGGATGAAACGAGACTTCAAACAAGACAATCACAATACAAACCGTAACAAACACAAGAACAACACACTTAAAAAGTAACAAGTCAATAAGAGTATCAACAATCACTCAAGAAACAGCTAAAAATTCTAAACACACGTGCTACCCAAGGTCACCGTGGCGAGCGCAGTGAAGGTTATTTTAAGGAATGAAATGGCAGGAAATTAAACTTTTACTCTATGAGAAATCTCTGTTTGAAAAAAAAAAAACTGATTTCGTAAAACAATCATAACAAATGATAGATCTGACTTATAAATTTGGATCACTATAAAAATAAACAATTATTACCTCCTGGAAGGGCATCCATTGTTGAAACACCAATAATTTCACTATAACTTACAATATTTTAGATTGAAATGTCACAAAAATTGCTTAAAACACATCCGCCGCTTAACAAGTCAAACTTTGAACTAAGATGGCGTCCGTTCGGTGACTCATAGCCGGCCGGCGCAGGCGCAGGTAGCTAGGCCCGTTCATTGAATCGTAAGATACAACAACTAAAAAAGGTTTTATGATATTTTTATTTTTTTAGTTTATGCCAGCTTTTAACGATTTTTCGCCTGTGTGTGACGGTCAGTATTACCGTATATATTGTTAATGTAACGCGTCCAGCAGATCTGTAGTGCGCGGAGAGTTACCAGATCTTGCCTGTACTCCGACCGACATCTGCGAAAGTCCATATGACACTACCAGACTGACGGTCAGTATTACTGTATATATTGTTTATGTAACGCGTCCAGCAAACGTGTATTCCGCGCAGATTTACCAGGTCTCGCCTGTACTCCGCCCGACATCTGCGAACATCCACATGATACTACCAGTATTACTAACAAATCTATAGTCTTCGACTGATAGTAATTAAGAAATCCCTAAGGATTCTTTTAGATGCGACCGGTGAAGTGTGGGTTACCATTAAACTGTGATATTTGATACACAGTCATGTACTATCGGCCAAACTTCCGCATGCTCGCCTCTAACATAGTATAAAGAGGGGAAGTAGGATATCTCCGGCCCAATCCGCGATATAATTGCCTACTGTCTCAGGGTTGTCACTTTTAGCTAAATTTTAATTCAGTGCCTATAAATTGGCAAGGGTCGGGAAGTTGTATTTTTTACTTGTATTGTCTGGGTTTGTGAGGTCGGTTTTACCTAAACGATGATGAAAAAAAAACATAAAAAAAACTAACGCCTGCCTCATAGACTATAATCAAATCTTTGTACTGTTGTTATGATTCGAATTTTGCTCTATTTATCTGATTCACAATTAGTCTTTTATTTATTACTTATTTTTAATTCAGATTTTGTAACTATAAGTAGGTACTTAGTTACTATACCTACAATACTGAGAAGTCGGCATGACTAAACGTAAACAAAGCAATAGCGGCAAATCAATTGACAGATCAAAAGTACCTAATACATTCTAGTGGGAAAGTAGGCCTACCTACTTCCGCTGTCTGATAGTAAACTAATACAACAATAAATGAGTAAGTTGGTATCTCATCATCAAGTAAAAATGATATGCTAGAATAAGTGACTTGCTTACCTCTCCTGTTCAAGTTCAATAGGTAATCTGAACAGAGATAATTGTGGAATCGAAGAATTATTAAGACACCCAAACACACAGCAATACGTTCTCCTGCGATTATCACACATTTTTCATTCATTTAGCGGTGCCGAAAAGCCGTGACGCGCGAACCTCGTGCGGTGTTAGCCCCGACTGGCGTACTGAGAAACGGGTCGAGATTTTGTTTTAGTGTGCGTGCGGCGACGCTTAGATACTTTGACGCACACATACAAGCCGCGCGCGGTGCGTTTGTATGACGATAACTTACTTCCCCTCTTTATACTATGCCTCTAAGGCGATAATCGCATAGCATGACTCACAACTGGATCGCCCGGTGCATGCGTTTTGACCAATAGGATGCACGAAGGGTATTTTAGTCGTGTTCGTATTAATATAATGATGTATAGAAAGTGTGACACTCACACTAGGCGCGTGCTATACTCACTTGTTTGTGGGATGATTTTTTTATGGGAACGGCCAGAGTGAGGTCTTTATGAATTATTATATTGTTGACATGAAGTAATTGCGTACTCATATCTTCTGTTTGGTTTAGAAAGTTTATTATTTGTGTTGCTATACTAAATTAGTATCAACTCTCCACAAAAATATAATAATTTCGATTGGAAATAGAATATACATAAATTGTCTGTTCTATCCACTTTAATATTTTCCTCTCTCCGACAAATGGCTATGGTCTGTCGGGTCTATAAATTTAGTTATTTATTAACACTTTCACTGCCTCCCTAATTTTCACGATGTTCATATAAATCGCAGCGAGCTAGGCGCGTTCACCGGCACCGTATAAAGGTATAAAATATTTATATTAACATTTTTAGTATTCGATCGGCGTGAGAGGGACTAGTTACTTGTGCAGTGCCATTGGAAAGTAAATAACTACATTTCAATGTGTTTAAACTTGGGAACATATAAAAAAGAAAAAGTTACGTATTTTTGTTAGAAATTGACAACATTTGGTATCTTTTTCTTTTATTTAGAGCAATAAAACAAAAAGATACCAAATGTTGTCAATCGTTTTGATTGAAATAGCGCAATTACAGTAGTATTTTAACCAATACTTGGCGCAGTTTATACAATGTTATCAGACCTTTTTGTTTTTTGCTGTCGCAACTTTTGCAACTGCAATAAAAATAATATATCTACGTACCATTGTTATTTAGTGGGAACAACTGTAAATCCGGACAATAGGACGGCAAACAAGGGCCAGAAAATACGTTGACATGACAATTTTTTTTGTTTGTTGTTATTTTATGTTACACGCCCTGTTCTCACACAAATGCGTATTGTCTCTAATTGGGTGAAGCCAGGAAGGGATGTGGTCTGTCACTAGCTGTGACAGACCACAGCTGCGCTTGCCACAGATTTTTTTTTCTAAACTGATCATGCTTAAGTTTTGTTGATAGTACGCATCACACGTCAGGATCACTTTGGTTCTCAGGACTTTGGTTTGCATGAGTCGCTTTTTATCGTGCAACATCGAAAGTTCAAAAGTGAGTTTGAGTTTTAACGGCAAAAGATTGATTTATTGGCAGCTTGGAATCCGGAAAACCTTGACCCACGGGGTAATTACGTTGCACACATAAAATGACAATTAATCGCAATGGGTATCATTTTGACAGTTCACCCACGTTCATTGCGTTGTTTACCTTGTTGGGCAGATTAATTTTTCAAACCTGTGAAGCAATGGATGTGTTACGCAATTAGGGTGCCGCACATAGGACTATTTGTATCAAAAAACCGGTGAAAATTAATCAATGACTATTTTTATAACAAAACACGATATTTAAATATAATATGGCCTATAATAATAATAAAAATAAAAGTACAAAGAACCTTGTGTGACCTTGTATGTCTTTTTTTTCCAAGCTGAAACTATATTTTATATTTATTATATTTTGACGGCTCGTATTTTGACGTGTCGGAGTTCATGGTAAAGGTGGTGAAGTGCCTCTTTTGAAAATGTTTTTTACTTAATTTGTGATTTTGGTCTAATCGAGCGTAAATAAGGATCAGAACTTAATAGGAATGTATTAATGATATCTTTGTTACAATCTACTCTATAAAATTTTCTTGCAAAGTCAAGTCGGTATTGTGTAAAGTTTTTATTTCGGGCTCAATTGCTTCGTCGGATAATTGCAGGACATTGGGTTATTTCAGCCAACTTTGTTCTTAAAAATTCTACCTTTTTTGCCTTTGCTGTCATGCATGATGTCGTACAAAGCTTTTCTGATGATACTAATAGTTGAGTCTCCAATGACGGAAAAAAAAAAAACTATGAAATCAGAAATTGACCCGTTCTATATACCGTTGCTTTGAAATCATCAAAAATAAAAATGGCGCACATGGCGCCATTTCGGCGATTTATTGTTGTATCTATTAAAACATATCCTAGCTAGACAACATGTTAGTCATAGAACAAAGGTTAAACAAAGCTTGACACTTAGACAAAAACACGATTCATTGAATATTTTATACTAAATTATTGCAAATTTTCGGTTCATATTTCTTCATTTTTTTAAACACTTTAATTGCGACACAAAATAACCCATTTACTTGTTAAAATGATCTACGTACCTTCTACTTCCATATTCATATTGGTTTTTCTCCACAATTTAACTCGTCAAAGCACAACTAAAACAAACTCAGCGAAAAAAGAAGCGCCTGAAACAAAAACGCGCGGTTGAAACGTCTGAGTTCTGCCTGCTTGCATCTGAAGAGACGGCTACCTGAGTAGAAGATGTGTCTTGCATTCGACGGATCGGTTATTAAGTTGCAAAAATATGTGGTATTAGTAGATTTTATTTGTAACTTTGTAAATTCGACTGTGTATTTGTGCTGAACATAGGCTTCCCCCAAATATACGAGGGTCATTCAATAAATACTTAGCCTACAAAAAGTAAACCAACGAAAATTTTGGAAAAGTGGCTATTTATTTTTCAACAAAGTCTCCTTTTAGTTCGATACACTTAGCCCAGCGATGCTCCAACTTTTTTAACCCGTCCGAAAAATAGGTTTTGTCAAACTCTGCAAAATAGGCCGCCATGGCGGCGATGACCTCCTCATTCGATCCATATCTATTCCCGGCGAGTGATTTTTTCAGATTAGGAAACAGAAAGAAGTCACAAGGGGCCAAATCTGGAGAATACGGTGGATGGGGCAACAATTCGTAGCGTAATTCGACTAATTTGGCCATGGTAACGGCAGACGTGTGAACCGGTGCGTTGTCGTGGTGAAACAGCACTTTTTTCTTCGCCAGATGGGGTCGTTTTTTCTTTAATTCGGCGTCGAATCGGCCCAATAAATCGGCATAGTAAAGCCCTGTAATTGTTTTACCCTTCTCGAGGTAATCGATGTAGATCACACCTTGTGAATCCCAGAAAACGGTGGCCATAACTTTTCCGGCCGATTTTACAGTTTTCGCCTTCTTTGGAGCACGTTCCCCGGTCTGGATCCATTGTTTTGATTGCTCCTTGTTCTCTGGTGTGTACCAGTGGATCCAGGTTTCATCGACGGTCACAATACGACGCAAAAACTCCGCTGGATTCCGCTTAAACAGCGCCAAACACGTCTCCGATGTGGTCTCACGGTTGCGCTTGTTTTCTGGTGTGAGTAAATGCGGCACCCATCGCGCCGACAGCTTTCTCATGCCGAGTTCCTCGTGAAGAATATGATGCACTGTTCCTTCTGAAATGCCTACAGTCTCAGCTAGCTCCCGAACCTTCAATCGGCGATCTGCCAATACGAAATCATGGATTTTTTAAATGTTTTCCTCCGTAGCAGCTGTTTTCGGTGCACCTGGACGTGGTTCATCAAAAACCGACGTACGGCCACGTGCAAACTCGTTGAACCAATTCTTGACGGTGGCCATCGATGGAGAAGAGTCACCGTACACAGCATCCAAGCGCTCTTTGATTTCGATGCGTGTTTTCCCTTCCAAAAATAGGAATCGAATCACCGAACGATATTGCTCTTTTTCCATTTTTGTAAAACCGATCGACACGTTCGCTTCCATAAGTTGTCAAATTAAAACAAATGAAGGGATTGGAATGAAAATTTGAAAAAAGAATTAAAAAAAAATGTGCTACACTGTGGTAAAACTCTTTTGAAACTACAGCGCCCTCTGGCGATGAGGCTAGGTACTTATTGAATGCACCTCGTATGTATTTGAATTCTCCTATGTATATAGTGTGTTATAGAAATGACAATCTTATGAACAGCATTTCTTCTTATCCTATACTATATGTATAGGATGAGAGGTCACACATTCATACACTACATATCGACGGTTAAAAGGTAATAAGCGATATTTTGGTCGATATGAGTTATGAATGCCATCCTACTTAATTCGACAAAAATGTCGCTTATGCCTTATTACCTTTTAACCGTCGATATGTATTATAATAAAATATAATAAGATGTGTAAAATAACAATACTGTTAATTATCTTGTAAAAATGAATGTTACTGGCTATGATAAATGTAATATTATTCGAGGGGATTGGCGCTGATAGCTGAAATACAGGTTTTGCCTAGTTTGGTTACAGATGCTTAAATGTTGCTTGGGATCTCTGGCCACATCTAACCTGCAAACATATAGCGACAGCATATAATTCATCAGTATTTTAATTCCAGGCGCAAGAGGAACTCCTGATGGTATTCGACGAGGAGCTAGCGTACCGAGCGTACACGACCTTCGCCAAGTTCATAGGATCAGAAACTATGGAGCGATGTCTCAAGAATATTGATACTGTGCGCGCGCTCTGCAGGAAATACGAACAAAACCACTCTATAAGGTATCGTTGTTCAAAGCTTTTGATTGAATGTAAATGTATAAATATGTCTAGTTAGACAGTCAACGCTGTGAACACGTCGAAAAACTTGCGTCCAACTGTTGGCCGCGAAATCCCTACCCCGCTTTCAGTGTCAGTCGCGCTGTCACTGGATATGCTCGAGTTGCTCTACAAAATTATATTGTTTACAATGACGGTTTGCGAAATTAAAGTGTGCAGAAACTACTAAGATCGATCTAAAACAACGAAAAAAGTCAGCTATCATCGGTGGGCAACATTATTTCGTATCATTTCCAGCAAATATTTAAAAAATGATATTTTTTCTTTTCGCAATTTTGTGGTTGACATGTGTGTTGCCAGTTTATGAAATCAAAACTCCCATATAAAAATGTCACCTAGTATGTAATACAAACTTACTGATATTCGAAAAGCGATACAGCGGATATGTAGTTTTTTGAAAAAATGTAAAACCCGAGAATAATTTGATCAATCTGATGAAAAAATAAGGGTATTATTTTCGGGTTTTACATTTTTTTTACATAACATAACCAATTAAAAAAAAATATAAGTATATATTTTTCGTTTCATCATAATTGGCCTACGAGTTTCCAAAAATTTAAGTATGTACGTTCGTATCCAAAGTATGAAAAGGACTCGAGGATATTTATTTATTGTTACTGTTTTATCCCGATTCAAATTATATTTTTGTCTTGAGCATATTTTTGTAGATGTATACTCTCGACACTATGATAAATTTCTCCCTATTTTAATGGGATTTTTTCAACAATTGGTATCACGCACGCACACAGAAAAGCAGAATGACAGCTGTCACGCACACCAGCATATCAAAGTTGGCCTGTTTGTTTTAGTTCTTTTGCAGCGCGACACTCTATGTAGACAAAGAGTTCATTGCTTGTTATGTGATGATATGTTTTTAACGGGGCCAGCCTGTTTTTACACCCATGAAACCACAACGGGCTTATATGAAAGTACCGTCAAAGAGAAAGAGTGTGGTGTCAAATCTTACATATAAATAAAATTTTCTGTGTGTCAAAATAACTAGTTTTTACTAAATGCATAATAATATGATCGCATATACGGTACGTATAACAAAAAAACAATTTTTAATTTTTTGTTCCGGCTAATCTCCGAAATAACCAACCAATTTTGACGGGACTTTCATTGGTAGCTATCTGATGTTATAAGAAGTAGTTACTCCTTAGTAAGTTAGCCTAAGTTTAGGCTAACTTACTTTTATTTTAAAAAGAAAAAACCACGCGGGCGAAGCCGCGGGCAGCTAGTGTAACGTAATAGATTATAAGATGCCAAAAAAATAACATAGTGTACAGCTTTCCAAAGAAAAGTATGCGAACCCGCGATCATAATCATCTTCCCGCCCTCGTCCCATGTTACTTGTGGTCGGCGCAACACGTTTTCTCTTTCCATTCTCCCCTGTCAACCGTCACGCTATCATTCAGTCCCTTCTCTATGGGTCCTCACACAATCCATGCTATATTTATTAGATTTTATTGGTAGATGGGAAACCTTATAAACAGATATCCTAAGAAAAGTATGCGCTTCGGGAATCATCGTCTATCTTCGGAAATAGGAACATGCTATGATGAGATCTAATAGGTATAGAGCTGTTACAACCATGAAAATACATAGGCCAATTGGCCATTCATAACAAAAGAGGTAAAAACAAGGTTATGTGAACTAAAACGAAATTACAATAGATACAGGAATATTTTTTGTCCTTTTCATTCATGGGCTTGCTTGCATTACCTTGTTTCTACCTCTATTGGTCAGTTACTACATATACATATACAGTTACCCTACCTATTTTGTATTTCCATGTTTTACAAAATTATATATTAACAAATATATGCCAATCCAAAAATACTTTTCAAATCTTTTGAGTGACAAATGTCGATCTGAGACCGGAGTAGGTAACTCGACAGAGAGAAAACTTCATACAAACACGCAATGATAGGTGCACGACTGCAATACAATAGTACAAAACTTAAGCTTTGCCTCTGTGGGGAGTTACTCTATGGCGCGACGTTTCGTGATCATTTGGAATCACAGAGATACCCATACCTTTTATAGTTTACCTGTCTGTCCTTTTGGTTTTATTTTACCAAACATTATTATAAACTAGCTTTTGCCTGCTACTTCGCTCGTGTGGAGGTCGGTAATTATCCCACGGGAACATACTACCGGGATAATAAATGCTATCTCCTAACCTCATGCATGGTCCATGTGCCAAATTTCATCCAAATCCATTCAGCCGTTTTAGCGTGAAAGCGTAACAAACAAACAAACTCACGTTTGCAATTATAATATTTGTTAGGATTAATCAATTTAATTTTATACAAAACTATCAGTTTGTCTTGTTTTGGTTTACAGTTCCCCCCTCCAAATCTGTCCCGACAAGCGAGTGCAGCCTTCATTCAGCGACGAACCTCTAAACCGAAGGGACCTCTCTTCAGCCAAGCCCGAAGTCATCATGGACCATATTTCGAGCTCGAATAGTTTCGGATCCAACGTAACTCTCGTTGGCAACAGGATAGATGTCGCTAGTGATGCTTGTGATGTGGGGAATGGTGCGCAGGGGCATGGGTTCGATGTCGTGGCGTATAAGACAGATAATGGCATTACAAGTAATAGGTGAGTTATTTTTTGTTTGACTGTACAGATATATTAGATCTAGGTTTAGTAAAGAAGCAGCAGTGGTGGCCCAGTGGCAACGGCCGCGACATACGAGTTAGGTCGTAGGTTCGAACCCAGACTGGCGCTTTACTCTTGTGTAAATTATTTCATCACCACTGCTGTCAAAACGGTAAAGGAAAACATCTTGAGGAAACCGGCATGTCCTAGAACCAAAAATTCGAAGACATATGACATCTAATTACCCGCACTGGGCGCGCATGGTGGATTAAGGCCCACTCCCTTTCACCGAGAGGAGGCCTGTGTCCCAGCAGTGGGAACATTGTAGGCTGAGGTTGCGCCCCGCGGTTTTACCCGCATATGTTTCAAAAAGTATGTCCTAATCCAGGTCATGTTCTACTCATGTGCCAAAATTTCATCTAAATCTGTTCAGCCGTTTTAGCGCGAAAGTTTTAGCGCAAACAAACAAACTCACTTTCGCGTTAAAAATATTAATTAGGATTATGCTATGGCAAAGAACCGACAATGGGTCTAGAAACATGATTTTTTTCACAAAAGTTCCTTAAATAACGAAAGTGATCACTGATCTTTAAGGAAGGATTTTCAAAATTCCTCCTCTAAAGGAGTTAAAAAGGAGATGAAAGATTTCATGAGAGTGCGTAATTTTTTACCAGAACATCATTCTGTTGACGAAAATAATCTTCGCGTAAACCTAACAAAAACTAATTTTATTCGATTTAGTACATATGGACGAGTAAATAAGGCTTTAGACATCAACTAAAGAGGACTTAAATTAAAAGAAGTTAACGAAACGACATTTCTCGGTATCACGATTGATAAACACTGCAACTGGAAGGCCCACGTCAATAAAGTATGCAACAAAATAAATAAATTCGTGTACGTTCTATATGAACTCTTAAAAAACATCAGCGTTAAAAACCGTATTGTCTGCATACTATGGGTACGTTGATTCTGTGTTGAGATATGGTCTTATCATCTGGGGTTACTCAACAGAAAGCCAGAGAGTGTTCATCGCACAGAAAAAATGCATCCGCGCCATAGCGGGAATACGCCCATGGGAATCTTGCAAACCTTTTTTCAAAAAGTTCAGGATACTAACCCTTCCAAGTCTTTTGAAACTCATTTTTAAATTTGTTAAAATATACCCGGAGTTATTTAAAAAAAGCTCATGAAATATTTGCAAAAAGTATTAGGCACAGGAATATAATAGTTTTGCCCATAATTCCTAGGACAGCATTGTATAGTAAGAATAGCTATGCAATGTGCTGTCACATTTTTAATGCCATACCTGACAGTATTAAAATATTACCAGCAAATAAATTTACAAGGTGTCTTAAAGTGTGGTTAAGAGAAAAGAACTTCTACTCAGTAAGCGACATATTTAATAAGAGGTTGAACAATAAATTTAATAATAATCGTAATAATTATTTACCCTCTGACATTAATAGTTTTGTTTATTATTTTTTTATTCTTGATTATGTATCTAATACTCTAACAACATTGCTAATTAATTTAAATTGAATTATGACTATGACTATAAAATTATAAATATGTATAAACACAAATGTTTGCATGTCACATTATTATGACTAAGTGTTATGGATCTGTATTATCTATGTTAAGACCTAAATTGTAACAACACTTATGGCAAATAAATTGATTTGATTTGATTTGATTTGTACTTCAGAGCAGAATTCCAAAAAAAACTAACAAAAATCATAGCAAGTATGATCATCTCTCGTTAGTCCGATTTCGGTTGGAATATTGTTCCATGAAAAACATACGGGTGAAAACAAAAAACGGCCGCTTTTCGTGGGTAACCGACTAAAATCGGCTGTAGGTGAATAGAAACCCATCGCCGACAAAATCCTAACGTCTGCTTTTTTCAATTAACTTTCCATTATAGACAATTTTTCTTTTCACAGGCATTTACGCGGCGACTGGCTAATATACTGGGAGCACGAAATCGGTCGCCCCGATAAGGAAACGCGGTTCAACCTCAAACAGATCAAGTTGCAGACTTTTGTAGGACATACACACTCTGTTAAGTCTATACACTGTCTGGACAATGAAAGCAGCTTCATGAGCGGCTCTAAAGACAAGACTGTCAGGCTCTGGTCTCTAAGGAATCAGGTTAGTTAGTACTAAGTTGCAGATATTAGTGGGACATTCGCATTCTGTCAAGCCCATACACTGTCTGGACAATGAGAGCAGCTTCATGAGCGGCTCTAAAGACAAGACTGTCAGGTTCTGGTCTAAGGAATCAGGTTAGTTAGTACTAAGTTGCAGATCTTAGTGGGACATACGCATTCTGTCAAGTCCATACACTGTCTGGTCAATGAGAGCAGCTTCATGAGCGGCTCTAAAGACAAGACTGTCAGGTTCTGGTCTAAGGAATCAGGTTAGTTAGTACTAAGTTGCAGATCTTAGTGGGACATACGCATTCTGTCAAGTCCATACACTGTCTGGTCAATGAGAGCAGCTTCATGAGTGGTTCTAAAGACAAGACTGTCAGACTCTGGTCTCTAAGGAATCAGGTTAGTTAGTACTAAGTTGCAGATCTTAGTGAGACATACGCATTCTGTCAAGCCCATACACTGTCTGGACAACGAGAGCAGCTTCATGAGCGACAATAAAGACAAGACTGTCAGGTTCTGGTCTAAGGAATCAGGTTAGTTAGTACTAAGTTGCAGATCTTAGTGGGACATACGCATTCTGTCAAGTCCATACACTGTCTGGACAACGAGAGCAGCTTCATGAGCGGCTCTAAAGACAAGACTGTCAGGCTCTGGTCTAAGGAATCAGGTTAGTTAGTACTAAGTTGCAGATCTTAGTGGGACATACGCATTCTGTCAAGCCCATACACTGTCTGGTCAACGAGAGCAGCTTCATGAGCGGCTCTAAAGACAAGACTGTCAGGCTCTGGTCTAAGGAATCAGGTTAGTTAGTACTAAGTTGCAGATCTTAGTGGGACATACGCATTCTGTCAAGTCCATACACTGTCTGGACAACGAGAGCAGCTTCATGAGCGGCTCTAAAGACAAGACTGTCAGGCTCTGGTCTAAGGAATCAGGTTAGTTAGTACTAAGTTGCAGATCTTAGTGGGACATACGCATTCTGTCAAGTCCATACACTGTCTGGACAACGAGAGCAGCTTCATGAGCGGCTCTAAAGACAAGACTGTCAGGCTCTGGTCTAAGGAATCAGGTTAGTTAGTACTAAGTTGCAGATCTTAGTGGGACATACGCATTCTGTCAAGCCCATACACTGTCTGCACAAATAGAGCAGCTTCATGAGCGGGTAGTATTTTCTTATTGCGAGTAGGGGGTAATATTTTCCTCTTTTCCTAAGAGATTTAATAAGAATATAAAAAAAGAAAGTTTTGCAAACTGTACCGTGTGTACATATCAAGGGGCTGAAATATTTTATTAAATTTCATTACATACATATAAATTATATTTTTAAATATTAGAATCTAAAAAATATAAAAACATTTAAAAATATGTAAAATGGTAGCCCACCGGTATCGGGAACAGGGTCCAAGCTACCGGCGCTCAGGGCTCCAAAGAGAGGAACCTCCTGACAATGCGAGCACTGTGTAATCCAGCTGCCCACCGAGAGCCTCCTTAGGTGTTGGTAGAGGCTCTTGGCAATTAAGCCTATATAAAAAATATAATAAACACAAAATCATGTTTTGAATACGCAAATTAAGGTTAATATGTAATAAAAAATTTGATGAAATGCTGATAATTTTGATGATTGATTTATGATATGTAACCTAAAATAGTTTATTTATTCACAAAAATATTCATTGTTTTTGACATAAACTCTTTGCGGAGATTGAAAAAAAAATGTAAAGTAAAAAACATTAGTGTGGTAATGGTGTAGGACGGGCGTTTTGGGGGACTGTCTTATCTAATTTTGATCTTCGAAAAGTCACATCATTCATCATCATCCTCAGCCTAGTTTGAATAAATGACTTTTGAAATTGATTTTGTAAAGTAAAAACACGAGTGTACAATAAGCTTAATTATGCACATAAAGGCGTTGCCATAAGAGTCACTTTGCAAGTGTGTTGAAACTTGTTTTAATTTCCAGGGTGATGGAAACGCGACATCTCAATGCAACTGGTCGTATACAGGCCACAAGAAGGGCGTGCTATCGCTGACGTTCCTTGAATCGCTGCGACTGGCCGTGTCGACTGATTCTGTTGTGCATATATGGGACCCTTTCATGGAGAGCGTCGTGTCGCAGGTTTGTATTTACGTTTTTGTATTGAAATCTTTGTTAATTATGTTCTTTCGTTAAGAGTATTGCCACATAGAGAGCTTCAAGGATCCTTTGGTGCCTGAATTTAATTGACAGGGGGGCGTTGTTGGTAAACATGAAATTGTCTGTGAAATTGTATTGACAAAACAAGCTGGCGTCGTTAGTTCGGATTTTGGCCACGCGCAAAACCAACCTTCTAGCGTTGTATTTAGCATTTTTGTAGACAAGGTGACTGGTAATAAGGTACCAAACCTGAAATCGGAAAAAAAAATTAACTGTTCCCAACATTTATGTTCTCAAACTCATCAAAATGTAGGGAACGGATATTTTTTTAATTTTTTAATTTTATTTTAGTATAGGTATCCAACGACTTATTCACTAATAACATATTACATAAAAGAAATTATGCATAATATCTATTAGTATGGTGAATTTTTCACTTAGAAGTACACAGCTTAGACATAGATAAAAATTACATACCAATTAAGAGAATTAATTTGAAGTGATTTAAAATGAACTTACAATTTTTTTGTTACAATGAAAGAAATAATAAGAGCTACTTTACCGTTGGAAGACAGTATAAAAAGAAATAAAACATCAGATTTACTTAATTAATTAATAAATAATAGATACTCAGTTTAGTTTTGGTGTGATTATTATACATAAGACGACTGCAATAAACGTGATCAAATGTTATGAATGGTTGGGGATCATAAGTTTTTTACGGAATAGAAGTTTTTTTCCCGATTTCAGGTTTGGCCCCATAGTAATAGTTGTTTATAACATCACGTGTTTAAGTATCGGTCACTAATCACGAGTCACCCTGTATATGTGCGATTGACAAGACGTAAATGTGCAAGCATATTAATCCATGCCCAACTATTTTAAAATTCATGACACATTGAGCGTGCTGAGTGGTTTTAGTTTTGTACATATACCGCTCCTTTATGTGTGTTTTAAAAAGGCGTTAGATATACACGCAATAAATCTGGAAACTATCTACTTACAAAGAAGATAAATGCCTAGGTAGTACATACCTAACTACTTTGTTAAATGTACGAAAGCCAATTGTCTCTTACTTGTATTGAAATTTGTTTTCCGAATAGTTCAAAATTAAACTTGTGTTGCTCTAAGTACCCTACATACCTACAGTGCTTCAATTTTCTTAATTGTTCTCGGCAATTTTCACATTTTCAAAAAAAACGAATGCTAATTTCCATGTCCATCAATTATTAGATTGATCGTGTAATAATTTGAATTCAGAATAAAGTACTTCTCTCGGGGTTGCGGGAAAGTCCGAAAGGGATACCGAGGCCCCTGGCAATACGGACAACGGAAGGAACACGGGTGGGTTTTAGTTGGAAAGAGTCTGACACACCCTCCAGCTCCGCCCAAAGCGGGTGAAGTTATTAATAATTTCCCAAACCAAAAGAGAAATCAAAAGAACTAAGTACTTCTGAATTTTCTAATCCGACGACTTTTTTTTTTTTTGGTGGGAAATCATCAAATAGTTTCGTTTGCGGGCGGTGCGGGAGGGTGTGTCAGACTCTTACTGACTTAAACCCACCCGTATTCCTTCCTGTTGCCTGTGTTGCCAGGGGCCTCGGTGACCCATTAGTACCTTCCCGCAACCACGGTAGGCATCGGCCCTAGTGGACCCCTACATTTGTGTTGACGACATCTCTTTGAGGCGCGCGTGGAATACAACGCGCCGTCGACCCGGGCCTGGTCCTTACCGGACGGTGAGCTACCCATTGCTCACCGTCCGCAAGCCCGCGTAATCCGACGACTGACGAAATACGAAATTTGCCGAGAGACATTAGGAAATTAGAAGCACTGTACAGTCGTTTATGTAAAATCGGTCTAAAACACGTCATATTCGTAGTAGGTCTGATCAATAACGTGTTCTTCATTTTCTATAAATAGCTTGTAACTTACATATTCTTTTCAACATTTGCTTGATCCAGCTGGACAGTATGAAGTCCCCTGTGAGCATAGTCCGCACGCTGGCGGGCCCGTCGGCGGCCGTGCTGGCGGCCACGACCGACGCCACGCTGCGCGTCATCGATGCAAGGACGCCGCATACTTCGCACGAACTTAAGGTAAACGTCAACACAGGTAAACGTATACCCGTTTTTACTAACATCAAAATAGAATGCCTAAATATTATTGCCCATTGGATTTTCAACTCTCAGCGCTGAGCCAAGCGTTGAAAATCGAACAGTGCCTTCTTGTTCATTAGAAAGAAAGAAAAATAGATTTATTTGTCACAGAAACACGTGCACATAAAAGCTATGGGTAATTCTTATAAATATTAAAACAAAACAGATGTATGCTTATGAACACAGAACATATACATATAGTCGGCAACTGCACGCCGTGACTGTGACAAGTAGGCTTCCACTCAGCATGATGCTGTGCTATGGGGGACCCACAGCAAAGCGCTGATTTTCAGTGGTCACCCGAAAACGACGTACGGAAACCTGGGCATTTTAAATTCTTGTTTAGCTTAAAATAACCGACACCCTCGTTATTTCATATTCTTTTTAATCAATATCCATTCATAATACAGGTTATACAGTCCACTCGTTTCTTTCAACTCCACCACGACCTATCGTCGCGATCAGAAGCCGAGATTTGCTTGTACTCCCCGTCATTGTGATAATTTTTAACTGACTTCAAAAAAGGAGAGGGGTTTATAATTATGTTCGTCTGTATGTTTTTAATTTTATAGGCACACCTATAGTGATTTGGATATGTTTTAAAGTAACTTGTGCATTTGCTCTCGGAAAGCACCATTTAGTGACGTGGAACTGATGATAAAGAACACAGATGGCCACCAGAACTACTTAATATTAAGTATTTCACGGGTTAGGATTCGATGGTCGGTAATAGTATGGTGGGTATGGTTGCTAAGCAATTTAGTTCATCACAATGCATATGGTGAAGTGAAGCGAATTCCTCAACAATTAACGTCCCTGCATCGGGAAAAGCAATATTTTGTAAAAGGTGATGAGCATTTGACATTAAGCTATAGAAACTTAGATAAATTACCCCATTATTACTAGACCCACTAAGAAAGGAAAAATAAAAAGCTTTTTCCACAAAAAGAAACAACCAACTTATATACAGATCCCATGACAACGACTACCGAAATTAAAGTTATTTTTCACTTTGTAATGTTTTTTTTTGTCAAAGATCATTGAAGGTCAAAGTACTTTAAATAAAACAAGTTTTAAATGTTATAACTTATAACATAACTTTAAATACCTGGTGGTATTAAAAATTATGTTATAAGTAAATTCCTGTACCGTTGCATGCACCCATAAGCACAATGCTTTGCGTATGTTACATCGATTTTCCAAACCAAAAATAAAAGTCTATAGAGGCATGAGGAACAGGCTAAAGTTTACTCATCCTCCATAGAAAAGGGAGGATCCTCCGACCAGACGGGTGTCGTGTCTGGTGGGCTACTGTCCGACGGTTGATGTCGGGATGTCGTATATATGCTAGAAGCGCGGTAAACACTGCTTGCGCGATGCAAGATTTTGCGTGAAATCAGTGTGTTGCGTAGTTCGCATGTGGCGATGTAGATGCCACCACAAGTCGTTTCCCAGCAATAATATTTGCTCAATGTTACTTAGTTGGATGTGCAGAATGCTTATATAACGGCTTTGTGTTGGGTCTTTTTACACCTTGTATTTTTTTGGATACTCCAGTTACTTAGTTAGATGTGCAGAATGCTTATATAACGGCTTTGTGTTGGGTCTTTTTACACCCTGTATTTTTTTGATACTCCAGCTACCGATGACCGCGACGACGTTCATCCGCTGCATGTGCGTGTGCTCGTCGGGCGGCTGGGCGGCGTGCGGCCTGGCCAGCGGCCACGTGGTCGTCACCGACCTGCGCACCGGCCTCACGCTCGCCACGTGGCGCGCGCACGACGGGGAGGTCAGTATGAGCCTCACTCTACAAATTGACGCTGGTGTATTTCATTGTGGGTTAAGTGAGCGACATAGTTTTAATATTATCAAAGCTGCGCTACACATTGCTCGCTGAACGCATGGAGATGGGGCTGAAAAAAAATAGCACGGCGAACGCGCATCAACAATCTTATAAATGTCGCAGGAACGTTCCCGTTTCCCTACCGCGCCTATGTTCCGCCAAAGGACATCTTTCGCCTAAAATAAAACATTTTCAAAATTGCTCCTCGATTTTTTTCTTTATCGTGTTCAGACACAGATCTTACATACATTTACTGACCCTGAACGTCTTTTCATAGGTCATAGAAATAATAATAATAATAATATTTATTTTCATAAATTAAGGAAACATTTTTACGAATTTCCTTCAGGAGCCAGTGTCATCCGCAAATTTTTGTTACATGTTACGAGGGCGGGTCAATAAGTCCGTGACTTTTTGAATTTCTGACCTCTTTACTGAAACAGCAACACTGCTCCTGTCAACAGGCATCTGTCAGTTGACTCCTGTCAAAATTTAAACTTGCTGCGTCAGTTAGTTTGTGTTTGACAGCTATTTTTATCAGACTACTCACTAATTTGAGGAGAAAATGGAAAAAAGTGAATTTCGTGTGCTTATTAAGCATTATTTCTTGCGAAAAAAAACCACTACCGAGACCAAGGCTAAGCTTGATAAATACTATGGGGAATCTGCACCATCGATTTCAATGGTAAAAAAGTGGTTTACTGAATTTCGTTGTGGCCGTACAAGCACTGAAGATGCCGAATGTCCTGGACGCCCAGTTGAGGTCTCTACACCCGAAACAATCGAAAAAATTCACGATATGGTGTTGGCCGATCGAAGATTGAAAGTGCGAGAGATTGTGGAAGCCGTAGGGATCTTGCATGGCTCAGTGGTTTCAATTTTGAATGATCACTTGGGCATGAGAAAGCTTTCCGCAAGATGGGTGCCGCGTTTGCTCACAGTCGACCACAAACGCAATCGTGTAACAACTTCACAGGAAGGTTTGGCGTTGTTTAATCGCAATATGGAGGAGTTTTTGCGCCGTTTTGTAACCGTGGACGAAACATGGATCCATCACAACACACCAGAGACCAAACAACAGTCAAAACAGTGGGTTTCTAAGGGTGAATCGGCGCCGAAGAAGGCCAAAGCTGGTTTGTCAGCCAATAAAGTTATGGCGACTGTTTTTTGGGATGCACGCGGGATAATCCACATTGACTACCTTCAAAAGGGAAGAACAATCAATGGGGAATATTATGCCAATTTATTGGACCGATTCAATGACGATTTGAAAAAAAACCGACCTCATTTGGCCAAGAAAAAAGTTCTTTTCCACCAATACAATGCAAGGGTGCACACATGTGCAGTTGCCATGGCAAAAATCCATGAATTGGGCTATGAATTGCTCCCTCATCCGCCCTATTCTCCAGATTTGGCTCCGAGCGACTACTTCTTGTTCCCAAACCTGAAGAAATGGCTTGGTGGAAAAAGATTTGACTCCAATGATGAAGTCATCTCGCAAACAAAGGCCTATTTTGAGGACCTCGACAAATCATTTTTTTTGGAAGGGATAAAAAAATTGGAGAAGCGTTGGACAAAGTGTATAGAGCTCAAGGGAGACTACGTTGAAAAATAAAATTATTTTTTTATCAAAAAATCTGTGTTTTATTCCAAAAGTCACGGACTTATTGACCCGCCCTCGTATTTATGGCATCCAAAGATTACAAAGCGAATCAAAAGCAATAGAAATAATAATTTTAAAAGTAATGTAACATGCATAATTAAAACAAAAACAAAAATAAATAATAACAAAAATATGTGCACGTAGTTGGGGTGTGTAGGGATGTGAATGTGTAAGGAGTAAGTGAAGTGGTGTGAGTGTGTGTGTGAAGGGGGAGTATGTGTGTGTGTGTGTGTGTGTGTGTGTGTGTGTGTGTGTGTGCGCGTGTGTGTGCGTGCGCGCGTGTGTGTGTGTGTGTGTGTGTGTGTGTGTGTGTGTGCGTGTGTTGGTGAGTGTGAGTTCATAATGTTTTAATTAAGTTTTCTGTGGCGTCATAGTCCAAACTTTTTAGCCAAGGCAGTATAACTTTTTTAGACTGACTTACATTAAGTTTCATAATTTTGAATTTTTTATTTGAAATGTTATAAATGCGGGGAGCCATTACAATAAAATGTCTTTGTGCAACTGATGTTTTATGACGGGGTACAGGGCACAATTCTACTCTTTTGGACAGTACAGGAAGAGTAGGAACGATTCTTTTGTGGTATCTATTAATTATTTCGTAGATAAACAGTTTCCTAACTGATAGCACATCAGCCTTCTCGTACACCGACGTAGTTGCATGCCGGAATGGCAGATACAAGAGAACTTTGAGTACCACCCGTTGAGCACGTTCAGCAGCAATAAGAACGGATTTCCCAGCACCACCCCAAGCACATATACAATACCTAATAAGGCATTCACACAGCGCCCTGTAAGTTTGGATCAGAAGTTTATGGTTAGCCACTTTTCGCAGATTCTTAAATATATATATATCAGTTTTCTGATCCTTACCACCAACGATGCTATGTGGACATTCCAATTAAGCTTCTCGTCTAGTGTAACTCCTAAATATTTTATAGTGGTAACGCGAGATAGTGTTGCGCAGTTACAGTTTTGGTGGTCGTTTTTTCGGTTACATGGAAACGTGTGTATTCTAAGCCTAAGTTCAGAACTAGCACTCCCAATAGCTAATTTGGTAAAACAGACATATTTGGTTTTACTGGCATTTAGGGACAGAAGACTGTTTTCAAGCCATGTGGTCACCCTAGCTAAACCAGTTTCAGCCAATTGGAATACTCGTTCCCAGATGTTTTCATGAACGATAAGAACAGTGTCATCCGCAAACATAAATCCTCTTCCCCCTCGGACTCTGTACAGTGCAGACGTGTCTACCTAAATATTCAGTCAGTTTTTAAATCGAAATATAGTAGTCGAATAAATCAAGTTTAGTACCAGGAGCGCATAGCATCGTGGATACCGAGCGCCCAGCGAGAGAGGACACCCCGCGCAGGACAAAGACCAATATATGTTAGCGTGAGTTGTCTTCACTGTGACCGCATAACTCACGCCCAAGGACGCATACTTTCACCACTGGCGAGCGAGAACACTCCGCGCAGTACGAAGACAGATATATTTCACCCCACTGTGCTCCGGCGCCGCGCTCCGTGTCGCCGCTTCGCCCGTCTACAACAAGATTTCACCGCGACTGTGCAGTATCGTTCGTGCCCGGTGAGTCATCTTATTACTTTGATCCTGTACCAAGAAATGAATCGTACGCCGCCGCCTAAGTCCCTAGCTGCTTCGGATTCCAGCTTCCTGAATAAATCTGTGTCGGACACGGAAATTAACTTAGCGGGCACACATAAAACTCCACCTAACTATGTGTTCCAACGCGTCAAAAGAAGCAGAGAGGATATGGATGATTCACTTACAAAACACTTAAATGAATTTAAGGAAGAGATGAAAATAATGCTTACTTCTTTTAACGAAAAACAAGGGAAAGAGACACAACAAATTAATACAAAACTAGAGGAGATTCAACAATCAAACGCACACATAGAAAAATCAATTGCGTTCTTAACAGCACAAAACTCGGACCTTCAAGAGAAGATTACCCGACTCGAAATGCAGTCTAAAGAAGACAAGAAATGTATCTCCATTTTAGAAAATAAGATTGAGGACATGCAAACTGAAAGTCGAAAAAGTAATCTAATGATTAAAAATGTACCGAGAAAAAATGGCGAGACTAAAGAAGATCTTTTAGAATTGGCTATGCGCCTTTTTGAAAACATACAATGTAGCATAAAAAAATACGACATTAAGGACATATATCGAGTACGCGGAAAAACAGCGGAAAAACAAAACACGCCTATTGTCGTGGAAATTGGCTCCACAATCCTGAAAACCGAGACTTTGAAAGTGGCCAAGGCCTTCAACATAAAACATCAAAACAAATTAAGCTGTAAACACATGGGATTTAAAAGTCAAGACGACACCCCGGTCTTCATAACGGAACATTTAACGGCTAAAGGCTCCCGCCTCCACTTCCTTGCACGTGACCTAAGTAAAGCAGGAATCTACAAGTTTTGCTGGACTGCCTATGGCAAGGTATACATTAAGAAAGATGAAAATTCGCCAACAATAATCGTAAGAAGTGAAGAACAGGTACATAAACTTTTGCTAGACAAATGACTAAATTCCCTTAACCTTATAAATCGTCTCCTTATAACAGGGAAAATGTTATTATTACTCTATAATTTGAAATTATTTCCCGCCGAATATTGGTTAAATATTTACTCAATTCATTATTATGGCTTCCCAGCCGTCATGCTAAACTATTTTGATAAAAAACAAAACTCCACTATACATACACACATACTATACATATCTATCTTACTTCCACACGAAGTATCTACACGCACGCTACAACCTGCAAGCTACACTAAACAAATACATAACACACTTATACTCATCTACACACACGTTTTACAATCCTATAAAATAAAAATACAGCCCACCCAAAAAACACAAACTAAAATCTCAGTACTTGACTACTTACTATCTAAATACATTGAAATAAATACTTGCTTAATCTTGACGGTTATTCAATTGACATTAAATATAAATGGATAATACACTACATACTGTCTCCGAAATAGATAGCATTGAAATTGCCCGTACGGTGGAATGCGATTCTACAGAACTCCATAAACATATCTGTGTAAATAAAAGCGACCTCACCATAATATCTCAAAACATACGGAGTATTTACTGTAATTTTGACAACTTTGTGATCACTTTATCTACCCTTAAATTTGAACCAGACATTGTGATCCTAACGGAATGTAGATTGCATGCTAATAAAGCGATTCCGCAAATAAACAACTATCACTCGTATATGACTCGTCAGTTGAACCAGAATGACGGCGTTGTTGTATATGTTAAGGGCTCTTTAAACTATAGTTAAGGAAATACCGCTAGTTCAAGCATCCTGTCTGCGATTAGACATATTGGGGAATATTGTTTATTGTATCTACCGATCTCCCTCCAACTCAAATACCGACGGCTTCATTGACTCACTCAGCACACAGTTAAACACATTAACATCACAAAAAAACATTATAATAGCTGGTGACATAAATATTAACATCAAACACAAAGACAGCGAGTCATCCCAAGAGCACAAGAGTAGAGTTAATTACCTAAATATGTTATCCTTTTTCGGTATACTTCCTGGACACACTTTACCCACTAGAGATCAAAACTGTCTTGACCATTTTATGCTTAAAATACACAAAAGGTTCTCTGCATCTATCGCTATCCTGCACACTACGGTGACTGATCACTATACAACTTTTATCTCTATCCTCGTAAGGCCCAACGACCTAATTTAATGACAAAAAAATTTTGACACTCCGGCCCGAGACACTATTTAAAATCATTTAAATTATATATCTAATCATAAAAATATATATCGACCTAAATTTGGGTTGGGCCTTACGAGGCTATAACAAAGTTAAAAAATATTCAAATCATAAATAGAACCACCACTACACTAAATTATGAACAAGCTTTAAAAGATTTACAGGAAAGGAATTTATCAAACTTGTTATTTTGTAATGATCCAAATTTATTAATCGAGAGTTTTATTAAAATGCTAACCAACGTTATAAACAAAAACACTAATATAAAAAATATTCCAAGCAATCAACGCATCATAAAACCGTGGATTACCTTGGGCATCCTTCGCTGTATCAAAAACCGAAATAAATTGCAAAAGCAAAATTGCAATGACCCTCATAATGAAATATTAAAAATAACTTATACTAGATACAGGAACTACTGTAATAATCTAATAAAAAAATTGAAAAGAAAATATGAAAGAAATTTACTTGCACAATCCGTATCTAACAACAAATTACTCTGGAAAAATATAAAAACCATCACATACTCAAATAGATTAAAAAGTCAAAACTTAAAATTATTAAACCTAAAAACAACCCCCATAGAGTCAATAAACTACGTGAATGATTATTTTGCTAATATTGGAAAACAACTTGCTCAAAAAATTAATCCTGAATTAAACAATATTCCTAATAACCAAACAAATACATTGGGATCATAGCTTAATACCTTCGTACTACTAGATACGGACAATACTGAAGTGGATGGTATTCTGATGAATCTTAAGTCCGACAGTGCCCCTGGTTGGGACAATGTCTCGACAAAATTCTTAAAATATATAAGAAAGGAAGCTGTTCCCATTATGGCTCACCTTGCCAATCTCTGTTTTCAAAAGGGGGTCTTCCCGGCACCATTAAAACAGTCCGTTATTACCCCAGTTTACAAGGGAGGGGGCAGTGACGATGTCAGCAACTACAGGCCTATTTCCGTTTTACCGTCGATATCAAAAGTGCTTGAAAAAATTATAAATATCAGACTAACTAATTATTTCAAAAAATTCAATATTTTATCTAATTCACAGTTTGGCTTTAGGCAAGGTGTATGTACTGAAGATGCAGTAACTGCGTTAAGTTCACTTGTAGCTGAACACCTTGACAAAGGAAACAGATGCCTGTCTGTTTTCTTAGATCTCAAAAAAGCATTCGACACCGTCTCTGTTCCAATCCTTGTGAACAAGCTGGAAAAAGCCGGACTAAGAGGGAATGCACTCAGTTTACTCAAAGACTACCTCTCCAACAGGACACAAAGAGTAAAAATGGGACAGTACTCCAGTGACGAGGTAGTTGTGTCATACGGCGTCCCACAGGGTAGTGTTTTACCTGCCGGGGTCGCGGGAAGGTACTTATGCGTCACCGAGGCCCCCGCAACACAGGCAACAGGAAGGAATACGGGTGGGTTTTAGTCAGTAAGAGTCTGACACACCCTCCCGCTCCGCCCAGATCGGGAGAAGTTATTTGATGATTTCACACCCTCAAAAAAAAAAAAAAAAAGGGTAGTGTTTTAGGACCTACGCTCTTTCTCCTATACATTAATGATCTTTGTTATATAGAAATAAAAAATGCTAAAGTATTCTCATACGCCGATGATACGTCTATTCTGTTCTCTGGTTCATCCTGGCACGAAGTTAAACTGAGTGCAGAGGCAGGACTGGTTCAGGTGGCTAAATGGCTGAAAGGTAACTTACTTTCCCTGAACACTAATAAAACAAACTACGTATGCTTTAGTATCAGTAACCGAACACAGCCTATTAATTGTTTAGATTTAAAGGTACACATATGTGGAGACATGCCTACTATAAGCTGTAACTGTCCATGCATTGAGAAGGTCGCTAAATCTAAATATCTTGGAGTTGTGGTAGATCAAGCACTATCCTGATACCCTCAACTTGAGCAAATTTCTGCGAGAATAAGGAAACTCAGTTAGATCTTTAAAACTCTCAGACATATTGTTCCAACTAAAATGGAGAGCTGTAAGAAACGTCCCAGAAATCTCCTAAATGAAATATATGTAGCACTGGCCCAGTCTGTACTATTATATTGTATCCCAATTTGGGGCGGTGCAGCAAAAACAAAATTTATAGACGTAGAACGAGCGCAGCGTGCACTAATAAAAATAATGTATTTTAAAAATAAAAGATTCGCCACCGCAAGCTTATACCAAATGAGTGATTTACTCTCTGTTAGGAAACTGTATGTAACACAAACTATACTTAAAAAACATAAAACCCTACCATATAATGATAACAAAAAATCTAAAGGGAGAAAAGATTTAGTGGTCCAAGTTCCCCAAACTAAAACGAGAATTGCGTACAAGCAATTCAATAAACGCTCTGCTCAGCTCTATAACAAAATTAACAAACATATTTATGTATATAATAAAAGTTACCACGACTGTAAAAAAAGTATAATAGACTGGATAAAACCACTTACCTATGAGGAAACAGAGGCACTTCTGGAACATGTTGAGTAGCCGAAATATATCATATATATATACCATAAATTAAAACATCACACACCAAACCTCACCACACACCTCATCACACACACCACACACACCACACCACACCACACCACACATATACACTACATCACATGCACTAACTGGGAATAAGTTTTGTTCTTACTGTTAATACTGTAAACTTTATTATATATTTAAACTTTCAACTTTACTTATATATTTTACTTTTATTTGTTTTTTTTTTTCTTATGATTAGTAAATATAAGCTAAATACAGAAAAATGTACTTACATTCCATATTTACCCTTAAGGTCATAGCACACTTTATTAACTCTAGTCAGTATAAGTGTACTACAACGATGTGAAAGAGCGGAGCCTTCTAATACGGGCATTTTTTGCTTAAAAGGAGGCTCCAAACACGTTTAAGCGAAATGTAATTTTCTATTTGTCACAATAAACTATTTTGTATTTGTATTTGTATAAATATATCCTCACCTGGCGTCGCCAAACCGCACAGATCGTTGATGTATAAAAGGAATAACGTGGGTCCCAGGGTGCTGCCTTGTGGTACACCGTATTCGCATATGCCCTTGTGACTGTCTGTCATGTCTTCTAATTAATAACAAAATATTCTATTTTAAATTCTTATTTTAACATTGTCTCACGATATTAGGCTCTTACAAATACATTAAATCTCTATTTTATGGGCTGACAGCTCGACGTGTTACCGTAATTAATAACAAAACATCCTATTTCTTTGGAATTGTGAAACCTTTAGAAATGCATTCCATTTATATTTTATGGGAAACAAACTTGAGACAATTAACAACGGACGGGTCAAAAGCAATAATTTAACAAATTCTAAAGATACGACTAAAGTATTCGATTTCTTATCGCAGAGTACAATACTATTGCCAACATCTGCTTGGTATACATTGAGTTCGGGCAAAACCCAAACAGGCCCTTAAAACAATTGAGAAATGGTACAAAAAGGCAATAAACCTATTCTGAGTATTCGGTTGGCATGGAAAAAAAAAGACCATGCTCCGGTCGTTTTGGAGATGGAACAGAGGACGGAAAAGGGTAGGGCTGAGGGGAGTCGGTGATGAGCCGCGACAGGGTTCGGACGTGATATCTAGGGGGTTAAGTTAGGGAGTTCGTAAAAATACCACGAGAAAGAGCGGTTGAATTAGGCCGGACTAGGAGAGACAGAACTAGGTCGATAATAATGACACAATGTCACTTTGGAGAGATCTCGATAGTGAAAGTGTTATCAGTTTAATTAATACGTTAAATTGTGATAATAAGTGTAGATTTATACTAGGTTATATTAGTCAAGTATAATGTAAGTTGTGTGTAAGGCGCGCGAATCTCAGTGAGTGTATCTGTGAACGATTGGTTGAGTGTTTACTATTCTATTCCTCCTTATTCCTTTCTATGACGATCGAGGTATCCTACACCAGCGTTTGGTTCTAGGGACTCGGAGAACGCCTTCCATTGGGTGTGACATTTAACAAGAGACGGTAGACTACTCTACCAACAGACTATAGACAACCACAACCAAGACATGATACTTACGGCAGTCACACCGCTTATGGATGGCTGAACCGAACTAATACTCGCAAATCGTTAGGGCCAATTTGAGCTATAATGCTACTTTGTAATTGTTTCATTGGGATAAGGTAACCATCACTAGTGATGGTTACCTTATCCCTATGGACTGACTAACTGCAGGATATTTTACATTGCCCTTGATGTATGCAGACTCTTAGGGAGAGGGGGTAGGCATCGCCAAGTTTCCTAAACTGGATTGATAGTTCGTTCTAAGGAACGCTAGGGATTGTGTCTCGTTAAACCACATCTGGCTATCGGCCTCTCACAAATTATCATTAGCGAGACACGATATTTGGATGCCGAGATGGAAACGCTCCGATGCTCGACTTAGTCGCATGGTTGCCGATTACATTGAAAGCATCTTCTAAATGGGGAAGATTAAGAGAGTGAAGAGTGACGATTTGGAATAACTACTTCGGCGTATAGCAGGAGCAATTGTAAGGAATCCTACTACCGACTGACGATGCGGTACGCTTGTGCAAGTTTTGTATTGTCTTTGTAACGGGTGATTAGGCCGTTATAAGGGGTTCGTTACATTAGTACGCGCCCAGTGATTACTGGAACGTGTCTCGCTCAATGAAAGTTGAACTTCGCAGTACTCTGCCTTAGGATTGAGTAAGACATGACTAGAGCTTAGGGAGCGTGGCTTGTTAGAATCGTAGCAGTGTCCTTAGTGGTCCTATGCGTTCAGGTCTAACAATACACGCACGACGCTGTCAGCTGTTGTAAAGCAGTCCCACGTCACTTGGGGTGGGTCTGTAATTATTGTAAATAAATCCATTAACGTAACTTAGAGTAATATACTCGTACAACGCAAGCGTTACGTGTCACATACCTACCCTTTTATATTACTGACATGTCCTCTAACTTTCATAATCAAAGGAAAAGTAGATAAATTAGATTCCTTTCCATAACCTGTGAATTCCCAACCTTATTTTATATTGACATTGTTTACTTGTAATCCCTCCTTGTCCTAACTATCCAAGACGAATGCAACAAGACGATTTAAGACTACGGAAAGATACAGACGTTGGAGTCTAGGCGAGTTAAGTTAGGAGGCTTGGTGAATACCAAGGGCCATGTCCGAGTGGGCTGTCGCTAGATAGCGAGTATGAGTTATAGTTGGGTTAAAGCCCCGATTAGACTAATTTAGTACCTAATATAGTGTGTGTGTGTGTGAGATTGTTGCGACGACTGGGAGAGTCTTTTATTATAATATTTATCCTAGTCTGATAGTATAATTAAAGTTCTTGTAACTAAACAGACAGAGACGTGTTGCTGGGGAGTTTGTGGCGTCACTTCTTCTCCCCAGCTCAAACACTAGGAAGTAATGAAAGGTGGGCGCTTTGGGGCTGTCTATAGATCTTTAAGAGAGTTGATTCACAGCTCTATTAATTAATAATTCTTGAGTTTCAATTCTCAACTCTTATTATCTAGTAATTCTTGAATGTTGTATTCTTTATCACAAACCAATAATTCGGTTAGACTGATATGAACACGTGTCTTGCAGATATGCTTGTTGTGCAAAGGGTGAACTTCCAGGGGTTCGGGAAACCACATCTATCTCATATCCAGTCCAAGGACTGATAGGGACCATGTCTCTTTAAGAGCATGATGCCGACGCAATGCCGCAGAAACTAGCCGCCCCGTTGTTAGACAAGGACGGTCCATACGGTTGCCGCAGGGAAAGCCGCTTCGTCACGCTTATCAGTTTGAAAGAACTGCTAGGGACCATGTCTCCAAAAGAGCATGATGCCGACGTAATGCCGCTGAAAAGCCGCTTGCGTCACTTTATGGAAGTGTTGCTCTGAGTACTCCAAGTACAGATGTAAAGTATCGTGTGAGTAATGCCTGACCAAATACCTCTTACGCTAGCGTAAGAGTTACTCACAAATCTATATAATAATATATTTAGCATTATTCTATTCTTTATTGTCTTTCTAAACCACATCCAACTTCATAACTATGAATTCCTAAATCTTATTTACTATTTATTTCAATCCTTTCCTTGCTCTATTAACACAACAAGGCAAGAGACAAGGCGTTAGACTTCTTCATATTTGGAATTCTTATCTCTGTCGGTGGGAGAGTGACCAGTCTGGAGACGAGCTCTACAGAGTCGTACGGCGGCGGAGTACGACTTTTCCTCAATATGAGAGACCGACCCAAACATTCATATTAACAGAATTAGGAAAAACGAAAATGTTATCGGCCTAGGGTCATTTAGGAACAGTCACACCCTCATTACTTAAATGTTTTTCAACACGTGCTCGCTGTGATCTACCTCGTAAGTAAGATTGGAACGGAAACTGTATCAAAGGCCTTCTGAAGATCTAGAAAGACTCCTATCTATACATTTGTCTCCCTTGTCCAGGTAAGTTGTTAATGCCGTGGTGAGGGCAAGAACCGCATCCTCAGTCGACTTCCCTACTCTAAAACCATATTAGTTGTTGTTAAGCAGGCAGTTTTTTTCGAGGTAGTTGATTACCCTCTTGTTTACTATTTTCTCCAGTATTTTAGACAGTGAGGACAAGAGAGAAATAGGTCTATAGTTGGAAGGACTATCCTTGTCCCCAGCCTTGTATATTGGACAAACAACAGTCCTTTTGAACAGATCTAGGAAGATACCTGTTTCGAGGCTCAAATTACAAAGATGTGCGATTGGCTTCGCCAAGGACTGGATATTTTGCTTGAGGATGTCTGTAGATATTTTATCCCACCCTGGTGCACTATGCGTTCTAAGTCCTGAAATAACTCCTCTCACCTCGTAAGGGTCTGTCAGGGTGAACGACATCGAGTCCCGCGGGGAGTTTGACACTACCGCTTGTCGTGCTAGAGCGTGTTCGGATGTGCCTGTCTGTTTTAAAATGTCACTTGTCAGAACACCTCCTATTGATGTAAAGTAGGAGTTGACGGTATTAAGTGACTGTGTCGGTGTGTTGTTGAAACAAAGAAGCACTTCCGAAGATACTTTATTTTGTTTCATATTACACACTTCCTTGACTATTTTCCAAGTGCTTTTCAAGTTACCATCGCAGCTATTTAATTTATCCTGGTAATATTTAGTTTTAAGATTTTTAATTAGATTATTACACGAGTTTCTATAGCGTAAATATTTTTGTTTAAGGTCAGTGTCATTTGAATGTTTTTTAACTCGGCCATGTAACCTATCCCGTTTCTTTATACACCTAACAACACCAACTGTAATCCATGGTTTTAGTGGTTGGTATCGTTTGGAAACCATTTTAACTGTAGTATTAGATTCAATTAGTGCTAGGAGCCTTGTAGTCAGTATGTCACATGCAATGTTTGGATCGGTAGCGCTGTAGAGACTATCCCAGCCTTCATGTAATAGTACTTCTTCAATAGTATGATAATTGACTGTTAGTTTTTGGGAAGACACAATATTTTTATGGAGTCTGGCATTGTTAATAAATAGTAATATCGGCAAGTGTTCGGTAAGCTGCTGTTCAAAAACAACAGTCTTCCACGATTTATGGCATTTAATTATAAAATGGTTTATGCATGTACTGATTCTAGTGGGCCTAGTAACTCCGATCTTCAACCCATACATAGCAATTAGGTTGAGATAATTCTGAACTGAACCTGTGGCGCTATCAATCGGAGTGTCTATGTTTATACTCGTATCACCCGTTAATATAATGTTCTGAGTTGTTACTTTACTTAGGACTTGCTCGAGTGAGTCGAGAAATATTCCTGTGTTTCTATAACTTGGCGGTCTGTAGCAGCAAATAAAAGTATAATCCGTATTAATAGTGACGACAAGACAGTTGCCTTCTGGAAAAACAGGTTCAATTGAGGTCACCCTAAGCTCCCTGCGTATTTTTATACCGTATTTTTTGTCCAGTACAAAGTATATTCGTTAATATTGGGAGGTGGCATGTTAACGTTTGTCCAACACTCAGTTAGAATAATAATGTCAGTTGGTATGTCTAGCGTGGATAGAAAGGCTAGTAACAATTCGAAATTGCAATTAATACTCCTTATGTTCACGCTAAGGGCACATAGTGAGTCCGTAGGGTAGTCGCAAAAATTAAGTACGCAAGAGCATTGGGTTGTGTCACTAAGCGGTATACATTCAACTAGGCCAGTGCTTTCAACTTCAGTAGTATACTCATTAAATTGATCGAATGTAATGTATAAAAGGTGGGCACAGCTTATTGATCTTATTGCATTTAAATATATGCAGGTTATTTAATTTATGTGACGACCGCAAATGTAGGCTACATGATTTATTTATATTGGAAGAGTATTTTCCTGTTTGTAGATATTTTGTTATTGCTTTGGTATGAATGTGTAACATATTTTTCGTGAAAATATTTGTATTGAAGAGTTTTGTAATTGTGGTGTGTAATAATGAAGTTCGGGAGTAGGAGTATACGTAGTGTGTATGTATGTTTCATGCGAAAATTTAATCGAAACCATTCCGTAAACACTGCGCGACCCGGGCGGATTTCCGGCCACCGTAGGCGCGGGCTTGCTGATGGTGAGCAATGGGTAGCTCACCGTCCGGTAAGGACCAGGCCCCGGCCGACGGCGCAACGTGTTCCACGCGCGCCTCAAAGATATGTCAGCACAAGTGTAGGGGTCGCGGGAAGTTCGAAAGGGTTACCGAGGCCCCTGGCAACACAGGCAACGGAGGGAATACGGGTGGGTTTTAGTCAGTAAGAGTCTGACACACCCTCCCGCTCCGCCCAAAGCGGGTGAAGTTATTTGAATATTTCCCACCCAAAAAAAAAACACTGCGCAAAACAAATTCTCTGAAATTACTGCAATCTATCTGATTTCATTATTCAGGTACTGAGGCTAGCGACAGTAGATGACCATAGACTACTCAGCTCTGGCTTGGATCAGGTCACAGCTCTATGGAGACCTGACGACGGCGAACTGATAGCGCATCTCAAGTAAGTGATACTTTGTTATTTCTAAAGTGATACTTTTTATTTCTATAGTAAAGTCAGGGTAATTAATTGGTAAGCAAAGTTTCTGTATATTGAAATCACAACTGTCAAAAATCAGAATCAAAATATTTTGTTTCACATAAACCTACATGGGCACTTATGAAACGTCAGAAGCTAGGTGCACGGTTCCGATTGGTGGAGTTTCTTGCCGGCTCTTCTCCATAGGGGAGAAGAGCCGGCAAGAAACTCCACGGTTACTCTTTTAAGAATAATTGGCGTTTACAATGATTTCTTTGGCGCTTGCGACCACTAGACCAACGAGGCAGTCTCGTTGGTCTAGTGGTCGCAAGCGCTACTGCTGAGCATGAGGTCCTGGGTTCGATTCCCGGGTCGGCCAAAGTGTTATTGGGTGTTTCTATCTGGAATTTCTCAGTAGCAGCCCGGAGTCTGAATTTGTGCCCAGTTGATGGCAATAGGCTCGCCCCCTATACATGGGCCTTAAAAACATAACTGGCGAAATGTGGGTGTACTACAGGTACGCCTCTGCACAACCCTTCGGGGAAACAAGGCGTCATGTTATGTGATGTTATGTTACAATGTTATCAAATAGTTTAATAGGTATGGGAGGACAGTGTAGGCCTGTCAAGAAGTACCAGGTACTTACCAAAATAGAAATGGTCTACAAAGTCTACAGTCTATTAAGCCATTCATTGACATTGTTGTCATTTGTGCCAGTTGTATGATATAGCTATAAAACGTGGCAAATTGACGTAGGTGTCAAGGTGTCAATTTTCTTAACAATTAATTTCGCTGACCGTGTTATGCCCACGACTCCGCTTGCGTCGATAAAAATATATCTATGTATAAAAAAATAAACAACTTCCATTGAATACCCGTTTGACGTTTGTAAATTTTTTGGTTAGATGCTTTGGAATCGGTCAAAAATATGCAATATACAGGGTGGATTTTTGAGATGTGGGGAATGGGAAAGGTTTTAATTTTTTGCGACTTTTCTAGTAATCAAACCCCAGTTGGTTTAATAAAGATTTTTGATCCTTATAAGAAACAGGATCTATTGGCATTAATTTTTTTTTTTTTTGAGAAACTTGCCCTTTGCATGTCTCAAAAGTTAAGGACAGTCTCTTAAGACTGTTTTCGTGTAGCTACAACGTTAAGGTACCTGCCCTTATTGCCTCATCTAAAAAATCCACCCCGCATACGTTTCTTTCTTCCTCACGAAACATTCTGTAAGGTAGAAACGTTACGATTGATATATTTGTACTAAATTCTGAGGGCACATCAGCTCCGTCACTTTGTTCACTCCATATCTTATACACCGAGTCTTAGAATGCAGTCGCTGCCATAATAACAAAAAAAAAAAACTAGTCATTTAAAATTAGGCTGAGAATCAGCACTTTTAGAACGTCAATATTACATAAGAATGTCCCCCAAGACCTTATCACTTCCTAGTGCTTTTGCTGGGAAGAAGTGACGCAAAAAACTCACCAGCAACATCATCTTCTACAATAACGTAACTAATTTAAATTCTATGTTCGCCCTACAGAGGCAGCACAGAGCCGGTCCACTGCCTTTCAGTATACTACAAAGAGTTGATCTCAGGCACAACGAACAACCGCATCGGGGTGCACACGTCCCTCTCTCAAGACGCGAGTTTTTCGAGCACGAAATTACGCTCGGACACGTTTCGAGGCGTACTGACGTGCATGGCAGTATTACCGCTGAATAGATTGTTATTACTCGCTAGTGATAACGGTACCATAAGCCTGCTGTGTTGAGCTGCCGAAAAAAAATGTGATGGGGTATCGATATTATTGTGATCTGTATATATTTTGTTCAGCTGTGTTGAAATTTTTAAACTTATAATTGTTGGTACGACGTGGGACGGCTTATTAAGTACCTATATCGGCGCAAATCCTTTTTTAAATTATTCTGTCTCTGCTAAGTTACAGAAATAGAACGATGTTTTAAATGTGTTTATTATAATGTTTAAGCTGAATCGTTTGTTTTGGCAACTACATAGCTGTTTCAGGCTGCGTCGAAAATTTTAATCAGGATTTTGAAAACAACGGATCATTCCATTTTACTCATTCCTAAAGTAAGAATTATTATTGTATTATATTATAATCAAGAATTTTCGTTAAAAAAAACATTAAAAATTAAGAAAAAATAAAAGAAGAAAAGTGTGTTTAGAGTTATCAAAAAGAAACTTTTGTTGTAATGTGTAAAAATAGCGTATGGAAACTGTATGATGTAAAAGTGAATACCTGTTTTAGCAAAATCTTCCTAAAAATGATTGTATAGTCAACAAAAGAGTCTGGAATACGATCAAGGAACTTCGCACTTTGGCAAAATATATTACAATAGTGTGTGTAATAACTTGTAAACCTTAAGACTCAACAAGTTGTAATACTTGTTTTCAACAGTCTTGTAGATGCTTTGTCAAAAACATGTATCAAACATATAATGACATTGTTTCAGACGTGTATTGTCAACTTGTGTCTGTTTACTTTTTAGACACTTTTGCCAAGTTTCCTACAAGTTTTGGAAACAACTAATCTTTATTGTTTTAGGTGATAATGGTAAACGAAACAGTACACATAACATGTTTATAGACATGTTTTATACCTTGGTGTAAACGCGGGGTGACAAAGATTAAACTACTTTGTACTTACTATTTTGTTGATTGTACATATTTCTTTGTATCTTCAATCTGCTGGAATATTATTGAGGCTAATGCAATGATGAATTTAATATTATAATCGTTGAAATAAATGAATTGATTCAGTATTGACCTCAAGTTCGCCTGGTTGGAAGCGATGGATGTGGTCCTCTATGAGCGCACCCTGAAGATGCCACTCACTCTTGATTTAAAAGGCAGACACAAGTTGCTAGTTGTTATACATGACCCCTTTAATTTTACTAACAAAACTTCACAGATATCAGTATCGGTATTCAATAGCAATGCAACATGATTTCCTCAAATTATATTTCAAGTAAACTGCTAATAACGGGTTTAACGCCCCCAAATCGCGCGAACTGGCTTGAAATTATGATTTCGTCACACTCGGTGACGCTGAATCGCGTTCGGTATACTCAGCGTTGAATTGCGTATACTGAGCGCTGAATCGCGTATACTCAGCGCTGAATTGCGTATATTCAGCTCTGAATTGTGTATACTCAGCGCTGAATCGCGTATACTCAGCGCTCAATCGCGTATACTCAGCGCTGAACCGCTAACTCTCCATTGACACCGAATAGGGGTCGCACTCCTCCAACCGTCAGTCCCCACTGACTCCGAATAGGAGTTTTGTAAAGTACAATAAGGTGCTCATCCGTGGAAGAGGTCGGGGCGGGGCGGGAATCGACATCATCTGACAGCGGCGGGCAAGCGGTGAATCGCGCATACTCAGCGCTGGATCGCGCATACTTAGCGCTGAATCGCGCATACTCAGCGCTGAATCGCGAATACTCAGCGCTGAATCGTGTATACTCGGCTCCAGTCGTAAGTTTTCTTTTCACTTCTGTCGTGTGGTCACAAGTATACACTGATTTTTTATTTTATTTTAATGGAGTTAAGATATACCTATCATGTCTATGAAGTTTCGCCAACGACTTGAATTTGATTTTGCATAATTTGTTCTAAGATACTAAATATTAAGAAAATAATAATTGTTTTGGTTTCGTATAGAGTGAGGTGTAGATAGACTATTATAGAACCTTACCATATGACACGTTGTGTCGAAAGTACAAAATAGTCGTTACCAAAGATGTTATTCAATCATAATAATTATGTTGAGATTACCTACCTATATTATTTGTATCCTCAGTTTAAACTAATATTGCATCTGCCGAAATGTAATTGTTGCTATTGTTAAATATCGAGTAATTTGTGTTGGATTAATTTTTAGACATAGGTTTTATAGTAAGCGAAAGATAATTATGTAATCTAAACGAAGTATATCATGTAACTGGATACAATCAAATTCAGCAATAAATATAGATTTATTTTCTTAAAAAACCATGTATATTTAAAGATGTATGATTTTGTATGGGTATCTAATATACCACACACATAGGTTTTGTTCCCTTTTAGCTCAACCAATTAATAATCCTCATTAATTAAAAAATAATATGTATATAAGGTAAATGAAATAAACTAAACATGTAGAGCTGCTAGTATAAATACTTAATTTTAATTGTATATAAGAAAATATAAACGAAGTAAATGAACAGTGAACATTTTTTATGCTTGTTTTATTTGATAAACAGAGACGGTAGGTAAAATCATGACTTTTCACATGAAACACACTACGAGTCGAATTATTAATTCACTGGAGTAATCTGACATGTGCTAGCTGTCACTTTGTGTAATAAAATGGTCATATTTACGAGGGCGGCACTGAAAATTTCGGGAATCAAGGAAGTGACACAACATTACTGTTTAAAAATGTATTTATTGCTTTTCGAAGTATTCTCCCCGAAATTTGACACATTTTTCCATACGATGGAACCAATCATTGAAGCAACCATTCCATTCGGAAGTTGGGGTCTCCAAAATGGCCGTTTTGTAGGCGTCCACAGCTTCTTCAGGTGATGAAAATCTCTGTCCACGCAATTTATTCTTTATTTTAGGGAAAGTATAGAAATCATTAGGGCTTAGGTCGGGGCTGTACGGCGGATGGTCTAATAATTCTATGTTTTCTTGCTCTAAAAACTCTTTTGTTCTGTGCGCGGTGTGAGAACTCGCATTGTCGTGATGGAGGATGATGCGGCGGTTGCAGTTCTCTTTACGGAGTTCAGAAACGACCTGTGGCAAACAAATGCTAGCATACCATTCTGCATTAACCGTTCTTTGTCCCTCAAGAGGAATAGTCGTAACATGGCCGGTTTTGGAGACAAACGTGGCCACCATTTTTTTTGCAACACTCCGTGAACGAACAATTTTTGTTGGCTTTAACTCATTTTCGAACACCCAAACTCGTGACTGGTTTTTTGTTTCGGGTTCGTACGCGTATATCCAGGATTCGTCACCTGATACGATGTTGTATACAGCATTTGAGGATCCTGCGTGGAATCTTTCGAGAGTTCTGACGCACCAAGTAACGCGAGCCGCTTTTTGCTCTTCACAGAGCGAATGCGGTATCCATCGGGAAAACAACTTTTTTACACCTAATTGTTCATGCAAGATTATTTGTATTTGACTCATGCCAATGTCTAAAGTTGTCTGAATTTTGCGGTATGTCACATGTCGATCTTCCTCAATCAGCTTACGCACAGCATCAACGTTTTCTTGGGTGACTGCAGTTTTTGGACTACCTTGATGGGGATCATCACTGAGCTTGACACGTCCACGTTGAAATTCAGCAAACCAGCGATAAATTGTGGTTTTGGATGGGGCTTCATCACCAAATGCAGAAATCATCCGGTCAACACACTGTTTTTGTGTTAAACCACTTCGAAAGAAAGAATTTTCTCGAGTCAATTCCATTTTCTCAACGACTAAACAAGTTTGACAAAACCTTGTGACAAGACCGAGAATCTTTTTTTAAATAAATAAATGGTATTCGATTTTTAAAACCAAGGAGTTTTCAATTAAAAAGATTTTAATATGACAGGAACAGTGGAAATATTCCATTCACGATACTTTTAGTGCAGCCCTCGTATTGTATTCTAGACTGTTACACTTATTATTACAAATTATTATACATTTATTTTACACTTATACAACTTGTTTTTTTTTATATCCCATAACTCTGGGGTAATATTCTATAAATAAAGTATTACATTATAAAATAAAATTCATTTATTTATTAATATTATTTATACATTATTATTAATAATCGTGACTGTCAAATTATTTTGTAAGAAAAATTAAAAGAAAAAAAAAAGATAAATGAAAAATAATTCATATGCCATTTGATTCTTTGATATGGTCTCATTCATACGCTAGAGTTAAGTATGGGATATAAAAAAACACCTTGTATAAATCGATTAAACTAAGCGATCACGGTTACAATAAATATGACCATTTTATTACACAAAGTGATAGCTAGCGCATGTCAGATTACTACAGTGAATTAATAATTCTACTTTAATTGCCAGTTTCACCAATGAACCTGACCGCGATCAGCACATCTAAACCTCGTTTAAGAGTGGTCAGTGACGTCATTTTTGTGTATGTTGTATTGACATGTTAGTGTCTGCGCTTGAACGCGTTCAGTTTCATTAGTGTAATCCACCCAAAGTTTGGTATGTACAGTCAGCAATGTTCACCGTTGACCACTTTCAACCCTGGGGTTTATTTATAAACGATACGTAATTATTTAAAAAAAAAATCAACATATTTTAACTTTAACCGCTCAGGCCCGTGGCTCAATAACGTCATCTCTCAATCTCAAAAAAAACTTTTTTATTCGATAACTACTTTCAAATCGCGCGCCGCGAGGGCTCCTATTCGGAGTCATTGGGGCTTTATCGGTTAAAGAACGTTTATTATTACAGCTTATTTGTAGTGTTCCAACCCTAATAACATTGACCAACTTTGTCGAGTGTACGTCTTGCTCTTTGCAAGAAACATAATAGTGTGTGGTGCGGTCTGGATTACATCCAAAACGGCTTAAATTTAACCATTGAATTAAACGTATTTCTTTTTTCTAAATCGATATCTCAGTACGAGAAAACAAAAATACACTAATTGCAATTATTTAAAAGGCGGGGCTGTAATAGTGCACTTATTATAACATGAACATGATATTAGCCTTAAACTTGATGCCGAGCGTGACGCCTAAAGACGCATTATTAATTCACTGGAGTAATCTGACATGACGTGCTAGCTGTCACTTTGTGTAATAAAATTGTCATATTTATTGTATTCTAGACTGTTACACTTCTTATTATACATTTATTTTACACTTATACAAGGTGTCTTTTTGCATCCTTCTCAAATTTCAGGAGGCTGCTATGAAAGACATATTTAATCAAATAAAATTACGATACCTGCTCAATAATTAATACATACTTTTTTTTTAGTTATTTTAGTGAAATGAAAATGAAATGAAATGAAATGAAATTGTTTATTCTGTAAATAGGATATGACAATCACTTTTACACGTCATATTAAAAAATAAGCTAGATGGAGTCGACATTTCCTATCTGACTACCCCTGAGAAGAAATGGCGAAACAAACTCAAGGGTCAAAGTCTCTTTTAAAGTCCAGACATAATCTTGGTCAGATCATGTGAGGACCATGTAGATCTATGTCTGAAATGGTCTTTTGAGGAAAGAACCACACAAATTTGAGTGGACCTGTCCAGTCAGTGCAAGCATTTGTCAGTAATCGTGTAGCTCAACTCAAAACTTAAGGAGCTCAACGACTCGACGAACAAAGTTGGGCAGTATTTTAGAATACACCATTATCACAGAACAGAATCACCCCGTTGCGTATGCAGTAGTATGTGGGTAAAAGGGCAGTTACAGTGCGGTATCATACGGGCCGCGTTTTAACACGCGTGTCCCACACATGCCGATTTCCGAAAATTAGAAAAAAAGACTTATTTTATTATTGATTCGTGTCGAGAATCATTAGCATAGTTACCTCCTTGAATTTGACGAGGATGCAAAACGACACCTTGTATAAATCGATTAAACTAAACGATCACCAATATGATGACCAATTTATTACACAAAGTAACAGCTAGCACATGTCAGATTACTCGCAGTGAATTAATAATTCGACGTTAGATACAGTTAAACCAGAAAAGTATGCGCTTCGGTAATCCTCGTGTTTCCGAATTAGCACAAACGTCGCGCCACAGAGTAACCCCCGACAAAGGCAAAACTACGTTTTGTACTACGGCGCTTTGTAGCACCACCTATCATTGCGACTTAGTACCTATGGTATTTTTTTATTCTGGTATTAGTATGATGTTTTCTCTTTGTCGGGTTACTTACTCCAGTCGTCATTTGCCACTCAAAGTTTGAAAAAAAAAAATGAGTTTCATAGAGTTTTAACCTATAATTTTGTAATCATGGTAATACAAAGTAGGCAAGTTAACTCCATGGTTGTAATAGCTGTATCTCATCATCACGCGTTCGTATTTTCGAGGATAGACGATGATTCCCGAAGTGCAAGTTTCTTAGGATATCTGTTGTAGGGGGTTCCCTACAGAGGCAAAGCTACGTTCTGTACTACCGCGCTTTGTTGCACTGCACCTATCATTGCCCATTAGTATGGTATTTTTTGTTATTTAGGCATTAGTATGATGTTTTCTCTCTGTCGGGTTACTTACTCCAGTCGCAGATCGTCATCTGCCACTCAAAGTTTGGGGAAAATAAAATTGAGTTGCATAGAGTTTTTAGTTTGAATCCTAGCTAACATTACTTTTATACCTTGTTAGACATAAGGATGGTATTCTAAGTTACAGATATCAAAGTAAATATGCAAAGAGTAAAATTCATATGAGTAGTAAAAGGATTTTCTGTAAATAGAGAAGTGAGTGAAGATATTGAAGTGCTTGTAACGTTACACGCTTACTCGCACGTTTATTTAGTTATGTCAACGCAAATGCTCCACGCTTACATGCATGACTTGATTTCTCGTAGACAGGGATGATGCTGTGGTGCTGGGCGGTCTTGTATGCCGTGGTCCACAGAGGCTGTAAAGGAAAAGAGAACAAGGGTGGTGCTAAGGCCTTATATTTGTGACCGATGTCCTCAGAGGCTCTAAGAGAAATAAAGTTCTTATGTAGCTGTTTATGCAGCTTGTTAGGTTTGATGCTGTAGTGCTGAGCAGTCTCGTACGCCGTGGTCCACAGGGGCTCCAAAGGATTTGTCAAGGAGGATGCGGTGGCCTAGGCCTTATTATTTTGGCGGGTCAGTAGTGTAAGCGGTGCGACAGCCGTTACTCTGTGGAGTGCAGTTAAATGCGAGCTGTAAAGCTTCTAGCGCCGTCTGCCATTCTTCAGTGACATCGTTTTGGATCATGGTTAATGAGTTTTTTAAAGTGCCCATAATTCTTTCGACCTGTCCGTTTGCTCGGCTTAGTGGTGTTCAAAGTTGCTTTATGGCAATCACTTGCTTAATGCTATATGCTCTTTATTTTAAGCATACTATTTTATATGCTTTATTTGAAGCATGCTTTTTTATATGTACTACTTGTTACGACCAAACAAGCAGGCGCGAATAAAACCAGCGCGGTGTTGTCAGAGCGGAATACTACATCGCGTTTATGAATTTATTACGGAACAGTAAAAAAAACAATGAACTTTCCTTTTCCAGGCTTAGGACTGTCTATAATTGATTAAGTGTTATTAAGAAATAAAGTAGGTATGTCAGTATTTAAAACAATTATAGGCGTATTTAAAAGTTCACTGTTCCTTCTGAACATTTTCGTCCGTTAAATACCTACACACAAAACAACAACACGATACCTCTGAGTGAGGTATCGTGTCAATCGTCCTTACTTACACAATTAGTTTTTATTTACATAATCAATATTGCGTATCCTATCACTGTTTACTTACACTAAAAACGCACGAAGCAAAACAACATTGTTTATAATATTACGTTACGTACATGAGCCGCCTGAGATCGCGATAACGCACGCGGTACCTAAAAAGATTACACACACGACCGAAAGCAAACGCTAGCATGCGACGACTAGCCACCCGGCGGGCGGCACCCGCCGGTTTGCTATGCCTGGTTGCTTATTACTACATGCGCTTGCGATGTGCGACGATGTGCGATGTAAAGCAAACAGCAAATAGCAACAAGTGCGAGCCTCGATAGCATTTGCTTTATGTTATTTATGATAAGCAAGATGCTTTATTATGCTATATGCTTTATTAACCACCACTAGCTCGGCTCACTCCTGGCGCAATGGAAAGTATATCGGATGAAGCTGGGCTTGGATAGCGCCCGACGGTCCTTTCAAGGTTTTACATACCACACAATTGTCTACAAACCTCCTGACGGTGGTATTCATTTTGTGGAACCAGTAAGTTTCCCTCAGCTTCTGTAAGGTTTTCTCCCATCCGGGGTGTTGCAGAGCAACATGGAACGAGTTTATCAGGCTCCACTGGAATGACCTAGGGACTGCAATTGGTTTATGTATACCGAGTATAGAATCTGTGAAAGTCTTCTTAAGCACAACTATTCCAGGATGTAGAGTAGTAGTACGGAAGTCGCCTTCGGTCGGGCTGTCGCTGCTCATGGTGTCTATAAGCGGGCGTAGCACGTCGTCGCGGCGCTGCTCGATCTGCAGCCACTCAGTGTCTCTGGTTGTAGGCTGGTTGTTGGAAGTTGACGGATATTTCAGTAAATAAAATTGTTTATTGGGTCTCAAACGATTACATCACAGAACACTATTACTCCTACATTCACAAATTTTGAATGAAACAGCCTCAGTAAGTAATTAATAATACTTGTGTTGGGATTGTCTCGCTCCTTCCCATGATGTAGACAATATTGAGACTTGAACAACCAAAATTAAGAACTTAAAAAAAAAAACAAAACAAGCAATGACTTATAAAATAATTATCAGCACTGAGTATTGTGTAATTATATTGTATGTGTATGTGTGAAATAACATTGTGTAAATGTGGGATTGTGTGTGTGTGTCTATGTAAAGAAGCTAAGTCATTATAATAAGTCTGACTAAGATATGCTCTGTTTATTCGTAAGTTAGAGTATTTAGACACTCGGTTGTAACTATTTTGCATTGATGCTAGACCTCGTGGTGGAACTTTAGTTTTGAGTTGATTTTATTGTAAATATAAGCTCATTGACAAACATACTAACGCCTTGCAAAAGCCTTACGTACCCCCGGAGAGCAAGCCACAATATAATTTCTCCTCCTAGCCTGTCTTTCTGGGTTAACTGGGTACTTTCTAGGTAAGGTATTTATGCAAATATAGAATCAGTGGATGGATTCCTACAAAAAAAATCCGCGTGCTGTAACCGCTCACCTTTCCTATACTCGACCTCGAACTCGTAATTCTGCAGGAAAGCCTACCATCTATGGATTCGAGGAAGGAGATCCTTTTTGTTCTTGGACGCTTTCAAGGCGTCACAGTCTGTTATTACCTTGAATATTCGACCGTATACTTAATGCCAAAAATGCTTGACTGCTCTTACTACCGCCAGGGTCTCGAGCTCGTACGAGTGGTAGCGGCTCTCAGCGTCAGTGGTGCGCTGGCTCATGTACACGACTGGATGCTGGCGACCGCCGACGGTCTGCACGAGCACCGCCCCGTAGCCGATGCTGCTGGCGTCTGTAGAGCTCGATCGGTGCGTCTTCCTGAAATAGCGAAAACCTAGGCGCAATGGACAGGTGTTGTATGATATGGTTTCGAGTCATCATCATGCCTTTCGTTCCATTCCCACTTCGCATCGTTCTTGGTCAGTTCATAGAGAGGAACCATCACACGCGAGAAATTGGAAATGAAGCGTCTGAAATATCCAGCCAATCCGTTAAACTGCCTAACTTGTTTAACAGTTTTCAGGATCGATGCCCTTCTTAAAGCCTCCACCTTTCTTGGACTAGGACTGACTTGTCCGTCTGCAATAATATTTCCCAAATACTCAATGGAGCGTTTTAAGAAGGCAGTTTTATCAACATTGATAGAAAAACTGTAATTGATAAAATATTGGAGGGCAATTAATATGCGTTCGATATGGACTAGGCCATCAGCGAATACCCTACATTTTGATAAAACGTCATCAACATATACCTGGCAAACCTGGTCCACCGAGCTCAAGAGGTGAGCTAGAGCCCTATTTATGCAACGCTGATAGACTGACACCGCGTTACTGTCCGAACGGTTTGGTCAAATATTCATATAGACCATCCGGCGTAACAAAGGCTGTTTTCTTAATCGAGCCCTCTGAAATATGTATCTGGTGGAAACCAGCTACCATGTCTAATGTCGAGAAATAATAACCCCCCGCCAGTAGTTCAATTTGATCTGAAATGATCGGTAACGAATAGTGGTCTCTCAGTGTTTCTGTTTAGTTCGCGGTAGTCCAGGCACATGCGGTCCTTTCCATTTTTCTTTTTGACCAATATTATTGGGCTGAAAAAAGGTGATTTACTTTCGCAGATAATTTAATGCTCGAGTAATTCATTGATTTCCCGAACTTCAACTGGGCTCAATCGGTAAGGCCTGCGTTCGACACACTTGTTATCATCTTTTAGGCTTATTTCGAGCTCCCCGGTATTGACGCGAGAGTTAGGGTACCCGTGAATAAACAAGTGTTTGAACTTGTTTTTAATTCGTTGATTTGATCCTCATCAGTCAAGTCACAATCTAGGTTATCAAACGTTTCACTTTGAGATCGCACGTGGTAAACAACCGGTTGATGAACCAAAGTTGCACCCCGAGAGTTCACGTTAATGTCTGAGCACACTTCGTAGTCCGGCAGTGGCAGATTTACCAGCAGGCTGAGTAGGCTTGAGCCTAGGGCGACAGATTTTAGGGGCGGCAAATTTGGGCCCATTTTTTTTGTAAGGCGTTTTTCTGATGTCTTGCAGACAGAAGTCTACAAGACATCTTTCCAATATAATTTTCCTCTTCCCTTTCATAGTACATTCAATGGTACCGCATATTTCTATATTCAGTTCCCGGTCCCAAACCAGTAATCGGCCTCTGCCCACACTTTGTATGAGTGACAGGAGAGCGAAATTGCAGAAAATATACTTACAGGGTGGAAGTGACATCGACGCGCAAACTGTCTACCATGATTCTAGACCCCCAGAGTAGAAATATTTCTAAAGGCGTTTTTAGAGGTTATTAAAAACAAATTGCTGCTGCATACAAAATGGCAATACCCACACGATCAAAATTGATAGAAAAGCAGTTTTTTTTATATAACTGACTAAAAATGTCTACTATGGGGTCTAGAAACATGTACTGAATTCATAGTAACAGTTTGCGGGACGATGTCACTGAGAAGAGTGTAAAAATACATGGTTAACCTGTATTTTTAAACTCTTCTCACTACACTACGCCTTCACACATTACCTAATTTATTATTTTTTTACTGTTTGTAAGCGCAATAAAATTGATTTCATTACGTTTAACGAATGTAACATTATGGTGTAAGTAGCATACTGGCGGACTAAGGGGGGGGGGGGGGGGGGGTCCTGCCCCGGGCCGCTTGGGAAGTACTTTTAATCAAATCGCCTTGCAATTGCACGGTGCTAAAATTTTGTCCTTTGTAGACATTCTCTTAATTGTCAGGGTTTTCTGCATATCTAACTCAATAAGTCACTTCTGTTTCCAAAACCGAACCTACACAAGCTGGTGTGCTACAATTTTCAAGCTCGCTTCACTCGATCTGGCATCCTACATTCTATTCATTCTCATGGTTTCTTTATAAGTCAATAAAGTAACTGTTTTATACAGTATACATGAAGGCGCCACGGCGTGCAAATTTTCGTTCTAATTCTCTTAACTTTTCTGCATAAGTCAACAAAGCAACTCCGTATGAGTGTACAAAACAACCCTAAAAAAATTTCGAGCTCGACCTACTCGCTCTTGCATCCCACAAACTTGCTTTTAGATGAAAATGTGCATTTTTTTATTGATATTATTCATTTTCTGCAAAATGTTACTAGAAATGCTCAAAAGACCTGGGCGCCCCAGGTCTTTTGAGCATTTCTAGTAACATTTTGTTTTGCCTCATTTTATTTTGCTGCCTTACATTACTTATTAGTTGTACATGGTTGAGCTTTGTTTAGGCTCAGAAATGTACCCAAAAAATATTTCTTGTGGCATTTCGATCAAATTGTATTCTAAAAAATCCGAAACTGACAATTGTAGAGGAAAGGGCGGCAAAAATTTGATAGCCTATACTTGGAAAAAGTGTAAATCCGCAACTGAGTCCGGGACCACGTGAAATTCAACTTCTATCTGTAAACTATCAATGACACAAATCGTAGTCAATGTCGAAAGAGATATTATCATCGTAAATTTACTTAATCCCTTCAAGTAGCTTACTCGATGAACTCGTTTCCCTGGTAGTTTAGCAGCTACAGACTCGCGTATTGAATCGTACATCGTTGTACTTGAATCTAACAAAAATGAGCACTTTAATGCTTAATATTACACGACAGACAGACAGACAGACGGACATGGCAAAACTATAAGGGTCTATATCCGCTGACCTCTGAGGTCGGAGCACCCTAAACAGAGATAATTTCGGTGAGAAAACTTCACTAGGATTTTCGCAGACGTCTTATTTTTCGGGGTTGTAAAAGGAAACACCGAATCAGCAACCTGCCAGCTAATTACAATCGTCCCGTACTATACTTTCGGAAGTCAGCGTAGCGAAAATAAGCAGTTAGGGCAGTTGTGGCCCTGTGGTAACAGCCCGACATACAAACTGTAAGCAAGCAGTTGGTGGTTTGGAACACAGGCAGTCACTGCTTTCCGACGTTTGGCTCCCAAACTGGAGCGGGCAGGGGCTGCATTGAAGCGGCTCCTGCCCAATCTAGGGGGTCCAAACGCCTCCTGTCGGAGGCTCTACGCAGGGGTCGTGCGATCCATGGCCCTCTACGGGGCTCCTCGGGGATCCCTTGCGCTGCGGCCAGCCCGCCGGTTGAGCGCGGCCCAAAGGGTCATGGCCATCCGGCTGGTCCGGGGATACCGCACGGTCTCCTGTGAGGCAGCGAGCCTCTTTACCGGATTGCTGCCATGGGATCTGGAGGCAAAAGTCCTCGCGCACGTATGGGAGTGGCGCGAGGAGGCGAAACGCCGGGGCGTAACTCCGCTGCCGCGAGACATTGCGGCACAGCGGACGGAGCTCCGGCGGGATCTCATGGCGACATTGAGAGTACGGTTGTCGCAACCCAGTGCTGGGTACGCCACAATTGCGGCGATAAGTCCTCTCATTGAGGAGTGGCTAGAGAGGCGCCACGGCGTCCTCACCTTCCGCCTGACGCAGGTCCTCACCGGACACGGCAGCTTCGGGAGGTTCCTGTGTCGGATAAGGCGGGAGGAAACGCCCGGGTGTCACCACTGTGTGGATCGCCCGGAGGACACGGTGGAGCATACGGTGGAGGTCTGCCCGGCTTGGGCAGAGCATCGCCGTGTCCACGTGGAGGCGATCGGCGGCAGAGATCTCTCGCGTCCGGCCCTGGTTCAGGCCATGGTACGGAGCGAGAGGGCATGGGCAGCCATCACCTCCTTCTGTGAAGTAGTAATGCTCGCGAAGGAGGAGGCGGGACGGTTAAGGGAAAGGCAAATTTCGTGCCCTCTCGCACCTAGCCGCCGCAGGAGACGCCCTGGGCATCAGGAATCCCGGGCGGATTTCCGGCCACCGTAGGCGCGGACGGTGAGCAATGGGTAGCTCACCGTCCGGTAAGGACCAGGCCCGGGTCGACGGCGCGTTGTTTTCCACGCGCGCCTCAAAGAGATGTCGTCAGCACAAGTGTAGGGGTCCACTAGGGCCGATGCCTGCCGGGGTCGCGGGAAGGTACTAAAGGGTTACCGAGGCCCCTGGCTGCACAGGCAACGGAAGGAATACGGGTGGGTTGTAGTCAGTAAGAGTCTGACACACCCTCCCGCTCCGCCCAGAGCGGGAGAAGTTATTTGATGATTTCCCACAAAAAAAAAAGGCAGTCACTGCTTTTTTTTAAAAGCTTTGACTGTCTGTGTTCCAAACCAAGCAAGCTGTGAAGCATAACGTCCGCTTCGTGAGGAAAGCGGCATTTCCTAAAATCAAAAATTCTGGGCCCACATGAAGGATTCCGGTCAGAACTCGATGATTTATTATTATCAGGGAAAAATAAACCTACGGGCTCAGCTACGGCGCGGGCTGGTACTTCGTCGAGCAAGGGTCGGGGGGGACGATTACGTCGGGGTCTTCGCGAGGGACCTCGGCGGCGAGGTCGGAATGTCGATTTGTGTTTGTGCACCGTACTCGAGGTCCTACTGCTTTCCTGGAGGACGGTAATGGTGTCATCTTGGTCGGTGAGAACATGCCTCGGACAGCGAACTGAGCTAATACTGGCGGCCTTTACAACCATATACTGCTGGATAGCGGGAATTTTGAGGTCGAGATGGAGGATCTCGTTACGAACGAACCAGGGGGGTCCCGTTGCCTTACAGAGGAAACGGTTTTGAAGCCACTGCAACCTATGGATGTGGTGGGGCTTAGCGTGTGCAAAGACTGCACAGGCATATGTCATGATGGGGCGGATGCACGCTGTGTAACGCAATTTGCACTTAAGGGATAATTTACTGCGTGCATTTAAAACGGAATGTAGACTACCGCGAGCGAAAGCGGCACGGGAACGCGCCTTCTTTATGCTCTGAGAAGGAAAGGTGCTCGTCGAGAGTCACGCCTACATACATATTTGGCTCGCTTTTCCCAAGGGATAGGCTTGCCGAACACGACCGTCTACGGACTTCGGATTTTAATCCTATATTATATTGATCCTTATAAAATAAAATATGTTATTTAAATTGGGCATTTAATTTAGATCAAAATATGTCTTTATATCATATCATGTAAATGAATACTTTAAAAGATATCATATACAGGCTGTCGTTTGGCATCTTCGTCAAATTCAAGGAGGTAACTATGCTAATGATTCTCGACACGAATCAATAATAAAATAAGTAGGTCTCTATTTTTCTATTTTTTGGAAATCGGCATGTGTGGGACACGCATGTTAAAACGCGGCCCTTGTGATAACGCACTGTAACTGTCCTTTTACACACACACTACCGCATACGGCAACGGGGTGATTATGTTCTGTTAAAGTGGTGTATTCTAAAATACTGTCAAACTTAAATAACAAAAAAAAAACAAGTATGTATTAGTTATTGAGCAGGTATCGTAATTTTATTTGATTATATATGTCTTTCATAGCAGCCTCCTGAAATTTGACGAGGATGCAAAACGACACCTTGTATATCATCGATAGTAACCTATAAAGTTATACAGCGTGGCGAATAAGCTATCACACTAATTCAAACCACGTATTCTACATTACGTATTTTAAGCATACATATATAAAATAATTAATAAAAGTTAACATTCTACCCGTGAGACCTTTTTTCCCTTTTAGTATTTAACAACATCATGTATTGCATAAAGAAAATCACCTGACCAATACTAGTAGGTCAAAGACCCGTGGCCGGCGTAGATAGTTCAATCAAACGATGTATGACGATGCCATTCCGAATTACTTGGAATTACTAACAATTACAAAAGACGTAAACAAATCAAGCGAAAAATGTCCTTACGGCTAATAGTTTAAGGCGTTCGCTATGCGCAAAATTAAAAAATAAAGGACCTCAGCGGGGAATAAAAAGCATCTGCGATAAATGTTCTTACTGCTAACGGTCTACGGCATAAATCTCTACGCGCGAAATGGACGGGGAACCCCGGTGTGTGTCGTCAAATTTCGTATTTTTTCGACGGGCGGCGTGTGCGATTGTTTGTGTTTTGTGTGTGTGTGACTGAGCCAGTGCCCGGGACATTCTCTAATGTTGAGGATAAAACGATTCCGGCCTTAGTATCCTGACTAATAAAACTACAATAGGAGAAAACTGAATGATTTCCGATACTTTACCACTAGTGCAACTATCCATCGATAAAAAACAAATTTAGAAATTATTTTAATTACATTTATATGCAAAATTTTACTCGAATCGTCATTAACTCCTGTGTCCCATACGCCTGTTTCCGGCTATTTGGTCACATAAAATATTCAAATAGAAATAAAAATATTTTTTTTAAATGCGAAGTTAACTTCAAAGATCTAATATCTTCTATCTCAAAATTTTAAAGTTTTCACTTAATAAACAAATTAAAAAATCAGCCTGTTAAAAATTGTTACAAAAAAATCGTCATTATTAAAACAAAATATGTTTGCAATTTATCTACGTTCCGGAAACTCCAACAAAGTCAGTTCAGTGCCTGTGGGCAACCCCTCGGCGCCCCTCAGTTGAGCCATACACTTTGAACGGACTGCACGTGTGGGATTTCTCTGAAAGGTAAGTTTGAATTTGATTCTCCAAAATGTGTTTTTTTTAAGTCATTATCCTTTTTTAGCATATCGTAGCAATTAACTATTGTGCTTATCATAATTTCTGCTTTCATTATATATCGTTAAAGGGTTTAAATCCCTCTTGAGGTGTATTAAGCAAGATTGTTTCATTTTCGACAAGTTACGACATGCTTTCTTGTGATCGTCATTATTGATAATATCATTATCCTGAAAACGTATGTAAAGTATAATGACGGATGGGTTAGATTAATGACGTCGGTGTTTTTAACAATGACAACCTATTAGGGTAATGACGCGGGGTATTGATATTATTGTAAACAATACTCTTAATTAAGTATCAACACTTCTTTACCTAAAGACAAGTTGGCAGTGTATAATTATTAGGTAGGTATTACTATCTCGTACGTAAATATAGACGTAAAATATCAAAATGTGACCATATTTTACGAATTTTTTACATGACTCGCTTTGAGTACCTACTCGTACCTGTTTCAGCTGTTGTATACATATATTTTTATTATGCTTAATTAAAAATAATTTTATTATTTTTAGATAAGACATCGACATGCCTAGGAAGAAGCAATCTGAAGAAAGTCGTAAAGCAAAACAGAGATTCTGTCAGAAGCGCAGATATCAAGAAATTAAAAATGATCCAGAGCTTTTGGCTATAGAACAGGAAAAAAGGCGGAACAAATATAAAAGAAGAAAAGAAGAGGGTAAACTAAAGCCAATTGTCAAATTAACTCCTCGTGCCCAACGCGAACAAAGCAAAAAATGGAAGGAGAATTCTAAGAGGTAGGTACATACATTGTATATCTTATATTATGTTCTTGACATCAAACAAAACATACATTCATATAACATTACATAATCAGTAAACAAATATAGATATATAAGCATTTAAATATAATATATTCTGCATTATTTTAGATACAGACTACGTAAAAAGAGAGAAAAAGAGAAGGAACCTACATTTGATGCTGTAGCTATAGAACCAATAGCAGCAGAAGAGTCTAGTGTTGATGTTACAGAACAGAAAGAAGATCCTTTACATGAATATTCTTCAGCCCTGAAGGAGGCGGTAAGAAAAATTAGAAACAAAGAACGTAAAAAGAAAAGTCAACTGATTAGCATTATTAAAATATATAAAAAGAAAATTGAAAATCAAAGGAAAACTATACAAAGATTAAATAAAACTCTCAATAAGCAACAAACAAATGACGACAATTATTGTACGCCAGTTTTATGTAAGTCAAAAACTAAAGTTGTCATGGAAGCGGAAGAGAAATGGTATGTGGAAAAAGTTAGACAATTCTACACTGATGATGCAAACAGCATTATCGCTGCCGGTAAGAAAGAATTTGTTACGAAAAACAAAATAAAGATGCAAAAACGATATCTTAATGCACCTTTAAAAACACTATATTTCAAATTTCGATCTGAGAGCAACATAAGAATAAGTTACTCCTATTTCTGCAAATTGAGGCCTTTTTGGACAGTGTTTCCAAAACCGATAAATAGGGATACCTGTTTATGTTCTCGTCATTGTAATATAGATTTATTGATAAAAGCTCTTCATAAAGCTGGCATAATAAATGTAAAATCTAGTGATGAGGTACTATCCAAGCTATGCTGTGACCCTAGGCGCTCGGCTTGTTTAAATAGAACCTGTAATATTTGCGCCTTAAATAAACTCGAATATTTTAACATTTCTAGTGGCAATGTTACCTTTTACGAATGGAAAAAATCAGTAAAAGAGGTTATACTTAAAAACGGCAGCAAAAAACAACAACAGCTAACACAAAAATTTAAAGATACGATTAGTATTTCAGCAGCTATAAAGAAACTTGAAGCAGATTTGATACCTTTTTATAATCACGTTTTTAAAATTGTTTCACAATATAATTCTATTAAAACGCTTAAACAGAACCTTACGCTTCAGGATGCTTGTCTTCATGTAGATTTTTCGGAAAATTATTCCTTGAAATTTGCTGCTGAAGTACAGTCGTTCCATTTCGGGGGCAGTCGCCAGCAAGTTTCCCTACACACTTCGGTTATGTATACCCATAATTTTAGATCAGGCTTTGTAACTCCTATATCAGCATGCACAATCAGTGATTGTTTGCGTCATGACGCACCAGCTATTTGGGCTCATTTGGTGCCCTTATTACAGCACATTCTTAAAGTAAATCCCTTTATAGACACGTTACACTTCTTATCCGATTCTCCGTCGTCCCAATACAGGAACAAATACATGTTTTTTATAATAAGTCAAATACGTAAGGATTTTCCTCAAATCGTTAAAATAACATGGAACTATTCCGAAGCTGGTCATGGAAAGGGTGCTCCGGATGGCGTGGGAGCAGTCCTTAAAAGGACTGCCGACCGCATGGTTCTTTATGGTCAAGATATTGGCACATATGATCAATTCTGTGACATAATAACAAATACAGTTGAAAATATTACTATTAAAAAAGTGGATGAAAGTGAGATCATAACAAAAGAAAGCTTGATACCAACTAACTTGAAACCATTTAAGGGCACCCTTTCCGTATATCAGGTCCTTTGGGATGTAACAGTCCCACAAACAGTTTTAAGAACACTAAGTTGCTTTGATTGTAATGCTGATAAAAAATGTATTCATGGGTATGATTTAGGTCGTATCACAAATAATAATCATGAATATGTGGAAAATATTGATCCTGATTATGTTGCTCCGATGTCCAAAGCCAATCATCACACTTATAATCCAAAAAAAATAAACATCCTTTCTGATGTAACAATAAAACAGGGTAACACAGTTATCGATCCTTTCAAAGATCCTAAACCATCAACATCAAAGATGTTTTGATTTTTTCTCTATTAATTATGTTTCCCTTTTATTAATAATTATGTAAAACTAGCTGTGATTGTTCAGACGCCCAATACATCAGCCTGTCCATGGGGGTCCATCTGTCAATTTTCTGTAGCAGATTCACAAGTGATTAGTTGTTTTGTTGTTTTTTTTTTCATAAAATATGATTTTTATAAAAATAAACAAGTAATTAATGTTTGTTAGAGAAATAAAGATTGGGGTAGGTTCATGTGAGGGCGTGTGTAACTGAAAATATTATGACTGATAGAAAAGATATGTTTATGAATAAATAATAAGAAAGGCTAAGCTTTAATTAACATGTTTTTAGGTTGGTACCTCATTTAAAAACTACCTAATAACTGTTTGTTTTTTGTTAACAATTTATAAAAAGACAGTATATTTATATAATCTTATTAGTGGAAAAAATCCTTAGATATATTATTATTCGTTGAAATAAACGGAAGAAAATGATTGAAATGTTTGCCACGATTAATATTGTTGTAATTGGTATTGTGTAATGTTTATTTGTATTCGAAGTATAATCTATAATTTTGTATTACTAGCGGGTGAGAATAATTTATTCTGTATGTCTTTCGACATACGTATCTACGTACAATTTATATCAAACTATCAAAATTTTGACATACTAGGCTGACATATTTCAAACGATCATTGTTCAATCTTGTGCAATAAGTCAAGTATTAATATAGGTTTATGTATAAAAAGTGAAGAAGTTATGTGAATCAAACATTGGATATAATTGAACAAACTGTGATTTTACTATTAAAATTATGTTGATTGTTAATTTTGTGTTTGATTTATTTATTTGGACGTTTTTTACCCCCGCAATTAACATTAGAAGTCATTATTCATAACATCAGTCATTTATCCTCATTGTATTGTCATTTTCATCAACACATGGTCATTATTCTCAACAGGCATTTTTGAAAAACCTTGATATATTCGCAAAATAATAACATTACAATGGTGCTTCTTACATAAATTTCCTTATTATGAATCAAGTAATGATGTTAGAACAAAGTAACTGCTTTGCCAAAAGGTTTATTGGCTTTCGTCAAAAACCGGCCAAAATATATTCCGATCAAAGAAGTAGCCGCCCGCGCCGTTGTCCTTGAGGATAGTTCGTTCACGACAGCAGTTGCCTATTTGCATTTTTTTGGTGTTTGTATTGAGGACGTTTTGTTAAGATTCTTGTTTTATTTGTAATAGAAATAGGATAGGTACGTTATTATTAGTTGTAGATTAGTTAAGTGTTGTGACAGTTCGTGCGGTTCCTATTTTTGTGATAGGACACGTAATTACAATAGTAAAATTAGTTGTAGGTAACTTTTTGAAAGTGGTGTGACAGTTTATGCGAATTCAGACGCTTTTATTGTTCCTTTTTGTGTTGTGTTCTCAAGATGCCTCGTGTCAATTTCACGTCATCGGAGTACACCGATATGATATTGATTTATGGAGAATGTTATCAAAACGCAGCGCTGGCGTTACGAACATACCGAGAGAGGTATAATACCACACGTGTATGTCCTTCAGATTTACGGATTTTTACACGGGCAGTCCAAAGATTACGTGATAACCAATCTTTGGTTCCACATCAGGTTGAAATTCCTCTGCGAGTAACCGTGGGTCGGGAAGAGCAAATCCTTAATTATTTCGCTCGTAATCCAACTGCAAGTCTTCGTAGAGCAGCTCGCCTATTTCGAGTACACCACAGGACTGTACACAACATTTTAAAAAGAGACAAAGAGATAAGCAACAGCCATTCAAATACCAAAAGGTGCAGGCTTTATTAGGAAGAGATAAGCCAGTCCGGGAAGCCTACTGCCAGTGGCTACTGAGCAAAATAGAAAATGACTCTAACTTTTTGTACAACATAATGTGGACAGACGAGAGTACATTCACGCGCAACGGGATATGGAATCGACAGAACCTACGATACTGGAGTCGAGAAAATCCGCACCTGATCCGAGAGTCCGCACACCAATACCGATTTGCCGTGAATGTTTGGGCTGCAATACACGGAGACCACATAATCGGTCCGGTGTTTATCAATGGCAACCTCAATGGGCCTAAGTTTGTGAAACTACTTGACGGCACAGTGTCGGAGTACATTGATGAACTACCGTTGGGTGGCAATGGCCAGGTATGGTACCAGCTTGACGGAGCACCTGCTCATTCAGTAGTGGCTGCCAGGCAGCGCCTCACTGAAATGTTCGGAGAGCAGTGGATTGGCCGATACGGACCTACTCGGTGGCCAGCACGGTCACCGGACCTAACACCACTGGATTTTTTTTTATGGGGACATGTAAAAAATGAAGTGTACGCTACTGAAGTGACGACAGTGGAAGATTTAAAAATAAGAATAATTCAGGCTTTCCACAACTTAAATAATTTAGCCGCGAATGGTGATCTATTAAGAAATGTCCGTAATAATATCATACGACGGTGTCGATTATGCATTCGGGTGCGCGGCGGACATTTCGAAAATTTTAAAATTTAAATTGCATAAGTGAACTAAGTGGAGGTTTTAAAACTTAATTTGTGATTACTTGGTAACAATACCATAAAGTTTGTGTTGCATTGTTGATATCAACTATTACCAACGCCCCGCGCGTGAGCGCAAGTACCTACCCTCCGCTCGTCTCACTGTCGTTTGGCGTGTGCGCCGCCCGCCGCCAAGCCGCCCGCGCCGCGCGCCGCGGCGTTGCCGCTTTTACAGGTCAGTAAACTAATAGTATCAAGGGTGGATTATTTATTGCCAATTTTTACGCTATTTAGTTTGTTAGAAAAATTCAGTTTTCTATTTTTAGGTCTATTTTTGTTTTTATTATTTTAACAGACTGATAACAACTTGTAATAACCGCTGTACTATTTAATGTGATAACCTAATCGCCACGCTGTATAATACATTATTTCATTCATTTGTAGACTTTTCCACTAAAGCTGCTTTTTAAGGTTCCATACCTCAAAAGGAAAAACGGAACCCTTATATCACTCGTGTGTCTGACTGTCAGTCTGTCTGTCCGTCTGTCGCAGCCGATTTGCTCCGATCTATTGGTCCGATAAAGTTGAAATTTGGTTTCTGTAACCCAAACGGACGTGTAACGTAAATAAATGAATTTAGAATATGATGTGTCACTTTTGCGAGCTACACAGAAACTTAAAAAAAAAGTTTCGCAAACTGTACCGTGTGACACATCAAATAAAAGGCCTTGTTGTGGGGGTCTCAAATATTTTGTTTTTATAATTTAAAAACAAACAGTTTTAAAGTTATTTATGAAAATACATGAAAATGTACCATTAGTACATACTTAGCCTAAAATTGAAAAATGCATTTATTATGCTAACCTATTTCGTGCTTGCATAAAAGCAAAGAAGAATAAAATAGGATATGAAGCACTACTAACTACTAGGAAGGAATTAAAATATGTCAAAATGACACGTTGTCTTTAACGTCGCAAAGAAACTAAAGTCTACATCATTATTTAAAACGTAGTTGTTTTATGCTGTTTGCAGAGGTGCTAAAGTAAGTTTAACCGTGACTTCCAACCATGAGGAGGCAACCGCGCGCTCATGCGCTCCGGACCAGCACCACCTCCATGAAGAGCCTGCGCCGGGGAAGTTTGATGGGCCACAGCGCCATAGAGCTATCCCAGATATCCCTCCTTAAGGAAGAAACAAACACAGGGGATCACTTTCTAACACCAGAGCAACTGGAAAACGTGTATCGTACGAATGTGGTCACCGGCCTGACCGACAGCTTTGCCGCGGAGCTGTTAGAACGTTATGGTCCGAACGAGCTAAAGGAACTCGCTGGCACCAGTCTGTTTTCATTATTTATACATAATATGTTTGGTTGGTTTGCATGTGTACTTTGGGTGGCAGCAATAGTCAATTTCATAGGGTACTTCTTGTCCAAAAGCAGAGAGGGTGACTCAAGTTCAGGGGATGGCGAAAATGATGCCCACTCTGCAAGAGAATATCTATATTTGGGATCTGTGATCGCACTCACTATTATAGGTACAGGCTTATTTGGTTTTTATCAAGAAGCCAAAAATATAGCAGTTATGAGCGGTTTCGAGAAACTAATTCCACCGAGTGCAGTTGTTATACGAGATGGAATACGAAAAACGGTACCTAATAGAGAACTGGTCATCGGCGACATCGTAGAAATGACTGGGGGAGATATAGTACCAGCCGATGTCCGAATACTTACATGCACAAATTTAAGTACAGATATGTCTTCTTTGACTGGAGAATCCGAACCTATAAAGCACAGGCCTGAATGCACTCATTCTAATCCTATGGAGTCCAGAAATATGGCTTACTTTGGATGTCCTGTTACTGAGGGTATTGGCAAAGCCATAGTAATTGCGACTGGAGAAATTACTCAAATAGGAAAAATTGCTGGACTTGTAACTGGTTTAAAGAAAGAAGAAACCCCTATTGCAAAAGAAATCACACATTTTATTAAGTTATTGTGCGGCATAGCATTTTTTGTGGGTACATTGTTCTTTATAATGGTATATATCATACAGAGAAATTGGCTGTCAGCGCTGCAATATATGCTGGGCATGGTATTGGCCAATGTACCCGAGGGTTTGATTGTAACGTTAACAGTGTGCATGACGCTGTCAGCTAAATCACTTAAACGGAAAAACTGTCTTGCTAAAACATTACAAGCTGTAGAAACCCTAGGATCTACTTCGTGTATATGTTCAGATAAAACTGGAACTTTGACTGTGAACCAAATGAAGGTGTCGCATTTATTTTGTAATTTTAAAATAATAGATAAAGATGACCATTCTCACGTTGTAGAATCGACTTTTTCAAGTTTATGTTTAGCAGGTTCCCTTAATTTAAAAGCAACCTTCCACCCTGAAACAATAAACGAGCCCATCGCTGTGAGAAAAGTTATTGGCGATGCTTCCGAGTCCGCTATATTACGGTACATGGAGAGTAACCGCTCAGCAACAACGCTTCAAGCAGAAAACCCGAAAGTAGGAGAAATTCCGTTCAGTTCAGCTTACAAATACCAAGTCACTATTCATCATATGCTAGCAACCGATTCCTACTTCTTAATAATGAAAGGAGCACCAGAAATTGTATTAGAATACTGCTCTAGGGTTCTTATTGACGAAGGTCCACAGCCCCTCACGCCACAGTTGAAAAAAGAATTGAAAGCAAATTTTATCAAGATGGCAAATATGGGAGAGCGTGTCATTGGATATTGTGATTTAAATTTACCACTCGAGGACTATCCAATAGGTTTTAAATTCGACACACAAGCACGTAACTTCCCAGTGGAAGACCTTATTTTTGTTGGAGCAATATCAATGATCGATCCTCCGAGACAAGATATTGAGAAATATATTGGTTTATGTAGGACTGCTGGAATCAAGGTGATAATGGTGACTGGAGACCACCCTGTCACCGCCTTGGCTATATCTCGTAAGTGTGGCACTATTTCAATGCCGACTGCCTATGATTACGCGTTTGAACACCACATTGAGCTAGCTGATGTACCGCCGCACATTAAGAATCAATTTCAGGCAGCTGTTATAACTGGAGACGAACTTCGTAAAATGAGCGTTAACGATTTGAAGGCAGTGCAACTGAAGTACAACGAGATTACGTTCGCGAGAACCAGCCCTCAGCAGAAATTGTTTATCGTTGAGACTTATCAATTGCTGGGTTACGTCGTGGCTGTGACCGGAGATGGTGTCAACGATTCTCCGGCTTTGAAAAAGGCAGACATTGGTATCGCTATGGGTATTAACGGTACTGAAGTGTCCAAAAAAGCTGCTGATATGATCCTATTAGATGATAACTTTGCTTCCATCGTGCTTGGAATACAAGAAGGTAGGAGAATCTTCGACAATTTAAAAAAGACCATTGCGTATACCCTTACATCAAACGCAGCTGAAATGATACCTTTTGTATTGTATGCGCTCCTGGGTATGCCTCTGCCCCTAACTCTCATTTTGATAATTGTTATAAATGTTGGAACGGATCTACTTCCTGCAATAAGTTTAGCCTACGAAGACTCCGAAGAAGATATCATGTCAATACCGCCTCGCAAACCCACAGATCACCTCGTTACTGGCCATTTGTTATTTATGACGTATTTTCAAGTTGGACTGATTCAGTTCTTCGCTGCGATGTATGCGTATTTCATGGTATTCGCACAGGAAGGGTTCTTTCCTTCTAGCTTGATGTTTGTTCGCAACGAATGGGAAAGTGAAATGGTAACTATTAGAGATACATTAGGTCGTGTTTGGAATTACTCAGACAGGAAAAAGCTTGAGAGAAAGTCGCAGACTGCTTATTTTGTTGCTGTGTGCTGGACTCAGATATCGGATGTGATTATTTGTAAGACTAGAAGAATCTCGATTTTGAAGAAAGGTATGAACAATCACGTGTTGAATATCAGTATAGTTTTTGATTTGATCTCTGCGCTGTGTGTGTCTTACTTGCCACTGTGTCATGAACTTTTTAGTACGGAAAGGTTAGCTTATTCTGATTTCTTTCTAGCGGTCCCATTCATGTTCCTTATGATCTGTATGGATGAAACGAGGCGTTACATAATTAGGAATAACATGTCCGAGTGGCTTGAAAGGGAAACTTATTATTGACTTGCAAGTTAAGTTATTTTTAATAAGAGGAAGCATTATTAAGTTCGTTAGTTTTGTTAATTTGTTTTATTAATTTAACTGTCACATGTTGATTCCTTTAAATGCCGGAATATTTACAAAACGTACTAAGTTTCGCATTTTGGGGCACCTATACCTAAGCTTTAATTACGGTTAAGGTCCACCGACATAAGGAGTCATTCAGCTGTTCTAATCGACATATCGAACTTACGTGCATTCGCGCATTGGCTAAAGGGCGCGGCTAGATATGAATTTTAAACTGGCTTGCACATGTCTGCTTATTATACGTACCGGAATAACTGCGGGCCGAATGTGACCTACATAACTCCAAATTACGTTTCTGTGTTGCAGCCTAAAATATGTAGGTACACTGTTGAGTCTATAGTCGAGACTGGGCACACTGCTAGCGTGGAGCATTCATCTCTCTCGAGAAAACTCAAGTCTCTCGAGTCTTGAGTTTTTTTTTTGAAGCTTACAAGTAATTACATTTTTGTTAGGTAAACGTAAGTTATTTATGTGCGCTTTCAGTGTCAAAATGTCACTATTTTTTTGCATGTAGGTATACTATTCTGTGTTTTGTTTTAAATAAACTCTTGTTTTGAAAAAAAAAAAAAAAAATTTAAATGAAAGATTTAAATAAAAATGTTTTGTGATTGTGTGTGTGTGTGTGGATGTTTTATGGATATTTGTCGGGGAATCTGTTGGAGCCATCGTAGTTGGAGCGGTTTCGCACTGGCGTTTGTTCAGCTCGTATCAGCGCGCCTTTGCCAAATGCGCATCACGTGCGTAGCTATGTGGTTATTAGCGCGTATGGAAAAACATGCTTATAACGCTTAGGTGTACCTATTCTGCGGATCTATTCTGTAAAAATATCATCATGAAAACTTGGTGAAGGGCCATTCCACCTGATGCTAGGGATTGGCACTATTGATGGCCCACTTCAAGATCACTTCACCTAAGGTTTCGCGGTGAGGTTTTTACGGAATAGGTAGATCGGCCTTTTACTAAGTTCAAACATATAACGCGTTCAGGGACTAAACGCCCATAGGCATAACATAAGATCGCGCCTTGTTTCCCCGAAGCCCGAGGCAGAGGTGTAGCTGTAGTACACCCACATTTCGCCAGTTATGTTAAAGATTGAACCTAGCACCTCATGCTCAGCAGTAACGCTTGCAACCACTAGACCTAACGAGGCGCTCAAAACAATAAAACTTCTATTGTGTCTCGTTCAGTTTCCTTGAAAGCGTTAAGAATGCTTTGGAAGGCTTTCTAAGGATTTTGAAGATTTTTTGGTTGCCTTGTCTAGGGTCTGTTTTGTAGTGTCGTCTCTTTTTATGCCTTATGATGGTACCAACAGCAAGTTTGAAAAGCGGCCAAGTGCGAGTCCGATAGAGTTCTGTACTACCGTACAATATTTAACACTACATGTTTTCATAGGTTCACCCTTGTTTGGTATAACAACTTTTGATGTAATGTTACTAATTCGAACAACGTTTAAGAAAATAATCAATTTGTATAATATCGATTAACATAATTTTCATTCCATCGAATATTTATTTGCGATAACAACATTTGCGCTATTGATCAAAAGGTATAATGTTCATTTGATGTAATGTTCAAATGATTCAGTGCCTGTCACTACTCCATACAAGTTTAGACGTGATTAAAAACTTGCTTAATAAAATTACGTCAATTTACGTCAAGCGCTGATTAATTTGACAGGACTAAACTAAAATTGATCTTCTGTCCTTTTCTTAATGAAATAGAAAGAAAAAGATGCACTGAACTTAAATTTAGTTTAGTTTGTGAACAAGGGATTTGGCGCCAATGACAACCTGTATGATAGACTAATGTTTCACTAGACTAATAATGACTTAGTCGAAAGGGTTCTCTGCCCTTTCGCCGAAAATTGTTTGCCAGATTTTCACTTGCCAACTAACGTTTCGCAGAATTGTATTTCGCCGAATAATCATTTGCCAACTTATCATATATGTAATTTTGTTTTATTTCCCAACCTCACAATCACCAACTGTACGTTTGGTCTGCTTTTCATAATGACACACTAACTTAACTGTTTCCTTTTACAAAAGTGATTCGCTTGTGGCACATCGCCGGCCGCTGCCGCGGCACGCTCGCTTCGCTCGCTCGGCTCGTGCGTTGTTTGTCATACTCTAACCTAACCTAACCTATCGTAACCTAACCCAAACGTTTTGTGTCATTATAATAATCAGCTTAACAATAATTCTACCAAATGAAAAGTTGTCATACAAAATTTCGCCGATGTTTCACTTTACAACTAACGATTAGCTAATTTTTGTATGACAACGTTTTTTGTACACTATCGACAACAATGTCGGTTGCCTAATGAATAATATTGCTATTATAGTTTTTTCTTTCATTTTGTCAACCGTTTTAACCCAATTGGAAGACCCATGTGAAATAATATTTTGATTTTCTCATATTGTTTAATTTATTGATTTATTTTATTAAAAAGTTTTCCTAGCTACATTGTTGTTTATCTATATATCGTATATTTTTAATTTTATTTTCAGGACCCCACAACATTTTTGATACAATAATAAATGTAAGAATCGATAACTTTCCGATTTAGTCAATCATATTGCTTTAACTGAACTGCATGTGTAGTTGTGGCGAGTGGTAGGGACAAACTGGAGACACCGGGTTCCGACACGTTTTCGACTACCGGGCATATCTCCTTTCTTATATCTATGGTCTCCTTGGTACTCTTTGGGTATGGAATCCTAAAAAAGAATTGGTAATCGCTTGCAGTAGAACCACCATTACAAAACAGCCAGTTGCCTTTATTCTTTGTCTCGACCCTACAGACTGCTGAACGACTTTATTTGCTCGATTTATGATAATTAGGTCCTATGTCATTGTTATTGGACTTGTGTGGAAGGTTATTTGGATGGCTTTTATAAGAAGGGGAAAACCGAAGAAACTACGGATGAATATTGTAAAAGATGATGTGGGTAGAAAGGAGATAACGGCTAGAGAAGATACATGGAAGAAGAAGACCCAACGCTGATCGGTTTCCTGACGATGTTTTCCTTCACCGTTTCGAGAGCAGTGGTGATGAAATAATTTACACAAAATAAAGCGCCTGCCTGGGTTTGTATCCACGACCTACAACTCGTAAGTCGAGGCCGTTAGCACCGGGCCACCACTGCAACTGATAGCTTGTCAATGTTTAATATAGTTTAATTAAAATAATATGAAGATCGAATATGGCCATCAATCGTACTTGATTAAAAAAAACATTAACCACGGTATAATGCTTGTTTACTTTTTAAGTAGTTGGATTTGTGTAATTACCTATGTTAATTTGTTTTGAGAGCAGTGGTAATGAAATAATTTACACAAAGTAAATCGCCTGTCTGAGTCCGAACCTACGACCTACAATTCGTAAGTCGCGGCCATTACCACTGGACCACCACTAGTTTAAATTTGTTTATGATTGGAGCCTCCTTTTAACCACGCCTGTGTTAGGAGTCTCTGCACTTCATGGCTTTGTACAAATTACAAAAATATTTTGTTTTTTTTTTAGTTTATTGAGTTACATTTTTCGTTATAACTACCCATATTGAAGTGTATGTTCTTTTGAGAAATAAATTTCTTTAAACAGAATGCTTATTTTTCATTTATTTATTTACATGAGGTCCATGCCTAGTCTAGTGTATTTAGCTCTAGGTCCTAACCCTGGTTAGGTTGTGTTTTGAAATGTGGCATAGGTACAATACGACCGATGAATCATGGCTGGTCCGAACTTTGCGCAGAAGACTGCGCAATACAATTTTTAGGAACCAATTGGTGACATGAGGGAGTGTGAGTGAGTGTACATGCGCAAAGTTTGAAGAGCCTATGATCAGACCGGCCGTGCTCATCCGCGGAACGAGGTCGGGAAGGGAAGGATCTTGTCTTCATGAGACAGCGGCACACAGGTAGGGGTCCACTAGGGCCGATGCCTGCCGGGGTCGCGGGAAAGTACTTATGGGTCACCGAGGCCCCCGCAACACAGGCAACAGGAAGGAATACGGGTGGGTTTTAGTCAGTAAGAGTCTGACACACCCTCTCGCTCCGCCCAGAGCGGGAGAAGTTATTTGATGATTTCCCACGATCAAAAAAAAAAAAAAAGACCGGCCATGATTCATCGGTATTGTATAAGTTTGCGTCATGATAAAAGCTTGATTGTCACTATAGGATTGTAGCGTGTCTGTTATATTAAAAAAAAAAACTGGCCAACTGCGTGTCAGACCACGCACAATGAAGGGTTCTGTAGTTAATAATAATAATCTTTATTTATATAAAAACAGATTGTAGTACTTACATGTAACAGTTTACAAAAGTAGGTAGTATTAAATCTCTGGCAATCAAGTGGGTGATGTGCTGTTCTCCTTGCTAGGCTATGAAATTGCCTTTATTAAAATATTGAAAAACGTTTTCTTCCATACATCGATACTTATACGTCACGGTCAATTTTCCAACTGCAAATTAAAGTTGGTCGACTATTACTCGTTAACTTGTAAAGCCTACTTAGCTGTGATAGTTTTCCTTTTAATTTCATTATATGTACTACTGCCATGAATTTTTTAACATCTCCATAAACAACCATTCAGCTGGTAGGGGGGGGGGGAGGACACACTTGACTCTAACAAAAAATCAATACCGCACTTGGAATAGGCTAGAAAAATAACCGGCCAAGTGTGTGTCGCAACACGCACAATGAAGGGTTTCATAATTGGGATGAATTTATCCTAAGAACAAACTTGACATTGTAGTTGAAAAACGTGTTTCGTCAATTCATCATACATTCAAACTGCAAAAATAAATTTGTAAAAAAAATATATAATTTGCCCCCAAAAGTGACCCCCATATTCAAAATTGTTCATGTGTACCAAAAAAATAATCGGTCCAGTAGATTCGGAGAAAATTGGCTGTGACAGACGGACAGACAGACACATGAGTGTTCCTATAGGGTTCCGTTTTTCCTTTTGGGGTACGGAACCCTAAAAATATCATCCCCACTTTACGTGCAAGGGAGGTCCCGTAAAAAAAATTATATTCTATTTTGATTAGTACCTATTTCAGAACAATGTCTTTTTGACTTTTTTAGATGATTGAACCGCGAATAAAATCGATTAAAATGTAATAACTCGTTGTTATTAAATTTTAATTTTAAAAAAACATTCTTTAGGATTGTTTTTCTCGGCAATGCCCAAGTAGTGCGCTCTACGGTTTGAACATATGGATACACTCTGAGCACTAATTACACGCAGAATTACAGTTCGATTTGAGTACCCCACACCCTTTTTTTTTTTTTTGGGATGATATGGGGTATATCATCAAATAACTTCCCGCTCTGGGCGGAGCGGGAGGGTGTGTCAGACTCTTACTGACTAAAATCCACCCGTATTCCTTCAGTTGCCTGTGTTGCCAGTTGCCTCGGTAACCCTTTGGTACCTTTCCGCGACCCCGGCAGGCGTCGGCCCTAGTGGACCCCTACGCTTGTGCTGACGACATCTCTTTGAGGCGCGCGTGGAATACAACGCGCCGTCGACCCGGGACCCCACACCCTTGCCGTATCCTTGTTAGCAACAATGTCTGACTAGTTAATATTTTCTACTGTTCATTTTGACAGTTCAACAATATTCATTGCGTTTTTTATGTAGGTGAGCAGACAAATTTTTCGAACTTATGAGGCAATGGATTAGCAATATTATTACTTCAAAATCATTCAGTTTGTGATTCATAGTGTGTTACGCAATTAGGATGCTGGTCGACCTACAGCTACTTACGGCAAATTCACATGTTTAATATGATTAGTTAAAGATAAGTCAAATATTAATTTATATTCCTATGAGCAAATGTGAATAAGAGTTTCATGCTTATAAGGACCTTATTCTTTTATTACTAATGTTGAAATTTGTATGAAACCAACTTCACTTGGCAAAATAAAGTCGAGGTGCAGTCTGTCCTGCCGGGGTCGCGGGAAGGTACTAATGGGTCACCGTCATCCAAAAAAAAAAGGTGCAGTCTGTGATTTTTTTTTATAGTCCAGCGTTCGCTCTGCGTTAAACACTATACACCCCTTTTTTTTTTTTTTGAGGGTGGGAAATCATCCAATAACTTCTCCCGCTCTGGGCGGAGCGGGAGGGTGTGTCAGACTCTTACTGACTAAAACCCACCCGTATTCCTTCCTGTTGCCTGTGTTGCGGGGGCCTCGGTGACCCATAAGTACCTTCTCGCGACCCCGGCAGGCATCGGCCCTAGTGGACCCCTACTATATGTGCTGACGACATCTCTTTGAGGCGCGAGTGGAATACAACGCGCCGTCGACCCGGGCCTGGTCCTAACCGGACGGTGAGCTACCCATTGCTCACCGTCCGCAAGCCCGCGCCTACGGGGTGGCCGGAAATCCGCCCGGGTTTCCCGACGCCCTGGGCGTCTCCTGCGGCGGCTAGGGGCGAGAGGGCGCGAAACTTGCCTTTTCCTCAACCGTCCCGCCTCCTCCTTCGCGAGCATTACTGCTTCGCAGAAGGAGGTGACGGCTGCCCATGCCCTCTCGCTCCGCACCATGGCCTGAACCAGGGCCGGACGCGAGAGGTCTCTGCCGCCGATCGCCTCCACGAAGATACGGCGGTGCTCTGCCCAAGCCGGGCAGACCTCCACCGTATGCTGCACCGTGTCCTCCGGGCGATCCACACAGTGGTGACACTCGGACGTTTCCTCCCGCCTTATCCGACACAGGAACCTGCCGAAGCTGCCGTGTCCGGTGAGGACCTGCGTCAGGCGGAAGGTGAGGACGCCGTGGCGCCTCTCCAGCCACTCTTTAAAGAGGGGACTTATCGCCGCAATCGTGGCGTGCCCAGCACTGGGTTGCGACAACCGTACTTTCCATGACGCCATGAGATCCCGCCGGAGCTCCGTCCGCTGTGCCGCGATTTGTCGCGGCAGCGGACTAACGCCCCGGCGTTTCGCCTCCTCGCGCCACTCCCATACGTGCGCGAGGACTTTTGCCTCCAGATCCCTATACTAAACACTATACACCCCTGTATAGTGTTCCATTATGATGTTTCAGTACTTAATTAGGTATTGATAAATCTGAATTTTTGGTGCTTAGAGATAGACCATCATAAAATAGGATATTTTTTAGGCCGGTAGTAAGTACCGGTAGTTCTGACCACCACGCGGGCGAAGCCGCGGGCAAAAGTTAAAATGTTATAAATTCGCTGTTGGATATATGCCACCTACTTAAGGCGCAGATTTTTGATTTTAGTGATTTTTAAATCTGTTATTACGCCTTCACATAATGCAATTAGGTAAGTTATGCAAAAAATGTATGTTGAGCTCCTTAAGTTTTGAGTTGAACTGCACGATAACTGACAAATGCGTGCACTGACTGCACAGGTCCAGTTAAATCTGTGTGATTCTTTCCTCAAAAGACCATTTCAGACACCAACCTACTTGGTCCTCAAATGATCTGACGAAGATTATGTCCGGATTGTTATACACATTGACATTGATGAATTTTATTTATGCAATGACATGAATATTTACTCTGTGAAGTATTATATTATTTTAATTATTGTAAATGTGAAGATTATGTGGGTCATTGTTTAATTTTGTTTTATTCTCAGTTAGTTTTTAACATGGTCTGGCAGTTTGAGTATTTTTTGCGGCCTAGCCAAATGTCCTTTCTTTGGTAAAGTTCGTTGAATCGTTGAGCTCCTTAAGTTCTGAGTTGAGCTGCACAACTACTGACAAATGCGTGCACTGACTAGACAGGGCCACTTAATCTGTGTGGTTCTTTCAACAAAAAAACCATTTCAGACACCAATCTACATGGTCTTCACATGATCTGACCAAGGTTGTCTGGATTTTAAAAGAGACCTCTGTGTTTGTTTCAGCCTTTCTTCTCAGAGTAGTCAGAGAGGAAACGCCGAGCTCATCTAGTTAAAAAAAATATGATTGACGTGTAAAAGTGTTACAGAAATAAAATCATTTATGTTAAACTAGAACGCGTATGTATTGTAGTATAATTTTATTAAATAAATTCAGGAAGTAAAGTCTACCCAAAGCATAAAAAACGATATTACTTTCAAACTGCTTAAGATATTTTCAAGTTTTTTTTTGTTATGAACAGTCTATATTATTATCTATAATTCTATCTGTGATTTTTTTCAAATATTCATATTTTCGTTACTAAAAATAAATATTCCCTATGAAAACGAACGACGGCGCGGCGTGAGCGCGACGCACATTTGTATGGCCAAGGTCAACGGCGATTACCCGACCCTTAATATACTTATTTCTTATTAAATTATTATACAGCAGGGAGTACAGTGTGGAGTTGGTAACGAAAGCGTGTTACGCTGTTACACGTCATTTAGATTGGTTCATAATATTAAAGAGCAAGTCATGCCAAGCCCAAGTGTGTCCATAACCGTCCTTATTGATACTAGATAACTGATAAATTGACAAGTACGTACCTTACGCGCAAAACTTTGTGTTTCTTGCATCAGATTTTAGAACTTTCGATTCAGGGCACTGTTGCTCTAGACTCTAGTTGTCCATTTGTCAATCTGATACATGTCTAGACTAGACAGTGAAGAGACTGCATGTAACTTATACATGGTGTAATTAACTTAGCTAGCTATTGGGTATTGATTGATCTAATCGACAATAAAACAACAAAAAATAAAATTTAATTTGACTAGGTAATTGTGACCGACATTGCAGCTTTGTCGCGCAACGCATCAGCATTGCAATTCAGCGAGGAAATGCCGCCAGAATCCTCGGTACAATGCCTCGAGGGCCTTTTTTAGCTTTTTAGTTTTAATTTAATTTAGTTAATGTTAATAATCATCTTGAAATTTGGTTATGTAAATAAAAATAGCAAATATCATTTGACTCTGTATTCAATGCCAGTTTTACAATGTAAAAGGTCTTATTTGGTAAAAAATACCTATCCGGAATAGGCACTTTTTACCAAATAATTTTAAAATGGAAGAATTATCTGCCTGCCTTTTCCCAACTATGTTGAGGTCGGCTTCCAGTCTAACCGGATGCAGCTGAATACCAGTATTTTAAATGGAGCGACTGCCTATCTGACCTCCACAACCCAGTTGCTGGGTAACACGATACCCCTTGGTATGACTGGTTGTCAGAAATGGAAGAATTATACAGGGTCAAATTACATTACCAAGCGAAACTCCACAGACGTGACCCCATCACGTCTGTGGAGTTTCGCTTGATAATGTCGAATCGATATTTAAATATGATAAAACAAAAAATAATTGAAATAATGATATTATTTTTTTGGGGTCAACGACCGATTTAATGTAGTTACTTACTTGAAATATCTTTTTTTTTGTGTAAACTTCACAGACTTACTTCAAGTCATCAAATCATATATTGTTTCGTTTTATTATGTTCTGATATCAAAACCCATCAAGTCTGTCTGGTGGAATGGTTGGTCAAATTAAATAATTAGACCCTTGCTTTTTTGGTAGGAAATCATGAAATAACTTCTCCCGCTCTGGGCGGAGCTGGGAGGGTGTGTCAGACTCTTACTGACTAAAACCCACCCGTATTCCTTCCGTTGCCTGTGTTGCCAGGGGCCTCGGTGACCCTTGAGTACCTTCCCGCGACCCCGGCAGGCATCGGCCCTAGTGAACCCCTACATTTGTGCTGACGACTGACATCTCTTTGAGGCGCGCGTGAAATACAACGCGCCGTCGACCCGGGCAAATAATTTGACCCTGTAGTACCTATGTGGAATCATCCGTCAGATTAGCAAATAAAAAGATTAGGAAGATTATGCAATAAAACGATTTTGAAATGGGGCAGCCGAATTCTCCAATTGCAAATTTAAGTTGGTCGACTATTACGGCTCCTACATACTGGCGCGTTTGTCGCGCGACGCGTCGCGACACAAAGGCACCGCTTGTAGCGCTACACGCGGTGTCTTTGTGTCGCGTCGCATCGCGCGACAAGTCGCGCCAGTATGTAGGAGCCTTTACTCGTTAACTTACTTAGCTGTGATAGTTTTCCTTTTAATTTCATTATATGTACTACTGCCATGTTTTTTTTCACATCTCCATACACAACCATTTAACTGGCAGGAAGGGGGGGGGGGGGGATACACACTTAACTCTAATAAAAATGAGCGTTTTAATGCTATTAATGCTTATTTATTCTTTGCTTTAATGTTATTACGCAAACGGATCATTCAATCGAAAAGTGCAATATTTTTGAACGGCCTATCCAACGATACCCCACACCATGGGAGAAAAAAAAATACCATCCCCACATTACGTGGAAGGGAGATACCCTAAAAAAAATATTTCAAATGACCAAATTGCGTCTCTGATCTACAGCGGGGACAGACAGACGGACATGGCGAAACTATAAGGGTTCCTTGTTTACTACAAAATCTTAAAAACGATATTGCTTTCAAACCACTTAAGATTGATTTTTGTTTGTATGAATACGTAATTATATGTGTATTTTTTTCAAATATTCATGTTTTCGTTACTAAAAATAATTCTTTCCTATGAAACTGATAGGCGGCGCAGAGTGAGTGAGACGGGCATTTGTATGGCCAAGGTCAACGGCGATTATTCGACCCTTAATGTAAAGGCGCAACTAGATCGCGCGAACGACGAACGACGCGAAATTGATCGCTTTGAAATATAATGGATGGTCAGTCGATTAACTTACCTAATCCGGCTGTCATGAATAGAGAGGAGTATTTATTGTTCGGTGCAGTACGAAAAAACATACTTATCACACAAAACCAAAGTAAATGACAGAAACAAAATCAAATTTGAAAATACCTACATGCTCTATTTGCTGGGTGCTGCCAAAAAATATATAAAAAAAAAAAACAGAATGAAAGTGGATCTACTACCTATATACGATCCATGACAGCGATCAACGTCGATTACAATGCACCACAGTGAACTCTCAAATTTATCTACAAGGAAGTGTATTAGATGATATAAAATCGTCTGTATTGTCTGATGAATTGCACCTCTGTGCATGAACAACATCACCAATCTAGGCTTATCATAATAAATAATTTCTTGGAGGCGTGGGAACGAATCCAATACCGAAAATATAATTTTTAGAATTTTTCTGCGTTTGTCTCTGTTTTTTCTATTCCGTGGTCTGGATTCATGTTCCGGATTGACGCAAAAACGGCTGAACAGATTTGGATAAGATCAAGCACACAGATAGTTGGATTAACGCATAGAATAGAATAGGTCTTTATTTGTTTAGAATGTAGGTACATAAAAAATAAGTTGTTAAATTATATAGTAGAATCCATATACATTCTGCCTTAATATAGCATGCAAATGTAATACAAAGTAATTTACAAAAAAATATCATTTACGAAATCCTGCACAGAATAATAACATTTATCTACAAGTAATTCTGTGAAACGCCTTTTAAATTCTTGTAACGGTAAGTTTTTGATTTGGTCAGGTATTTTATTAAAGATTACAGGAGCCAAACAAATCACATTTCTTTTGAATAAGCTAGTTTTATATACGCCCGTGCATAATAGATTCTGGTATTGAGATCTCATAGCTGTACTTCGTTTTCTAGTTTCTATTAAACATAGAGTACCTTTAATCCCAATAGTACGTTCCCGTGGGATATTTTTCGATATCCGCATTTCCGACCGCGTTTTGGGAGTACTAGAATCTGTAGACCAGATCTAGGTGTGTCGTAGGGTTCTAGATTTGATCTGTAGGTCGGGCAGTGTTGTTGGCCCAATTTTGCAGGAGTTTCTCAGTAGCAGTCCGAAGTCTAAGTGCCCCATACATTAGACTCGGTTATTGTTCGGTAATTATTTTAGATACTTACATGATTTTAAATATAATGGGCGAGATGTGAGTTTGCTATTCGCAAATGGACCACCACAGCTGAATTCCTCTAAGGCTTAAGGTAATGTAGGCGTGGTGTACGGTTAGATCTAGATTCTAGACCAACGACTATCCCAAACTAATAATTAAGCATAACTAGCCTTAAGCCGCCACGGTATACACATATCAGTGCATATGCCAGTATCCTTGTTGTGAAATATGTATCAAGTGTAGAACGTGCGTGGTCCGCAATCCACACCGCTTTAAATACGGCGCTCTGGCGGGCAGTGTCACACGTGCTCCACACCTCAAGACGTGCGCACGCCACAGACATGCTCGCTAAGGTAAACATTATTAATATTATATTGTTTTAAATAAAAGCAAAATATAGAATATATGGTCGGAAATTATAGTAGAAGAGAACTGAATTCACGAAGTTTACTGAATGTTGGTGTCCTTTGAACTGTTGTAGATTAATTGATGGCGATAAGTCAGTCAGGTTTAAGACGTTTGCTATTCAATATTGCAGGCACAATACTTGTTAAAAACCGGCCAAGTGCGTGTCGGACCATGCACGATGAAGGGTTCCGCAGTTGGGAAGTTGGGATAAATTTATCCCAAAAGTTGAAAAACATTTGTTTCCCATATACGTTACGGTGAATTCTCCTACTGCAAATTTAAGTTGGTCGACTATTACTCGTTAACTTGTAAAGCCCACTTAGCTGTGATAGTTTTTCTTTTAATTTCCATGATTTTTTTGATATCTCCATAAACAACCATTCAGCTGGCACACATGGCTAAAAAAAATTAGCACTTTAAAGCATAATATTACGCAAACGGATCCTTGAATCCGAAAGTGGTGTTCACAGACCCGCAATGTTTTTGAATGGCCTATCCAATGATAACCCAAACCATGGGTTAGACGAGAACAAAAAATATCATCTCCACATTATGTGCAAGGGAGGTAAAATAATTTTGTAAATGTAAAATAAATAATTAAAAATTATTTTATTTTATATTATATTTTAGCACTTTGTCGGCGTGATTAATAAACATTATTACAGCTTTCTAGTACTAAGCGTCTCTGAGTTACAGTGGGTATAGACAGACAGACGGACACGGCGAAACGATAAGGGTTCCTTGTTTATTACGGAACCTTAAAAATCCAGAAATGGCCTGAACTGGTGCTATATATGTATAGTTCATCAATGAGGTCAAGAATACAATCTCTCCGATTGTGAAATAAGTAGATTAAAATCTTATAGCTATGATCTTATAGCTGTGAAACTGGTCTTTTGGCGCACCGACTCTATGAAGTAATTTTGGTCTAGTGGGCTATACATTATCATAAGACATTCAGACACAGACAAGAGGCTGACAACAGCCAAAGCACTGGTAATTTATTGCAAAATACTCGTATGAAGCAATTATCTATTTACAAAAAAAATTGGATTTGATAAAAAAAATGTGTAAAATAATCTGACAAAAAATGAGAATGATTGCATGTATATTAGTATGGTTTTTAATCGATAAAATATTGTTTTAGAGGTATCTTCGTGATTTTTTTCTATCGTCTCAAATTAGTTGTATTATGTTTTCAACACACTATCTACCTAGCATATATCCTGAAGAATATCATATATTTTTCTGATTTTGTATACAGCAGTGGATCATATACTTTTAGGCATTATAAAATGTATTAATTTGCGTTTAGTTCCTGTAGTCCCCTTAAAAAAAAACAACGTATGGTATAGAGTGATCGTAAGCCATTGACATTGTAGGAATCTAGGCTATGCATTTCGGGTTCGATTCTCGCACGATGGAACATATTGTATATTGTATAGCTTATAGACGCAACCACTACACAGGAAAATGTCTTACTTTGGGGCAACTTTTATTTCAAACTTTTTTGATTAACTTTATGCAACTAAAAATGACAGAGACATTCTCTACAGACAGCCAAGGGTAGTGGAGGGATAATATGATTATATTTAAAGCCTCTATGTTCTTCCCAGTTGTTATTATTATGCTGCGCGTGCGCCGGAGCGTTGGCGCGGCCGGGGCTGCTGGACGGCATCGGCTACGCGTCCCAAGGTTACGCCGCACCAGCGTACGCCACGTCAGCGTACGCCGCGCCAGCATACGCAGCGCCAGCATACGCTGCGCCAGCGTACGCGCCGGCGATCACCACACACGCGATCGCTGCTCCTGCCATCGCACACACGGCGTACGCTGCACCTGTCGTTAAAGCTGTGAGTCTGACGGGAAATGGTTCAAATTCAATCTGACACGCTTTTGTTAAATATCCAGGGGTTTTTTCGGGTTGGAAATTATCAAATAACTTCTCCAGCTCTGGGCGGAGCAGGAGGGTGTGTCAGACTCTTACTGACTAAAACCCACCCGTGTTCCTTCCGTTGCCTGTGTTGTCAGGGGCCTCTGTACTTATCCCTTTCGGACTTTCCCATGACCCCGGCAGGCAGGAAGTAAACTAAAGAATGCTATCGAAGCATTCGTCAAGCTTTGTGACAGGTATGAGACATATCGTCAGTCCCTGGAGAAAAACCAATATTACACTTGGCCTATAAGTTTTCTGTAGGTACAGTCGCCAGCACATCAAGTTACCACAAACTGTCAAATTTTCTCATTTGATTTCGAACGTAAACATCAACATTTTAAGGTTTAAAAAGAGAAGAGAAATTTGACAGTTTAGTATAAACTCATGTGCTGACTGTACTTTCGTCGAGATCTGGGCACATGAGCTCGAAAACTATAGCAAAATTATCCGTTCAATCCCCGCGAAACCACCAAATTGACACTACCGGTGGTAACACAGGGAATGAACGGTATCACTATTCCTCGTCACCCCACCAAAGCGATGTCCTGCTCAACTGCTCAACAGGTGGTACGCGCTGAGCCCGTAGACCCGAACCCCGCGTACAGTTTCTCATACGGCGTGGCAGACCCTGCCACCGGCGACCAAAAGGATGCCTCGGAGACGCTGCAGAACGGTGTGGTGCACGGCTCCTACAGCCTGGTGGAACCAGATGGTCACGTGCGCAAGGTCACCTACACTGCCGATAAGATCAACGGATTCAATGCCGTGGTGGAGAGGACGGGCGCTTCAGCACATGCGGTGAGGACTTTTGTAGATTTAAGGAGTAATTATAAAGAGGTGAAATTGATTGTTTACTTTTTAGAGGTCATCTCCGGAAGTACTGATCCGACTACATTAAATTAATTCACCGGTAGAAAGCTTCACTATTGCCGAGTGCCATAAGATGTTTTTTATATGCGGATGATGTAGCGGGCAGAAGTATAAATAAAATCTATACAAATAAATAAAATTGAAGTGTCGGTTTGTAATGTCAAAATAATGGTTTTTACAAATTGCATATAAAAGTATTAATTATAATAACAAAAAAAAAAATGTTTTATGTCTGTTTGATCCGGCTAATCTCCGAAACGGCTGAACCGATTTGACGGGACTTTCACTGGCAGGTAGCTGATGTTATAAGGAGTAACTTAGGTTACTTTTAGAAAAAGCCACGCGGCCGTAGCCGCGGGCTGCAGCTAGTATAAAATAAGAAAAGGCAGCTACTAGATTGGGTATGAAGAGGGCAGAGTCTACCAGTCTTGCGAAACCGTCTACCGTCTTGTGTGTTATTAGCTAGGTTAGGGAATATTCACTCAATTCATACCTTTTATTAGAATTGAAATCTGCCTAGCGTTATAATATCCTGGCTTTTGCGAGAGACCGTCATATCTCGAAAAATTGTACCATCTGCTTGTCTTGAAGATTGATTTTCTTTCAGGTGGCAGCACCAGTAGCAGTCGCGGCTCCCATAGCGAAGGTATACGCTGCGCCTGCGCCGGTCGCCGTCGCCGCCCCCGTCGCAAGGTACACGCTGCCCGCTGCCCACATCGGTGTTGCCCACCCGTGGGGCTAAGCCCAGCGACAACGAACACAAAGCGACCTAGCTCCTTGCTGGACGATTAACGAAAGATTTCGATGAACAGAAAATAGTGTTGGAAATCGAATTTACCATCACTATCTCCAGTACAACATTATTTTCTGACGTCGTCAAGGATTTGGACAGTTTCATGTTTAGAACAGCATTCAGTCTGTTGAGATTTTGATAAAAACGGATGTGATGAAAAGTATGATTTTTTACTGAGATTTTTTGGTTATAGTTTGGTTAGAAATCATAGGCCGCGGCTACAAGGCAAAAGCGAATTGTAATGTGTTTTTATTACCTATCTTTTGTAGAAGTCAATGTGTTTTGTTTTTGGGCCCTGTTTGTTAACAGTTTGGAAAATGCTTGAAACGTCAAAATGTACCATTGGACGTTTATAGTTTGAATGTAAAATTTCGAGGAATGGGCCTATTTTCTAGTTTCTCTCGCCTTTGCTCTCCGGCCCCAGTCGGTACACTATGGAGGTTCGTTCAGCAAGACTAGGCGCGCCTGATGACCTCGCCTGACTACTGTAACTTATTTATTATGTACTGCTTTGACTGTTGCCTACGGACCTGATCTTGACGCATCGTATTATTTACGTACATGTAAATATAATGTAGTTTTATAAATAAATGCATTTTTGCAGTATTTTATGCCTTTGTTTGAATGATCTGAGAGAAAGTTAATACTGCAGCATGCTGCAAAAGGCATGATTCTGCCTCTCACCATGTAATAGTGAATTAATAATAATATACTCCTCCTTATCGATTTCTATAAGTGACTCTTTGAAATTATTATTTCCTAGCGTGTGCTAAGTAAATAATAATTTCAATTCAATTAGGTATAGCACAAATAACAATAATATTTTCAATAATTTAAATTCTCGTCTGACCAAATGTTAGGTACTAACATCACCTATCAATAGTACTGGCTAGTATTCTTGATCTACGTTCTCTTGTGTTCTTTATGAACTTCATGGAATATGCCAATGATAAAGCTCTGGCCAAATGGAAACGAATCCCACGCGAGACGAAATTCGCTAGCAATTGTGTCAACTTATCAACTAACTTGTATGGAGGTGTTCAAGCTGGCGCGAATAATCGCATGACTTCCTAATCAAGAAATAATCGACGCGCGGGTTAGCTAGCGCTTAACCGACTTTAATTAAGACAGTCAATCGCGCCGATTCCCTTGTTCACAAACTAAACTAAATTTAAGTTCAGTGCAACTTTTTCTCTCTATTTCATTAAGAAGAGAACAGAAGATAAATTTTAGTTTAGTCCTGTCAAATTAATCAGCGCCTGTCACTACTCCATACAAGTTTAGAAAAACTTTAAAAAAAAAACTTTTAAAAACTTGCCTACTAAAATTACGTCAATTTACGTCAATCACTGATTAATTTGACAGGACTAAACTAAAATTGATCTTCTGTCCTTTTCTTAATGAAATAGAAAGAAAAGGAGGCACTGAACTTAAATTTAGTACCTATAATTTGTGGACAAGGGAATCGGCACCAATGCCATTAATACCTAATAATAGAAAGCTTTATTGATCGCTGGCTAAGTAATAACAGCCGCACGGGTAGATCCATCAGGTTAAGTTACGCTTGCCGGGGTTGGTCCGTGGATGGATGAACATCTTTACATACCGAGATCCTGAACCAAGGACCGTTGGTCACGGCTGTCATTCGTGGATCTTTGACAGTCGACACTGGTTGTCAGACTTTCGGGCTTCTGACAACCAGTCTTACCAAGGGTAATACGATACTATTAACCCAGTTACTGGGTTGTGAAGGTCAGATAGGCAGTCGCTCCATGTAAAATATTGCTATTCAGCTGCATTCGGTTAGACTGGTAGCCGGCCCCAACATAATTTTTGGAAAAGTTTAGGCGGATTGATTTGAGTGAATACCAATCACTTCATTATAGTGAATGAAGGCTCGTGCAGACTAGCGCGATATCGCGGGCGTGACAGGCAGCAACATGCCTTTTTGTTTTGGGTGGGAAATCATCAAATAATTTCTCCCGCTCTGGGCGGAGCGGAAGGGTGTGTCAGAGTCTTACTGACTAAAACCCACCCGTATTCCTTCCGTTGCCTGTGTTCCCAGGGGCTTCGGTAACCCTTTTTGACTGCCACACGACCCTGGCAGGCTTCGGCCCTAGTGGACCCGTACACTTGTGCTGACGACATCTCTTTGAGGCGCGCGTGGAATACAACGCGCCGTCGACCCGGGCGTGGTCCTTACCGGACGGTGAGCTACCCATTGCTCACCGTCCGCAAGCCCGGGCTTACGGTGGCCGGAAATCCGCCCGGGATTCCCGACGCCCAGGGCGTCTCCTGCGGCGGCTAGGGGCGAGAGGGCGCGAAATTTGCCTTTCCCTCAACCGTCCCGCCTCCGCCTCCTCCTAGCAACATGCCTGTCGCACCCACGATATCACCCCAGTCCGCACGAGCCTTTAAGTTCCAGAGTGACATAGCTTTTGGAGGTGGAATTGGTTGTCGCTTGATGGCGGTCAAATCTAATTATTATGCCACAGTAGTTGGCATTAAAAACGACCTACATATAGATACATGTAGGTACATGCAAACACTTAATTTTGAATATGTTAGCGCAATAATAAATTTAGCATTAAATCCACGATGGTGCTTGATTCTGCATCCGGACTATGTCAGTTCCATTTTCGGATGGATTTGATAATCTTTTCGTGTAGGTCCTAAACGGTGTCCCATATTTAGCTAAACAAGTTTATTAAGAGCTAAAGCTTGGTTTTCCTGTTGAATCTAGTAATTATTTATGAAGCCTGTCCGACTCTTAATTACTTAAGGTAACCAGCCTCCTAGCGGAAATGGTGCATGTTGAAATCGTTAATGTTAGAACCGGTAACTTGCATTACCTAGTTAGGAAGACTTGGCATAGACATACTTAGTTATACTGTGAGTTCAGAGATAAGTAATTCAAGAAGAGTGACACATGGTGTCACTGACTTGTACTGAACTAGGGACAACTTCGTGAAGATACCATACCCTTTCATTGTATAATCAGCCTATAACGTTCACTGCTGGGACACTGGTGACTTCTTTGTGAGAGGGAATGGACCGGAATCCACCACACGGGCCAAATGCGGCTTGGTGGATGTCACTATTTATTTTACTTTGATGGTCCTAGTTCATCATTTATTCATTATGCTTGGAGGCTTTTATTTGTTCTGTTTACGTTTTTATCTCTGCTTGAGAATAGTTTTTGGTGTTTTTATTTTCTTTATTGTTGGTATAGTGGTGTGCTAGCTGACATATGTCTAATAATTTAATGTTTTGTGTTGCACGTAATATCAATTTTTTTTTGCACACTGTTGTATAGAATCAATTTTTTTTTCTCTAACTGAACAGACAGCTGTTCTGCCGGGGAGTTTGTTGGCCACTAATGCATAACATATTCAAAATTAAGTGTTTGCATGTACCTACATGTACTTATGTAGGTCGTTTTTAATTCCAACTACCTACTGTGGCATTATAATTAGATTTGACCGCCATCAAGCGACAACCAATTCCACTTCCAAAAGCTATCTCACTCTGGAACTTAAAGGCTCGTGCAGACTGGGGTGATATCGTGGGCACGACAGGCATCGTGCTAGTCTGCACGAGCCTTAATTCATAAGAATAAAGTTATTGGTATTGACTCAAATCAATCCGCAGAAAGTGGTAAAGGGTGGGCGTTTTGGGGGACTGTCTTATGTAATTTTGACGTTCGAAAAGTGCTGATTTTGATTTTTATGATTTCACGCCATACGTTTTTTTTTATTCTAGGACTTGGCGGTTTTGCTCAAGATGTTTTCCTTCGCCTTTTTGAGTGCACTGGTAATGAAATAAATTACACAAAGTAAAGTGTGATTATAAAATGCCTGCCTGGGTTGATTGGACGAACGACCTACGACACCTAAGTCGGGGCTGATACCACTGGACCATCACTGCTCCCTGCTGACCGCTGTGTATAAGTTTACAGATAGATACCTACAGGTACTTGTTTATAGCACTGATTTAAAGCGGCAGTTGTTTATTGTAGTTTTGGTAAATTAGAAATTACAAAACGCAGCGAGCGGTTAATTAGTTCATGGTTCTCAGCACGAACCGCCAGATGGTACATCACACTCAGCCATCCTTGTTAAGAAAACTATCCCTACCACAACTACCCTTTAACTTCCCTTTACCAAGCTACTGATCGGAGCACATACAAGCTACTGCTGCTGCCATCAAAGACAAGGCAGGGTGTTTTAATATTGTTATCTTTATCTTTATCTTCTGTATATTGCCCAAGACAACACAAGATAAGTGAGACCATGTTTCCCCATTACTTTTGGACATACTCTTCATAGCAGGGGTAGAATGGAACTCAGAGCACACTCATAGGGGATTAAGACCAGTCACAACCTGCGAAAGGGAACTTAAATAGTCAATTGATAGCACAATTCTCATCACACTGTCAACAAAAGAACCAACGCACTGACCAACAGATCCGAACTAGGAACATACTTAATGGACTTCTTTATTGTGCGGGGAATGTCCCGACATTAGGTATAGGTATTGTCATACTGAGTCCTGTCTACATGAATCTTCTAACCACACGCCGATAAGACTGTCGGTCAGCACCACCGTGGTCAACCTCGATAAACTAACCTCCCTCTACAACAATAAAACCGACTGGAATGATTTCCGACACTACCTGAGAAATAATATAAAATAAAAACATAAAATCAAATTGAAGAAGCTACTGAATATTTCACTAAATTAGTCTAAGAAGCTTGTTGGAAATGTTCACCTAAAATTGACAGAAAAATTAAAACTTTAAATTTGCGTAAGGAACTAAACACTATGGAACTGGAAAAAGGAGACTTCGTAGGGTTTGGCACAAGCAAACACCCCGATGACAAGAAAAAGTACAATAAAAAGAGAAAATTGCTTAAATCGGCACTCAACCCCAAGAAATGAAACCTCCACTAATTTAACAACAATTAATGAGCGAGAGCGAGTGAGTAAAAAGCAAACGCGTTCGTTAAACATCTAGCTGCTTTATTTGTCCCAAATGAACCGAGAAACCAGAGTAGTGACAGACTCAGATATAGATGAAACTCTGAAACAATACTTCCAAATGGAGCTAGGCTGCCACCCAAACCAATGACACCTCAGGAAGTAATGATACAGATAAAAAGAATCAATGACAAGAAAGCACCTGCGTGTGATCACAGAAATTATACTAATTGAGTTGCTAAGAAGGGCTTTTCTAACATCGCTTTTTAATGCAATCCTAAGAGTAGGCTATTTCCCTTCGCAGTAGAAAGTATCACAAATAAAAATGATATACAAGCATGGAAAACTTCGTACTTCGTATGTATTTAAAAATTCCTAGGGACAAATCAGACTGCTGTCCCGTTCTCTACACTATCCTCACAGCAGATATACCACAAATTCCAAATGTTACAATTGCTACTTTTGCCGTAGACTCAGTCATTATAACCAGCAACAAAGATTCAATAGAAGCCTCGAAAAAGCTGCAAGAGGTACTAGACTTAATAGATGGCTGGCTTGAGAAGTGGAGAAGCGTATCAAAATGCACTCAAGTGACATTAACTCTCAGAAAAAGTAACTGCTCTGTGGTTAAACTATAACTTGCCACACAAAGGCGTTGTGAAGCACCTAGGTATGCATTTGGCAGCTACTAACTTGGAAAACCCACATAAAGCCAAAAGAGACCAAGCTACAGTCACATTTAGGAATTTGTACTGGTTGCTGTTAAGAAAGTTACCCACGCTATCACGCCACGTTATCACGGCTTTGTAAACGCTACGGTTTACAAAGCCGTGATAAAGCCAATATGGACGTTCGGGTTACAGCTATAGCATAGTGGATTCAAACATCAACATAGTGCAATGATTACAAAACTCAATTCTGAAGTCAATTTTAAATGCCCCATGGTTCATCACCAATACAAAAACGTACGAGCGATTAAAAGTAAAGACAGTAAAGGAGTGTATACTGATGGTAGAAAATGCATACAAGGACAGACTTAAAAACCATCAAAATCAGTTGGCCGTAGACCTCCTTCAACCAAATATCACCAAGCGCCTCAAAAGGCACCACATCCTCCAACTGAATAATTAGTTACCATATTGTCCGGTGCTCACTGGAACCCTGCATAACCACGCCATGAACCAAACAGCACATTTGCTTATAGCCGAAAGGCTGATTGCAGATACATAATATGAAAAAGAAATTAAAAACTAGTTCATGGTTGGTCCTGGTCCTAGGATCCGATATTATTTGATCGCTAAACGTTTTTAATTTTAATAATATGTAAGCCGAATTTACCACTCAATTATAATAATGTAATACCTAAGTGGGACCACCAACTATTACGAACCATATGCAAGTACAGTTAAAGGTTCAAATAATCGATGTCTCAGCTTCGCAATTACCGTGGAGGCGCTTGGCGGCGGAGATCTCTCGCGTCCAGCCCTGGTCCAGGCCATGGTACGGAGCGAGAGGGCATGGGAAGCAGTCACCTCCTTTTACGAAACAGTAATGCTCGCGAATGAGGAGGTAGAAAGTGTGAGGGAGAGGAAAAATTTGCGCTCGCATGCCCCTAGCCGCCGCAGGAGAAGCCCTGGGCGCCGCCGGAAATCCCAGGCGGACTCGCGGCCACCGTAGGCGCGGGGTTGCGGACGGTGAGCAATGGGTAGCTCGCCGTCCGATAAGGACCACGCCCGGGTCGACGGCGCGTTGTGTTCCACTCGCGCCTCAAAGAGAAGTCAGCATAAGTGTAGGGGTGCGCTAGGGCCGACGCCGCGACGCCTGCCGGGGTCGCGGGAAAGTCCAAAAGGCATACCGTGATCTCTGGCAACGGAAGGAAAACGGGCGGGTTTTAGCCATTAAGAGTCTGATACACCCTCCCGCTCCGCCCAGAGCGAGAGAAGTTATTTGATAATTTCCCAAATAACAAAAAAAAATGTTTCGCAATTTCAGGTCATCAAAGTAACATTTAGGTGCAAGCACTCCGTATAGAATATAGTGCGTGAACATTTGAGATAATTAAAAGGAAGTAGTAAATTAAGTTTGTAGATCTGGGGCATGTGATACCAAATCTAGAAATGATACGTTAACGTGTGTAAGGATTAAGAAATAACATTGGCATATTCCGCCAATTTGCGGCTATATAAATATTCAATGTAACTGCCGATTTAGGGCAAACGTACGAATATGTCCGAGAAATACTGGTTTTATTTCAGTAGGTATTAGTAATTCAGCTTGTATGTGATAAATGTTAGTTATTAGCGAATTCGTGAGGTGAATCATTGAGGGCGAGAACTTGTTCACGTTATGGTTTAACGTAATTACGGTCATTCTTGTTTAATAACTTGGTCAAGACTAACACTCATAAATAAAGACTAACACGAATAAATTGCCCTAATTTAAACCTAGAACTAAGATATTTTTAAAGCAATAGGTACAGGACCATTTTTCTTGTTTCCGGCTTGAACGACCAACTTCAGGGGCCTAATGTAGACCCTTGAGGTACTCTCATATAAAAGTAAGTAAATAACAGTTTAAATAATTCATTGAACTTGACAATGTATCACTTAGATTCGAGTATGCAGTTTTACACTATCCTGCAGAAGGCTACTATTTACTACTACTTCAAGGGATCCTATTCTGTTAGACCCACTTGGTGTTGGTCCTAACGATGTTGTCTGTTCGTGTGTGAGCTGAGGTCAGCTGCAGCATTGTGCTTGTTGACTCTGACCAAACTTGGGGTAGTCTGGTCAGAGAACCTTATAAAGAACCTTGAGGCACCCCAAATAAAAGAAGACAGTTTGAATACAGTTTAAACAATTAATTGAACTTGACAATGTATCACTTAAATCTGAATATGCAGTTCTTAACTAACCTACAGGAGGCTACGCTACAAGGCAAGCCTTGGACTCCGATCACACTGGGATCCTATTCTGTTGGGCCCACTTGGTGATGGTCCTAACGATGCTGTCTGCTCGTGTGTGTGACCTGGGCCCTTTGAGTAGGGCTAGAGCGTCTCTGAGGTCAGCTGCTGCATTAGGCTTGTTGGCTGCGGCGGCTTGAGCACAGCCGCAGACAGCCCCGCGGAGACCTTCCCACATTTCTGGGCCACCGTCCAATCTGGGATTTTAAATTAAAAATGATGAACTGTAAGAATTAATGATGCAGTAAAACACTTGAAGTGTTTGTATTGTGGTTTCGTAGGTAGGTACTTTAATAAATTGTGCTCTCCACGTTACCATCTATTTTTTTTTGGTTGTGAAATTATCAAATAACTTCTCCCGCTCTGGGCGGAGCGGGTGTCAGATTCTTACTGACTAAAATCCTCCCGTGTTCCTTCCGTTGCCTGTGTTGCCAGGGGCCTCGGTAACTCTTTCGTACCTTCCCTCGACCCCGACAGTTTCCCGCGACCCCGGCAGATTCCCGTGACCCCGGCAGATTCCCGCGACCCTGGCAGTACGTTACCATCTTAAAGATTCTTTCCACTCCGGAGTTACTTTTGGTGGAGCAACATTTTGCACACGACAACATTAACCTGTTAAGTTAATTGGTCAAGGACAGCTAATGAGACACATGTTCATTTTTTATTGTTTGACACCGAATCGGAGACGCGCGAGGCTTAACAGGTGCGCGACACCGATTCGGAGTCAACCAATAGAAAATCAATTGTGTCTCATTAGCTGTCCTTGACCAATTAAGTAACTTTCTACCTACAAATTTTAGTAAGTTTACTAAATAAGTACGTTGGTTTATCCCTTGTTGCCCGCCCACTAACACTTGCAAACGTTGCTCCACAAAAAGTTACTTCGGTGTGAATGCACCTTAATGAATTATGTATCACATTTGCAAAAGGACCAATACATGGATATATTGTCGAAACGACACTAAGAATAAATCACTATCAAATGTTTTCCACATTTAAAAAAGTACGTATGTATTTTCTTACTTCTTTTTCTTTTCATTTAGAGAAAGATTTGCAGTAGGTAGGAAGGTACACGGTATGAACTTCAAGGTTTTTAGTACACATTAAGAACGCTCTAAATAGATTGATCAGTGATAATTGGACTCACCTGTCGAGCATGTGGAAAGCTTTGGCGGCGACTAGAAACTGCCCCATTCGGTAGCTGTCGTTGGCAACCAGTTGCAACAACGCGAAGCTGTCGGGAGTGCCCGCTGCCTGTCAACCAAATACAGGTGCACAGATTTAAAAGAAGATTCAATGAAGTATTTGTTTATTTTTGTTCTGTGGTGCAAAAAAAAGAATACAATAAAACGAAATCACATTTTCAAACAGGGCCCACCCAACTAAATCTTAATAATTATTTTATGGCCTACATTAAGCCTGTCGGCAAGCAAATAGTGTTGGTATTTTATGATGGAAACATTTTGCTGAGCAAAAAGGTGATGCCTGTGTAGGTACATTTTCCTGTATTAATAAGAACTATATTCATTATTAATTGATTAAAAAACCGGTCAAGTGCGTGTAGGACCATGCACAGTGAAGGGTTCCGTAGTTGGGAAGTTAGGATGAATTTATCCAAAAAAACAAACTTAACACCGTAGTTGAAAAACATGTTCTTCCAAACATCGATATATGCCACGGTCAATACTCCAACTGCAAATTTAAGTTGGTCGACTATTACTCGTTAACTTGTAAAGCCCACTTAGCTGTGATAGTTTTCCTTTTAATTTCATTATATGTACTACTGCCACGATTTTTTTCGTATCTCCATAAACAATGACTTTAACAAAAAATTGCACTTTAATGCTTAATATTACGCAAGCGGATCCTTGAATCGAGAAGTGGTGTTCACAGACCCGCAATATTTTTGAACGGCCTATCCAACGATACCCATACCGGGGTAGACAAGAAAAAAAACCCGCATTATGTGCAAGGGAGGTACACTAAAAAAAAATTGTTCATGATTATTTTAGCACTTTGTCGGCGTGATTAATATGTATAATTACAGCTTTCTAGTACAAAGCGTCTCTGAGCTACAGCGGGGACAGACAGACGGACATGGCGAAACTATAAGGGTTCCTTGTTTACTACGGAACCCTAAAAAAAAGTGTCGTCTTTAAGCTCGCAACGGACATACCACAGTCATTGTCTTTTTGCAATGTTCCAAACAGAACAGTGAAAATTGATGTAGGGTTTTTCAATCTAGTTTCCATACCTTAACACACATCTCCCACGCGAGCGCAGCATCCTTGTTCATGACGTGATAGCGACACAGACAGGCGAGGAACGTGAACGAGTTGCAGCTGCCCTCGTCTTGTATCGTCAGCAGATTCTCTTCAGTTGCATTAGTTTCAATACCTTAACACACGTGATACGCGACAACAGCATCCTTGTTCTTGACGTGACAGAGACACAGACACGCGAGGAATATGAACGAATTGCGGATGCCCTCGTCATGTATCATGTATCAGGCTCTTTTCGGGTGCATTCCTTTCCTTACCTTAACACACATCTCCCACGCGAGCGCAGCATCTTTGTTCATGACGTGACAGCGACACAGACAGGCGAGGAACGTGAACGAGCTGCGCATGTTTTCGTCTTGTATTGTCAGGAGGCTCTCTTCAGCCTCGCGGTAGAAACCTGTCGCTACTTTAGCCTATAGGTTGAAAAACACGTTCATTAGGAACTAAAGAATACTGAGAAAAGTAGGAAGTAGAGAGAGATCGAAAAGTACAACATGTGAAATTGTTTTATAAGGACGTCATCGAACGAGAACCTAAGGTTTTGAAAAAAATATGCCTAGCCTGTGATGTTAACAACTCAAACAAATGATAGCCGTACTATTTTCAATATTATCGGAACGTATTTATGGATTTCAATCTTCGATTTGCCTTAAATTATTACCCCCATTTCAAAACTGATGAAGTGATGATGAGGGATACCCACAGAGCACGGAGACGTCTGGACAGCTGTCGGCGCGGCGATTCCGCGCTCTGTGGGGATACCCAATTCAATGAAAAAAACGGTAACTGCAAGGGACATGTTTACCTGAGCATAGTTAAAGTTGAAGGTATCATCATTGACGAAGAAACTTTTGATGGAGTTGAGATACACGAGTACTTCCTCATAATGTCCCGCTAAGAAGTAGGAGGAAGACATGCACTGGCGGCCCGGGATTGTGTCGCACTCTGACGCCGAACTGCCTACCAGGTGGAAGCTCTGCTGGGCCAGTTTTAGTTGCTCATCCTGTAATGAAACGGAGTGTGCGAGTCTTTTTCTCTCACATCGTCGACAATTAGAATATCGACAATTCGGCGCTATTGATTTTGCCTTTCAAAAGTGTCTGTTATATTTTCTGCATTGACAGATCATAAAACGATCTCCTTTCCAAAATTTATGCGAAACGTCCAGGATATTACAAATTATCTGCTGTGACAAGGTATTATGGCAATAAGGCTTCAATTAGACAATGTTTATTCATAGGCCGGGCGAAAAGTATTAACCGCCTCTGTGGTCTAGTGGTAAGACTACCTGTCTCAGACCCAGCGGGGGAAAAAAAATTGTGGTCGGTTTGGTTGGTGGTGACCTTGTTCTAAGCCCGCCTGGCTAGCTACCACCATCTTATCTAAGTCTTTTTTTTTTGTGTGGGATTTCATCAAATGACTTCTCCCGCTCTGGGCGGAGCGGGAGTGTGTGTCAGACTCTTACTGACTAAAACCCACCCGTATTCCTTCCGTTGCCTGTGTTGCCAGGGGCCTCGGTAACCTTTTGGTACCTTCCCGCGACCCCGGCAGGATCGTATCTAAGTCTGCCGCCATAACAACAATATTGGCAGCATTATTGTGTTTCGGTAGTTAGAGGTAAATAGCCAGTTCCTCTGTGGTTGAGGATTCCGGGTGAAGCTCGCTTCCACCTTCCGCCTGATCATCGTGATCATCCCGTTGTGGTTAAAAAAAATACTTAAGTATTCAAAAACGTTAAGAAAATAGGCAGTCATGGAGACTGCCGACAGACGTGAATAATTAAAACTATGAAATAACAGTAAACATTGTTATTTCACAATTTTAAGTTTTCACTTCTGTCAGTATTTTTATATACTTTGTAAATTAAAATTATTAAACAAGCGCAACACGTCATACTTAAAGCTACAGATATACTGTTAATAGCATGTCGGTAAAGTGAAAATTTCTTTAGGCCCGGTTGAGCGATTTTTGGGGGCGAAAAACTTATGGGTTTGCGTTACCGACATGCCCGCGCCAACATGCTGTAGTATAGTGTAGTAACTGAAGGTAAATTGACCACGTGAAAAGTTTAATTTGTATATACTGTGCATTGTTTAAATTGTGTTTTAGATAACCATTATTTTATTGAAGTGAAATCGGCAGTCCTGCAGTCCTACACATGACAGCCTGTTTTTTTTTTTATTTATTTGTACTCACATCGTTAGTTTCATTGTACAGCCTCACTGCGACCACAGCCCTCAGTATATAGTGTAACGGCGAGGTGGGCTGCAAGGGTTCAAGTAAAGTCCTCGCTTCCAAAGGCTCTTGGTTCCGAAGTCGGTAGCCTGCCAAGTTGAGCCGGGCTTCCGGCACCACGTCCACTAGTTCTGGTAATACCTGGAGAAAGGTAGCAAAGGTCATCTTTATGAAAATGATGATTACTTTTAACAGACACATTTCACGTCAAAATTTATAATATTTTAAAACTAGATGAGGTCGGGGTTTCCTATGCAAAACAAACTCAGAGATCACAGTCTAGACATTATATTATCTTGCTCAGATCATGTGATGACCAAGCAGATTAGTGTCTGAGGCAGTCTTTATGAACACACCTGGATTTAAAATACCTGAAAAGCAGTGGCTTTGGGGAACTGGTTGTAGGTACCTTTAAAGCTCCTTCGCCATTTCGGAAGACTACCAGGTTATGCTTAACCAGATCTTGTCCGAAAGTGTGTTGATCTGATGTCATTTGTTTCAGTTCGTTTTCAGCTGCTTTACCGTTGTACAATCTGAAAATGTCGTAGTCATAAGTTGTCGGGTCGGCATGATTCGACATAGCCGGGCGGTAATCATGCCGACCCGAACAAGTGTGTAGCACACCGAAGTTGGATAAGTGGGTATCTGGAGAAAAATCGTCACCCATTTTTCTTTACAGAATTTTTGCAATAGTTTTTCCTTATATAAAGAATCGAGAGTATATTATTGCCACATCCACTTTTAAAGTCAGAATGTGTTTCTGGTTAATGTCCTAGGGTGATTGAGGAATGAACAATACTATCACCTTTGTTACGGCTGTAGATATATGTAAGCGGGCACGCCCTTTATACTTGGAGGCTTTTATTTAGGTTTTAAGTTCTGTTTACGTTTTTATCTCTGCTTGAGAATAGTTTTCGGTCTTTTTCTTTTCTTTTTTTTGTTGGTATAGTGGTGTGCTAGCTGACATATGGCTAATAATTTAATATTTTGTGTTTCACGTGGTGTAAATTGTTTTGCATACTATTGTATAGAATCCATTTTTTTTCTCTAACTGAACAGACAGCTGTGCTGCTGGGGAGTTTGTTGGCCACTTCTTCTTCCCAGCTAAAGCACTAGGAAGTGGCGAAGGGTGGGCGTTTTGGGGGACTGTCTTATGTAATTTTGACGTTCGAAAAGTGCTGATCCTCAGCCTAGTTTGAATAAATGACTTTTGATTTTGATTTTCTTAATGCGACAGCCTGCAAAATTCAAATGTTCTTACGTTTTTTGTAATTTTCAGGCCAGTGTCAGGTTGTATGTTGATCTAATTATGATTTGTTAGGGTAGCGAATCCTCTTAGATAAAGAAGTAGGTACCTGAAAAGATTGCAAGCCTTTAGGTTCCCCGCGACGGTAGATGTAGGGTGCTGAGCTAGGTAGACCCCCAGCACCTCCTGCGACACGTCGTAGTAATCCAGCTTGTAGTAGCAGAGGGCCACGTACACGTTGAGCGCCATGAATGTGCTAGGAGGATGCGAGAAGAATGTTTAAGACGCAAGAAGAATGTTAAAGATGCAAGATGACAAAGATGTTTTGAGTTTCGTTTTGAGTTGTATCTGCCAAAATCTATTGGTTTCTTTCTAAATATAATATAACGCTTTTCTCTCGAATGCTTTGATAATACAGATTATTCAATTGAATGTACTTACGAGATGTTTTCTAAAATGATAAAACTATAATCAATCGTTTACAACTTTACATTGTAAACAATCGCAATGTTTAATAAAGTAATAAGGAAACTTTTAGTAAGCAGCTAATAACTAACACCAAAAACAGAAAATATTGAAACGAAGAAACTGAACTCTGATTTTTAATTTGATCGACCAAAATGACAGCTGTCATCGACCTTTTTTAAAAATAACACGATACATAAATTACGGAGACAATACGACAACAGTGAAAGTCCTCCTATAAAGAGAGATTAAGTGGTTGTGAGACACAGTGATCCTTGGAGAGTCACTCGGCTTAGATTATTTACTATGACATAATTTTTGTGTCGACACCAAATGACATTTCAGTCAAGCAAATAAAAAAATAGATATGGATAGAATAAGAAATGAGTACATAAGAGGAAGTCTGAAAGTGGCACCGGTGACTGAAAAGTTGTGCGGAAATCGGTGGTCATGGTATAGGCATGTGAGGAATGAGGAAAATGTCGTGAGGAAAGTCATGAGTATGAATGTCGATGGCTATAAGAGTAGAGGAAGACCAAAGAAACGATGGATGGACTGTGTGAAAGATGATATGGCTAGAAAGGGGGTCACTACCGAGATGACAACTAATGGAGAAGTATGGAAGAAAGCGACATGTTGCGCCGACCCCAAATAAATTGGGATAAGGGCGGGAGAATGATGATGAAATAAAAAAATAGAGTATAATGAAATTACTCCGCTGTATTCCTCTCTACCTACTTACTTATCTTATTTAAGTAGGTAGGTAGGTGTAATGATTACCCATCGGTAGAAGCCAAAATCTTAACCCACTCCATGTCGTCTTTTTCAAATATTTTATATCTGTAATGCGTCAAAATATTACAAATGAAACTAATTTTATTATTTTTATGGTTCTGTCTGTAGTCAACAAGGCACTCTTATAGTTTTGCCATGTCCGTGTCTGTCTGTCCGTCTGTCCGCGGCTTAGCTCAGAGACTCTTAGTACTAGAAAGGGGAATTTGGCAAAGGTATATATTTTAATCACTCCGGCAAAGAGGTAAAATAAAATGTTAAAATATTTTTTTTAACGTTCCACCCGCTCCTACACGTAAAGTGGGGATGATTTTATTTTCTAGTTTATCCTGTTTTGTGGAGTGTTGTTGGAAAGATCGATCAAAAACATTGTGAGTCTGTGTAAACCATTTTTCGATTCAGGGATCCGTTTGTGAAATATTAAGCTCATTTTTGTTAAAGTCATGTGTGGGTGTAGCAAAGTTGAAAAATATGTTCTCCCATACATCGATACGCCACGGTCAATTCTCCAACTGCAAATGTAAGATTGTTATAGTTATAACAAACAAAAAATGTGATAGAACTACAAATTAACGATTTTCGTCTTTTTCCTTTACTTGTGCTGTGAGAGACCTTGCTTCTTGCCAAATTTCATGATTCTCGGTCAACGGGAAGTGGTTTTGATTTATTTCGTATCAAAATATGTCGCATAAATGGCCATTTTTTTATTGCGTTGTCTTAGAAGCTTGATTTTTTAAAGCTCCAAAGGACCGTAGACCTACGTATTTGATATTAATTTCAACTTGATACCTCTACGCGTTCCTAAGATAAAGATCCTAAGATCTTGACAGACTGACTGACAGATCGACGAACAACGAAGTGATCCTAGGTCAAATGATCAAACACAAACTTGTATTCTACAACTAAAACACATATAAAATGAAATCTGGTTCACTAGTGTTTGACAAAAAACGAATGACAAATGATCATTTTAAAAATAACATTATAAAAACGAATAATTTGACAAATATCTCATTTCGAAACATATTACTTTATAGGTAAGTAATCATTTGACAATATACGGAGTGGCAATTGCGTAACACATATAAAATATTTATATATTCGGTATAATATTTGATCGCAATTTTTTTTCATTTCGACTGTTCAACCACGTCCACTGTGTTATTTACGTTGTTGAGCAGACGAATTGTTTAATCCTATAAAGCAATGGATTAGCAATAGATGTGCTTAAAAACTCTCGGGTTGTGATTCAACCTGTGTTCCGCAATTATGGTGCAAATTTCGCAAATGTTTTACTTTGTAAATATTTCAAATGTTAATTGATCAAGAAGGTACTTAATTTGTCAAATTTGCAATTTTACAAAATTACGATACATACATTTTTACTTAAGACGCTGACAACACCTAAACCGCGGTCTCTGTCAGACTGCATAGAAAAGAAAGAGAAGCGCGATGACATAACGCTTGTAATTTATTGCAAAATATGAAGCAATTATCTATTTACTCAAAATTGAGTTGAGTAATCGATAATAAAAAACAACTAAGTTCTGCATTCAAATAAGACGTTCTTGTTATTGATTAAATACGTACCGTATGTTGATATTTAATACAGATATTTTGGATTAGAACTCAAGGTAAGAGGTTAATTTAACGTTAGTTTGTATCGAGATTTTTTTTCAAAACGTGTTTTGGTAACAACCAACTTCTGGGAAATATGTTCAAAATTAACATATATTTTTTCCGCTACCACGAACTATACATATTTGGCAATTTTTTTTCTTAAGAGAAGCCTATTTTGGTCAATTGGGTCTTGTCAGCGCCTTAAATTAAAAGTAATTGACGGAAAGTCCTGGTAAAAATCAAAAAATCCGCCATAGTAAAAAAGTTGTATTTTAACATTATTTTGTTAGAGAAAAAGTGTTATGATATGATTCAATTTTTAAATTTCGGTATTGTGTGTCAATTTAGACTCGTTTTAAAGTTTATAATTCGAATGTTACAACCATGAACACAACATACATAACCTACCGTCTTTCAAGCAAAAGTTTCTTATAAACATCAATCGCCTCTTGGTAATGTGCTCTCAAGTAGTGAACCGAAGCCAAACACAGTTGGTCTTCTGGCACGTCGCGTAGAGTTGCGTGTGCGCGCATCAAGGTCTCCTCGTCACTTAACTTGTGCGCCAGGTGGAATTGTAGTCGCGTCTGGAGAGGAATTCGAAGGTTATGTTGGTGATTAATTAATATTATAAATGTTGATGGATGGATTGTGCGAGGCAAAGATATATATGTCTAGATAGACAGTCAAATCTGTGAACTTGTCGAGAAAAATTGCAGTCCAACTGTTGGCCGCAAAATGCACGCACACCAGAATAAAACAATGAGAGCACAATGACGTGGCGCGAGTGTAAGACGTAGCTATCATGCAAACCAACATAACAAAGTTGGCCTGTTTGTTTTAGTTCTTTTGCAGCGCGACACTCCATCATATAGACATATAAATTATCATGTGGAATTATATGAAAGAAAAGGGAGTGAATGATAGCTCGACGCTTGACGGGGAGGATGGAAGAAAACGTGTTACACCGACCCCAAGCAACATGGTACAGGAAGATGATGATGATGTCAGCTGTCCTTTTGATACAGTAGTGGGTAGTGTTAAGGGAATAATCGAAATACCTTCAAAGAACATTTCGGCGCTTCTTCAACTGCTTCCAGTGATTCCTGGTACATACCTGGAAAGAAAAATACTTAAGAGAAGATCTAAAGTATCTAACAAAAACTTCTAGTAGTTAGTATTCCAAGAGTCATCAACTCATCAGAGTTGATGACTCATATTTTGGAATACTGTGATGGTTATGTCGAGCTAAACTCAAAATAATTAAGTACTGTCTTCTATAGCAAAAATGTTGACGTCGCATTCAGAAAGTCAAAAGTTATCAGTCTATTGTCCAATATCAAGTCAACCTATTTAATAAATGAAATGGTTTATTTATTTACATAATCAAATTACAAGATGATTATTAACATTAACTAAATTAAATTTAAACTAAGTTAAGCTAAAAAAAGGCCCTCGGGGCATTGTACCGAGGATGTTGGCGGTATTTCCTCGCTGAATTGCAATGCTGATGCGTTGCGCGAGAAAGCCGCCAGCTTAACGTTAAACTTAACTTATTTTGGTTAAACAAGCACATAAGCAGCCTATAATGTTCCCACTGCTGAGACACAGGCCTCCTTTCTGTGGGCCGTAATCCACCATGCGGGCCCAGTGCGGGTTGGTAGATGTCACATGTCTTTGAATTTTTAGTTCTAGGACATGCCGGTTTCCTCACGATGTTTTCCTTCACCGTTTTGAGAGCAGTGGTGATGTAATAATTTACACAAAGTAAAGCGCCTGTCTGTGTTCGAACCTACGACATACAACTCGTAAGTCGCGGCCGTTACCACTGGGCCATCACTGCTCCAAACAATGTGCTGGAACCAAAATCAAACAACGTAAGAGCGCGAACAAAATATATATATTTTTTTTTAATAAATTAAGCTATGTATCAAAAATATTTTCAGCCAGTTTTCAATTACCAAAAAGCACATTTTGAATGTGCTTATTGGAAATTGAACGAAGATATGTGACATCTACCAATCCGCACTGGGCCCGCGTGGTAGATTACAGCCCACTCCCTCACGAACAATCACAACTAATAAGATTAAAAAAAACATGACATTCGACAACAATGACTTCCAGAAACTAGAATAAAATCCTACATACCTAAATAAAAGTAGCACACAGCGATGTCCATGGCGATATAGTCAGATACGCGGGCGTCGAGATTGTCCCGTGTTCGTACGCGCAGGTACACGTCCAGAGAGCGACGGTACACGCCCAGGTGGAACCAGCACCACGCGCTCCACACGTCGGGCCACACGTCTGCGTTACCTTCGTGTTTGAGGAACTGGAAGAGATATGACTTATTACCATAGCGTAGCTAAGGGGCAGCAAAATTGGGCAATGCCTACCCAAGAAACGTCTACCTTCCACATTCGTGACACTCGTGAGTTATTCCCAACGCTTTTGCTTTTTCGCAGTAGGCATTGTCGGTAGTGGAAGAAACATCCCACAACGAGATCTGAAGGAAATACCGCCTCCAATGCATTAATTGCTCCTAATCCATAATCGCCATGTATTTTGCCTACCATCACAAATGGGGCTGAAACATGGACGCTCACTGAAGACACAAGGTCACATTTGGGGCGCAAAATAAAAAAAAAAATGTTTTGCTAACTGTATTGTGTGACATATCAAATGAAAGGACTTGCTATGAGGATTTCAAATATTTTTGTAATCAGTTTTAAAGTTATTAAAGAAAATTGATGAAAATTGACCATTCCCCCCTTATTCTGATTTTTAAAAGTAGGAAAATATTAACTATGCTGTCGTTTTACATCTATGAAACGTCTATGTTCGTTCATTAAATAATTTACATAAATTTGCTCGAGTAACTAGCCAGCGCCGTTGTGATCGGTTACAGACAGTCGTATCTGGTGTACCTACTGCAATATATACAGAAATAGTATTTTTGTAATGGCTCTAAAGGTCTATAATAAATTACCAAAATGTATACGGAGTGAAGTTAATGTCCGCATTTTCAAAAGTAAATTGTATTTATTTCTAATAGATAAGACGTATTTACTCTATCGAAGAATTTTAAAATGATAAAATATGACACTCATCATCTGCCTAGCCTTTTTGGAACTACGTTGGGGTTGGCTTTCAATCTTACCGGATGCAGCTGAATACCAGTATTTTACATGAAGCGACTGCCTATCTGACCTCCACAACCCAGTTACTGGGTAACACGATACCCCTTGGTAAAACTGATTGTAAGACTTTCGGGCTTCTGACGACCCGTAACGACTGTCAAAGGTCCACAAATGACTGCCGGGACCAACGGCTTAACGTGCTTTCCGAGGCACGGAGGGGTCTTGGTATGTAAAGATGGTCACCCATCCACGGAACAACCGCGGCAAGCGTAGCTTAACCTGATCGATTGATCCGTGCGGCTGTTATTACTTAGCCACAAGCCCCACAAAATATAACAGTACCAGCCTTTAATATAATTTACCATTTATACGCATGTAAAAATAAATTATAATTGATTAATTATTTATTATTAATAAATTTAATTGATATTATTTACTCGAACGTGACTTGGTATTGTATAGATTCAAACTTATTACTCAGATGAATATGTATATTTGTACAGGTACCAATTTCATTGGTAGGACATAGAGCTCAACTAAAATGTATACGAGTACATAAGATATTGTAATACCTGTGTTCACGAATAAAAATTGATTCTACACTTATAAATTACAAGAAAACCTATAAGAACCCTATGGCCTTAAAATGACATGGTAAATCGGTCAAATTGTGCGTACAATCTTACATTTGCAGTTGGAATGTATGGAACATGTTTTTCAACTAAAATGTTTAGTTTGTTTTTGGTGATAAATTCATCCCAACTTCTCAAATACGGAACCCTTTGTTGTGCGTGGTCCGACACGCACTGGGCCAGGTTTTAATTTTTTCAAATAAGTACCACTTTCCGTTCACTTTGAGGGACACTAAACGCCCCTAGCGTAATACCAATAACATTTCAATTGTGTCTCGTTCAGTGCCCTTAAACCGATTATTATTAAAACGATGCAGCACCTTACCCTAGCTAGACTGTTCACCTAACAGATAAAAACAGTTTTAGAATGGGTAGATGAATAGAGAATACGGGTACAGCCCGATTCAAACTTTATAGCGGCTCGGAACATGAGGTGAGTCGCTGCGCAGTAACGAATGCATCAGTTAGCGGGGTAAGGGGTGGGGTACTGCGCAGCGAGTAGCGCACTTCAGAGCCGCCATCAAGTTAGACTACTCTGTGTTATTTTGTTCTAAAACAGCTTCTTACCTCAAGCATAGTGAGGGCGCCGACATAGTCCCTTTTCAGTAGGAAGTCTTCTAGTTCTGGAAAGCTTTTCTTGGCGGAGCTGCTGCCCGTATTTACCCTGCTCTCAGTCGCTGGTTTCGAACGAGACAGAATCTAAAACGAAACAAATGGTTGTACTTCCGAAGAATCCACAAATTGCCAAAGAATCCATAAAAAATCTAGTTTCTTTGGCGATTTCAAAAATCAACAGCTTTGTTAGTATTTTTTTATGAATAAACAAGAATAACTACTGCTTACCATATTTATTTATTTTAAATATCACAAAATCATAAATGAATAGTTTACTTCGAATAGGCAACGCTCCCGCACATTTGTTGACACAACGTTGCTATGGCAACGATTCGCCCATAGAGATTCGATCACAGATAACTATATACTAGTCAGAGAGGTTCGATAACCAAATATGGTTTTGTTGCTGTTTGCTGTCCTAAGCTGCCATAAAATCATTAAATATTATAGTTGCCTAGCAACAAACAAAACTGTTCATTCACAATATTTTTGATTATTAATATTCCTTTTCAATCGGCTGCTTGCATTATACATTGGTTTTTAATAGTTTAGCGCGATATAAACCGAAAACCAACTCGAAATGTCCGAGACTGCAAAGTCAGGCACCTCGATGCCCTGCGTTTGTACCGAGGACAGTACAACTGAAGATTCCATTCTCAGTGTGAACTGCGAGTGCCCCCGGGATGAGATCGGCATCGTCATCCATGAGCAAACATGTCTCCTATTCAGGCATGAAACGATTGTGTATGATGTTAGTCATTCATATTTAGTATTTTCTAATCTTTTTTCGTCTTCCTAAACTGATTTCTGTAATGCCTGCCTTAGACTATTATTATTTATTCTACTTATTCCTAAACTAATAAGAGAACTACCATTTAATTTCCACAAAAAAAATCTAAAAACATGGCTTCTCCAAAATAATTTTTACACTGTGAAAGAACTGTTTGAATTTAAGGGTATGTATCTTTATGTCTATAGTGTAAGTGTTTTGTATGGTTTATTAGAGTAAAAGTAGTTTATAAATTTTCTAGGTGTATATAGGTTTTATACCCATTGTACGCTAGATATTCGTATGCCGCTTTTAGCGGCGGATGTGTCCTGAGCATAACATTGATAACCAACTTGTACCTACCATATCCGACGAATAAATGTCTTTGTCTTTGACGGTTCGATTCAATTACTCGTAAGTAGCATACCTTAAGTTGAAGCAACAATAAAAGTTGCATCGTCTAAACGACGCAAATAATTTATTTCTTCAATTTTGTTGTATTTATGGTGTCGGCTTACAAGTCTACTACACTCTGGCAGATAGCTTGCTTAGCATACTAGTCTCAAACGCCCGGGAAAGGAAACTATCATCAAAGATAACCAATCTCCTTATCATTTGCACTAACTCTGGATTGTTCTAGGAGTCGATCTGCGAATGCGATCACCCCCCATTTGATGAAGAGGTGTGCCCCTGCGCGTGCGCTTGCCCTGTCGACAAGTGTCGCTGCAATAAGTCGGGCAGGGCCGCTTTTGACAAGTAAGTAATTTAGAAATTCTCCATGCTCTTGGGTGTTGAAGTAAAAGTGTCGTTCAATCACACTTTCGACGCGGAAAATGTCCATAAAGAAAGCTTAGGTTTCCCAAGAGAGAGGCTTATACACTGTGTCTGTGTAATGATGTCTGAAAATTAAAGGTAAAGGTGAGGTGCAGCCCATCAAACTGAGCAACTTTCTCCCGGGGACCAACATCGGAATCGCGTATAAATTCTCAGTCGTCTCATACATTTGGTCGAGTAAGTTTTGAAGTTTTATTTGGGATGGCTGATTTTTTTTTCACGATTACGATCCTCGTTTTCGATCTTATTTCTGAAAATGTAATCGACCCGAGACGGGGTACTATCAGTATCGAGCTTGCTTCGCTCGCTCTTGCATCCTACTTAATCTTAATTCTTAAGCTTCTTTGTGAAAATCGACATAGTCCTCTTTCAGTATGAATGGACAAAATAAAACCTATTTCATTCGAGGCGAATGCAAAAAATACCGAGCTCGTTTCACTCGTTATTTCCTGCATACGTCGACAAAATTAGGTCCTCCTTGTATGAATGGAAAAAAGATAACCTAACATATCCTAGGTGAACTGCACAAATGATCGAGTTCGCTTCGTGGAGCAGAAGGTGCACCTGAAAATAAACTTGCCGGCCGCGGCGCCCATGCGTATTATAAAACAAAGTTCCCCCGCTGCGTCTGTCTGTCAGAACGCGATAAACTCAAAAACTATTGAACGGATTTTCATAAAGATTCCACCAATAGCCATGGAGTGATTAATGAGGAAGGTTTATATGCGTTAAGGTTTTGTGTGAATTGGTTGAAATATGACGATGATTGTAGATGTCGGAAAAAATATGACGACTTCACGTCTTCACGCCTAGTCGTGCGCCGCGTAAACCAATAGAGATAAATGAAAACAATGGAATTAATATATTGTTTACCTTGATTAACACAGAGGGTACTTTTAATCCCGGTAGTACATTCTCGTGGGTTATTTTCCGACATAGGTATGTCGGAAAATACCCAAACAAACAGGCACGAAAAGCGACTTTTGCCCGCGGCTTCGCCCGCGAGCAAGCACTCGCGCGCCGCGGGCAAAAGCTAATGCATAGTATAAAACAAAGTCGCTTTTCGTGACTGTTTGTTTGACCGCTTAAGCTGTATACGCCACGCACGAGCGAACAAAACATGGTGAACACGTACATCGAACACCGAACATTTGGTTCGTACAACTGTTTGCTAATGTACGCGTGTGGACGTAAATTAGCAAAACGAACTCGAACACTATACACCGTCGTCGCCACGAAAAATGTTGACGTGTTTGATTTTAGTGGTACACGCGGCTACATATCAAGCTTTAAGTATCATATTTCCAGTTTATGCTGATCTCGCAGCGTATAGGATTACCGTAAGACGAGGGGTCAGCCTATACTGTAAATTAAAGCTTGATATGTAGCCGTGTGTACCACTAAACCGAACCGTGTGTTCGTTGTTCCTTCGTGCTTACACGCCTTTAGATCCTCGAACAGACACAATGGATTTTATTACAGTGTTCACCATTATTTCCAGCATTTATTTCGGAAAGTTTGTGTCTACAACACTACTGAACTGTGTAATTAACTTAGATATAGCACAGAAAACTCGAAGCTTTGACATGGGTCCATTGCACCCGTGCGAAGCAGAGTCAAATCGCTAGTTGAGTAGATAGGGGTTCATAGTAAATTCTGTTTTGTTTATTCAGATGGCGCGCCCAGCGTGATTTCGGAGCGATGCCAGCGGTGCTAGAGTCCACTCACCCGCTCATGCAGAAGTTCCAGGAGACACTCAAGCAGTTCCTCGTGAAGGAGAACGCCATCGCCCAGGAGGAGATAGTCAATCTAGTAAGCTGACTTTGTTTATTGAAGAGGCATCTTTAAGATTTATTCATTTTAGTTGGGACAGAATAATAAAATATTATTTTCGATAAGTTTATGGGTAATCTGAGGGTGCCTTTTTGATAGAGATGTGCTCAGCTGCGTAGCGAAGGATGTGTACCTATGTTATCAATCAACCAATAGTTGTTTGATGTTCATAGTAAAGGCTCTTACAGATTGGGGAGATATCTCGGGCGAAAAAGGCATATTTCTGCTTGTCGCGCCCGCGATATCGCCCCAGTCTGTAAGAGCCTTAAGCATAGCTTAGGTCTGGTGGAAAAGGGTAAATGGGTGCCGTCAGCAGGGACTGGTCATCTTCTAGTTGCCACGCCTCAGTTTAATTTATTTTATTTTGTGAATTGTTTGTTTTTATATTTTTATTACGGACGCGTTTAAGGTGCACGTCTTTCTAATATTGTTCTAACATTTCATAGGACATCGTCGAAAATGACCATAGGACCAACAAACATCTGACGTACCATAACAATTATAAAAATATTTTATTATACTAATTGCGAATATCTGTATGAAATGGACATTCTGCGTTCCACCTGCGTGAACAATTAAAAAACCTGTAACGATTAACACCATCACATCAGAAATACCGCCATCTTTGACAATTATGCCCAATCTTTCCATTCGCACACATCGAGAGTGGGATTACTTGTGTTGGCCACCCGCTGAGGGATGTCCTACGCATCCGTACGTACTTTCCTTGTCAACCTTTTTTGCTCTAGGGTATGACGCTTCTGTAGTGAAAAGAATTCAACAATAAAACCGATTTTCATATCATATTCAATCCTGAATAATTAATTATCTTTTCTATACAATTACTACAGCCTTTAATGTTCGCGCTCCTGGGACACAAGCCTCCTCTCTGTGAGAGGGAGGGGCTGCGCGGAATCCAAAACGCGGGTTCAGTGCGGGTTGGTAGATGTCACATGTCTTCGATTTTTTTCTAGGTTTCCTCACGATGTTTCCCTTCACCGTTTTGAGAGCCATTACTACACATTTATGAGATGCATTGTAATATTTCAAATATAATACAATAACTAGTTATTCTATTTGAAATATTACATCACATTCACACACACACACACACACACACATAAATCGATACCATGCAGTAGCACGGTATCATCAATTACGCTTAAAATATAGCGATAAGGATCTAATGTATGGGCATCCCTTATCCTTGGCATATGTCAATAAACTCAATTGTCAAGTTATTGCAATCACACTTACCTACCTACCTATTTTAATTTAAAATTTATGCAAAGTAAAATGCAACTTAGTAAGTTTATTTAACACCAAACAAGATAGGTACATAAGTAACAAACTCTAAAGTTGAGCGAAGCGAGCTCGAAAAAATTTCCAGCAATATACAGGGTCATTTTTAATTGGCTGGCTAAACTCCGCAGACGCGATGGGTGTTTTTTTTTTGTATCGATATCTAAACATGATAAAACAAAAAATAAATATATTTTTGTAGGGGTCATCGACCGCAGTTAATGTAGTCACTTGAAATATCAGTTTAAAAAATCAGTTTTTTTTGTGCAAACTTTATAGCCGTGATTGGAATCGATATCTAAACATGATAAAACAAGAAAGTAAAAGAATAAAGTAAGAAAGCAAAATATTATTGGGTTTTTCCATTAGGAATTTCTCAGTAGCAGCCCGGAGTATGGATTTATGCCCGGATGATGGCAATAGGCTCGCTCGAAATGTGGGTGTAACTACTACGGGTACCTCTGCTTAACGTTTCGAGGAAATAAGGCGTGATGTTATGTACATAAAACACAAGAAAACCGTTTTTCTCCACTGAGGCTCGCTCGAAATGTGGGTGTAACTACTACGGGTACCTCTGCTTAACGTTTCGAGGAAACAAGGCGTGATGTTATGTATATAAAACACAAGAAAACCGTTTTTCTCCTCTCAAATAAAGCGGTCGACCTCCCAAAAAAAATCTAGTATTGTTATTTTATCGCTTTTAGTTACCCATCGCGTCTGCGGAGTTTAGCTGGTCAATTTAAAATAGCCCTGTATTAGTAAAATTTTATCGATCGATAATGTACCACCAGCAACCCGCTCACACCGTTTGACGAGCCATGCCTACGCTAATCACGCAGTGATTTCCTCAGTACACCACCTGTAGAGAAAGATACTAAGCGCTGCGCGTCTTATTTATTTTCTCTTTCTGATTCATCGCCAATTTGCGGTGCGCCGGGTGGTGCACTTGTCTGACACTTGAATATGTCGCACCCTGAATTTGGCGCCCAAGGCGCGAGCCCCGGCTTGCCCCCCGAAATCCGGGGCTGCGCACATAGCGCATATTACCTGCCCAGCTACACTTAGCTCTGGTAGAATTATCATAGACAACGTTTCGTAGCTTCTTCGCTAGTAGCTAGGTATCCTACCCTTAGACTACTTTCAGACCAAGCGTACCTAAACTTAGCTACAATAAAATTAGCTTAATGACTTCATTATGTCCAGCTTAATTTTTGTCATACAATATACATCGCCACATGCGAACTACGCAACACACTGACGTCAAGCAAAATCCTGTATCGCGCAAGCAGAGTTTACCGCGCGACTACCATATATATAACGTCCCGACATCAACCGTCGTCGGGCAGTTGCCCACCAGACACGACGCCCGTCTGGTCGGAAAATGAGTGAACTTTACACCCTGTTCCTCATGCCTCTATACAGCCAAAAATACCAGCTATATCTTCTGTTACAGCGTGAAGACCTGAGGCTGAGTAAGCAGCAATATGACAGGGACCTGGAGACCATCTACCGGAGCGACCATGACACCAACGCACAAAGGGTATGTGCAGTACCTACACTATAATTATGTATTAATTTAATCCAAATCTTTACGGCTTCCTTGCCCAATAACCTGTTAGGTATATTTATGGCTAGACTGCCTGTTGGAATAAAGGTTAGCGTCAGGCGTTAGTAATACTCTTGAGCAAATGATAAACGATTTTATTTCTGTAAGTAGGTTTGTATAAACACTTTTAGACGTCCATTATATTTTTTCGAAACTAGATGAGGTCGGCGTTTTCTATCTGACTGCTCTGAGAAGAAAGACCGAAACAAACTCAGAGGTCACAGTCTCTTTTATTGTCCAGATATAATCTTTGTCAGATCATGTGAAGACCATGTAGATTGGTGTCTGAAATGGTCTTTTGGTCAATGAAAAAACCACATAGATGGATCTGTCCAGTCAGTGCACGCGTTTGTCAGTAGTCGTGCAGCCCAACTCAGAACTTAGGAGCTCAACGATTCAACGAACAATACCATAGAAAAGACATTTGGGTAGGCCGCAAAAAATAATCAAACTGCCAGACTATGTTAAAATCAGACGGAGACAAAAATCGAAATTTACATACACATAATCAGCCTATAATGTTCCCACTGCTGGGACACAGGCCTCCTCTCTGTGAGAGGGAGTGGGCCGTAATCCACCACGCGGGCCCATTGTGGGTTGGTAGATGTCACATGTCTTCGAATATTTGGTTCTAGGACATGGCTGTTTCCTCACGATGTTTTCCTTCACCATTTTGAGAGTAGTGCACAGTGGTGATGAAATTATTTACACAAAGTAAAGCGCCTGCCTGGGTTCGAACCTACGACTTACAACTCTTAAGGCGCTGACAAGACCCAACTTGCCAAATCTGTATAGTTTGTGATAGCGGAAAAAATATATGTTAATTTTGAACATATTTCCCAGAACTTGGTTGTTACCAAAACACGTTTAGCTCTAAAAAAATCTCGATACAAACTAACGTTAAACTAACCTCTTACCTTGAGTTCTAATCCAAAATATCTGCATTAAATATCAACATACGTTACGTATTTAATTAATAACAAGAACGTCTAATTTGAATGCAGAACTTGGTTGTTTTTTATTTTCGATTACTCAACTCAATTTTGTGTAAATAGATAATTGCTTCATATATTGCAATAAATTACAAGCTTTGTGTCATCGCGCTTCTCTTTCTTTTCTATGCAATCTGACAGTGACCGCGGTTTAGATGTTGTCAGCGTCTTAAGTCGCCGCCGTTACCACTGGGCCATCACTGCTCTCAAATTTAACAATGACCCATATAGTCTTCACATTTACAATAATTAAAATAAGTAAGATATTGATTTTAATTAACTCATCATCTGCTTAAGACTGATATCTAAGTCTACTATCCTATGTTCTGTAGCGTGTACGAGTCAAACCACTAACCACGGGAATACCGGTATTATTGGTCTTTCGGTCTGCCTTTCCAGACTCTGCGTTTGCTCACAATCAATTTCCAACATCTGGACTGAAATGTTTACGAAATCTTTGTTACCGACAAATGAAAACCGGCCAAGTGCGTGTCGGACCACGCACAGTGAAGGGTTCCGTGGTTGGGATTACTTGGAACGAATTTATTCCAAAAACAAACTTTACATTGTATTTAAAGAACCTGTTCTCCCATACATCGATATATGCTACGGTCAATTCTCAACTTCAAATTTAAGTTGGTCGACTATAACCCGTTAACTTGTACCTAAAGCCTACTTAGCCGTGATAGTTTTCCTTTTAATTTCATTATATGTACTACTGCCATGAACTTTTTCATATCTCCATAAACAACCATTTAGCTGGCAGGGGGGGACACTTGACTCTAACAAAAATTATCACTTTAATGCTTAATATTACGCAAGTGGATCCTGTGATCGAAAAATGGTGTTCACAGACCTGCAATATTTTTGAACGGCCTATCCAACGATACCCCACACCATGGGGTAGACGAGAAAAAAAATATCATCACATTACGTGCAAGGCAGGTACGCTAAAAGAAAAATATTTTAGCACTTTGTCGGCGTGATTAATATGTATACCTGTGCCAAATTACAGCTTTCTAGTACTAAGCGTCTTTGAGCTACAGTGGGATCAGACAGACTGACAGACAGACGGACATGGCGAAACTATAAGGGTTCTTGTTTACTACGGAACCCTAATAAAAAGAAGCTGTAGTATTAGTAGATTGTTATGCAAGGGGTTTACTACGGAACCCTAATAAAAAGTAGCTGTAGTATTAGTAGATTGTTATGCAAGGGAGGAAAGGGACCTATTCAGGCACCGAGATGTTTTACTGACTGATGGTCTACTGTTCGCACGAGCGTAGTAAGGGCGCCAATAGTTTGAGTGCCGAAATAGGTCTTTCACCCGAGGTAAACACTCTGCTTTTCATTTCGAATACGAGGAAAGTACATAAAAACCTGATTAGTTGAAAATATTTTATTAAAACCAATAAACAACTGACTCGGACTGTCTTGTTGGGCAAGTGGTCGCAAGCGCTACTGCTGTGCATGAGGGCCTGGGTTCGATTCCCTGGTCGGGCAAAGTGTTATTGGGTTTTTCTATCTGGAATTTCTCAGTAGCAGGCTGCAGTCTGGATTTGTGCTCGGTTGATGGCAATAGGCTCGCCCCCTATTACATGGGACATAACTGGCGAAATGTGGGTGTACTACAGGTACACCTCTGCCCAACCCTTCGGGGACACAAGACGTGATAGTTTGTATGCCATAAACAATATTGGTATCTAAGATAATACTTATCTATCTAAAATTAATATTAATATTAGAGCAATTATTAAACGTAAGGGAATAGTTATTTACAATATAAAGCAGATTTATTGTTGTCGTAGGTGTTGATAGAGGAATATGAAGCAACTTTAGCGCAGCGCACTTTGGAGCGTGAAGCAGCTGAGAAACGTGCCAGAGAGTCCAACGAGAAGCATAAGAAAGCCAAGGCTAAACTAGACGAGGATATAATTAGAGGTATATCGCCATATATTTACAAGATAATTTTTTCGAACATATGAAGCAATGGACTAGCAGTAGGTATAATTCAAAATCATTCCATCCTCTTTAGTATCCTTTTATTGTTACGAACTATGTTATTATTTCCAAAATAGCCCATGCTGCGATAAAAAATCCTTGACTTATAATTCCATGACTTTTCATTGTAGTTGTGCATAACATATTTCTCCTTTCACATTGCATTAGTATTGTTTAATCACTAAGGTCGTTCTTGTAATGGCTTATAATATTAAAATAATAAAAAAGCTGGTGCTAATAAAACAGCTTCACATTGGAAAAGAAAGTATCCTAAAACACTGATGTTCATACATGCTAAAATATGATGCCTCGAGGTTGCACTAGATGGCGCAGCGGTACTCGATACCATTTAAAGTTGGATGGAAACTCTGCCAATATAATGTACCTAAATAACGATAATTTGCAAGCACCTCAGGATAATAGATATTTATGAGAGATGCTCATAAAAAAGATAGTTGACGAAAACGGAAACATATCAGTTTTTTATGGTTTTATGACCGCGATTGGGTTTACCCACCAGAAACTCAGTAGCAGCCAGGGGTCTGCATATGTTTTACCCGATTGATGACAAAAGACTCGCCCTTCATTTCATGAGAGTTTAACATCTGACGAAATATTGTTGTAAGAGGCAGTCCCCGACAAGCAAATAAGGTTTTAACATAAATACAGTCAAAACCGTTTATAACGACTTCGGAGGGACCGTCGGATTACGGTTGTTGTAGCCAATAGTCGTTATAACCAATAATTATGTGAAGAAAACAGAAATGCTGGGACCTCAAAATTTCGTCGTAGTAACGGGTACGTCGTTTTAAGCGGTGTCGTTGTAAACGGTTTTTACTGTAGTTGAATGAAAAATGCAAAAAAAATACACATTATTCTATATATACATATCCTACAGGTTGCAGCTGAATACCAGTATTTCATGGAGCGACTGCCTATCTGACCTCCACAACCCAGTTTCTGGGTAATACGATACCTCGTGGTAAGACTGGTTGTCAGACTTTCGGGCTTCTGACGACCCGTAACGACTGTTAAAGATCCACGAATGACAGCCGGGACCAACGGCTTAACGTGCTTTCCGAGGCACGGAGGGGTCTTGGTATGTAATGGATGTTCACCCATCTACGAATCGACCGCGGCAAACGTAACTTAACCTTCGATCGCCTCGTGCGGCTATTATTACTTAGCCACAATCCCCTCTCAACTGTCAAAGAATGACTGTTATTTGAATATACGGGCTTTATAAGTTGGTAGGCAATTTGCTTAACAATTAATTTCCCCGACATATATCGACAAGTTAAAATATGTTTATAATATGACTTGTCGTATTGTTAACTTGATAGCAATATTCCACCATGGCTTACTGTCTGCAGGGCCGGATTTAAAGTTGTGGAGACACTGGGGCAACCAATAAAGCCCGGAAAAAAATTTGTGGAACAGATGAAAAAAAACTATTGAAAAAAGGCCTTGTGATTGTGAACTTTTTTTCTTTGATGAACACAAAGGATGTATTTTTTTCTTATCTAAAAATAACAAATTGTGGAGGCCCCTTCTTCGTGGAGGCCCGGGGCCAGTGCCCCTGTCGCCCCGCCCCAAATCCGGCCCTGACTGGCGGTTTCTACTACGTTTTTTTAAGACTGCAAATCATAACATTCATCCTCGTTTTATTTATAAACTTTATTTATTTATTTGTTTACTTTATCTGCGTCGTATCTTGGGCAATAATTCCCATATGGGATTATGGGAATTATGGCCCAAGATACGCCGCAGATACCGCATAAATTATCATCTTTTTGTCCGGCTCACACTCTTACCACGGCAAAAGTTAACCCTAGACAAGAAGAACTACCTACGAAACAGGTTACCATAAGTTTTAATTAGGTACTCACATCCATTCCATTTATCATTAAGCAGTTATATTTTATAATAATGTATATTTTCCGTGGTCAGAACGCGAGACCACAGAGGAGATGGAAGCTCTCGCTGCTCTCTGCAGGCAGCTGGAAGTGTGGCGCGACGAGACCGACACGGACTTGACTGTCAGTCAGCGCGTGTCTGACAAGATGAGGACAGAGAAGAAAGCCATCGCAGATGAGAAGAGGCAACTGGTAGGATACCGCAATTTTATTTAGTGTAGTGGCTGTTCCTTCCTTTATGTGGATAGGTAGGTAGTAAAGCTCCTTGATAAAGACTCATCCAGGTAACAGTACACATGTCTACCTATCAAACTATACATTTCCAGTATGACCACTCATTGTAAGGAAATCCTATTCAATGCGAGATCAGCTTATACTTGAAATCTATAGCTTGATATGTAGCCGTGTGTACCACCTTATCAGCATTGGCACCTTATTTGCCGCTTAACAGCGTCGATTCTACTGGATAAGGGCCGCAAAACGGAATTCGCTGATCTATGCAAATTATTGTAACATTTAAGCGTTATTTTATTTTCTCGCAAAATTTTCTTGATTCCTTACAGGACATGTTCCTGTTTGGTCTGAGCAATGAAGTGTGGAAGCTAGAGTCCAAATTGGAGATGTTCAAGAAACAGCTGGAGATCAAGAGTGGCGAGATGGAGAAAGTCAACGATAAGGTAAGCCATACTCCGTGGCTAAGAACGAATTTTTCAAGTTTACCATTACTTTTCGTAACATTGCATGCTTCTGGATAAGTTCGCATCGTTAGGAGCGGATTCGCCAGTGTACTCTATCCGTTAAAGGCTATATTGTTTAGGAGTATATTCCTAGGCGCCACTCTAGGCAGGGGTTTGCATTCTACCAACGCAAAGATGAGTGAAGATCTTGATGTCAACATCACATCAAATTTATTTTCTCTATGAATAAAATGAATCTCTTCTATTAGGTGACAGCGTATGCAGCTGAGTTAGAAGACCTGGAACTTGATAAGCGGCGTCTGGTCAGTCTGTGGAATACCGTCATCGTGAACATTACACAGCGGGACAAGGTGTATGACTCCGTCAGGGATGACTATAAGTAAGTGTCGAAATGAGAGGTGTTCAGTAGAAAACGAAGATCCCTCCACTTTCTCGTTACCGGTTGCCCAGGTGTTTACATACTTACTCCCTACAAAGGTCGTATAGATCGTATCAAAGTCATCATCAGAGATCGGATATTCGGATGCATATTTACCTAAAGTTAATTTTTAGCTATGAAAGTATGGAAGCAGCTTCTTAAAAATCTTTTATTTTTAACAGAGGCCACGAACAACGGGAATGCATAAACTAGCCCGGTGTATAGTATGGAAGCGACTTCTAAAAAAATATTTATTAAAAAAAAACCCGGGATTATTGGATTGCATGTTTATTTATAATTAATGTTTCTACCTACTTTACATCATAATATTAAGTAGGTACATATGCATCCAATTACATATGTAGTCAGAAAAAAACATAAAATTTGTCGATTCGGGAATGGCGGGCGGGATTTTTACGATCGATATAAAAGTAGATTCCATTTAAGTAAGTTAATATACATTCGATTCTATAATCAGAAACCTAAATTTGTATTCCCAGAGCCGCGGGATTTTGCGATACAAAAGCGCATTCCATATTAGCCAACATCTCAACTTTAGGTGAATATGCATCCGAATATCCGATCTCTAGTCATCATTGTTCTAGAAGTGCGATTGGGTTTTTCGCTAGAAATATCTTAGTACCAGATAATAATCAGAAAAAATCCAGCCTCCGGGGTTTTTGCCCATAGTAGCAATAGCCTCGCCCCCCTGAGGACTACACAACTGGCGATAATTGGATGTACTTTAGACCTCTACGGCTCTACCTAATCCTACGAGGAAAGACCAGCCTTTGGCGCGGGAGATATTATTATAGACACAGGTGCAATTTTTCTTCCCTCATTCATAGTCCGATGGGACGACAATCCGACACGATCGGAGAGAGATCAGACGCAGGGCTTGTACTTTCCGAGGCACGGGTGTATCCACGGTGTATCACACTGCCAACTTCCAAACTCCCGGCCTGTTATTTAAAAATCCTAATGGAAAAAACCCAATTACGCTCTGCCCGACCCGGGAATCTAATCCAGGACGCTCAGCAGGCACGCTTGCGAACACGAGACCAACGAGGAATACTGGCGTGATGTCATGTTCTATTCTAACTTTACAGTTTTAGCGCCCAGCGTTGGCCATACCGTAGTAAAATGTTGATGAGAATAATTTTATTCTTCGAATATATTTACATTCCCAGGCAATTACAAGATAGCTACCGCACATTGATTCACTCTCTCGAAATCACTAAGAAGATGTTGATGGAGGAGATGAACAAGGGCAAAGAGATCACCATGAACAAGGATAAACTTATTTTCGATATTGACCATTCTAATAAGTTGCGTGAGTATAAAACTTCGCAGAAGCCACTTTTGAATCACTTACTGGTCGCATATAGTGCAGTGTTGAAAATAAAGAGTGGGAGTATACTTGTATAACTACCCACCTAACTACATTCAAGTAGGTAAATTGAGACTTGGGAGAGATATTCACCCATTGCTGCAGGCAGATACACACGTAACGACGACGTATTGCAGGCTAATACAGGTGCGTGCATGGTGCACTCTTGCGCAGGCTGAGGGGTACGCTTGCGTATAAGAACCTGGTCTCTTATACGCAAGCGAGGAGTGATATGACATTTCGAATGACTTTATTTCGACGCACGCTATTTCGAAAAAAAAATACGAGTGGTACGCCAGTTCGAAAGCACGTTAGGTCGAATACCGCTATATCGAATGACGTTAATTCGACGCACGCTATTTCGAAAAATTGTTTGAATGGTACGCTAATACAAAAAAGTCTTGGTATCGAAATCCACTGTTGCGAATAGCATATTCCAATCTGAATATGCCTGAGGATCGAACTCGCTACCCCGATAAAGCCTTATCTTTGTATTGGGTTTGGGAAACAAGATAAATGAGAAGTATTATTTCAAGTTAACTTTTTAATTTCCAGTAAGTATAGTAATCAACAAAGAAGTCAACAAATCAAAATTATAGGTGGTATACTCACTACCAAAAATAACAATACTGTCATATTGATGACAAAATGGAAGATTCAATCAACTAAATATAGACTAGTATTAAAAGCTACAGCTCTTTATAAGTTCAATACTGCACATTGTATTTTTCTTTTGTAAAATCGCTACGATAGCATTTTCTTTCATTTTCATTTTTTTTTGCTGGCGGCGTTTGTGGGATATTAGCCAAAATTCTGTGGTGGTTGTATTCTGTTCGTCAATGAGCTTTTGAATACAGCCGTACAACCCAAGTTTTCGATTGCCCATTAAACAATTCCATCGCCGGTGCCATGCTTCCACGCTGTTTTGAGTTCGCGGAAGACGTAAATTATTATTTCTTTCAGCGGACCAGAAGCTAGGTGGAAACAAGGGTTGCAGTCGGGATATCACAATTTTTCCATCTGATATGCGAGATTTTAATTGGCCCAGAACGTAATATTCTTCGAAATATTTAGTAACAGCTTCTGCTTCTTCTGGAAAAACGCTCTCGCTCAACTGTTTATAGACATCAGGTATATTTTCCGGAGACAAGTAGGCCAAAGCTACATAATATCGCATTTTCAAGGCGAACTCACTGTCTGTGCCATATCTCTCACTGAGCCCACTCCTTTGTATCTTTCTCCAAATGTTTTGCCCCAGATGGAATAAGCAACCGGACTGGATTATGGCAAGAAATTCTATTCTGACTGCATTTATTATCGCCAATTCGAAATCGGACATTATTTGTTCTGGTTTCAAATCGATGTTAAATTCAGAAGAATATTCTTTCAATTGTTGAAAAAACTTAATATAACATTCTTCCGTCTCTTTGTGAAGAAATCCGTATACCAAGGGTAATATTCGTCTACAATCTCTAGTGCCAACAATGCTATGAACTGAAAATATTTGTGTAAATATTATAGGGCAAGTTTGAAATGTCCCATCCACAAACCAAACTGGCAATTCACTTAACTTTTGCAGGTTCATTTTAGTTGCAAATAATAGCAAGCGACCATTATCCTCCCCAAAAGTAACATTTTTACCTAGAAATCGGGTACCATTAATTTCTTTATATTGATTTGGTATATTAACCACTTCGCTTAAGTTTGTAGGTTCTTTCGGCTTATTTTTATTTCTTGCTCTCTTGATGATTTGGCGTTAGGCATTTTTATTTGGTATTGAATTTGTGCTACTAGAAGGAATTTCACTCAATTTTTCTCTAATAATGATACCCGGTGCATCATTACTCTGAATTGCTGAAGTTTTCAAGGCATTTCTTAATTTGATTTCATCAACTCGATCTAGAAAATACAAAAGGAAGAATAATTATAATTGGTTTAAAAAATTTAATAACAAACGTTTGACGACGTCTGTGGTCTAGTAGTTCGAGTGTTGGGCTGCTGACCACAAGGTCGTGTCGTGGGTTCGATTCTTATAAGACACAAATATTTATGTGATGAACATAAGCGCTTGTGTTGGTCTGGGTGTTTCTTATGTAAGTATTAGAAGTATGAATTTACAAAAAAAAAAAACTATAATAGTACAAGATCTGCTTAGTTTGGGACTGGTGCTGTGTAAAAATGTCCGAAATATTTATTTATTTAAAAAAACGAATAGTTTAAAACAAAAATACAAAAAAATAATAATATACTTACTCTTAACTTTTTTTAAATAATTTACCAAAATAATAAAAAAACTCACCCGGTTCTGGTGCATGAGTATGATTGGACATCTCTCGAATTATAAAATGTTCATCACCGATTAAATTACTGCTTGCAGTACTTTTGCAGCACAATGTTATTTTGTTTAAACAAGACCAATATTGTACGTTGTCCACTTTTTTGTTTTGCTGCATGATAAATCCATCAATAATTAAAACACTCTTCCCTTTACGGGAACTCAATGGTCGATAAGAACGATTATTACTCATTTTCTATGTTATCACACACCGACACGTCAATCGGAATGAAAGATGTATAGGAATCCAAACTAATAAACTTGAGGGGTAGTTCAACAAAAGTATAAGAGTACTATTAGGTATTCTGTGGTATATAAAATTAAAAATAAATTTAAGTCAACCTTCATTAATTTGTTTTTATTGTTGTGAATGCATTATAATAAATGGGTACTGTAGTATTTGTAATGTTATTAGCTTATCAAAACGGGAAGTACCTATGCTAGGGATACATAGCTAAATCATAATAAGTTCTAATATTAATCATATATACTTAGTAGTATAGACAACTTGCTCAGTGTCAGTTTTATCATAAGACAAATTCAGATTGTAATATGCTATTTGCAACAGTGGATTTCGATACCAAGACTTTTTTGTATTAGCGTACCATTCAAACAATTTTTCGAAATAGCGTGCGTCGAATTAACGTCATTCGATATAGCGGTATTCGACCTAACTTGCTTTCGAATTGGCGTACCACTCGTATTTTTTTTCGAAATAGCGTGCGTCGAAATAAAGTCATTCGAAATGTCATATCACTCCCACGCAAGCGTACCCCTCAGCTTGAAATCCCTGATTTGGTCAAGTCTTCCTTCCAAAATCTTCAGTCTTCCTGATTGACCAAAGGCTTTCTCGTACTAGGTAAGTATAAATTGAAAGCGATTTAGATAACTATATAATTAAACCAATAATTTATTCGCAGATGATACCGAGGAAACAAGGCGGCAGACTTTAGAAACTCAGATCAATCAGCTGACTGAGTCCATCGAAATGACTGAAAGAGACCAGGATATGATCAAATCAGTACGTACATAATCGTAAAGTTTAATAATTATGTTGAAATATTGAAAATAGGACATACGATCTTATTTTCTGGGCGAGCTTTACGTTAGCACTAAAAGACCTTCGTTATCAAACCTTCCAGATGTCTAAAAAGTAAAAAGGTATCATCAGTAGGTGAACGCACTATACCTATACAGTGCGTTCAGTATAACTTACTTCTGTTAGTCGCCATTTTGAACTCTATTAGTATTGAAACTAAGACTGCAAAATTCAGTGCTACCAATCCCGTCACGCGTCAAGTTATAATTAACACACAGTGTGAAAATATCGTAGCTCTTATAGTGATTTGTGACTTTGTGACATTACGCCGTTTTGCAATATTCAGCACACTTTGCGTTTTGAACTTTGGTGATCATAGAATGTTGTTAATAGAACAAATAATGATGTTGCTACCAAGGTTCAGTTAAAAAAAATGAAAATACTTGATGATACTTTTACTTATGATACTTTTCCTGTATCACTTTTTCAGGAAAACCAAACAATGAACAATATACTGAAGAGCACTTGCAAGGAACTGGATAGGAAGGTCGAATACAAGATGAAGCTAGAGAACGAAATACTGGTAAATCTGCAGGAGTGTCTTCTGAACGACAAGGCCGTGGAGGCCATGGCCAACGGCATCCGCAAGATGAGGGAGATGTCCCGAAAACAGGTGACTATGAACAAATCAAATAGAATGTATGAAACAAAAAGGTGGAGTGAAATGAAGACCAAGTTAAAGGACTTATTTATTTCGATTGTAGCGATAAAAGTACGTCAAGTGCTAGTGATGCCGACCGGCTTTGGCTGTGATCACTAGCCTTTCCGGCTGGCATTCATAGATTTTAGGGATCTTGAATTCGTAGGCACTTTTATCATGCGATCACATTACAGTATTGTAATGAAGAAGATAGATAAATAAATAAAACAAGTAGGTAAAATTTATAAAATAAATCTTTGACGTGTATCTAATCAGAAGCCCGAAAGTCTGACAACCAGTCTTACCAAGGGGTATCGTGTTACCCAGTAACTGGGTTGTGCAGGTAAAATAGGCAGTCACTTCATGTAAAATATTGGTTTCCGTTGCATCCAGTTAGACTGGAAGCCGACTCTTTGTTGATGATGACAATGATGTCTTTGTGGATGATGACAATGATGTCTTTGTTGATGATGACAATGATGTCTTTGTTGATGATGACAATGATGTCTTTGTTGATGATGACAATGATGTTTTTGTTGATGATGACAATGATGTCTTTGTTGATGATGACAATGATGTCTTTGTTGATGATGACAATGATGTCTTTGTTGATGATGACAATGATGTCTTTGTGGATGATGACAATGATGTCTTTGTTGATGATGACAATGATGTCTTTGTTGATGATGACAATGATGTCTTTGTTGATGATGACAATGATGTCTTTGTTGATGATGAAAATGATGTCTTTGTTGATGATGACAATGATGTCTTTGTTGATGATGACAATGATGTCTTTGTTGATGATGAAAATGATGTCTTTGTTGATGATGACAATGATGTCTTTGTTGATGATGACAATGATGTCTTTGTTGATCGGTTTTTGTGGAAAGTCTGCTTTGTTTTGAATGTCTACATTTATTATATTTCTCAGCGAATTTTTACAGGCTTTCCGTTTTCTCTTACAGGAAATATCTCTAATGACAATGGAAAATCAACACGCGAAAATGATGCTCGAGATAGAGGTGATGCGGAACCGTCAAACGAGGAACAACATAGTGCTAGAAGAGAGCCAGAACATAACGCTGGCGAAAGAGAAAGAGATAATGAATATGGAGACCGAGTACGACCAGAAGACGTCCCTCATGATGAAGAAGCAGAGGGAACTGGATATTATACAGAAGAAGTATTATACGCTAAAGGAATTGTTTGATGTGAGTTCTGGGTCGCACTTTATTTTGGTTTTCATTTATTTCCAGGGTCTAAAAGTCTATGGATAAAATACCTACACTAATTCATAATGATAAAGTAGGTATGTAAGATGTTAACATTACTAACTTTAACGTCGAAGTCTTTTTGTCTTCCTGCAAGAAGATGTTCCCCGTTGGAACCCGCACCACAAACGCCTTGAATTTAAAGTTATGCCATGAGTCGAAATTTTTCTTCTCTCAAAGTCTGTTGCACTCCAGTATCTCCTCAGCCATTATTGACGGAGACGAGCAACGTATAGCTTCGAAGATATTGCAGGACGCAGCATAATATTTGATCCCAATTATTTGTCTCCAAAATAATGCGCAGCACATTAAAAGACCTTATACTTACACAGCCCTCGATTATCTAAGCCGACTGAAATGGAGACTGAACATTAAAAACCTGCCATTAGAAAGTCGTATTCTATGATTCGTGATCTATGTCCCCAGATGAAGTCGCCGCAAGAGCGTCGCATCGAAGAATTGGAGAAGCAGGTGAAGTGCCTTCGTGAGCGCACGGAGACGATGCAGCATGAGTGGCTGCGGCAGCAAGGCCACGTGGTCAAGCTGGCCGACCAACACCACGTCATGATCACCGACATCAACCTTATCTGCAAACGTTAGCACCTAATCTTCTACTTGCCCGATGGGTCTAGATCTAGAGTTCCTTATTTATCGAAAGTGAGCACTGAAAAAGGATTTTGAAATATCATCCTCTAATGGGCTTTTCAGCCCACGGGATGGAAGTTCGTATTTTTTTCCGATGGGAAATTCCATCGGGGACACACACGGCTTGTACTTTATATTTTAGAATTTGTTGAACAAACCAGGACACGTTTTGTGGCTTAGGTGTACCTACAGTTAAGTAGGCGGTCCCTACGAAAGCAGCAAGTTTTAGAAAAAAAAATCGGCTTTACAGAGTGTCGTCTCTGCCTCTCGTACACATCAAGCTATAATTTCCAGTTTACACTGACTTCGCATTGTACGGAAATCCTATACAATGCGAGATCAGCTTATACTGGAAATGTATAGCTTGATGTGTAGCCGTGTGTACCTACCATCAGTGATGGTTTCTGTCCTAAACTCCACTTGCGTTCTACGTATTGTAGCCGTGCTTAATTATATTTAGTGTCCCGACTTTATTCAAGCAAAAATGATCGTACTGGCCATAGTAGCAAAGGCCACAAACGAATGATGCTAAAATATAGCAATTAAACGGTAAGCCTAACAAACGATATCAATTTTACTCTTAACTTTCAGAGATACAAATCTGTGAACAGAAAATAATGCGCTTGCAAGCGGAATCCGAAGCGGTGCAGTCAGACAAAAACAGAGTGGAGCGCTCGCTCCGGACGTTGAGCGGGACACTTCAGGTGCTCGAGCGCACGCGCAAGGAAGCCCTAGATAGGAACCAGGACTCGCATAAAAGCAACATGGCGGTAACGCACGAGTATTCTGCTAGTCTTAAGGTAAGGACGAAAATGCAATTGTCTAAGGGTCGGAAAATGCAGATTTTCGATCTAATAATCCAACTGCACCGCTAAAGATTAGGTCGCTTGTGGACGTCTTTTTTTCCACTGGACGATGGACCGTGTTTTTTACATTGGGTTGAACATTGGTTCGGCGTCCGGTGCACGCGCAGATTTCGTGGGATATGGAGGCGTGGCAAATTTCGCCTCCATGCGGTCAAACTGACCACAACACCGCGCGACCGGCGGTGAGCACCGTTTGATCGTATGTTTGCATCGGAACATGTAGTAGACGGAACAATTCGGCATTTTGTAAAAATACGAAATCACTCGTATTTTTACAAAATGTCGAAGTGTTCCGTCCTTATTTGGAAATATAGGACAATTGCGACAAATCTTATGAAGTTATGACAAGTGGCGTGTTCTACCACGAGGTTTTCTTTGCCCCAAAAAAGTGACATCAGCTTTTTATTGAATATTTCTACTCATTATATCATTAAAAACGCACAAGTAGAACTCCCACTTTTTAATTTTGTATACTTTTTAGGGTTTCGTAGTAAACAAGAAACCCTTATAGTTTCGCCATGTCCGTCTGTCTGTCTGACCTCACTGTAGCTCAGTGACGCTTAGTACTAGAAAGCTGTAATTTGGCATAGGTATATACATATTAATTACACCGACTAAGTGCTAAAATAAAATCTCGTCTACCCCATGGTGTGGGGTATCGTTGGATAGGCCGTTCAAAAATATTTCAGGTGTGTGAACACCACTTTCCGCGCAATTTAATATTGCGCAAGGATCCACTTGCGCAATATTAAATTGCGCGCATTAAAGTGCAAATTTTTGTTAGAGTTGAGTGCCCCCATGCTCACGTACGGCGACATGAATCACACTAGTTAATGTGTGGGCGCGACCGGGTGGGGTTTAGGGAGATACAGTGGCGTGCAGTGGTTCTTCACAGAGGGTAGGCCATCCATACTGACACCAAAAAAAAAAACTAATTCACGCAACATCACAGCGCGGCTCTACATACAAGAACTCACCACATTATTCAAGGTTTAAAAAACGATTTTCTAAAGATGCAAACAGAAGAAAGATTCGGCCACCTCAAATATCCAAGTGGGTGGGTGATAATTACAGAACACGTCACTTGCAAGATATCCGAAGTCATGAATTATCATATTTTTGGATTAATTCTCGTAATTAGGGCACACATCTACCTTTAGACACAACTTGAATCTTATCATTAAACGACAAGTGCGACTAACCTAACCTAACCAACACATTATCGGCGCAAACTTCACAACAGAACACCATTCTTAGGTAAATAAACAAATAATAACACAACACATAATCTTTACACTACTTTACGTTTCAAAACCAATTACTTATAACTTAATAAGATCTAAAACAGCAAAACATTCAAGATCACATATAAATTACGTGTCACTGTCACATGAAACAAACACTACCAATTAAAATTGTATCACTGTCATACCGTGTTCTTCCACAAAAGGGACTATCATATTTTGCCGGATAACACTGACACACTGGACTGTGTTGCCGAAACTTATCCTAACTATTCCTAACTCCCCACAAACCAAGCGAAATTTCCCAAATATAAGAAGAAAAATAAAAAATTATGAAGTTTTTAATTACTTTTATAGGGCTTTTGCTATTCCTTACCATTTATAATTTTATGGAAGATATAAATTCAACAATACCACCCCTTTTTTTTAATTGTCTCTAGTAGTCTGGTAGTCATGAAGGAAACTTCCCCGCAATTCGGGGAATTGTCCAAAAATTGGGAACCCTGGTCTTCAATATTTTTCATTCATTAAATCTTCACTTTACACACAACCAATGAGGACCAAGCTCCTGCCGAGTTACTCCCCTAATTTAAACCATTTCACTATTGTGTGCCGTTCATACACACGAAAATATACACGAGTGTGCGTAAATTCATGAACGAAATGTAGGCGAAACGAATCCTTGCCTCGCGTACGTAAGCTCCGTCGAACTGTGAGTCACGTGGCGTCTGCGACAAGTGCTATAAGAGTTTTAACAGGAGTTTAACTTTTTTTGTAATATTTTGTGTTATTGTATTACGAGGTGCATTCAATAAGTACCTAGCCTCATCGCCAGAGGGCGCTGTAGTTTCAAAAGAGTTTTACCACAGTGTAGCACATTCTTTTTTAATTCTTTTTTCAAATTTTCATTCCAATCCCTTCATTTGTTTTAATTTGACAACTTATGGAAGCGAACGTGTCGATCGGTTTTACAAAAATGGAAAAAGAGCAATATCGTTCGGTGATTCGATTCCTATTTTTGGAAGGGAAAACGCGCATCGAAATCAAAGAGCGCTTGGATGAACCACGTCCAGGTGCACCGTAAACAGCTGCTACGGAGGAAAACATTAAAAAAATCCATGATTTCGTATTGGCAGATCGCCGATTGAAGGTTCGGGAGCTAGCTGAGACTGTAGGCATTTCAGAAGGAACAGTGCATCATATTCTTCACGAGGAACTCGGCATGAGAAAGCTGTCGGCGCGATGGGTGCCGCGTTTACTCACATCAGAAAACAAGCGCAACCGTGAGACCACATCGGAGACGTGTTTGGCGCTGTTTAAGCGGAATCCAGCGGAGTTTTTGCGTCGTTTTGTGACCGGCGATGAAACCTGGATCCACTGGTACACACCAGAGACCAAGGAGCAATCAAAACAATGGATCCAGACCGGGGAACGTGCTCCAAAGAAGGCGAAAACTGTAAAATCGGCCGGAAAAGTTATGGCCACCGTTTTCTGGGATTCACAAGGTGTGATCTACATCGATTACCTCGAGAAGGGTAAAACAATTACAGGGCTTTACTATGCCGATTTATTGGGCCGATTCGACGCCGAATTAAAGAAAAAACGACCCCATCTGGCGAAGAAAAAAGTGCTGTTTCACCACGACAACGCACCGGTTCACACGTCTGCCGTTGCCATGGCCAAATTGGTCGAATTACGCTACGAATTGTTGCCCCATCCACCGTATTCTCCAGATTTGGCCCCTTGTGACTTCTTTCTGTTTCCTAATCTGAAAAAATCACTCGCCGGGAATAGATATGGATCGAATGAGGAGGTCATCGCCGCCACGGAGGCCTATTTTGCAGAGTTTGACAAAACTATTTTTCGGACGGGTTAAAAAAGTTGGAGCATCGCTGGGCTAAGTGTATCGAACTAAAAGGAGACTTTGTTGAAAAATAAATTGCCACTTTTCCAAAATTTTCGTTTACTTTTTGTAGGCTAAGTATTTATTGAATGACCCTCGTACATAGTTAAAATAAATGCATTTGGCGTTGTTGGTAGGGTAGGCTAGGCCTAATTGCCTCTATGGACGGCACGCCCCTGGGGAGATAGTAGGGCGCTGGCGGCAGTGAGGGTGCGCGCGCGCAGGGGTAGGCATAATTATGGTATCGAATAAACGGCCGCGTTTTTATGTGTGTAATAGGGCAGTTACAGTGCGGTATCGGTATCACACGGGCCGCGTTTTAACATGCGTGTCCCACACATGCCGATTTCCGAAAATTAGAAAAAAAGAAAAAGTAGGCCATTTACTTATTTTATTATTGATTCGTGTCGAGAATCATTAGCATAACCTCCTTGAATTTGACGAGGATGCAAAACGACACCTTGCGTAGTGAAGGCATGTCTCCGGATATTTATGGGTGCAGGTAATACAGGGTTCTTTTAAAGTGGCTGGCTGAACTCCGCAAACACGAAGGGTATCGATATCTATATATGAAAAAACAATAAATTTGATGATTTTTTTTACGGGGTAATCGACCGAAATTATTGTAGTCACTTGAAATATTAATTTTAAAAATCAGTTTTTTTCTTGTGTAACCTTCGTAACGATAACGGTATCTAACGATAGGTTAGGAACGATAACGATATCTAACGGTAGGTAACGATATCTAAACACGATAAAATATAAGAAAACAGTTTTTTTTAATACTTACTTCAAGAAGCTAAAAAAAAGGGGTGGTTTAATGAAACCACGATGCAAGTTAAAAATTTGTGAAGCTGATGCGCCATGGGCGCCGCCATATTGGACTTGGCTGCTCCGCCGAGCGCCTTTCGCTTTACCCCTACTCCAGCAAGCTGTAATGCAACATGCGATAGATGGACGAAACAATTTGAGGCGATGGAATATATAAATTGCTACCGTAGTTTATACGCTTTAAGATTTGTATACGCTTCAAAGAAAAGATAGCATATTTTGACCCGATTAAAATAAATCTAGTTTGCATAATGTTCATACCCTACAGGATTCGGAAGCCGAAATAATTCAATTAGAGGAAGATATAGAAGAGTTGGATAAAGACAAGATGAACCTCACACAACAACTGGATCGTGTTCAGAGGGAAGCTCTCATTTGGCAGAGAAAGGTCAGTTGTACCCAATACCAGCAGTGTCAAGTCGTAGTTCCTCAGGCAATCAATACAAAAAAAATAAGTGTTTGTAATTTCAATATTAGAGCTTTTTACTAAATGCAAATGAAAGTTTATACGTACTTATAACAAAAAAACATTTTTCTTTAAATGTTTGTTTGTCTGCCTGTTTGTTCCACGGCTAATCTTCGACGGACGAACGGACGAACGGCTGGACCAATTTTGACGGGACTTTCACTGTTGGTGATGTTATAAGGAGTAACTTAGGCTGCTTTTATTTTAGGAAAAGCCACGTGCACTGAAAACAAAATCGGTAAACCCAATCGATTTTTCGGTAATATTCACGGCTATGGTCAGTAAAAATAGAGCCTATTGTCCAAAGAAGTAAAACTAACTGATAAAAACAGTTGAGTTATAACAGTAGATTTTACTGTGCATCTCTTAAGCTCTGAAAACGGCAATACTTAAAAGAAACTGTTTGTTTCACTAAACTTTAATGTTCATCCAATTGAAATAACTGTTTAGCTCTTTACTGTTTTTGCCCATTTCAGTGCACTGTCAGTAATCAATTATTTTAACATAAAAATAAGTTTCCTGAACCGTTTTTTTTTTACTGTACAACAACAGTAAAAAATATCGTTTCATTTTTTTCAGTGTGGGCGAACCCGCGGGCAGCAACTAGTCCAACATAAAACCTATTATTTTCATGTATTCATACAGGACATGACACTAAGTCTGAAACTGATTTACATCCGACACCTCATGACATAAGGTCCACTTGAAAACTTGCGTCAGGCATTAGTAGTTAGCAAAACATAACATCACGCTTTGTTTCCCTGAAGGGTTAGGCAGAGGTACCAATATTACACCCACATTTCGCTAGTAGCTGTTGTTTGGCATTTTTGCTGACCTGGGCCTATTTGGTGCAGGAGTGAGGCACACTGCAATTTTTTACAGAGCAATTTTTTGCTTTTATTTGTGCAGAGTATGTTGTGCCTTTTAGTTTGTGCTTAATAAATGTATTTTCTTTATTTTCTACTTTAGGGAATATTAGCAGTAGAACTGAAGAAAAACATGAAGAGTGCACAGTCAGCTGCTGGGGAAATAGGAGTAATGAGGAATGAAATCCACAGAATGGAGGTAAGATTGTTTAACTATTATTAAACTGTAGTGTCAGGTTAATGATAAAAATCCTTGTCTGATGGAAGATTATGTAAAAGTAAATGAATCAAAATATATTCATTTGTATTTAATGTATTATTACCTATTTACTTAAGATAGATAGGCAGTGGTAGCCCGCGAAATTCAAATTATCTCACGTTTTTTGCAATTTTGCAATTCCATAAGTTATGGAACAAATTTAGACTGAGAGAGATGTACTTATTAATGATTTTAACAATTATAATTCTGTAAATAAATATTTGTAATGGTCGCGAATCATATTTTAATCAAGCCCTCAACCTGACCCGCAAATTTCAAAAAACGCCAACGCAAAAATTTGTTCTAAAACTTATGAAAAAAATCTTAGGTACTAAGAGAGATGTATGAATGATTTTATTGATTATAATTCGGTAAATGCATATTTTATGGTCGCGAAACATATTTTGATCAAGACACAACCTTGCAAAAAACGTAAGTAAATTTGAATTTCGCGGGCTACCACTGCGGATTCACCTTGAGCGTTTGTAATAAGTCCTTAAAATTATTAGTTGTAAATGTTCAAATGTAATTTTAACTTTGTCATAATTAGGTATGTAACATTATTCGTTTTTCCAATATCTGCTAATTATCTGATTCTAAATTCAAATATAGGTTCGTCGAGAACAACTTCGTCGCACTAGTGAGAAGCTGGCTGATGACTTGGCGCTATACGTGACGCGTCGAGACACGGTCATAGATAAGACCAGGGCACAAGCCGCGTTGGCGCAGTCGCATCCTACAGCCACCTCGCAGACAAGCTACCATCACAAACTGAGGCTCGCCAAAGCAGACGTTACTAGAGTTGCCAAGGTATACATGATGATGCAAAACTACGGTCGATCAGTCGATATTGATCGCCTAAAATGTACCTATTTGATAATAATAGCTTTTGACCGCAACTTCACCCGCAAACGTAATACCTATATTTATTTGGAGTTTGGACGGATCACTTTTTGTGTATGAGCAAAGAGGTTATTCTGAATTCGGTAAAGAGTTGATGTTTATGGAACCTGTATTAAGTAATTGATTTCGATATTCGGATACACAGTTCGGATACAAAACACACAAACTCACGCCTTCTTCCCATAGGAGTAGGCAGACACTGTAGAACCTGCTACGCTCCTTACATATGTACTCATTTTGCTCCGTTTACGTCCATACATCTGGTCATACACGCACGCCGGTTGCGAGTACTAGGCACCTGACCTTTTTGAAGAACATCACCAATCACACAAAACGGGAAAACGTAATACCTATCAGAATAACAAAAACACACTACGTCCAAACCCAGGTTATGATGACTTAGGCCTCCCCCAAGCACCGCCACTTCGACCGGTTTTGCGGTTTCGCAACAATAATATTAGTATGGATTGCATATCAATCGCTCATCGGTCAATCATAACCATCAATTGCCGTCAAATGGAAACATAAAACAGTTTTTTCACTAAACAATATTGCACAAATGCGCCTCCCTGTTAACGTCATTAGAGCACCAAAATATACTTGCACTAGTTGACGTCGATCGATCCACCCCCAAACTGTATCAGCCCGAATGGTCGACGTCATCGACCGACCGCAGTCAGGTTGTAGTATACCTTTATACGTACGTAGGTATACCGACACTACCGACGATCTAACGTTGGTTAAGACGCTGACAACACCTAAACCGCGATCACTGTCAGATTGCATAGAAAATAAAGAGAAGCGCGATGAACGCTTGTAATTTATTGCAAAATATGAAGCAATTTTCTATTTAATCAAAATTGAGTTGAGTAATCGAAAGAAAAAAACAACCAAGTTCTGCATTCAAATAAGACGTTCTTGTTATTAATTCAATACGTAACGTATGTTGATATTAAATGCAGATATTTTGGATTAGAACTCAAGGTTAGTTTAACGTTAGTTTGTATCGAGATTTTTTTTCAAAACGTGTTTTGGTAACAACCAATTTCTGGGAAATATGTTCAAAATTAATATATATTTTTTTCGCTACCACAAAGTATACAGATTTGGCATTTTTTTTTTCTTAAGAGAAGCCTATTTTGGTCAATTGGGTCTTGTCAGCGCCTTAATTGGTAATATAATTGGTAAATGTTGATATCAGGAAATACGGATTTTTTTTTAGTAGGTAATGGTGCCGATTCCCTTGTTCACAAACTAAACTAAATTTAAGTTCAGTGCATCTTTTTCTTTCTATTTCATTAAGAAAAAGACAGAAGATACATTTTAGTTTAGTCCTGTCAAATTAATCAGCGCTTGATATAAATTGACGTAATTTTAGTAGGCAAGTTTTTAATCACGTCTAAACTTGTATGGAGTAGTGACAGGCGCTGATTAATTTCTATTGGCAATTAAAGTCACGCTTGAGTGAGTTGCTTGCAGGAGATCACAGAAGCGAAGGCCAACATGGAGCAGCTGCTGAAAGACCAGGAGCGATTGGACCGAGAGCTGGCAGAGACAGCCACCACCAACAAACAGCTGGAGGAGCGCGTCGCAGAGCTCATCCAGGAGACGCGCGTCACTGAGAGGACCAAGCACTGGGTCAGTATGGTGCAGTGTAGTCAGTGGCGTGCAGTGGTTCTTCACGGAGGGTAGGCCACGCATATTGACACCGACAAAAAAAAAAACTAATTCGCGCAACATCACAGCGTACATATGCTCTACATATGATTTGATGACCCTCAAAGTAGTTATTATTGATTTATAATATTTGAAAAAAAAACAATGAAAATAATCCTGTAAAAACTAAAGTAATAAAAATACAAAACTCACTACATTATTCGTGCTTTTTTGCCGAGGAATGAAAATTATGCAAATCAATATATCCCTCACTTCGCTTACTTGAAGTATTAAACAAAATGCACGGAAAATAATTTATTTGTGTGTATACACCCACACAGTCAGTTGTATGTTGCATACGAGGTGCATTCAATAAGTACCTAGCCTCATCGCCAGAGGGCGCTGTAGTTTCAAAAGAGTTTTACCACAGTGTAGCACATTCTTTTTTAATTCTTTTTTCAAATTTTCATTCCAATCCCTTCATTTGTTTTAATTTGACAACTTATGGAAGCGAACGTGTCGATCGGTTTTACAAAAATGGAAAAAGAGCAATATCGTTCGGTGATTCGATTCCTATTTTTGGAAGGGAAAACGCGCATCGAAATCAAAGAGCGCTTGGATGAACCACGTCCAGGTGCACCGTAAACAGCTGCTACGGAGGAAAACATTAAAAAAATCCATGATTTCGTATTGGCAGATCGCCGATTGAAGGTTCGGGAGCTAGCTGAGACTGTAGGCATTTCAGAAGGAACAGTGCATCATATTCTTCACGAGGAACTCGGCATGAGAAAGCTGTCGGCGCGATGGGTGCCGCGTTTACTCACACCAGAAAACAAGCGCAACCGTGAGACCACATCGGAGACGTGTTTGGCGCTGTTTAAGCGGAATCCAGCGGAGTTTTTGCGTCGTTTTGTGACCGGCGATGAAACCTGGATCCACTGGTACACACCAGAGACCAAGGAGCAATCAAAACAATGGATCCAGACCGGGGAACGTGCTCCAAAGAAGGCGAAAACTGTAAAATCGGCCGGAAAAGTTATGGCCACCGTTTTCTGGGATTCACAAGGTGTGATCTACATCGATTACCTCGAGAAGGGTAAAACAATTACAGGGCTTTACTATGCCGATTTATTGGGCCGATTCGACGCCGAATTAAAGAAAAAACGACCCCATCTGGCGAAGAAAAAAGTGCTGTTTCACCACGACAACGCACCGGTTCACACGTCTGCCGTTGCCATGGCCAAATTGGTCGAATTACGCTACGAATTGTTGCCCCATCCACCGTATTCTCCAGATTTGGCCTTTTTTTTTTTTTTTTGAGTGTGGGAAATCATCAAATAACTTCTCCCGCTCTGGGCGGAGCGGGAGGGTGTGTCAGACTCTTACTGACTAAAACCCACCCGTATTCCTTCCTGTTGCCTGTGTTGCGGGGGCCTCGGTGACCCATAAGTACCTTCCCGCGACCCCGGCAGGAGATTTGGCCCCTTGTGACTTCTTTCTGTTTCCTAATCTGAAAAAATCACTCGCCGGGAATAGATATGGATCCCTCATTCGATCATCGCCGCCACGGAGGCCTATTTTGCAGAGTTTGACAAAAACTATTTTTCGGACGGGTTAAAAAAGTTGGAGCATCGCTGGGCTAAGTGTATCGAACTAAAAGGAGACTTTGTTGAAAAATAAATTGCCACTTTTCCAAAATTTTCGTTTACTTTTTGTAGGCTAAGTATTTATTGAATGACCCTCGTAATATGACGAGTACGAGATGAATTATCATATTTTTGGATCAATTCTTGTAATTCGGGCACACATCTACCTTTAGACACAACTTGAATCTTATCATTAAACGATAATTGCGAAGACTTACTGCTTTTAACTTCTAACAAATACACATTATCAGCGCAAACTTCACAACAGAACACCATAAAATAATAACACAACACTTAGGTAAATAAACAAATAATAACACAACAAATAATATTTACACTACTTTACATTTCAAAACGAATTACTTATGATATAAAACCAGCAAAATATTCAAGATCATATATAAATTGCGTGTCACATGAAACAAGATGGCTTGTCGTTAAATGAAACACTACCAATTAAAATTGTATCACTGTCATACCGTGTTCTTCTACAAAAGGGACTACCATATTCTGCCCTGGTGTTCAATACTTTACATTAATTAAATCTTGACTTTACACACAGCCAATGAGAGCACGCGATGGCTAGCTCCTGCCGCAGGAGTTACGCCCATAATTTAAACCATGTCACTATTTTGTGCCGTTCATACACACGGAAATATACACCAATGTGCGTAAATTTATGAATGGGATTTAGGCCGGCTAAGTGCCTGCCTAATATTAATAGTGTGTGCTCCTTGGAACTGTGAGTTACGTCACACGGCGGTTGCGACAAGTTGCTATAAGTGTTATAACAGGAGTTTAACTTCTTTTTTAGTATTTTGTATTATTGTATTACATAGTTAAATTTAATGCATTTAACGTTGTTGGTAGGGTAGGTTAGGCCTATTTGCCTCTATGGACGGCACGCCCCTGAGTGTAGTTACTAAGCTACACAGGTCTCGTTTTGCAAATACAATTTTATAAATTTTTACCACCAACGCAGGGGCGTTGTCAATGTCATTCAGGCCCCGAATTATCTTTGTGGCACTCTAGGGACCTACAGGCACGTGCGACTTTTCAGCTTTGTCTCTAGGAATTTGGATGGATACCATGCATGATGGATAGGTAGTCTGCGATGCCTCTGTAGTGTAGGTGTAGATGTCCAGACGCCAGTGACCACACGACCGACGAGCAGTTGAGCCGTCGCCATTTTTAACCAACTTAAAAATAGAGGACGTTCCATTTCTTCGTGACTTTTGTTGCCATCCAATAACAAAAAATGGCGCCGATTCCCTTGTTCACAAACTAAACTAAATTTAGGTTCAGTGCATCTTTTCTTTCTATTTCATTTAGAAAAGGACAGAAGATACATTTTAGTTTAGTCCTGTCAAATTAATCAGCTCCTGTCACTACTCTATACAAGTTTAGACGTGATTAAAAACTTGCCTACTAAAATTACGTCAATTTACGTCAAGCGCTGATTAATTTGACAGGACTAAACTAAAATGTATCTTCTGTCCTTTTCTTAATGAAATAGAAAGAAAAAGATGCACTGAACTTAAATTTACTTTAGTTTGTGAACAAGGGAATCGGCGCCAGTATCGAAGAATTTGAACATAGCGCTATAGTGTTCTTTTGGCGCGTGACCAAAATCTGAACTAAAGCCGCCATCTTGTTTTTCAATACATTTCACAAAACAATTGCACAAATGTTTTTGTAGGTCTACCGACAATACCTACATAAGAAAAGTGTTTTCTACATTATTGTCTAGTCTAGCCATAATAACAAAAAAAAAAATTGCTTCCAGCTACTAGAGCGCGTTGTTCGCGCCCAACGGTTTGGCAACGAACTCTCCACCGCCATCAAGCGCCAGTCAGTTTGCGCCAAGAAACCCAAGGACGTAATCCTGGCTGAACACAAACAAGCGCGAGAATTGAACGAACGCATCAAGTAAACACTATAGTCATTGGATTTTGATTCGTTTTAAATAACTTTATTTTCTCTTGCGTTTGTTGTTTTAACTGACTACGCGACAGAAAAAACAAAGTTTGAACAAAAAACTCGTCTGCGACTAAAAACCAAAATAAGCTTACTTTTCAAGCGGTTTGGGGGGTAACCATCACCTCTTATAGCATTATTATTATAATATTACTTCACAGTGGGAAAGTGATGGAGCTATACAGTACTTATAGCTCCATCTCTTTCTCACGCTGAAGTAATATTGAAATAATACTGCTATAAGAGGTGATGGTTACCCCCTGATGCAATTGGTGGCAGTTATTTTAGTTTTAATTCAATCTCAGATTTGATGCCACCAATTCACCAACTGCATCACGACTGCTTCTCGGGTTTTTTAGGGTTCCGTATTAACCTGTAAAGCCCCAATGGCTCCGAATAGGAGCCCTCGCGGCGCGCGATTTGAAAGTAGTTATCGAATAAAAATGTTTTATTTGAGATTGAGAGATGACGTTATTGAGCCACGGGCCTGAGCGGTTAAACTAGGAACCCTTATAGTTTCGCCATGTCCGTCTGTCTGTCGCTGTAGCTCAGAGACGCTTAGTACCTACTAGAAAGATGTAATTTTGCATAGGTATACATATTAATCACGCCGACAAAATGCTAAAATTGTTGCGGGTCTGTGAACACCACTTCTCGATTCAAGGAACCGTTTGCGTAATATTTTGGTCCTGAGGGCAAGTGGTAATCGCTTTCATTGAGTCAAGTGTCCCCCCCCTGCCAGCTAACAGCTCAGTGGGCTTTACAAGTTAACGAGTAATAGTCGACCAACTTAAATTTGCAGTTGGAGACCGTGGCACATATCAATGTACGGGAGAACATGTTTTTCAACTACAATGTTAAGTTTGTTTTTGGAATAAATTCATCCCAACTTCCCAACTACGGAACCCTTCATTGTGCGTGGTCGGACACGCACTTGGCCGGTTCAATAATTCTAGATCTTGATCCTTACAACGTAGGGACCCCTAGTGACGGGCCCAGCTAATTTGTTGCAAATGATGCAAATTATTGAAGAATTAAATTTATTTTTAGGTTCATCGTCAGCACTTTACAACGAGAATTCCCGCATCTCGAAGATAAACTGGAATATATTTGGAATACACTGAATATATTTACGCCGGAGGAATCGACAGAACTAACTACTGCGGGAGTCTGCGCTATGGAACGTTCTGGAGCTTTCCATCTAACAAATGAAGATATTTTAGAGGCAGCCAGAGAAAAGCTGGGTATCCAATTTCCTGGACCCTGAACTCCTGATACTAGAAAGGATAAGGATGTTATATCAAACAATCTGCAATAAAGTACTGGTTTCTTTTTAGAATGTATTATTATTATATTTGTGTGAGTTTGCCGTGTTTATGAACTTAATTGAATAAAACGAGTGTGTACCAAAATAATTCTTTCGAGTAATTTAAAAACTGTATAAATGTGTGTGACGATACTTGTGAGTTATCGGGTTTTCTCCTGTCTACTTTTCTCCACTTCTAGAAACCAGCCATCTCTCAAACAGGTTTTATTTGGCTTTTGAATCAAACTACAATGACTAAATTACCAATAAAAATTTAATAATAATTTGAACGAACATTTTTAATAATAAATCTTAACAAGAGTTAACAACAAACTTTGACAACCACTTCGAAGGACGATTCCTGTGGGCCAGTCACGTACATTGGCCATCACAGGATGACAAACTTAGCACAATACAAAATAGTTCCGGTTCAGCATCTTATCACCATTGAAATAATTTCCACAACCATTAAATAAATAATCCGACATTGAAATACTAGCAAACCAAGCGAAATAGACAATGGCATAGAATGCGGCACACCCGTCGCTTAGGCCAAGATTCAAGTAAGCATCGCATACGAATATGAAAATTATAAGTGTTAGGATAAAGTTCATATTCGTATAAAACGATTACTTAGTAAAGTCAAAAGTCCGGTTTGTGAATCTTGCACTTAGGTCAAGTCTCCTAAAACGTCGCATAGAGCGGCTTGCCGTAAGCCGTGGCACTATGCTTGCTATAGAAATATTGAATTCTTCAGCTTAAAAATTGTTTGTGAAGTTTACGATGATGTCAGAGGACAATTCCCATAATTTAATGAACGTTAGCATTCTATCTAATCTGGTTCAATGTGTCAAAAAAAAACCTGCAGTTTACCTACATGTTTGACAATTTGTTTACACTGATTGCCGCTGAGAGGAGATTGCGACTTGAATTTGAAGGTTTAAACACTTTCACTGTCCCAAGGTAATTGGTAATCCTACCACCGTACGTCCAATAATAACATTGCCAATAATAATAATAATAGCATTGTGATGTTTAAAGGTACTAACTCCACAAAAAAAAAAAAAAAAATTGGTTGTCTGTAAAGTCGGGTTACGGACGATAATTTTACGTGATAACGAGAGAGAGATGCGTCACAAGCCGAACGCTTAGGCCGATCGTGCCTCTAGTTCCATGTTCTCGATTGCACGCTCGACTCGGGCGGAACGTGACACTTTCGTGCGTGCAGCCCCGGTTCATAGATTTATAGGACAGTATCACGAAAAAAAAAAAAAATTAACTAATTCAGTTTTTTTTTTGTTGAATTTATAATTTATTAGTAACTTTTGCAATAATAATTGTAGAATATTACGATAGCGAAAATTCGTCTATCACCTTCATATAACCATTACATATCATTTTCATAAATGCATTACATGTCATGCATGGACGTATAGGGCTACGTCTTCAGTGCGTTACACGTAATGCATGGACAGTGAAAGTACGAGAATTGGCCTTCAGATCTCACCGATAGCAACTCATAATGAGGCTCTACCCTTATATAGTACCGTTCACATCCGTGAAGTATTTACGGATAACGAAACAAAATAAGATTATTCTTCTTTTTTTTCATTTACAGATAACGGTACAACGAGTTGTCTTATTACCTTGATGGGCTATTATCTATCAATTATCTCGGCTGGTGAGCCGGCCGTGGGTCACGCGGTTATAAAGTTCTTCTCATGGGCAGTGTACTCGTGGCGCTTGCGATGGTCGGAGCGGCCGAACTTAATGCCACAGTATTGGCATGGATGCCGCTTCTCCTTCGTGTGACTTATCATGTGCACGTTGAGATAGCTGTGGATAATTGTATGGGTTAAGTTGGTGTAAGTTACCAACAATATAGTCCTTGGTTAGCATGTTATGATTAACTGACTTGCGATAACATTTATAATGAATAAATTCAGAGAGCATAATGCCTATAATGTTCCCACTGCTGGGACACAGGGGGGTAACCATCAGCTCTTATAGCAGTATTATTTCAATATTACTTAGCGTGAGAAAGAGATGGAGCTATAAGTCCTGTATAGCTCCATCACTTTCCCACTGTGAAGTAATATTATAATAATACTGCTATAAGAGGTGATGGTAACCCCCCATGCCTCCTCTCTGTGAGAGGGATCCAACACACGGGCCCGGTGCGGGTTGGTAGATGCCACATGTCTTCGAATCTTTGGATCTAGGACATGCCGGTTTCCTTACGATGCACGATGTTTTCCTTCACGGTTTTGAGAGCAGTGGTGATGAAATAATTTACACAAAGTAAAGCACCTGTCTGGGTTCGAACCTACGACCTAGAAATCGTAAGTCGCAGCCGTTACCACTTGGACACCACTGCTCTCTTCAGATAGGAACATATCAATCCTATTGGGCTGAGCACAGCCCATAAACTGGTGGAGATTGTCTATTAAATTAAGTCCACGTATGTGCATAGTATTTACTTGTGCATAAAGCCTTAATTAAGTATGCTAAAAGTATACCAAAGTTCCAAATAGATGTCGAAGCTGATGTTTTATCAGCTTTTCTCCTGTTACTTCATTTGGCGTATTTGCGCAAATATTAGTTTTACTTCGATGACAAAAAATTTACTTTATTTCATTCGTCATACATGAGTCGCTCAAGTAACGCGAATATGTTAAGAAATTATATACGCCATGTGAAGTGGCAGCATAACCCCGTGTCCTAATAGAAAGTCATCGTCGCGCGAAATTTCGGTGAATCAGAACGCTTCGTCGCGCCAGAGGGCGAGTTTGGGTTTTCCAAACGAATGAGAGATAGAAGATTGTGACGATCGCGTATTCGCACGACGATCGCTTACATTAGGACAACGCCGAAGACAAATGGATACTAACTTCCTCTTTTTGAAGGTCATATCGCACAGGGTGCAGGCGTAGGTTTTCTCCTCCTTGTGGATTTCCCGGTGGCTCTTCAGGATCGAGGTAGTGGCGAAGCACTTGCCACATTCAGGACACTCACATGGCTTCTCCTTTGAATGGCTCCTCCATGGAGAAGAACATCAATTATAAAGCTTTGGTAAGAATAAGGCCGCGTGCGAACCAAAAGCGATACTTTTTGTTCGGAAAACCGGAAGTGTCGCTTTTCGCGACGAACGCGACGATCGCTTTTGATTAGGACGCGGGGTATGTTTAATTTTATTTAATTTAACGGCCGATTTATCAGTCGTCACTCGTCAGATAAATTTTAGCTAAGGAATACGAGGGCTGCACTAAAAGTATCGGGAATGGAATATTTCCACTGTTCCTGTCATATTAAAATATTTTTAATTGAAAACTCCTTGGTTTTAAAAATCGAATACCATTTATTTACTTAAAAAAAGATTCTCGGTCTTGTCACAAGGTTTTGTCAAACTTGTTTAGTCGTTGAGAAAATGGAATTGACTCGAGAAAATTCAAGAGCGATGATTTATTATGACTTTCGAAGTGGTTTAACACAAAAACAGTGTGTTGACCGGATGATTTCTGCATTTGGTGATGAAGCCTTATCCAAAACCACAATTTATCGCTGGTTTGCTGAATTTCAACGTGGACGTGTCAAGCTCAGGGATGATCCCCGTCAAGGTCGTCCAAAAACTGCAGTCACCCAAGAAAACGTTGATGCTGTGCGTAAGTTGATTGAGGAAGATCGACATGTGACATACCGCGAAATTCAGGCAACTTTAGACATTGGCATGAGTCAAATACAAATAATCTTGCATGAACAATTAGGTTTAAAAAATTTGTTTTCCCGATGGATACCGCATTCGCTCTGTGAAGAGCAAAAAACGGCTCGCGTTACTTGGTGCGTCAGAACTCTCGAAAGATTCCACGCAGGATCGTCAAATGCTGTATACAACATCGTATCCGGTGACGAATCCTGGATATACGCGTACGAACCCGAAACAAAAAACCAGTCACGAGTTTGGGTGTTCGAAAATGAATTAAAGCCAACAAAAATTGTTCGTTCACGGAGTGTTGCAAAAAAAATGGTGGCCATGTTTGTCTCCAAAACCGGCCATGTTACGACTATTCCTCTTGAGGGACAAATAACGGTTAATGCAGAATGGTATGCTAGTATTTGTTTGCCACAGGTCGTTTCTAAACTCCGTAAAGAGTCCTCATCCTCCATCACGACAATGCGAGTTCTCACACCGCGCACAGAACAAAAGAGTTTTTAGAGCAAGAAAACATAGAATTATTAGACCATCCGCCATACAGCCCCGACCTAAGCCCTAATGATTTCTATACTTTCCCTAAAATAAAGAATAAATTGCGTGGACAGAGATTTTCATCACCTGTAGAAGTTGTGGACGCCTACAAAACGGCCATTTTGGAGACCCCAACTTCCGAATGGAATGGTTGCTTCAATGATTGGTTCCATCGTATGGAAAAAATGTGTCAAATTTCGCGGAGAATACTTCGAAAGGCAATAAATACATTTTTAAATAGTAATGTTGTCACTTCCTTGATTCCCGAAATTTTCAGTGCCGCCCTCGTAAATATTGCGGTTTGACATATTTTGTGCAGAAAAGATGTCAAACCTACGTATTTATTCAGTAGATAAAAGCAATCTGACGATTGAAAAATTGGCCTCCTAACTACACAGTGATTAAATAAAAAAAATTACGACTTTGAATTATGGTTCAAAAATAGGCCTTTCAATACAAACTGACCTTAAATGTATTTGCAGGTGATATTTTTTAAAGAAACTTTTTGAACACAATTGACATAGATGCGTCTTCTCTTTATCGTGAACTGCACGTCTGAAAACATTATTTTTAGATTTATATTATTATAACCATGGATGAAAGTCATACAACAAATATATTATACAGGCCAATATCTGATACGTGAAACGTAACATGAAATGCATCAGGAAAAAGCTGTCTTTAAGAAGCACTGTAACACGAAATGTAAAGCCAAGCGCACATTACAGTAGCAACGGGCCACAGCGCAACGCATTTTCATACAAAAAAGTCCGCTACGACCCGCCTGTAGTGTGCGTTGGTTTATAAAAGAATGAGGAACAGGGTGTAAAGTTCACTCATCCTCCATAGAAAAAGGAGGATCCTCCGGAAGGAAGATCCTCCTTGTGCGTCGAGAATGAGTTGTGTCTGGTGAGCTACTGCGCGACGGTTGATGTCGGGACGTTGTATATATGCTAGTCGCGCGGTAAACTCTGCTTGCGCGATACAGGATTTTGTGTAACGTTAGTGTGTTTCGAAGTTCGCATGTGGCGATGTAGATGCCGCCACAGGTTCATAGAAAATGTACGAAAGTGATGAAAGAGGGTTTTCCAAAGAGTTAAGTTGCCGCGCGGCCCTCCTCAATCTGCTTTAGCCTTAATTCAATAGCGATATTGTTACAACGTCTGTTACATTTCATGTTACGTTTCGGTTTCGCCAATATGTACCCAGTATTATGTCAACTCACTTATGAATCATCACTCTCTGTTTAGTGGAGAACTTCTTGTCACACTCTGTGCAGGGGAATGGTCGGTCCTTGGTGTGCGTAGTCATGTGCAATTCCAGGCTTGAGTTAGATATGAACCTGCGTCCGCACGATACACATTCATAGGGTAAGGCAGCTCGGTTGTGCACCAAACGATGGTGTTGCTTTAATGATGTTACCACTGAAACCATCTCCAGTTGTTTTATAACACTATACTGATTATTATTATATAAGTTTAATTATTTCACTATAATGACTATCTAATGTGGTATTGCTGTAGGTATCTTGCTTTTACGGCCAAGAGAGACTACTCCAGTTTTAATGGGTTTTTTGACGTGATAACGTCTTATAAATCTATGAACGCCGGCTGCACGCACGTAAAAGCATGACTCATTGTCACGTTCCGCCTGAGCCGAGCGTGCAAGCGAGAGCGCGGAACTAGCGATAGAGAGGCACGATCGGCCTAAGCGTCGGCTTGTGACGCATCTCTCTCTTGTTAGCACGTAAAATCATCGTCCTTAAACCGACTTTACAGGCAACCAATTCTTTGCAGTTTATTTCGACATGAACCAATAATAATTATTAGTAAAGAGAAGGTGGTGTGTGCCATACAGAATAGATATTGGTGGATAAGTGAAACTTACACTACTCCACATATGAGGGGATAAGTGAAGCTACCTCTGATCAGGCATCACTTTTAAAATCAGCTCTGTGTTAGATTGTTGCCGCTAGTACGTCTATTAAAATCACAGCAATCTTTATTCTCAATGCAATATGGTTGCTGATGATGAGAGCTTAGATAACTGTGAAAGCACTATATGTCCATTACTTACCTTTATGACACATTAAACATTCCTGCTTTATGCCTAAATGTTTTATCTTATTATGTTTGTACCGTGCACTGTGACTGGAGAACATTTTGTCGCATGTTTTGCACTTGATTCGTTTCCGTGAAGCCACGGGTAAGTGTAGGAATGAGTGAGCCTTCAGGTCATTTACAGTTTTTCCACATTCCTCACACATTTGTTTTGCGGACTTGGATGCTTTATCTGCTTTAATTCTTGGATTAGCTTTCGTTCTTTTTCTTTTGAGAGGTTCTAAAGGGCAGAATATATGCAAATATGAGCCATTGTAAATATCATTATTAGTTTCATAGTTCTTAAACAAATGTTCTTAAGTGCCTAGTATTTTTGAGGCCACTTTTTTGTGTTTGGAAATGGACCCATTTTCAGTGATAAAGGGTTGATAAATAAGCTGATTGTGTATAAGGTAAATATAACAGAAGAAATACTTAGTACATTGTTTATACATACCCTGCTCTTTACTTTCATCGCTTTCATTTTCTCTCTCTAATTCAAATTTAAGATTTTTTATTACACTTAGGAACTCATCGTCAGATTCATAATCATGAACAGAGTCTTCATTTTTCAAATAGAGTACATCTTTTGGTTCATCCTTCACAGTTACATCTAGAGAATCATCACTCAAGGATATCTGCTCATTTTTAATATCGTCTCTTAAGAATACCTTATTTTTAACACCACTTTCTTCTAGTACTGACTTCAAATATGCATCATTTTTTAAAGCTAAACTTTTGAACTCATGGAATGATAGTATTTTTTTATAACATTTTAAACACAGTTTTGTACTAATTTTCGAGTCTTGCTCAACCTAGGGACAGAGAGAATACACTCTTGTATTATTGTGACATAAATTTGACAATGGGACACGTTATAATATTCCAACAAGACATTGTTTACCTGTATGTCCAAACAAAACATGAAAACATCAGCAAAACTTTTGTTATCACCAGTTTTAGCACTTTGGGACAGAAATATGTCCTTCTGCGACCCGCCTGTAAGACAAATTCTACACAGGTCCATAATCATTTAGAATACAACTAAATTAAACTGTAAAATCCCAAAAACCTATTTTACTACAACATTGACAGCATTGACAGCTTGGCAGCACAGAACTTGGCATTTTTGATTTGACACTACTTGACAGGATGACATTGACGTTGACCATCAAATGCACTGAAAACTAAAAAACTTATCCTGATGAAATGACAGTAACCACAGATAATTAAATAGTGGTTCCATGTTAATCAAACTAGATTTTTGATAATAGTGAGAGGATCATTTTGTAATTGAATAGGAATAAACATTTAAATTATTATAAAATTTTAATTTATTTTTTCCATATAAAATACATTTTTAAAACTTAGAGAAGATATAAAAACATTTATAAATATAAAAAATAGTGGTTTTCGGGAGCAGGGTCCAAGCTACCGGTGGTTAGGGCTCCAGAGACAGGAACCTCCTCACGATGCGAGCCGTATTGAGGAGTATTGCCTTCTGAATCAGGCCCATCATCCAACCGCCTACGAGAGCCTTGAGAGATGTTGGTCGGGGTAGTAAAGACATACCATTATTAAAAAATTACGTTGGCAATTTCAGGCTTATTTTTTTCATACCTGCATTTACCAAAATATTTGAAAATACTCAAGCAGCTGCTAAGACATTTTAATTTAATCAGCCTCCTTCATAATCATCATCAGCCCACAGCAGTCCACTGCTGGACATAAGCCTCTCCAATTACACGCCATTCAGCTCGATTCTCGGCTACTCTCATCCAGCTGCTACCAGCCTTCCTGCGAAGATCGTCGCTCCATCTAGCTTGAGGGCGTCCTACGTTACGTTTATTTGCCAATTCACGGTCTCCACTCAAGAACACGTCTAACCCAACGGTCATCGGCTCTACGGCTAATATGGCCGGCCCATTGCCACTTCAGCTTGCTTATTCTGTGAGCTATGTCGACAACTTTGGTTCACCTCATTACGGATTCGATCACTCAGAGCATTCCATAGCTCGCTGAGCGTCTGCAAATCTCGAGTATGAGATGGACTCACCGTTGATGTTGATACCACGTCCTTTCTAGTTAAGCGTCCTAAACACATCCCCCAATGCGTTAGAGAAGTATTTCGGCGAAATTACGTCCCCTTGTGTCACCCTCGACGCAGGGGGATACACTCAGTTCGCCGATCCTCAGTTTGGACGGTCATTGTCGCGTTTTCATAAAGACAGTCGACCTGGCGTCACTGCAGGGACTCTAAAACAGACCAGGCTCTCGATATTGTCAAAAGCCTTCTCATAGTCCACAAATGCAAGACAAAAGACATAGGGCCATAGGGGCCGATTATACTCTTCAGAGTTTTTTTTATAATTTGTCGCACTGTATGGATGTGGTCTATGGTATTGCACCCTCCTCGAAACCCGGCCTGCTCCGGTGGCTGAAATTCGTCGTATCTCCTCGCTAGACGATTCGTATCGACTCTTGAAAACAACTTATATACTTGGCTAAGGAGCTCGAGCGACATGGGTCTGTAACTCTTTAAAAGGGTCTTATTACCCTTTTTAAAGTAGAGAAAGACTACACTCCTTCGCCACGCTTCTGGAAATCGCCCAGAGAACAGGACAGAGTTGAAGAGCTCCCGAAGCTCTTTCAGTACAGGACTTCCTCCCGCTTCCAAATCAAATTTGCGATCTCCGGTTTCAAAACGACGACATCCCCACTCTTCTCAAGTGACTGGTCGAATACTTTTGACCCCCGATTTTGCTCAATCGCTTTCTCTATAGAGCGTGCCGTCCTCCCTGAGGATTTCCGCCATTTGAGCGAACGTCTGGTCGACGTCATTTGTGGTTTCCACGGCAGCAAATCGGTTCTCCAAATCTGACTGCAACGTTTCAGATCCTAACATAGATTGGAGCATGTTTGGACGAAGCCTAGACTTCATCAAACGAGTTCGTTTGACCTTGAAGTCGATATTCGAAGAGCCTCGGACAAGTCTGTGATCACTGCCGGCATGGTAAACCTGTTGATCACCGAGACATTCCTGAATATATGCTTTTTATCCGTTATGATGAAGTCAATCTCATTTTCACCATGTCTGTCTGTCTGTCTGTTCATCCCCGCTTTAAACATTATCATTGATAATATTCTGCCAAGTAAAAATTTTACCAAATGAAAATGTGCGTACAAAAATCATTCCAAACATTGGTGCCGATTCCCTTGTTCACAAACTAAACTAAATTTAAGTTCAGTCTATCTTTTTCTTTCTATTTCATTAAGAAGAGGACGGAAAATAAATTTTAGTTTAGTCCTGTCAAATGAATCAATGGTGCCGATTCCCTTGTTCACAAACTAAACTAAATTTAAGTTCAGTGCATCCTTTTCTTTTTATTTCATTAAGAAAAGGACAGAAGATCAATTTTAGTTTAGTCCTGTCAAATTAATCAGTGCTTGACGTAAATTGACGTAATTTTAGTAGGCAAGTTTTTAATCGCGTCTAAACTTCTATGGAGTTGTGACAGGCGCTGATTAATTTGACAGCACTAAACTAAAATTTATCTTCTGTCCTTTTCTTAATGAAATAGAAAGAAAAAGATGCACTGAACTTAAATTAACTTTAGTTTGTGAACAAGGGAATCGGCGCCAGTGCCTGTCACTACTCCATACAAGTTTAGACGTGATTAAAAACTTGCCTACTAAAATTACGTCAATTTACGTCAAGCGCTGATTAATTTGACAGGACTAAACTAAATTTGATCTTCTGTTCTTTTCTTAATGAAATAGAAAGAAAAAGATGCAATGAACTTAAATTTAGTTTAGTTTGTGAACAAGGGAATCGGCGCCATTATTGCATTGGCAAAAAAAAGTTTGCTAAAATTTGTTTGGGCAGTGAAATTTTGGCAAAATCTTTTCGGCAAAACGACAGGATCCCTAATAACTATTTCATATAACTATGTCGTATAATAACTAATTAATACAGCTGCAGTAGGGAGGTCCGCTGAGCACAGAGCGGGCGGAAGGGCCTGTGGCGCGCCCGCCCAAAAGAAGAGAAGGTGTGCCAAGGCTGCCGGGGGTTCTTTACCCCCCTCATCCTGGCTGCCCTACGGCCGACTCCCGACCTAGGAATGGTGTGGAGTGGACTGCGCATAATGGCGCTCAACCATTTCCTCCAGGGTAATATCAACGATGCTGCCAGAGCTCAGGACCTCTTGATCCAGAACAAGGCAGAGTGGTCGATTGACGTGGCTGTGGTCGGCGAGCCGTACTTTGTCCCCCCCACTGGATAACTGGGTGCTCTCCTACCCAGTTATCCACCAGACCGTCCAGGTCTCCCTGGATGGTTTGGTGGCCATCATTGGCGGGTCTCTCGTCAACCCTTCCCGAGGGCACGGCTGGGTGGCCGCCTTCGCGGACGGCCTTGGCACGGTTGGGGCGAATTTCTCGCCCAACAAGAGCCTCGCCGACTTCGAGAACTTCCTTGTCAAGTTGGGTGCCGTCGTAGCCACCCTCACCACGTGCTGTTGCTAGGGGATCTCAACACCAAGTCAGCGGCGTGGGGATCTCCGGTGACCGATGCTAGGGGTGAGGCGCTGGAAGAGTGGGCGGTCACCACTGGCCTGGGTCGTCCTAATGCGGGGCTCGTTCCACACGTGCGTGCGGCAGCGGGGCGGGTCTACAGTAGACGTCTCGTTCGCTAGCCGTGCTATCGCGAGCCGTATCCGCGACTGGAGTGTCGCCGTGGAGGTGGAGACGTTGTCGGATCACCGATACATCCGTTTTGACGTCTCCACCCAGATCAATGGAGGCCGTAGTCCACCAGCCCCGTGAACGGACGGTCCGCGCTGGCCGCATCAGCGCATTGACAGGGAGCTTCTCGAGGAGGCCGCTATTATCCAGGTCTGGGTCCAGGAGTCGGCAAAGAACGGACCCGTCGACGTCGAAGAGGAGGTGCTATGGCTCCGCGGGGCGATGATGCAAATCTGCGACGCGTGCATGTCACGCGTCCACACATTCAACAAGGCGTTAGGTGTACTGGTGGTCTGCCGAGATCGCGCAATTACGTGTTGCGTGCGTGGCGGGTTCCTGACGAAGAAGCCGCGCTGTATGGCGAAAGAGGCTCTGTAGCATTTGTAGCATACTCCGCCGCCGATGGTTATGCCCACCATATGAATTCAGTCCCTTTTTTAGGGTTCTATAGTAAGCAAGGAACCCTTATAGTTTCGCGACAGACAGCTGTGCTGCTGGGGAGTTTGTTGCGCCACTTCATCCCAGCAAAGCACTAGGAAGTGGTGAAGGGCGGGCGTTTTGGAGGACTGTCGTGATTTTGACGTTAGAAAAGCGCTGATTCTCAGCCTAGTTTGAATAAATGATTTTTGATTTTGAGGCTTTCGGCCATCAGGCCATTGGCCGTTACTACAGTGGGCACTTGCCAGACCATGGGATGGACGAAAAAACCTATCTTCCGTGGGGATGAAATTTTTTTTTTTTTTTTTCTCAAGATAAGCGTCTCTGATCTTAAAACTGAGACCTCATACGCACGAGCCGAGCGAGCGTAGCGAGCGGAACCGCGGCAGCGGCCGGCGAGTGCCAGAAACGAATAGATTATATATAAAAAAATATGGAAAAAGGAGATTATTTTTAGCAAGCTATCGAGAACCGAACTACTTAGTTAGACGAGGTAGACATTTTATTTTGCGTAAAATTAGTTATTCCAACTGAAAAATTTGACTACGTAAAAATTGGTAAAAGTACTAGTTCGTAAACGAGTTATTGTTTAAACGTTCACTTGCCAAACATTAGGTTTGCGTTACAATTATTTGTAAAGAGATTTTTAGTTATGTAATAATTTGGCAAATGAAATTATGCGGAATATTGTTAGGGAAGTAATAATTTGGCAATTTCTTTTCGATGAAACAATCCCAGACCCTAGTTATTATTATTTTTTTCATAATCATCATTTTCATCTCGGTTTTTAGGGTTTCGTAGTAAACAAGGAACCCTTTATAGTTTCGCCATGTCCGTCTGTCTGTCCCCGCTGTAGCTCAGAGACCCTTAGTACTAGGAAGCTGTAATTTGGCGTAATCACGCAGACAGTGCTAAAATAAAATCTAGTAAAAAAAATTAATTGGGTGAGACTGCCCTTGCACGTATATAAATATCATCCTCACAATACGTGCAAGGGAGGTATCCCTTGCACGTAATTTGGGGATGATATCAAGTTAACGAGTAATAGTCGACTAACTTAAATTTGCAGTTGGAGAATTGATTGTGGCATAATATATCGATGTATGGGAGAACATGTTTTTCAACTAGAATGTTAAGTTTGTTTTTGGGATAAATTTCTTCCAACTTCCCAACTACGGAACCGTTCATTGTGCGTGGTCCGACACGCACTTGGTCGGTTTTTATAATGCCTTTACCTAACTAAACACTCACGAACAAGTGAGATTGACGTATTATTTTCAGGGTCGCAAATAGTTTGAATTTTGCTGGTGATGGTCATTCTTGATTCCTTTGGATATTCAGCAGTCATAAACACGGAACAGAAAAAAACAGTGAAAGTGCAATGCAACAAACTCACTATAGGAACCGTTGTCGCCAAACTCACACAAATAAACCTATAATCATACAATGCATTAAAAATAAACAATTCGTTTGATTTGTCGTTTTAATTTTAGTCAAAACTAGCATAAGTCACAGATCCTTCATCTGGGAATAAACCTTCAGTCTCTACAAATAGGATTTATTTTGCTTTAGTGCAAAAAGTCTTTACAACGTTTTGTAATCTATAATCAAACTAGATTGATTGCCGAGTAAATTCCGCTACCCGACTATAGATGGCGGTTTTCTCAGTGGTCGCAATTATAAACTTTAATGTGTTAGACATAAGGTTGACATTCGCGCTCGGTCGATATCTACTGCTACTCGACCAGTGCAGAACATATTGAATTTTGAATTACTTTATCGATATCGATTTCTTGTTTAGTTCGAAAAAAATAAGACTCGTTGGAAGTTCAGTAAAGCTGTTGGACAAATAACGTAGTACGTATTATTCAAAAATAAAATATTTAAGTACTAATATAAATTACTTTCTTTATATATATTAATGTTTTTTACTGATACTTGGGTTAAAATAAAAAAACACGTTATTTTTACTTTTTAATTCGAACTGAACTGAACTGTCTGCGGAATGAAATTGCACAGGACTCACGTCATCGCCTTTCTTTATAAAATTTTGTTCAACTTTGTGAGTGTCCACGACTCGAGTCTTTTTTTTGGCTGTGACTTAACGTCAGAGTATGTAGTAATATATAGTATACAGCATGTAGGTGCGTTGATTAGTATCGTATCGTATTAAGTATTTTCAATCATTATTTTTAAGTGATAAAAATAAAATATGGTAACTTACTTCATTCAAAAAACTTAATGATTTTCATAGATGGAAGCGCTATATACTTTATTTGAGCATATAGTGCTTAATTTGGATGGCATCCAATTTACTCTGCCCGTTGCATCAATCCATTTACACACCTCTTAAAATAAGTTTCGTGTATGAATGTTATTCGACCATATATTTGTATTGTAATGTTTATAATAAATATTAAATTACTTATTTTCTTTTATCGATATCAATCGATAAAATCAACATCCGACCAGATTACATCACTAATTGAGTAGCGAAGAACTTTCGAGAACGAAATAGTGAATACATTCAAACCAAGATAAACTTTATTTTAATGAACATAAGGTTGATTTTAACTAGAAGTTCTATTAAATTATTAGTGAATTGAAATTAACTTAGATTTTATTAGAAAACAAATAAAATCGTACCTACCTATGGTACGAAACACCTCCATTTTTAAGATTTTTTCTCCTACTATCATTTTTGCACTCCAAAATGGAACAATACGGCATAGCTACGGAAAAATAAATTTATCGTGAGACTAGCGACTCGACGCGATGTTAGAACACGACTGGGATCAAGTAAGCGTAACTGCGCTTATTTGTGGCACGCGTGCCACGCCTACTTTGCACTTCCACTGTTTTTTTCTGTTCCGTGGTCATAAATCAGTAAGCAATAAAAAACAATATTATAGTCTTAGCTTTTATTTTCTTGTAAGAATGTTGGATACAAATTGCTAATTTCGTATCAAAATGTTTAATAAAATGCCACAGTATAAGGAAAAAAATTGTATATACTATAAATAGAAGCATTGTGGATGCCATACAAGCACCCTTGACGCTTCCTACAGTAAATGTTATTTCATGTATGTCGATACATGGCCCAGAAGAGCCCAATATTTACCAACGAAAAGACAGGCACATTAACTTATATCTATGAATAAAATATATGTCTAAAACAATAAATCAATCCCCTTAGATCACCAGTTGTGATGTGTAGTAAGATGTGCTCGATTACGTTCGCATATTATTAGCTGCCACTGCTTGTTTAAAACATAACAGAATATTCCAATTAAGGTACAAAATAAAATTACAAACTGGTTATATAAAGTACAAAAAAATAAGTATTAAAAAGCTAAAAAATATTGCATAAAACTTTCATTCGTACAACATTATAATTTATTAAAATTAATATTTACTGAATATACAATTCAATTTAAGTGAAACACTGCAAGTTAAAATAAAATACAACAATTTTTCATTATAATATTAATATAAAATTGGCAATCAAAATGCTGTGGAAAATCTAAATGCTATTCATAATAAAATATTCTAGTCATTACTAATTGTCAAAAACTTTTCTAATGCTATTACCTAGATACAATCTTCATTATATTAAAAAAGAAATAAATAGGCACATCACATTCTCTCCCGAATGTTCGAAATACTAACTTAACAAGCTAAATTAGAATATTAATTTCACATTGTTCTCTTAACTATAAATTACTTAAAACAATCCACAATTATATTGTAGTATTGCTGGTTACAACAAACGTTGCTATGGCGTTCCGGATTTTGTACTAACTTAAACATTCATCATTATAATTATGTTGTCGTTATGGATGTAACCAGGTTGTGAGCATACAAAAGCTTGAAAGCTTCACCCTCGGGTAGCCATTTTAAAATCTAAGAACAATTAAATAATGTAGTTAAGATAATCTCATTTAATAGAAAATTCTCGGGATACTGTTGTTAAGTACAGATTAAGCATCTATTTATAATGTTAACTAAATAATACGCAACATTGCTAAGAAAATTACATCCAAAATAGTCGCCATAATATAAACATGCAAGCCACATAAATCAATAGTAAATAATAATAGAGTTAACATAATAAAATGCAAATATACCTTAGAACACGAAGGAATTAATTAATACATAAATGTACAGAAAATGCTCTTAATTGGATTCATTTTTGTATACCTAGAGTAACCAAATTGACTTGAATTATTAAGGAAGGAGAAATGAATGAATGGCAGTCCGTTTAGCTGTCTAGGCATTGAAGAAAAATGTAATGGTTTACAAATTATACTAGTTGTAAAACTAAACGTTGTCACTCTTAATAAAAGAAAATGTCAAATGATAAAAAATACCGGTATTTCGTCATGAATCGGTGGTCCGAATACCGGTTGAACGATATAATAGTACACGCTGGAATATGGACAAGTGGTGGAACATTGGATCGGTATTAGGACCGGGAGCGTAGCGAATGGTTTCGAAGAGCTCGTGTACGCGTGTCGTGTCGTGTGGGTGTCGTGTAGTCGGCTAGTTGGTCTCGGCGGTGGCCGGCTGCGGCGGCACGGGCACGGCCAGCGGGGAGCGTTGCCGGTCAAACATCTCGAGGATCAGCTTCGGGTCGGTGCCGGCCGGGACCGTCACGGTGCCCGTCTGTGTGAACACCGCCTTATGAGTACCATCGTACGTTTTTCTCGGCAACTCGTGACGTCCACGCGTGTTTACCAGGGTCTACTGCAGATTATTGCCAAAACGATCTTGTTTAAAACTCTTTCTTTTTTTACCACAATTTAGTCATGATGTGTGAGTGATCCCTGTACGAACAATACACGAGCGGACGTCACAATACATTGCGTATAGTTTCAGTTAGTTGGTTAATACACAATTTAAATTTAGTTATTTTTAGTAAAGAAGTGAAACTGGAAACAGAGAATCTATAAGGTTAATAACAAAGGCTATGAAGCTAAATAATTGTAAGAACGGTACTAGTATACTTGGTATAGAGGGGCATTCATGCAAGGGAATGTAGAAGTTATTGTACGTAAGATACTATGAGAGCAAATTGTGGGGTACCTCAATGCGCGTGATGACTCCTTCCTCGCGACTGTGCTCTAGGACTACAAACAAAACACAAAGCGCCCGTCAAACATACAAACGGATAAACATGTAACATAAACATATAAAATGGTGTATGAAGCGATTAAATCTTAAAAGCGTGCGTTCTGAAAGTGTTCAACGTCGCAAATAGCTGTCAAATATTTCACTGTTTTGATTAAATTGGCAATTTTACTTTACGGAAATATGAAATATCGCTAACTAGTGAACTAAAATAGTGATTATGAAATGCAATAATTAATATCGTAACACCGAATATTTAGTTTTAGATGTAAATAAAGTGTTTGGAAACTTTCAAAATGCCCTTTTTATACCTAGAACTGTTACAGTATCCAATTCAGTGTTATAATTGCAATAAATTATTGTATAAATGAAATATTTGACAGCCATTTGCGACGTTGCCAACTTTTAGAATACAAGCTCCTAAGGTTTTATTTTAAAATTTTAACAGTAGGCAGAGTGGTAGAAATTGAACAATTCAAAAAATTAACAAAATCTATTCAAAAGATAAGCGAAATATTTTGACTGATTTAATTCACTTTACAGCCGTGATTCAACCAAAGGGTTCTGAAACCATGTTTATCTCAAGTGATTGGATTGCTATTTTCGCTAGCCAATCACAACAGCAAGTTTTTGACAGAACTTTTCAGCTTCAGCTTTTAGAAATTGTTCATTTTCTGTAACCAATAATTTTATTATACAATAAAAATATTATTTTGCGCGTATTGCAAAAGCTTTGCTTTATAAGCATCATAATATAATTTGTATACAAAGTAAGCCAATTCATAGCGTATATTTCGCTTCCATGCAAATCATATTTTTATTGGTGGGGGAAATTTAAATCCTGAAAATAAAATCTAAATAAATTATGTAAGGTCTTGAGTTTGGAAACTACTTAAGTTAATTGGAATTCGTGTGTCTATTCATGGTTTCATAAATATGTCGTGTTCGTAACATTGTTTATTTGAAAGGATTTTTTTTTGTGGCACTTTTGTGTAAATGATTTTCTAATTGGTATCAAGGCTCTGTTCTAGTTAAGCAGTTCGTTACATAGGGGCAATTAATCCCATACCTACATGGTCGTTTTCACTTACACTAGGACGCACTGTAGGATTTTCAACGCTTCGCTTAGTGCCGAATGTTGAAAATCCAATAGTGCGCTTTCATTTAGGTGTCACATAGTGTTAGTGAAAACGGGCATTCTGAAAGGACATCTATTTGTCATCATCACTAGACATCGAATTATATTCATTAAAAAGGGCGAAATTTGCACAATCAAAACACAATTTATTATTAGAATTTACGTTTATTTACACAATATATTTATATATTAATAATCAGTTGTAATTCTTGTGGCAATTCACAATTAAATATTTTTCTAGATTATCTAGAGCAAACTTGTGACGTTTGTCACTTAATATTAATTTGTAGGCTGAAAATGACTCGGACGTCAACTGACGTTTGCCATTTCTGCAGACAGCTCTTCAGGCAGAGTTTGGCGGGTGCCGTTTATAAATGCGTTTACTTCCTTACGCGAACTACTGCACTAATATAATTAAAAAGTACTAAAGTGTGCAAATAACGCTATAAGAATAAAATTTTATGCATTTGCATATGCAAACATGCAAATGCATATAATCCGATGTCTAGTCACCACGACACAGCAGGAAGAGTACCTAAGTCAACTATCTTTTAGGTTATGTTCTACGTGTTTGTGACGACTCACTGTTCTCGCTGGTGGAATTGGTGGTCGTGGTAGTGGTGGTACCATCGCCGTTGGTGTCGTTGACCATGGTGCGCGTCGTCGTCTTCACCACCATGGAGGAAGTGTTCACTTGCGAGTTCTAAACGTCGAGGTTTTTGGTTATTCATGGAAGTGAGTACGTGATTAGTTTCTTAACAGTTTTAAAGTAGTCAATCCAAATTATGAAAACATTGAATATTTTTAGAGAGAGCAGTGGTAGCCCAGTGGTAACGACCGTGACTTACGAGTTGTAGGTCGTCGGTCCGAACCGAGACTACCAACCCGCACTGGGCCCGCGAGGTAGGTTACGGCCCACTCCTTCTCACAGAGAGGAGGCTTGTGTCCCAGCAGTGAGGAGTGGGAACATTATAGGCTGATTATGTTATGTGTGTGTAGGAACACAACAACAAGTTATTTTCATAATAATAAAATAAAATCACCTCAGGCTTTGTACTATTAGCTTGTCCTGGGAACTAGCTACGCCAGCGCCATTTTGACAGTTGCCTTCCCCATTGACCTTCAGCCCTTGTTGTTTTATGACGTGCAAGTGACATTCAACCTTAGGGTGGGCCTTAGGCTAGGGTCGATGCCTGCCGGGGTCGCGGGAAGGTACTAAAGGGTTACCAAGGCACGTGGCAACACAGGCAAGGGAAGGAATACGGGTGGGTTTCAGTTAGTAAGAGTCTGACATAACCCCGCTCCGCCCAGAACGCCCAGAACGGGAGAAGTTATTTGATGATTTCCCACCAAAAAAAAAGAGGTGGTAAAGGAACTACGAGGTTGACTACACTACGAACGTTTCGATCTATCCTCACCTGTAAGTTGATATTAAGTTCGGGCGCAGCTTGTGGGTCAGGCGCGGCGTTAGTGTGGTCGCGCACTGAGTCCACTGTGATGTCGGCAGATACCGCGGTTACGTCGTGAGGCGCTTCAGATGCCTCCTCCTGTGGATTCATGTTAAGTTGTAAAGAATACAACGAAAATCAAAAACGACTTCATCATCATCTTCATCGAAGTTAAAAGGAACTGCAGTTAAACATACGATGACAACAAGAAACAAGTTTGGTTTACGATAAAGTATATTCTATTCTACAATGTGTATCTGAGTTTAGGCACATTATAAAAGAAATTAAAAACCGGCCAAGTACGAGTCAGACTCGCGCATGAAGGGTTCCGCACCATTATCTATAAAAACGCAAAAAAAAAATCTGTTGTATGGGATCCCCTTAAATATTTATTTTATTCTGTCTTTTAGTATTTGTTGTCATAGCGGCAACAGAAATACATCATCTGTGAAAATTTCAAGTGTCTAACTAACACTGTTCATGATATACAGCCTGGTGACAGACGGACAGACAGACGGACAGCGGAGTCTTAGTAATAAGGTCCCGTTTTACCCTCTGGATAACCCTAAAAATCAACAGATATCGATTCTGAACAATAGTTTGTTCAGAATCGTATACTGAATCGATTTGTCATTAAAAATGATTTAGGTAATTTTTTATACCAAAAATAACGAAAACTACGTATATTACAGCCAAACTGCACGATGTACAGTTAAAACAAACCAAAATAGACGAAGTACCTACTACGCTAGACCCTTATACGTGTGCGGCTTTGTGCATGCGTAGATTTGTAATGTGACCACAATTTTCTCCCACAATCAGTATAACTAATTTAATAAATAAATAATGAACAAACAATATATAATAGTAAAAATTCCGTGTATGTATTATGATTATAACATAACATATTCTAATTGGGGTGTTTGGTGGTGTGCGTTAAGAGGCCTATTACATTTCGACCGTGATTTTTGCGTTAAATGGCCAACTTTTAGCCGAGAAGCTGAAAGTCTTCGACAACTTTTACTTATTAAGTGGTGGAGCATAGTTATTAGTATAGTTTATAGCAGTCTTTTTTCCCAATTTTTTCTTATCTATTTATATAAAGCCAAAATTCCGAAGAAAGTTTTTCATAAAATGCGCGGGCGCACTTTTCGAGCTCGTGGATTGAACTACTTACTGTACAGAAGCAAACGAAATGAAATATATATAATAATATCTCTTAAATAGTGGTTTAGTTCATAATGGCCTCAGAATTATGAAATATGTATGGAATATCTATAAATAAAACCCGTTTAAAAACCATTAAACTACTAAAAACACTCAGAATTAACTGAACATTTTTCCTTACTATATTAATGTGATATTACGTCAAAAATATAGTTAGTTTATAAGAAATTAAATTTCATATAAAAAAAGTGAAAAGAAATGTATAAAACTTAAATCACGTAATTGCAACTGCCAAATTACTACGTAATGCGATGGGACGGCTGCTTAATCTTCAGAACGCAATTTTGTGATAGGCTTCTAATTCCGGGACATGTTGTATAACGATGTTGGCGAATAAACGCCTTTGACATGGCCAGCAAATCAGAATTTAATCTTGAAGCTACTGTCGCACTATATTCTGAATAGGAAACTACGTGGTTATTCAATCGATTGGCAACCGCTTTCCTACTCAAAATGTGGAGTTATCTAGATGTTTTTGTTCTATGAACGTAGTCGTGCGCTCAATGAGTATAGACTCGGTGTTGCCATATGTAACACGTAGAACAAAAGCATCAATCACAACACTTTTCAATACTAACCTTGTGTTCACCGTTTGTTAGCGGGGGCTCTTCTACAGCCCCACGCAGTGCGGCGGCCCATGGCGACAGGATGATGTGGCATTGAGCGATCGTCACCTACAGACACATGTTTAAAGTATAATATACAGGCTGCATATAAAGATTCACATGAATTATGAGACTGTTAACTATATTAATAGTGTTATTAGAAAAACGGAAGAGTTTTCACAATACAGAGGCTGGTTGTAGTGACCATTTTCTCAAATGACATTCATACTGGTTACGAGAAAGGGGGAGGTGGTTTCTGTAAGAGGGTAACTTTCCCACTACTGGGGCACAGGCCTCCTCTCTGTGAGAGGATATCGTTCCCACTGCTGGGATACAGGCCTCCTCTCTGTGAGAGGATATCGCTCCCACTGCTGAGGCACAGGCATCCTCTCTGTGAGAGGGTAACGTTCCCACTGCTGGGCACAGGCCTCCTCTCTGTGAGAGAGCAACAATCCAACTGCTGGGACACAGGCCTCATCTCTGTGAGAGGATATCGTTCCCACTGCTGGGACACAGGCCTCCTCTCTGTGAGAGAGCAACAATCCAACTGCTGGGACACAGGCCTCATCTCTGTGAGAGGATATCGTTCCCACTGCTGGGACACAGGCCTCCTCTCTGTGAGAGGATATCGCTCCCACTGCTGAGGCACAGGCCTCCTCTCTGTGAGAGGGTAACGTTCCCACTGCTGGGCACAGGCCTCCTCTCTGTGAGAGAGCAACAATCCAACTGCTGGGGCACAGGCCTCCTCTCTGTGAGAGGATATCGTTCCCACTGCTGGGGCACAGGCCTCCTCTCTGTGAGAGGATATCGTTCCCACTGCTGAGGCACAGGCCTCCTCTGTGAGAGGGTAACGTTCCCACTGCTGGGCACAGGCCTCCTCTCTGTGAGAGGATATCGTTCCCACTGCTGGGACACAGGCCTCATCTCTGTGAGAGGATATCGTTCCCACTGCTGGGGCACAGGCCTCCTCTCTGTGAGAGGATATCGCTCCCACTGCTGAGGCACAGGCCTCCTCTCTGTGAGAGGGTAACGTTCCCACTGCTGGGCACAGGCCTCCTCTCTGTGAGAGAGCAACAATCCAACTGCTGGGGCACAGGCCTCCTCTCTGTTAGAGGATAACGTTCCCACTTCTGGGGCACAGGCATCCTCTCTGTAAGAGGGACTACACTAGCTATCATCATTAAATTCTCTATGCACATACCTTCGTAGCGGAGAGGGTAATCCGTTGTAATTCCGACGAGGAGTGCAAGTAGAGAGCTTCGCCACGTTTCGAGAAGCATAAACTTGAAATACCACTAAAACAAAATACATAAGTTCAGTTAAGTCAAGGTTGAATCGCGTCTCATAGTTTCCTATACACGTAAAACGTAATACAGCCTTGTTTACGCTAAGTAGATTAGTGTTGCAAGTTACAAAGATATAAATCGTTAGATTTGCCGTCACCGTATAATACACGTGACACATCACGTGGTTTGACTTGCGCAGTAGACAATAATGATATAAAAAAAAAAATGTATCTGTTTCGTATAATAACTATTTCTTACACGATTACACCTGAGAAGGCTTACCACTACTGAAACTCGTCAAGTCTCATCTTTCGTGGCGCGTATTGTACTTAGGTTGCGCGAAATTGTCCAATCTGAGAAGAGTGAGTTCACACATTCCGCATGGAACGATAGACACGATTTCAGTATGAGTGAGCGAGACATCAACGAAAACGTGACCATCTTCTTGGCCGGGTGAATAAAATGTTAATCACTTTTGGACTTTCTTTTACATCAATGAATGTAGTTGTCTTTATTACTAAACTTGTAAATTACACCGTTGAAGCTTCATTTGCATCTTAGGTTCTAAGTAATCATAATAGGCCATATAATACAATCTTACTGACAAATTGTATTGTAGGTCCTGTTTCGATCGGTTGCAAGCTTAGTCCCGTGACTCACTTGATGTCCTCCTTGCGCACGGCGGCCGCGTTGAGCTGGCGGCGCAGCTCGGGGCTGAGCACGAGGCAGTCGCCCAGGTTGGTGAGGCACAGCAGGCACCACTCGCGGTGGCGCGCGCCCGCGCCGCCCGCGCCCGCCGACACGCCGTGGCCGCACTCGAACCACGCGAAGGCTGTGCGCCGAACCTGCACAGGACATAATTATTTCAAAAAAAAAATCACAATTTCATTACCAACTAAAGAACCCGGCTAAGGGCGTATCGGATGAATTTATCCCAAAAACAAACTTAACATTGTTCTTTTAAAACATGTTCTCCCATACTCGATGTACCTCACGGTTCATTCTCCTACTGCAAATGTAAGTTGGTCGACTATTACTCGTTAACTTGTAAAGCCTATTTAGCTGTGATAGTTTTCCTTTTAATTTCGTTAGATATACTACTGCCATGAATTTTCTCAAATATCCAAAAACAACCATTTACCTGGCAGGGGGACACTTGACTTTAACAAAAATTTGCATTTTAAAGCTTAATATTACGCAAACGGATCCCTGAATCGAAAAATGTTGTTTGCAGACCCGGAATATTTTTAAACGGTACCGCCATGGGATAGATGAGAAAATATATCATCGCCACATTACATGCAAAGTACCAAAAATATTTTGTTCGTTTACCACTTGTCGGCGTGATTAATATGTATACCCATGAAAAATTACAACTTTCTAGTACTAACTTCGTCTCTAAGCTAAATACTCTAAGCGGGGATTGACAGACACGGACATGGCAAAACTATAAGGGTTCCTTGTTGACTACGGAACCCTAAAAAATAGGCAGTCATGAGGACTGCCAAACGGAAGCGAACACTTAAAATTTTGCATAACTACAGTTATACTGATAAAGTGTTATGATAAGCTTATCGGTGACGCAAACCTATAAGCTTTGCCCCCTACCAAAAATAGTACAACGCGCCTAAAGAGACCTAGCCTAACCTATTTATGTACCTATTCTATTTATACTCTATTATGTTATCTTTTAATATTTTTCGTTATTTTTATTTCCTCTCAGAGCACCTGCCATCTTATCTCTTCACCACCCTAGGTGGACTGGTAGAGAATGCCTAAGGCATTAATTCCGCCTTTGTACCTACTTGTGTGTGAGAAGTTTAAATAAATAAATAAATAAGTTTTCACATCAAAAATACATTACAAATAACAATGAGTTGAACAATATGGCAAAGAAGTCAGTTTAACGCCTCGCAATTCATGGTAAACATAACTAGCACAACATTATTGTGTTGCGAGATAAATATTACTAGCAACATTTCCTACAGTTTGAGTGTGTAACATGTTGCCTGCAATACAAACTTATGTAGCTGCAAAAATGTTACGTCACTTTTATTAATCATGAATTTGGTTGGCTATGGCTTTAGATTTCACTTTTTGTTTTGTCTCGCTTCGATACAATACAACAAACATTGTCCAATGATTTTTCAGAAAAGGGAAAGTCAGGTAACGGAAGGAGGATAAGTCAGATTTCTGACAGTGTATTGCTGTACGTACCCTGGCGCCCTCGTGCGCGGTGAGCTTGTACTTGTTGTGCGGCTTGAGCGAGGGCAGCGTGAAGATCTTGAACTGCTCCTCCGACGTGATCACCACGCGGTGCGTGCCGCTCTCGGGCAGCGGGGACACGCCGCGCTCCACCTGTACAAATAAAAAAAATTAGTTGCATAACAAAAAGCTGGCTTTCGCTGAAAACCAGCGCTGGAGCGATGGCCGTTTTGCGTGGATGTGACGCATATTATCGCCCACTTGTTATTTCGTGTTTCTGTTATTTTTTTTTGCGTTATGTTTATCGCAAATAAACGCATTTACTTTTAGCAAATTAACGGTGAAGAGGGACTGACAACCTGCACAACGAGCAACCTTAATTGACAAGTTTTTTTGTATGTTCTTTGGCAAACAAGCCGTATAGCCTGGAATACACATGCTACTAATAAGCATGCTCGTTTGCTACTAGGTAGCATGCTCTCTGTGCCAGTAAAATACTTATGCTCTTTCCGTATACACATGCTAGTTGAATGCTACTTACTAAGTAGCATTTGCTCGAGGTTGAATGCTTTTATACTACTAGCATGTGTATTCCACGCTTCAAGCTCGCTGGATGATAAATGATCACCGTATGAAATATTGCACGTGCCTGTAATACCGGAACACAGTAACGTTGCTTTACGGCAGAAAAATTTGTGGTGGTAGCGCACAATAAGATACAACTAGCATAGGTGTTGAAAGTGTTGGGCTCGTCTTCTATACTAATATTTAAAATAGGTAAAATTTGTTTGTAAGTTTGTATGTAGTGGGTAATCTGGAAATTTTCTTTTTGCATTTGATAGCCCAATTCTTGGGGAAGGTTATAGGCTATTTAACATCAAGCTACAACCCTTAGGAGCCGAGAGGCAAAAAGTTAAAAGAACGCTAAGCGAAAATAAAGTAATAGTCGGGGGAACAAGAAATTTCACGCTGAAGAAGTCGCGGGCAGAAGCTAGATAAGTAATATAATATCGACGTACCTCTAGCGGGTCAGGCAGCGGTACGGCCGCTCCGTCCAGCACAGTGATGCCTATGACCGGGGCCCTGTGCTTCAGCTGTATTTCCTTGGCTAGTTGGCACGTGACAGGCTCGTCTTTCCTCTTGTTTGTGTTGGGCACGGTTATCGTGAACGCGTATACTGTGCCGTTGTTTGTGCCCGCCCAGAGGGTTGGCGTTGAGTTTTGTGCTGTAACAGAACAATAATTTTAGGAAAATACAAAAGAACAATAATACGTGAAGCGAAAACCCCTTTTTACAAAAACTCCGCATACGGAGGAGTATGAAATTAGGAACAGTTAAAGTTTATATTGACGAGGAGTACAGAAACCTGCTATTTTTCTATAATATACATTAGAAATAAATTAAAAAAAAAAACATTACACACACTACCACACGTTTGACACGCACATAGTACCAGGGCCTCAAAACTTGAAGATAGATAGGTGACAGAAGTGACAGCTTGAGCATGGACTAAGTAAGTACTATATAGATTGTGAGTAAAGTTAGAGAATTGAGAATTCCGGTCTGGGCGACCACTAGTAAATTATAAGGTTGGTTTCACTGCTGTACGGACGATTCGTACGGGCTGTCAGTACGGGCGCCCGGAGCGGAAGCACATGTTAGGCGCTAGAACATCGTTTCACAGCGACGCGGATTGGTGCGCACGCCACCCGCTCCGGGTAGAGCCCGTATAACGCTTACAACGTTTCAGAGCACTGCGGGCGCTACCCGTACGGGTCTCCCGTGTACGGACGGCCCGTAAGGGTCTCCCGGACAGCTGTGAAACCAGCCTTACATGTGAAGGATAGATGGATCTATGGGACTGTGTCGCCTGAAATAAATGGATTGTTATTATAAAGGATATCTTTAACGTGAATATCTCCTGTTGTGGCTGGGTATTGAGACCTATCACGAGACAATAAACAACTACCTACACAAATATTTGTATCAACAAAAACGATTTATCAATTATACCAATCGAGTCTTTATTTACAAGATTTTGAAGTTATACATTACATACTGTAAAGGTAAAGGTCCATTTACACCAATTTACGTGCATTTTAATTGCCTGTGGAATAAAATAAGTTGAAGCAAAAATAAAAATTGCATTGTCTAGTCTAAACGGTGATTAGACTATGGAATTCATTTGTTGCGTCGACTTTATTGTATGCTAGACATGAAACTTCAATCGTGTGAATGTAGTTGAAGAAATGTCTTCACAAAGGTAATGTTATCAGAAAAGTTAACAGTTGAGCTTCTTAGGCAAAACTGTAGTATTTATAGACAATTGTACGTACTGTTAATAAGGAATGTCCTCGCGAAGTACAGACAGCGCACCATAGATCCAAAGCCGTCATCCGCAGGCCGTGCCTCGATCGCGCGTTCTACAGGTTTTAACTCTGCGTCTGTATCTGAAGCTGCTTTGTCTGTTGGCTTCTTCGGGATAGGCTATAAGGGAGAAGGCATTTATATAACATTGAAACTTATAGCGGAGCCTAAAGTAGTTCTTTTTGCGTGTGAAATTTTAAATTACTTTACCCGCTCTGGGCGGAGCAGGAGTGTGTGTCACTCTTACTGACTAAAACCCACCCGTGTTCCTTCCGTTGCCTGTGTTACCAGGGGCCTCGGTAACCCTTTTGGACTTTCCCGTGACTCCGGCAGGCATCGGCCCTAGTGGGCCCCTACACTAGTGCTGACATCTCTTTGAGGCGAGGAAGTAGGTCTGCTGCGACAATATCTTTGTACGAATTACGCCGCGACCTGTTTTTCTAAATAGAGACGTAGTCTCTAACAAAACACGCAGTGTAATGTAACTAGACATGCAGCAGACTTCGGTATCAAAGCAGGTTTCTAAAAGCTTTATAAGTTAATACACTTCAGCTGTAAAGATTGCTTTTTTGGGTATCACTATAGTCATTAAAATTAGTTGCGATTTGCCCACAGACTTAATTGAATAAGCATATATCGATTATTGTTATACTACCTGGCGAGTCATCCTGGATTTTTGGTGTGCCGTTCCCAATATATGACTTCTTAATCATTATCAGCATCATTGCAGCCGAAAGACGGACACTGTTGGACATAGGCCTTCCCCAAGCACCGGATAGGTAAAATTATATAACTGGCTACAATAGCTACGCTTACTCACTTGTGTGGGTGAAGTAGGGCTCGACGTGGTAGTTTGACGTCGTTGTGACCTGCCTTTCCGCAGTCTTCTGAACGATTCCCTCAGCGACTTCTTGAACGACTTTCTTCTCGATATTGGCGTGTCGCCAGCACCGGAATGATCTGGAGAAAAGAATTTGTTGTTATTATTTGTACCATGGGACAAACATTTATCGATAACTTACACGTTACTTTCAATAAATCATCAATCTTAGGGCAAGATGAACAGACGGTACTTCGACTTTATTTACGAAACTCTTACTCACATTCGCTTATATGAATTTGAACATTAATAGCTTTAGAATAAGGTTCATATTCGTATGACATGCTTACTTTACTTACTAAAGTCAAACTGCAATCTGTGAATATTGTCCTTAATCTGGTGAACGAGACTGTCACCGAAGTAGTATCAATTGCTCTTTGTAGTATATTAATTGGTCTGACGGTATGACAACATAATATGATAGTTGTATGTTAGGGTGTGTGGAAATAAACTAATGTTTAACCAACCTGCGTGTGTTTGATTACAAGGTGGCGGACTTGAACCTATAAAATATTGTATCTAGTGCCATAACACTCGTGTTTGATATAAGGAAAAATAATAATCGAGCACGCACGTCCTCCAGCGGCAGTATCGCTCTAAGGCTGTCCGGCCACGCGGTCCGATACGTTGCAGAAATGGCAGAGGTTGTTCGAAGTGTTTCTTCAAGCATCTGCAATAATAGACACAGCTCTTTCTATAAAAAATATAGGTCATTTTTTATAGAAAGAGCTGTGTCTATTATTGCAAAGATCGTTAGAAACGAAAGACAAAATGATAGATTGTAGCTGGATTTCAACGGTCCGATGTCAAAAATGGAGAAACGAAATGTCACTTTGTATAGAAAGAGCTGTGTCTATTCTTCGTAGAAATAAAAAGCGTCATGCTAAGCCTGCTAGAGTGAGCAAAGAGCCCAAAGAAGTCCAGGCTAGTTTTTTGGTTAACCTCATTAGATCAGCTAGTCATGAGGCATATACAACGTTCACGTTCCATGAAGGCGAAAGTGAAGAAGCCAGAAATTATGTATTGAAAATGTGTGACAAGTATTTCGGCACAAAACCAAATATCGCAGTAAAGCGGTTTAACCGCTCAGGCCCGTGGCTCAATAACGTCATCTCTCAATCTAAAAAAAAAAACATTTTTATTCGATAACTACTTTCAAATCGCGCGCCGCGAGGGCTCCTATTCGGAGCCATTGGGGCTTTATCGGTTAAATTCTTTTCACGCAATCCAGAAGACGGCGCAAACATCGACCAATACGTAAGAGCTTTAAGGGTAGTCAGCAGTGCGAGTTCAGCACTGCAACTTGAGAACACTGCATCAACACTGTGAGAGATCGACTCCTTCACACAGTTGGTATGTCATTCACACATTTACATGGGGATACACGTTTGCCAAAGAAGTTCAAAGCGGAAAACAAGTGCATCGACGGTGCTTCAGCGGGTGTGCAAGTGATGCATTCACTTACACACCTGCCGGAGCGGTAGCAGCGCACGAGGCGCGCGCCACTGGGCGGCAGCGCCTGTGTGTGGGGGAGCGCTGGCCGGCACGTAACGCCTGGTGTTATACTTGTGAAGTATGTGTGAAGAAAAGAAAGCAATTCGCAAAGTGTTCAATCTCAGTACTAAAACCGTAGATAGTAACAAGTGATGATAGTGGTAAAGAAATGTGTCATGTTAATACACTCGAAGAGGACAAAAAAACAATGTAAGTTGTCAATGGATAGAAGTTATGAGTTGGAGAACAACGCTGGACTGGATCGGACAGCCGTATCAACATGAACAGCGAGTACATCTCACACCTTCGCTTTGCCGATCACATCGTCATAGTGGCAGAGGCGCTGGAAATGGAGCCTATCGGCGGGTTGCCCTCGGCATGAACTTAGACAAGACGAAAGTCATGTACAATTCACACGTCTTGCCGTGTCCACTCCTCATGGAAAGGTTGTTTGTCGAAGTTGTGAAGGAGTATGTCTACCAAGGGCAAGTAATCCAGCTCAGTAGACACAACTTTGAGTCAGAAGCCGACAAAAAGATCCAGTTGGGTTGGGCAGTGTTTGGAAAACTTCGTCAAGTCTTCTCGTCGCCTATCCAGCAATGTTTAAAGGCAAAGGTCTTCAACCAGTGCATCCTGCCCGTTATGACACACGGTCTGAAATGAAATCATCCGGAAAAGAATCGTAGTTACCGACATAGCTTACAGAGGTAACAAACTGAAGTGGTAGTGGGTTGGAAATGTTTGTCAAAGGACCGATGGCCATTGGAGCAACAAGTCCTGGTGTGGAGTCCGCATATCGGCAAGCGTAGTGTGGGACGCCCACCAGCTAGATGGACCGATGACCTTAAGAAGGTGGCTGGGACAGACTGGATGCGGAAGGCGGAGGACAGGGTGTTGTGGCGCATCCTGGGATCAGCAGTGGACTGCGATAGGCTGAGTGAAAAATGTACGTAATGTAATGTATGTAATGTGGGTTGATGCAATTGTTTTGGTCGCGACAAAAGGTGTCAGAATTCGTCTTTGTTTAGACCCACGACCTCTAAATCGCGAGGTGCGGCGCACGCAGTACTCGTTGCCGACAGTGTCCGAGCTGGCAGCGCGCTTGCGCGGTGCTACTGTATTCAGCGGAACACGGAAATATTATAAGTTACTATAATTCCGTGCGGTATTGCTGAGCAATTATTATTTCTTATCGGGAGTGGCTTAGTTTTCGCTACCACAATGAATAATTCCGCTACAAAAGTCAAAGAAATATTTCGGGAAGCGGAGACCGCATTCAACACACTGACTGAAATGGCGAAGCTATTACACCCTATGGGAGACTCCCAGCCTGGTGGAAAGTGGATAGACCACGAGATCGAGATGTTACAACCCTGCGTGCATCGTTTCGCCGTGGATTTGAACAGTTCGAGACAGCATATTAAAAGGCGAACTGTCAACCAAATACGCAGTACTTTAACCTTTTAACCGCCACAGTCATGTATAGATGACAGACCAAAATGTGCCCAGCACGCCACGGTCACGACTACATGACTGATTTTAAGGAATAATTCGTAGCTTGGCGCCGAGGGCACGTCCTTGCTTTTTTGACGTGGCGGTCCATAGGTTAAAGAAACAAGATTTTGAGGATGCCTGTGTTCCTGTGCGGCAGATGACGCTGAACGCTTCGGAGGAGGTTGATGCTGACGGGCTCAATGATGACGTCAAGTTGGAGTTTGAATCAGCAAACGAAGAAGTAGCTACATGATTCGTCATTTTTAATTTTCCCTAAGTCTGCTATGTTTTAACACAGGGTTAGGAAAAACTACACTGGATAGTGAAGGTGATGAGTGAAGTACACCTTAGGTTAATGTTGTCGTGAATATTGTCAAAAAATATATGTTTTTGTCATTGTTAATAATATAAAGTAATATAAACCAAAACTTTACTATGGAAAATGTTCCATAGTAAAGTTAAAAGTAAGTATCTTTATAGTATCTTTGATGGTTAATTTATGAAACAATAATGTCCCTGTTTGGTTTGTGCGGTCAGTTATCGTAAAAACAAGTGTTCCTTTGCAAGAAAACTATTGTAGGTGTAACCATATCGGATACATATTGCAAGAATAGTTAATGATCAGACTGCCATACAACAATAACTGTAGTAAAAGTGTTATTGTAGCAATCAATATTAATTTTAGTAGTTCTTGCACAATTTAACCATTTTTTTATTTGTAAGTGCTATTGTACATAACTTACCTTTACAGATATTAGACTGAAAGCTTTCTGAAGAATAAATATATACATAAATAAATTAGTATGTAGATTGTAAAGCTGTGTACCTTTTTCCACAAATTAATGTTAAATGTTTTTGTGTCTTGATTTGAATGCCTATTACTCTGGTTTGCACCGCGGGGTTTCAATACAAGTTTGATTAGAGTCACTTAGTACAATCTGGTGTGAGTCCCGTCCACGTACCGTGCGGGTTGAGCGTGCACTTGTGCAGCAGCGCCTTGGTGTTGAGGGCGTCCACCAGCGCCAGCCCGTGCGCCGTGCCGCCGCACAGCAGGCCCCACTCCCACTGCGCGCCCAGCGCCGTCACCGCCGCCGGGGGGACCAGCTGCACTACCGAACTAGCCTGGGGGGGACGAACATCGTAAGAACGTGCAGACAATGTGCCGAACCGAATGATATTACAAAGTAGAACTTAATAACCGTCGTCATTGTTTATATGCACGTGTTTCTGTGGCAATAAACCTATTTTTCTTTATTTCTAATCTCAAGTCGTTTATTGCAATCCATAATGTACAATTATGGGTGGCAAAGAAGAAAAAAATATAGGAACAATTATGGACCCTGTCGGGCACAGCAAATTTGTAAATAAGTAGAGAGAGAAGCGCTTTATTAATTTTCCTTGTTATTAAGTTAGAAATGTATCCTATTACCTATGTATTTATATTTCCATTCATTCACTTATTCTATTAATATTTTATATTCAGGTCTATTTATTTATTTAATTATATTTAATATTACTTATTTCATAATTCGCTTAAAAATTGTTCATTATTATTAATGTAGTATAATTATTAAGCATTATGTTATAATTTATTTTCTTTCTTTCTTCCTACAGGTTCATAGAGGAGCTCATTGACTTTAAGGACGGAAAAGCACATTGTCAGACATTTATGGCTTATACGGAATTGATTATATCTACACAAATAAATAAAATTGAAATGTCTGTTTGTAATGTTAAAGGTACTTATATAATAAAAGAACGAATTTAATTTTAAAAATGTTTGTCTATCTGTCTGTTTGTTCCGACTAATCTCCGAAACGGCTGGACGGATTATGACGGAGCTTTCTCTGGCACATAGCTGATGTTATAAGGAGTAACTTAGGTTACTTTTATTCTAGAAAAAGCCAAGCGAAACCGTGGGCAACAACTGATATAAATGGCTAGATTTAGCAAGGTCGTTCTATCAAAACTTGTGATAATATCTCGGTATTATCAACTCTATGGTGCCGAATCTGAGTAACGATGAACAGTGACGTATTGGATGCGGATGAAAATACATATATTGGAAACTAATACAGTGAATCTGAAAAAGATAATGGATAAACATTTTTCTAAGACTTTATTCACTTTACCTGGTATCCTTGTGGGAATGTGAGTGATCCTGATCTCAGTGTCAGTTGGTCATGTCCTTTCCACACGAAGCCGTCACGATCTGACACGATGTTCACTGTCACAGACTGGAAAAAAAAACGACAGTAATTAGATAGAACTACAAAAAAAAATCGCGATTGCACCCAAAAATAAATTAACATTGATGAAAAATAAACGAAAATAGGAATCGTCTAATACAACAGTCAATCGCAAGTCTAACGTATATGATTTCGCCTTAATTAAAGGACGGTTATAAGGACGGTTTTCATAGTACAAGAGTTACTGTTGTGTGTTGTTAACTTTTTGTTTTAACCTCAACTTTATGATTCTATACTATTCTCTCTTTTATGTGCATGTGTAAATATAAACTGCCTTTAATTATTGTAATTGATTTCATCGATCATTATCATCATCATTTCAGCCGAAAGACGTCCACTGCTGGACAAAGGCCTCCCCCAAACGCCGCCACTTCGACGTCGAAAGGTTCTGGAGTGGCGACCGCGCTCCAGAAGACGTAGCATCCCAAGGTGGACCGAAGCGGATAGAATAGAATAGAATACTCTTTATTATGTACACCATAAATATTACAGATACAAATGTTGAAATTTTACAAGGGGTGACACAATGGGTGGTCTTAACGCTTAAAGCGATCTTTTACAGACAACCTTTGGATTGATTAAAGGGGGAGGGAGAGAATTGGTTGAAAACCCTTTTAATTTAATTAAATAATTAAACTACCGCATGCAGTACGTGGAGAGAAGAATGTTGAAAAGGGAGAGTAGCAGAAATGGGGATGAAATTTCAGCGTTTCTTACTTCTGATGAACAGTGTTTATGTACCTTAACTTCAGCGGTATTGGAAGACGTCTTCAGGCTCGCGACGACTATGTGGCCCGCCGCGCCGCCGATTGTTAGCATTCCCGATAGTGGGCACAGTATTACCTACAGAGTAAATACAGTTTTATTGTTTTAGAATCACAATATTTTCTTAAATAATAATTAAACATAACATAACATCACGCCTTGTTTCCGCGAAGGGTAGGGCAGAGGTGTACCTGTAGTACACCCACATCTCGCCAGTTATGTTAAGTCCCATATAATAGGGGGCAAGCCTATTGCCATCAAATGGGCACAAATCCAGACTCCGGCCTGCTACTGAGAAATTCCAGATAGAAAAACCCAAAAACACATTTTGCCCGACCCGGGAATCGAACCCAGGACCTCATGCTCAGCAGTAACGCTTGCAACCACTAGACCAACAAGGCAGTCGAATATTATATACAATATAATATCTAAAAAATAAAAATCTTTAATACTAATAAAAAAAAGTGACTCCAAATTAGGATTTTTATTATTATAGTAGGAATACGCTGACAGAATATAGATTTCGGCAATTTGCAAAGCTCGCTAAATTATTGGTTAATAAATCCTGTGTTTTGTGGCAGTCAATGGACCCACCATTAACTAACACATATGTGAAACGTAACACACGTTGAAACAAAATCACCTCGTTGTTCCGTTACATTTCATTTGGGCGGCACGTTCGTTGCATTACCCCGCATCCTATTTAAAAGCGATCGTCGCGCTCATAATTATGTCAGTTTTTGTTCGGTGAACCAGCACCCTTTTTTTTGGGTGGGAAATTATCAAATAACTTCTCCCGCTCTGAGCGGAGCGGGAGGGTGTGTCAGACTCTTACTGACTAAAACCCACCCGAATTCGTTCCGTTGCCTGTGTTGCCAGGGGCCTCGGTAACCCTTTCGTACTTTACCGCGACCCCGGCCCAAACTCCGTAATACAATATCAATCACAATCTGAATGATTTTGAAGTATATTGCTAATCCATTGCTTCATATGTTCGAAAAATTTGTCTGCTCAACAATGTGAATAACGGAACGAATCTTGTTGGAAATGAAACTCATTGCTATTGATAGTGTGTTACGCACCATTAAGGAGACTAGACGCAAGTTTTATAATGCCTTAAAGTATATGATCCACTACAGTAAACAATATCAGAAAAATATATGATATTCTTAAGGCGCTGACAAGACCCAATTGACCAAAATAGGCTTCTCTTAAGAAAAAAAAATTGCCAAATCTGTATAGTTTGTGGTAGCCGAAAAAATATATGTTAATTTTGAACATATTTCCCAGAACTTGGTTGTTGCCATGACACGTTTTGAGAAAAAATCTCGATACAAACTAACGTTAAACTAACCTCTTACCTTGAGTTCTAATTCAAAATATCTGTCTTAAATATCAACATACGTTACGTATTTAATTAATAACAATAACGTCTTATTTCAATGCAGAACTTGGTTGTTTTTTATTTTCGATTACTCAACTCCATTTTGAGTAAATAGATAATTGCTTCATATTTTGCAATAAATTTCAAGCGTTGTGTCATCGCGCTTCTCTTTATTTTCTATGCAATCTGACAGTGACCGCGGTTTAGGTGTTGTCAGCGTCTTAAGGATATATGCTAGGTAGATAGTGTGTTGAAAACATAATATAACTAATTTGATACGATAGAAAAAATCTCGAAGATACCTCTAAAAATTTCTTTTAACGACTAAAAACCATACTAATATACATGCAATCATTCTGATTTTTTGTCAGATTATTCTACAAGCAACATATTAGCATAATAGTGTTTTATTTTTTTTATACAATCTATAGCATTTTTGTAAATCGATAATTGCTTCATATTTTTCAATAAATTACCAGCGTTGTGTCATCGCGCGTCTCTTTCTTTTCTATGCAGTCCGACAGAGACCGCGCTTTAGATGTTGTCGGCCTCTTAAATAGACCTACTGTAAAGCTTTTAATCTTGAAGAGTAGGATTTTTTAGTTTTCAACATGAAGGTCTCTGTATCATTAATTCATTATTCATGTTTATTCTTACCCTTTTAACAGCAAGCCGTGGGTCGTCGCTATAAGGGTCAAAGGTGCCGACCCGTCTGAATGGAGGCCATTCCTCCTCGTCGGTCTGACTGTCGTTGTTCTCACCAATTTCTTCACCACTACACATAGAAATAATACATTGATTATATAGAAATGAAGGAAGATAGAAGACCATGGCAAAAGCGTGGTTGATTATGTTAGCAAACCAATGCGGCTGCGAAATATTGCGTAAAAAGAACCGCGTTTTGCAACGAAAGCATAAGTTTATTGTGAAAAAGACGTGACGATCGAGGGAAAGTAACGTAATATTCTTTGGTTGTTAGTCAAATTTGCCTTTTTGCGACACGAGTGAGGTCTTATCCGGGGACCACGCGGCACAAAGTTTCAGGCAAATATTATGAAAATGAAGGGTTTCACAATAATTCCAACGAAAACTAAGAAAACTTCAGTCGGCTATAGTGCCAGGGAAAGCTATATTTGTGGGACACTAATTCATTTTGATCATTCGCTGTGGACTGATATGGAGCCAGAGAGCCAGTTTATTTTCAACTTTCGTTGGACATCTAGGTAATGAAAAATGATATATTTTATTTCTGGCAGCACTAGACGTAATTTAATATCTGATTACGTTTAGTAGTCGCACAAAAAGATGAGGTGTAATAAAAGGAAACAGTTTACACAATAAGTAACAAAAAAATATATTAAAAAGTGAAAGATAAACTATTCTAATAATAGATAATTCGGTTAGTATTTTCTTCAACATTGCGTGCATTATTCGTCTATAAGTAAGAACGACATGAATATGCCTGAATTGAAGAAAAATAAATAAAAGAAGCATGCAGCTGACAATAAAATAATTTTCCATGCTTATAACATTATCTGTTACCTTGTGGTCGACCGTTTGAGCCCACTTCGTTGTGAGCAAGCAATAAGCAGAGGAACATATCGTTAGCTAACGTTAAAGGCTTCGACACACAGTCGGCATACGGGTCGTAAAACTGAAGTGATGTGACGATGGCGTGTTCTTGGTTTAAAAGATGTACTCAATATTTTTTTTTTCTTATATATTTAAATCTAGACTGTGTTTTGCCCATAATTTAAAAAATAATAATTCCAGAGTGGTAATCATTATGTAAATATTATTATTATTATTGATAGGCCCACGTTTGACCACTGTCTTATCTGATGGTAAGTGAAGTCAGGTGAAAGTCAAAAAGGTCATATTTTTTATCTGGACTGTTTAATTGTAATTTTTATTTAATTTTACAGTATATATTTAAGAAATACGCGGAGGATGGTAGTAAATTGTGTGTATATTGAATCGCACAAACGGTAAAACGATGGATCGATCTACCAGTATGTTTTGGCATACAAGTATTCAAGTCAAGATCTGTAACATCACCACATCTCTGTACCCTGCGCCCGCTGCGTGTCGAGGCCTCCATAGCAAGCCATGAATGACTTTAGCAGACTATGTAAGTTTCATTTAGAAGAGATTTGTTAAAGAATCTAAGTATTTCAAACATAAAGTAAGTAAGCATGTAATATTTCGACTATTTCGCCTTTATTTCGTGTGACATAGTTGTCAATTTACAAATGACGTTAGTTAGGATTACTTGTAACTAATAGTAACAAATATTTTAAATTAATAATTAACTAAGACATTGTAACTATTCAAATATTGTATTGCTGTATTTTACCTAATATAATATTCTCTCGTATATTATAGCTATTATTATTATTAAGCTGTTGATTTATTCACTTGCAATCTTTAAGAGTTGATTCTACCCGTCATACTGAATACTTAACTTTTTATGTGAAACTTGTATCCGATTCGTTAATAAAAATAAGTGAGTTCCCCGAATGCATGAATACAAGTTATTTTTTTTTACAAATTTCATATAATATATCTTAATGGAAAAAATTTTCAGTATCACCCCTTCAACGAAAGAAGGTGAATAAAGTAACAGCTCATAGACACATTCTAATCAAACAGTATTCCTGTTTCCTCACCTAAACAGCTGTGACGTGGTATACTTGTAGAGAGGTGTCATGGCGACGCCTGTGACGTCCCAGAAGCGCACGGAGCCGTCCTCGTGTCCCGTCAGTAACAACTGACGTTCAACATGTTCACTGGACTCAGTGATACCACCGGATATAGGCCACGCGCTGTCAGAGTACATGTTGTCGCTTTGTTGTTGACCTGTGAGATTATTTTAACATTATAAAACATTGCTGTAGATGAGATGACAAAATCTGACAGAGAAGTAAAGTGACTGCCAATTTCACTCAAAATGTGGGTAGTTAGACCACGCGCTATCGGAGTACATGTTGTAGCTTTGTTGTTGACCTGTGAGATTATTTTAATATTATAAAACATCGCTGTAGATGAGATGACAAAATCTGACAGAGACGTAAGGTCACTGCCAATTTCACTCAAAATGCGGGTAGTTCGTAGTCAGGAACAGTCTGTTGCTGCTCATCGGTGTAAGTAAATAATTACCTAATCTTTTAATTCCTTGTCTGGACGTCAAAGGGATGGGCAGATTATAAAATTAAATGTTATAGACACACTTGCAGAATACATTTTATTTTTATTTACACTGGCAGATTGGCCAATTCGGGTTTCTGTGGCAAATCAAATGCCATATAAACCCGAATTCGTTGCTGCTCATCGGTGTAAGTAAATAGTTACCTACGTAACCGTTTCATTATTTGACTGCACGTCAAAAGGATCGGCAGATTATAAATGTTGTAGACACACCTGCAGAAGAAATTGTATTTTTATTTACACGGGCTGCCTGACGGGCGTATTCGACATCTATCATTAAAACTTGGTCCTTAACCGTTCTTTTTTGGTCTAGCTGACGCATGGATGGACACGAGGTAAGGCAGGCTATCACGTCTAGCTCTTGTTATCAACATGTTACATATAGCTCACCGGCAGCTACAATGTTGTCGTACACATTGGAGGCCACGTTGTCGACCAGCTGCGCCGTGGTCACGGCGGACGCGTGGATGGACACGAGGTAGGGCAGGCGCAGCGGGCGCCAGCGCTCGTCGCACAGGTCTATCACGACTAGCTCTTCTTCTGCTAATACCACCTGGAAGGAAGGGAGGTGTAAATGGGTGTCATGTTTTCTAGACGACATGAGGAATCAGAAAGTGTCAGTCTTTGTTCCATTGCGAAAATAAGACAGCAGTATACGTTAGCTCTTTTTCGCTCTGGACCAATGATGACTTAAGACATTTACAGCAGCCGCTTTAATCTTGTCCAGTAACTATAATGGTTTTCGTCAGTAGTTGCATCTATCAATAAATCCGGTATTTACAAGAAAGTTAAACTGATTTAAAAGTTATTTAAGTTTTTATGAGAAATTAAAAATTAATAAAAAAATCAGCCTTATATTATTTATTGATTTGAGAATAAACGGTAAGACAAGGAGAAATTAGTTAAGGATAACTTTATAAGAAGGATAAAGACCGGCCAAGTGCGATTCGGACTCGCACTCGAAGGGTTCCGTACCGTTTTAACATCGAGTAAAAACTGCCGAAAAAGTATGGGGACCCCCTTTAATTAGGAATTTTATTATTTGTTGTTATAGCGGCAATAGAAATGGACATTCTGTGAAAATTTCTTGAGACAGCCCGCCCGCTGACAGATGGAGGGACAGCGAGGTTTAGTATTAGGGCTCCGTTTGGCACCCTTCGGGGTTGGAACCTAAAAAACCATATTACCAGGGCCGTGCCATCCATAGAGGCAATTAGGCCTAGCCTACCCTACCAACAACGCCAAATGAATTTATTTTAACTATGTAATACAATAATACAAAATATACAAAAAGTTAAACTCTGTTCTGTTCTGTTATAACACTTATAGCAACTTGTCGCGCCCGCCGTGTGACATAACTCATAGTTCGACGTAGCTCGGTACGCACTATTTATTAGGCAGGCACTCGGCCAGCCTAAATCCCATTGATAAATTTACGCACACTGGTGTATATTTTCGTATGTATGAACGGCACACCCGATTGTAATGGTTTAAATTATGGGCGTAACTAGTGACTGGAGCTGGCAATCGCGTGCTGTGATTGGCTGTGTGTAAAGTCAAGATTTAATGAATGAAAAGTATTGAATGGCCAGGGTTCCCAATTTTTGGACAATTCCCCGAATTGCGGGGAGTTTGAGAATCAGACTACACACAGACACGATAGTTTCCTTAATGACTACTAGAGACAATTAAAAAAACAGGGTGGTATTGTCGAATTTATACCTTGCAAAAAATGATAAATTGTAAGGAATAGCAAAAGCCATATAAAAATAATTAAAAACTTAATTTTTCTCCTCATATTTGGGAAATTTTGCTTTGATTTTTGGGAGTTAGGAAAATAAGTTTTGGCAACCCCGGACTGTATTATCCGGCAAAATTTGGGAGTCGTTTTTGTGGAAGAACACGGTATGACAAATTCAAATCATCAATTTGAATTGGTAAAATAATAATTGGCAAAATTGTATTATAAATTTTAATTGGTAGTGTTTTTTTATCGACAAATTAGAAATTATATTTTTCTTAGGGAAGCCATATTGTTTCATGTAATTTATATCCGATCTTGAATATTTTGACTTTTTATATCTTATTAAGTTATAAGTAATTCGTTTTGAAACGTACAGTAGTGTAAATATTATTTTATGTGTTTATTATTTGTTGATTTACCTAATAATGGTCTTCTGTTGTGAAGTTTGTGCCGATAATGTGTGCCCGAATTACGAGAATTAAATTCATCTCGTACTCGTCATTTCAATCCTCAAAATTATGCAACATATAACTGGCTGTGTGGCAGTTTAAAGGCCACTTCGGATATCTTGCAAGTGGCGTGTTCTGTAATTATCACCCACCCACTTGGTTATGATATTTGAGGTGGCCGAATCTTTCTTCTGTTTGCATTGTCAGAAAATCGTGTTTTGAACCTTGAATAATGTGGTGAGTTCTTCGATTTATAACTTTTGTTTTTACAGGATTATTATCAATGTTTTTATTTTCAAATATTTAAATCAATAATAACTAGTTTGAGGGTCATCATAAGTAGAGCTAGAGCGACGCTGTGATGTTGCGCGATTTCTTTTTTTTTTTGGTTTCAGTATGAGTGGCCTACCCTCCGTGGAGAACCACTGCACGCCACTGCATATTACATAACAATCTCACCAAAGACGCGGCAACTTGGTTGACGGTTTGTAGTAGCATCTGCGCGGGTGTGTCAGGCCGGTCCTCTTGTAGCGGCACGCCGTCCGGTGGCACGGGCGTCGTTGTGAAGAAGTCGATTACCTAACGAACACATGTATTATTTATTACTATACACTACATATTTTAAAATAACTAAAGTGCTTGGGGAAGGCCGATGTCCAGCAGTTGATGTCTTTTGTCTCACATTTTTTTGCCATCTTTCACACAATTTATCCATCGTTTCTTTGGTCTTTCCCAACTCTTATAACCATTAAGATCTGTCTACACTGAGGCGAACCCCGCACAGGACGCTACTGGGCGCGTAGATTGTTATAGTGAGGAAAGGGAAGTCCCGCGACTTTTCGCGCTAGTTTGAGCCCTCCATAGTCCATACAAGAGAATACTTACTCGGCTAGTAAAATCGAATGCGACGTGTTTCTCTCCCTGTTGTACAGTGACCGTGTATTTATCGGAGTACGAAGCTCGCGGCATACCACCTGCAATAGAAACAGTATTGTTTAGTGATGGAAAGTAAATAAAAAAAAAACCTGCCAAGTGCGAGTTGAACTCGCGTGGATCCAAAGATTAGCACCGAGATTTACATAGTCATGAATAATACTTTAATAAAAGATTTTTTGTGACCTTAACACCGTTAGTTGAAAATCAAAATCAAAAGATATTTTTTGTGCAGAATAAACAAATTTTCTTTGTCTGATGGCCATCCACTTCCTCTAACAGACAGGAGGCCCAGCAGCGGAAACATTATAGGCAGATTATGTATAGAACGTACCTGCATAGATAGTAATCTCATCGCCATCCACGCTGGTCCTGTTCAGTATCTTGTTGATGGCTTTGCAGGGGTAGGGCCCGTATGGAGTGATGGGCTCCTTGAGCGGACGGTCGCTGGCGGCGCCGGCGACTTCCCAGGTCACGTAGGAGCCGTCGTTGTGCGAGGATGTGAAGTGCTCGCCTGGAGAGAGATGTTATAGGGTTAAGTAAATAATATAGGGAACAAAGATAGTTCTAAGGACTGACCTAGGGTGCCCTGAGATCACATTGTATTGTACGGAGCGCTATATAACCGGTGGTGGATAAGGGGCCATTCGAGTATTACGTTACCAGAATTTTAGTAAATAGTAACCCCCCCCCCCCCTCGTCACCAAAAGTAAGCTTAGCCCTTCCCCTCCTATGCTTACGTAAACATAGGTGTATATTTTTTTTATTTCCATTCTTCGGTTCTTTATAACTTAACCATAAAACACCGCGTGAGAGCGAGTAAGCAAAGTCAATTATTTTGGGGAATCCCTGAACATTCTTTTCGGATTCGAGCATAGATAAGTAGGGTTGCCATATTTGTTCAAATCAGAATCTACTACGTTTTGCAGAAATATCAGGAAAAATAAATAAATATTGCTCACATAACCACCATCCAGATCCCCCGTCCCCTATATCAAGAATAAGCAAAGCAAAGTCTCGCCAACGAGCCTGAGCTAACAATGAGCCTTTTTAAGAATGTATCCACCATCCTAATGAGTAAACTTTCTTAAAAGGCTCATTGTGTTGTTCATGAATTCTGAAGATGAGGTGGTGTCTCGTCCAAAAGGTACAAGTAGGAAAGGCAAATCAATGCAGGCATTTCACCAGCGCTGTGCCGGTGAGAAGACCACTTAGTAGCTGATGCAGATTCCGTTGGTTTTGTAAGAAGTAACAGGGCTTGAAATAAGTTACGGATCGCTCATGCCACCGGTAAAAATTGGGTGTGATTGACTATTTTCCCATTAGACTTTTATTATGTTAACATGCTACTTTAAATCACATACCATCATCATTCCAACACAAGCTCTCCAGCTGTTGATTAGACACGAAGGTATGCGTGGGCGCAGCGGTGAGGCGGTCCCATAACACGACGAGTCCTCTGTTGTAGCCAACCAGCAGGCGGGACGGCGTTCTAGGGTGCTCACAAATGGCTTCCACTGCACCTGGGTTCACTTTGAAGTCTTCTGGACAACTGAAAGTTTAAGAAAATGAGGTTAGTCAAACTAGAAATTTACCTAGCTTTATTTGCCGAGGGATGCATTTGCCCTACAGTCGGACAATGCAGGATAGTTATGTTAGATGAGATTATTTGGTTCCTTACTACTACCAGGTGGACTGAGAATTTGTTGAAGGTCGGGAATAGTCAATGCGAACGGCCCAGATCAGATGTTCTCAAAGATGGCTTTGCCCATCGGAGGGCAACTTACGTACGCTTGTCATGATGATTCTTTTTTGAGAGACAGCCGCGACGTCCAGACACGGTAAAGGATAATGAGCTCTATTGAAAGTTTCATTTTTGAATCCAATCTTTTTTATTAGTCTGTTTTCAGAGCAAATCTGATGCGGTTTTTATTTAAGAAATATTACAACATTTAATATTAGTATTTGTAAACCAAACGATTGAATGGAATCATTTTAACCTCGCCGGAAACTACATTCATAAAAAGTTTCATGTGTAAGGCAACATAATAAATGTTGATTGATTTATTTCTGATTCAGGTGTATGTCGGACCTGAATCAGAAATAAATCCAACATTTATTATTTTCGGAATATTTTATATAATACTTTATTAGTGAACTTTCTAGTTATCTCGAGACAAACATTTTCTAGATATTAACGGACATTTCGGACCAGACATTGCTTGTCCGGGGTTGTTGGAAAGTCCGGAAGGGAAAGCGATGCCCCTGGCAACAGAGGCAACGGAAGGAACACGTGTGGGTTTTAGTCAGTAAGAGTCTGACAAACCCTCCCGCACCGCCCTGAGCGGGAGAAGCTATTTGATAATTTCCCACCCACAAAAAAAAAAGACATTGATTGTGTAGTAACATTTTCAGTCTGTCTATTCGCTTCAGACAGCCGCAAAAGGTGAACGGAAGACCTAGAAAGGATGTTTGGGACAGGTCTTTGACCAACAGTGAACGTCTATCGGCTGATGTGACGTGGATCTAATACCTATAGCAATGCTGCCTTATCTGATCTATCAGTTCCATTGAAGCTAGTATTAAGAAGCGGTTTTGACATTAGGAAAATGTTGATGGGATTTTTTAAACAATCGATACTCTTAATACTCACTTCTGCATAACAACATCCTGATATATCACATCTTCGGTGACGGCGAACGTGTTAAGGTCCAGATTGTATATATTCCCGCCTTCGGTACCAATCAGTAGGTGCCTGCCCGTCGACTCGACGCATAGCGACGAGATCTTCTTGTTCTTTCCCTCGAATAAGTAAGTCTTTAACTCCACCAGGGATTTCTCGTTTATCTCCCATAAGTGGAGGCTGTTGTCGTCGCAAAGTGAAACTAGCCGGCCTGTGCCTGGAAGGAAAATGACATGGTTGATTATGAAGGTCGTTAAAATGTTGATCCATTTCATCTCCCTGCCCTTAATCCTAATTTATTTCAGGTCAACATGTATTTTTCATCTACACTTCTATAGGTGAAAAATATATGTTACGGCTATATATAGTCCGACCGTCGAGAGAATGCGTTCTTGACATCGGTCAAAAAGTCAGAAAGAATGCTAAGCGGAAACGAAGTCGTAGTGCAGGCGGGCGATGCGATGCGACGGGGTGGGTCGGGGCCCGCAATTTTACGCGGACGAATTCGCGAGCAGAAGCTAGTTTGTTTCATATGTAGATAGAAAACGTGCTCCTAAAATAGTGTTCATGTTAGTTTAATTTGCTGATTACGTGAATCCCGACAAAAATAGTCCACTTCCCGGCTTGCCACTGATGCTGTCATCAAACATCCTGGATGACTGTTAAAAACTCAGATTATTCGCAGTATGTAGGTACTTAGTTTGGCCAATTTTTTGCCGGAAATTCTACGATACAGGAGTTGATAATACCTGATAAATATTGATAACCTCGTTATCACATGGAAGGAACCGATCAATAAACTGCCAGTTTAGTCTTTAGGATATTATTAGTATGATATACCTATATACCTCAGAGCATTGGTGGCCCAGTGGTAACGACCGCGACTTACGAGTTAAAGGTCATAGGTTCGAACCCAGACAGGCGCTTTACTTAGTGTAAATTATTTCTCTCTCGCTCTCAAAACGGTGAAGGAAAACATCGAGAAGAAACCGACATGTCCTAGAACCAAAAAATTCGAAGACGTGTGACATCTACCCGCACTGGGCCCGCGTGGTGGATTACGGCCCTCTCCCTCTCACAGAGAGGAGGCCTGTGTCCCAGCAGTGGGAACATTACAGGCTTACAGATTGTGTAACCCACAGAAGCCAGGTTTTCGGTTAGTTCATTGCATCATTTCTGCCAAATATTATCCTCCGATAAGATCTACTAACAAAATTAAATATCGAACATTTCGCAGAATGTTTATATTTGCATTTTCTTATCGAAATCAGCTCGGGCTCGAAAATAAGTAATAATATCTGATATCGAGTACCTATCGTATATTACACGTATACCTACTTCACCATAGTGTAAAAAAAATTCTGCCTAGCCTTTTCCCAACTAGGGGACAAAAGTTTCACCATATTTCAAGTTATTATTGGTTTGTCGAGGGCATGCAATACCAAAATTTTATAGATTGTTATGCTTGTTACCCGACTGCCCCAGAAGGCCATCAAGCCGTTTAGGCTACAGAGCGTGCCAAAGAAATAGACATACATACATACGGTCGAAAAACGTTACCCTCCTTCTGGAGCAGTCGGGTAAAAAGGGCGTAATTATATAGGTACCTCGTGAGTGTGACACAGATGAATAATGTCCTAAAATAATTCCTTATCAAAGTCACTGGTGTGACTAAACGTTTCATAATAAACGAACGCGTGGGCGCAGACAAGCTTCGCGGCTGTGAATCCCTAACGAAATATGTGTTTTATTCATATCTGTTTATATTTTAAGACGAATAAACCGTAATTTAATAGGACTGGTCATGGTTTCGACGAAAAATGCTGTTGTGATGTTTTTATGGAGTTACATTAACAATGAGATGTCGTTGTTTCAGGTTTTTTATATCTGTAAATACTTATCGAACATATTATGTAAATGTCCTCATAATATATTTTAAGGCATAACAGCACAGTCCAATTAAATAGTCATCAGTTCATCACATATCAAACTAATCTAATCTAAATAATTCAAATACATTTTAATTAGTCATCCAACACCTAGAAACTAATCTTATCCAGTGGCCCACCTTAAAATATTTGGCAATTGGCATACCATAACATTATAACATTATCAGTAACTGTGCCCTTTTACAAAATACTATGAGTTAATAATATAAAATAATTGGTAGATACATCAGAATACTCCTTATTTATACTTTTGAGAGACACAAACTTTTAACTCTGGATGCTTCTGAGAATTTCTTAACAAAAACACCCTTTTCTGTTTTGTGGGGAAATCCTCATGGGTCTTCTTCTGCGAAGAACAAAGAGAAAAAACAAAACATTTCAGACTCTTACCAAAAAATCCTAAAGTTTCTCCTGCCAATAATACCGAAATGCATCTTCTAAATGCTTGCTTGGTGTTGTTTTGTTTCCTTACCTGGTATAAAATGTATCTGTGTGACGGACGAGTCCGAGTTTGTGTGCTGTCCGTATAGTTCGACGCCGGGTCTGCCGTAGACTTTCAGGGCGCCGGTGGCTGTTCCAAGAGCCACCACTCTTAGGAGCGGGTCCCATGCTAACGCTGATGCTCTGTGTGGAAAGCCGTGCTGGACTGTCTGTGGACAAGGGAGAATGGACTCGTTAGTTTTATATATTTGCTGATACACAGGTCAGAATTATTTTGATTAGCGACAAATGCGGCCCGTTTATAACGGTACAAGGATCTTTTGGCGCGTGGCCAAAATCGGAACTAACGCCGCCATCTTGTTTTTTGACGTGATAACGTCTTATAAATCGATGAACGCCGGCTGCACGCACGAAAAATTGTCACGTTCCGCCTGAGCCGAGCGTGCAAGCGAGAGCGCGGAACTAGCAATAGAAAAGCACGATCGGCCTAAGCGTTCGGCTTGTGACGCATCTCTCTCTCGTTATTACGTAAAATTATCGTCCGTAAACCGACTTTACAAACAACCAATTTTTTTCTATACAATTTATGTGGCAATTTTACAAATGTTTACCAACAAAGTCATTCAGGGGCCAAAAGAATCTCATGTTGCACTAGGTATATCTAAGAGACACGTTTTTTTTATGACATGTGTATAGGGAGTGATTTCGTGAAAAGGGACGGATGTGTGTAACAGGAAGTGACAGCTTGAGCATGGAATAAGTAAGTGCTTTTTAATAGCATGGAATTAGTAAGTACTTTATAATAGCATGGAATTAGTGTACTCATGGAATTCGTAAGTACTATTTAGGAAGAATTATTTGCGACTACTGTAAGGCTCGCTCGTTTTTTTTTTGTTATTTGATGAAAACACAATATTTGCAGGCAATTGCATCTGAGTAATTTCTGTAAAAACAGTCATTTCTTTTCACCGCCACAGTCATGTATAGATGACAGACCAAAATGTGTCCAGCACGCCACGGTCAAGACTACATAACAGGTTTTAAGGAATAATTCGTGGCTTGGCGCCGAGGGCACGTTTTTGCTTTTTTGGCATGGCGGTCAAAAGGTTAAAAATAGCCACTATGTATCATCGTATCAGCCAACGATATTAATATGTTTAGATAGACAGTTAAAGCTGTGAACTCGTAGAAAAAAGTTCTGCATCCAACTGTAGGCCGCAAAATGCACGTACACTAAAATACCACAATGACAGCACCATGACGTGGCGGGAGTGTAAGATGTAGCTGTCTCGCACACAGCACAAAAAAGTTGGCCTGTTTGTTTTACTTCTTCTGCAGCGCGCCACTCTTATCTAGACATATCAATAATCCGTGCCATTAGCATATGCATCCGCGAGCCCAAGACATAAATTTAAACCAATAGCCAAGTTATTCGGCTTCGACGATGGAGCAGTTCTACCTAGAAAAGACTGATGTGACAAGACGTCGATTGAAAAACATCGCGACGGATAAATGAGCTTGTTGTATTAATTAATTAATTAATAAAAAAAATCGAATTTACTGTACTTATAGATTATTTGGTATTGTATTTCATCTGTATGTAAAAATGTTGCTACTGTATGTTTTATGAATTAGCGAATGAGCTACCCTCCAAACTTATATCGCATGCCAAGTCTAAGGATCAACTTAAAAGAGTTCTACAAAAACATTATCTCTCATTGTGTCCATAGAAAATGTTTTATTTTTTGTTTTAAATGTGAGATTTTTGATCTGAACTGTAGGTATTTATTTCATATTTTACTTAACAAAATTAAGTTATAGCATATTCATTTTGAAAATTCGTAATCTATTAGTAGACGAGAACTACAGTCGACAAACTGTTTTGCAGTTTGGCAGACTTTATGTATGTTATTGTTAGTACAAATTTTGAATTAAAAAAAAAAAAAAAAACTTTGATTACTTTTTTTTTATTATCAAAGGTCATCAGCACCTACATTCCGTAACCTTCCAGAAATAAAAAGTAAAAGGATATAGCATAATTTAACAGAAGGATTGCCTATTTATAGGACAATTACATCTGACAAATGTGAATAAGCAGGTAATTAAGTGATAGAATGGGCTTTTTGTTGCCGTTTTGACACCTCGAATACAATGGGGTGACGTCACGAAACGTGCAAAGATGTCTGACTCATACCAGTACTTGTTATGTAGTGCTGACTAGCTACCTACAGGGAAGTATTGTGGACATCGATATTGAAAAAAAAAAGGCGGTTTTTCCTACACTGTGTATCACTACTATGTCTTTTGTCGGTTATTACTATATCCTGACTGGTAGGATAGTACGTCTGTTAAGACGTACCCGTCGTCTGGTGCGTCGTGGTCTGCAAATAGATCTACTAGGTACTATTTTACTATTGTTTGTTTGAGTTTTGTTATCAAATGTAATACAGGGTAGCATGTGGCAGTCTCTATTCGAGGGTAACCTAGTGAGTTGAACAAAAGCAGGCGTGAGGTTCGGGACCGTGTTGTGTGCACTGTGCAGGTTTCGGTCGCGTAGAATGTTGAAGCCTCGACGTCACACATTGTTTAATTTAGAAAGCCATAACTAAAAGTTTTACTACCACCCCGTATCTCCCCAAACGTCAAACAAACATCTGTCTAAGATAAACACAACAGCCAAGTAATTAAATCCTTTCATGAAACGGCAGTATATTTTTTTGGGTAGCATCGCATGCGTGCCGTCATTCAACATTTTATGTCCAAACGCATAATTAGCTGCCACTTGAGTATCAACAAACGATTACTATAAAAATAATGAAACTTTATCGACTAAGAAAAGGGACGTGGGAACTCACATGGACCACACAAACGTGTTGTAGGTAAATTGCATAGGTATGTGATACTCCTGCGCATGCGTGCATTAGTGACCTAGTTGGTAGTTGTTATATTATGAATAAAGTTCTTACGAACGTAACAAAGGCAAATCTTAAGTCAAGTACCCCTTTTTTTTGGTGAGAAATTATCAAATAACTTCTCCCGCTCTGGGCGGAGCGGGAGGTGTGTCAGACTCTTACTGACTAAGACCCACCCGTGTTCCTTCCGTTGCCTGTGTTGCCAGGGACCTCGGTAACCCTTTCGTACTTTCCCGCGACCCCGGCAGGCATCGGCCCTAGTGGCACCGTTTTTTTTTTGAGTGGGAAATTATCAAACAACTTTTCCCGCTCTGGGCGGAGCGGGAGGGTGTGTCAGACTCTTACTGACTAAAACCCACCCGTGTTCCTTCCGTTGCCTGTGCTGCTAGGGGCCTCGGTATCCCTTCCGGACTTTCCCACGACCCCGACAGGCTAGTGGACCCCTGAGTTTGTGTCGCCATTTCATCATAGAGGTAGTCAAATAGGAAATTTCGTCTCTTCTATCCAGTTTCTGAAGTAAAAACTTCTTTAGCCGCGTTGAGCGATTTTTGGTAGGGGCAAAACTTATGGGGTTCGAGTCACCGACATGCTAATGTGACGTGTTGCGCCGGACTGGCGACGCGGACGCGTAGCGGCCCGTGTACATGCATACGCATTTATAGGGTTGATTTTTGAGACGGGGCCGTAAGGGCTTCTACCTTAACCGTTGTAGCGACAGGAAAACGGTCTTAGGACACCGTCCTTAACTTTTTGAGACATTTAGATCTGCATTCAAAAATCCATCCATGATATTCCTAAGTTTTCAGTTTTCAGCCTGTTTTTATTGCGCGGCCACTGGGCCGCGTAATAAACACAGGCCTCCTCTCCGTGGAGGGACTGCCCTCTTACGGAGAGGAGGCCTGTGTTCAGCAGTGGGAACATTATAGGCTCATTAAAAGTGAGTAATTTATTCATCATTCTCCTGCCCTTATCCCAATTTATTTGGGGTCGGCGCAACATGTCCCTTTCTTCCATACTTGTCTATTAGTTGTCATATCGGTAGTCACCCCTTTTCTAGCCATATCATCTTTCACACAGTCCATACATCGTTTCTTTGGTTTTCCCCTTCTCGTATAGCCATCGACATTCATACTTAAGACTTTCCTCACGACATTTTCCTCATTCCTCCCCATCTCATACCCATACCATGACAACCGATTTCCACAAAACTTTCCAGTCACCGGTGCCACTTTTAGACTTCCTCTTGGGTACTCATACTACTACTAATTTCTTATTCTATCCATTCGTGTCACACCACAGATCCCTCTTAGCATACTCATCTCAGCTGCATGTTACACCATAGGTGTAGTAAATAACAAGGTAAATCTCTCAATATTGTGCGTACAAATTTACACTATTTAGCAGTTGGAATGTTTTTCAACTACAATGTTAAGATTGTTTTTGGGATAAAAAAACATGGTAGATAACACATTCATTGTACGGACCCCTCACCACGCGAGTTCAACTCGCACTTGTCCAGATTTTTTGTGTGTAAAACTCTACAATCATTTTAAATGTGTCATGCATTGTTGTAAGAGATTAACTAAGTTACTACGCTTTTGTGTCGGTACGTGGCTAATGTGAACGATTTTAAATTAATCTCGTACGATATGTAGGTACGATCAATTTGCCACTAATTTATCTACTTGACTGTGGGTAGTAGCGAACGTATATCACAGACTATTAAAACTCATGTAATTGGAGCTCAGACGTGCTAAATGAATGGCAGCTATCAATTATAGAAGGAAAATCTGAAAAGATGAAAGGATTTCCATATTACGTCTCAGCTATTCAGATATTTTGAGAACTGGTATACCTACTTATATTTTTACATATCATCGCGCTGAAGTATCAGCAACCTTGCTCTCTGAGTGACGGTCATTACGGTGAACGTATCATTCTCGCATTCAAATGCAAAGATAGAGCTGTAATTACCGCTTTTGTTGGCCGATATTTGACCATACATCATGTTGATACCGCCATATCATTATACGATATTCGGGCTACGTGAAAGTCAGCCCAATTGAATATAATAGTGAAGGTATTCCGATGTACTAATGGCGCCTCCTAGCTTTGCTGTCAAATATTTGACGTAAAAATATGAATTGCAATGACTCAGGGCGCAGAACATTAGCAAAACCAATTAAGGTTGTTATGAAGTTTATCGTATGAATCAGCAAAAACCATAAGTAAACAAAACGTTTCTTTAGACAGCAATTCATTAATAGCACAGTTTTAATTAACTTCTATTTAAAGCAGAGGGACTCTCTACATAATCTTGAACTTTATAGCTTCACCACCAAAGTACATTTTCGCATTGCGGATGTTCTGACAAAAAGTTCACAGTTCGATGGGTGCCGATTCGGAATGCTGTCGCATTCCTGATCGCAGTCTGCGTGACGGTCGACCTCAAATGCTTATATTGCTTATCACACAGGTATTGTGTCATCTTCGTTTAAAACAGCTGTTATTTCTTAGAACAGACGGTGTTGTTTGAACTGTGAAGTTTCCTTGTGTCTGTGGGAATTATCCCGTTAGTTATTAGATCGAATAATAGGTATATTTTATTCTTTAACCTGTAGACAGTCATGGAATAAGTCTATCAAATGCCACATTTAATATCAACATTACAAAATACAAATTCAACCTTTACTTTTTTACATACCAATACAAAACCACGCTTCGTTTTCCTTTCAATATCATAACAGTACCTTCGCGTACTTACCCATAAAGCTACAGTCAACAACAGTTAACAAACAACAAACGAGATGGTCGGAACAGCGTCTAGCATCCATTGTCCAACTTCGGCCACGATTGTGCAACAGAATCTGCTTGTAGTCGGTACACGTGCACTCGCCTACAAAGTTCGATAGATAGCTTTGCTGGACCGGTTTCCGATGACAGTGCTTCTCAAACTCATCGGTCCACCTTGCAGCTACTTCAGATCAGAACCTCTCGGCCCCATCGGGCTTCTGTTTTGCGAGCAATGTGCCCTGCCCAATGCCACTTTAGTTTGGCAAGTCTTCGGGCTATGGCGGTTACCTTAGTTCGTCTGCGGATATCTTCATTTCTGATTCGATTACGTAGGGAAACTCCAAGCATCTCCATTGCCCTTTGGGTGACTTTTAGCCTTCTAATAAGGCCTATTGTGAGCGACCACGTTTCAGTGCCATAGGTAATTTTTGCATTTGTGATAGAGATTTCGCCAAAACCCGTAATGCTTTTTTATCTCCTTCGCTTATAAAGAAATAAAAAGTTTGAACACCTCTGTCCTTAACTGTTATGCCTGTCATACAGCAACTTAAAGGATACAAAGCTAAGACCATGGGCATTATTACGAAGTACGAAAGTCCATATTCTGTTGAAGATATCGTGTCTAACGAGATGATAGCTCAAATCTTGTTTTTTTTGTGCGGTGCAACGCCCTAAGAACGTGATGTTGTTTTAGATAGGCTGAGATTTAAGATTTGCTAAGGTCTCATAAAGACTTATATGGAGTTTGGATAATCTTAGAGCGAAATTGTTATTGTCAGGGCATTTTCTGCGGATAAAATGACACAGGAATGGCAACTAAAAGAACTCATGGAATGTATTGAGTGTTTTAAAAGTTCGGCCGTGTGTTTGACTACGCGTCGGTAATGGAACTGATACTAAATAAATAGAGGTTTTGCCCCATTGACTAAACTTCCGTTTGGAAAGAGCTTCTAGCATACAAATCGATGCGTAAGGAGTATTATTGACATTGCATTCTAGGAACTACTTCCATTCCTTTAGGAATATAGATATTATATCCTGTAATGCACATGCATTCTTACACACTAGCCATATGTATCGCTGTTGGTTGCCTAAATAAAATAAATAATTATTTATTCATCGTTTACTAGTAGTAATTGAGCCTTACCTCAGAGAACCTACACACTAGGCAGACGTTTCATAATTGTCTATAATGTCATAATTCAAACTGATGCACCAATAAACTAATTATGATTATTATGAACGTCACTCGTTCATCATTTACAGATAATAGCTGAATGTAAATGACATCGCTCATTCATATTCATGATGGGTGAGGAATTTAATCAATGTGCTAACCACATGGGCAATTAGTGTTACTGTTTGTGTATCTGTGGTCATTATGCGCCATTTAGGACATGGGTAATTTGGGGAACAGTTTATCTGTTAGCTTAGCTTGATGAGCTTAAAATGTTTCGTATTGGTTTGGGCTTTCGAGTTCAAAGCAAACATCAGGATGGAACTGCCGGGGTCACGGGAATGTCCGAAAGGGATACCGTGGCCTCTGGCAACACTCAGGCAACGGAAGGAACACGGGTGGGTTTTAGTCGGTAAGAGTCTGACACGCTCCGCTCCGCCCAGAGCGGGAGAAGTTATTTGATAATTTCCCACCCAATAAAAAAAAAGGATGAATGGGATTGTGTATGGGAAGATGGTATGTATAAAAAGGGGGGGGGGGGGTGAATACTGAGATGACGGCTTATAAAGATGTATAGAAGAAACTTGAGACATTCTTAACAAATTGTATAAGGGCAGTAGGATGACAACGACGGTAAGTTTATAAGGCATGTATGCTTCAGTTTACAGAAAGGGTTTAGTGTTTAGAAAGTAAAAGTAAATAATAATGTGGATTATGAAACAGCTGGTTCTGGCTCATTTAACGGTTCGGCGAAGTCATATGAAAGACTGAAAAGCATTCACACATCGTCTAATCACTTCTTATCTAACAAGTCTTTCTATGTTCAGGGGTAACGGTAATAAAACCTAGTCAATACTTAGATCTAGACAGAACTGCACTTATGACATCATGTACATGGTTTACGAGGCACAATCTGCTCGTAAACTTGCATATCACATTAGCCCTGGTTAGCTGGAAGTAATACGATTGTTCACATCAAATTGCACTGATATGCCTACGCACCTTGCAATGATGTCACTGTGCCATACAGCTGCGGATTTCGTGCCAACTGACGTCATTTTATGATTTTATGAGGGCGATTTAAAATTCGTGTTCAAACGTTTTTGTCGATCGTTTTTTGTTTGTATGGCATGCATCGTTCTAGTTTTTGGTCCTTCCGGGATCAGATTTAAGTAGGAAGTGGTCACCATTTCTTTTCCGTCCAAAGTCGTGCTTAGATTATCTTAGGTACAAAGAACTTGGATGCACACAAGTGGATGGACAAAAACGTCTACTTGAATAATGATGACGTCATGTTCCAAAAATCTCGTTGGCCTTATGACTTGGCAGTTCATTCGCGTAAAACCAGAATGTGGTGATACAGTTCTTGGGACCAAACTCTTTATACTTCTATAAGTATAAAGAGTTTGGTGCACGGGTTAAAATATTTTGTTATTTCATCGATCCCAAAGATACTAGTGATTGTTTGAACATCAAATTACGGGAAAACCACGATAATAATTGGTGAAGAGTTAAAATGCCGAGACTACCGAGTACTGGTACTTGGTTAGCAGACACATAAAAATAGACAAAGAATGAAGGAGTAATTAGGAGAGTTGGTCCTTAAAAACGATCGGATAAGGGGCAACGATTGTCCCGAGAGTATTTCTAATAGCTCTCCCGAAGAGCATTTCAAAAAGGCAAACAAAAGTTTACGGCTGTACGAGTCAGTTCTTAAAGAATAGACATTTTACAACGAAACATTCACTGTTGCCTTCAAGCTAAGTAAAAGAAACCTGGAAATTATCACTTCGGATGACAACAGACATCCAGAAATGTTCTCAGATATACATATCTATATCTCTCGTTATCATTTAAGAGATAACCTTCCCATGTAATTATATAGTGAATTATGATTAAATAGTCAAAGGTAGTGACCCTGGCAGTGGCCTTGACCATTACCGCGGGAGTGCCGATAGTGTAAATATGTATAATTAATGCGCCCGGAATATTAATATAATGTCGTATGAATCATTTGTTCCGGATAACAGAGTTTATTTATTTAGATATGTGTGATGTATGTGTCGTAACCTGGTATATTTACTTTGTGGTCGTAACTCAAGCGACATTAGGACAGGCCTCATCTAGCAAACACACATGGGAAGTAGATATATAACTGTTATCCAAGAAACCAAATTTTCTGCAGTATAAGATGCTGCATCCTAAATAGACAATCTGATTAGATGTTGAGATAACCAATCTATTTACATGTAGGATCTAACTAGTACTACCGTCCAGCTATGGAAATATGTTTTGACATTTGTTTTTGTTTGGTGATTTGATTAAACGTAACATTTGAAAATCGTTTGATGCTCGTAGAAATCAAATCCTTAAACGACACAAAAAATTCAGTGCAGGCTCTAACACATTCGGGGTTTGCATTCAGAATAGTATTAAAAAGTATTTTGTAAAACTTCACACGGTACTTATATGGCTTCGGGAGGAAACGGAAACCTAGTCGACGACGCAGTGCGAATTCATGCGTACATTATGATGTCAACGACTTCTAACAAAACTATAATAATTTACTATAGAAGAAACTCTTTCGGGTTTATATCTTTACTGTTATCTTCTGGGTTCCTTTCATAACCATCACTTTTTTTTTGGGTGGGAAATTATCAAATAACTTCTCCCGCTCTGGGCGGAGCGGGAGGGTGTGTCAGACTCTACTGACTAAAACCCACCCGTGTTCCTTCAGTTGCCTGTGTTGCCAGGGGCCTCGGAATCCCTTTCGGACATTTCCGCGATCAGGCGATCGCGGCAGGATCAACATCACTCCTTCACTCGCATCCTTGTTCCACGCACAGCTGAGTATAGGCCCTATTATGCCATGCTTTCCTGGTCTGTGCGAGTCTCATCCCGCGGTCTTTTGTAGGTTTTGTCAGATTGATAATCTGGCTGTGGGCCTTCCTTCCATAGTTACATCGAATCATTACGATAGAATTTTGACGAGGGTCCTTCAAAATACATAGTTGGTGATTAACAAGCTCTTCTCAGAAATCATTTCGCATGTTTACAACCACTTCAAAAGTCTGTGTTCCTATTAGCAGACGTAATGACATCAATCTAGCAAGAGTGATTGAATGTGATTGATTTATACAGGCCAAAAATATTGAAGAGGTCAACGAGACGACCAATTCTTAACTACCAACAGAGCTTTGATAGATATGAAGACGAAATTAGGCTGACAAAATTGATACATTCAAGGTAATATGAAAAGAAGTCAATAAAAAACATGCAATCCATTACTGCAAATGATAAATGGATCAGGAAAAGCTGAGTCGGATTGATAACGGTTTCTAGACACATCATGATTAGCACAAGCTGGTTGCGAATAACGGTGGAAGCAAAAGTGAACCGTTTTGATCGATAGGTGTCGGTATACCTGTCAAAAAAGACTCCATAGACAGACACGTGTAAGTGCTTAGCTCAACTACTAAATTACTTTTTAATAAGCTTTTCCTGTCCGTGGTATTATTGTAGCGGTCTGTCAGCGTGCCAATAAACAAAACGGTCTGTATGTTAAAAGTTCGATGGGTTTCATTTTTTATATCGAAACCACTTGAGAAGTAAACTTGGGGCTATAATCTATAATGTAAAGGCTGTCTGGCGTGTGGGCCATGTTGTAATACATATAAATAGGTGAGGTACATGAAAGGCTTTGCGTATTGTTGGCAAGTAATTTTTCGCTTCGCTGCAGGTGGAAAATATCGATCAATGAGAGTTCAACAAACTTGCGATTAGTTGCGTAGCATCAATTAATCAGAATCCATGTGTCGATTTATTTCCAGTTATTTGATTAGATTGCAAGTTTTGATGGATGCGTTTAGAATTCGATGCGTAAATGTAATTAAGCTAACCAATTCCAGAGGCCGTTTCGAAACTATACATTGTAGCTGTAATACTTTTTAAAAGCTATACTCGTATAATTTATATCATTGATATTCTTCGTTCGACCATGGAGCAAGAACAGCTTTTTACTCTACTCATTACCAAAATTACCGTCCGGATGAATGAGAATGACGTCACCCACGCTACGTAGAGCAGGTTACGTCTCGGTGTCACCAGTCACAGGCCGTTTCCTGCACAACTTCCGCACCCACAATGCGCAGGCGTTGCTATTGTTGCCATCGGCGGCGCGGGCGCAGTGAGTAATCGATTGTACGTGATAACTGCACGCTATGGCGGGTTTTGCAACTTGTCTACGCTGCCAATTGACTTTCGTGTATCGATAATTATGTACGGAGACTAATCATGTTTTAAATTTTATTTGTTGCATTCATCGCTAAACTTGCTAAACTTACATTATTAGCAACCTCTAAGAAATTCAGTAAAAAAAAAACTAAACCCATAAGTAGAAACTTTGAATAGAAATTCGAATTCCTATTCAGTGGACGAGATTGACAAGAAAATAGTAGCTAACAGGTAAACCCTTTTATTACAAAGATTCAGCCATTAATTCCATTAACAACGATAAATAACGATGAGATCAAGCTGGATCGAGTGAGAATAATAGTAATGAATAAATAAACGTTCAATTAGCTTCAGTAATACCATTAGGTAATAGGCGTCTACCCTTATATGGATGCAGTATTTCCTCTATCGGTGACTATACCCAGAGGACTGCCGCATGCGATCGTGATTGGTTCATTCAATTGCGCCGGCGCTTCGTGAAATGTCATTCATACGAGATAATGATACGATGTATCATTTTATGTAAAAGTGAAATGGTAATTTGTGTACAAAATTAATTGTAGTGAACAGTGACTTATAAGGTAAATGGTATTCATTGTTTAATAGTGGCGCATTAAGTGCTGTTTCTAATTACTACTTTGTATTAAAAATAACAAGATCAATTATTATTTAGTTTTCCCTAATCAGGTGTGGAAGTATTTTTATATTCTACTAGTTGTTGTGATTTTAATTCATGAACTATTTAAAATACTCATACTGATTTTCCATTCAGTTAAGATATTACTAATGGAATGTGATCTAAAATGCAAAAATACAGAAGAAAAAAAACAAACATTCACAAAGATAGTATTTGTTATTTCTTCGAAAACCATTGTCACTGAAATACTGTCAGGTAAAGTATCTGAAATCGATAGGCTAGCGCATTCATGCTAAGCTAAGGATATTTTCCATTACTAACAAATTCAGCAAAGAGACATTTTATAATTTTCTCGGAAAACTGTGGCTAATCTTATATTTTCAGAATCCTTTGATACAACACGGATTATGCTTGGAAATATGAATCAGGTTCTAGATAAGATAACTTCCAACAATATCAATATAAAATGCAGTGAATCAACATGTACACCTCTATCAAACAACAAATAATTCAAAATGCAACGAGTGAATCAAATTTTCTTTATAAATCTCCGATTAGATACAGTTGATCGACACTTCCGTCTAAACAAAAGCGTCAATGTAAATAATTAGTGGTGTAACAACCATAGAAAATAGGTGCAATTATAGAGGAGCGTGCAGGTGACTGTGGCATGCATGAGTCAGACACCTATTGACATTCAGAATGAGTGCACGGCTTACTGCTGTGTTTCCTTTGCGCGACGGGTTGAGGAAAAAGTCTGTTTCAGATTGGAGTTGCTTTTGAAGGTATTTAAGTAAGAATAAGGTATTATTTTTGTTGTATTTTACGAATATATTTGTTGGATTGCTGTGTGCAGCATTGCGGAAACAAAGTTAGCGTTTATATCTATCGTTAACCTTTCCATTTGTCATTCATGAGTAAAGGAGGTAAACCGTTTCTCCAATAAATTACTTAAAGTACTTATAAACAAACCTGTACTTAAACATCAAAGGTGACAAGCTCTATAAGGCTGGCAACAATGCAACGATCTCAATACGGTGAAACTTCGTGAGTTCGTGCAGCAAGAAGGCGGAGTACCGTTGCTTTTAACATTTGAACCTACACAACCTCTTTTTCGCAATTCCTATATCCAGTTACTGTATACCTTATTCCATAGATTTTAAAGCTCTTCTTCCAGTGGCTAAGTAAAGCCGTAGCCGTAAGTAAGTCTGCGTTTGTATCTCTAAATAAAGACTTGACGGTTTAATAAGCTAATGAACACTTAACGGTACAGTATTGTATGTTTAATTAATTCTTGAGATGACACATATTGCGTCTCATCCTACTCAAAGGGTCAATGAATGGGAATCCTACTCGAAGAAGTGATTATCACGACGGCAAAACGTGAAGGTCTAAATGGTTGGGTAGATATCATTAGATATGTGGCGGCATCAACATTGCCACATGCGAACTACGCAAAACACTGACGTCACGCAAAATCCTGCATCGCGCGAGCATAGTTTACCGCGCAACTAGCATATTGACAAAATCCCGACATCAACCGTTGGGCAGTTGCCCACCAGACACGACACCAGTCTGGTCGGAGGATCCTCCCTTTTCTATAGAGGATGAGTGAACTTTACTCCCTGTTCATCATGCCACTATAGATATGTCATCCATACTAATAAAAGTAACTCTGTCTGCCTATCTGTAACCTTTTCACGCCGTTAAGGCTGAACGTATTGCGATGAAATTCGCATACAGGTGAACCATGACCTGGGTTACAAAGGATACTTTTATCCCGGTATGTTTACGTACGTTTTCATGGGATAATCCGACCTCCACGCGGGCGAAGTCGCGGGCCAAAACAAGTATAATATAAACTCGAATACACTGGAGGAAGTGAATTATTATAAATCAGCTGGGTAACAAAACACCGCATTCTCACAAATAATTCAATATATTGTACTCGACTGACTGCAACAAAGTAAAAACAAGTACCTACTGTCAGTTTCGATCTTGGGTAAGCATTTAAAATAAACATTTCTATGGAATCGAATGCACGCGAAAGTGAAAATCGATTCTCGTATGCAATGCGATTGAATTATGCAATGAGTAGGAAATGGAGCACGCCGTGTGATCTCGATACCGCCTAGCGGAACGGTAGGCGTGGTTGTCATTGAGAATACTGCACATAATGTAAATTGGAGTCATATTGTGGCAAAATATGGAATACATAGTGCTAACTTAAGAGGAAATTTGTTGCCTGACTGACTGCTTTTATCAAAAACCACCCACGTTGCCCAATAAACTAACGTTTCTATGATGACTCCTTTACAATCTGCAACCATCGCAAAGAGGTGAAGCGACTTCACGAACCCTCAACCTAAGAGCTTTCACAAAACCCATCCCTTACAAACCTCTCAGTAATCAAAACAATTCTTTCTTTTAATCCATTCTATTTTTAACCTCACCAACCAAACTTGCAAATCAAGCTTCCATTACATCGAAAAATGAACCAACATCATGGCGGCATAGCATAGCACCCACGTTTCGAAAACAAAACACGGTGCATGGTAACGGACATAAATATTCATGGTGATACTGGCACGGGTCGTTGTCAGCTATGAGTTACGATAACATACCTGAGCCGACCTTCGTCAGGAGCAGACGACAAATAATGTAAATATCCACTGAAGAGGCACTTGGAAACGAATTGGATTTCAATATGGTTGTCTAGTGAGAGATGAATGATTATGTATCTTGTCTCCTACGGTAAGCTTTTGTCCGTTAAGTTTCAAGCTAGAATTTAAAACCTTCCAAGTCGGAAAGTCTAAAATTCTCAATGAGTCTCAAAACTGAATGAGTCAATAAATAAAAGACAAGAAAAGTTCTGAAGAGGAGTCTCGAGCCTGTTACAACTTTATTTGAGATATATTTCTTATTTAGGACTTGAAACTTCTTGGCAATTCCACGAAGTTACGATCGAGACCTAACAAAGTATAAAGGAGGCAGATAACTAAAGAGAAATGTAGAGAGAAATAAAGTAAAAAACAATTAAGCTTATCTTGGAAAAAACGAAAACTAAGTGGTCCGCGCAAGTGATTTTGAAGAGGTAAAGGTTACCCCTCTCTTGATTGTCTGGGCACACCACCGAGCATACGATAGCAGCTTGTACGAAGGAAGTGGAAGATTTATGAATTTGGAAACGAGTTTGTGCAAACAGATTGGGAAGCTAAATGCAGAAAACTGAGAACCACGAATGGAAAAGTTATACAGAATAGTGGATCTAATATACTGAGTATGATTTTGTTAGTCTCTCACATAAAAAAATACAAAAGGCGACACTCAAAATACGGCTCGATGCACCAATTCGGCTGTATCTCAAACTAGCTTGTATCCGTACCGTACTGTCATCATGTTTTATTAACAGTTCAAATATTGATACTGAATAATATTTACTTGTTTGTGCAGTGCTGTCAAATCTATCGCTAGATATACTGCATACAAGATTGGAATAGACGTAAAGGAAACCAGTTTACACGTACACAATTCACGCTAGACAAACTTTGATTTATTAGACTGCTTGCTCGAGGGTGCAATGTTTTCAAGGGGTCAGAATTTATTGCGAAGTACGTAAATTGAAAAGTGTACAAAGTAGATATACATGGATAGGGAATTCCCAAGAATATTTTCAGCTACATTTTCTTTATTAACAATGCTTTCGGAGAGACAAAGCCTTTCTCTCTTGGTGTACTTAAATCCAAAATATGAAAACATGGATAATTTTTAGAGAGAGCAGTGGTAGCCCAGTGGTAACGACCTCGACTTACGAGTTGTAGGTCGTAGATTCGAACCCAGGCAGGCGCTTTACTTTGTGTAAATTATTACATCACCGCTGCTCTCAAAACGGTGAAGGACAATATCGTGAGGAAACCGTCATGTCCTAGAACCAAAAATTTGAAGATATTTGACATCTAACAACCCGCACTGGGCCCGCGTGGTGCACTACGTCCCACTCCTTCTCACAGAGAGGCCTGTGTACCAGCAGTAGGAATATTATAGGCTGATTATGTATGTATGGAATATTTTTTAACAGACTTCTGAGCGTCACCTGAGTGTAATTTTACGCATACGAAACCTGGTTATCTCTTCAATCCTTTAAATAATAAATATTTAACATTTATTATGGACTCGTTAATGTTTTTTTATGAATTTTAATGACCACAGTAATAGGAGTGCCGCCGTTTCCTCTCGCAATTTATGTTTAAATAAAATTGTTTCAAGTACGACTTGCTCGACAATAATTTGCATATTCAAGGGCCGAAGCGACCATGATTTGCCTTTACACAACAAAAACAAGTTAATAAAGAATAATTTCAATTTGGCCATATAAATACTCACTCTCAGGGAAATAATCTTCTAAAGAAACACTTTGTCATCTTATATGGACCCTTATAAAATGACCTCTTTACGGTGTCATTGGCTTAGCGGCTTACACCAAGAGATAAACTAATATTCCATGTATGTAATTAAATTTTCCCTTATCTATGGCTATTCTCGTTCCTATAAAGTCCTTTTCATTAACACAGCGAGTTTCTGTAGTAGTTTAGGTTTAGTTGACATTATTGCTGTGTAAGGAGCTCAGAAAGAGCTTAAGGTGGGTCCAAATCTAAGGCATCCATTTATTAAAGTTTCTGACCTCCTTGGAAGGGATGTGACCGCGAATTAAGAGTATTTTAACTAAGAATGGTCAATTATCCAGATAATAAGAAAATTGGTAGATATACTCGTAGAAAACCATCTGTATTTGAGCTTGGCGTTACAGAAAAGAAAAATGAGAACAATGATGAACATTCCAATAATAACATATTAACTAATAGCCGTACCCATTATCCAGGCAACCTCGGTCTCCTTCAAGAAGGGCGCGTAATCGATGATACTATAGCCGATAAAGTTATCAAAGCCGCGATAAGAGTACAACGAAGCAATCAATAATTTTAGAAGTACATAATTATGTACTGCTTTGAGGAGCCGTATCACTTGTTCTAGCTAAATGAGTCATGGATGTTGTAAACGATAACGTTTCGTCAAAGATTCCGTCGTAACAAGTTTATATAAAATAAATTGCATATTAAGAAAGAAAACTATTATATTTGGGATATGCACAAAAAAAAAGAAAAAGTAAAAAGGAGGATTAAAAACGAACAATATTGACATATTTGTTCGAATAAACAAAACACCAAAAAAAACCTGTGTGACGCCAAAAAGGCTCCTTCCTATCTCAGCATAATGCTGCAATATTTAAAAAAATTATACCGCAGCGCTGGTATTCGGATAAATTAGTTTTGTCTTGAGATGCGATAGGAATCAATAAAAATGAGCTTATGATTAGTTATGATATATGGGTTGACTATCAGTTTATTTGAAACAGTTGGGTTAGCAAAAGATAGGAGTCAGAGGTATCAAAATTAACAGTCAAAGGTATGAATAAACATTAAAGCAACAACAAAACACATTGAGAACCATACGCAAGTCCCAAATGATATAAAGCTTTCTATTCTAAACAAACAATAGCATTGTAAGGGTAACACGCGATCCTCCGATAAGGAATCGATACAGGGACAAAGACAATAATGGCGTAATAAAAATACACACGAAACATCATTCATTATGCCATGTTACGTCACAAATAAAACTTTAATGACGGAGGATGTGTATTCTCGTATTAGCTAATAGTAGAACCGTAAAACAATCGTAAATGAGAGGAATTGGACCTGATGGTACAAAAGTAGGAAGAACACGATCTTCCTGATTGAAAGCGAGTGTTCCTAATGTATGGACAGAGTGGTTGTGGTCTGTTTATCGTGTGGGAGTGTAAATGTTGTTAACTGCAGTTTATTTGGGTACTTTTATTGCCGAAAGGGAATAAAAGTCAAAGAATCACCACGTGCATGTGGTAACAGTGTTTTGACTGTCAGTGTAAAAGTTGACGAGCCAATATTACCCTTAAAACTTCGTCAAAAATTCTAAACCATGGCGGTAACTGTCTCCATGAAGTTCATTCATGAATTCCCGAAGCCAGCCAAGAGTTGTCCTGAATTGAAGATTGAAGAGAACTAGAACTTTCTTTTGCAATATAACTTCGAAGCTCTAATTAAAATGAGTATCCAACATAGCTTCGCTGCAAAAAACCGAACACTTTCCTTATTCTCAACTTCATGCAAGAAAACGATTAAGATCACAGAAATCTGAAAAATAAGACTACAATTTCTCTCAAATACAAATGTTTTGTTTTCTTCAAAATCTAATATCGTCTGCTAGAAAAAACACAACATTCACTACAAGATTGTTCACGTAAAGCGTAAAATAAAATGCTCGCTTCCAGACAATAGTGCATATTAAACCCACCTAGACTTACTTATGTTGATAGTCTAGCTTTCCCGACATTATCTACGTGAGCTTTTACTGCCCTGCAGTAATGTATTGTTTGTGCAAAAACTAGACTTACCGCCTGCAAGCAAATTGCAATTGGACGTCCCATTTCCTGGACCCTATTCAATTTACGAGTTGAATGTGAAAATGCTACATGAATTCAATGCCTTAAAATTGTAAGCAACCATAAGTAATACATAGTAGCAACAAAATAGAGACAGGCCATCTACAAAATCAACCAAGATATAATGGACACATTACACACCCTTTAGGTAATCCTTCAAAATTCAAACCTCCTTTCGCGCCAACAGTTTTTTTTTTTTCATTTTACGCTGGCCAGCTCTACTCTAGCTTGCAATATGCTGTAAGGTGGGGTCAAACTATGTGTAATTAGCAAGAGAATCGATACTGAGAGCGTCGAACCTAGCGTAAGGCTTCCAAAGCCCCTTGCAGGTGAGTTCTGATATCCAGCCAACTGTAAAGGCTTCCTTGCAGCCGATTGCGCAATTTATGCAACGCACAACAAGTTTGTCATATGTAATTGTAATTTTGCATGATTCAATTTAATATGGTAATGTTTCTATTGTATTTTTTTTGGTGTCCAATTTTTTGCTTTTCTTACGTTTTCTTAATGTTGAGATGAATATGATGCATTGAAGCAGTTGGTTGCTGTTGCTTTCATATACTTACTAGAATTGCAGTGGTGTTTGATTGAGATAATTATTTTTCTCAGCAATTTTTTTTTCTTGTAAAAATTGTAGGAAAAAGATTTTTCAAGAATATTAAATTGAAGTGACCGAAGCAATCAAGTATTGAAAAGGTAATAAATACCTTATACCAATACTACAAGATGTAAGAAATCCAAGTGAAATTCGTGCGTACAGACGTACAGGTTTAAGGATGAGCATGTCATTATTAGGCTACATATAACGCCTCGACCTTCGCGGAGGTGATCGTCCAGCCACAAAGGCCTAGCTGGTACATTCTAACCTAACTTTTATTAATCATTAATACAAAAAAGAAAAGGTACATTAAAGTCAGTTTTTGTTAGATATTAATGAAAAGGTAACAGATGCTATTTTCGGTAAAGTGATGACTATGTGATTGAATACATTCAATTTGATATTGGCATTTTTTTGTGAGAGTTTTAGCTTACAATATTACAATCTATGGTAGGCATTCGTTTTATTTTGAACATTCCTATGTAAGGTTCAGTACGGCTGAGTTTAAATGGAATTAAATAATGGCTTCACGCACATTCTCAAATGTGCGTGTAAATACATGTGTGTATTCCTAACATTTGTAACAACGCACCCACATTTTTGTTTAATTACTTAAATTCATTAACAAACACGACATTACGCGTCTATTAGTTAGTTTGTTTTTATTTTTTAGAGAGAATAGTCAGGCATAGACCTAAATGAGTTTTTATTTTAAGTCAAACTGTCAGACACTCCTACGTCTGGAACGTGCCCATGCATTGATCAGTCGCATTGCTGTAATTTAATGTCTATACCATTCATATCGAAGTAACAACAGCAACACGTATAGGAAAACTGTGATACAAAACACAAAGCGAAAGACATTGAAAAAAATCATTCCGGTCATTGCAACGTTTACGGAATTCACTGGAAACTCATCCCGCTGTGACAAGGGGAGGCATAGTAAAAAATCTGATGATCAAAATAAGATAATAAATTAAAGCTACGTAGTCTGGTCATAAGTTTTGTCACATATGGAAAGTTAAATTAAATGACACAATGAGTTACGCACTACAACCATTGATATATCAAATGAAAGGGTATAAAACACAGATTTAAACCACATTAAAACTATTCGAAATGTCCTCCTCTTGTTTCGATACAAGCCTTCAATCGAAGCACGCACGACGTTCATGTTAATATCGGCGACTGCTTTAATCAGGGATGCTTTTAGTATGACTCCAAGTTGCGATGGGGTTTAGCGCAGACCTTCTCTAAGTGCTGCCATATTTTGTAATCCAAGGGATTCAAGCCTGGACTAGGTGAGGGCCAATCCTCATGCCTGATAAAAATCGATTCCACGAGTCGTGAGCCAGTTTTGGGTACTTTACGCCTTATGAGCCGGCGCAGAATCCTGCTGGAATACCCAGTGCCTGTTTTCGAACATTGTTTGAGAAAGAGGTTCCACAATATTTGTTAGGACTGTGTTTTGATATACGAGCACTGGTTTTCACTCCTTTTTTACAAAAAAACACCTCCGTTGGACCCAAATAGAACACCCCAAGCCAAACCATGTTTGCCGAATGATGGTGACCACGCTGAACACGGGGCACACGTCTGCTCGTTTCTTCACTAGAGTGTGCATAACCATTATGATTTTGTTTGTTGAAACTCTCCTCAAAATTAAAAAAAATTTCATCCGAAAAAAGTATTTCGCGGTACTTTTTTCCCGCGTGCCCCTTAACAAAACCCGGCTTCTTTCGAGTCTGATTTTCATCAGCCGTGCGTTAAGAAGATGTGCTGTTTTTTTCTATAAACACGCTTCTCTAGGTCATCCTTTTAACAGATGTTCTGCTTAGTCCCATCTGCAGAGCCAACATTTTTTGCTTGCGGACAGGATTTCGTTGGATTGGAGCCTTCATTGCTTTGATGACCACTGGAGTCCGAATAGTACGAGGTCTTTGTTTATCTTCTAATCTTGAATATTCCCTGAATCGTTTGATAGTAAAATCTCAGTGGAATTTTCAAATTTTTCAGCAGTTTGAAAATTTCAGTTGGCGCGTGACCGCAACGATGCAATGCAGTTACTGCGACTCTGTCTTCTTTGCACGTCCACTCCATTTTAGAAAATTAACAAAATTCCAGAAACCCTTTGTTTTTATTTTGTTTAATTATTCAAATTTCGAATGCCCATATTTCCTCGGCTTGCATTCTAAATTCGAAATTTTACCTATGACACAGAACTTATGGCCCGACTACGTACTTTATACGTTTTTTAAATCCAAAACAATCTGATAAATTCATTCATCTCTAAAATGATCAATTTCATATTACGCATTCACCATAAAAAGTTGAAAACAAGAGAAAATGGAGAGAGACCATACGAGAAAGGCTCGTACCATACATGAACACAATGCGAAAACCTCGGCATTGTGGGATCATCTCACAGTAATTGTCATCGCTTACTTAATGCTCCATGCAACGCAATGAATGAGGCTCAAAAACGCCTTTTATTATGGTCATTATCCTTTATTCTGCGTTATTTTGGATGTAAATAGGAAGATTGTCCAAGTTAAACGACAATTTTCGTATCTTGTCGGAAATATTGCTTAATTTTGAGGCGTTTAACCTTTTTACTTTTAACTCTCCATACACTTTGTTACATCCGATGATCCGATAACACCGAAGGAAATCGACCAGTTTAAAAAGTATGAGTGACCACATGGTACAGCATTCTGCAAGGCAGAACTCCGGACCTCGCAATTAAAACAAAAATTTAAAGAATGTGGACCGCTGCCAATAATACTCCCGAACACAAGTCTGAACATAGGCCTATTACGATATTTATGACAGCTGTCATATTTGACAGTTGCCCATATTTAACTGTTGCCTTTTTAGTTAATTCTTAGTTATTTTAGTATTCATTATGCGAATATTAACCATTCCCTCCTTATCTCCGAAACTGCTAAGCCTACAATATTAGAAATAAATGCAGAGAATAGTTAATACTTACAGAATACAAGAAAGCCTATCAGAAGTCTTTTTTTTTTTTTTTTGGGTGGGAAATCATCAAATAACTTCTCCCGCTCTGGGCGGAGCGGGAGGGTGTGTCAGACTCTTACTGACAACCCACCCGTATTCCTTCCTGTTGCCTGTGTTGCGGGGGCCTCGGTGACCCATAAGTACCTTCCCGCGACCCCGGCAGGCATCGGCCCTAGTGGACCCCTACTTTGTGCTGACGACATCTCTTTGAGGCGCGCGTGGAATACGACGCGCCGTCGACCCGGGCCTGGTCCTTACCGGACGGTGAGCTACCCATTGCTCACCGTCCGCAAGCCCGCGCCTACGGTGGCTGGAAATCCGCCCGAGATTCCCGACGCCCTGGGCGTCTTCTGCGGCGGCTAGGGGCGAGGGCGCGAAACTTGCCTTTCCCTCAACCGTCCCGCCTCCTCCTTCGCGAGCATTACTGCTTCGCAGAAGGAGGTGACGGCTGCCCATGCCCTCTCGCTCCGTACCATGGCCTGAACCAGGGCCCGACGCGAGAGGTCTCTGCCGCCGATCGCCTCCACGAGGACACGGCGGTGCTCTGCCCAAGCCGGGCAGACCTCCACCGTATGCTCCACCGTGTCCTCCGGGCGATCCACACAGTGGGGACACCCGGACGTTTCCTCCCGCCTTATCCGACACAGGAACCTCCCGAAGCTGCCGTGTCCGGTGAGGACCTGCGTCAGGCGGAAGGTGAGGACGCCGTGGCGCCTCTCCAGCCACTCCTTAAAGAGGGGACTTATCGCCGCAATCGTGGCGTGCCCAGCACTGGGTTGCGACAACCGTACTTTCCATGACGCCATGAGATCCCGCCGGAGTTCCGTTCGCTGGCCGCGAGAACAGCGGAAGTCTATGGTCTTAAAATAACATGGTAAATCACTCAATATTGTGCGTACAAACTTACATTTGCAGTTGGAATGTATAGGGGAACATGTTTTTCAACTACAGTGTTAAGATTGTTCTTGGGGATAAATAGATCCCAACTACGGAACCCTTCAATACATGACATATTAATGGGGGACCTCTCTTCTTCAAGTTTTTGAAATGAAAATCACGACTCGATTTAAATATTGTTATTTGTGTATTGTCTTCATTTCACTCATTATCAGATGGAAGATTTGCTTTTTAAATATGCTATATTATGATAAGAAATCGCGATTAAATATAATGATGTCGATGGCATGGCGGTCGGTTAGGGCCGGTGAATGAACCTAAAACCTGGCTTATCGTGCACCGACGTGTCGCGGTTCCTTAATGCAAATATGTATAGGGACGTGTAATCCCTCAGATTACACACATTTACACGTTGTGAATTTGTGCTGAGGCGTATACGTGAATGATCTTATTATTTTTAAAGCCAGAACGTATATTTATAGACTTTTTATCATTTTCGATAAAATTGACGATTAGTTAAAAATCTGAGCAGAAACAGCATTAGCAAAATCTAGATCAAGTTTTAATGATGCCCCCGAACAAAATCGCATACAATCTACAACGTGAATGTTTTTTTTATCCATTTGAAAAACCAGTAGACCAAACGCATTAACATTATACAAAAAACAACAGATTGAACATGTACATTAGAGTCATTTAAATGACTCGTGACTACTAGACTGAATTGGCGAAATATCTTACGAGCGGGAAGCCAATCAAGAAACAGGACGGCAACCCGCAATAGGAAATGCCACCCTCGGGAATTGGACGGGCCGTAGGAATATATCTCCAAATGTGTTATATATAATAGTTAGCCTGAATTGGTGATGTCTGTAGCAAGTAGGAAACCGTGGGAGGCGCGCAGTTCAGGCAATGACGTGGCTTAATGGAGGTTAAGATGTGTGCCCCCAAGTAACGAGCATCGCGCCTTGTTGGACGCAACTATGTTCATACAGGCAAATCGGATGAGTTGCTTTATGATCACGTGAACGTTCAGAGAGGAGAAATGTGATGGAAATGAGTTCCACCACGATACATTAATAGGTTTGCCCTCTGGCTTAAAAGGTGCTATTAGAAATGAGCTGGAAAACAGTTTGATACCACATCCACAATGCAGTGATACTGTGCATGTGAAAGCATTTGAAGATAAAAACATGGAATAAAGATATGAAACGAGGCATGCCGGAGATAGTTTACAAAATAATGTGTGTAATAATGACGTGGGCCTGTTACTCAATCGAGCGCGATCCTACCGAGCATGTGGCTCGCTCGGGAGTTTTTATATCATCAAATTAAAATACCAAAAGCTATAATCAAGTGGTGTTCGGCGTCTGGTCAGCATCAAGTCTATATATGTATAGCTATAAAATGATACTAAAGTACACAATAGCTTACGTGGCATTATTTTTAAATATTTATTTGTGGCTTTCGGAAAGGTGAACAGATCATCGTCCGAAGCCAGCTTGGCAGCCAGTTGCTGAATGGATATTTTGATCAGATGTTTGTTGACTGCTACTTAGCTAACGATGTTTTTGATCTTGAACATACTATATCACTGTTTTTGTCCAATTATTTGAGGCTGGTAATAAATCCTTTAATCGATATATCGTTGTGTAAAAAAAATTTTCATACAATTTTTTTTGGGCCCTTGTTAATATTAATTGCTGCGTCCTACAATAGTGAAAAGCATCTTGTATGAACAGTTCTTTATCAAAGCATCTCGCAGGGCTACTCTGGTGCATGTATTTAGTGAGTAGTGAGTAGAGTACATGCAGATAATACAAAAGAAGCAAGATGTGGCCGATCGGTTAACAACTGTGGAATGTGGTTTCGTCAGTTCAACATAATTGAACATATTAAAATAGGATTTCTGGAGCCGGCTAGGATACGAGTATTGTATAAGTTTTGATTTTAACTTAGATGATAACGATGGAATTCATGAAGCTTGAATCATGTGAGAATGAATAGGTATTGATGTCATATTTCCTATTAATGAAGTTTTCGAACTTCAAATGGGCAAACTTATCTAAGGGAAAGAATATACATCATTAAATGAATGACATACTCATCAGAAGTAAAACAGTGTTTCTCAGTATATTGGTGTTTTATGACCGTTAAAAAGTAAATATACGACTAAAACTAACGTGCGAATTTTCGAATACTTAAATCACACAAAAACATCGACAAACTTTTTTTTGTGAAAAACTTTTGCAGTTCTACAAACTTCGACGAAGAGACGAAACAACATGGAATCTTTTGGACAGGTAGATCTGGCGTTAAATTAGACACTAAAATTAAGCAGAGCCAGAACAAGGCATTAGCGGAGTAAAATAAAAGGAACCGCGATGTTGATCGCAGTTTACCAAAAGCGGGTCTACCTGTGTAGCCTGTGTTATTTCGGGTTCGCCTAAGGTTGCCTCGGTTCTTCCAAGAAAGGGGGTGTGAATACTGCCTGACCTGAATACGGCGGCCTGTTTAAGTCAAAAGCGTTTCGTACCTTACACGATACGATATATACGAATAACGGAAGGTTAGGTTTGCAAGTGTTTCTAAGAACCTACAGTTAGGGCCCAAGATCGATTTGTAAAAAGTTGGTTTTATGCGCTTTTGAATAGAAATCATAGATTTTAAGTGTACATTTTGGTAATGGAAATGTTATATGACTACGATGTACTGATAACGGCCCGTAAGTAACAACACTAAGAACCGACTTTGCACGGTTAAATATGCAAGACGAAGTGCAATAATACATTATGCATGGCCGGTGATGCCTATGAAAATGTTCAGCAAAAACCCGCCATTTGAATAAATAGGTCCATAATATTATGATGCAGAGTTTACTACCAGTAAACAGTGAGTTGCCTAGGTTTACCTTTACCTAAATGAAAAATAACATCTATATCGGTTACCTGTAAAACTTGTAGGGACTATCATTTTCAAATGTCCTTTTAAGATAATTTGAGCACCTGTTTAAAAGCCACAAGATTCAAAATATTTATGCAGGTTTTCTCTTGTCTGCTACAGGCTCAGTAGTTATAATATTAACATAGTAACTATGTAACACCGCCCTTGTTCCCATCGTGGAAGGCGCGGCATCGGCATCTAGGACGGGTTTGTTGCTAACCGTGTCTACTGTGTGGAGTCTGACGCCCGCTTTATGGGAACGGCTTCTTTAAGCATGGTTAGGCATTGGCATAACGTGGGTTTAAAGGTAGAATGAGGTTTATGCCTCAATGTAGGTAAAAAGACAGAAGAAAACGATTTAAAAATTTGCTTAATTGGGTGTTGGGAGACTCTGTGAATATGAGCTCTAGAAACTACACCTAAAGTTAGTTAATCACCTGAATGTTTATAAAACTCCACTCCAATTTAATATATTAATAATATAAGCACATAAAATACAAGGAAAACCAAAAGGTTCGAAAGCAAGGGGAAGTCCAATGACAAATGACAATGTTATATATTCCTTTTTCGATGACGATATCGAATGGCATGAAGAAATACGTAATGACAACTTCGTAACGATGCAGTTAATCGCTGCTATTATTAAAATACAACAGACAACATTTGTGGGACATCGAAACAAGTCTATAGTGGAAAACAATATCTATGCCCCATCAAGTAGGTACTCTTCCAAGAAAATGATATTGATATGGAACCAATAGAAAACCAGAGAAGTACTGTCTACAAAACCTGTTGATTATATAATCCTTTATTACGGAGCTGCGACAGCCACAGGGCATGAAAAACCAGTTCCCACAGTGAGTCAATATCAGCACTACAAATCAACGCTTTCAATCTATAACACATTGTGAACAAAAAATCTAAATTGTTACGTGTATAGTATAGTAGGTAATGAAAGATACATTTAAATTACAGAAAAAAAAAGACTATGCTAAACTTATGAGGCTGTTTATTTGCGCACAAGTATCGACTGAACTGGATTTCTCATTATCAACATTATTAAACGAATAACTGCATGGTAATATAACTAAATTACAATTTAATATCTTGCTAAATCCTGGCAAACCCGGTAAGCACTCTTTGATGTCTCAAACTTGAAATACATTTCAGTTATGTCTTTAGGTGTAATTATGTTATGAAAGTATTAACCAAGCGCATACAGAGACTATAGTATTTTGAAAAGGAGTAAATCGTTCGTTATCTTCATATTATCGTTAATCGTTCGTTGTCTCTATTGGTGTCGACTATGTCAAGTCAACAATTAGATTACTGAAATAATCCCTGTTACTACAAGGGTATTACCCTGACTACATACAACGCAACAATGAACATCCTTCAAGAAAAGATGATAATATTTACAAATAATGAACTCTGCTTGAACAATCAAATCTAAATGAAAACAGAATTTGGGAAGAGGATAGAATTCTGGAGGTACTGTCAATAATTTCGCCTGGCCGCAAATCGTTTGCGGTTATCTGCTAGCTTTTGGCAGCTGCACTTTATTAATACCCGTGACCGGAATTTCAGCAATTAATTAAACCACAATTTTGCATTTCATTTATTCAGTCGCATCACTTAAGCTGGCAATTTGCTGCAGTGGAGTACACGATTGTGCTGTAAATGATATGTAAGCCAATGGATCGAATGCCGAGAAACTTAAAAGTGCTGACAAGCGATTAGGACACGGTAGAGAGTTATTGCAATGGAGTACTTGTCGGTGTTATAATTATAACACACGAAACGAACACAAAAGTAATGGCTAAAGAGCGGAAAAAAGTAACAGAAAGAAACAACGTCGAAAAGCGAACTATGGCAAATAAGAGAAATAACAAGATCTAGCACATGAAGATAACGATATACAAAACAATGTGACAACACCAAATGAAGTCTAAGAACTTCTTAACTGCCTGCATAACAAGTTAAAACCCTTATCGTAAACTTCTCGGCATTATATTTAGTAATGCAACAGTTAGCATCCAAGTTTAAGTAAACTGGCGCAGGAACTGATAACAAACTTGGACACGATGTTGCGCAGAACTTCGGGAACGAAGAAATTCACTTAAAATTTGCTCCTTCCGGGATGTAAAGAAACTTCTGCAGTGCCTTGTTGCTGTGTCGATAAGAGCGCGAATCTTTTCACGCGAATGGATTTCATGTGACTTTATTTGGCGTTGCAGTTATGGTTCCAATTAGAGGTTAGTATAGCAGCGTGTTTTTAAACATCACTTTCATAAGATAAATTGTTAGATATTCTGCATTTATTACGTGGTTTTGCCGGCGACTGAAAGCAGGCAAAGGATTAGCAGCAACTCTACAAAAAGACATTCAATTTTATTTCGAGAAGTTCGTTTGATCTGAGAGTATCGACACTATAGCCAAAATAACACAGTCCATTTCCCGAACATTCATTTCACTACTTAGAAAGGTGATAAATATTTATTATCAGTTATTGATAAAAAATAACGGTCAGGCGAAGCAGGGTGCGCCGTTTATTGCACCTCCGCTCCGTCCAGATAGCGACGCACACAACCACGGTAAGAACTTGGGTAAATAGTGGAGATATGGAGACTACTGAGTGGTTCCAAACGCTTTCTAAATAATTATAAGTTTGAATAAAAATACGTTTAATAGTTTTGGCCTTGAATGCACAATCAGCCTATAATGTTCCCACTGCCGGGACACAGGCCTCCTCTCTTCGAGAGGAAGTGCCTATGGTCCTCGGCAGGGCTCCGCTTTTGTTAAGGTAATGGATTAATTTAATATCAGTTGTAATGGTTTTGAATTGGACATATCAGTCTTTAGACGAAGGCTGCCAACGTGCAAGCAGAACGCTGTGTAAAGATTTCAGGTTGATCTTCTACACAGCGTTTTGCGAAGTTACGAAACTTTCAACCAGGCTTAAATATCAAAGCCTTATTGGTACTTACGGTTGAAATGCAGCAGCGGGGTTAATATTTTGAGTTCTAAGAAGTTAACTCATTATCTATAGTCGTCAAAAGCGAAACAGAAACAGTCACCCTAGCCGAAATCGGCATGGGATGTACCTATTATTATTTTGGGTTCCAAGAAGAAAATGCTCAAAATCAGCTATCCAATCAAGATCCAACAAAACCAAACAATGAAACAAACTTGTTTGGCGCAGCTGTTAATCGACACTGGTCCAAATTGGCCAGGTGTTCGGACAACTTATTAAAAGCTTGCTAACATTACCGGGCAATTAATTTTTTACAACAATTAGTAAACGGTCGGTAACTAGTTAAACTTGTATGATTCTGTGGCCGTAGGCCTCCATATGGAAAACACGCACGACTCTTGGCAAAGAAAACTAGGTGTGTATGTGTGTACCTACATATACGATGGTGAGACAGCGACAGATTTTCATTCCTGTATTGACAAAAAGTACCTAAAAATGCAGCAAATTTTCCGCTCGGTAGATTTTTTTTATAATGAACATTCTGATAGAAACTAAATAATTTCGGTTTGTTTAAAATCTAAAACTCATTGGCAAGGTTAAGTTGACCCATGCTAATTTTGGAGTTGGAACTTTGGAATTGAAGGACCTATTGATCGAATACTCTGTTAAGATAGTGTAAATCTGGCTGTGACACTGAGAATATGGATAGAGCAGGCCAGTATGGAGAAGTGTAACTGAAAAGGGCATTATTAGCAGTGTGGACAGGGACTGAACTACTGTAGTAATGGCAAAAATAACGATGTACAACCAGCAAGTGCTAAGCCCCGGCCCTATAGCATTGACGACGCTGATATCGATTGTATGGTTTTATCTAGCCGCTATCGGATAAAATACGATAACGCACCCAGTACCTAAAACACTGTTTGGAGCACTCATATAGTAACAGAGTGAAAACTTGTGGAGTTTGTAAGGATCACTTTTTGTGTATGAATCTGTATTAAATAATTAATATCGATATTCGGATACGAAACATACATAAACTCACGCCTTTTCCTATGGGGGTAGGCAGAAACTATAGTACGCCGCCAGCTACGGTCTTTACATTCCTTTTGCTTCGTTTACGTTCATACAGCTGGGCCTCAAGTCTGCTATAACAATAGTGTCAGAATGGTCTGTTCCGATCCTCATTAATGACGCCATTATATTAGTAGATTACCAAACTTGTCAAAATCAATAATTATAAAATCAATGTTCATTCTGACACTATTGTAATAGCAGACTTGAGGCCCTTGTCTCATACACGCACGCCGGTTACAAATACTGTTAGGATAGTTTATACTAAATTATACTTATGTAAGTAGATACTATTTATTATAAGTTTATAAGTGGTATTCAGTCAGTTTGCAAGCCGACCCCAACAGACTTCGACAGCCTCGTTGGAGGTTGATGACATCGTGTTTCAAGCGATGAAGATTTAATCAATTGTTTCTCGTAACTACTCAAGAGATTAGTATGAAATCAAGCGTGGTGTCTATAGTCGAATTATTAATTCTATGGAGTTATCTGACATGTACTAGCTGTCACGTTGTGTAATAAAATGGTATATTTATTGTATTCTAGACTTTTACACTTATACACACTTATACATTTATTTAACACATACAACTTGATTAAACTAAACGATCACCATTACAATAAATATGACCATTTTTTTATTACACAAAGTGACAGCTAGCACATGTCAGAATACTTCAGTGAATGAATAATTCGACTTTACTCCAAATCAGGCAGTTGACGACTGAAACACAACAGCACGTGAAATAACTTTCAATTAAGTGTTCAAACAGAACACTAAGTTGATTTTAGGCATCATTAAAGTTGTGTTTGAGCTCTCGGGGTAACAAATTTTTAATCATCCGGTAAATACTCATTAGGGAAATTCTTCGTAGTAACATTAGGTCTAGTCTAGATTCTAGGCATTCAAAACAAACTAGAAAGTTTTTAGCATAAGATTCAAAACTTTCGACCAGTTAAAGTGTAACTGGACCGAACAATTTCCGAGTTCAATAACATGACTGAAAACCCGTTTAGCTGATAGATCGAAGATGCGATCGATCGTCATAACACTTGAATGTTGATTTGAAACAATACCGACCTTGATATCAATCGACGTGGTGTCATCGCATAATTGGGGCCGGCGTCGCCAATAGATTCCAATAAGAAAGAGGCTTACTTCTGAATGAGCATCAATAGAGTACATTAATACCTACTGATGATTTCTATAATTGCTCGTCATTGCAGTAAACAGTTCAATATGAACGGGAATGTGATTGGTTTTGAACTTCTGATGTTAACGTTGACCTTTGGAATTGAAGTTTCTTGAGAGTATTATTGCAGCATTATGTTGCATTTTAGAACGCCTATAGGTAGACTGCGGACGTGACGATGGATAGACGTAAACTTGCAGTTAAAATGATGGTGTAATATTCTTTTAAAAGGTATGTACCGATGTGGGGAACGTTTGTATTCACAATATATCACATAGGTACTTAATCAACACGATTCTGCAAACCTAATGAATCAAGATAAAGTCCATGTTGCAATATGGCCATGGCCCATTTTTGAACACCGAAAAATCAGGTAAGTACTGTAAAAATTAAGTGCCACACCTAATCTGAAAACAAATAATGAAGGGCGATAACTGAAGCAAACAGTTTCGTAATCGAGGCAGGCTGGTTATCTTTGTGTACTAAGTGGCCTAGTACTTTTTATTTAAAGAATTTAAATTAAATTACCTACATGTTTGTAAAGTATAGTAGGTACTTTATATTGCTTGTCAAAAAGAGACAGAGATTCTAAATGGGTCAGTGTTGCCTTTTCGGGTGTATAAAGTAGGAAATAATTTGAAGTGCCTATATGGCTTCAAACAAAATTATCTTATTCTTTTTAGTTCACAAGAGTTAAAGAAAAAATAATGCATTTCTAATATTTACATAACACATAACGACACGCCTGTAATGCCCGGAAGGGTTAGGCAGGCAGAGGTGTACCTGTTGCACAATTTCATTAATTTTCGGTTTTTTTTTCCTATTATTTCTTTGAATATATGTACGCAAATCTATTAACAAATTGACTACAATAGACAGGGTGTGGACTCAAGAAGGTCATAAGTTATAATAATCTGACCTTGCTGAATATTTATTGCCAACCGAAACACATACCCATCAGACAGACATTTGATTGGCCACTACAATTAGTAAGGCATGAAACATTAATCACTGAAAGAATATCCATGAGAGAAATAGGTAATTCAAATGCTAATAATAATAGGGACAGAGTAGTATTTATTTAACACGAAGAAATGCGTCATAATTAGTCATTGTAGTACATAGAGGATAGGTACAATAATTATGTACTCTACTCTAAAAACTAGTATTTACTCTACGACTATGAAGTCATAGAGTAACTAGTTTTTGTCTGGCTCTACCATTTTTTTTTTATGTACCTGGTACTTGTTGACAGGCCTACACTGTCTTACCATACCTATTAACACTGTAATTTGAACATTGTAAAATCCAATTATTTTTAAAAGAGTAACCATGGAGTTTCTTGCCGGCTCTTCTCCCTAGGAAACAACCAATTGGAACCATACACCTAGCTTCTGCCGTTTCATAAGTGCCCATGTAGGTTTATGTGAAATAAAATAGTTTTGGATTTTGATTTTTTCATCGCTGGCTGCCGCTTGCAAATAAAATTAACAAGAGTTTTAGAACTGTCATTGATTATATTATTTACTCTCCGAAGATTATAACATAAATATAGTGAATGTGTGGCCTGTATTTTTCTGTCACTAAAGGGAAGACTGTAAAGGCATAAAATTTTAGTCTTGAATTAGGAAAGTTATGTCAATTATGGTTTTTGGTTTAGATTTTTCTTTGAGTCCGTTTTTAATAATAGGACAACATATTACACACAATGATATAGTTAACAAATTATTTATTTTTTGACGCTATATAGTTTGTCTCAAATCTTGAGAATTTTTATTGTTGAAAAGTAAGTAAATGAAGAGTATTGAGAGAATTTGTTTTGATTTTAATAAACATGCATTTAATACATACACAACTGTATTTTGTAAAACATGCCAGAATCGCATAAATAATGCAACTATTAAGTGTCAACTGAAGTGCTTTGTTTATCATGAAAACTTTTACTCTATAATATTTATTTTATAAACGACACTGACATTCTTTTTTTTTTTGGATGGAAAATCATCAAATAACTTCTTCCGCTCTGGGCGGAGGGTGTGTCAGACTCTTACTGTCTAAAACCCACCCGTATTCCTTCCTGTTGCCAGGGGCATCGGTGACCCTTTAGTACCTTCCCGCGACCCCAGCAGGATTCATTAAAGCTTGCTTATGTTTTTTTTTTTAAATAAATTTTTAGGTTTGTGTCAATGCAATCATATATTAAAAGTATAATAACTTTATGTCATGATCTACAGAGAACAATATTAGTTTAAAATTGTTTTTCAGTTAACTATTTTAGTTTAACATAAATTTAAAACAATGGTTTTCATCTCCAATATTAAGTATTTTACCTAAAAAAAATGTATGTCACATCACATCATACATAATACCGACAAAGACAACTATTTTGAGGAACTTAAAGGATTTTAAGCACATTCCTGTGTCTGCTGATAAGCTTCAGAAACACAATGTTATCAAACTAATGACACAATGCGTTACTGAAGTAACAAGCAATCATTATTGAGGGCCTTCAATACAAGTGTTGTTCTTCAAAACAATAAGTTTGTTATGTCAGCCCACAGATAGAAAGTTAGGAACAGTTGCACTAACTTTTGCATTGAACTTTCTAAAGTGCAGACTTATATATGCATAAACAAATGACTACATGGTGGGTACATACCTTGCGGAAGGCAAACAGTTCATTCTGAAGTTTCTGCCTCTCAGCAGAGGGCTGCTGGCCCTTGCCGCGTATGAACTTTAGCATTCTGCCGGCCTGCAACAGAACAAGCACTTAGCACTCTTCACACACGACACAACAAACAAACAGACAGACAACACACTACCCCCACCATTATAATTTCATGCTTAGACGCGCGAACAACCGAACACTAGTACACCGACCGGCATCGAAAAGCCGACTGAGTTTTGTAGGCTGTTAGCTCATACCCGCCGATACGGTCGCCTAGCCCCCGCAACGAGATAATAACACGAGCTTCACTTGGAATCGTAAGATAACCGGCTCCAAGATAACGCGATCGACAGCCGAATATTACGAAAAACACCAAATTTAAGCGTCTCTAACATAATTTCGAATTATGGCCACTGACCGCAGACAACGCCTGTCCGACAGGTTACACGTATAACAATAATACGATGTTTTGGGTAACATAGGAATGAGGGTATGAAGATAAATAAAGTTTACATACCCAAAGACGACAGTTTGAAGGGTTTTAGTGATAAAATCCAAAATTAGAGAGATGACAGGCAAGTCACAAACGGCGTCAGAAATACACACAAACATGAAAAAGCACTCACAAAACAAATTCATGAACGCACGCACGCACAACGCACCCACACTAACGTCATAAAGTGACGTGACTGGTTATAGGTGTTGCCACCAACTACATTCAATTACCCCATGGCGTGCTAATTGAATTACCATATTTTTTTTTAAGAATTTCAACACCTCTTTTTGTATAATAGAATATTCTGATTGCATTAGATACTAATGCTACTAATGTTATAAGTTGTAATTTTAATAATTATTCAATAGTCAATGCTTGTGAGCTTGATGCTTGATGTTGCTACTTAGTGTACTCTGAACTACAGACTACTGCTGCGTTGAGTAAATAATTATCAACAAAGTAGACCTTAAAATGCATGTAGCTTTTAACAGTAGAACAAATTATTTTAATAAAGAACTGCAATATTTCTCTTGTTTTTTTTACAGTTGCAACATTTGCTTGCTGTGCGTTCAAAAACGTGGGTCTAGGTGAATATAGTGATACAATTTTTTAAAGAATGCTATTATTTTTAAAGATTTTTGATGCACTGCTTCTTGAAGGAATGAATAAACATTCATAATGTTAACAATAATAAACGTTCACATCACAAACTATAATTGTTGTTATATTAAGCAATGTTTTTTAATCTTTGTTTTTGAATGATACTGCCACAGCCTATGTAATATTCTGTATTGCCAATTATTTAAAAACGAGAAAGGAGTTTTCCTATTTCCTATTTTATAGTATATTCCTTTTTGGGTTTTTAGGATATTTAAATTAATGATTAGCGAATAATTAAGCGTCTAGGCTATTGTGAGAAATGGAATGCGACAAATAAAACAAAGCGTTGAAGCGGTGTGATGTCATAAGTTTAATGAAAAGTGACATAGTGCTTTTATTTTTTACCAGGCGCTTTTACACAAAACACACGGAATAAATAAATCAATGTTTACTGTACAACACAGGTACTGTGGTGGCGGGACCAATTTGCATTTTTATACCACTCACACTTGCACAAATTGCAATTCTCACGGTGTGCGAACATCACAGCGTTTTATAACCAAACATTGTTGCAAAAAGCATAAAAATAACACTTGTTTAGTCAAACGCACCGAAGGCTGTTCTTCCAGAGATGTTACACTCATTTTATTTTCGTAATACAAAAGGAATCGAGGAGGTCTTTCTCGTCACGTGTACATGTACTACACTCAGTAGGTACTAGCAATCGATGGCAGCCGGCGTAATCCTCCCTATTTAGTCTTTGGTTACCACCCACTGCAAATATCGAGGGGTGGCTTTTTCTTTTTTTCCCGCAACGTATTGTAGCCTTTTGAGGGCTTCCATAGCAAGGTATAGTAAGTTAAGCTTAAATGATTAATGTGGATTTATAAATAAAGTCAGATATGTTATCGAATGAAGTAGATTTTACGTTGTATTTTGTAAAATACTTTTCGTATTTTAGAATCACGCTTTAAAATACAACGTACTCACTCCTATTTAAAAATCGCGGTTTAGCTATTCGCGGGAATTTCAAACCCAAGAATTTTATTTAGGAAAACTTGTGTCTTCTAAATACTTAGTATTAGGTAATAGGTCTAATAGTATAAAAAATGTCTATCTTAAATCACTGCATCACTGTTAACCATTATTTCGACGGAGTTTTCAATATGCAGATTTTACAAATTTATTCTGTTTCTATAGCATAATAGAGCCTCAAAAAAATAATTTAAAAAATGTGACACCTACGATTTTTGAGAAAAAGGGGGTCCGTCACAGTGGACTCCATCGAACACATGGATATTTACAAGCAAATTAACTTGTCCGCCCTGGTGGACTTTACTTACGACATTTACGAAAATGAAACGAGAGGAAAGGAATGAAAATTATGTTTTATTGGAATCTAATATTAGCCTTTTACGTGAAAATTTAAAAAAACAGTTGCGTGGAGCTTTTCCAGTCACAAAATATAGCCGCGTATTACATTTTAAACAATACACAGTTGTTTTCTTATTGCAATTCATACAACGACCTTCCTTCTTCGTAGATGAGAAGTGCCCCACATTATCAAATCGGGTATAATCAGGTGGTCTAGGCTTGCATACATGGCGGACACAAGTATCTTCAGTCCGTTGGTAGGTAGCAGCTCTGTTGTTATTCAATAAACCGTAGTATATTTCGTATCTGAAATCTTTGAGTCTCATAAAGTTGACAAGACCAGCTGTAGCACGTGCTTTTTGCTTTCTATAAAGAATCCAGGCATTATTAACACAAATGTCAATTAATTGAGAAAATATTGCTATATACCAGCGTTTAGTTCTGAACGGTGTCTTATACAACGATATCAGCATGTCAGCTAAGTCAACACCGCCCATATTTCGATTGTAATCCTTGACCATATTAGGACAATCAACATTACTCTTTGCTTAGCGTCCTTGCAGTATCTTTCTCGCTTTACGTCCTTTGTATGCAATCATCATCTCGTCGATACTGAAAGTCGAATTTGTATCTTCATGGGCGATACAGTCCCTACGTATCTTCTCTATAATGGGTCTATCTATCGGTATTTTCAAAATTATTATCAACGAAATGGATAAATCGTCGAATTTGCTCGTACCTTTTCAAAGGTATAACTTTTGCAATTTTATCATATCTGAACTTCATGCTCCAGTAATCTAAATAAGAGTCCAGAGGTGCAATACCCATCAGAATGTGTATTGCCAGAAAGTCACGCAACTCATTCTCTGTTAGCTGTATGGATCGGCCCGTCTTTTGGACTGAGTAAGCATTTGTTTCATTGACGATATCTGTTATTATACTCGTATATGGTGAGAAGAAAAAAAAAGAAGTATTGTAAAGGTGACAAAACTTCGGGGGCATTTTTAGTCATAACCGGATCTTCTATTTGAGCTTTGTGTAAAAAAGTTCCCTTTTTCCATTTGAAGTCAAGTGACAACTTTTGCAATTTCCTTGGCCTCTTTCTAGCTACAAAAGTGGTCGTTTGTCTTTTTCTAGTGACTGGGGATGGGGTATTCAAAGATGGTAAAGATGATATAGAGGGCAAGTTTTGAAAGTTTGGTTCTTGTGTAGGATCTGGTAAAATTTCTTGTAAAATAGGAGTCAGAGGAATATTGGATAAATCTGGGTCTTCGTCTATTTGAAACTGGTTTTCAGGTAGTACTTAAGGGAAATCATCCAAAAGATTCATGCGCTCTAAAGAGGAAGCTATTGATGGTGCAGGCGAGGAGGAGTTAAAACCTTGCAGCTCATCAAGCTTTGACTTGTCACTAGTTTCAGATGGTGCACGCGCTCTAGGTACAAGTGCTAATATTTTTTTGGTGCGTTCATGCAGATGACACTGTCAAAGATCAAAAGAAAAAAGCTAAGCAAACCACCACAAAAACAAAAACTATACCACGCGAATGTAAATTTGTACGTAATTATAGGTAATTTATAGATCTATGTATTTATTAGTTAATATTTATAAAAGTTAAGCGTATTATTATAAAAAAAAACCATTGATATTTATTAAAAAAACGAAATACTTTGAAGTGTTATGAAAGGCAAATACATATATCTATTTATCACTATGTTCTTGACAAAGTCCGCTGCCATGGACAAGTAAAACTTCGTGTGCATTGCCGTAGTTTCGATATGGTCCGGCGTGGCGGACAACTACTTAGTAGGTCTAGTTTTAGTAAATAAACTGCAATAACTATATAGTTTTGTTAGTAAATGCATATGTTATTTATATGGCAACGAATATCACGCCAAAAATGCAATCTAAAATAAGAAATAATATAAAAAATCATTTAAATACCTTGAATAAAGTTGAAGACTTCCGTGTCAACGCCATCTTGCTCGATAAATTACAGATGATAAGTTGCCACATCACAAATTTATTTTCCTCCCTTTCCTTTATGATGTTTTCTAACGTTTGGTTAAAATAAATTAAATATGAACTAAATTAAAATTGCAACAGTTTTTTTTTAAGTACTTGTCCTTCCTACCGGACTAATCCAAAATAAGGGCTAAAAGAGGATTGGCACAAAGGATACGACTCATATCTAAGAGTGGGCCGATACGTGGGTATCGGCCCACTTTTAGATATGAGTCGATATGAGATATGAGTCGCCTACCAGCTACATAAAAATGGTGGTTATAATGAAACGTACCTTTAAGTAGGTACGCGTCAAACTTAATAACGGCTCTGAAGTGCGCTACTCGCTGCGCAGTACCTCACCCCTCACCCCCGCTGACACATGAATTCGTTACTGCGCAGCGACTCGCCTCATGTTCTGAGCCGCCATAAAGTTTGAATCGGGCTGTAATTACTTTGTGGTCAAGAGTGTTTGTTGTTTTTACTTTTAAGGGCACCTGCACCCAAATTTCTGCAAATTGTGTCACCATCTTATTAAGCGATATAGGTAGCCAGTGGGGCTCGTGGCTAAGCAAAAACAGCCGCACGGGACGATCGATCAGGTTAAGCCACACCTGTGGTTCTTCCGTGGATGGGTGACCATCGTTACATACTGAGACCCCTCCGTGCTTCGGAAAGCACGCTGTCATTCATGGATCTTTAACAGTCGTTACGGGTCGTCAGAAGCCCGCGCGAAAAATCTGGCAATAAGGAGTCTCGTGTTACCTAGTCGCTAACTGGGTTGTGTAGGTCAGATAGGCAGTCGCTCCATGTGTACTAGTCCTGCTCCACAACCACAACCAATTGAATAATTATATAACATAACATCATGCCTAGTTTCCCCGAAGGGTTGGGCAGAGTTGTACCTGTAGTCCACCCACATTTCGCCAGTTATGTTTAAGTCCCATGAAATAGGGGGCGAGCCTATTGCCATCAACCGGGCACAAATCCAGACTCCAGGCTGCTACTGAGAATTTCCAGATAGAACAATTAACATTTGAAAATACTGTTGAAGCAGCTGAACATGGTAAGACTATCTTTGCATTGTACAAATTCAATCTACTTTGTATTGTATAATTGCATTGCACTGGTGTGAGTACTATGTATAATAGAGCTACCATTTACCGGTTAATATGTCATTGACTTGAATGGGCCCTGGCGGCTGAGAGTATGTCATGCTCACTCAGATGTCTGGCTGATGGTGGCGCGTGTATTGGATCATTTAGCTCCCTTCAAAATGGTTGAGCTGAATGGTGCTGATCCATGCGTCATGCTCGTGAACGGGCGCCGTCACTTGGGACTGGTCACCTTTTAGCTTCCTCGGCTTATTTATAATTATTTTATTTTGAATTTTTTTTTTTTTTGTTTATTTTGCTACTATGGACTATGGACACGTTTTTTATCGTCCTCACATTTAGTTACAAATTCAACATTATTTATACTAATCTTTATGTATCAGTATAATTTAAAATAGTGTCCATAGAACTCTATGGACTTCTTGCCCGTTCTTCACCATAGGTACCTACTACGCTTTGGAATGGGCAACTAGCTTCATTTTTCTAACTGACCGACTCCTTGACAATTCAAAAGTGCCTGTAAATGGTTTAATTGAAATAAATGCTTTGAGTTTGAGTTAAATACCGGTATTCGGCTACATCCGGTTAGACTGAAGCCAACCCTAACATAGTTCGGGAAAGGCTATTTTTATAGAATACTTGCGTTTAGCTCCTCTAGGCCGGAGGAACTAAACCATCGTATTTATTTAAATTAAGATTTTGTATGTTCAGGTTTTTGTTCTTGTATTGTATATGAAATGTGAATTCAGTTTAAACTTGAAAGTTATACTGTTTTTCTCTTCTTTTTTTTGATAGCTGTATTGTGCTGTTCTTTCTTTATAATCTGTTTTTAGAAGTGAAGACTTTTAAGGCTGTCAGTCTCACATACTATTTTTTCTTCAGTTTGTTTTAGTTGTAAGTCATCCATAATTAATAAATAAATAATTTTCATGGCAAGAAATCCTTCTTGTACGAGTCCGTCTGGCACTTGGCCACTTGAATATTTTTCCATTTTCTTCTTACGCAGTGCAGCGTGACCTCTGCGGGATAACTTTGGTTCATCCTCATAGGATGATTTTCATTTGAAAGCTTACAATGAAATGAAATGAAATGATTTTATTTCTGTAAGTAGGTTTGTACAAACACTTTTACACGTCAATCATATTTAGAATACTAGATGAGCTCGGCGTTTCCTATCTGACTACTCTGAGAAGAAAGGCCGAAACAAACTCAGAGGTCACAGTCTACTTTAAAGTCCAGACATAATCTTGGTCAGATCATGTGAAGACCATGTAGATTGAACAACACAGATTGAGTGGACCTATCCAGTCAGTGCACGCATTTGTCAGTAATCGTGCAGCTCAACTCAGAACTTAAGGAGCTCAACGATTCGACGAACAATACCAAAGAAAGGACATTTGGGTAGGCCGCCGATGACTCAAACTGACAGACCAAGTTTAAAACTAACTGAGAGAAAAAATAAAAACAATAATCCACATAGTCTCGCATTCACAATAATTAAAGAAATATATAATACTTCAAAAAGTAAATATTAATGTCATTGTGTATTATAAAAAATTCATCAATGTCACACTTAGTATAAAAATAGATTTAGTATAAAATTAGTTTATACTAATCGAGCTGTTTCTTACAGTGGTAACGAACCTAAAACCGATTGAAATCGATTCCTTGGTTCGGAAACCATTTGCGTAACAAAGATTTACCATCCGATGTACTTTAGTTTTCTCGTAATCTCGCTGTACAACAGAGAGCACCCTAACGCTACGGCTAAAATTGACGCAATAACGCGTAATACACTTCGCGCGCTCTCTGTTGTGCAGCGAAACGTCAACCGTGTGCGAGAGCGAGCGCGCACTGTAGTTCGCGTTATCGCGACAATGTAGCTGTAGCATTAGAAATAAGTACCTAAGTTAGAAGGTACGTATAACTTTGAAAAAGACACATTGGTGCTTGCTGGGTTTGAACTCGCAACTGGTGTAAGTTGGGGATCAATCGCCAAACCACCTTGAGCAAGCGTGGTGATTAATGCTCATACGAGGGTGGCACTGAAAGTTCTTAGAAAATCAAAAACTGAACAAACTAGCAAGTTATTAGTTTTATTATATCAAAATAGTGTCCATTTACATCAATACATCGCTGCATCCGATGGAACTACTGAGAAAAGCACTTTACCCACTCGTCCTTAGGAAGCAGTGGCTGCGTTTCAAAATGTCGTCGAAGAGACCCCTCTTCGACGGCATTTTGAAACGCAGGCACTGCTTCCTCGGCGTCCATAAAACGTTTTCCTCGAAGTTTTTCTTTTGTTTTCGGAAATAAATAAAAATCGCATGGTGCGAGGTCGGGGCTATAGGGCGGGTGACCCAGTAATTCCACGTCTGTCGTCGCCAAGTAGTCGATTGTTTGCTTGGCGGTCTGCGACGAGGCGTTGTCGTAGTGAAGGAGGATCCTACTGCGAGGTCGTTTCTCCCGAACTTTTTCCAAGAAAAGATTAGTGGCAAACAATTGTTAGTGTAGGTACTATTTTGCAGTAACTGTTTTTCGATCCTTTAAAACAATTGTTGCGTAATGACCTGTCCTTCTGACGAACGAGGCCACCATCTTTTTTCCCACGCTTCGACCTCTCATCACTTTAGTTGGCAACTTCTCGGCAGGAAACACCCAGACAGCAGACTGTGTCTTCGTTTCAGGATCATAACAATAAATCCAGCTTTCGTCACCCGTAAGTATGTCGGACACCTGCGCACTGCGTGCGTGGCTGCGCGACGCCGGTACACCAGGCACCGCAGGCTCCGTATCAAACCTCCGGATACGGAAGCCATTCAGGCGGAGCTGTACGAGGGGTACAGAGTGGCGAAGACCGCCCTCCAAGCGGAGATCCTGCGGGCCAGGGGTTTGGCCCGCGAGGAGTCGTTGGGGACTCTGGACAGGGACCCGTGGGGACGCCCGTACAAGGTGGTGCGGGATAAACTCCGCCCATGGGCTCCCCCGCTAACGCAGAGTCTCCGGCCCCAGCTTGTGGAGGACGTGATTAACGCTCTGTTCCCTTCGCGAGGGGAACACTCCTCCCCGCCTATGGCTCCGCCTACTGCGGTGCCTGATGCGGACCACACCGCCGACGACGACGACGATGCTCCGGAGGTGACCGAGGGAGAAATGAGAGCGGCGGTACGCAGGCTTAATGCCAAAAATACCGCCCCAGGACCCGACGGCTTACCTGGGAAGGCCTGGGTCCTGGCCTTGGAGGCTCTCGGGCCTCGACTTAGGGGGCTCCTAAGCGCATGCATGGAGAGGGGCCAGTTCCCGCTTCGCTGGAAGACGGGGAAACTGGTCCTCATAAAGAAGGCAGGGCGCCCTGCGGACTCTCCGTCCGCTTATCGGCCCATCGTGCTGCTCGACGAGGTGGGCAAGCTCTTTGAAAGAGTCATTGCAGACCGCCTCGTCGGCCAGCTGGTGCAGGTGGGGCCGGATTTGGCGGAGAGCCAGTTTGGTTTCCGCAGAGGGCGCTCTACGGTGGACGCCATCATGCGTGTGCGAGCCCTGACGACGGGGAATGCTGTTGCCCAGGGTGGGGTCGTCTTGGCGGTGTCTCTAGACGTCGCCAATGCCTTCAATACCCTGCCCTGGAGTTGCATCAGGGAGGCACTCCGGTATCACCGGATGCCGACCTACCTCTGTCGTGTGGTCGAGGCCTATTTGACGGACAGGGCCGTCATCTACCCCGGTCACCAGGGAGTGTGGAACCGGCAAGAGATGTCGTGCGGTGTCCCACAGGGATCGGTCCTGGGGCCGCATCTGTGGGACATCGGATACGACTGGGTGCTGCGCGCCGACCTCCCTAGCGGCGTCAGCGTAGTGTGCTACGCTGACGACACGTTGGTCCTGGCGCAGGGGAGGTCGCACCAGGCGGCGGCCGAATTAGTGGCACGCGGGGTTGCGACAAGCGTCGAAAGGATCCGGCAATTGGGACTCAAGGTGGCCCTGCACAAGTCCGAGGCCATGTGTTTTCATGGTCCTCGGAACGCGCCACCGCTGGGGTCCCAAATAACGGTAGGAGGGGTTTCTATCGGCGTCGAGTCGACGATGAAGTACCTGGGACTCGTCCTCGACAGCCGGTGGAACTTCGTGGAGCATTTCCGACGTTTGACTCCCAAACTGGAGCGGGCGGGCGCTGCATTGAAGCGGCTCCTGCCCAATCTAGGGGGTCCAAACGCCTCCTGCCGGAGGCTCTACGCGGAGGTCGTGCGGTCCATGGCCCTCTACGGGGCTCCTGTATGGGCGCGCTCTCTGGCGCTGCGGCCAGCCCGCCGGTTGAGCGCGGCCCAAAGGGTCATGGCCATCCGGATGGTCCGGGGATACCGCACGGTCTCCTGTGAGGCAGCGAGCCTCCTTGCCGGATTGCCGCCATGGGATCTGGAGGCAAAAGCCCTCGCGCACGTATGGGAGTGGCGCGAGGAGGCGAAACGCCGGGGCGTTAGTCCGCTGCCGCGAGAAATCGCGGCACAGCGGACGGAGCTCCGGCGGGATCTCATGGCGTCATGGAAAGTACGGTTGTCGCAACCCAGTGCTGGGCACGCCACGATTGCGGCGATAAGTCCCCTCTTTGAGGAGTGGCTGGAGAGGCGCCACGGCGTCCTCACCTTCCGCCTGACGCAGGTCCTCACCGGACACGGCAGCTTCGGGAGGTTCCTGTGTCGGATAAGGCGGGAGGAAACGTCCGGGTGTCACCACTGTGTGGATCGCCCGGAGGACACGGTGGAGCATACGGTGGAGGTCTGCCCGGCTTGGGCAGAGCACCGCCGTGTCCTCGTGGAGGCGATCGGCGGCAGAGACCTCTCGCGTCCGGCCCTGGTTCAGGCCATGGTACGGAGCGAGAGGGCATGGGCAGCCGTCACCTCCTTCTGCGAAGCCGTAATGCTCGCGAAGGAGGAGGCGGGACGGTTGAGGGAAAGGCACGTTTCGCGCCCTCTCGCCCCTAGCCGCCGCAGGAGACGCCCTGGGCGTCGGGAATCTCGGGCGGATTTCCAGCCACCGTAGGCGCGGGCTTGCGGACGGTGAGCAATGGGTAGCTCACCGTCCGGTAAGGACCAGGCCCGGGTCGACGGCGCGTCGTATTCCACGCGCGCCTCAAAGAGATGTCGTCAGCACAAAGTAGGGGTCCACTAGGGCCGATGCCTGCCGGGGTCGCGGGAAGGTACTTATGGGTCACCGAGGCCCCCGCAACACAGGCAACAGGAAGGAATACGGGTGGGTTTTAGTCAGTAAGAGTCTGACACACCCTTCCGCTCCGCCCAAAGCGGGAGAAGTTATTTGATGATTTCCCACCCTCAAAAAAAAAAAAAAAAGTATGTCGGACACAGCATTTGAGTCACCTCCGTTAAATCTTTGAACCATTTCACGACACAAATCAACACGACGGAGTTTTGGGCCTCTGTCAAATTATGAGGTATCCACCGGCCACAAAGCTTCTTGACCGCTAAATGTTCATGAAGGATTTTGAGCACTTGACTCATACCGATGCCTAAGCTTGTCCGAATCTGCTGATAAGTCACTCTTTTGTCAGTCTCTATCATACGCCGCACAAAACTGATGTTATCTTCAGTCGTCGCCATAGAAGCAGATCGTCGGTGAGATTAGTGCGACCACGTTTAAACTTATTAAACCAGTTGTAAACAGTGGCATGAGATGGGGCTTCATCGTGAAAAGCCAATCGAAGTCTATCATAACTTTCTTGTTGACTTAAATGACATTGAAAGTCATAAAAAAATCATTGTACGAAAATTTTCTCGCGTTAAATTCGTGCTGACGTAACACAGACAATTTTCAATTTGACGCCAAATCGTAAACAAATGACAAATGAATAAAATACATACACAACAATATTGGCAAAGAGTTCCATTTTCAAAATTTGAACTGTTTTTTTATTATATAGTTTACAAGTGGCCAGTTCTTAAAACTTTCAGTGTCGCCCTCATACCTTCTCTGTATGAGAAGAGGCATTTGCCCTGCAATAGGACAAAATAGGCCGGGTTCAGTAATTTACTGAATGACGTTGCGAGGGTGACTGTCCAAACCTTGCAGTCCGTTGTATGACTTTCGCCACCTGCGGGGTCTCCTTATTAATATACTCTATTATACCATTAATAACCCATTTGAAACAAAATACTTAGTCAGGGATTCATAACAAGCATATTTACATACCTACTGGGTATAAAATTAAGTCGCTATGGCTACGGTTTTGTCATGCTGTGCATTTGAATATTTTCGTCTACATTTCAAGTTGGTTCGTTCTTGACCATAATTAATTATTTATGAAGGACGTTAATCTAGCCAAAGGACAGACTAATAACAGAAACATGGGTTAAATTAGGAAGAAACAGCTATTCATTTTGTTAAATTAGTGTTGTCAGCCTAAAATGTGGTATGGTGGCCATTGTAGGTACAGTTAACCGCACATAGGTTGTAACAATTTGACATTGACAGCGCCTTTATGTTGCAGCAGTAAGTACGATTTTCTTAGTGCAAACTTATGTGCGGTTGAATATGCTCGGAGGAGGCGACCATTGGATAAGAAACCCTTTCTTTGTGATAAAATTATTTAATGAAATACTGCGATATCTCATCCTTATCCCAAATTAGTTAGGAACAGGCCCTATTGTCCACCAACGGTTATATTGGACCGTCTGGACGCCAGTCTATGAAGAATTGAGGACAATTTAGTACGCTTTGTTCGGTCGAAATGTCGCGACTTCCTAGACCCGTAGTACTTATATAGTAGTACGGTACGTAAAACTCCGGTAGTTGTAATAATGATATTTATCAAGAAATAGGTTACGCCCCTGTAACCTTGTGCTATGCCTGGGCCAAGGGCGGCGTAAGTTTATTTTCAGGGGGGTGTATCTTCAGCTCCACGAATCGAGCTCGATCATTTTTGCAGTTAACCTCGTTTATGTAAGTTATCGTTTGTCCATTCATAGTTACAAGGAGTAACTTTGTCTTCTTACGCAGGAAAGCTTAAAAATTAAGAGAATACGGAAGCAAGACCGAGCGAAGCGAGCTCGATAATTTTTGCATCCGCCTCGAATGGGAGAGATTTTATTTTGACCATTCATATAGAAAGGGGACTCAAAATCAAAAAAAATTAAATCAAAATATTTTTATTTCACATAAACCTACATGGGCACTTATGAAACGTCAGAAGCTAGGTGCACGGTTCCAATTGGTCGTTTCCTATGGAGAAGAGCCGGCAAGAAACTCCACGGTTACTCTTTTAAAAATAATTGGCTATTACAATGTTTTCAAATTACACAAATTAGGTATGGGAGAACAGTGTAGGCCTGTCGAGAAGTACTTAACAAAAAAAGAGAAAAGGAAACGGTCTAAAGAAAAAAAGATCTAGTCTATTAAGCCTACGTTCTCACATTCACAACGTACACAAGAATCCATGTAAAATAATATTAATAATATTAAGTCTGAAATATAAATTGTAGGTATATTATGTCAAATAGTGAAAATATAATGTCAAAAAAGTATGTCTAAAAAATAATAATAATAAACATCGTAATTTGGGAGCAGTTAATAGATATTTCCATAGTTATGCCGTTACTGATGTACCAGGGAAGCCACATGTGCAGAAGGAATTATTGCCAAACTTCCTTGTCTTCAACGTAGTCTTTAATCTTGTAATATGCGTTTTTGATAAGGACACGTTTGATGTGGGTTTATAACTTTCCATCGCTAAGTTCTGTAACTGACTTTGGCAACTTGTTATAAAAGCGGATACTGTTGATAACAAATGATTTGCTTGTTTTTGTTAATCTAAATTTGGGTATCACAATTTCATGTTTACTACGTGTATTTATATTATGGAAATCACTTCTTGTTTTGAAAAGACATAAGTGTGTCGATTTGTACAAATAAGATAGAGTAGGATGATAGATAGGATGCAAGAGCAAAGCAGGCTCGATAATATTAGCACCCAGCCTAGGGTCGATTTGCTTTTCGGAAATAAGAGTTTAGTACTTTGTCGACTATTGCACAGAAGCTTTAAAATTGAGAGGATCATTTTAGGATCTCGCCTCTAATAGATAAGGCGTTTTCGGATATTTTTATACCTAGTTCTGAATGTTTTTACGCCTTTATTTTATTTTGAAGCCAGGGAGGTGCAAGTGCACTCTCTTGCACCCCGCTCCCAGCGCCAATGGCTTGGGTATATATCGGTTCTTCCCATAGGCTTTTGTAACCGGTGCTGCTGTAAAAAGTTACATCTAGTAGGTAAGTAAGTAGGAAGGCTTCTGCCATCTTCCCTGTTTGGTGTTTCAGTTTGAGTAAAGGTTCGTGTGGTGATGCCGCAGGTATGGTATTAATTTGCAACGTATTCTCGCGTTGATTACTAAACCTGTGAAATAAATTCAATAAAGTGCCTAAACATGAAACGTTTGTGGAGTTAATTAAATCTTATATATTTTTTGTATTTAGGTAGGTATTTAGCTGTCTACGTACTCTCGCAGCTTTACTGTACCTAAATCATTTACATAAATAATGTATAGTAGGTATTAATTATGTAGAAATCACAAAATATTATAAAAAATAGTCCTCCCGCCGCGTCTGTCTGTCTGAAGTAGTCTGAACGCGATAAACTCAAAACTACCAAACGGATTTTCATACGGTTTTCACCGCTGAACGAAGTGATTCATGAAGAGGGCCGATTCACACCGAAACAGCAGAAGCCGGCAGCGATGCGACGAGGCCAGTGGAGCCGGCCGCTGAAGGATCGCGACGCCGCCGGCGGCCGCGCTCAGCCTCCCGATACCACGCGCCTAGTTTCCTCTTGACCATTTTAGTTTCTACACTCGCCCGTGGCGCCGCGAGCGTCCGCGCGTCGCCTCGGGGGCTGTACCGCTGACAAGACGCGCGTGGCTGCGAGGCCGCTCGCGGCCACGGATTGGAAGCTTTATTGGCTTGTACGTTATGGTAGTATGTTCCGTGGGATAATTTCTGACCTCCACGGGCAAAAGCTAGTACAATTATAATATTATGTAAGAAGTACTTACTTCTAAAAATAAAATTTAAACAACCAGGTTAAATAACCTGATTGTACCGGAGATTGCAGCTGTCGATAGACCTTTGTTTAGATTTCAAGTTTTAACAGACTGAGGACTGGCACAAGCAAAGAGAGGCTTATGCCCAGCAGTGGGTGAAGTCAGGCTGCCGATAATTAGTAGGTACTAACTTAGATACCAATCTAATGCCTATGACTTTATATTTGAATGCATATTATAATTATCTTCCCAGAAAAAAACAACTTCCATTTGGTGTAAATATTGTGAAGATTAAAACTGTACGTACCTATATGGATCTTCTTTAATTAATGTATGCGCTTCGGGAAGCATCGTCTAACTTCGGAAATAGGAATGCGCGATGTTGAGGGGGTTACCATCACCTCCTATAGCAGTATTATTTCAATATTACTTAGCGTGAGAAAGAGATGGAGCTATAAGTCCTGTATAGCTCCATCACTTTCCCACTGTGACACACAGATAGACGTTACAACCATAGAAGTACTTAAATCAATTTTGTATTTGTTAATTTTTTTATCAAGGTATGATTACATAATGATATATTAACAACTTTAGGTAAGCCTTTTTCTGCTGAAGGCAATCTGCGACAACAATTCTTAAAGGCTTCTACATACTGGCGCGACTTGTCGCGCGACGCGTCGCGACACAAAGGCACCGCTTGTAGCGCTACACGCGGTGTCTTTGTGTCGCGTCGCGTCGCGCGACAAGTCGCGCCAGTATGTAGGAGCCTTTATGTATGTCTCCGGTCTCTCTCTCTCTCTCTCTCGTGTTATTTTTTATAAAAAATATAAAAAAAAAATACTTCTAGCCTTATGTTCGTTGAAAAAAGATTATGTTTAAAAATTACCAATTATTTTTGCAATGTCATTGTTATAGAAGAAAACCGACTTTCCACCCATTTCAATACCCATATTTTTAAACGAAGTACACTCTCGTGCACGTTTCCCGAAGATACTAGAATTCTTATTGCAAATTAGATTGTACCAGATATGATCACGATCGCAGAAGACATTGTTTTAGATTTTCCATTCTATTGAAAACAGCCTCGTCTTGGGATTTCGAGAGCACTGGAGCAGAAAAAGGAAGCGAGTATTTGACTACGAAAGTCAGATGAGTTTTGGGTAGGTATTTATAGGGTTCAAACGGGCATCTCTTGACAGTTGCAAGGTTTGTCCTAACTTAAAGCTAATAACTCTATATATTTTATAGTCGTTATGCTGTTTTTACCATCGTCTAAAGAGTTTATTACGGACGGTTTATGTATATGTCGCAGTTATCTGGTGAAATTAGCCAGCTAATTGGACGCCCAGGCCATTTATTAAACGGCCGGCACCCAATTAAATAGCTTAAGGACAACTATACCTTTGACCAACCACGCACGCCGAAGTGGTAGCAGTAACTAAGCCAGGGCACTGCGATCAAATGGGTTAGGCTGGGTTAGAACTGTGACCAACCGCGCGCGAGCCGAGCGAGCTTAGCCAGGCAGCGGTGCCGCGGTAGTCGTCGACGAGCACTACTTATAACGGTTAGGCTGTTAACTAAACGGCTAATTAAGCTAGTTGGCTGCAACGTCGGTGCCGGCGTTTAATGAACGGCCTAGGCGTCCAATTAGCTGGCTAATTTAGATGGCTACCAGATGGCTGCGACATATAATTATATTATATTAATATGAAACTGACATATTATGAAGAAATCTCGATGTTTTTTCAAGTTGTAAAAACCGTGCGAGCAGGGACGGGTTGCGTAAAGCAATGTTTGTTTGTTTATAAACTAATTGCTATTACAACAAGGGCGTGTCGTTATTTTATTTAACTTTTATTAAAACATCTCAAATCAAATGAACTGTTTCGTTAAATTGGATCCGCAGTGGTAGCCCGGGAATTCAAATTTTCTTACGTTTTTGCCATTTGCAGGCCAGTGTCAGGTTGTATCTTGATCAAGATATGATTCGCGACCATAAAAAATGTGTATAATTTACAGAATTATAATTCCATAAAAACTTTTCCATAAGGCGTCCATAGGACACAATCTGATACAATGTGAAATCAGCCGCTCCGCGCTACGAGACGGAGCGCGGTGCAGTGTGGTAACCGCTTAAGGTTCGGGGTGGAGATTATGTTATCTACTATTTAAAAAACCTACGTTAATTGAGGAACCTTAAAAAGTTTTTGCAATTTTGCATGTGTTGTGGATGCAAGGAGCTTTCGCATAAAGCTTAGCTTCATGCAGTTCAACACGTACCTAATAATTATATACAGGGTCAAATTGAATAACTAAACGCGAATAAAAAAAAATCTAAAAAGATTTGAAGATTTTTTTTTTACGACAGTGTTGTTACTAAACTAAAAAAAACTGATTTTCTCAACTCATACTTCCAGAAGTATGAGTTGAGAAAATCAGTTTTTTTTTATCAAATTTTGTTATCGATACCCATCACGTCTGTGAAGTTTACACAATAAACACAAAACAAAATCTGATATTTCTTATTATTATTATATCTGATTTTAATGTGACTACAATATCGGTAGATGACCCAAAAAAAAAAAAACTCAACAAGTTAATTGCTTTTTTGTTTTATCATGTTTTAAGATATCGATACCCATGAAGTCTGCGGAGTTGCGCTAGCTCAATTTAATGTGACCCTGTATATGCACTTTCCCATCTATTTTCCGTAAACATTCCAGACTTTATCTGCCCTTATACTTTTATATTACCTACGTCAGTAATATAGCCATGAAAATACAGTGAAACCTGGTTAAGTTGGACCTGGATACTCGTAAGTGAGAAACCTCTATTATTGAGAGTTGCAATGAGGTCCCGGTTCTTTTTCATTAAATTACCTCTGTTAGTGGGACTTTTTGTACCTGGTTAAAAGAAATTGAATTCTAAGACTTTTTCGATGTTTACCTCTATAATTGAGACTCTGTAGCTCAATTACCTGTATAAGTGAGACAAATTAATCAGGTTTTAACACGTTTTGACATGTTTGTTTACATACATTTCGCGTCGTCTTTCGCGGATGCTTTGTTTGTTTGTCACTATCTCAGGTATGGATACATTATGTATGTACATTCATACCTACATTAAATTCATAACACCAAAAATACGCATTTTTATTAACATTTCCACCTCTAAAAATGGAATAACGGCACATTTCGACCTCTGTAAGCGGGGGCCTCTGTAAATGAGACAACTATAATTTTCTCTGCTTAATTGGAAAACTGGATTATTGGAAACCCTCAATAATTGGTACATTATGTCTTGGTCCCTTGAGATCCCAATTAACCAGGTTTCACTGGTATAATTCATTTGATTTTTTTTAATGATTTTTCAGATTTATTTTGAAAGTATGTAGGTACATCATTTAAAACAAACTTAAAATAATAATAATTATATGTACGATTATATAAAAAAGGAGGGCAAAATATCATATGGCGTCAAAAAAATCGTCCGCATCGCTGTCAACAGGAAAAGTGCCCAAAAGGCTGGCAGCATTACCACGTTGTATGGCAATGCTGATTCTTTGGCCAAAAAATCAGCATTGCAGCAATTAATTAATTTGATTAAATATCACTATTTCTTTAAAGCATGCAGATTCACACTCTTCCCCATCTCGGATATTATGTTTTTGTGTGCACGTGTTGCAGTGACAAATAAACCAATTTGAACACTAAAGATTATGTTTTTAGTCGCTTTGTTCACAGTTTACTTAATTGACTCGATTTAATCAAGAGATTGTCTCTTTAGATAGTGCTTCAATACTGTCTCGTTTCTATTGGCTCGAATATTATGGATAAGTATGGAGGTTATAATTGAATGTCAATCATTAATTGTATGGTGTCCATTGATTGCTCGAATCTCAATTGTCTGTGCTCTGGGCCATTTAAGTGGTCTCGGTGCGAAGGCTTTGTCTTATGGAGGGATCTTTGACGCATCGCTACACATATTATCAACATACCTACCATAATAATATGAACATGATTAAAAGTAGGTAAGTATTTGATAATAGACATCTCTACAATGTAAATTTTGTCCAATAATTCTTGCTAAATTCTGATGCTATTTTATCTCGCACTTGCTTAACTCCAATCGTCAATGATTAATTTCGACCTTAGATAAACTCCAAAAAAAAATGTTTGTTATTAAATAAGTGACTGAAAGATAATATATCTTCTTCTACTAGTCTAATATAAAAAATCAATATTTGCTTGTTCGTATTTTATGTTTTTTTATTAATCCAATTGCGATAAAACTTTGTCAACTTATTGGATACACCTGCGCAGAGGTAGACATAGTCTAGAAACTTCGCAGAAGCTAGTAATATATTTAATAAATATATTACTAACTTCTGTTCGTACTGGGCCCGCGTGGTGGATTACGGCCCACTCTCTCTCATAGAGAGGAGGCCTGTGTCCCAGCAGCGAGAACATTACAGGCTGATTGTGTGTGTTATAATACATACACAATTTTTAGAACGTTATTGCTTTCCACGCTTTGTTCTAAAATATTGAACAAAATGCCACTATCAGCAAGTCTGAGGCATAAAAACTGTTGGAGCAGCTGAACATTGTAAGACTATCTTTGCATTGCATAAATTCAATCTTTTTTGTATTGTATAATTGCATTGCACAGGTGTGAGTACCATGTATAATAGAGCTACCATTTACCGGTTAATATGTCATTGACTTGAATGGGCCCTAGCAGCTGAGAGTATGTCATTCTCACTCAGATGTCTCGCTGATGGTGGCGCGTGTGTTGGATCATTTAGCTCCCTTCAAAATGGTTGAGCTAAATGGTGCTGATCCATGCGTCATGCTCGTGAACGGGCGCCATTAGTTGGGACTGGTCACCTCTTAGCGTCCTCGGCTTATTTGTAATTATTTTATTTAGAAATTGTTTTTGTTTCTTTTTCTACTATGGACGCGTTTTTTTATTTTACATCGTCCTCACATTTAGTTATAATTTTAACATTATTTTTGTACTAATCTTTATGTGTCAATTTAATTTAAAAGAGTGTCCATGGAGTTTCTTGCCCGTTCTTCTCCATAGGTACCTACTACGCTTTGGAATGGGCAACTAGCTTCATATTTCTAACTGACCACCTCCTTGACAATTCAAAAGTGCCTGTAAATGGTTTAATTGAAATAAATGCTTTGAGTTTGAGTTTTGAGTTTGAGTTTATCATACCTTCCCAACTGATCGACGGCATACATTTTGCGGTCACAACCATACAGAGACATGTCAAATATACAATAACGTCACTGGCAGGGCAAAACTTTGAAAGCGAGGATCCCATTCATCTGTGTATAGTTTGCCAATTTTGCGTGGGCACAGTACGCTTTTTATACCGTACGATCGACGATCGTGTGACGACTACGTAGCAAATCAGTACCTACCTCGGGTCAAAGAGAGCGTGAGAGTCATTGGCGTCCATGACTATTACGTCCTGCGAGGCTTTAATCTTATTAATTGCTGTCCAACACTGGACGTGTTTTGACTGAAATGATGATGACGTGTCATCCTTCTGGAATTCAGCCTTTGACCTGAGTAATAATTTATGATGTATACTTTTCCCTTTCATATCATCATCACATCAACGGCTAGCTTGACCGTACATTGACAAGTCAACCCCAACATGAATAGCATAATCAGCCTAGGTTGTTGGTATGTTCTCACTGCTGAGACACAGGCCTCCTCTCTGTGAGAGGGAGTGGGCCGTAATCCACCACGCGGGCCCAGTGCGGGTTGGTAGATGTCACATGACTTCGAATTTTTGGTTCTTGGACATGCCGGTTTTCTCATGATGTTTTTCTTCATCGTTTTGAGAGCAATGGTGATGAAATAATTTACACAAAGTAAAGCGCCTATCAGGGTTTGATCCTACGACCTGCAAGTCGGTAAGTCGCGGTCGTTACCACTGGCTTACCACTGCTCCACAACATGAATGCTCAACAATTATTTCCAACATGAATGAACAAGCCGAGAAATTCTCCACGTTGTGAAGAATTTCTCGATCTAGAGGCGACAATATTAATCCGCGACAGAAAGAGTCGCCATGTTATTAAAATTTAACGTACAGCATCCTAATTGCGTAACACATTATATATCAATCACAATTGGAATGATTTTGAAGTATATTGCTTATCCATTGCTTTATAAGTTCGAAAAATGTGTCAGCTTAGCAACGTTAATAACGCGATTAATGTTGTTGAACTGTCAAAATGAAACCCATTGCTACTGATAATCATCAACTGCCTGCCTTTTCCCAACTATGTTGGAGTCGGCTTCCAGTCTAACCGGGTGGAGCTGAATACCATAGCTACTGATATTGTGCTACGTAAGATCCAAGAGTACCCCGCGGATCTCCAAGGAAAAGTATGCGCTTCGGAAATCATCGTCTATCTTCGGAAACACGCAAGCGCGATGTGAATAGATGTCATTCTAGTGAAGAGCTGTTACAACCATGGAAACGTGTCTATTTTGTATTATGTGTACCATGATTATAAAATAAAGATTACCAACTCAAAGCAACTTCAATAAACTTTTAAAAACTTTTGAGTAGTAATGACAATCTGCGATCGGAGTCTCTCTCGGAGAATCTGCGATAGGTAACCTAAAACAGAGAAAATTTCGTACAAACGCCGAATGATAGGTGCACTACTACAAAGCGCGGCAGGACAAAACTAAGTCTTTGCTTCTGTGAGGGGTTACTTCGTGCCACGACGTTCGTGCTAGTTCAGATACACGAAGATAACCGAAGCACATACATTTCCTGAATTAAATGTACCTACTCATTTGCGATGCAGAAAAAAATGAGTGTAATAATCACCCGTGGACATTACCCGTAGTATTAGATTAATGTTTTCCATGATTACGTACTTTAATATACTTCCCTAATCAAAGGATTTCTGCCCCGTTGTCTTTATTCTCACACACTTCTCAATACGACCAAAATCGTTCCCATAAATCGTCCCCGAATCGTACAGCTTAAAGGTCGTGTCTGGTTGTGGGCTGGCGGCCGTTGCCATGGTTACCCACATCGATTGACGCCGGGCGCATCTTGCACCGTGCACAACACGACCTAATAAGGCTTTGTCGGACTGGGAAGAGCGAATGAAGGGAGGTTTCCATTGCTCGGGTTATATGGCTATATGTATAGACTCTTATAGAATTGGGTACCGTTCGTCTGTTGAATGTGGCCGCTGGTAACATTTTAATCAAGTTGCGGTAGCATCATTTAGTAGATAGAATTAGTAGTTGGTGTTGAAAGCGTTTTTGGAAGATTTACAAAACAGGGTTTTTGATAGCTTGTTGTATTTAATTTGGTGTCACTTCAATCGTATGCGAAGCTTTTAGATTTTCTAGGAGAATTGATTTTTGTCATAGATTATATACTTACAGGTATTTGTAAAGTTTGTTCTGGTTTAACAGCCGCACGGTTCGATCGATTAGGTTAAGCTACGCTTGCCGCGGTTGGTTCGTGATGGGTGAATATCTTTACATACCAAAACCCCTCCGTATCTCGGAAAGCACGTTAAGCCGTTGGTCCCGGCTGTTACTTGCAGATCTTTGACGGTTGTTACGGGTCGTCAGAAGCCCGAAAGTCTGACAACCAGTCTTACCAAGGGGTATCGTGTTACCCAATAACTGGGTTGTGGAGGTCAGATAGGCAGTCGCTCCATGTATAAAAGACTGGTATTCACCTGCATCCGGTTAGACTGGATCTGTTGAGTTGGGAAAAGACACTGGCTAAAAGAAAGAAATAAAAATTCAATTATTTGGCACAGACTAAAAAGCACACAATATAATATACACCAGATTAAAAAAAAATCAAACAAAACGTGTAAAGTACGATGTAAGAAATTAGCAGGAAAGTGTGCCTCACCGCTGCGCCAAAAAGGTCCAGTTCAGCAAAAATGCCAGACAACTAGTGCCTGACGCTGGTTTTCAACTGGACCTGAAATGTGAGGTGACAGATGTAAATCAGACTAATGGTTAAGGTAAAGGCAGAAGGTACACAATAATATCAGTCAACAGAATCATCATATACACATCATAATGGCTTGAATACCACGATTATAATAACCCCCGTTGGGTCTTTTGCTTCTAATAGTTCTAACACATAGTGCACACAATAGATTTTTCATCATTTCAGCCGAAAGACGTCCCACTGCTAGATATAGGCCTCCCCCAAGCACCGTCACTTCGCCCGGCTCTGTGCTTCCCGCATCCAACGGATTCCAGCAGGCTTAGCCTGACGCTTTCTATTTCTATGAAGAATAGACACAGCTCTGTCTATACAAAGTGACATTTCGTTTCTTCGTTTTTGACATCGCAAGGTAGAAATCCTTCTACAATCTGTCATTTTGTCTTTCGTTTCTAACGATCTTTGTCTCGGTCTTTTTTTAAGTAGAAGGGTTTCTACGGTGGGATGTCAAAATGGAGAAACGAAATTTCGCTTTGTATAGAAAGAGCTGTGTCTATTCTTCGAAGAAATAGAAAGCGTCATGCTAAGCCCGCTGGAATTAAATTCACTTAATAGAGAATGGGCGCGTTCTCTATGCATTTTAACACCATACTGCGATCGCCAGCACGTCTGCCAAGCGTGACGATTATGGCAACTCCCGCCCCCCAAAAGACCATAGATACGGGATGCATAACGCTGAAGGACAGAGGAGTACGTACCTAGTTACCTACAATTATGCATGACTGCTGACAATTTAAGCAGACATGCAATCAGTGCCAAAGCACTCAGCCAAGCTTCGTTTGGCACAGAGTGTGTTAAATAAATTGTTGTACTTAATTTAAAAGAAAATTAAGTAAAAGCATTGCAAATGCTCTTCCGCGACCGCCCACAGCTAACCCCATTTCTTTTACACTGTTATCTTGATATTGTTTTAATACAAAGTATTAAAAAGTAGGGTAAAGCTATTATATGTTTTTTTTTTTTTTAGGAAAACGTATACTTTTACAATGTTTCTGATATAATAATAATTTTTATATTCAGTTTACAATTTTTCATATACCACCCGTTATAACATGATGAATTGTGTCATATAAGTACATTGTAGGTTAATACAGAGTTATAAGCCTCTGACACCCAAGCTAAGATTAAACTTGTGTTATGGGTGTCAGGGCTCTCAAGTTAACACCAGTAAGATAAAGCAAAAATTCGGAATTTCACAGTGTAGGATTATAGAGAGAAAATAAAGATTTTATGCAAAACTAAAATAAACTAATTATGAGAAAATCATTTGAAAAGTGTGTGGGTGTGGTGTGTGTGCATGTGTGTGTGTGTGTGTGTGTGTGTGTGTGTGTGTGTGTGTGTGTGTGTGTGTGTGTGTGTGTGTGTGCATGTGTGTGTGTTTGTTTGTTTGTTTTTACTTTTTATGTGTTGTGTAGTGTTATGTAGTGATATGTTGGAAGGAGGGTGTGTTCCAGGATGTGTCGGACGGGGTACTGTTTGCGTGAAAGGCGGTGTGGGTTAAATTTGCCCACACCGCCCTTTTTTTTTAGTGTGAGCACCTTGTATCTATCACATAATTAATTTATCTGCCATTGTTTCATTTTTAATTATATTTACCTATTGTAGTATATTAAATTTATTCAAGGTGCATCGTCTTTACATATAATTATGTAATTATTGTACCTATACAAAATATTGTAACATACTATTTTAAAAGAGTTGGTAACGGTGCAGTGTCTTGCCATACGAAACTACGAGTACCTTTTGGAAGGGGCGACTAGAATCAATTCTATTTTTTTGTCAATTTTGACGTTCAAAAGTGCCTTAGTACCTATGAAATAAATTATTTGACTTTGACTTTGACTATGAAATACGTTCTTACTGACTCGACCCCACTTTTCGATGAAATATCTTCATTTTGGGTAACTAACCGAAAAGGTGTAGCGAATATGTCAAATTTTGATTTAATATAACTGGATTGTGCAAAGGCATTTTTTTATTCAGCTTCCTCGAAGACACCGGTGTTGCCTTGTTGGAATTTAATTTCGTTGACTTGTGATCCTGTGGATGTTTTGAATAATTCGTTGAACGGAAATCTTATTTGGCCAAGCTTAAAATAATTATTAACCGAATATTGACCATAAGCATTGAATAATGAAGGTATTTTCGGTTGGTTCAATAGGGATTAGGTAGATAAATTTTTAGTAGTGTTAAGTGGGTCTTTATGTATTTAGAACTCTAGTCTAGGTACCTATTTAACTAATCTGAAAACGGCTAGTTACAATAAAATTTACTACATTTGATATTAGATATCGCATTAAGTTATTTTAGCCCAACAGTTAACTTTTCAGGATTTATTTTTCTGATTCAGCATTCCTACGTAACCAGCAGACATGGGCGTGTTCAAGTGTAACCATTAATTTAGTATCGCCTAGACCGGAGTTACCAGATGGCGGACCACGCGGTCCGAGTCCGGACCTATTTTGTGCGGACCTTAACAGTAAAATTTATAACTAAAACTTTATCTACAAGTAATAAAAAAAAATGAGTAATTTGGTTTAGCTTTGTACGCTTCAGAGTCAGACACATAGTTAAAAGTAAAAAACCGGCCAAGTGCATATAGTTAGGATGAATTTATCTCAAAAACAAACTTAACATTGTAATTGAAAAACATGTTCTCCAATACATCGGTAAAAGTCATTGTCAATTCTCGAACTACAAATGTAAGTTGGTCGACTATTACTCGTTAACTTGTAAAGCCTAAGCTGTGATAGTTTTCCTTTTAATTTCGTTATATATAATAGTGCCATAATTTTTTTCACAAATCCAAAAACAACCATTTAGCTGGCGGGGGAACACTTGACCCTAACAAAAAATAGCACTTTAAAGCTTAATAATACGCAAATAGATCCTTGAATCGAAAAATGCTTTACATAGACCCGTAATCTTTTTGAACGGCCTATCCGACGATACCCCACACCATGGGATAGACGAGAAAAAATATCATCCACGTGTTTTCTAGGGTACCCCGTAACCTAAAAAAAAATAATTACAACTTTTTATTTTGCCACTTTGTCGGCGTGATTAACATGTATATCCATGCCAAATTACAGCTTTCTAGTACTAACAGTCTCTGAGCTAAGCTGGGAACAGACAGACAGACAGACAGACGGACATGGCGAAACTATAAGGGTTCCTTGTTGACTATGGCACCCTAAAACACCTATTTATTTATTTAATTCCACACACAAAGAAAACAAAAAAAAAAACAAAATAAAATAAAAAAATATTTTTTTAACATTAATATTAATTACTTACCTACTTTGTTGTTTTTGTTCATTACATATATTTGTTTATTACTTTAAAAAAATATTCACCAAATCTTGGTTGCTAGTAAGATTCAGAAAAATCATTAATACATCTCTAGATAGTTAGATTTGGTCTCTAGGAACAAATCTCAAGAAAAGTTCTTATGAACAAATCTAACTTAGAGAGATCTATTAATTATTTTAATGATTATAATTCTGTAAATACATATTTGTTATGGTCACGAATCATATTTTGATCAAGATACCACCCGACACTGACCTGCAAATTAAAAAAAACGTAAGAAACTTTGAAATTCGCGGGCTACCACTGCGGAACCACCTTAAACTGCAAATTGCTGACGAAATAGATATCTATCTAGTCCCTTTTACAAATGTACATAACTAGGTCTTTGCCTACTCTACCATGGAAATCTATAAAATGCATACTTAGGTACCTAGTTTTCCAGGAATTTCCCATATGTGAGCCGCGATCGTTAAAAGTTTTCACGGCGACTAGTTATAGCCGTGGAAGTCACTCGCAGTAAAGAGTGAATAGTACCCAACGTTTTCAAGACGTTTGAGATGTTACGGTGAAGATTAAGGGTCATATAGACGCTGGAGTATTACCTATTATGTGGGGGCCGGAAAAGAGCTGATTGTCACTTGTTCAAAATCATTTGGTTATCCCAAATTATTTCGAACAAGTGACAATCAGCTCTTAATCTTTACCGTAACATCAACAAGCCGCTATTACACATCTTCATGACCTACAAGTAACTCAAAATAAAGCAATTAAAACTCTATTCAATTTCAATTACTTAACACCCCCAAAAGAACTTTACGCTAAAACTAAACTATTTAACCTACAAAAATTATACACATACCACACATGCATATTATACTAATTAAAAAAATTCTAACGAAATACACTCACAAATCACTTTCAAACGTAAAACATACCACTACTACGCTAGGAATAGAGATAGTATAGAACTACCTTCAGTAAGAACTTTATACGGAAGAAGAACTATTCAGTTTGAGGGAGTGCAGATGTATAATAACTTACCAAAAGACATAAGGGATTCTTCATCGATTAATATATTTAAAAATAGGTTAAAGTTGTATTTGGCCAACTAACAATAATATAACACTACCTACATTTTGTACTCGATTGTTCGAACGACAAATAATTTGCTATTTATGTTTTTTTTTTATGCTAAGTTTCTCATATTTAAGTGAACTTTGTATGTTCTTTTGAGAAATAAATTTCTTTAAACCGAACATCTCAAACGTTTCGGTTGATTTTAGTCGAATGAGTCACAGAAAAGATCTCTAATGTTAAGTATCCATGGATTTAATTCGCCCTGAATCGAAATAGCTGGCATTCATGGGGGAACCTTTGCCCAGCAGTAAGATGATGCAGGCTGACAGTGACCAGAAACTAGGTGGGTGGGTAACTGGGAAGTTCCATTTAGGAATGCGTTTATTTTGTAAAACCCAAAACATGCCATGTGTGTGTATACTCATGTTTTGGACAAAATTAAATGATCTTAGTGAGCAGTGGCGGTCCAGTGGTAACGGCCGTGACTTACGAGTTGTAGGTCGTAGGTTCGAACCCAGACAGGCTATTTAGTTTGTGTAAATTATTCCATCACCTGCTCTCGAAACGGTGAAGGTCAACATCGTGAGGAAACCGGCATGTCTTTTTTTTCTGTGGGAATTTATCAAATAACTTCTCCCGCTCTGGGCAGAATGGGAGGGTGAGTCAGACTCATATTGACTAAAACCCACCCGTGTTCCTTCCGTTGCCTGTGTTGCCAGAGGCCACGGTATCCCTTTTGGACTTTCCCACGACCCCGGCAGAACTGGCATGTCCTAGAACCAAAAATTCATATGACATCTACCAACCCGCACTGGGCCCGCGTGGTGTATTACGGCCCACTCCCTCTTACCGAGAGGAGGACTGTGTCCCAGCAGTGGGAACATTATAGGCTGATTATGAAATGATCTTATGTAATCTTATCTATTCAATACAATTTCCATCAAAAGTCAGTAAAAATGCATCAGTGTACAGAACGTGGTCTGCATGGTCTGAACTTAAAGAATACGCTACCTATTCCCTGCTATCTCTACAAATACAATACCTACATTGTATCTTTATATTTCCAGATATATTTAAATGTACAATACGGAGTGGAGAAACGAAATAAATATTATTTGCATATCCCTTGGGCTGTTCTGATGCCGTTGCAGACGCACCGACGCCTGCATATGCTTTGGTGTACTCTTCATTGTTGAACACAGGTATACCTAAATATTATGTGAAAGGAATATATTATTATGTGGGTTCCGTAGTCAACAAAGAACCCTTATAGTTTCGCCATAGACCCTTATAGTTTAGAGACTCTTAGTACTAGAACGCTGTAATTTGACGGGTATACATGTTAACCATGCCGATAAAGTCGTAAAATAAAATCTTGAATAATATTTTTATTAAGGTACCTCCCTTACACGTAAAATGGGGATGATATTTTTTCCTCATCTATGGCCTATAGGCCGTTCAAAAATATTGCGGGTCTGTGAAAACCATTTTTCGATTCAGGGAACCGTTTGCGTTATATGAGTCAAGTGTCTTCCCCTGCCACCTAAATGCTTGTTTTTGAAAAAATCATGGCAGTGGTAGGTATACTCGTAGCTATATATCAAAGTTAAAAAAAAAAAAACTATCACAGCTAAGTAGGCTTTACAAGTTAACGAGTAATAGTCGACCAACTTACATTTTCAGTTGGAGAATTGACCGTGACGTATCGATGTATCGGCTAACATGTTTTTCAACTACAATGTTAAGTTTGTTTTTGACATAAATTCATTTTTACTACGGAACCCTTCGTTATGAGTGGTTCGACACGCACTTGGCCGGTTTTTATTCATATTTTAAGACAGTTTTGGCTCTTTGTACCACCTTCGGATAGACACATACTCGTACCTACACATGAACTCACGGCTTTTTCCCATGGGGAAAGTTAGAAACTGCACACCGCCGTGCTACGATCCTTACACACTCCTTTTGCTTAATTTACGTACACGTTTACCTCCAGATCAGTTCTGGGAAATTATTCCGGTAAATAGTGCCTATCTGAATACGTTAACAGGCCCTTCTTTATCTTTACATAAAATTTTTTTTTTATTTATTTATACTTTATTGTACACCAGATTACACATTACAAAACTAAAAAAAATATACACTACAAAATATATATAATAATTATATAATATATATGGAGAAATATATAATGTGTCATTAACATAACATCATCATCTCCTGCCTAGCCTTGTCCCAACTATGTTGTGGTCGGCTGCCAGTCTAACCGGTCCGTATTTTGCATATTTTCATTAGTATAACATGAAAATGTAATTCATTTTGGGCCCGACGACATTAATAGGATTTCTTCAAACGACAGCGTCGATACCTCAACTAATCTTTACCTTTTATGAGCAACTTTAGTCATGATATCTCTCGATTAGTAAAAATTTGTTACAAATGGTCGATTTTTCTACTTTTGTATTGTTATATTAAGTGGCGGCAAAAGATTTTTTGAAACCGAGATACATAATTTTATATTTAAAGTTGCTCTCGGACAGTAAAGATGCCGCAGTTGGCTGTACGGGAGATGTTTTACTTGGTCCTATTTCTTAATAAAACACATGATACAAATAAATACAGTGTGTGTTCCCATTAACAATTCAAAACAATACGAAAGCTTCCACGGGTAGTAAAATACACGTAAATTAAGTGCCTCTAAGGCTGGCAACCCCGATAGCATACGAATTAGTTGCCAAACGCAAAATAATGATTGCAAAGTTCTCGAGGTATGAAATAAAGCGGTCCTATGTTCAGCCTGACCCGGAACCCGTAACTTTACGGGGCAGAGGGGGGGGGGGGGGGGGGAGGGGAATAACCCCCCAGAACTTTAAGCATTCACCTCGGGTCTTTGTGACCGGACTTTTGATCCGCTACCGGTTTTAACTATGCTTTTTGTGGAGCTATTGTGTGCATATTAAAAGGTTTTTGTATAGCTTTCCTTGTCTCTGTATATTTCGTTACTTGTTGCGTAGATACTTATATGGAATGGCCGCTGTAATGGTGAATATATTTGAGGAAGTGCCAGTTTATGCCAAATGTGGCGGTTTTCATTGCTGTTGGAGGGATGTATTACCCGATAATAAAAACATTATCGTTTAACAAATGTTTAGTTCTCAGTTACAAGTTTCGCATAGTAACAGTAGCCATGGATTTGTGATAAATGATAAGGTCCGGGCAGTGGCCGACTAAGCCTGTCGGGGCGGGGTGGCAAAGCAAAATGAGCCCCTCCCCGGTCTTCTCAGTTTATGTAGGTATTTCTTGTAACATTTTGCAAAAGAATAAGATTACAAACGAAAAAAAAAAACAACTTTACCGCGCGTTGTTATAATCTACTCGTACCATGGGCCTCGGAACCGCCAGGATTGTTGTTTTTTTAGGGTGGTGCATTTTCATCTCTTCAATAGGCTATTTACGAAGAGCAAGAATGTAGGATGCGAGAGTGAGCGAGGCGAGCTCAATTTTTTTCTGTCTTTCATAACGACCGTTTCAGTGGTTTGGGCTCTAAAAGGTAACAAACAGACAATTTACTTTCGCATTTATAATACCAACACTAGCTGTTGCCCGCGACTTCGTTTTTGACCCAGGAGTAAAAGTAGGTAGCCTATGTCCTTTTCCAGGTCATGGTCATGACGGTGGTGGTGGTGGTCATGTAGCAAGTTTGTTCAAATTCGTTTAGCCGTTTTAGAGTGAAAACTTAACAAACAAACAAACAAAAAACCAAACAAACTCACTTTCGCATTTATAATGCTGCGTTTTGTGGTTTCGCCCGCGTAAGTGTCGATTCCGTGGGAATATCGGGATAAAAGTATTATATCTCTTAATTCAGGTCATGGTCTACCCATGTGCCAAATTTCATCTCAATCCGTTCAGCCATTTTAGCGTGAAAGCGTAAAAAAACAAATAAAGAAACAAACTCACTTTCGCATTTGTAATATTAGTTAGGGTATAATATAATATATTATATGTACATATATGTCGCAATCGGGTCGTATCTGGGACGCCAGCGCCATCCGGTGGCGCTCGATGGAGTTAGTGGGGCGCGCCGCGCCAGCGAGTCGTGGCTCTTTTCGGTCACTTCTCGGTGGGCGAGCGGCGCGTGCAGTGGTCCCACTGAACCATCGCGCGTTCTGCGATACGTACCTACTTTGCTATACATGCCTACCTATTTACTACGTTGAAACTGTTGGATCGGAATTATAATCTGATTGATACGAGTCTGTTTTCTTCATCCGACACTACCCACCAACGCCCACAGTTAAGAAGACTAAAGATGAGTTCTAATAATGATGGAGAAGGTCCTCCTCCGTCATATATATATTATATATTTATATTTCTTGTATATACGTATAGTTTGTAGAGAGATAATATTCATGAATAATGACTAATTATTCATGAATATTATCTCTCGTCTCGCCTTAAGTCGTAAGTACCTATAGCTATGTATTCTGTTGCCACCAAATTACTCGATTGAAGGCACCAATACATATGTAGCTGTAGTTATAGACATCGCAAGGAATGTTCGGCATCCCATGTATGCGCTTAGTGCTGGCATTTCGTAGCGAAAGTGATATCGATATTACCGTATCTTATAATAGTATCCATGTGGAATGTGCACACCTTTAGTACTGAATCGTCATAGCAAGATGTTGAAGGCAACATCTGGCTATGACGATTCACACAAAAGAAAAAGAACATTGGTTTAATCTTTTAAACTAAAGAGTTTAAAAGATTAAACCAATGGTCGTTTTCTTCTCACACTGTTACACAAGGAGCCATTGCAGTAGTAGCCATGTTAAGCAAGGTAGTATAATCAGCCTAGTCAGTATAGTCACCTCCTTCTGCGAAGCAGTAATGCTCGCGAAGGAAGAGGCGGGACGGTTGAGGGAAAGGCATGTTTCGCGCCCTCTCGCCCCTAGGCGCCGCAGGAGACGCCCTGGGCGTCGGGAATCCCGGGCGGATTTCCGGCCACCGTAGGCGTGGGCTTGCGGTCGGTGAGCAATGGGTAACTCACCGTCCGGTAAGGACCAGGCCCGGGTCGACGGCGCGTTGTATTCCACGCGCGCCTCAAAGAAATGTCGTCAGCACAAATGTAGGGGTCCACTAGGGCCGATGCCTGCCGGGGTCGCGGGAAGGTACTTATGGGTCACCGAGACCCCTGCAACACAGGCAACGGAAGGAATACGGGTGGGTTTTAGTCAGTAAGAGTTTGACACACCCTCCCGCTCCGCCCAGAGCGGGAGAAGTTATTTGATGATTTCCCAACAAAAAAAAAAATGTTATTACTCGTAAGTCGCGGGCGTTACCACTGGCCAGCACTGTTCAAGCAAGGTAGCAGTTTGGTTGATTGATAATGTGCGGGACGTAAGTTCGCAGCGGCTATTTCAATAAATAAAAATAAAATAAAATAAAAACTTTTTATTTCAGACTTCTTTAAAATCCATAGTGTTGTTGCGGCTCATGCCTCTATAGTGTTAGTAAAATAGAACTTAAATGGTAGTGTTAGTAGTAAAAACAGCGTTATTTTTTAATATGGGTACTAACCCAATGCTGAATGTAGTGCGAGTCCACCCTTATCCGCTATAACAGCCAGAATGCTGTTGGTGCTGCGCGCAGCCTGCAGAGCGCCGCGGCGCATCGCTTGCGAAGCACGACATGAAAACCGTCAACGTGCGCATCCGCGAACATGCCCGACGCACTGCACCAGCGCGGCAGCCCCAACAGCGCCCTGAACGCATTGTTATATGGGACTCGCAGAGCTCTGAAGGATCTTTGCGCATACTGAGCCTACAGGCAGCATGGTTATAGTGAAGTACAGTGCGCTCTAAAAAGTGTTAATTTGACTTGAGCATTAAATTGCTTAAACCTGTGGGCAATCATATTCGCTCTGACCGACAGCGCCCTACGTTCCCTGTCCATGTCCTCATCATCACGAAGATTTTCAGTGACTATGTGCCCAAGATATTTAAAGCAAGTGACCTCTTTCTTTGGAGTTCCATTCAAGAAAACTGGCGGGACCTGATCTGGTGATTTTGTACTTGCCTCAAAATATCATGAGCTCACTTTTTGTGGCATTATATTTCAGACTATGGCTGGTCGCATACTTCTCACACACATTTACCGATGCCCTAAGTCCTCCGATTGTTGGGCTCAGCAGCACCATGTCGTCTGCGTAACTTAAATTATTGACACAGATGTTATCTATGTGACAACCGACATGCATGCTGCTAAGCTCAACAATCAGCGCATTTACATATAAATTGAACAAAATTAGTGACGACAATCCACCCTGTCTTAGACCACACTGTAGTACATATGGATCTGATAAAGTGCCCGCCCATCTTACATAGTTTACTTGAGTCTGATACCATTTAAGATACTTAATATCTCTCCCGGTAATTTAGTTATTTTAAGTTTATCCCAGAGATTTTCATAATTTACAAGATCAAACGCTTTAGAGAGATCTAAAAGGCATGCATAAATGGGCGTTTCCTGCTGGTGTAATACTCGACAGTGTGTTTAGGGCTCAGTATTGCGCTCTCAGTAGAAAGTTCAGCGCGGAAGCCAAACTGAGCATCATGTAGATTAATAAACTTTGTTAACTGAGCCTCAATCACACTGCCTCAGTCGTGTCCAGGTGATTTCCCCTCTTTCATATTTTTTAAAACATTTCTAATATCTTTGGCACTCACCCTTGTTCTGATGGTTTCACACATGGGGTCAGCGTCCAGCCTCCACTCGGGAGCCCCTAATGGGGATTCCGATAAAGATCACTTTACCGCGGAATCCCCATTAGGGGCTCCCGTGTGAAGGCTGGACGCTGACCCCGTGTGTGAAACCATTAGAACAAGGGTGAGTGCGTGCTCTTGGTGTTGACACCATTTAAGCTTAGCTTTAAAAAAAAATCTGCTCCAACACATCGCTGCATGAATAGAACCTATTTTCGGTTTCCCATACTGTAACCATTTTTGATAATCATGCCTGGCCACCCTATGAGCTTCCGCAACATGCTTATTCCATCCCATAACCTGTTTTTTCGTAGCACTCGTAGCGACCCTATAGCTGGAGGGCCACGCTGCACTAGTTACTATAATGTAGTCTATGAAACAAAAAAAAAATAGCTTTATTAGCGGCTGTCGCTGAAAACCAGCGCTGGGGCTCCGTCTCGCATAGGGTCGCAGCATTATGCTGAGCGATGGCCGTTTTGCGTGGATGTGATGCATATTTTACCCCACTAGTTATTTCATATTTTCTTTTTTCTATTAGTAAGTACACTTCACAGGTATACTGTACGTATGATTCCATATAAGTAATTGTGCAAAAATCATCTTGTTTCAAATCTTAAAGTCATTCATTCACTGACAGATAATGCACAACCACAACCAGAAGCATGACATTTTGCCATAACGAAAGTGATAAGGTAGGTAGATAAGGAAGGATTAAAAAAAAATCCTTTATAGGGAATAATACACCGCTGAATTTACTAAAAGGAGACTTGTGCCCTTTGGCGTTGAGACCCTCGGTCCATGGGGTCCACGTTCGCATAAGTTATTTGCGGAAATCGCGAAACGTCTAGTTGATGTAACTGGTGACCGAAAAGCTGGCGGCGTTTTCGCGCAACGCATCAGCATTGCAATTCAGCGAGGAAATGCCGCCAGCATCCTCGGTACAATGCCTCGAGGGCCTTTTTTAGGTTTCACTTAGTTTTAATTTAATTTAGTTAATGTTAATAACCATCTTGTAATTTGATTATGTAAATAAAGTAATTGTCTAAAGGAGTCGGAAAGGTATAGTTTGCCCTCAAAAAAGTACAAAACATGCTTTCACAGTCAAATTTTATATGTACCTCGGACCGCTACTCTTCAGGCTAAATAAAAATAAAACATCTACTCCTCAAATAATTGTAACTGCAAGAAAATCCTTGAGGAAACTCTTCAAACTATGTCCTATGAAGATACAGAGAAGTTATTACTAGTAAATATTGTTCGTATTATTGCTTTTTTTGTTTTTTAACTAGTTCGATAGTTTTTTTTAAGATACTATGTTTATATTCACCTTTGTACATATGTACCAATAAGATTAATATGATAATTATGTGATTATTTAATCAATTAATGTTACCTCCAATCGCCTGAAACACAGGATTACCTAGTTTAGGCACAAATCATGGGTGAACTTGATATAGATTTAAGAAAAACTGTATTTAACGTTATACCTTATATTTTTTAAATAATTTTATTATTGTTTTAAATTATCTTTTATTTTGTATTTTTATTTTTATTAATAGGGATGAAAGTTTGTATGGCAGTAAGTCATTGTCGATGGGAAATCCCATCTAAATTGGCATTTTTCCTTATTTACAAGCCTTGTGGGCTTGTAAATAAAGAAAATGTCAATTTGGACACAACATTACGTACCCAAAACTCTTCTCACCACCAGAGCAAAACCGTCACCAACTCCACTTAAACACAGAACGCTGCGCAGTACAATCAAAAGCGAACGACAGTTACAAAACTCCATAATTGTCTCAAGACGTCCCGAAGCAGTCGTCATCAATCCATTAGGCACAAGTGTTTGCTCTGCAGACGACAATTTGACTATTATGTGAGTGAATGAGAAACTACTGGGACAGTGTGCGCTGAAGCGAATGATTCGGGAGCACTCTCGTTAACGACACTATTGTCGGAATGTGCAAGTTTTAAGGTGAGGACTGCAGGGTCAGCTTAGCTTCCGTTCTTGGGATACGAGTACGACTTGTGAAATATACTTACCTACGCTTTATTTTTGGATGAGTCACCTAGCTTATTCGTGTTTGGAATTAAAATGTTATGAGCTTTCAGCATGCGGACGGGCAGGGTCGTTGTGACAACTCTTGGGAAAGCCTTTGTCCAGCTGAAATATTGATGGCAATGACGGCCTTTCTGTCGTTATAATCTTATGTGGTCTATTATTGATATCATGGTGGATATTATTGATGAAATTACTGCAATTTTTACATCTTCTAAACATAGGGATATCCTAAAAGAGGGCATTATACCTCTCACAGTTTATCACTCCAGGCAAGGTGGATTCGAGACCGCAAAGCAAGCCATAACATTAAATTGCAACCCTGCCTCTGACGTTAAAACGCACTGTGAAATGCACCGACCATTTTGTAGATAACTTTTGCATTTACAGTCAAGTTAGGTTTGTAGGTTTAAACACTTAGATGAAATAATTCCTACCTACCTAAGTACTTCCAAACTTGAAAGAAAATAAAAGGCGAATAAATTTTATTTGGCACAGTAAAAGAACACTTGCAGAATGTAAGTGTTTTGCTTCGTAGTATGACGTCATGATATTATTATTCATGCACATGCCACAAACACAAAATTCCCAGAATTAATTGCGAAACAAGCATGAATCATCTCGATTCAGCTTCCATAAGAACTCATTTCAAAGCGTTGCTCCACTGTTCTACCTCCAATAAACTATAAACCAAGTTTTAGCACAAAACGACCATCTTCCTGTCTTTATTGTCCACTATCTAAAATTCTGACTAGATTTACGAGCACTAGAAGTCTAGGCATGTGGTTTTATGTCGTTCTGAGTTAGAACAATTGGAACAAGTTGGGGTACGGTCGAGCTTTTGTTTGTGTTCTCTCACTAGCTGTTGCCCGCGGTTCCACTCGCATGCTAGGAAAATTCCTACATGTACTAGGATAAAAATTAGCCTTTATTTTAAAACAGAGCACTCTACATTTGTGCAAAATCTCATCTAAATACGTTCAGCCGTTAAAGCGTGATTGAGTTACAAACATACCTAAAAACATTCAAGTTTTAAATATTAGCAGACTTAGAGTGTGACATGGTTTAGTCTGGGTTGTGCCCTGAGGCTTTCAGGCACTGTGGTTGGAGTTAAGCTTTTTGGCTGTACACTTGATAGAAGCGTGGGACGATCAAATTGAATTCGGAGTTTGTCTTGTTTTCTCTAAATGGAAGCACGTACTATGTGTTAGTTCAACATTGTAACTGGCCTAATTATATTATTTTCATACTTCAAAGGTTCTTTTTTCATATTGATAATAAAATTTAAGTACAACAAAATACAACACATTTAAGTAAAAATCTTTTTAAAAACAAGCTTGTATTGAACTAAAAAGTACTAAATAAAAACGTACGTTATACTTTTTAGCATTAGAATTTGATGTAGGTAATATCTGTTCTATCACCTTTAGGTACTTGTAAGTTACTTGTCAAGATAAATCCAAGGAATCCAACACAACAGCGGTATCTTTGAAAGTTAAGATGTTCCTGTGGCCACCTGCTGGCAGTATCATTAGACCCTGGACTACACCTTTTTTGTTTTTGGGTGGGAAATCATCAAATAACTTCTTCCGCTCTGGGCGGAGCGGGAGGGTGTGTCAGACTCTTACTGACTAAAACCCACCCGTATTCCTGCCGTTGCCAGTCTTGCCAGGGGCCTCGGTAACCCTTTCGTACCTTCCCGCGACCCCGGCAGGCATCGGCCCTAGTGGGCCCCTACTCTTGTGCTGACGACATCTCTTTGAGGCGCACGTGGAATACAACGCGCCGTCGACCCAAGCCTGGTCCTTACCGGACGTTGAGCTACCCATTGCTCACCGTCCGCAAAACCGCGCCTACGGTAGCCGGAAATCCGCCCGGGATTCCCGACGCCCAGGTCGTCTCCTGCGGCGGCTAGGGGCGAGAGGGCGCGAAATTTGCCTCTCCCTCAACCATCCCGCCTCCTCCTTCGCAAGCATTACTGCTTCGCAGAAGGAGTTGACGGCTGCCCATGCCCTCTCGCTCCGTACGATGGCTTCAACCAGGGCCGGTCGCGAGAGATGTCTGCCGCCGATCGCCTTCACGAAGACATGGCGGTGCTCTGCCCAAGCCGGGCAGACCTCCACCGTATGGACTACACCTTGGGTTATAGTTTTTGTCAAGACATAACTAATGAGCCCAAACACTTCAGGACTATCTTAATTAGTTGAGGAGTCCCTGTGGTCACATACTCCACCGTCACTCTAGACTTTAACCAGGGCCATTTAGATTTGTCAAGACAAATCAACCAATCAATAGCCGAAAGACAACGAGGCTATCTCGTTTCTGTGAAGAGTTACTATGGCGTGCTTCCAGTTCCATCATCAGGTCCTGGACTACACCTTGGGCTACCGTACCTACACATCAAGACTTATCCAAATAGCCAGAAGACAACGGGGCTATCTTGTTTAGTCCCTATAGACACCATCTGGTTACATCATTAGATCATAGACTACACCTTGGGCTAACGTACCAACTTGTCAAAACAAATCCAAATGGCCGAAGAAAAACCTTCCAGATCCACCATTAAGCCCTGGATTTGGGCTATAGTACTTGGCAAGACAAACCCAACGACCGCAAACACAAGAGAGCTATCTTGTTTAGTTGAGGAGTTCCTATGGCCACCTTCCAACTTCATCATCAGACCCTGGACAGCACCCAATATAAAAGCACTTGACAATACATACATATCCAATTAGTAGAGGTAGCCCCACCACGAGTATTATCAATTACTTACTGGGGATATCTCATTTATAATTATTCATGTAACTGATTTGGGACAAATAAACATTTTCAATTTCATTTTCATTTTCAATGAGTCCAAGCACAATGATGCTAACTTTGGTTGAGGAGTTTCTATAGCCACCTTCCGGCTCCATTATCAGACCCGGAACACCATTTTATGTAATAGCACTTGTCAATACATATCCACTGAAACTTAACACGACGGGGTTACCTGGTGTAATTGAAATTTTCGTGACTGTACTGTGGACGGTTGAGGAGTTCTCTTGTCGGAAGCCAACCCTGGATGCAGTAACCAGGTCATAGTGGACTTTAGAACGGAATATCATAATTAAATGCGTATATAAAATTTCGTGTACCGTCGAGGAGTTCCCTCTTGTGGAGCCAATCCTGGGTGTATAATCAGGTCAAGCTTATCATAAAATGTTTTTTTTTGGAACTGAACCAACATGTAAAAAAATCAGCTCAATCGGTTGAAGATATCTGCTTCAAAATTCAGTTTCAAGATTCCACCCGGGCAAACATTCATACATTGCAAGTTAAATAAAAGCCTGTTTAGAGGAACGATATTTTAATTACATTAATGTACATCACTTTTTAAACAAAATTTTGTTCAAAAGCAGTCGGATTACGAAGGTACAGTAACGTCCACAGTATTAGCTACCACAACTAATTCAACAAAATTAATCACGTTTATAATTAATTATTCTGAGAACGAAGAAATTTCAATATTTTCTTCAAACAAAGTTATTTAAAACCATGTACATCTCTTCTTCGAAAAAAGTATGCAAGTTATCATTTGAAGTATAAGTTCATTTATAATATTAATCGTGCAATGTAATACGAGAGTTGAGTTATGAACTCGAAAGCTTGGCGACTGGCCAGCACATTACAGAAGCCGATATAGGTGTCCTGCAAGAAATTATGCAAAAAAATGTGAGTAATATTCGCAAAAACCTATCTTTATTTATCGTTATTGCGTTTTTGTGCTTAACTTTTTCCGTAGATCGTTGCCAAGCTCAGTAATGGCAACTCTTTTGATTTTTTTTTTCGCCTGTGTGGACTGTGGATATCCACATGTATACGTGCACCATATATTATACTTAGGTCATACTGAAAGTTTCTGGATTCTGATAAATAAGACCAGAATTAGTATATAAGCCCTCACAATTCATACATTTTTGCATTCGTTGGAACCATAGTAAAAAGCAGTCGGCCCAATTTTCCTTAGGGACCTATTCAATGGCTTCGTGGAAGTCATTCACCGCCATTTCAGCGTTCGTAAAACGAGTACCTCTAAGTTTGTCTTTAATTTTGGAAAAAATAAAGAAGTCGCAAGGTGCGAGGTCTGGGCTGTATGGCGGATACGTCATCTGTTCTACATTTGAAGCCTTCCGCTTCCGTTACCTTATCGGAATGTGAGAACGCGTGATCCGGACGATAACGCGTCGACGGTGAAGGACGACATTTTTTCGAAGATGCTTTTCGTAAACTTTTTCTAAGATTTTGCGCAAGTAAGTGTTGACGTACCAATCTGCGGTCATTGTCCTTTGGTCTTCAAGTGAAACCATTGTGTAATGTCCTGATGTGCCGAAATAAGAAGCAACCATTTTCTTACCAATGCTTCGACTTTTCTTACCTTTCGTCGCCAAGTCTTCAAAAGGAAAGACACATTCTGCCGACTAAAGCTTTTTCTTTCCGGTTCAAAGCAGTACACCCAGGTTTCGTCACCTGTCACGATATAATAGATAGCCAATGACTGTCCTCCATTAAACTTTTTTATCATTTTATGCCACCACTCGACACGCCGGAAGTGATCTCATACATGTCTGATATTAAATATTTGATCAATGTGTCCTGTGCTCGTACATCTTATTAATTTATGTGTAAGTTCATATATGACATGCCCGAGCAAGCTGAAGGAGGCTATAGTGAGACCTATTTTTAAAAAAGGTGATCTTAAAACATTTTCCAATTACAGGCCGATTGCTATATTATCAAATATTAGAAAAATGTATTGTTAATCAACTAGGAAATTATCTTTAAAAAAATAGTATTATTAGTAAATGCCAACATGCATTTCACAAGAGTAAAAGTGTACCTTGTTATCAATTAATAATTATTGAAATAAAAAGCAGTTTGCAGTAGTAGTTTTATTTTATTTTAAAAGAGCATTTGATGCCTTAGAAACAAATACTTTATTAAATGCTATGGAGGAGTGAAGGGTGGGCGAACCACTTAACAACTGGTTTAGAGACTATCTCACGAAGAGATATTACCGCGTAAACGCGTGGACGAGTCGTACAGTGACGCGAGAGAGGTGAGTTGTGGGTTGCCGCAGGGCGCGGGATGCGGGCCTGTATGCTACCTAATGCACGTCTATGTCTTGTGCGGCGTTCTATGGTCTATGTTAGAGGGTTTGGTTTCCGCACTTAGTCCTTCAGGTGGACCATTGTGCGTGGGCCATGGCGGCCATTTTTTAGTGGTTATTCCAACCAGCCCACCTCCCTCCAGAAGTTGATAACGTCTCCTGGTCTGTTTAGAATTTCTGTGTAGGATCTGGGTGCCCCGAGGGTTTCTGTTCTAATGTGGGTGACGCCTGTGCATTCGAAGAGCACATGCGCAACGGTTTCCTCTGCCTCCATGCAAGCTCTGCACAGAGGGCAGTCCGATATGCCTATTGTGTGGAAGTGTTTGTTTAGCGGCTTGTGCGGAGTTTTACGCAGCTGTTCAGCGTACATGTTCGCGGATGACCTGTGCGTGCTGCGCGCTGGCTCTGACCTCGCTGAAACCTGTCGACTCGTGCAGCACGACGTAGACCGAATTGTTGAATGGTCGCACGACAACGGGATAATTCTAAACGCGGATAAAACTAAGCCAGTACCATAATTACTACTACCTAGCGAAGCACCTCCGATGTACACACATGAGTTTACGTGCATAAAAATAAAAACTACGTTAACTGTAATTGTGAGCCAATTGTACGCGATAAATGTGTAACATATCTCGGAGTAAAAGTAGATGAGAATTTTTCGTGGTGAAACCACACTGAGTAATTGTGTAATAAACTTAGAATATTGCTCGGTAAATTCTACCATCTAAGCTTTAAAGTACCAAGTAATAAGCTTTTAAGTGCTTTTATCTACAATAAGCTTTTAAATAAGCTTTTAAGTGCCTTTATCTACAATTAGTTGACCCAATATTAAGTTACGCCCTCACTGCTATAGACTCACATTCAAAAGTAACATAAAAAGATTAGAAACACGATAAATTAGATTTTTAAAACAATTCGAAGAGAAAAAAAGAAAACTAGAAAATAAATGTAAGATGATTTGTTGCAAAATTCTTCCTATCAGCTTAAAACATAAATACCTACTTCTGGTTAACAGCCATTGCAGCTGGGAGCGTCACTCGCTAGTTACCCATAACCACGCAACTATGATGGTACGACGGCGGCACTGAAAATTTCGGGAATCAAGGAAGTGACACAACATTACTATTTATAAATGTATTTAGTGCTTTTCGAAGTATTCTCCGCGAAATTTGACACATTTTTCCATACGATGGAACCAATCACTGAAGCAACCATTCCATTCGGAAGTTGGGGTCTCCAAAATGGCCGTTTTGTAGGCGTCCCAGCTTCTTCAGGTGATGAAAATCTCTGTCCACGCAATTTATTCTTTATTTTAGGGAAAGTATAGAAATCATTAGGGCTGGTCGGGGCTGTACGGCAGATGGTCTAATAATTCTATGTTTTCTTGCTCTAAAAACTCTTTTGTTCTGTGCGCGGTGTGAGAACTCGCATTGTCGTGATGGAGGATGATGCGGCGGTTGCAGTTCTCTTTACGGAGTTCAGAAACGACCTGTGGCAAACAAATGCTAGCATACCATTCTGCATTAACCGTTCTTTGTCCCTCAAGAGGAATAGTCGTAACATGGCCGGTTTTGGAGACAAACGTGGCCACCATTTTTTTTGCAACACTCCGTGAACGAACAATTTTTGTTGGCTTTAACTCATTTTCGAACACCCAAACTCGTGACTGGTTTTTTGTTTCGGGTTCGTACGCGTATATCTTCTGCGTGGAATCTTTCGAGAATTCTGACGCACCAAGTAACGCGAGCCGCTTTTTGCTCTTCACAGAGCGAATGCGGTATCCATCGGGAAAACAACTTTTTTACACCTAATTGTTCATGCAAGATTATTTGTATTTGACTCATGCCAATGTCTAAAGTTGCCTGAATTTCGCGGTATGTCACATGTCGATCTTCCTCAATCAGCTTACGCACAGCATCAACGTTTTCTTAGGTGACTGCAGTTTTTGGACGACCTTGATGGGGATCATCACTGAGCTTGACACGTCCACGTTGAAATTCAGCAAACCAGAGTGATAAATTGTGGTTTTGGATGGGGCTTCATCACCAAATGCAGAAATGCATCCGGTCAACACACTGTTTTTGTGTTAAACCACTTCGAAAGTCATAATAAATCATCGCTCTTGAATTTTCTCGAGTCAATTCCATTTTCTCAACTACTAAACAAGTTTGACAAAACCTTGTGACAAGACCGAGAATCTTTTTTTTTAATAAATAAATGGTATTCGATTTTTAAAACCAAGGAGTTTTCAATTAAAAAGATTTTAATATGACAGGAACAGTGAAAATATTCCATTCCCGATACTTTTTGTGCAGCCCTCGTATCAGCAGGTAAATTTGATGTTTGTGTATAAGGAATTATTTTGGCGACCTATCGCTTGATAAAAGAGTACCATACTTTCTCAACCAATTAACTACTGATATAAGAAATAAAAGGTAAATTTGCCAAATTACTTAAGCAGTTCTTCTTCAGGAGTTTCTAAACTATGTTCTTAGGAAAGTGGTTTGCAGATTGTTGAGGGAGAGCAAATAATTGGTAAAGTAATTTTATAAGATATAAGTCATTTGATATAGGTTAAGATAGTTCCTTTATTTACTTTCCATACATATAAGATAAGATATTATCATTGGTTACTATATAAGTGCAAGAAGTGTAAATTAAGTGTCCGCACAGAATAAACCTTTTTTGCAATACTGTTTGTTCTATTCCCGCAGACAAATCGTGAATTCGGTCTTGCGGGGCATAGTTCTTAAGTAAAGGTTTTTATAAACTTTGTTTAATAATAAATATAAAATATTTTTTTTTTTTTTTTTATTTGTGATGGGTTTGCTCTTGACCTTAGTCTATGTCTGAGGCGACAGAAACAAAGTCGACGATGGAGCGAGCTTACCCAGAAGAAGCCTGTTCACTCTCACTTTGAAGAGATTAGGGTTATATGCGTTCGGAAACACAGACGCAGGCAGAGAGTTCCATTCCTTTGCTGTGCGCATTATAAAAGAAGTTTGGAAACGCTTAGTGCGAGTTGGTGGGATAGCCACCAGGAAGGGATGGTAACCTGAAGTGCGCCTAGATGACCGATAATAGAAGGGGGCCGGTGGAATGAGGTCGTGGAGTTCCTGAGCACACTCTCCGAAGTACAATCTATAGAAGACCGACAAGCAGGCAACCTTGCGACGATGGGCCAAACTGTGAAGCTTGGCATCCACCAGATTTACGTCGCCAATGAGCCTCTTAGCTCTGCGTTCCACCGAGTCAAGCATATATACGCATTGCGCACATTGCTCGCAGAACAGATGGCCGATGGGGCCGAAAGGTTCTGGAGTGGCAACCACATACCGGAAGACGTAGCGTTGGAAGGTCTCCTACAAGGTGGACCGATGACCATGTGAAGGCCGCAGGAATACGCTGGATGCGGGAAGCACAAAACCGGTCAAAGTGGCGGTGCTTGGGGGAGGCTTATGTCCAGCAGTGGACCTCTTTCGGCTGAAATGATGATGATAATACGCAGTCGGTTCTGGTCTTCCGTTAAATCATGTGGTATCCATCAAGTGAAAAGCTTCCGAACCTTCAGATGTACATGCAAAATGTTTCGCACTTGGCTCATTCCAATGACTAATACAGTAGGTACAAATTTGCTGACAAGTAATTTTTTTGTCAGTTTCAATCAGTTGTCGTACGATATCAATATTGGATTCTGTAACCGCCGTCGCCGGCCGACCTTTACGTATATCGTCATGCTGATGCTCACGTCTACGTCTAAATTCTTTAATACACGAATACACAGAGCTCACAACACACATACACAGAGATAACTCTCTTGTTGACTTAAGTCACAGCGAAAATCGTAAAAAATCATTGAGCGAAAATGTTCCCGAGTTAAATTAATTGTCGCTATTCGCCTCCAAACAAAAAACAAATGACAGTCTTGCAAATTTAAACGTAATTGCTTGGCCAGTTCCAGAAACTTTCAGTATGCCGCACGTATATCGGCTGGCTTATAATTAACTATTGTCACTTAAAATTGACAAAACCCACATTATGTAATGTGAGTCACTAATTGACCAGCTTTTGGTGATGATCAGCCTTTGAATACATGCGTTGTCGCTTGAGAGTCCGTCATGAAGATTTTTACAGCCAAAAGAATAAATATGAATTAAAGTACCTAAATTAGCTTGCCCATGACGTTAATAGGTAATAATATATGTTAGTGTTTGTTTAACAAGTTCAAATCGATATTTTAAATACTTTTTATAAGTATATACTTTATGTTATATTTATTATTTCGCCTATAAAAATTTAAAATTAATTCTATAGACTCTATCTCTGTATCCTTGTGAATCTCTAGTAACTAGTTGGCATGAATATAACCACAATAACTCAAGTTAATCTGTCTCAAGCCGGATTAATTAAGCTTTAATTAAATAGGGATTCAGACGGAAGCCATTGATCATGTGCTAAATATCTTTTACGCCAGTCACCGTAGACACAAATATCAGTCGGTTAGGTCGCAAAAAATTGAATTGTACTGATCCTTTGGGTAGTTGTTATAGATACCAATAGTGTAAAACCAAGTTTGCAGCTTTGAAAGCCTTTTTTTTTGTTCCGGGTTCTAATATTCTCATGGATGTCCTCCACCCTGGGGCAGGCGGACAGACTCTTACTGACTAAAAACCACCCTGGTGATCCCCTCTCACACTTGCACCGGGGATCATGGGATTTAGTGCGGCTTCCGCAATCTCCGGCAGGCGCATATCCGCCTTTGCGGACCACCTCAGGCCTGCGGGAGGAGTTAGGTGTAAGACTCCCCCCGCGCGTGGAACACTACGCGCTGCCACTTCGGGTCCTGCTGTGTGGGGGACGACGGATGTCCCCGATTCCATCGCCCCTGGACCCATTTATGGGGGCTAGAATAGGGCGTTGTCCGCCCCGTCAACGCCCACTGCGCCTGCTGCGGGCAGGGTGAGTGGAAGAGATCTCCCGCTCCCTTTCCACAGCCTCCTTCTGCGAAATGACTGTTTCGCAGAAGGATACCACCACGTCCCAGGACTCCTCGCTGCTGACTATCGAGTCGACCACGGCTGGCAGCGACAGGTCGCTGCCTACTCCTGAGATGACGGCAGGGCGCGGTGAGATGAGGCCCGCGGGGGAATGAGGTGTAAGACTCTCCCCGCGGCGTCCAATATGGGCGCGCGTGAAACACTACTCGCCGCCACCTCGGGTCCATCTGTGTGGGGGGCGGCAGATGTTCCCGAGTCCATCGCCCCTGGACCCATTTAGGGGGGCTGGAATCGACAGGTCGCTGCCTACTCCGATTTCTTGGTATGCAAAAACGGTCACCCATCCACGGACCAACCGCAGCAAGCGTAGCACAACCTGATCGATTGACCCGTGTGGTTGATATTACTTAGCCACAAGCCCCCCCGTTTTGCCAAAGGAATGTAGGTATTATTACCAAAATGCCTTCAATACTTATTTAAGTACTGTCTGTCGTGATTTGCTTTTGAGAAAACGTCGGCATTATGTCTAACATTGGAAAAAAAACATAACATCCCTAAAAAACACGATAGCAGAATCCGTAATACGTAATACAAAAAGCAAAAATTGTGATCATCAGCGTAAAAAGCTCGTTAAGACAACCAGATATTTTTTCGCCAAAAATGTTGCCTTGTGCCTATCTCCTAGATTGTGCGAGTTTAACAATTGTATTGACACCCCTGCTGTGTGAACATACCTTTCTTTACTTGACACATTGGCGATACTGAACCATAGACACGGTATTGATTTTTCGTGGCAATGGGTAACTTTTGGCAAGGGCATGAAATCAGTGAACCTTGTTATTATATTCAAAAGCTGCAACCTCATTTTAAGTTTGAACTCATTCAAAATTGATATTATTGTTTGCTTTACAGCCTCCTAAAGGTAGCTATTATAACCTTCTAGCTTGTTTTCTCAGTCTGTTGCTTCTAATTGTTTATTTGTGAAAAAAAGTCTAAACAAAACGACGGGTTTACAATAGGGAAATAAGGAAAGTGTTACAATGAACCAAAAGAGAGTTAGTTCTTAATTTAATTTTAGTCTAAGGTTCGTGGATGCTCGAAATATTGTTATATATTCTCGTTTAAAGTCTCTAAAACCCTTTCTTCATAAAAGTAGAGGTGATTTAAAACAGACGTTCTATAAAAAAAAAAAACATCAAAAATGGCATTTTAATATTTGATATTATAATAGTTACTTGCCAAAATAACACATTTTGAAATATTGGTTTTATTACTCAATTTAAATACAGTACAACAACCTATAAAGGGTGATCATCAAAGAGAATTAATAAAGTTTGCATTATTCATCAATGAAGGATTGTAACTTAAATCGAATAATATTACAATAATTTACATTCAAAATATTGTTGATATAAACGTAAAACAGTGTTATTCTGCACGTTTGTGTTTACTTTATTAAAATGTACCTATCAAAAATTTGCTTAGAAAACTATCTATAACTACGTCACGTTGAGCTTATTAACTCCTACTAGAGCAGTCCAGTGCTGGACAAAGGCTTCTCCGATCGTAGGCTATTTATCTTAATCCTCAGCCATTCTGATCCAGCTTCTAGCAGCCACCCTGCGAAGACAGTTGCTTTACCTAGCCCGATCTCCTATGCTCGCCCATTCGCGGTGTCCACTCAAGAACACATTGAAAAAAATCTGTAAGTTGTTTTCAAGTTAAACTGAGTCTTCTATTAACATAAACGGTACGTTACCTTCACTTGCATGCTCCATTTAATGCTTTTCTTTGAGCCAACTTAAGTACATACAATGTAAACGGACACGCACGTATGTTTACGATACGAACGTTTTTATTTGATTGAACGAACAGAAATACAAACAAAGTAGTAGTCTTTATATGGTAGAGCTCACGGTAAAGACAAGGAATACTTTATTGACTATTTAATACTTTAGTAAGTAGAGAAAAAGCACGAACAGCAATTGCACACAGCGGAAATAAAGATGCTGCGCTGGGCGGGCAGTGTGTCGCCCGTCGGCTTTCAGGAGATGCAGTGGTTGGGTATAGTGTGGCGAGCTTGCCCAAAAAAAAGGAGGTGGTGACGATTACGTCAGCTAGGAAACTTGCTTGTTTGCTAACATCGACTCTGGGGATAATGAATACATACGACTCATACAATACAACCATATCTAAATAACATGATATTATTCGGTAGAGTTTACCAGGGGTCTTTAAATTTTTTCTCAGATTAAATAAAAATAAAATTAAGTAATGGATGTTCTTAAGACTTGAACAAATCAGAGAAAAGTTCTTGAAGCTTTATAAAAATACTCCTCCATGTTAGATGAAGCGAGGAATTAATTAAGCTTAGTGGACTGTGGTTAGTGCGGTTACCAAGAAAACGAATGAGAAAGTACTGTGAAGAAACCTTGTATGTGGTAGAAAGAAGTCTTGTTTTATTCCACGTAATTTAATTGACTTCTTATTAAGCTTCTTGTTTGAAAATTTAGAAGCAACGTTAGCAAAATCAACCATAATTGTAGAAAATTCACCTGGAAAAGTCATATAACTTATATGGAATTAATAATATTAGGACTTATGAGCTATTTTTGCCGACTTCCAAAAACTAACTGTTAAAGATAGGTAAATCACATAATGCTTTTTCCCATAACTCGTTTTTTTAACAGTTAATTAATCTTTTGTTTTTGAAGCACTTGGAGCATTATCGATACGTATATGGGAAATGGGGCTTTAGAAATATTATTTTCTCGTAAATCGATTGAGTCACATAGTTACATCATCAAACGATTCGTCAGACTTTCCATAACCCACTGACAATACATAAATAATGACTTCTGCTGAAACTTATGAAATAACTAGCTCACCTACACAACTTCATTGGAATACATAAAGTCAACGATATTATATTGTGAGTCACGATAATTCAATAGAGGTTTTCAAACGAATTACTCCATGATACGGCTGTTTCCGAGAACTAACTTCGTAATACTGTGACTCAACGCTATTGTGTTGCTACAAAGAGCTTTGAGCTTCAGAAATGTCGGTATAGAGGTAGCAAAGGTACGGTCAGAGACAACAGTCGATCATAAAGTGCTAAAAGGAGCTTTTGGCTTTTTTTTGACATGGTGGCGCTAGTTCAGATTTTCGCCACGCGCCAATAAAGATTGTACAATCACGAGCATAAATATATTACCATTGACAGATCGGCAATAATATCTGACTTCATGATTCATGCCACGCCAAAATATAGGATCCTGCATCGGCTTAGATATTAATGAAATCAGATCATGAATCATGAAATCAGATATTATTGCCGAGTTGTTCATAGCAATATATTTATATTCGTGACTGTACTAATAATAATAACACAATTTGCACAACAAATAAATACTTTCACTCAGATCTTACCTCATAACAAATCGGAACATTCATCACTACTTACACAAAGATGTAACAGAAGCAAATAAAAACTTACACCACTTAACTTACAAAATAGAAACACTCGAATGAATGAAAATCTCATAAGCACAAAGCAAAATATTGCAGCATGGTCTGTAAAAGCGCTACATGGAAGACACCGAGCTTACATGAGCCAGCCACACGTCGATAAAATTAAGTCGAACGAATGGCTCAAACGAGGCGAATTGTTTCCCGAAACTGAAGTTTTCATACTTGCGATCCAGGATCAAACCATAGCAACTCGTAACTACAGAAAGTACATAATAAAAGACCCCAATCAGCTGACTGACACATGCAGGCATTGCAACAGTGCCTCTGAGACCATTCAACACATAACGGGGGCCTGTAAAACACTCGCACAGACAGATTATAAACATCGACATGACCAAGTTGCCGCAATCATACACCAATACTTAGCACACAAATATAAAATTATAGGTGAAGATTCCATATTATAAGTACAAACCTGAAACCATTTTAGAAAACAGAAATCGGAAAATCTATTGAGACCGAACAATAATAAGAGACAAAACTATACATTACAATAGACCTGATATCACCGTTCATGACAAAATAAATAAAACAGTTTACTTGATAGATATAAATATATATATATATACCTAACTCACACAACATTCGAACTACAATATCTGAAAAACTTAGTACGTACCAAGACCTCGCCATAGAAATAAAAACCCAATGGAAAGCACAGACCGTACGTATCGTCCCTGTAGTACTTTCATCTACCGGTGTAGTGCCGAAGGCTCTCGCATAAAGTCTTAACACTCTGCACATGCCTTCTCACACACTTTACATGCTCCAAAAAGCCACCATTCTCAATACCTGTCGCATCACCCGAAAGTTTCTGACTTCTTCTATATTATCCACCTTTTAAATTTAAATTTTCCCTTACGCACTTGGTTCTAGCTCATGTGTAAGGTCGTAAACTCTCTCAAAAGAAAAGAAAAGTAAAGAACTTAATATAATAATAATAATCATAAGAAGAAAGAAGAAGAAGCAAGAAGCAGAAGCTGGCAACACCAACGTTAACAGACGTCAGGCGATATGTGTTTTTACCACGCACGTTATGGTAAAGAAGCACGCAACTGCAGATCTCCGTGCAAGTTCAAGCATCAGGAAAACTAGTCGCAACCTTGGCTGCGACGGGAGCCGAGGTTAACGAAATATCACCATACCGTCTACACGTTTGCGATTATCAACATCACATGAGATTCCTTGTGGACACCGGAGCCAACGTGTCGGTCATTCCTAACACGAAAGGAATGAAACGGGTTGAAGAAGTGCTGTACGCGGCGAACGGCACCCCGATACACACTTATGGTGAGAGGAAGCTGGAACTCAACCTTGGTCTGCGCCGCCCCTTATCATGGCAGTTTATCGTTGCTGCCGTGAAACGACCGATCTTGGGTGCCGATTTTTTGCGCCATCACGACCTTATAGTTGACCTACGTGCGAAGAAACTCGTCGATAAGAAAACAGGATTGGAAGTTGACGGTTGCATTGCAAGCAGTGTAGATACCCCTACTGTGCTCACTATTAACCTCACCGACCCTTACCACAACCTTCTCCAACAGTACTCTGAGATAACTTCCCCGAACTTCAACAACATGAAGAACAGCGAAGTAGAACATCATATTGTCACTCACGGGCCACCGGTGTTCAATAAATTAAGACCATTGCCACCACACAAATATCAAGCAGCGAAGAAGGAGTTTCAAGTCATGCTTGAGCAGGGAATTTGCCGCCCATCAAAGTCACCCTGGGCGAGTCCACTCCACCTAGTAGAGAAGAAGAGTGGCGAATACAGACCGTGTGGTGATTACCGAAGACTAAATTCCGTCACCAAACCGGATCGGTACCCCATACCACGACTACGTGACTTCACGTACCATCTCGAAGGGATGAAGATCTTCTCGAAGATTGATTTGAGGAAAGCGTATAATCAATTGCGAATACGGGAAGAAGACATTGAGAAAACGGCAGTCATTACACCGTTTGGGCTCTTTGAATTCCCACGGATGTGTTTTGGTCTATGCAACGCTGGGCAAACCTTCCAACGACATATCAACAATGTTCTCGGTGACATGGACCACGTTTTCCCATTCGTCGATGACATTCTCGTTGCCTCACCAGACCAAGAAACCCACAGAAGACACCTAGAAGATCTTTTCAAAAGACTCAAAGAACATAGTTTAAAAATAAACGTGTCAAAATGCGTTTTTGGGTCCAAAAGACTGGAATTCCTAGGCTACATGTTGACTGAAGCCGGCATCCAACCAACAGAAGATCGTGTGAAGACAATTTCCGACTATCCTGAACCTACCACAGTTCAAGAATTACGAAGATTCCTCGGTATATTGAACTTCTATAAAGAAAATATACCGCACGCTGCACACGTTCAGGAAAAGCTATATAAACATCTACGAACGTGCAAGAAAAACGACAAGACTGAAGTGAATTTCAACAGTGACGATAAAGAAGCATTTCAAACCTGTAAGAGCAGCATCAAGAACGCCGTCACCTTGTCACACCCATCAGTTCACGCTCCGTTATCACTCATGTGTGACGCCTCCAACACCTGTGTTGGAGCCGCGCTACAGCAACGTATAGGAAACAGCTGGAGACCACTCGGTTTTTACTCAAAAAAACTAACAGAAGCGCAAAAAAAATACAGCACGTTCGACCGAGAGCTACTGGCGATCTACCTGGCAATACGACACATTCGGCGCATGTTTGAGGGTAGAGAAATAACGGTTTATACGGACCACAAGCCGTTAACAAATGCACTACTACGACTAAACAGTAAGACTGAAACACCATTACGCACGAGATACTTGCACTATATCAGTCAATTCACTATGAAGATATGCCATATTGAAGGAAAGGACAACGTTGTGGCCGATGCATTATCAAGAATCGAAGCAATATCCACTCCATCACCAATCGACTATGATGAGCTAGCCCGTTTTCAAACAGCGACAAACAACTTACTGACGTCACGAAAAATAATTCGCTCCGATTCGAACGGCTACGTCCACTCAACGTAAGTAAGCGAATTCTGTGCGAAACATCAAGCGGCCACGTTCGACCGTACCTGCCACTAGAGTTACGAAGAAAAGCCTTCGACGCCATTCACGAGTTGAGTCACCCCGGCACCCGAGCAACAAGAAAGATGATCACACAACGTTTTTTCTGGCCAAGCATGAACAAAGACGTCAGTATGTGGACCAAATGTTGCATAACCTGCCAGCGAACTAAAGTGCAGCGACACACAGTATCGCCGCTAGAAGAGTACCCACCAGCAGATCGACTGTCGCACATACACATAGATATAGTCGGGCCACTACCAATATCAGACGGAAAACGATATTGTGTTACCATCATCGACCGAGCAACTAAATGGCCAGAAGCATTCCCAGTCAGCGATATGGAAGCCAAAACTATAGCCACGGCCATCTACGAAGGGTGGATTGTGCGATTTGGTTGCCCAGAAAGGATCACAAGCGACCAAGGAAGACAGTTCGAATCTCATTTATTCAAAACACTGATGAATAGAATGGGCATCGAGAAAACACGGACCACTGCCTACCATCCACAGGCGAACGGAATGGTTGAAAGGTGGCATCGATCATTCAAAACCGCATTAACGGCACGACTACATAACTCAAGCTGGACGCAAGAATTGCCAACTGTATTACTGGGACTTCGCGCTTCAATTAAAGAAAACACTGATGTGTCATCAGCAGAAGCGCTATACGGAAAACCGCTACGTCTACCCGGTGAAATGTGTGGAGAATCGTCGCTATACACAAACACAAATACACACTTCAGCGACGTCATAACCAACGCAATGAAAAAGATACAAGCCGTTCGCCGCAACACCGATCGCCGCGCGATGTTTATACATGACGACCTACATGTATGTACGCATGTATTCATACGTACCGACGCCTACCGCCGACCGCTGACGCCGACCTACGAAGGTCCGTATCGTGTCTTGAAGAGACAAAACAAAGTGTATACAGTAATAATCAACGATCGGCAAGTAAACATCAGCATAGATCGACTGAAGCCAGCATTCCTACCTAACACCGAAGAGGGAGCAAGTCGTGTAGGTGAAGCTGGTGAACAGTCGACCTACGTCACACGATCCGGCCGCACCTCAAGACCCACCGTGCGCTTCGCCCTGTAGCAGCATATCTTTACGTCCGACCGAGACGGAGCCCAGCCGCGCACTAAGCCAAAAAGTGAAAGGCACACAGTACGAACACTGCGTCCACACACATCCGTGCAAACCTGACGTCATCGCAGCGATAGGCCCTCGCCGACATCGTGTCGAGACACCACTTTGCACTACTTACGGGTTTGTTAACGCCGTATGCGAGGCATCACTCTGTACCACTCGCAATGTGCGGCGCTTCGCTGGGGAGGAGCTATGTAGCAGCCGGCATCAACGTCCGCGCGATGTGCGCGTGGGCATTCAACTAACGCTGCGACGCGATGCGCGCTATTTATATTGCGAGCAAAAAACGACCGGGCCATCGTGATTGGTCAATGTAAATATTGTACGTAGCTAGCCATCCCGTTTCGTAAAGAACGTTATTGTATATATAAACTAGCTCTTAAAATATAATATTATTCAATCCGAATATTGTTTAATTTTATCTCCTGACATCTGGTAAAGAACGTTAAAAAATTGTTTTCACAATCTTCATATTTTTATTATTTTAGACGCAGTTATTTTATTTTAAGAGAAAACCGAATCAATCCTGAAACAAATAAGATCACAAAATAATTAAAAAAACAGACAAATCAATAAACCATAATCAAAAAATGCCGAATCGGAGATGACACCTTTCATGTCATCTTCGACAAAACAGGAAGTATGAGGATGAAAATGAAATTGATAATATGTTAACAAGATCAGCTGCATCTAGAGCACGCCTACCACCTCCGGAATCTTCGCTCAGCTCCGCCTCGCCATCGCCATCGTCGGTATACAGCCCCACCGTGTGCGCTGGGACGACACCGGCCGCGTCAGCTGCGTCGAGCTCGAGCGACGAGTATTTCTCCTCGCCCATGACGCCACCACCAGCTCGTCGACGGGGAGGACGCCGGCCACCGGACGGTTTAGGACCTCGAGGCCCGCTGGCCTCTGATAGGGTCCCAGCTCCCGGTGGAAGTGTACAGCGCATGAGATGGACACGATCCATCAATGAAAACGTCATGCGCTCATACAATGGGGCTATACAGAGAGAGGAAACTGGAACAGACTAGTTCGATATCGCGGGCGCGACAGGCAGGAATATGCCTGTCACGACCGCGATATCGCTCCAGTCTGCACGAGCGTTGCCTTACATGGGGCTTAAACATAAATAAATGGGTAAATTCCGTTTACTGTTTACCTACATACCTCTGCCAACCCATAGAGGAATATTGAAATACACGCTTGATATTATGTAGTTATGTTAGTATTAGTTACTCAATAATTTATTGCATTCCACAATGTATATGCTTAGGTGGTAAACATTTGCTTAAGAACAATCGCGGACCCTGTCGGGCACAGCAAAAGAAATATGATAGGTAGAGATGAGGACGTTTAGCTTAATTTTAATTTGAATCTAAATTATTTAAAAAAAAAATATTTTTGTGTATTTTATAATTTAAATATTCGTTAACACTGTAATAACGTTTACTTATTAATAGTATAAGTAGAGGCATGAGGAACAGGGTGTAATATTCACTCATCCTCCATAGAAAAGGGAGGATCCTTCGACCAGATGGGTGTTGTGTCTGGTGGGCAACTGCCCGACGGTTGATCTCGGGATGTAGTATATATGCTAGTTGCGCGGTAAACTCTGCTCGCGCGATGCAGGATTTTGTGACGTCAGTGTGTTGCGTAGTTCACATGTGGCGATGTAGATGCCGCCACAATAGCTTTTTATATTTATTCCGGAATATATGGAGTTTTTTTTCTTCTCTTATTGATTCGGGTAACTTATTATATATTTTTGTAGAAATAACCAGAGGGCTTGTTGAATGTATTTTAAGCGGGATGTTGGTAAGTTTAGTCGTGTTTTGTATCGGAGTGTGTATTTTGTTTGTATGTAGGACTTCTCGATTACTGTAAAAGTCTTGGTGTTTATCAGAGAATTTGCATATTTGAATTATATACAACAAGGCGGAGTAAAAATATGCAGGTTTATAAAATTGGGTTTGGAGCTATCTATCTGTTGTATAATAATAAGAATAGAATAAGAATAATTTATTTACACACACACAAGTTAGGTAACATACAGACTTAGAAAATACAATGAAAATTATAACAATACAAAGTAGAAAGAGCCATGGGCCCCAAACTAGGCACAGCCTGTACCTTGGTGGTCCAAATAACTTACTTAGATACGAACAAACTTCTTTTGAACTATGAACATCCGTTATATAATCAGCCTATAATGTTCCCACTACTGGGACACAGGCCTTCTCTCTATTAGAGGGAGCATCATTTACTAAGTTCTAAATAATAAATTTTATCCAAAACTTTAAATAGTGTTAAGGTTAACCAATTTTTTTGCTGACTATACATTAAACTAGGTATCAAGGTTATCGCGATTCACTAATACATTACCGATTTTCGAGTAAAACCTACATATTCTACATTTTAGGGGCATCACGTGTGAGAACAAGCTAAGCGGAAAAAGGTTTAGCCCAAGGTCAGTGCCTCCAGCTATAGGTCAATTTAGGAGACCGTCATACTTGCAAAAACCTAGGTTTAAATGGTAAACAAATATTAGAAATTATAAATGCTGTACTTTCTGACTACATAGCCTTGGAAAATCACCATAATGTCATGTATGTTTGTAGGCTACTGAAATTATTGCAATAATTAATAGTGAATATTTACGAAGCAAGCCTTTTATAAAAAGACTAGCTGTGCGGTTTCAAACGCATAAGTCTCGATCCCGTGGGAATATCGGGATAAAAAGTATCCTATCTTCTAATACAGGTCATGGTCTATCCATGTGCAAAATTTCATTAAAATCCGTTCAGCCGTTTTAGCATGAAAGCATAAAAAAACAGACTTTCGAATTTATAATATTGTTATAGAATATTTCTTACTTGAAATACAGGTTACACCGCCAATATTTTTTTTACAGAGCTACTTTTATACCTTTGTAATTTGCACTTCCAAGAAAACTGTAGTAAGTACTATACTTGTTCAAACAAATATAAAGCTGAGCCGGATTGACGGCGTCAGAGCTCGTTAGTTAAAGTGTCCTCACAACAAAATCTTAAGTGGAGCCAAGAAATGAGAGGCAGCTACGCGCGTAGACCCTCTACGACGTGGTCTACGAGCGTAGCAGACTGCGTAGCGGTCCGTTCAATATCCATTTAACTTTATTATTTAAGTATGGTTTACCTTTCTTAACCTTACTTCTGGCATTATGAAGTGACCAGCTATCCATTATGTGAAATTTATTAAATTATAATAACTGGATTGTGGCAATATCATTACGGTATAAGTAACAAAAGCTTAAGTCAAGTGTGTGTCGGCGGCAGCGACCTCTCGCGTCCGGCCCTGGTTCAGGCCATGGTACGGAGCGAGAGGGCATGGGCAGCCGTCACCTCCTTCTGCAAAGCAGTAATGCTCGCGAAGGAGGAGGCGGGACGGTTGAGGAAAAGGCAAGTTTCGCGCCCTCTCGCCCCTAGCCGCCGCAGGAGACGCCCAGGGCGTCGGGAATCCCGGGCGGATTTCCGGCCACCGTAGGCGCGGGCTTGCGGACGGTGAGCAATGGGTAGCTCACCGTCCGGTAAGGACCAGGCCCGGGTCGACGGCGCGTTGTATTCCACGCGCGCCTCAAAGAGATGTCGTTAGCGCATAGGTAGGGGTCCACTAGGGCCGATGCCTGCCGGGGTCGCGGGAAGGTACTTATGGGTCACCGAGGCCCCCGCAACACAGGCAACAGGAAGGAATACGGGTGGGTTTTAGTCAGTAAGAGTCTGACACACCCTCTCGCTCCGCCCAGAACGGGAGAAGTTATTTGATGATTTCCCACCCTCAAAAAAAAAAAAAAAGTCAAGTGTGTGACTTCTTAGACACTGCTCATAAAGCGACAATAGCATTATTATACTTCCACAAGTAGATATAATAAAAAGAGGATCTCTACAGACCATTCATATAATAGCCCATCTGTTACACCCTGACCCAAAAACGTGTTTCCCAGCAGTAAAGGCTGGCCCGCATTTCCCGGTATTTTAAAGTTAAAGTTGTGGCACATATTCCGCGGGTTTTATAACCCGACAGTGGCCGGCTGCCGCTGCTGACAGCTAATCAATTCCCGTTCACCCCCGCTTTTTAATATAACCGCAAGCTTGGCTTCACGGCGCGGAGACGTTTTGCATTGTTGTCTGAACCTCTTGCAAATCATGCGACGACATCTAGCCGAGAATGTTTTGAGAAAATGAGGATGTTTTTAGAGAAAATTAAGGCTTGTTTTTTGTTGGTGTAATTGCTGTCTATTTAGAAAATGATAGAGTCGTTCCTTCCTTTATTCGAAAGAGTCTGTGCGGACTAATACTACATTTATTTTTGCTTTAAACTTTAAAGGTCGGTGCTTCGTGCCGGTCAGCATAGTGTAGATAATAGAAAGCATAAATAAAAAAAATATATCTATTTATTTGACGCTTAAAATTACATGTTACAAGCAAGTCATAATAGAAGAGCACACGAATGTGTTGCCACAAATCTGATCCTAACCCCCAAACTAGGCCTGGACCTATATTTTAGGGGTCAGCGTTAAGCCATGGGTTCCAAAGTAGAAAGCCAAAGTTAATTGCCATTTGGTGACACATATAGGTAAAAATTACTGATTCTTTACAAAAATAGGTAAAACACACACTATGTAGGAATTAAAATGAAAGAAAATAATAATGCAATAGAAAGAATGGACGAAAATTAGGTGTATTTGTCACAGAAACACCTACAGCTACTTACACGATTCGGTAACCACGTTCCTTTTAGTCCTGTGTGATGATGTTTATGTCCTGTTTGGCATCAGAAACTTTTACCAGTTTAAATACCCTCATTTTCCGAATTCCCCTAGTTTCTGCTTGACGCATTTCCAATCAAACTCCTCATGTGTTCCGTTCCCAATGATAGTGTTCCTTGGAATACAAAACAAACATGTGTTTTCTTTCATTATTTCTAATCAAACAGTTCCGGGAAGTTCGCGTTCCTTCAAAGGCAACGAAATGTTTTTTAAAGGCAATCGTGATCGCTTCCTGGTGCTATCACACAACTATTGGTTCTCGGAATCTCTTTGGAGGAGTATTCGGTTTTTTGATACACGTGAATAATCAACGAATGCTGTGTTTGAAAACCAAATGTTGAAAACCGGCCAAGTGCGTGTCGGACCACGTGCAATGAAAGGTTCCGTAGTTGGTATGAATTTATCCCAAAAACAAACTTAACATTGTAGTTGTATGTTGTATTTCAACTACCGTGCCATATATCGATGTATGGGAGAACTCCCATACATCGATATATGGCACGGTCAATTCTCCAACTGCAAATTTAAGTTGGTCGCCTATTACTCGTTAACTCGTAAAGCCTACTTAGCTGTGATAGTTTTCCTTTTAATTTCATTATATGTACTACTGCCATGATTTTTTTCACATCTCCATAAACAACCATTTAGCTGGCAGGGGAGGGGGGGGGGCGGACACTTGACTCTAACAAAGATTAAAGATTTCTTTAACACTCAAGTGGATCCTTGAATTGAAAAGTGGTGTTCACAGACCCGCAATATTTTTGAACGGCCTATCCAACGATACCCCACACCATGGGTTAGACGAGGAAAAAAATATCATCCTCACATTACGTGCAAAGGTTACCCTAAAAAAAAATGTTTATCAAGATTTTATTTTAGTACTTTGTTGGCGTGACTAATATGTATACCTATGTCAAATTACAGCTTTCTAGTACTAATCTCTGAGCTACAGCGGGGACAGACAGACAGACAGACGGACATGGCGAAACTATAAGGGCTTGATATAAGATGAAAGTTGATACAACATGAAATTAGTACTTAAATATTGTGTGGCATAAACAAGTATTGTTTTATTAACCTGTAAAGCTCCGCGCGACTCCGATTCGGTGTCAAACAATAGAAAATCAATTGTGTCTCATTAGCTGTCCTTGACCAATTAAAGAAATGATTCGTTATAATACTTTAATACCTCGAGGTTACCTCAATTAGGGAATCCAACGAAATCAAAGTTATTTTAGCAACCCCCTTTGTACAAATACCGCCAGAATACCAACAAAAGATAAAGCTTCCCATTTTATTATCAGATTTATTGATCAACTAAAATGTTTAATTAAGATAGTTTACCCATATACGCCTACATGATTAATTAAACAAAGCCTTAAATAAGTAGGAAGATGTTACGATCGTATTCGGAGGCTGTGAGGTTTCGCGATATAAGTCGACCCAAATTAATCTGGCATAAAAAATGTACGCGTTATACTTAGAGCGGGATAGGCAGGGGTCTAAGTGCGTAATAAAATCAGCTTTTTATTGACCCACTACAGGGCAACGGCCTCTTCTTATATAGAAAAGGCATGTGTGCATCACCACGTTTACTTAATGCGTGTTGGCGAATTCAGATATACCTACGTGCTTATATTTTTTACAGTGGGTCATTATTTTTTTTTGTCTGCCTCGTTGGTCTAGTGATCGCAAGCGCTACTACTAAGCACGAGGGTTCGATTCCCGGGTCGGGCAAAGTGTTATTAGATTTTCTACCTGGAATTTCTCAGTAGCAGCCCGGAATCTGGATTTGTGCCCGGTTGATGGCAATAGGCTCGCCCCCTTTTACATGGGACTTAAACATAACTGGTGAAATGTGGGTGTGCTACAGGTACACCTCTGCCCAACCCTTCGCGGAAACAAGGCGAGATGTTATGTTATGTTAAGTCATAAATTTTTCGGGTTTCGACTTTCAGAGGACGTGAATTAGAATTAGGGAACTTTTGAAACATTATTTTCAACAGCTCTTGTGGTGAATAGCAGTGTGTTTTGCTTGTTCGTTTCGAATATTTTATCACTCTTCAAGTATCTAGTGAAAAAGAAACTTCTAGGCGAAAGTGCATCGCATTGACGCTTACCAGATACGCGGTCTCCAAAAATACCTTATGTTAAAATCGTATTACACCCTAACTAAAGGAATTCTTTGACGATAAGTAAACATTGACATTGAAATTCATACTGGTACACAATACACACAGCACCGGTCTATAATTTTGACTTACTACCTACCTATGTTATGTAATTTTTTCATGATTATTATTGTTATCGCTATTTGTTCTAATTTAATTTTTTATCTTATTTAATTTATGAATGGAAAAAATGACCAATTAATTTTTCTTACGCTATCCTATATTATATCGTGACAGTTACTTATTTAAATATCAAATGACAGGACATCTGATAAACATTTAAAATTAGTATTTTTGTTTAAGTTTTAATATTGTGACACTGTGGCACATTAAACTATTTATATTGCTGTGCCGGTTCCATGTGCCATGTATGAAACCTATATACCTACTTGTAACAACCTGTAAACTACATGGATGCAATAAATGATGATTATGATTATAATTATGATTACCATCTGCGTGTTATATAGAGACTAAAATTAAGCGAGCCTCTCAAATAATAAAACGTGTGCCGTCGAGGGACCCCGTCAGGGACGAGGTTCCTTCTCACGTATGATTTAAAACAAAAGTCGTTACGTGACGATTTCTACCAGTCAACTCCTACCGCAAGCCGCGTTAATAATAATAATAATAATTTAATTCAGAACAAAATTCATATAAAGTTATTAGTAAGGCTTAAAAACTATGTTAGTACCTTACAACTACTTATTAATTAATTCACCTAACATTAAATAAAGCACCAAAACTATGCACCTTATTCCAGTGCCGCACAATGGGACACTCCACCTTTTCTGTTATGGTGTTTAGAAGGCCATTGGGGCTGCCCCGCACACGCCACATCAGGGAAGCCACTCTCTTAAGCACAATAGCCCTACAACAGTCGGTGTTGGCCTCCGCAAACATCCCCGACGCACTACAGTATCGCGGCAACCCCATCAGCATCCTAAACCCATTATTGTAGAGGATCCGCAGGGCATTGAAAGCCTTCTGCGTATAACGGACCCACAGGCTGCAGGTGTACATTGTCTGGCAGTACGCCTTAAACAGAGTAATTTTAACATCTTTTGTGCACCTCGCAAACCTGCGCGCCAGCATATTACACCTGACTGCCAATGCCCTGCGTTCCCTCTCAATCTCAATATCCAAGTCATCCGAGAGGTCCTCAGTGACCCAATGCCCTAGGTATTTGAATTTGGTGACTCTACTTACCGGAATTCCTCCAAGTGTAACCGGTGGAACGGTCGTGGGTGTTTTATTACCCGCCTTAAATAAAAGTAGTTCACTTTTTCTAGTGTTGTACCTGAGGCCGTGTGACACTGCATACCTCTCGCATATGCCTATGAGCGTGTTGAGGGCTTTAACAGATGGGCTCAGCAGTGCCATATCGTCGGCGTAACTAATGTTATTCATACACTTGCCATCTAATGAACAGCCGACACCAGCCCTGCTGAGCTCATCTATTAGTCCATTAACGTACAGATTGAAGAGCCGTGGTGACGTCAGGCCTCCCTGCCTCACTCCACACTCCAACCTGTACTCTGTGGAACATGAACCCGCCCACTTAACATTATTGGATTGGTTGCCGTACCAATATCTCAGTATGTTGATCATGTCCCTGGGAGTGCTGGTTTCTTCCCGGAGCTTATCCCATAGCACATTATAAGCCACAAGGTCAAATGCCTTCGACAAATCCAAAAAACAGCCAAAAATAGGCGTTTTCCTTGTCACGTAGTACTAGATAGTATGCTTGAGTCGCAGTATTGCAGCTTCTGTCGAAAGCCCAGCTCTAAATCCGAACTGGGCATCATGCAGATGAATATGCTTACTAAGGTGACAATCAAGCAAACCATCCAGCACCTTGGCGATCACTGTAGCCAACGAGATGGGTCTGTAGTTGTTCCCGTCGGAGGCATCGCCTGTCTTATTTTTGATAATAGGAATCACTGTGGTTTTCATAAGCTCCTGGGGCAAATACGAATGTCCTAAACACAAATTGTAGAACATGACCAACACCCTGGGCAAGTGAGTACCCGCGTGCTGCAGGTGCTCAATGCTGAGGTCATCGTGCCCTGGAGACTTACCTCGTGTCATACCCTTGATGACCTGAGCTACTTCTTTTATCTTAAACCTAAACCGCACTCCATCATCAACTTCAGCATCAAGCCCCTGCCGCAAGCCTGGTAAAGGAGTCTCAACCTTAAAACGTTCCCTAAACAAATCAGCAATTTGCTGGGGCTCATTCCTACCCTCAACACACGCAGGCACACACAAGCCAGTTTCCAGTTTCCTGGTATGCTTCCAAAAACGCTTGAAGTCTTTATCCTTGTGGTGTGTGGCTAAGATGTCCATTTTAATATGTTCGACGTTGTCTTGACACCACTTGAGCTTAGACTTAAAGTGCTTCCTGGATTCACACATGGTATTATAAATATCCCCAGACTTGGGTTTACCATACAGCAACCAGATCTGAAAGCTGCTTCGCGCTTCCAGATGAGCCTTTTGCACATGTGTATTCCATCCGATAACATGCTTCCGCTTCTGATGTTTTCTCAGTCTATTACTGCTACGCGCAGACAAAGTCAAAGCACTAACAATACTGTTATATAATTCGTCAATTATTGCATAATGACACTCATTATTACAAAAAATATCAGCGCATGAACCCAGTTCCATTGGAAAATCAATGACCCTTAGTTCATTGTTACAGAGTTCGCTATATAACCTTATCTGCTCAGCATTTCTCTTACCCCATCTCACTTCATTATATAGGTTCCCATTATAAGATTTTTTTCTCGGTAGTATTCCCATGTTACAGTACACTTCCAGCGGAAAATGATCCGACCAGAACACATCATAAAAAACCTTAATATCAGTCACACATTGCCAAGCTGCCTCCGTAGTCAGACAGTGATCAAGCCATCGTTTACAATTGTTGTGACTTTCACTAACAAAGGTGTGTGTATCAGTAACCGTATTTAACTTGATCACATCCGCACAGAGCCAGCTCCGCTCCGTACAAAAGTTACTTAATTCCCTAAAGAATAGCTCATTTGGATGAGCGTTGAAATCACCGAGCATTATAGCGGATTCAGTGTCACAACTCTCAGTCACTGCATTTATTTCACTTAATACTTCCATGAATTCCAACAGATTATCCGCACTATCTGTTGGCATGTACACCGAAAACACTAACGAACTACGTTCACCCACACATACCTTAATAGCTACTAAAAAAAACTAAAGTTAATGATACTCGTTCCAAAATTTTGAAAATTTTTGCAGGCGCCATCTTGTACGACCTTTTGTTTTTTTTTTTTTGGTTGGGAATTTATCAATTAAATTCTCCCGCTCCGGTCGGAGCGGGAGAGTGTCTCAGACTCTTACTGACTGAAACCCACCCGTGTTCCTTCCATTGCCTGTGTTACCAGGGGCCTCGGTATCCTTTTCGGACTTATCCGCGACCCCGGCAGGATCTTATACGTTCTAACGATCATTTGACCAAATTCACATTTTCTCTCTCTCTGTCTCTTTCTATTATATATAATGAAAGAAAGTAATAGAGCGGGATAACGCTTTTTCGGTAGGTGACGATTTCTACCAGTTCAGTACTGCCGCAAACCGCGTTAAAGAACTTCGTTCCAAAAACTTGTAACAAAAATAATTTTATTAAAAAATCAGCCGATTAAAGGGAGTTCTCGTAGTAAGGCCTACATGTGAATCAACGTACGTGCATCCAATTTCACCGGCTGACTGTGAGCGGAACGATCTAGAATAGAAGCCGGCACGGTGATCCCCATAAACCTGGTTTGTGCTCGATATTATATACTATATTGTCATATGTGAGCTAAATAGAAAAAGCATGTTTATTTGGAGTTTTATTTTATGTTTACCGACGACGGTAGATAAAGTTAGACGAAAGGTTTTTTTTATATAAACGCGATGTTATTTGCTGCTTTATTCCTAGTTGCAAATCGTATTGTGTAGCTAATTATCAGCCTATAATTTTAACACTGCTGGGACACAGGACTGCTCTCTGTGAGAGGAAGTGGGCCGTTATCCACCACGCGGACCCAGTGCGGGTTGGTAGTGGTCGCATGTCTCCGAATTTTTGGTACATGCCGTTTTCCTCACGATATTTTCCTTCACCGTTTTGACAGCAGTGGTGATGAAATAATTTTCACAAATTAAAGCTCCTGTCAGGGTTCGATCCTACAACTCGTAAGTTGTGGCCGTTACCACTGAGCCACCACTGCTCCCATCTGCTCTCGTATCTTAATATTCAAAGAAAACTCATTAATGTTCTTTGATTCAATGATATTTTCTTGCCTCTTTAGATAAATGCAAATAGGTCATTAGATTTATTATTTAAGTATGTTCAGGGAATATGTTTACAGACTAAATGTTTGTTGGTTTAACTATTTTGTGTTTTGTAGATCTAGATCTACTAGATTTAGTATAACACTTAATTTTGTGGCAGTTTTATGTCGGTAAGACGGGTAAGATGTGAACATTGAAATTAAGCCTAACACAGACATATGAAATATCAAAACACGCCCCTCCAATTTGAAATACATAGTATAAACAATCTTTCCCTAAAACTAGGAGCTCCATGTTGTTCTCCTCATCGCTGTCACTGTGGCGAAGTTGTCAACAGTCTCGGACACCACGGCCTGTCTTGCAGCCGAAGTGCGGGTCGCTTAGCGCGGCACGCGAACATTAACGACATCATCCGACGAGCTCTTGTCACCGTCGGCGTTCCAGCTGTATTAGAACCCAATGGCACGCGACGATGGCAAGAGACCAGATGGCATGTCTTTATTTCCATGGAAGGTAGGTAGGCCTTTAGTGTGGGATGCAACGTGTGTCGATACTCTTGCGCCATCCCATCTTCCTGGCGCGGCGTGCCATGCTGGTGCTGCTGCTGCGGCTGCACAGGACCTCAAGCGGCGTAAGTATAATAACCTTATTGGTGCCTTCGGGCCGTGGGGTCTGAGTGCTCATGGCCTTTTTAAGGAAATCTCCAGACGGCTGGTTGACACTTCCCGTGACCCAAGTGCTGGCTTTTACCTTGGCCAGAGATTAAGCATTGCCATACAACGTGGCAATGCCGCCAGTCTCTTGGGTACATTACCAGTCGATAGCAATGTGGATGAACTTTTCGACGCCCTATTTTAATTTGTGTATAGTTTTAGTTATTCTTATTAATGAATTAGGTATATTTGTTTTTATGTATGAATCAATATTAGTACCTAACAAATTTAAAAAAAATTATAAACATAGAATTATAATGACAAAGCCAGTTATTGCACGTCTTTATACACCTTTCCCACTCTCAAAAGCTCTGAAAAACAGGCCAAATCTTTTTCTCAACTGATGGATATCCCATCTACCATGAACACGTTAGTAAACACATAGGGTTTTTAAAACTATCTCTCCTACTTACAGGTGCGGTGAGCCGAGCCCTGCCGAGCGCTCTCGACGTCGCATCGTTAAAATCGAGCGCCCTTCACTAGGCACCTCTATGCACGTCACGGCGTCGCTGAGCACGTCTTTTTGTTACCAGTTTTAATTGTTACTGATTTCAGCTTTGTTTTTGTCTAGATATTTTTTTATTCGGATTTTTTAATTTGGTTAATATTCTCATATCAACGAAAAAAGGTAAAGACCTGAATAAGATATGGGAATGTTTTTTAAGAGTGTGCGAAGCGGAGTGCTCTTATGTAAATTTAAACTACTAGAAATAAATTATACATTATTAATGCACCTATTTCATGGTCTTGCAATGAGAACATTCTGGTAACTTTTTAATGGAGAGTTGATAAATAGTTTGTAGTTCTTAAATATAAGATCTTTGGTGTGCCCGATAGGGTCCAAAATGATCACATATAATTTAAGTTACCACCTAACTAACACATTGTGGAATGCAAATAAAGTATTGAGTATTAGGTTAATTATTTTATTTTGTTTATTGCGCTCTAAAGCAATATGGTTCAATTACGTTAAAAATACTTTAGTTAAATGACTGCCTCGTGGGTCTAGTGATTGCAAGCGCTACTGCTGAGCATGAGGTCCTGGGTTCGATTCCCGGGTCGGGCAAAGTATTATTAGGTTTTTCTATCTGGAATTTCGCAGTACCAGCCCGGGAGATTTGTGCCCGGTTGATGGCAATAGGCTCGCCCCCTATTACATGGGACTTAAAACATAACTGGCGAAATGTGGGTGTACTACAGGTACACCTCTGCCCAACCCTTCGGGGAAACAAGGCGTAATGTTATGTTATGTACAAAATAGCCGCCGCGTAATCGACTGAATTGTACATCAGCTAAAAGTATTTACGAGGAAAGCTATAATACATTTACTGACAGTAGACGCTTCTAAAGACACCACAGCATCCAAAAACTAAGATAACTGTCAGTATACCCACTAACCCTGCCGGGGTCGCGGGAAGGTACTAATGGGTCACCGAGGACCCGCAACACAGGCAACAGGAAGGAATATGGGTGGGTTTTAGTCAGTAAGAGTCTGACACACCCTCCCGCTCCGTCCAGAGCGGGAGAAGTTATTTGATGATTTCCCATCCAAAAAAAAAGAAAACCCACTATCAAGAACGAAGTCCTTTATTAACTTCGCAGACTTCTGAACGACCGATGAAAACACTCCAACAGTATTTAAAGGCAGTAACTTTAAACTTTTCTAAAAACCAAATCGGCTCATTATAAACTTGGGACTGCCTGCCAAACAAAGCGTCGTTAGTGTTGCCTGATAGGTAGGTTTTATAAACAGACGGACACAGCAAGTTTCTTGGTAAGATAATCTGATTTTGGTGTGCATTGAATTATGCGTACGTTTTGTGAGTTGTGGTTTTGGTTGCAGTTTTGACGGGCTCTCGTCAAAGGAGGCTGGGTTGCATTTAATTAATTAATTTGACTAGTGGTCTGATCGAAATTTGATCCTACTTACAATATATGTAGTACTTATTAATTCTATGCTCAAGCTGTCACTTCTGTCACCTATCTATCTTAAAGTCATGAGGCTTTAGAGGTATGTGTGTGTGTCAAACGCATGGCAGTGTGCGTAATGTTTTTTTTTAATTAATTTAATTTATTTCTAATGCATTTTATAAAATATCTTTCTGCACTCCTCGTCCATATAAACTTTAACTGTGTCAAATTTTATTTCCGACCGCGTAAATTTCGTAAAAACGGGTACAAAGTTTGTCTTTACGTATTAATATACCTAACTAATACAGTATTGGCCATGAAGAAAAGAAGAAGAATGACACAAAAGGGAGGAGATCTATAATCAGCAGTGGGTGGAGTATGGCTGCCAATGATGATGAAGGTATGGACCCAGCGGGTAAGTTACTAGGTTAGCGCTGCCAGACGCCCCGATTTTGGCGTGACGTCCCGATTTTTAACCCAAAATTAAATGTTCCGCGTTTCGGGGTTATAAAAATAAATACGTAATTAATACGTAAGTAATGTATTACTTTTTTATATTATATTCCTCTGAAGATTTAACTGCCACACAGGGTAAACCAGACAGTTATTGTTATTAGCATAGTAAAGTAACACATTTTCATTAAAAAAAAAATGGCTAGGTACTTATCTAACATCATTGTAAACTTAATTTAGAACTGAATTAAAAGTATAAAAGTAAAAAATTAAAATAAACTACCGAGTATTTACTTATTTTTATTATGTCGCGATTTCGACGATAGAGTCCCGCTTTTTTTACTCAAAAATGTTTCAAAATCAAGAAAATAATTATCAATTTGCGTCAGTTGTTACAACCATCATCATCTGCCTAGTCTTTTCCCAACTATGTTGGGGTCGGCTTCCAGTCTCACCAGATGCAGCTGAATACCAGTATTTTACATGGAGCGACTGCCTATCGGACCTCCACAACCCAGTAACTGGGTGATACGATACTCCTTGGTAAGACTGGTTGTCAGACTTTCGGGCTTCTGCTGACGACCTGTAACGACTGTCAAAGATCCACGAATGACAGCCGGGCCCAACGGCTTAACGTGCTTTCCAAGGCACGGAGGAGTCTTGGTATGTAAAGATGGTCAACCATCCATGGACCAACCGCGGCAAGCGTAGCTTAAACTGATCGATCGACCCGTGCGGATGTTATTACTTAGCCACAGGCCCCTCTCCAGTTGTTATAACCATGCTTATGTATATGGCTTAGTATTTAGACCTTCTACATGCCATGTGATATGTGATAGAATAGTAATATAAGGAATCAATGTTCATGGAACAGAAAAAACGATTTGTCTGTTAAAAAATCTAGAATGTAGGATTTTCTTTGCTCGTTAGTACTACAGTTTTAAAGAGCATTTAACTTCTTATATTAGAGTTGTCCTTATAAGAAAGTATATCTCTATCTAAATTCGTACTTTAAAACTCAGTATACCCAAAACTATTCATAACTTCACCTTACAAAACCCAATATCTAAAAACAACCAGCAGATTATAAACAACAAAAACAAGCCATATACCACCCCCGTGGTGAACGTATGGAATCTCTAAAAGGCTTCATCAGAGGGTACGTCGTACGCGTAACTTGTCGGCCGCTCCGTGCATCCAATTTAACTTGCTTCTCCTACCAGCGGTTGTCGGAAAACTATCCGTAGTTCAATGGTGTATGAAGTCGTCAACATTACTTCTTGAATTTTAGATTCTGATGTATTTTGACCAATAGGTGGATCACAGTCTGGAAATGTACAGACAAAGATCGCTGTGTGTTGTTTCTGATCTTGGGTAATAGAAGTTGCAATGGTTAGCAAAATGAGACCATAATATATTCTTATGAAACTATAATAATAGTTTAAATGAATATGAAACTGTTGCATAATGAGGGATATGAAAACGCGAGTGTGTGTAGGCGAGGTTTTTAATGGTATCATACTATTACGAGTGTTTTAAGACCTAGTTATATGCAGTTTCATACACTGCTTTATCTATTCATACATTGGGATTGAACATATTAAATAAAAGATCAAAGTTAAAAGAGTAAGAAATAGTTTATTGCGTAATGCTATAATGACGCGCCCCGAATAAGCGTTCTATTAGAAAAAATATTGATGGAAACTCCTTTGTGATATTAACTTCTTGGATTTTAAATATCGTATTGGTAAAAAAACTGTTTTATAATTATTTCGTTATAGGAAAAGTTTTGATTGATTCTTTTTTTAAATTTCGGTATTTGTGTTGATAAAGTATGACATTATAAACTGGTTTTGAAGTTTGTAATTCGGCTTTTATAATATGAGAGTAGATAATAGTAGATTGTACAACTAGTGCATAAAATAAACCATTTTACCCCAAGACTTTTATATTGACAAACTTTATAAACACAGATGATTTACACACACGAGAAGTGAAATAGAAGATTGTACAAGTTGAGAGGTAAAATGGCTCGTTTAAGCCCGAGTTATACACTCTGGTTTACACTTCGATTGCGAGAAAATGAAACAGGCATAAAGTATATAACAGTATTTACTTGTTTGTCTGATCTCCAACGCATGAAATTGTCGTACGCGTTGAGATAAAGTTGCTTGGATTTCGGCGGTAATATTTCTTCAACCACGTTTTTCGCATTCTGCTCCATTATCATGTTAGGCGAGAGTGTAATTTCTTCGTCACATGAATATTGCATTGTAGTAGTTTAATCACTTTTCACTGTTCAAAAATGTTGCAAAATTTAAGAAGAGAGTAGCTAATTCCCACCACGAAACTTTTTGAAATATTTTTTTTTAATCTTCAACATGTGTCATTCGACTTACTTCATACTGCCAAGTCATAAAAATGATTATTTTCGTTTTTAAATAATAAATAACAGCTATTTTATCTGGTTTTATTAAATTAACGATAGAAAACACGGTAGTGATTTAAATAAAATGATATAAATAAAAAGATATATTAAAGCAAATTAAATTAGATAATGACTTTAATGTACGACGTTTAATTGTGCGTGTGGCCGTTGGGCCTGATTATCTTAGTCCTAGAAAAAAAGTTTACTTTATGCACTTCTCATGCTCTAAAAGTTCGTCTTTATGTTGTACGTAGGCGACATAAATTCGCTTTTTACGCTCTAGTGCATAAAGTATTTTTTTTTCTAAGACTTAGATAATCAGGCCCAACAGCCACAGGCACAATAAAACGTCGCAGAGTCGTTATTTTATTTAATTTGCTTTTATTTAATATCACTTCCGTGTTAATATAATAATTATAAAATCTTTAATTTAATACAACCAGATAAACAAGTTGTAATTTATAATTTAAAAACGCAAAGAAACGTTTTCATGACTTGGCAGTATGAAGTCTCCAAGTCGAATCTACTTTCGGGCCAAGATGAAAATTAAAAAAAAAAAAGTTACGTGGCGGGAATTGTCCATTCTCTTCTTCGATTTTGCAACATTTTTGTACAGTGAAAAGTGATTCAACTAAAACAATGAAATACTGTTTGTAATGCCTGTTTCATTTTCTCGCAAACGAAGTGAAAAGCAGAGTGTATAACCCGGGCATAAACGAGTCATTTTACCCCTCGACTTACCTAACTCTAAACGTCTCGGGGTGAAACGGCTTCTTATATGCACTAGTTGTACAATCATTTGTGTTTTTCAATCGGACAACATACTAGAAAGGATTACTACCATCAGTTACAACGCTAATTTTATGTTTGCAGTTAATCCTGTAGGTGGTGAAAAAGAAATATTATTCATTGAGTCAACAACGAATACCCGGTCACGCAGAAAGAGTTGATAAATGGAGATTTAAAAACTCAAAACTGCAACTGTTACGCCTCTATTTCGGTAAGCGGTATTTTTGACTCCCGTGAAATTTCATTTAATTTTCAACCCAATTGGGTTTGGGAACAGTATTGCTATTCTCAAAATAATGGGCGCTTTTATAATTTCTAATGTGACGATATTATCGTGGGCATCCATGTCCCCACGTCCATAAAATGCGTGTACTTTATAACGTTATCGTGGACGGAAATTAAAAATCCTCTCCCATTTTCCTTCCCTATGTTATGGTGATGCCGTGGCGTGAACGTGGACGTCCACGATAATATCGTCTCGTTAGAAAATGGTGCCGATTCCCTTGTTCACAAAATAAACTAAATTTAAGTTCAGTACATCTTTTTCTTTCTATTTCATTAAGGAAAGGACAGAAGATAAATTTTAGTTTAGTTAGTCCTGTCAAATCAATCAGCGCCTGTCACTACTCCATACAAGTTTAGACGTGATTAAAAACTAGCCTATTAAAATTAGGTCAATTTACGTCAAGCGCTGATTAATTTGACAGGACTAAACTAAAATTTATCTTCTGTCCTTTTCTTAATGAAATAGAAAGAAAAAGATGCACTGAACTTAAATTTAGTTTAGTTTGTGAACAAGGGAATCGGCACCATTATCAAAGAGCACAAGTACTCGTACTTCGGTATAAATCAAAAATATAGTGGCAGAAACCACGTACTTCATAAATATTACAAACAATTTTTCAGTCTGTTTGTTACGTTACTAGAATAACTAACATCCTTTTTCCTTTTAGACCGTCTCTTGAGACTCGCTGGTGTGGTTAAAATGTAACCCATGTCTATCTGAAGTGTCATCTCATTTCAGAGGAAAAATGTTTAAAATCGGTTCAGTGGGTTTGAAGATTACTTCGAGCGTATAATATATTTCCTTATATATGATTTATTTAAGTGTTTCTGGTAGCGAGAAGGGGTTATGTAATGTACACTGATGTTTTTCTAAACAAAAGAGATTTTCCAGTGTAACGTGTTTGTTTTGCATCTCCGCATAATTATATCAATAGAAAAGTGGGATTTAGATATCGTAAAGAGAGACCAGCCCCATGATTGCGTAACACAGTTTGAATCACAATCCGAGAGTTTTTGAAGGATATTGCTAATCCATTGCTTCATAGGTTTGAAAAATTCATCTGCTCAGCAACGTGAATAAAGCAATGGACGTGGGTGAACTGTCAAAATGAAACCGATTACGATCAATTGTCATTTTATTTGTGTTGTGCAAGTGCCTCGCTGTAGCACAGACTGCAGCTTCTGACTACCTGACAAATGCCTGTTTTGATAAATGCTATAATAGTTGTATTTGGCGAAAGTGCTCTCAACAACGTGTCTATGGTAGATAATGTAGTTCAGTCTGTACTGGACTACTTGCAAGAGCTTCTATATTTTTGACTACATAGGTTTTGCCCACAGCTTCACCTGCGTGCAGGTCGGAAGTTATCCCACGGGAAAGTACTATCCGAGATATATAGTATTCTATGTTCTAACCCAGATCATCGGCTACCCATGTGTCAAATTTCATCCAAATCCGTTCAACCGTTTTAGCGTGAAAGCGTAACAAACAAACGAATACACAAACAAACTCACATTCACATTTATAATATTAGTAAGGATTAGGATAGTTAGGAAGTTAGGATTAGTATTTCGATAGTACAGATAGTGAGTAGTAGGTAATATCTTATGTCCTAATGCAGATCATGATCTGCATTAGGACATTAGATACTTTTATCCCGATATTCCATACCCACGGGATCGAGACTTACGCGGATGAAACCGCGGAGCTCAGCTAGAAATAATATTATAAATGCGAAAGTGAGTTTGTTTGTTATGCTTTCACGCTAAGACGGCTGAACGGATTTGGTTGAAATATTGCACATGGGTAGTAACTTGGGTTCGGACATACGCTACTTACTTTTCATCCTGGTTTGCAGACGAAGTCGCAGGCAACAGCTAGTTCCATATAAGATAATAGGTATTAAGATGCTGCGCCAGACTATCTACTTGAAAACATTAGAACGCGACCGCTAGTCAGAATCTGTAATCGTTGGATTCTTATATTTTTTATTGTTTCTATATTTTTTATTGCTTTGAAATAAAGTGATCTCGATAGTAGGGCTCCCACGCTGGTTCTCAAAACTCGCTGTAATAGGTTATGTTGCCACAGGCAACAACTTTGATGGCTGCTCAAATCTTGATTGATAACTCGAGTTTATCGCTCCCAAACTTTCAGAATCGATGGCTTATATAACTACTTTTAATACCTAGTTTCAAGAGGGAAGCACGTAGGACTTCTATAAAGTTTTGATGTTATGGAAATTTCGAAAATCTATAGTATCCTAGGCTTGAGTGTATATACGAGTAGGTAATTGATTTGAAAACACATTCATAAAAGTGATTAAAACACATTTAATTTGTCACTAATGACTATACGAGGGCGGCACTGAAAATTTCGGGAATCAAGGAAGTGACAACATTACTATTTAAAAATGTATTTATTGCTTTTCGAAGTATTCTCCGCGAAATTTGACACAATATTCCATACGATGGAACCAATCATTGAAGCAACCATTCCATTCGGAAGTTGGGGTCTCCAAAATGGCCGTTTTGTAGGCGTCCACAGCTTCTTCAGGTGATGAAAATCTCTGTCCACGCAATTTATTCTTTACTTTAGGGAAAGTATAGAAATCATTAGGGCTTAGGTCGGGGCTGTACGGCGGATGGTCTAATAATTCTATGTTTTCTTGCTCTAAAAACTCTTTTGTTCTGTGCGCGGTGTGAGAACACGCATTGTCGTGATGGAGGATGATGGCGGTTGCAGTTCTCTTTACGGAGTTCAGAAACGACCTGTGGCAAACAAATGCTAGCATACCATTCTGCATTAACCGTTCTTTGTCCCTCAAGAGGAAAAGTCGTAACATGGCCGGTTTTTGGAGACAAACGTGGTCACCATTTTTTTAGCAACACTCCGTGAACGAACAATTTTTGTTGGCTTTAACTCATTTTCGAACACCCAAACTCGTGACTGGTTTTTTGTTTCGGGTTCGTACGCGTATATCCAGGATTCGTCACCTGATACGATGTTGTATACAGCATTTGAGGATCCTGCGTGGAATCTTTCGAGAGTTCTGACGCACCAAGTAACGCGAGCCGCTTTTTGCTCTTCACAGAGCGAATGCGGTATCCATCGGGAAAACAACTTTTTTACACCTAATTTTTCATGCAAGATTATTTGTATTTGACTCAGGTCAATGTTTAAAGTTGCCTGAATTTCACGGTATGTCACATGTCGATCTTCCTCAATTAGCTTACGCACAGCATCAACGTTTTCTTAGGTGACTGCAGTTTTTGGACGACCTTGACGGGGATCATCACTGAGCTTGACACGTCCACGTTGAAATTCAGCAAACCAGCGATAAATTGTGGTTTTGGATGGGGCTTCATCACCAAATGCAGAAATCATCCGGTCAACACACTGTTTTTGTGTTAAACCACTTCGAAAGTCATAATAAATCATCGCTCTTGAATTTTCTCGAGTCAATTCCATTTTCTCAACGACTAAACAAGTTTGACAAAACCTTGTGATAAGACCGAGAATCTTTTTTTTAATAAATAAATGGTATTCAATTTTTAAAACCAAGGAGTTTTCAATTAAAAAGATTTAAATATGACAGGAACAGTGGAAATATTCCATTCCCGATACTTTTAGTGCAGCCCTCGTACAGGGTGGCAGGGACATCGACGCGTAACCTGTTACCATGATAATGATTCTGGATATCCGACGAAAAATTTCAACGCAGTCCGCCGTCCGTCGTTGGAAATTTACGTCGGTTATTTAAAAAAAAAAACGGGCGAGCCTCACAGTTGTCGCATATGATGTGTAAAATCTGACATTGGTAATAAGCAACTGACCAGCGACAGAAATAAACCTCAGAATTTAAAAAGCTAAATACTGAAATATTTATTCGAATAATGATTCATTACTGGTGGCCTAAATTTACAATCTATGTAGTACTTACTAATTCCATGAGTACACTAATTCCATGCTATTAAAAAGAGTACTTACTTATTCCATGCTCGAGCTGTCACTTCCTGTCTACACACTTCCGTCCCTTTTCACGAAATCACTCCCACAGAATGCGAGAGGAAATATGTCACACATAAAAAAAATATTGCATACATTTTGTTCGCGTAGGTATTGCACTTTTGTAGGTATAGAGGTATGAGGAACAGGATGTAAAGTTCACTCATCCTCTATAGAAAAGGGAGGATCCTCCGACCAGACGGGTGTTATCTAGTGGGCTACTGCCCGACGGTTGATGTCGGGATGTTGTGTATATCCCAGTCGCGCGGTAAACTGTGCTTGCGCGATGCAGGATTTGTGTAATGTCAGGTCTGTGATGCTTAGTTCGCATGTAGCGTTATAAATGCCGCTACATTTTACACAACAGCAGATTTTTTAATACCTGACGAAAAATTACAACGCAGTGTGGTGTAGAATCATGTACTGAATCCATGGTAACAGGTTGTGTGTCGATGATGCCCCCCTGTATATAAGTGAGATGAGAGGTAAAAAAATATCTTTATTTTCAGAATACAGTGCTCTTGTAACTGTAACGTCATAGGACATCCAGAAATTATTTCGGTTAACATATTAATAAATGAAGACTCGATAAAATGCCAAGGCAAGATCATTGAGTGATAGGGCCGATCCGATGAGCTTTGATTAGGCGGCATCCCTTATCTTATTAATTACTAGTTAATAATATCTCAACGAATTTAGATCTTACATCCTGCGGAAGGATGAACCAATAAACCAGAAAATAACACCTATTTTTGTTGTTTGAGAAAAAATAAAATTGGAAAAAATAAATACAGTCGCATTTTCGTTTGCCTTCATAATTTATAACCAGATGGCATTTATCGCCGAACAGATCCAGTGTTCCCCATCAATCAATAGTATCCCTCCATTCAAATCCACATGTACATCGATATTAATGATTGCAGAGATTTATTACGGACCTACATAAATTAAACATTTTCATCGCTGGCAACATTAACGGACTAACTTCCTCCCCGTTGGCTTCGTTATTATGCTTTGACAGTTATTGTAGAAACTTTCAGCCGCCGAGGCTTTGATTCCGACCAAATGCCTTTCTATCCCCACCTCAATCGGTATAAACCTTACATTCAACAGAACTAAACCTATCTCCCTTCTACACATAGTGTTAGAAAGGAATGGAAACAGTACAGGTGGAAACGATTACGGGAAGCTGTAAGTTTGATTGGTCAAGTCTTTTGTTATCATAAAGTCGTTCGAACATCGAATTTATTGAGTCTGGCAGTCTATGGTCGATGATAAACGATAATAGAGTGATCGGAAAAGTATTCTACGATATTTTATTGTCTTTGACGGGTTACTGATTAGTTTTTCAGAGAGAAATATTTTGCAAACAAAAATGTTAATATTTTCTGCCGTTTTTCCTGTTTGAGTTTGAGTTATCTTACAATTGACATTTCAAACTTATAATGGGTTTATGTTGTTTCTGTAATAGAAAAATTGGGAAAATGTTTACTTTAAGTTAGGAAAGAACGGTTTTAGTAAAGTATTACTTGTTACTTTTAATTTTGTTGTATGGTAAAATTAGGATGTTGATAATATTTTTCCACGAATAGTATTTAGAATAGAATTTCCCTACTCGAAGTAAAATCGAGAGCTATACCTTTTAGATATTGATAACATGTTTTGTATAGTTTTGCCCGAATAATATTTGTAAACTTAACTAAAAAAAATTCAGTATACGACTAATACTGTATACGTATATACCCGCGGCGCGCAAGTCTTTCTTTATTTGGCGTTTAATTTTGTCTGACACGTTTCTTTTTTTGGGTGGCATATTGTCAAATAACTTCTTCCGCTCTGGGTGGAGTGGGAGCGTGTGTCAGACTCTTACTGACTAAAACCCACCCGTGTTCCTTCCGTTGCCTGTGGTGTCCCTTTCGGACTTTCCCGCGACCCAGGGCATCTCCTGCGGCGGCTAGGGGCTTTGCCTGTCTTTGTCTGACCCGTTGCCGCGGATTTTGAAATATCCTTGACATAAACGTGCAAAAACAAAAAAATGCATCATCAATAACGAACATAAAATATAAAATGACTAACATCATTAATTTAATACATTAAAAATAAACTCTCATCATTGCAACGGAAATTAAAAAATGAACTGTGCTAGGGTTGAACCGTTGAATGATGAGACATTATAATTGGGTGAGGCTGTTAGGTGAAACAAAGGTCCGTAAAGGGCGAGCAAGGCTTCCGGGTGCTGGGTACGTATCGAATACACCCACCCGCCCGGATGGGCGGACGACACAGATTATGTAGGGGGGTAGATGGTGAAACTGGTGAAGACTGATAATACTGAAATGTAACAAAAGAAATAAGATTTCACAAAATAAAGTCAAGGTAGTAAATTGTTAAGCAAATTGACTACCAACTTATATTGTCCGAATCACATCTGTCATTATTTGATATTTGTATGAAATGGCTTTAGCACGGCAAATAACAAAACAAAAAGTACTAAAAAAAACCCTGGCTTTCCTCGCCTGCGATACCAAAATTCTATAGATCATAATGTTTGTTTTTCCCTTTTCAGTTACGTGTTTGTGCAGTCGGACTTTTTTTTTTAAATAATTTATTTTATTTCTAGGTTTTTAGTTTTATTAATATATATTTGGAAATTACTATTTTTATTTACTAGTTTATTTTATACCTATATTGTTGCAATTTATTTATAAAAATCACCTTCCCCTTCTCTTTTTGTATTTGCAGATGCACTATGTAAATATTATATAGCCACTCCCACAATTAAGACGATTCTAAGGACACCTCGTATGTTAAAATCCATCAAGCCGTTTAGGCTACAGAGCGTGCCAAAGAAATAGATAGACATACATACATACATACATACTCTCGAAAAACATTACCTCCCCCTCCCCCTCCTTCTGGGGCAGTTGGGTAAAAAGTACAAAATACAAAAATTATTTATTGATATAAAACAAGTTGTACAACAAATAATATTTCTATAAAGAATAGACACAGCTTTTTCTACACAAAGTGACATTTCGTGTCTCCATTTTTGACATCGCACCGTAGAAATCCTTCTACGATCTCTCATTTTGTCTTTCGTTTCTAACAATCTTTGTCTTTTTATGTAGACTATTTCAGATGAAAATTTTCTATCCCAAACTATCAAAATCACACTGACAACTGACAGTTGTCTAAGGTAGTAAAGACAATTTGATTTTGTAATAGCCATGGTAAAGACAGTAGAAAACTTTCTACCGACGGCCACAAAGTATATCCTACGGTGATCTACAAAAGCGCATTTTGAACGCAACGTAAAACTGTGATAATTAATAGAAGAACAAAGCTATCTTCTCCTATCTTACATCATTTAGTTAAAAGAGCATTACCAAGGAAATGGTTAAGGCTAATATTACTGTAATATTTTTTTGTTCGAAAAACGGTACTTCGACACTTTGAGAAAAAATGTTGTAGTTGTCATTATATACTCGTACGTGACTTAATATCAGTAAAAAATGAGAATCAAACAGAAAAAAATCCTATGAATATGTCTACTTGGAACGTCATTTTTGTCTATTCTTCCATCGACAAAACTGTGTTCCCTGACTGTACTTACTGAGACTTAGATTTGTTGACTGCATTATAAAAATCTATAGTTTGTACATAACAATTATAATATTCTGATCATAACAATTATCAGCTGTTTGGCAGAAACCAGTAACCCCAAACGTCCAAAGTCCTGGTAACGGCCGCGACTTACAAGCAGGCGCTTTACTTTGTGTAAAGTATTTCATCACCACTGCTCTCAAAACTGTGAAGGAAACAAATGTTTGCTTTGCTTTTGGTGTAATATTCATTTAATTTTGCGTGAAAAGGTAGAAAATCTACTCCTTTAAAATATATTATGTATTGCTTTCCAGATATCAAAACAATATTGTATATTTTTATCACCAACCCTTCCCAACCCCACTATTTCTACTAACTCAATAATAGTATAACAAAGCAAAAGCATCCCCATATTCTGCCTATTCAGCCATCTTCCCTCCGCCATCTTTAAGGTTTTCGCGCGTTGTTCGCAGCAGGCGGCGCAGCGCAGCCAGTGTTGGTCAGTGCCCCGCGCGCCGCGTACCGAACGATACGCGTTCCCGACTTCGACACAACACTAGATTTCCATATTTGAAATTTTGAATATTCCATTGACAAATGCTTGACGTTTAATTTTTTCCTCTTTTTCGGCCAGTGTTTTTGTAAAACATGTGGCGGGCATAGGAAGAAGGGCGATTCTGCAAGGTAAGTGATAAAATATTTTATGTTTCAGGGATTGGCACGTGTTTTTGCTTCAGTTTCAGTAAAATGTTGTCTGAAATTATTTATTTAGAGTAATGGAAACGGTTATTGGAAAGTTGCTTTGTACTCGTCATCAATTTATTTTTAGATTGATAGGTAATTTTACTCACAGTGAAACGTTTGGGTATGTTTTATTTTCTTTTTATGGAAAGTTCATATGGAAATTAGGAATTAAAAAGTTTTGAGGGATGATGATTATAATGTATCAAAATCGTTCACAGAGCATTAATTATGCTTAATGTTGTAATAATAATACAAGATATATAATACCTATATAAGGAGTGTAATGTATAAAGCGTTTAAAAAAACGTCGCATCCAATTAAATTACGTATCATATCATCTTTAACTCTGTCTTCATAATTATTTTGCCAACATCTATAATTATTTTTCCCTATGACCAGAAAAAACTTCAGGGTCAACGTACTGTGCTTTCACTGTCCTTGGTCATATCACACAACTCTTAAAAAAAAAACCACTTGATTCTCTTTGATAATAATAGTTTTGTATGAAAATGGAATCTCTAAAATAATGCTTTGTTTTCCAATTTTGCTGGAAATAATTTTTCGTAGCGTCATCGTAGCTACGAGCTACGAGGTCTACGGCGTAGCCGTTTATCGTAGTAGTTAAATGGCTAAACGCAAACCGTATTTTTTTATAACTATGATAATTTTGTACTTTAACTAGCTAAAGATAGTCGCAATTTATGCAATGCGTGGTAGGAGAATATACCAATAAATCTATCGGTCGTGGGAACTGCAATAACACACTACCCTCTATACTTGTTGTAATTTGCGTCGTAAAACGAGTAAGTTGTACTTTTTTACAACACTTTTAAAATACTTATTGCAACAATAGTACAGCTTCAAGTAATACGCTTAGTAACGCGAGAGACCTAGAGAGTTTAATAATTTTCATAAATTCTAATATTCCAAGTTTAATTTTATTTTATCGCTAGAAATTTTATTTTTTTGGTTCCCAGCGGTCGCGTATCGCTGAGTTTTTATGTGCTGTAATGTCAACCCGTAAAACGTCGTGTGTAGTTCCACTGTTACCAGTTTAATGACCAGCGCTGAGGGTTGTTTGTTCCATTCCAATTTTGAGAGACGGCACGGGAGGGTTATGGCCCGAATTCTCGCGTTTTGTTTGGGAATATTTAATTAATAAAGTTTAGGAGCTATGGCTCGTGCCTTATTAGGGGCTTTAAAATGAATGTGGCCGCAATTTACAACAAATGATACCTTTTGTCATAACAAGTTTAGCATTTTCGCATTATTTGGCGAAAAACTAACAAACAAGAGTAACATTTTATTTTTGTATAGTGTTTATCGATCATTTTAATTATCTGTATTTTCTTAACGCCTCTTCAGGTATACCCTACAATTTAATAAAGCGGTAGACAACTCATCAGCTTCATTAAATTACATCGCTAATATATACATGTATTTATTAATTTAATAACATTACAAACGAGAGCTTCTTCAAGAGGCGTCCTTCAATTTAATCTCCCTTGCTTCTTCTTAGAATTCTTTTGATAAGAAATCTTTGAATAATAATCGAAATTTTAAACGTTAATATACGTACATTACAATTATGAAGTCGGGTCTGTGATATCGTGACAGAATCACTCTGCACACAGCCTCAGTTATGAGAAACAAATAACCGTTTTTAAAAGGAAATTTCTTACCTACGTAAAGTGCACTCTGATTAGTGCACTTTACATTCGTACTACAAAATTGTCAAATTGAAACTTGAATATACAGGGTGATTGGAAGATGGGTGCAAAGCTTTAAGGCGAAGATAGTACAGACAATTTAGAACCATTTAAGCCATGGTTGTCTTAGACGAAGTCTTACCAAATATTTTTAACCAAATTTTTAAGATTTTTTTTGGAAATTCTCAAAATTTTATGTAAACTGCATAATTATGGCCAAATTGAATGATAAATGAAATCATTTTTTATTTATTTAATTAAAGTAATGTGTAAGCAATCAAGCAAAACATGTTTTAGGCTTCTGTGTCATTAGACATTTTTTTTACAGACATTTAAAGCTCAGAAAAAATAAAAAATTTGTACAATACGTCTTTTATACCTTATTAAAAAAAAAAAAACGGAGGGTGCTTTTTTTGTTCAAACCTTTTTGAAGACATGCTTGATAATCGCTCTTTCTTTTGAGGTATCATTTATGCGGATATCTTACAAATTATTGAAATTAGGGCCTACAAACCAATTTGAGGGAGAATTTTTTTTATTTTAGGCAGACTAATTAAAACAACATTTGAATTAAAATTATTTATTTTTCATGTTCAAAATGACGGCCGTGATTCCTAATACAAGCACGGCCCCGTCTTCTAACTTCTATAGTCGTTATTTTCAACATCATCTCCTGCTTCATTGTCTCAAACGCTGAATTTATTCTTTGTATCAATTCTTCTCTAGTGTTTATTTCTATGTTGTTATACACCAGTTCCTTGGCCCGGCCCCACACGAAAAAGTCCGACGGGGTCAGATCTGGGGAGCGAGCGGGCCAAGGGATGGGTCCATCCCTGCCGATCCAGCTATCAGGAAAGCAATTGTTGAGGTGTTCCCTTACATTTAAAGTCCAATGCGCTGGACAGCCGTCTTGCTGAAAGATGACTGTTCGGTCTCTTTCGAAGATCGGGACACCTGATTCCTCTACCAGCAGTGGTAAATCAATTTGCAGAAATTGCAAATAATTTTCGCCATTCAATGGATCAGGCAAAAAGTGGGGCCCAATCAATGTTCTGCCAATTATTCCAGCCCATACATTCACAGAGAATTTCATCTGAAATGACACCTGCTTCTTAAAATGTGGATTGTTGTCTGCGTCGGCCCATTCATGGATGTTGTGAAAGTTTGTAATACCTTCCCTTGAAAATTTACTTTCATCCGTCCACAAGATTGATTTCAGAAACCACGCATCTTCGATGTCTCTGTTGAGGAGGAAACGGCAGAACTGAATTCTTCTTTGAGGATCTTGCTCTACTAGACCTTGCACACTCCTGCCATGGAACGGATACTTATCATTTTGGTGCATTGTATGTCACACCTTCCATTGAGAAATGTTTAAATTTCGAGCTACTGCTCTAGTACTGGTAGTAGGATCCGCTTGAAATGCTGCTAAAATGTCTTCGTCGACGGCAGTTTCGTGTCTACCCGGGTTGACTCCAGGTTCCACGCGGTGAAACCCATCTTGGGCAAGACGACGAAACGTGTTGTAAAACACTCGGACATTCAGTATCCTGCGATTCGGATAGCGCTCTTGATACATCCGTCGCGCCAGAGATCCATTGCCGTCTGCTCTACCGTACATAAATACGATATCCGCATATTCTTGATTGGAAAAAGTAGCCATAGTCACTTAACAATTAAGAAAAACGGCGTAGGAGCGCACTAAATGTCAACTCAACACAATTAAGTCAAAAATCAACACGTGCAGGAGCGCGAGGCTACGACTGGACACGGTGAAACAAAAAAGTTCAAAACTAACGCAAACAACACGTGCAGGAACGCAAAGGGCTACAACTGAACACGGTAAATTGTGAATCAACACGACAACGTCCACTCACAAGGGCAGTAGTTTGACTAATAAGTAAAAGATGTAACGGCTTCATCACAGACCGACTGACCCTGATTAAAGAAAAACGACTTTGTTGCCTCAGTAACTAAGACCATTTTGCTGTAAAAACCAACTCTTATCGCTTTTTGCTATTCATTGGGCGTTCTACCTGGAAATGCCGTCGCACCGCGCTCGGTGGCCATTGTTTAGAGAATCCCCTCAATGGGTTCCCCTCAATTGGTTCCTGCATGTGCCAAAAATTCTTAGAATTGAACAATGTTATCATTTCGAGCACATAAAGTATTCTTTTAAGCAAAAATTTTGTGTTTTGTTAGACTGCCTAAAATTTAAAATTTCTCCCTCGAATTGGTTTGTAGGTCCTAATTTCAATAATTTGTAAGATATCCGCATAAATGACACCTCAAAAGAAAGAGCGATTATCAAGCATGTCTTCAAAAAGGTTTGAACAAAAAAGCACCCTCCGTTTTTTTTTAAATAAGGTTTAAAAGACGTATTGTACAATTTTTTTATTTTTTCTGAGCTTTAATTATCTGTAAAAAAAAATGTCTAATGACACAGAAGCCTAAAACATGTTTTGCTTGGTTGCTTACACATTACTTTAATTAAATAAATAAAAAATTAATTTATTTATCATTCAATTTGGCCATAATTATGCAGTTTACATTAAATTTTGAGAATTTCCGAAAAAAAACTTAAAAATTTGGTAAAAAAAATTTGGAAAGACTTCGTCTAAAACAACCATGGCTTAAATGGTTCTAAATTGTCTATACTATCTTCACCTTAAAGCTTTGCATCCATCTTCCAATCACCCTGTATATATATGATTTATATAGATATGATTATATAAATACGGAAATTCAAGTTTCAATTATACAATTTTGTGAAACACATCAATCTGATAAATTCAAAGAAAATATTAAAAACCGGCCAAGTGCGTGTCGAACCACCCACAATAAAAGGATCCGTGGTTGGGATAAATTTATCCCAAAATCAAACTTAACAAATGTTCTCCTATACATCGATTTACATCACCATCAATTCTCCAACAGCAAATGTAAGTTGGTAGACTATTATACGTTAACTTGTAAAGCCACTTAGCAGTGATAGTTTCCTTTTCCTTTCGTTATGTATACTACTGCTATGATTTTTTCGCATACCCTAAAACAATAATTTAGCTAGCAGTGCGGTGGGACACTTTGCTCTTACAAAAATGAATCGAAAAATGATTTTCACAGACCCGCAATATTTTTGAACGGCCTATCCAACGATACCCCACACCATGGTATAGACGAAAAAATATAATATAAAGATAATCATCCCCATTTTAGGTGTAAGGAAGGTACCCTAAAAAAAATCTTTTTGTTAATTTTTATTTACCACCTTGTTGGCGTGATTAATATGTATACCCATGCCGAATTACAGTTTTCTAGTACTAAGAGTCTCTGAGCTAAGCTGCGGGCAGACGGACAGACAGACGGACATGGTGAAACTATAAGGGTTCCTTGTTAACAACGGAACCCGAAAAAGTGCAAGCCACGAATAAATATAACTTCCTGCTCGAGTTTCCAAGAAGAAACTTCATCAACATCATTATCATCCACAGACCCACTTCACCCACTGCTGGGCCTCTCCTATCTTGTGCCAATCCCCACGCTCCTGTGCTAGCTTCATCCAGGTTCTACCCGCGATGGTCACAATATTGAACTCGGTTTATAAGCCTTATGCTAACCATGGAACGCTCCATGGCTCTCTGTGAAAGTCTCATAGAAGGAACTTACGTCGCATTAATAGATGACTTCTGGTACCTAACTAAACTGAATAATGCACTTATCGTACTTATTTCAATATAAACCGCAGTTCTGATATATTCCGCTGAAAACAACAAGGAAATGCTTTTAACAGCTATAACACTGACTATAGGGACCGACTACTATAACTTTAAATCTCGGGGTGGCGCTCTAGTAGCAATAGCTAAGCAATACTACGTCAAACCCCATACATTCAACTTTAGTTCCTTATTTTCCCGCATATCATGGTATATCGGTGGCACGTTAAATAGTAAATGTTGGTCTATAAGAGTAAGCTTATAAAATATTCAAGAAAGATAATTCGGAAAGCAGTCGTCTTGTTAGTTATTCGATGGCTACACACTAATGACTCATTCAAGTTTACATTTATTATGCATTGAAGAGGGCATTTATTGTGTGTTATTAGGAACTTCGATTTTATTATTTATACTTTGGTAATGGATACTAGTTCTACACAAATATATTGAAGCTACATTATTGAGACATCGTTTGTAAAGAATTGATTAATGGTCGGGTTTATGATGATTGCTGATTATTGTATTAGAATTATTATATGATTTATAAATATAATTAACTTTGTAAGATCAATGTTCTTTGTTTTTGTTTTGTATTGTATTGTATTGTTGTTTAATCTTTTTTTGTAAATTCAGATATTAATGATTGTTAATGAATAAGACTACGGGTTAAATATAATTGTAAAAACAACTACTAATAGAGACTATCAATACAATAGATCAGAATGTTTCGTTTGAAACTTTGGAAGGAAAAATGGCAGTTTCGTTTGAAATCGAGAAGTTTGGTAGAAAAGACTTTGTTAAGCAGAATTTTAATAACCAAGTTATCGGGATAATTTTTGACGACTCTGTAACAGGATACAGTACGATATACCTTATACATCTCCAAATATAAACCCTTTAAACCACAACAAAGGGCAGAATAAACTTCCCAAGACAATACGCAGAAATGACATTAAAGCACGTAATTCTACGTAATTGTTAGTACACAGACCGAGAGGCAGCCATTAGGACGTAACAGAATTAGTGGGAGCGACGTCGGCCAATTAGAGGGGGGATACACCGAGCTGCCTTTTATCATTTCAAACTGCGTTTTTAAAAGTAAAAAACGCAGTGAAACGTAGGTTTTTAACAGCGTTTTATGATTTTTTTTGAACCGTGTGTATATTTGGACCGATATTTAATTAACCGAGCGTTTTTTAAAGGTTTTATTTGTGCCTTTTGAAAGTCGCCTTTTAATTGGCTGGCTTTGTAAAAATTGGGAGTATAAAATGTGAAAAGCATCGAATTTATCATAGGGGATGATTGGGTTCTTTGAGTGCCATATTCGAGTTTTTATTTGAACAGTAGGTGATACTGATACATGGATTTTTTTATATATTTATTATCTAACCGTTTATCATATTATTATTATAATTTGTAATAACTTACAAAATTTCATTAAATAATGTGTTAGTAAATAAATTGGGATTAGAGTTCAGATGTACTATCGCAATAAGTTTCTCTGTAAGGATAGATAGACTCTGTAAACATAATTCATCATCATTTCAGCCGAAATACGTCTACTGCTGGACATAGGCCTCCCCCAAGCACCGCCACTTCGACCGGTTTTGTGCCTCCCGCATCCAGCGGATTCCTGCGGCCTTCACAAGGTCATCGGTTCACCTTGTAGGAGGCCTTCCAACGCTACGTCTTCCGGTACGCGGTCGCCACTACAGAACATTTCGGCCCCATCGGCCATCTGTTCTGCGAGCAATGTGCCCTGCCCACTGCCATTTAAGTTTAGCAATTCTCTAAAAAAAGATATTTATATTTAATAAATTTATTTTGTTTTTGGTCTCAAACCCATAACAAACACAACATCACGCCTGTGTTGGCTGAACTGGCTAAATTTGTGTGTACTATGTGGGGAATCTCATATATTACACCCACATTTCGCCAGTTATGTTTACGTTCCATGTAATAGGGGGCGAGCCTATTGCCATCAACCGGGCACAGAACTAGACTCTGGGCTGCTACTGAGAAAGTCCATATGGAAAACCCAATAACACTGCCCGACCCGGGAATCGAACCCAAGACCTCATGCTCAGCAGAAGCGCTTGTGACCACTAGACAAACGAGGGAGTCCCCCATAACGAAACAAAGCTACAAAGATCCTCGAATAACCACATAAAAGGAACTGAATTTTCTTGTGCAGCATTTCTTTTCAGTTTTATTAACATTTTCTATGGCTAAAGAAAACTTTTTGCACTGGCAACTTTAATGCTCTAATTTTCCTGATTTCTTGTTACTATTTATTGGCTTGTCTATAATAAAATAGTAGCGAAGAATTTTTGTCCGTTTGTGTCTTTTTTTTTTGGGTGGGAAATTATCAAATAACTTCTCCCGCTCTGGGCGGAGCAGGGGGGTGTCAGACTCTTACTGACTAAAACCCACCCGTGTCCCTTCCGTTGCCTGTGTTGCCAGGGGCCTCGGTATTCCTTTTGTACCTTTTTTTTTAAACTATGTTCAGGATTAGCGCAAAAACGACTAAACGGATTTGGATTAAATTTGGCACACATATAGTTTATAACATGGATTAACACATAGGGTACTTTTAATCCCGGTAGAACGTTCCCGTGGGATATTTTATACATGCGGGCGAAGCCGCAAAAGCTAGTGATGTCATAAGCCTGTAGACTATATATTTATAAAAATACTGTCAATTTTACTGATCGATATCCCAAACAATGAGCATTATCGTCAACTGCCCCTCCTCCATCCCACAACCACAAACGACCATTATATAAATGACTTGTCCGTGTAAACAGAAAGCATCAAAAGGGACTTAGATCTTACAACAAAGCTATGGAACATTTTGTCAAATAATTGTCAAGGATTGGGAAAGCTTCCAAACCGGAAAATAACTGGTATCGAATCATAACAGGAAAGCAATTTACTCTCATTTTGTACTTAGCCTCGTCCATTTGAAGTTAATAATTAATAAAACTGGCCAAGTGCGTGTCGAAACATGTACAGTGAAGGGTTCCGTAGTTAGGATACTTGAGGTGAATTTATCTCAATAACATACAAACTTAACATTGTAGGTGAACATGTTCTCAAATACATCGATATACGGCACGGTCCATTCTCCAGCTGCAAATTTAAGTAACCAACTATTACTCGTTAACCTATACAGCCTACTTAGCTGTGATAGCTCTTTTAATTTCATTATATGAACTACTGCCATGATTTTTTTCACGTCTCTATAAACAACCATTTAGATGGCAGGGGGGAGGGGACACTGGACTATAACAAAAATGTGCACTTTAAAGCTTCATATTAGTGTTATTATAGTGTTCTCCGACCCGCAATATTTTTGAACAGCCTATCCAACGATACCCCACACCATGGGATAGACGAGTAAAAAAAAATATCATCCCCACATTACGTGCAAGGAAGGTATCCTAAAAAAAATTGTTTTACAATATTTTATTTTACCACTTTGTCGGCGTAATTAATATATGTACATACCTGCCAAATTACAGCTTTCTAGTACTAAGCGTCTCTGAGCTGCTACAGCGGGGACAGACAGACAAACCGACAAACAGACGGACATTGCGAAACTATTAGGGTTCCTTGTTTACTACGGAACCCTGATAAAAATACCCTTAATTGAAAAAAACTTACATTTCATTTCCTTTGACTTTTTTCGGAAATTATGTTAACATACATTTTCCTCCATTTTTTATAAAAAACACCGCAGATAGCATTTGCATCCCGCTTCACATAGTATTTAATAATTGCCTACGTGATGGTACATTCCCTGATATATGGAAGCGCGCATACATCACGCCCATACACAAAAATGGCAACATAAACAACATACAGAATTACCGTCCCATCTCATTGTTGCCCGCCTTGTCAAAGCTCTTTGAGAGACTAGTGCACAGCAAGTTATACTGTCACATTCACCACCTTATAATACCCGAACAACACGGATTCGTTAAACGCCGCTCTACTACTACTAACCTTATGTTATTTACAGATCATTTATTCGAAAATATGGATAACCAAACCCAAGTTGATGCTGTGTACACCGACTTTCAAAAAGCATTTGACAAGGTGGACCACAAGCTGCTTCTGGACAAGATCGCCTATAATGGCATTCGGGGTAATTTATTGCGGTGGTTCATGTCCTATATTTACAACAGAACCCAAAAAGTGGCTATCAACGGCTTTGAATCGGATTCCGTTGTCGTTACTTCTGGGGTGCCCCAGGGCTCCATTTTGGGCCCTATGCTTTTCATTTTGTTCGTGAACGACATAAAACGCTGCTTTATTAACTCCCATTTCTTAATGTTTGCCGACGACATTAAAATCTACAAGGCGTGCAAAAACACACAAGACTGCTTGCTGCTTCAGGAAGACCTCAATAGACTTTCCAATTATTGTTCACATAGTAAACTTCACCTTAGCTTACCTAAGTGCAATGTAATATCATTCACAAAAAATAAAAACCTAATTAAATACTGTTACACTTTACAAGGCACTACTCTTAAAAAAGTTGACCATATTCGTGATTTAGGAGTTACACTTGACTCAAAATTGCATTTCAACCTCCACATTGATAACATTATTAACAAAGCCTATAGTATGTATGGTTTCGTTATGCGATCCTCAATTGATTTCAAACGACTGCATACGTTTATAATTTTGTATACAACCTTAATACGCTCCCAATTGGAATACGCAGCCCCGATATGGTGTCCTCTATATGATAAATACAAGCAAAGGCTTGAAGTAGTCCAAAAAAAATTTCTACGCTCCATTCACTATAAATGCTACCGTTCAAAACTATCGTACGCACAACTTCTAAAACAATACACACTCCTAGGCTTGGAGTCCAGGCGTACCCTACTTATGGCTGTGATGCTGCATGGCATATGTAATAACAACTTTGACTGCTCTGAAATCACCAATAAACTTTGTTATATTGTACCCAGAACTGTATTACGGCGAGAGGCGCGCGTGCCCCGGCTGTTCCACACTGTAAAGTGCAGAACCAATGCTGGCGCAAGGGCGCCCCTTCGTCGTCTTTTAAAAATATATAACACACACTTTTTCGATCTTGATATATTTTCACTATCTCAAACAAAATTTAAAAGAATGGCTATTCAATTGCTTGCACAATAATTATGATTTTTTTCTAACCTAAATCGCCTCCAGATGCGTGGTTTTGTTTTATTTCTCCATTATAGATTATTCCGCGGACATTGGTGTGGGTTACATGTTTACCTCTATTACCCTAGTTTGTTCTTTACAAAATTTGTAACGTGTAACTGTTTTATGTCCCAATAAAATAAAATAAAATAAAATAAAATAAAATAAAATAAATACATAATTACGGATAGTTAGAAGCGCAAAAGTCTGACAACTATTGTAGGGGTATCGTGTTACCCAGTAACTGGGTTGTGGAGGTCAGATAGGTAGTCGCTCCGTGTAAAATATTGGTATTCAGCTACATCCGGTTAGACTAGAATCTGACTTCAACATAGTTGAGAAAAGGCTAGGCAGATTGATTGATGTTGTTACACTTAGCATCACAATGTCTCGTTAACGGGGCGTTTTTACGTTCGTGTTATTTATTTTTAAGCTTATTGCTAAGTGGAAGACCGGAGTCTCCTAACACAAGCAATTCTTGCTTAAGACGCTGACAACACCTAAACCGCGGTCACTGTCGGATTGCATATAAAAGAAAGAGAAGCGCGATAACACAACGCTTGTAATTTATTGCAAAATTATCTATTCACTCAAAATTGAGTTGAATAATCGAAAATAAAAAACAACCAAGTTCTGCATTCAAATAAGACGTTCTTTTTATGTTGATATTTGTATGTTGATATTTAATACATATATTTTGGATTAGAACTCAAGGTAAGAGGTTAGTTTAACTTTAGTTTGTATCGAGAATTTTTTCAAAACTTGGTTTGGTAACAACCAAGTTATGGGAAATATGTTCAAAAATAACATATATTTCTTCCGCTACCACAAACTATACAGATTTGGCAATTTTTTTTCCTAAGAGAAGCCTATTTTGGTCAATTGGGTCTTGTCAGCGCCTTGTAAGGTGATCTACAAATCATGTATGTACGCGTAATGCACTTTGTAATTTAAATATTTTTCTTTATTATATTTTTTTTTCAGGGTAGGGAATATGCTGATAAATCACCTGCCACGTAGATTGTGCAAACTTTAACAATCAATATTTTGCACGACCAAAATAATACCGACATAGCAAAGTTTGGTGCTGAAACCGCTGAAAAGGACGTGGATGAAACTGGGACAAAGCCTTGGGAAGTTGCACGGAAACCCCAAAGTATCTGCTAATATTGGGATGGGTTGGGGCCTCTACAAACACGACGCATATTTATATAATATAGATACAAATATCACAAATACAAAGAGGTATTTTGAACTTAATCAACATTTAGTTAAGTATTCAGTTTGCGTGGCATTCAATTAGCGCAGTAGTTTTGTTTTTGATTTGAATTGAATAGCAACTTGTTAGTTCAAGAGAATTTGGTATTCAACAGATAATTAGCTAGGTACAAGATTTTGAATAATTGACGATACTGTGATAAAATACTGTGTAGGTATTACATATACGAAGAGAAAAATTTCAGAAAATTAATTTTCTATTACATACCATACTGTCTTACAAATACGTTAATACTAAGAAAGGCGTAAGTTTATTTGTTTATGATATTTTTTTGTCATTTTATTGCATTTTGTTTTATTTTGATGGATGGTCTGGAATAAACATTATTATTATTATTATTAACCAACTTTTTTCTTTTTTGGGTGGGAAATCCTCAAATAACTTCTCCCGCACGGCGGAGCGGGAGGGTGTGTCAGACTCTTACTGACTAAAACCCACCCGTATTCCTTCCTGTTGCCTGTGTTGCCAGGGGCCTCGGTGACCCAATAGTACCTTCCCGCGACCCCGGCAGGATTATTAACCAACTTGCAACATAGGTAATTTGAACAATATATTCAAATAACATGAAACAACAATCCATAACACTGCACAACCAGGAAGCCACCATATAATACTTATGTATTTACAACATTATTAAACACTAAAAAAAACACACAAACACAGCGCCTTGCACGCACTGAATGACACGGCTATCAGGAACGATTATTTTCCTGCTCTCTGAATGAATTCACAAAAATAATATTGTATTTCTTATGTTATTTAAGATAATTTCATTAAAGACAATGCTACCGCATTTAGAATTTCCTGTAATGATAGCAGTGTTTGTGATAAATAAATAAATAAAAAGTTCACATGTGGAATGCAATAAATATATCGAGTATTCATCATCTGCCTAGCCTTTTCCCAACTATGTTCGGGTCAGCTTCCAGTATTACCGGATGCAGCTGAATACCAGTATTTTACATGGAGCGACTGCCTATCTGACCTCCACAACCCAGTTACTGGGTAACACGATACCCTTTTAATATATCGAGTATTGAAAACAATAAAATAATCTAACAGTTCAAAACAAACACAAATATTAAAAATTTACATTATGAAACACTTTCAAACCAATTCAAAATGATAAAATAGTCATACATACATGACCCCATCTAACATAAAAAATTGTCCCTAAATTTGTGCCATCTTTTTACAACCGGCCAATCTTTTTACAGTAACAAATAACCATTATCGTTGAAACTTTGCAAGGTAGTTTCTAGAGAGCGAAGTTATTTCTAAGTTTCTACTGTACCTACCTACTCTTTGAGACAAAAACTTGTTAGTAATGGAGTCAAGCTGTCGACATTTCTGTCCGTTCAATTTGGCTTTCTGCACACTAGCCTGCTTTATTTTAGACGACTCCTATTCCCTAGGTTATTTGAAATACTTACTTGATAAAGTTATTTCAAAAATAGTAGTTATAATAAATACCTATGTAGGTACTAGCGACCCGCCCTTGCTTGAACTAAAGTCGAATTATTAATTAATTGGAGTAATCTGACATGTGCTAGCTGTCACTTTGTGTAATAAAATGGTCATATTTATGGTAGTGGTGATTGTTTAGTTTAATTGATTTATGTAAAAGTGTAGAATACAATAAATATGACCATTTTATTACCTACACAAAGTGGCAGCTAGCACATGTCAGATTGCTCCAAAGAATTAATAATTAATACTTTAAGTTAAATATTAATATTACGGATCAAAAGCTCTAAATTATGGTTTAATCCGCATCAAAATCCGTTGCGTTGTTTAGAAGAAAAACACGCTCACACAGCAGACACGAAAGGTGACTTTAATATTTATAATATCTAAAGATGTTTCTAAATAGATAATATAGAATGTATAGAATATAAAATGAAATTGTCTTTGGTCCCTGGCCCTGACATCAAGCAATGAAAAAAATTGACAAGCTTTTATTGCTTGAATACGAGGCTTTTGGCTACTTTGTATTTTATATATTTTTTTTTTGTAATGTGCGTTTTGTTTGTGCAGAACAAACAATTTTTCATTCTTTTTTTATACAGATACATGATATGTGACTAGTAGAACTGAATCTTGTTCGTCAAGAGGGCGCAAGTGTGACTACTGATGATGAGATCCCGTGATTTCAATCCCCAAAACATACATGTGAAAAAGCTCAATAAAACATTACCATTTATTGGGCTTTTCCGCATGGATTTTACCAGTATCAGTTCAGAGTCTGGATCTGTGTCTGGTTGATGATAATAGAAACGTCCTCTTTTACCTGTATAAGATTTAAACACTAATACACATAAAAGCTGACAACATGTTGGTTGGCTATAGGTAGAAATCTTCCTTTCCCTTCGAGAAAAACAGGCGTAATGTTATATTATGTATGTTGATAGTTCGCTTACATATCTATGTTATTTTCCCCTTTTTTGCCCATATTACTTTCCTTGTTTCTTACTACCTACTTACTAAACTTCAAGACCACAGCGAAAAACATTTCTGACGTGTCCCAAGCGGACTTAAGTTCCAAAGTTCTAACAGAGCAGCTGTCGACGGGGGTTTGTTAAAGGTAATCCGAGCACAGAATGGCAATCGTTTGGTCGATTTTCCTTATTAAGGCTTTACATTTAGTACCTACTTATGTAATTTTTCTTTCGAAAAGTTAATATTCCGCATAATAATTTACGTAGCTAATATTCCTCATGTTCTTTCCATTTTATCTTATTTTATCATATGGATCTAGCTTTTCTATCAATAATCTTGCTTTCTTCTTGTTTATTTGCGCTACAAAGTGCCCTACAAAAAAAACAGCGATTTCTTAAAAAAACATCTATATTTTAAATGGACTTTGATTCTTTCAACCATTTCCAAACTGGCGTCATTTGTCGTTTAAATTTGACGAGGCCGCATTATTTCAGCGACTTTTTAGAACCATGCATATACGGCGACACCGCAACGCCGAACAGCCGAATGCGAATTCGCAGTTAGAAATTACATGAAAGCGGAAAGTGAGCGAGCGAGGTGAAGAGCACTCGGTGCCCTTCAGCCCTTTTGAAAGCCTTTCATTTTGAACGGCCCTCGCCTGTTGTGTCGTGCTTGACCTCTCGCAAATTAAGAATGTTCTGCGCTGTTAATGAGACGATAGTTCGGCTGTAATTAATTATTAGCCTAAATAGTTCGTATTTTATTATTTAGGAATATAAGATCTTTGTTTTTAGGGTTCAATACCTCAAAAGGAACGGAACTTTATAGGATCACTCGTGTGTCTGTCTCTCCGTCTGTCACAGCACACATGGTAAGTCACTGAATATAACTTACTTTTGCAGTTGGAAGGAATTTTTGTTTTAGGTAGGAAATTATTAAATAACTTCTCCCGCTCTGGAGGGAGCGGGATGGTGTGTTAGACTCTTACTGACTAAAACCCACCCGTGTCCTTCCGTTGCCTGTGTTGCCAGGGGCTTCGGTAACCTTTTCGGACTTTCCCGCGACCCCGGCAGAGTTGGAATGTATGGGGTAACATGTTTTTCAACTTCAATGTTAACGGAACCCTTCATTGTTCTGGAACTGGAACTGGAAGAAAACTGGCCAAATGCGTGTCGGACCACGCGGTCCGACACGCACTTGGCCAGTTTTCTTGACTTGACAGGACGTTCTGGTGACGCACCTTGTTACAAATTGTTTCAGTTTTTGTGAGCCGAAAGTATATCTCGTGTACAGAATAAATTGTTACGCTAACTTGTTCGGAACTCGTATTCATCTAATATGTAATGTACTTACCAAACTATTGCCGACGAAGTCAAAAGAATCCTATATCTCGCTCTCAGCAAAGTTACCAAGTAATATGTGTTGTGCTCGTTTTTCTGTGAAACGTCGCAAAACTTTCAGGATACCCTAAACTTGTGGAGGTAACGAAAGCCGAAATTCATCGAAAACTTCAATTTTGCCTCGTTGGTCTAGTGGCCGCAAGCGCTACTGCTGAACACGAGGTCCTGGGTTCGATTCCCGGGTCGGAAAAAGTGTTATTGGGATTTTAGTAGCCCGTAGTCAAGATTTGTGTCGGTTGATGGCAATAGGCTTGCCCCCTGTTACATGGGACTTAACATAACTGGCGAAATATGGGTGTTCTATAGGGTACAACTCTGCCCAACCGTTCGAGGAAACAAGGCGTGATGTTATGTTCTTTAGTCCTGATAAATAATTCGTGTATTCGCAATTTGCACACAAATAAAACTGGCTGTTAAGTTAGTTATGGCGGGAAATAATTGAGTTATGGTGGCCCGCGGCGCATAACAGACCATTTCTCCATCTACCCTCGCTCCGAAATCGAAGACGATTATTAAAAGCGTTTTAATAGAGGACCGTTTTATAGCGGGCCTCGGGTTCTGTAAATAAGAGATGAAATTACTTTCGGTAAATCCTCGCCTTCGTTAACGCACTGCGAAGGCAGCGCCACGGTGTTAAAATCAACGTTTCACGTTTGCTATTTTTATGAAGGATTGGAAGGCAGGAAAATGTCCTTGTTTGCCATTTGACAAAGAACAACACGCAATTTTGTTATTTGGAGTTAATTAAACTTTTTGCGCGGAAACAGCGACGTCACGTCGCTGTTTCCGCATAACAAAATAGGTTTATGTATATCAAAATATACATATACCTATTTTGTTTGGATGTATGTTCCAAATTAGCGCAAAAACAGCTGAACGGATTTAGATGGGGAAACATATGGTTTACAACCTGTATAACATTTTTTATCTATGTATTTATTATATAGCATATATCTGTGTATCTATTACATTATATTGTAATTATATACTTTTTGCACCAAAGACAATCCCATTTTATGTCCTATATTTATGTGCGTGCATAATGAACTTAATCAATACAGCGCTTAAATGTAAGCCTGAGCCATGAGCTGATCCTACAAATGCTTTCCCTTTTTGTTAATACAATTTACAATTTCTAAATGGATAAACATAATAAATACAGAGATCGAGACTGTCTCAGACTATTTCCTTTGCTAACCGGAGTCTAGCGGCGATTATTTGAGAAAACCACAGAGCACACTTAACGATCGGCGGCAGAGATCCGCGTCCGGCCCTGGTCCAGGCCATGGTACGGAGCGAGAGGGCACGGGCAGCCGTCATCTCCTTCTGCGAAGCAGTAATGCTCGCGAAGGAGGAGGCGGGATGGTTGAGGGAAAGGCAAATTTCGCGCCCTCTCGCCGCTAGCCACCGCAGGAGACGCCCTAGGCGTCGGGAATCCCGGGCGGATTTCCGGCCACCGTGGGCGCGGGCTTGCGGACGGTGAGCAATGGGTAGGTCACCGTCCGGTAAGGACCAGGCCCGGGTCGACGGCACGTTGTGTTCCACGCGCACCTAAAAGTGATGTCGTCAGCACAAGTGTAGGGGTCCACTAGGGCCAAAGGGTTACCGAGGCCCCTGCACGGAAAAAAAGGATCTTTTCAGCGAAGAATATCAATATTCTCAGAAAAATTGTTTCAATCCAAGTAAACATGTATTTTCTTGACGTAAGTAGATGTACTCAGTCCAAGAAAACCTGTTTACTCAAATTAAGAATAATAAATACTTGGTTTTTATTCTTGACTTAAGAAGATATTTTTGATTCAAGAGTATAATAATCTTAATTGAAGAAAATATTCTAAGAGAGAAATAATATTCTTAAAATTAAACTTAATAATTCTTCATTTAAGTACAATGTTTTCGAAGAAGACAATAACACTAAGACAAAATTTTACTTCATTCAAGACATCCTTTTTTTCCGTGTGGCAACACAGGCAACGGAAGGAACTCGGGTGGGTTTTAGTCAGTAAGAGTCTGACACACCCTCCCGCTCCGCCCAGAGCGGGAGAAGTTATTTGATAATATCCCACCAAAAAAAAATACTGTTTCATTGCTCGCCGGAATCAAGCGGCAATTATTTGAGAAAACCACAGAGCACACCTAAAATCTTACATGTTAATATATTCGTAACGTTAATTGTAATATTGATAAGTTATTAGTATTATTGCGCAGGTTGATTGCATTGGATGTTATTTTGCTGACTGAATGTTGGCTGAGCAAATGTCCGAACATTCCCCCTTTAACGGGTACTCATACTTCTTCTTTCAAAAATAATGATGGTGTAGTTGCCTACCTCAGAAATGATTTACAATACTCTTTTGAAATTCCTTTGTTTAATGACGCAAATTGCTTGGTACTGAAATTCTCCTGCTAGGTAGCAGTCATCGCTGTATATTGATCTCCCTCGTTTAAAGACCTCAATCCATTTCTCAACATTCTAGATATTTTACTCACACTCACACATACTCACAAACACTCTCACCCTCACTTCCACTCTACTTCATTACATACAAACTTTTGAGTGAATTTTTCTTTTGTACCTAATTTTTAGTTTTTTATAATAAGACTTCCTTAAACTCCTTAAAGATGTGAAAGTCTGGAACAAATGTCTTCCATGTTGTGTTTGGCGTTGATAGCTGCGCCACAGTATTCTACTTTTGCAGTTATCTTCATGTATTTTGTAAAGTTATTCCTAAATTGTTCCTAATAAATAAACTTATAAACTTAATAGTAATGTGGGTATATCTATGAAAAAACTGCCAATTTTCCTGATCGATATCCCAAACAATGAGCATTATCATCGACTGCCCCTCCTCCATCCACAACCACAAACGACCTTTATATAAATGGCTTGTCCGTATAAACAGAGAAACCATCAAAAGGAATTTAGATCTTACAACAAAGCTTCGGAACATTTTCTATTGTTGGGTACGGAAACAAAGAATTTCCCAATACAAATCGTACACTATTTGCTTCCCATAATTCAGTCTTTGTCGGGAACAACTGATAGTCGATATCGTAGTCGATATCGAGGGTTGGAAACCACTGAAATGGTATTGTCTCTTTCAATACGGTTGTACCTAGTTGAGATGGTAATTATTATTTCATCCCATCTATTCGAAAAGAGGCGAAGGGTTCCTCGATAACTGCGAGCAAAATGGGTCATTCCGACGCACTTAATAAGTGCGCGGGAATGGGTCATTCAGTCAGTGACGAAATGACTTTTGAATTTGGAACACTGTTTATTTAAAAAGTTTGAACGCAATTCGCTTCGATAAAGTCCCAGCCGGTAATAAAAAAGCGCGCCTGCCGACGCGGCATTGAACGAATAAATAAAGAGAGAATAAAGAATTAAGCATCTTAAAAGGATCTTTGATAGTCGTTACGGGTCGTCAAAATCTCGAAAGTCTGACAACCAGTCTTACCAAGGGGTATCGTGTTACCCAGTAACTGGGTTGTAGAGGTCAGATAGGCAGTCGCTCCATGTAAAATACTGGTATTCAGCTGTATCCGAAAAGCCTAGAAGCCGACCCAAACATAGTTGGGAAAAGGCTAGGCATATGATGACTACTAAAAGCATCTCTTATTTATGTCTCTCATAGAAGGGGATGAAAAGCAGAGTGTGCCACACGGTACCAAAATTATTTAACCTCGAGCGACGTACTTTGAATCCCTCGCTACGCTTAGGATTCTACTTTAGAATCCCTGGCTAGGCTCGGGATTCTACTCTAGAATCCTTCGCTTCGCTCTGGATTCAAACAACCGCTCTCGCCCTCAATACATTATTTTGGTCCCTTATGACACAATCTACTATTATTAATCCTTTATTATCAGACCACAGAGATCCATACAGTGTTAGTTAAGAAAACATAATAATAGCATAATTTTATGCTTAAGATGTGTGAAGAATACGCGGCTAGGGACTCAGGGACTCAGGTACAATGAAAAAAAAATAAGAATTTCTCGTATTGGTATTCAAGGCAAGCACCAAATGTTACACTAACGTGCCCGATGTGACCATAAATAATACTCCGTTATCTAGAGTATGTAACAAAAAAATTAAGTACCTGGGTCACTGGGTCACTCATGACCTGGACATAGAAAGGGAACGCAAGGCGATGGCTGTCCGAGGTAATATGCTGATCCGCAGATTTGCACGTTGTACGACGCAAGTCAAAATAACCCTTTTCAGTGCATACTGCCAGTCTTTTTACATGTGCAGTCTCTAGTTCAGGTATACGCTAAGGGCATACAACGCCTTGCGTGTCCAGTAAAACAATGTATTTAGGATGCTGTTGGGTCTACCACGCTTTTGTAGCGTTTCCGGGATGTTCACCGAGGCCAGGGTTGATCGTTGTCATGCCATTATACGGAAACGGTGCGCTTCCATGCTCGGTAGAAAACGTGCTAGCTTCCACAGCATCCTGATTGTATTGTGTGATAGGTGGGACAGCTCCATGCTGGCTCACTGCATACGGCTACATACGTAGGTGTCAGTCGTTTCAATTTTGGACATAGAGTGTGGTTTTACTAACATTAGGTTAAGACTTTTACTAACAACATTTGGATCTTGTAATTTGATCTGAAATAAAATATTTATTTATTTAAGTCCGGAGTCGGACCTCACACTATTAACGTAGTATGTAAGTAGTACTTGTAGATGTATGAAGGCCGATCTAGTGACGCAGCATCTGAAAATCCCATCTATCGCAAGACGTGCTCAGGATGCTGTGGGAGCTGGCACGCATTCTGCGAAGAATCGAGGCACACCGGATTTGGATGATGGTATGAAAGCCGACAATTGTGGCCTCAGCAAATATCCCCGAAGCGCTATCAAAACGCGGCATCTCCACCAGCATTCTGAACAGATTGTTATACTGCTCACGCAACGGTAACGTTGTTGTTTTGTCATGTAGTGCGAATTTAATACTGCATTGATTGGGCTTGTACTTTAGTTCATTTTGTACAAGCGCGCTCCACGTTTTCAGCCGCATAAGTCTCGATCTCGTGGGAATATCGGGATAAAAAGTAACTTATATCCTAACCTAGGTTATCATCTACCCATGTGCCAAATTTTATCTAAATCCGTTTCGCCGTTTTTGCGTGAAAGCGTAACAAACAAACCTTCAAACATTACAAAAAATCAAATCTTTTCTCTTTTATTAGTATTAGTTTAGAAAATGCGTAGTTAATCACTTTTGTTAGTTTGTAGGCTATTAGAATCGGTACCTTATTGGTAAATATAAGGTCGTTTATTACTTTTAAATTACCGTACCTACAAAATCATCGTAAGTATGTCTTAAAAATATGTTCAAAATATCTAATATCCATATCGGGTAACAAAGCTATTCTTTCAAAACTTCATACACAATTCAGCACATGAAATTTTTCACAAGATTTCCTTTCGTAACAAAAATGAGCACTAAGAAAGAATGATTACCAATATCACAGTCGCCATAAATCTTCGATCGATATCCGCGATCTTCCTTCTTTTGGCGGGTGGCCGCCTCCTCAGAACTCGGGATTACGTCAAGTTGACAGCTGTCAAATTCATTCTAAAATCAACTCTAAGTTTGGCGTCGTAAAACCTTTAGACGCGCCGTCAAACATAATCTCCAATAACGAAAAGCCCAAACATAAACAATACACAGCCACAATTTCCCACGACCCACTGCACAAACAATTGATAGCCCTCAATCCCTCATGCACAGAGGGCTGGAAGGGCACAACGTTGGCACAACAGCGCACAACTGGGGACAAGAGCCCTCAGTCACCACGCGTTGTGCCAACTGGCTGACTATCGACCGCGCAGTGCCGCGAGTATTAATATCCTAGGTAATGCAAGGACGTTGTTGCGAACAAATGGACGTGTACGAAACAAAGGAATGGTGATGTAATAAGCATTTTGTTAATGTATTTTTTATTAAGGTACGATTAGTTTACGAAAAGTGCCTCGTTGGTCTCGTGACCGCAAGCGCTACTGCTGAGCATGAGATTCTGGGTTCGATTCCGGGTCGGGCAAAGTGTTATTGGGTTTTTCTATTTTGAATTTCTCAGTAGCAGCCCGGAGGCTGGATTTGTGGCAATAGGCTCGCCCCCTATTACATGGGACTTAAACATAACTGGCGAAATGTGAGTGTACACCTCTGCCCAACTCTTCGGGGAAACAAGGCGTGATGTTATGATGTCATGTTATCTTATGAAAACATTGACCACTTTATCACTTGTGTATTAAGAGGCCGACAACACTTAAAGCGCGGTCACTGTCGGACTGCATAGAAAAGAAAGAGAAGCGCGATGACACAACGCTGGTAATTTATTGCAAAATATGAAGCAATTATCGATTTACAAAAGAGCTATAGATTGTATAAAAAAAATAAAACACTATTATGCTAATATGTTGCTTGTAGAATAAGCCGACAAAAAATCAGAATGATTGCATGTATATATATTAGTATGGTTTTTAATCGTTAAAAGAAGTATTTAGAGGCATTTTCGTGATTTTTTTCTATCGTATCAAATTAGTTATATTATGTTTTCAACACACTTTCTACCTAGCATATATCCTTAAGAATATCATATATTTTTATGATTTTGTTTACTGCAGTGGATCATATACATTAAGGCATTATAAAACTTATAAAAGTTGCGTTTAGGTCCTGTAGTCCCCTTAAGTCGCACCCGGAATTTTTGTTTTAGGTAGGAAATTATTAAATAACTTCTCCCGCTCTGGAGGGAGCGGGAGGGTGTGTTAGACTCTTACTGACTAAAACCCACCCGTGTCCTTCCGTTGCCTGTGTTGCCAGGGGCTTCGGTAACCTTTTCGGACTTTCCCGCGACCCCGGCAGAGTTGGAATGTATGGGGTAACATGTTTTTCAACTTCAATGTTAACGGAACCCTTCATTGTGCGTGGTCCGACACGCACTTGGCCAGTTTTCTTGACTTGACAGGACGTTCTGGTGACGCACCTTGTTACAAATTGTTTCAGTTTTTGTGAGCCGAAAGTACATCTCGTGTACAGAATAAATTGTTACGCTAACTTGTTCGGAACTCGTATTCATCTAATATGTAATGTACTTACCAAACTATTGCCGACGAAGTCAAAAGAATCCTATATCTCGCTGTCAGCAAAGTTACCAAGTAATATGTGTTGTGCTCGTTTTTCTGTGAAACGTCGCAAAACTTTCAGGATACCCTAAACTTGTGGAGGTAACGAAAGCGGAAATTCATCGAAAACTTCAATTTTGCCTCGTTGGTCTAGTGGCCGCAAGCGCTACTGCTGAACACGACGTCCTGGGTTCGATTCCCGGGTCGGAAAAAGTGTTATTGGGATTTTAATAGCCCGTAGTCAAGATTTGTGTCGGTTGATGGCAATAGGCTTGCCCCCTGTTACATGGGACTTAACATAACTGGCGAAATATGGGTGCTCTATAGGGTACACCTCTGCCCAACCGTTCGAGGAAACAAGGCGTGATGTTATGTTCTTTAGTCCTGATAAATAATTCGTGTATTCGCAATTTGCACACAAATAAAACTGGCTGTTAAGTTAGTTATGGCGGGAAATAAGTGAGTTATGGTGGCTCGCGGCGCATAACAGACCATTTCTCCATCTACCCTCGCTCCGAAATCGAAGACGATTATTAAAAGCGTTCTAATAGAGGACCGTTTTATAGCGGGCCTCGGGTTCTGTAAATAAGAGATGAATTACTTTCGGTAAATCCTCGCCTTCATTAACGCACTGCGAAGGCAGCGCCACGGTGTTAAAATCAACGTTTCACGTTTGCTATTTTTATGAAGGATTGGAAGGCAGGAAAATGTCCTTGTTTGCCATTTGACAAAGAACAACACGCAATTTTGTTATTTGGAGTTAATTAAACTTTTTGCGCGGAAACAGCGACGTCACGTCGCTGTTTCCGCATAACAAAATAGGTTTATGTATATCAAAATATACATATACCTATTTTGTTTGGATGTATGTTCCAAATTAGCGCAAAAACAGCTGAACGGATTTAGATGGGGAAACATATGGTTTACAACCTGTATAACATTTTTTATCTATGTATTTATTATATAGCATATATCTGTGTATCTATTACATTATAATGTAATTATATACTTTTTGCACCAAAGACAACCCCATTTTATGTCCTATATTTATGTGCGTGCATAATGAACTTAATCAATACAGCGCTTAAATGTAAGCCTGAGCCATGAGCTGATCCTACAAATGCTTTCCCTTTTTGTTAATACAATTTACAATTTCTAAATGGATAAACATAATAAATACAGAGATCGAGACTGTCTCAGACTATTTCCTTTGCTAACCGGAGTCTAGCGGCGATTATTTGAGAAAACCACAGAGCACACTTAACGATCGGCGGCAGAGATCCGCGTCCGGCCCTGGTCCAGGCCATGGTACGGAGCGAGAGGGCACGGGCAGCCGTCATCTCCTTCTGCGAAGCAGTAATGCTCGCGAAGGAGGAGGCGGGATGGTTGAGGGAAAGGCAAATTTCGCGCCCTCTCGCCGCTAGCCACCGCAGGAGACGCCCTAGGCGTCGGGAATCCCGGGCGGATTTCCGGCCACCGTGGGCGCGGGCTTGCGTACGGTGAGCAATGGGTAGGTCACCGTCCAGTAAGGACCAGGCCCGGCATGTTGTGTTCCACGCGCACCTCAAAGAGATGTCGTCAGCACAAGTGTAGGGGTCCACTAGGGCCAAAGGGTTACCGAGGCCCCTGCACGGAAAAAAAGGATCTTTTCAGCGAAGAATATCAATATTCTCAGAAAAATTGTTACAATCCAAGTAAACATGTATTTTCTTAACGTAAGTAAATGTACTCAGTCCAAGAAAACCTGTTTACTCAAATTAAGAATAATAAATACTCGGGTTTTATTTTTGACTTAAGAAAATATTTTTGATTCAAGAGTATAATAATCTTAATTGAAGAAAATATTCTAAGAGAGAAATAATATTCTTAAAATTAAACTTAATAATTCTTCATTTAAGTACAATGTTTTCGAAGAAGACAATAACACTAAGACAAAATTTTACTTCATTCAAGACATCCTTTTTTTCCGTGTGGCAACACAGGCAACGGAAGGAACTCGGGTGGGTTTTAGTCAGTAAGAGTCTGACACACCCTCCCGCTCCGCCCAGAGCGGGAGAAGTTATTTGATAATATCCCACCAAAAAAAAATACTGTTTCATTGCTCGCCGGAATCAAGCGGCAATTATTTGAGAAAACCACAGAGCACACCTACAATCTTACATGTTAATATATTCGTAACGTTAATTGTAATATTGATAAGTTATTGGTATTATTGCGCAGGTTGATTGCATTGGATGTTATTTTGCTGACTGAATGTTGGCTGAGCAAATGTCCGAACATTCCCCCTTTAACGGGTACTCATACTTCTTCTTTCAAAAATAATGATGGTGTAGTTGCCTACCTCAGAAATGATTTACAATACTCTTTTGAAATTCCTTTGTTTAATGACGCAAATTGCTTGGTACTGAAATTCTCCTGCTAGGTAGCAGTCATCGCTGTATATTGATCTCCCTCGTTTAAAGACCTCAATCCATTTCTCAACATTCTAGATATTTTACTCACACTCACACATACTCACAAACACTCTCACCCTCACTTCCACTTTACTTCATTACATACACAAACTTTTGAGTGAATTTTTCTTTTGTCATTTTTAGTTTATTATAATAAGACTTCCTTAAACTCCTTAAAGATGTGAAAGTCTGGTACAAATGTCTTCCATGTTGTGTTTGGCGTTGATAGCTGCGCCACAGTATTCTACTTTTGCAGTTATCTTCGTGTCTTTTGTAAAGTTATACCTAAATTGCTCCTAATAAATAAACTTATAAACTTAATAGTAATGTGGGTATATCTATGAAAAAACTGCCAATTTTCCTGATCGATATCCCAAACAATGAGCATTATCATCGACTGCCCCTCCTCCATCCACAACCACAAACGACCTTTATATAAATGGCTTGTCCGTATAAACAGAGAAACCATCAAAAGGAATTTAGATCTTACAACAAAGCTTCGGAACATTTTCTATTGTTGGGTACGGAAACAAAGAATTTCCCAATACAAATCGTACACTATTTGCTTCCCATAATTCAGTCTTTGTCGGGAACAACTGATAGTCGTATCGAGGGTTGGAAACCACTGTAATGGTATTGTCTCTTTCAATACGGTTGTACCTAGTTGAGATGGTAATTATTATTTCATCCCATCTATTCGAAAAGAGGCGAAGGGTTCCTCGATAAGTGCGAGCAAAATGGGTCATTCCGGCGCACTTAACAAGTGCGCGGGAATGGGTCATTCAGTCAGTGAGGAAATGACTTTTGAATTTGGAACACTATTTATTTAAAAAGTTTGAACGCAATTCGCTTCGATAAAGTCCCAGCCGGTAAAAATAGCGCGCCTGCCGACGCGGCATTGAACAAATAAATAAATAAAATACTCGGGAACTTCTTATTCGTTTTTCCATTACTTTTTGTCAAAATATTACAGATAATTTAAATTTGATATTAATATAAATTTGTAAGTTGGTTATGTAAATATTCGTCACTACTAAAAGCACCTTAAAGAATTAGGCATCTTAAAAGGATCTTTGATAGTCGTTACGGGTCGTCAGAAGCTCGAAAGTCTGACAACCAGTCTTACCAAGGGGTATCGTGTTACCCAGTAACTGGGTTGTAGAGGTCAGATAGGCAGTCGCTCCATGTAAAATACTGGTATTCAGCTGTATCCGAAAAGACTGGAAGCCGACCCAAACATAAATGGGAAAAGGCTAGGGAGATGATGACTACTAAAAGCATCTCTTATTTATTTTTCTCATAGAAGGGGATGAAAAGCAGAGTGTGCCACAAGGTACCAAAATTATTTAACCTCGAGCGACGTACTTTGAATCCCTCGCTACGCTTAGGATTCTACTCTAGAATCCCTGGCTAGGCTCGGGATTCTACTCTAGAATCCTTCGCGTCGCTCTGGATTCAAACAACCGCTCTCGCCCTCAATACATTATTTTGGCCCCTTATGACACAATCTACTATTATTAATCCTTTATTATCAGACCATAGAGATCCATACAGTGTTAGTAAAGAAAACATAATAATAGCATAATCTTATGCTTAAGAAGATGTGTGAAGAATACGCGGCTACTCTGGGACTCAGGTACAATGAAAAAAAAATAAAAATTTCTCGTATTGGTATTCAAGGCAAGCACCAAATGTTACACTAACGTGCCCGATGTGACCATAAATAATACTCCGTTATCTAGAGTATGTAACAAAAAAATTAAGTACCTGGGTCACTGGGTCACTCATGACCTGGACATAGAAAGGGAACGCAAGGCGATGGCTGTCCGAGGTAATATGCTGATCCGCAGATTTGCACGTTGTACGACGCAAGTCAAAATAACCCTTTTCAGAGCATACTGCCTGTCTTTTTACACGTGCAGTCTCTAGATCAGGTATACGCTAAGGGCATACAACGCCTTGCGCGTCCAGTGAAACAGTGTATTTGGGATGCTGTGGGTCTACCACGCTTTTGTAGCGTTTCCGGGATGTTCACCGAGGCCAGGGTTGATGGTTGTCATGCCATTATACGGAAACGGTGCACTTCCATTCTCGGTAGAAAACGTGCTAGCTCCCACAGCATCCTGATTGTATTGTGTGATAGGTGGGACAGCTCCATGCTGGCTCACTGCATACGGCTACATACATAGGTGTCAGTCGTTTCAATTTTGGACATAGAGTGTGGTTTTACTAACATTAGGTTAAGACTTTTACTAACAACATTTGGATCTTGTAATTTGATCTGAAATAAAATATTTATTTATTTAAGTCCGGAGTCGGACCTCACACTATTAACGTAGTATGTAAGTAGTACTTGTAGATGTATGAAGGCCGATCTAGTGACGCAGCATCTGAAAATCCCATCTATCGCAAGACGTGCTCAGGATGCTGTGGGAGCTGGCACGCATTCTGCGAAGAATCGAGGCACACCGGATTCGGATGATGGTATGAAAGCCGACAATCGTGGCCTCAGCAAATATCCCCGAAGCGCTATCAAAACGCGGCATCTCCACCAGCATTCTGAACAGATTGTTATACTGCTCACGCAACGGTAACGTTGTTGTTTTGTCATGTAGTGCGAATTTAATACTGCATTGATTGGGCTTGTACTTTAGTTCATTTTGTACAAGCGCGCTCCACGTTTTCAGCCGCATAAGTCTCGATCTCGTGGGAATATCGGGATAAAAAGTAACTTATATCCTAACCTAGGTTATCATCTACCCATGTGCCAAATTTTATCTAAATCCGTTTCGCCGTTTTTGCGTGAAAGCGTAACAAACAAACCTTCAAACATTACAAAAAATCAAATCTTTTCTCTTTTATTAGTATTAGTTTAGAAAATGCGTAGTTAATCACTTTTGTTAGTTTGTAGGCTATTAGAATCGGTACCTTATTGGTAAATATAAGGTCGTTTATTACTTTTAAATTACCGTACCTACATAGTCATCGTAAGTATGTCTTAAAAATGTGTTAAAAATATCTAATATCCATATCGGGTAACAAAGCTATTCTTTCAAAACTTCAAACACAATTCAGCACATGAAATTTTTCACAAGATTTCCTTTCGTAACAAAAATGAGCACTAAGAAAGAATGATTACCAATATCACAGTCGCCATAAATCAATCTTCGATCGATATTCGCGATCTTCCTTCTTTTGGCGGGTGGACGCCTCCTCAGTACTCGGGATTACGTCAAGTTGAAAGCTGTCAAATTCATTCTAAAATCAACTCTGTAAGTTTGGCGTCGTAAAACCGGCGCCGTCAAACATAATCCCCGATAACGAAAAGCTCAAACATAAACAATACACAGCCACAATTTCCCACAACCCACTGCACTAACAATTGATAGCCCTCAATCCCTCATGCACAGAGGGCTGGAAGGGCACAACGTTGGCACAACAGCGCACAACTGGGGACAAGAGCCCTCAGTCACCACGCGTTGTGCCAACCGGCTGAGTATCGACCGCGCAGTGCCGCGAGTATTAATATCCTAGGTAATGCAAGGACGTTGTTGCGAACAAATGGACGTGTAAGAAACAAAGGAATGGTGATGTAATAAGCATTTTTTTAATGTATTTTTTATTAAGGTACGATTAGTTTACGAAAAGTGCCTCGTTAGTCTCGTGATCGCAAGCGCTACTGCTGAGCATGAGATCCTGGGTTCGATTCCGGGTCGGGCAAAGTGATATTGGGTTTTCTATTTGGAATTTCTCAGTAGCAGTCCGGAGATTGGATTTGTGCCCGGTTGATGGTAATAGGCTCGCTTACCACTTTATCACTTGTGTATTAAGAGGCCGACAACACCTAAAGCGCGGTCTCTGTCGGACTGCATAGAAAAGAAAGAGAAGCGCGATGATACAACGCTGGTAATTTATTGCAAAATATGAAGCAATTATCGATTTACAAAAGAGCTATAGATTGTATAAAAAAAATAAAACACTATTATGCTAATATGTTGCTTGTAGAATAATCTGACAAAAAATCAGAATGATTACATGTACATATATTAGTATGGTTTTTAATCGTTAAAAGAAGTATTTAGAGGCATCTTCGTGATTTTTTCCTATCGTATCAAATTAGTTATATTATGTTTTCAACACACTGTCTACCTAGCATATACGAGTATCCTTAAGAATATCATATATTTTTCTAATTTTGTTTACTGCAGTGGATCATGTACTCGTACATTAAGGCATTATAAAACTTATAAAAGTTGCGTTTAGGTCCTGTGGTCCTCTTAAGTCGTACCCGTCATTTTTTCCTCGCCTTTTATTACAAGGTTTTAAGAATGATCAAGCTTACATAGGCCGATGTATGCCGCAAATAAATTACAATTAAAAACATTATACTTTTGTAAAATCAAATCTGCCTAGCCTTTTCCAACTATGTTGGGGTCGGCTTCCAGTCTTTTCGGTAATACCATCATAACAACCCAGTAACTAGGTAATACCATCTTCCCTTTGTAAGACTGTTTGTCAGACTGTAGGGCTTCTGACGACTCCCAACGACTGTCAAAGATCCACGAATGACAGCCGTGACCAACGGTTTTTTTTTTTGGTTGGAAATCATCAAATAACTTCTCCCGCTCTGGCCGGAGCGGGAGGGTGTGTCAGACTCTTACTGAATAAAACCCACCCGTATTCCTTCCGTTGCCTGTGTTGCCAGGGGCCTGGGTAACCCTTTGGAACCTTCCCGCGACCCCGGCAGGCATCGGCCCTAGTGGCCCTACGCTTGTGCTGACGACATCTCTTTGAAGCGCGCGTGGAAAACAACGCGCCGTCGACCCGGGCCTGGTCCTTACCAGACGGTGAGCTACCTATTGCTCACCGTCCGCAAGCCCGCGCCTACGGTGGTCGGAAATCCGCCCGGGATTCCCGACGCCCAGGGCGTCTCCTGCGGCGGCTAGGGGCGAGAGGGCGCGAAATTTGCCTTTCCCTCAAACGTCCCGCCTCCTCCTTCGCGAGCATTACTGCTTCGCAGAAGGAGGTGGCGGCTGCCCATGCTCTCTCGCTCCGTACCATGGCCTTAACCAGGGCCAGACGCGAGAGATCTCTGCCGCCAAACGCCTCCACGAGGACACGGCGGTGCTCTGCCCAAGCCGGGCAAACCTGGACCATCGGTTTAACGTGCTTTCCGAGGCACGGAGGAGTCTCGGTATGTAAACATGGTCAACCGTCCACGTACCAATAAGCAAGCGTAGCTTAACCTGATAGATCGACCCGTGCGGCTGTTATTACTTAGCCAACCATTAATGAACTGGCGTACTCAAGTCGCTAGGGTGAGCCAGAAGGTTACTGGAACTCTGCGGGCTTTATATCGACTGAAAAATTTATTACCATCAAGTACCAAGACAATGCTTGTGCAGTCCTTAATTTTCCCTATCATCGATTATGGTGATGTGTGCTACTATGACCTGAATGCAGACCTCCTCGACAAGCTAGACCGTCTTCTCAATAACTGCATTCGATTCGTTTTCAATCTGCGTAAATATGATCATGTCTCTGCGCAACGATCGCTTCTAAAGTGGTTGCCCATACGCCAGCGCAGAGAGCAAAGGGCGCTGACCATCTTGTTTTCATTTCTTGACTCTCCCTCTTCCCCTAGTTATCTCGCCCCCCACTTTCAGTACATTTGCGCGAACCATAGTAAAAATCTACGTTCATCACATAATCGTCTTCTTCAATGTCCCACTCACCGCACTGACTTTATTCACTCTTCCTTCTTCGTTCAGTCTATCTCTCTGTGGAATGCGCTCCCCCAGGAAATCAGGATGGCAACCAACCGATTATCCTTTAAAATTAAAGTTCGCGAGCACATTCGTAAGAAGCTGGCAGTATCATCACAACGGTAATGTTTTCCCATTGTTTGTCTTACTGTTTAGTATATTCGTGTATTTATTTGGTCTTATATTTATGTATAATTAGGTATATCTATTATATATAATGTTTTTAATAGGTATATGTATGTATATACTTATATTTTAATAAATATTTATTTCACAGTTTTCGTTATTGCACCTACCGCTGTCTGTCTCTGCATCACCCAAAGGTTGACTGGTAGAAAATGCCTATGGCATTAAGTCCGCCTCTGTACATTTGTGTGCGTAAAGTATTAAATAAATAAATAAATAAATAATACAGCTCTCTATTATTAGGTTTTAATGGTATTGACTGTCTCAATTAAAGTAGGTTAAGGACTGGCTATACTGAGGAGGATCCCGGGCGTCGTATGTTTCTTGATTAGGAAGTCACGCGACTATTCGCGACTTATGCAAAAGCCAAGGATTCTACCAGCAAAACCTTCCTGTGACTGCCATTTATATTGAAAACTATAAACGATTTTATTTATGTTTAGATCGGAATAGTTACTTTTGTGTGTTTTCTAGCTGAATGAAGGTAGAGGTAGGTTAACTCTTGCCCTATGCGAAATGACCCAAGGTTTCGAGGTCAAGGTCGTGAATTTTATAGTAGCATGCACCTATAGAATCATAAGTATATTAAGAATAATCAAACTTTAGAACTTTACTACCAAATAAACATATTTATTTCTGCAAAAAAAAGATGCCTGAAGCAGCAATAAAAACTGGCAACATTTAACAAATGTACAAAAAACAATCTACCAATCGTTTTTATCTAAAAACGATTGGTATATTAAAATTGAAAACACTGGCGTTGTAATCTAGTTGATAACAATGGCAGCTCTATCAGACATAAACCCCAATGAACAAAGTACCTTTTAAAATAATTACATGCAGATGTGACTCCGGTTTCAACAAATTTATTAGTCCCACAGAAAGTTTCATGTTACTAAAATGTTAGTCTAATGTTACGTAATCGATAATGGTGGTTGTATCAATATGATAGGTATATTTGAAACCATTGTTTAGCGATATCAATAATAATTGTCTTACTTAAATCTCAACCAGAAATAAGGAACTTTTAGTAATGGTCTTTTTTTTGGGTGGGAAATTATCTAATAACTTCTCCCGCTCTGGGCGGACCCTACACTTGTGCTGACATCTCTTTGAAGCGCGCGTGGAACACAATGCGCCGTCGACCCAGGCCTGGTCCTTATCGGACGGCGAGCTACCCATTGCTCACCGCCTACGGTGGCCGGAAATCCGCCCGGGATTCCCGACGCCCAGGGCGTCTCCTGCGGCGGCTAGGGGCGAGAGGGCGCGAAATTTGCCTTTCCCTCAACCATCCCGCCTCCTCCTTCGTGAGCATTACTGCTTCGCAGAAGGAGGTGACGGCTGCCCATGCCCTCTCGCTCTGTTAGTAATGGTCTGCAGTTATATGGAGGTATATTTGAAACCATTGTTTAGCGAAATCAATAATACTTGTCTTATTTAAAACTCAACCAGAATTACGAACTTTTAGTAATGGTCTGGAGTTAAAAGGGATAATTCCAAGCAAGCATTCTCGGTCATTTCATTATTTGTCTTGTACTTGGTGATAAGTTTCAATGTGTATATGTATATTATTTTAATGGTAGGTAAATAATTATTGATCGTGCGTAATTGAGAGAAAGTCGAGTTTACTTTGTGATTGATTCCAGTGGTTTCCGAGAAAATCAAAGAAACATGAACACATCGACTGCTTCTGAAATTGAACGTAATGAAATCGGGACTACGAGTATAATATACGAGTAAAAGGACTTTTAATCAATAAGATATAACTGTATTGTTATAGGCCATGTTTACGAATACCGAGGATTTTGTAAGGAATTACGGGCACTTGAGGTTTAAACGTAAATTACCTAGTACATATATTTAAGACAGTATCAATCATCTTAGATGAATACTTGTCATGCATTCAATATACTTGGCGATTTACTCAACTCGGAAACTGAAAGGCGTTCCAATACTTGTTAATAAGACAGATAAAACACAAATGTGTACATGTTTATTTAGAGGGGCTTGTGGCTAAGTAACAATGACTGTGGTTTAATTCTCTTTGATAAGTAATAACAACCGCACGGGTCGATCGATCAGGTTAAGCTACGCTTTCCGCGGTTGGTCCGCGGATGGGTGACCATCTCTACATACCAAGACCCCTTCGTGTCTCGGAAAGCACGTTAAGCCGTTGGTCCTGGCTGTCATTCGTGGATCTTTGACAGTCGTTACGGGCGCCAGAAGCCCGAAAGTTTGACAACCGGTCTTTTATCTTTTTGATTATGTCTGGACTTTAAAAGAGACATTGACGTTTGAGTTTGTTTCGCCATTTCTTCTCAGGGGTAGTCAGATAGGAAATGTTGACTCCATCTAGCTTTTTTTTTTCTTTTTTTTAATATGACGTGTATAAGTGATTCCGACATCCTATTTACAGAATATACAATTTCATTTCACTAAGGGGTATTGTATTACCTACTGGGTAATTACAGACTGGGTTGTGGAGGTCAGATAGGCAGTCTCTCCATGTAAAATACAGCTGCATCCGGTTAGACTGGAAGCTGACCCCAACATAGTTGGGAAAAGGCTATGCAGATGGCAAATAATGTGTACCTACTGTACATGATTATTTAATAATAAGCTTCTGTCGCAGCCCGCCCGCCCAAATGTCTATGGAAATAAATAAATAAAATAAACAAGAAAAAAAAAGATGACATCTCGGACTTAGGACAATAAACAGTGCCATATTTTTTACTTTTACCCGACTGCCTCAGGAGGGTAATGATTTTCGAGAGTATGTATGTATGTATGTCTGTTTCTTTGGCACGCTCTGTAGCCTAAACGGCTTGATGGATTTTAACATATGAGGTGTCTTTCGATTCGTCTTAATTGTGGGAATGACATAGGCTATATAATATTTATAAATTGCATCTGCAAATACAAAAAAAGGAGGGGAAGTTTTTTTTTTAAATTAATTGCAACAATATTGGTATCAAATAAGAGCTAGTAATGAGTAATTTTCAAATATATATATTAATAAAACTAAAAAGCTTGAAATAAAATAAATTATTTATAAAACAAAAAACCCGACTGCACAAACACATAACTGAAAAGGGAAAAACAAGCATTATAATCTATAACATTTTGGTCTTGCAGGCGGGGACAATCGAATAACCTGAAATATGGTGTAACTTTTGATTGTCCCCGCCTGCAAGACCAAAATTATATAGATTATAATGCTTGTTTTCCCCTTTTCAGTTATGTGTTTGTGCAGTCGGGTTTTTTGTTTTATAAATAATTTATTTTTAATAAATATGACCCAAAAATACCGTCGTTGATGTCAAGCAAAACATTGGAAAATTCACTGGATGCGGAACTGTGTCATGGTCACATCAGAAACAGTTTTTAATGTTTTTGATGACGCATATTTGATAACTAGATACATACAACTTTATGTTCAGCAAAATACTCATCATTGTCAGATTTGTTGGTGCTATAATGTAATTGGCACACATTAGGTAAGAATCTCGTTCCTGTGATCTCAGTACAAATTCACTAAATTGCTGTCACAGTTTTCTGAACTCTATGAACCAGTACTTAAGTCATACATAATACTTCTTGTTTCTTGCCCTGAATCACTGGCATATCCTAAAAAAAGTATTTATCCTTGTCGCTAAAAATAAAGAGCAAAGTGTCAGTTTACCGCCAGCACCCATGCAACGCTCAAGGCAGCGGTAACAAGTTAGTACCAAATAAATTGTACTGATAGTATCCGAAACATAAAGAATTTTCATACCGAGGAGATAGGGTTAAGTCGTAAGTTTAGTACGGAAACTAGTACAATACAGTTTTACAAGTAAAACTAGTCGTTTCTGACTATTCCCCGTTTGTTATGAAAGGAGAAACTGGCAGTTAGTTGATTGTGTTGTGTAAGATTTAAGTTTCGTGCGCTCTGAAAGTTATGAGGGTAGGTGCCACTGTTTTGCTTCATAATTTGCTGAATTGGATTGGATTTGCGATACCTAATAACGTAATTGGAGCTTTCTACATGTTGACTTCCGTGGGTAAAATACCTATTTATAAAAAGTTAACAGAAGTTTTCACAACTAATTGATTAGTTCCTAGAAACTTCCGAATTGATAATGTCATTTTCATTCATAGCATTCCATTTTTTTTTTTAAACGTCCTTTTAATCTCTAAACTTAGAAAAATACTGAAGGAACACTATTCATTTCGAAGATTAAAAACACAGAACGGTAAACCGTTAGCACAGTTAATGTAGTGTCATGATTTTTTAAAAATAAACAACTTGTGTGTTTGTTGCGTGTTTGCCAGGAGGCAATACAGTGTCGGATGGCCGAATTAATAAGATTTGTGGTGATTTTAAATATCTACTAAATATAATCGAAAGTATGCGATTTACTTAAAATGATTTTTGCCTAGTCATAAAGTTCAAAAGTATCTAATTTGACAGTTTTATAAAAGTACTGTTTTTTTAACAGAACCGAATGGAAAACATGATATATTTGGTGTGCCGCGTAGTTGCTAAGTTAGTTCTCTTCGAGCCTCTGAATCTAAAGGTTGTCTTCAAGTATTCTAAAGTCTATACTGATATTATATTGAGTACCTAATTAAATAGTTTATTGCTATATACCAAGTTTGTATGTGTGCAAGCATATAAATACAGAAATATACGTACTGAAAAGGCGTTTTCAATTCAGTAGGTACTAAAAATAATCAAAGACTAGTCCCTATAAAGTAAAGTAAATAACACTGTACATACATATACCTACCTCGTATATAGGTGTGTATCGTACAGTGTAAACACATCAGTGGAATGTTCGCGTGTTGCTAACATTTACTCTGTTTGTCTGCCTCGTGTGACTTCGCTTTATGCATCTACCTACTATACATGTATCAGCGGTAATTGTTTATCAGTTAGTTATTTTCCGTTGTTTTATATACAGAGTGAAATTGATAGATGGTAGTGCAGGTTTTTAATATCTAAACAAATATTTTAAAGAGAAAAGATTAGATTTTTTGTATGTTTTTTTGTTACGCTTTTACGCTAAAACGGCTGGACGGATTATGATGAAAATTGGGCACGACTTATAGACCATGACCTGGATTAGGATATAGGATACTTATTATCCCGATATTCTTATGGGATCGAGACTTATGCGGGTGAAACCGTGGGGCACACCGGGTGCAAAATAATAGAGTAGAGAAGACACAAGTGTCGTGTGTTTTACAACAAAGAATTAAAGAATTCGTTTGGCCTATAATCGTACATTAAAGACCACAGTGCTCTTAATAAAACGAGAGATGTCGTGGAATACCTGGTTGGAACGAAGTTCCCTTCGCTTTTGCACACTTGGCCAAAGAGAGCTAAACCAAAAAAAGTATAACATTTTGACCGTCACGACACTTCTGTTACGAGGAGAGGGAGTGGGTCGTAATCCACCACGCGGGCCCAGTGCGGGTTGGTAGACGTCACATGTCTTCGAATTTTTTGTTCTAGGACATGCCGGTTTCCTCACGATGTTTTCCTTCACCGTTTTGAGAGCAGTGGTTATGAAATAATTTACACAAGGTAAAGCGCCTGTCTGGGTTCGAATCACTGTGCCACCACTGCAACAGAGACTAATAATGTGCGTTAAGGAACTTTCTGAGTGACACTTCAGTAAGTAAAGCTTAATAGAAAGGATCGTCAGAAGAAGCTTCTTTTATAATTTGACATCCTATAAAAGCTCATTTTCTTGTCCATTTTATAAAATAAAGAGTTTCACAGAAAACTAGTCGTCACGAAATGCATTGAAACCACTATAAAAAGTCCCTGTGTCATCGTAAACGCGTAACTTCTAAATCAGATAACCATGTAACAGCAGTAACACAATCCACTCACAGTGCTGATTCTTACTAAAGATATAAACTTACACATCCACACTTAACACGATTACAAGTCACGATAATACGAGTTTAACAAGACTTTCAAATTTCGCCCTAGTTTTTACACCACCTACAGATTATACACAGTTATTTAGGGTTATTTAATAAGGTAACCTTGAATGTGGAACGAGACCAAAGTTATCGACTTTTCGCTGAGCTAGTGTTGTGAAAATTAATTAACTAATTTAATAGGGCTAAAACTGAAATGTAATCTTTGATTCTGTTTTCATATACTTTTGAAAAAGCTTCAACAGATTTCTTTTGTCATGGATATAACGAAAGATACGTGCACAATCTTACAGATTCAGAAAAAAAATCAACAACACTGGGCGAACCACTATTACATAACCTATTGTGTAATAGTGGTTCGCGTTGAGTTTGGTGATAAGGTCGTTAATCACCAGATTCCATAGAAGGGGGGACAGCACTCCTCCCTGGGGGCAGCCTCTGGCTATCATGGCCAGCTGTCGCTCATCCTCAAGGCGAACCACTCGTTTGCTTAACATGTTAGTAATCCAGTCCGTTAGTACCTGTTCTACTCCATGTCTGGAGAGGGCGCTGCTGATGCTGGAAAACTTGGTTTTGTCGAAGGCTCCTTCGATGTCTATAAAGGTGCCCAGGCAGGTGGCTTTCTGATGAATCGCTTCCTCTATCTGGCCAACCACTAGATGAAGAGCGGATTCGGTCGACTTACCCGAGCTGTAAGCATGTTGGTTACCGTGTAGCGGTATGGTTTTTAGAGCGCCATCCCTCAACTCCCTATCACACAGCCTTTCCAGAGTCTTTAGTAGAAAGGAGGTCAGGCTGATTGGTCGATGGGATTTGGCGTTTGTGTAATCCCCCTTACCTGGCTTAGGGATGAATATGACTTTCACTTCCCTCCATCCTTTGGGAACGTGTCTAAAGGCCAGGCACGCTCTCATTAATGGCACCAGTCTTGTTGCGACAGATGTTCCACCCCATTGTAGTAAGGCGGGGAACACTCCATCGGGACCAGCTGCCTTAAAAGGATGGAAGCTCCGGATGGCCCATTGGAGTTTCTCCAACGTGATCACCCTGCGTGCGTAATGCCAATCGTTGTCTGATGGCGTTTGAATTACATCTTGCCAGTCGATTACCTGCGTGAAGACGCATCCAGGGAAGTGAGTCTCGATAAGGACGCGTCTCGTTTCTTCTGGCGAGGAAGTGAGTGTATTGTCGGGTTTGCGGAGGGTAGTGGGTCCAGGAGATTTCTGTTGCGCCAGTACCTTCCTTACCCTGTTAGCTTGCTGGCAAAATTCAATGCTACCACAGAATTTGCGCCATCCCGTGGTACTCCTGAATCTAATACATTTTTTGTAACTGGATTTGGCTGCGTAGTAATTATCCCAGTCCTCATCCGCACATGTGTTCATGGCTCTGTTCAGAGCTGCCCTTACCTTGCCACGCTTGCGCTCTAGATCAGCGCCCCACCATGATTGTTTGCCCGGTGTGCTGCGCGGGGTGGTCTCTGGGCAGGCAGTTAGGTAGCTATCTATCATTGTTTTGGTAAGATAGCTTACTTGTACCTCAATCTGTGTCGTGTCCGCAAACGTCGCCGGATCGCTTGTTGTCGCAAACTTGTATTCAAGGTTGCGTGTGTAGGTGGCACGATCCGTGTTTCGCGGATTGCGCCGTGGTGGTGTTGGAGAAACACAGACCTGGATGTCGAAGCGGATCCACCTGTGATCAGAGCAGGAGGCATCGTTGGAGACCTGCCACCCAGCAGTGATTTCCGCCGCGCCCTCTGTTGCCAGAGTGAGATCCTATGATTGTTCGGCTTCGCCTGGTTACGAATGTTGGTTCGGAGCCAGTGTTTAGTAGTGATAATTTAGTCGAGAACAAGTATTCAACCAAGGCCTTACCCCTCTCGTTTTGCGTGTCCATACCCCACAGTTGATGGTGAGCGTTGGCGTCGGCCCCTACCACGACCTCAAACCCACATCCCTCGCAATGGCTCACGAGGCGGGCAAGGTCGTGCGGAGGCGGCGCCTCCGCCTCGAGCATGTAGGCCGAGGCGAAAACGATCGTCATCTCCGTGTTGTCGTCACGCTGTATTAGCAGCTTAGCTGCAGAGACATCTCTGCAACAGAAGTCAGTTAAAATATGTGTTTTAAGGTTACCTGTGACATAGATGCACGCTCTAGGGTGATCGTGATCTGTGGTTACCAGGAGCTTACCGCCAAGATTGGAAAGTCCTTGTATGCGGCCCGCCCTAATCCACGGCTCTTGGATCAAGGCAATGGCCGTGTGTTGCGCCTCCAGCCACTTGCGAAGCTGAGCCGTCGCGGTCTGACTGTGGTGGAGGTTTGCCTGCAGGACTTTACAAGTTGACGAAAGGGACGCCATCGCTGGTCGAACCCTCTTCGTCCCCCCCAAGTTTAAGCCCGGCAAACAAGTCGCCCTCGTCGAAGCCGTCCCCTCCCGGGCCTGAAGCCGGTGACAAGAGCATGTCATCCAGGTCCTCACCCGGTGGAGGGACGGCGCCCTCGGAGGCGGCGGCACAGTCGGCCGACCCTGCTGCAGCAGGTTCAGCCGCGGATGCTTCCAGGTTGTTTGGCGGGGGAGTTGTCTCCCCTGCTGGTGTCTGGGGCAGCTGCGTCGGCGCCTCGCAGATGGTCCTAGTAGTAGGGTCCCATCCCTGAGGGACATCGGTGAACCTGCCGTTCCGACCCTGGAACCTCACGTACACCGTCCCCAGTCCAATTGAGAGACGGCGTCCGGCTTCCATCAGGATCGGGATTTGGTCCACAGGGACACCAACTACCACAAACCATGCTGCGGCCTGTTTGTCGGCATGCAGAAGTACCCACCTCTTTATGTCGACCCAGGGGTTTTGGTAGCTGAGAGCGCGCCCAATATTGGTCGGCTCTCCGAAGACTCCCTGCTCGTCTGGAATCACGCCGCCACATCGTGCTCGCTTCAGGATCTCCGATTGGCTCTTGACAACTAGCGGGATGCTAGTTGGGAGAGACAGGTTGGAGACTGTCTTCCTTAGCCAGGCTAAGGTGTGGTCGTTACCGCACCACAGTTTCAGGACACCTCCGGCAAACAGCGGCTTGGCGTTGAAGGTCGGTCCTGGAGTGTCTTGCTTAGGGGAGCAGGCCTCGAGAATGATCTGCTTCTGGATAGCAGCGAGTACCTGGTCCGATACGTCCTTGCTGAGGATTCCCGTGCGGTCGCAGGTGATCGCGACGTCTAGGGTCGAGCTGGCAGCTTGGGCGTAGCTTCGCTGGTCGACCCGTTTGGATTGGTCAAGTCGCGGCCGCTTATGCTCCCCCCGAGGTGTCAATGTCTCGTTGAGAGCTCGCTTGGCCGCGGCCTGATCCTTCCAATCGGGTCGCTGTTTGTTTTTATTGCCAGCAGCCGGGACACTGGTTGTCGGTTGACTTGGCGCTGGTCGGCTTGCCTCTGCCTGTGACCTCTTACCAGCGGAGAAACTTAGTTGGTCGCTCGTCGATTTGACCATACTAGCGGCTGTGGCCTGTTTATTGCGGGAGCCCTTACCTGGCCTCCAGCGGGTTTGGCGTCGCTCCTTCCTCGTCACTCCGTCCCTCTGCTTGCCTTTAACTACAGCAGTTGATGGACCTGAAGGGTCAGTGCAAGGGCGACGGGCTTGTTGAGTGCATTTACCCTTGCCCTTGCGTTTCTGCACTTGCCAGGCATGCGAAAACGCATCCTCTGTGCAGCTGGTCGTCTCCGTTTGACCGGTGACGGCCGTCTGGTGGGAGGAGGCTAGAGGAGCCTCAGGAGGAGGAGGGTGTTTGGCTGGACCCGTGGTGCCGGTGTTACCCAGCACCGGGATCGTCACCTTGGTATGGGGAGGGTCGGTACTGGTCCCAATCAGCGCCGACGTCCTTTGTTTATTTTGGGACTTTTTTGTTGCTTAGCTGTGGTCTTAGCTGTGGTTTTCGCCACAGCCAGACCTACGCCCGCGCTGGTACCCGCAGCGTTAGCCGCAAGGCCACCAGGGGCGAGAGAAGTGCTAGCACCTCCCTTCGGAGTCTCATTGGCTTTCGCCTCCACTCCGGTGTCTGTTTTTTTTAACTGGCCTATTTTGATCCATGTTAAAATTGGTTTTGGATTCATCTCTCTGGCTCCCACCCTCCATGGAGCCCGCACCTGGGAACGTCACACTATGAAAAAGCGCGAACGTTAGGACTACCAGAGAGATATAGGGGCGCAAGGCTGGCTTACAGTGCGACATCGGGTGCTCGATCGAGTTGGCGTAGGGGGTCGAAAGGCCCACCCCCAAACGAACTGATCAACCCTCACTTACACCGTCAGCATGACCTTTACCTACCGCTTCAGCCGTCCGAGGACGACCTCAGCGGACCTCACGCACCTCGCCTGTGGCCCTCTGACGGGACACTATGACCATTTCCCTACCCCTGGCTATTGGGTAGGGCCACCGTTTCGCTTGAGATTCGGACCAAAGAGGGCGTGTTGCCTTACGGGCACATTACAGCCAGAGCCGCTCGGCTCAACCCCCCAGGACTCCTTCATCCCCGCTCACGGCGCTCAACTGCGCAGGTCCTAGCGCAGGTGACTAATTTCTCCTACTCGCCATAAGCTGGTTTTAGTGACAGTCGAGCCCGCAACCACCCAATCACAAAGGGGTCACGGTTAGGAGTGGAAATTGGACAGGTGGAGGAGTGGAAACAAGGATGTGGATAGAATGGGGTAAGGAGGGATTATTCGATTTGGGGCAGGAGAGTGAAAGACGGGAGAGAATGGGGTTAGGGGAATTGGGGAGAGGAAGTGATGACGCCTGGTGGTATTTGTTACGTCTATTTCTTAAGGAACTAGACCAAGAAACGGGGTGGCAACCTCGGGAAGGTGCATCCGCCAGACTTGCCTTGAGGATCTACACGACTGTAGCGCTCTCCCTCAAGACCCCGCCACCCTACCACCTCTGAAGGAAGCGGCAGGATAGGCCTGTATCTATACTACCAAGCAAAGCAAAGCAAAGCAAAGCATGTCGTTGTGCAACCGCAAAAGCATAAATCCAGAACCCCAGACTGGGCACTATTAAATATCTATACAAATTTACAACTTCCTATTTTTTCCTTCAAATAAGACCAAACTGAGTGAAAATTCAAACAAACCCCACGAACTAGTTACAAAAAATAGTTCCCTCTAGCGGTATTTGCGGTGAACTAAAAGCCTCAGACTACACATAAAGCCACAAAATTCGCGTGTAAAGCTATCGCATAAAAATTAAAGGAACAAAAAGGGTAGCACTAAAAAGTCCAAAGTGAAAAGTCTCCGTGGTTTGCCGCGGTAGCATTCTTTTGTTTGGAACAGCAATTATTTTCAACTGGCGTGCTAGGGCTATTAAACGCTCGGATTCGGCTAAACTTGTTTGGGACTTTTGTATCTTTAGCTGGATTGGGGGGAGGGAACAAAAAAGAGCAAAATCTGTTTATTTTTTATTGGGACTTCTGCATTGATTAGGTTTATATCTGGATAACTTTAAGAGTACAACACTACATGGCTCTTTTGGCGCGCGGCCAAAATTGAAACTAAAGTCGCCATCTTGTTTTGTCAATACTATGTGAAAATAATTTCACAATTTTTTTTTGGGTGGGATATTATCCAATAACTTCCGCTCTGGGCGGAGCGGGAGGGTGTGTCAGACTCTTACTGACTAAAACCCACCCGTATTCCTTCCGTTGCCTGTGTTACCAGGGGCCTCGGTATCCCTTTTGGACTTTCCCGCGATCCCGGCAGGCATCGACCCTAGAGGACCCCTACACTTGTGCTGACGATATCTCATTGAGGCGCGCGTGGAACACATTGCGCCATGGATCCGGGCCTGGTTCTTATTGGACGGCGAGCTACCCATTGCTCACCGTCCGCAAGCCCGCGCTTACGCATGGTATCTCCTGCGGCGGCGATGGCGTGAGGGCGCGAAATTTGCCTTTCCCTCGACCATCCCGCCTCCTCCTTCGTGAGTATTACTGCTTCGCAGAAGGAGATGAGAGCTGCCCATGCCTTCTCGCTCCGTACCATGGCCTGGACCAGGGCTGGACGTGAAAGATCTCCACTGCCTCGAGTGTGCTCCACCATGTCCTCCGGAACGATCACCCTTACGTTCACTATCTGTACGTATACAAAGACCTATACTGACCTAAAGCCGCTTTGACACAATCAAAGTACGCTTGGACAAAGTGAACCTCCAAGTAGTCGTCAAATCTGACGACTACTTGGATGTTTTTTTTTATCGTGGCAACACTGATCAAAGCGCACTTGGATAACGGCGTCCAATCAAAGTGGACTAGATTTAACTCTCAACTTTTCATAGCCTACTTTGTCAAATCTACTTTGTGCAAGCGTACTTTGATTGTGTCAACGCGGCATTATATGGAAAATATCGAACTAAATTCTATACTTCAAATTAAATCCCTGAAGCCTGTTATGTCCTCCGTGCCACAAGTCTATTTTCAGCTCAAAATGAATTTTCTAGCTCACCTAACTGAACAAGCGAGTAACCAAGTCTGTTCAGGTTTATAATTCGTCGTGACACAACCCTATTCCGTGGAGAGATAAAGAATGTATTTACATAGCTCAAACTACTGTTTTGAGCGCTGCTCGTGGTACATTTACATTTTGTCGACATTTCGTACACATTAAATGCTGAGTGCTCGGAATTATTGTCGGACTGGTTATTTTGGAGTTTCCTACGTTTGTATGTTTGTTCTCTGTGTTATTTCGGACCTCTGAACGTGACTAGGAAGGACGTGGTGGAATTAATGGGAAAGACTGGATTTGTTAGTTGATATTTTGAGGGTGCCTTATTTTGAGCATTGTTTTTAAAGAATTTAAACAATTTGTGGTTTTTTATAGATGAAGTATGACATTTTTAGTATTCCTTGTTTACTTATTATTAAGTAGGTAATTGAACAAGTTAAGTACCATTACGGACGTAAGATTATTATAGAATAGGATGCTGGAAGCCTGAAAAGCAAAATTAATTAGCCGTTATAAAAGTACGCTACCTTTAAAATTATTTAAAATAAGAGCCTCTTATTATAAAAATACATCGATCAAAGAACTGTATCATCCTACAACAGTCTATCATTTTCCAATATGGCGTGGATACGTCATTGTTGCGCCAACATCCTGCACCATCGAGAGTCATCGACGGCACCGTTCATTATACGGAATTTTGCCTCCCTATACGTGGCTGGAGCACACTCTAAACGTCCCTGGCTCGAATGGAGCTCCACCTCAAATATGTCCCAGTTGCACGCTCGGAAATGCTCGAATAGAAGCCCTTCAGGTGGATTTACGAGCTTGCACAACTGCCTTAAAATCGAGCAAAGAAACTATAACTTGATAATTTGGTTTCAAGCTTCTTGTATGGTTCTAATTACTTTATAATAACTGTTGGAATTAGGTTATAAGTGATTAAGTGATAATTAAGGGATCTGGCAAATTAATGGGGCGTTCATGTGATTATCTAACCGGGGTGTAAATTATAAATTCAAGAGTGAATTAAATAAGGTGAAGAAGAATGAATTAACTATTTTGCCGAGCGATGAGCTAACAGAGAAGCCTTTAAGCCTATGGCTCCGCCTACTGCGGTGCCTGATGCGGACCACACCGCCGACGACGACGACGATGCTCCGGAGGTGACTGAGGTAGAAATGAGAGCGGCGGTACGCAGGCTTAATGCCAAAAATACCGCCCCAGGACCCGACGGCTTACCTGGGAAGGCCTGGGTCCTGGCCTTGGAGGCTCTCGGGCCTCGACTTAGGGGGCTCCTAAGCGCATGCATGGAGAGGGGCCAGTTCCCGCTTCGCTGGAAGACGGGGAAACTGGTCCTCATAAAGAAGGCAGGGCGCCCTGCGGACTCTCCGTCCGCTTATCGGCCCATCGTGCTGCTCGACGAGGTGGGCAAGCTCTTTGAAAGAGTCATTGCAGACCGCCTCGTCGGCCAGCTGGTGCGGGTGGGGCCGGATTTGGCGGAGAGCCAGTTTGGTTTCCGCAGAGGGCGCTCTACGGTGGACGCCATCATGCGTGTGCGAGCCCTGACGACGGGGAATGCTGTTGCCCAGGGTGGGGTCGTCTTGGCGGTGTCCCTAGACATCGCCAATGCCTTCAATACCCTGCCCTGGAGTTGCATCAGGGAGGCACTCCGGTATCACCGGATGCCGACCTACCTCTGTCGTGTGGTCGAGGCCTATTTGACGGACAGGGCCGTCATCTACCCCGGTCACCAGGGAGTGTGGAACCGGCAAGAGATGTCGTGCGGTGTCCCACAGGGATCGGTCCTGGGGCCGCATCTGTGGGACATCGGATACGACTGGGTGCTGCGCGCCGACCTCCCTAGCGGCGTCAGCGTAGTGTGCTACGCTGACGACACGTTGGTCCTGGCGCAGGGGAGGTCGCACCAGGCGGCGGCCGAATTAGCGGCACGCGGGGTTGCGACAATCGTCGAAAGGATCCGGCAATTGGGACTCGAGGTGGCCCTGCACAAGTCCGAGGCCATGTGTTTTCATGGTCCTCGGAACGCGCCACCGTTGGGGTCCCAAATAACGGTAGGAGGGGTTTCTATCGGCGTCGAGTCGACGATGAAGTACCTGGGACTCGTCCTCGACAGCCGGTGGAACTTCGTGGAGCATTTCCGACGTTTGGCTCCCAAACTGGAGCGGGCGGGCGCTGCATTGAAGCGGCTCCTGCCCAATCTAGGGGGTCCAAACGCCTCCTGCCGGAGGCTCTACGCGGGGGTCGTGCGGTCCATGGCCCTCTACGGGGCTCCTGTATGGGCGCGCTCTCTGGCGCTGCGGCCAGCCCGCCGGTTGAGCGCGGCCCAAAGGGTCATGGCCATCCGGATGGTTCGGGGATACCGCACGGTCTCCTGTGAGGCAGCGAGCCTCCTTGCCGGATTGCCGCCATGGGATCTGGAGGCAAAAGCCCTCGCGCACGTATGGGAGTGGCGCGAGGAGGCGAAACGCCGGGGCGTAAGTCCGCTGCCGCGAGAAATCGCGGCACAGCGGACGGAGCTCCGGCGGGATCTCATGGCGTCATGGAAAGTACGGTTGTCGCAACCCAGTGCTGGGCACGCCACGATTGCGGCGATAAGTCCCCTCTTTGAGGAGTGGCTGGAGAGGCGCCACGGCGTCCTCACCTTCCGCCTGACGCAGGTCCTCACCGGACACGGCAGCTTCGGGAGGTTCCTGTGTCGGATAAGGCGGGAGGAAACGTCCGGGTGTCACCACTGTGTGGATCGCCCGGAGGACACGGTGGAGCATACGGTGGAGGTCTGCCCGGCTTGGGCAGAGCACCGCCGTGTCCTCTTGGAGGCGATCGGCGGCAGAGACCTCTCGCGTCCGGCCCTGGTTCAGGCCATGGTACGGAGCGAGAGGGCATGGGCAGCAGTCACCTCCTTCTGCGAAGCAGTAATGCTCGCGAAGGAGGAGGCGGGACGGTTGAGGGAAAGGCAAGTTTCGCGCCCTCTCGCCCCTAGCCGCCGCAGGAGACGCCCAGGGCGTCGGGAATCCCGGGCGGATTTCCGGCCACCGTAGGCGCGGGCTTGCGGACGGTGAGCAATGGGTAGCTCACCGTCCGGTAAGGACCAGGCCCGGGTCGACGGCGCGTTGTATTCCACGCGCGCCTCAAAGAGATGTCGTCAGCACATAGTAGGGGTCCACTAGGGCCGATGCCTGCTGGGGTCGCGGGAAGGTACTTATGGGTCACCGAGGCCCCCGCAACACAGGCAACAAGAAGGAATACGGGTGGGTTTTAGTCAGTAAGAGTCTGACACACCCTCCCGCTCCGCCCAGAGCGGGAGAAGTTATTTGATGATTTCCCACCCAAAAAAAAAAAAAAAAAAAAAAAAAAAAAAAAAAAAAAAAAAAAAAAAAAAAAAAAAAAAAAAAAAGCCTTCGTATCGAACATACCTAGATCCTCGCGAGACAATGGCTTTTTAATTGTTTCTGTAATTACCGCATTCAACCGGTGAAGGGTACCTAATAACAGATAGGTAATTTAAATTAACGTAAATGAATCGGATAACTCGTAATTTTACTTCACCCACACCTAATGCAGAAGGAAAAGGAAAATACGTATGCATTACACCCCTCAAACGTCGCATCACGCCCCTTAAGACGTGAGCTATCGATTGAGGAATATTAAAATGTTGTATTGAGTGACACCACGCACAGGAGTAGACATCCAATGGAGACTGAGCTTAATACCGTCGGGCTGCAATAGGTAGATAACAGACAACAAGTTTGACAATTTGGTAAGGAATAAACAACTTTGCGCTACGCAGGCAATTACTTTTTCCTTCTTTTTGACATACCTTTTCAACTATTACATACCTATTATTTACCTACCTCTCCTCTTAAAACACTGATGTTTTAAACATTCAGACAAACGATATTAATGATTTGACTCGTCAGTACACGCACAACAGATGATATTATTGAATAGTTCAGAAGAAGAACTTGTAGTAATCTGCTTGCACACCGACACTCTTTTTTACTATTCGCAGTTACAAAGCATAGCAATTTAAGGGCGTTATGTTGACGAGATTATCTATAAAACCTGATCCGCTTTGTCCATTCACGTACCTTCACAAATATTCGCACCGTGTACGGACTCCTGACAAAACTGTTTTGATGGAGCTCGGTCTCTGTTGTATATGTACTCCTGTACCCATACTAAGGGCGAAACCTTAGCTGAGCGAGCTGACGATATCGATTCCTTTCGTAATAGATATTGAAGATGATGCCACGATTAAAGGCATTATTGACGGTTATTATACGAGTAAAAGGCATGAAGATATGAGGCACGAAATGTAGCTGTGTTTACGTTTATTATAATAATAGTAATTCTGATTGAATTTTTTGTGGGTTTTGTGGTAAAGGGGTATTGGTATTGTCATCAATGAAAGCTTTATAATGATAGATTAGATTATATGTTTTATTGGTTAGCCAATAACGGGCGCGTGGCTAAATAATAACAGCTGTGCGGGTCGATCGAAGGTTAAGCTATGCTTGCCGCTGTCGGTTCGTAACCATCCATTACATATCGAGACCCCTCCGTGCCTCGGAAAGCACGCTAAGCCGTTGGTCCCGGCTGTCATTCGTAGATGTTTGACAGTCGTTACGGGTAGTCAGAAGCCTAAAAATCTGGCAACCAGTCTTACTAAGGGGTATCGTGTTACCCAGTAGTATGGAGGTCAGATAGTTAGGCGCTCCATGTAACATACTGGTATCCAGCTGCATCCGGTTAGTCTGGTAGCCGACCCCAACATGGTTAGGAAAAGGCTATAGGCAGACGGTTAGTCTGGTAGCCGACCCCAACGTGGTTAGGAAAAGGCTATAGGCAGATTGATTGAGTAGCTAGATAATGGCGCAGACATTTTGATCACTTATTAGAGTACTGACAAGTTTTTCTTTATGTATTAGCTATTTCTACTCTACGATTGTTATCCTTTGTAACTTCATTGTCATAAAATTTTAATACTTAAGATAATCAAAAAGGTTGAGCTCATTATAAAAATATTAGTACCAGAGCTATTTGGCTTGTGCACTGTGCCATATTTGTGTGTATTGTGCCAAAACCTTGGAAGTTAGTACCAAAAACGTTGGCAGCATTGTCACCGCAAATGGAAAATGCTAATCATGTGTCCCAGATACAAATGTAAGGCATATATTGTTTATATTTTTTTTACATGTCTGAAAATTGGTTAGATGGCTTGTAAGATAACAAATATTTCCGTGGAAAAATACTTTATTTTAGCTGGCAGAAACCTTTAAGATTGATCGGTAATGACACCAAATCAATCAGCTTGAGTGGAGAGATGCAAAGCTGAAGAAGCCTCTCTTGCTAATGAAGTAGGTAACGACGACACAGCCATATAGTAAAATGAATGAATCCATATCAATCATCTGCGACATGAGCTATATGAAATTGTGAAATATATTAGCTTTACCGCTTCTTAGGGGGTTTTATGAAATACGGAATTTCCAAGATCCTTTCAGATACCAATCAACATGGCTTTCACATGATCTGACCAAGATTATATCTGGACTTTAAAAGAGACTGTGACATCTGAGTTTGTTTCGGCTTTTTTTCACAGAATAGATTTTTATAGCCAACCTCATCTAGTTTTTTTTTTATATGATTGACGTGTAAAAGTGTTTGTACTTACAATTTTGTTTTTTTTTTTTTCATTTTTATCGTATCGTAATGTTAATTACTTTGCATACGATTTGTATAGAATCAAGTTTTTTCTAACTGAATAGGCAGCTGTGCTGCTGGGGAGTTTGTTGCGCCACTTCTTCTTCCCAGCTAAAGCACTAAGAAGTGGTGAAGGGCGGGCGTTTTTAGGGGACTGTCTTATGTAATTTTGACGTTCGAAAAGTGCTGATTCTCAGCCTAGTTTGAATAAATAACATTTGCTTTTGATTTTCGATTTTGATTCCCACAAGGTGGACCGATGAACTTGTGAAAGCCGCAGGCCGGATGCGAGAAGCACAGAACTGCTTTTTGTGCCTATATTTGGGGGAGGCCTATGTGCAGCAGTGGATGTCTTTCTGTTGAAATAATGGTGAAATGACTACTGATATCGAATATATTTTGTCGGCTTATGCATAAAAGTAAAGGTTTTCGCATAAAATAATAATGACACTATTTAAAAACGTCTGTTACGTTACGCCTCCTTATAATTTTCATAAACTCGACTTAGGCCAGTTGCCATGTTTGCATCTGAGCTGGCGGGCCGGGACGCTCATAAACTTAATGTTTGGCTTTCGCTGCCAAATTAACATAGTGAGGACAAGGTACAAGTTTATAAGACTTAGCAGTAAAACGATGAACTAACTTGAACACGGTAACTGCAAGCAAAGTTCATTGGAGGAACTCACTGGAGAGCATAATTTTATGAGTACAAAGATATTAGACTGTCACATTATGCTAGCCTCTATATGACACTGTAATCTATATTAAAAATATTACAAAGAGAAAGGATTTGTTTGTTTATAATGGATAAACTCAAAAACTACTTAACGGATTTTAAAAATTCTTTCACCTATAGAGAGCTAGGATATGAGCGATTAAGACGGGCTGTATTTCATTTTCAAAAAACTTTGAGAAAATTGCTATAATCACCAAGGTATCAAAAATTTGCCTATAAAACTCATTATTTGGCGTGCGCTGCAAAAACTATTGATAATACATGAAATAATGCATATTTATAGCAGTCATCATTACCCACGAAAAAGTCCGCGAGAGGCAGCATAGACCAATAGTTCCTTTGTTACACTTGCCGGAAGAATACACACACATCATAGATTCACATAACCAGAATATTTTGCTGTTAGATGTAAATGATGTAAATGTACATGTGCATTATCAAAAAGTCACATTAATTAAGCAACCATAAAATCTACAATGTCTTAAACTAGCTACGCCCCGCGGTTTCATCCGCATACATCTCGATCCCGTGGGAATATTAAGATAAAAAGTACCCTCCAGGTCATGTATTCCCATTTGCCAAATTTCATCCAAATCCGCACCCTAATTGCGTAACACAGTTTGAATCACAATTCGAGAGTTTTGAAACATATTGCTAATCCATTGCTTCATAGGTTTGAAAAATTCGTCTGCTCAGCAACATGAATAACGTAATGAACGTGTGTGAACTGTCAAAATGAAACTGATTACGATCAATTGTCATTTTATGTATGTTACGTAATTGCCTCGCGGAACGAACAAACAAACTCACTTTCGCATTTATAATATTCGTTAGGATATCTAATTTATCAGTCAATAATATTGCCGAAACATTCATGCAATTTCAACCCTACGACTTCAAATCAAATTCAAATTCATTTATTGTTTGTCGCAGGTGAAATATCTTCTTTTTTTTATTTATTTATCATTTATACAAAAGAACACAGGATTACATAATTAGATAGCAACAAAAAACCAAACGTTTAAACTTGTGCTATCATGAGTCTATCTCAATATCATACAATACAATGAAGCATTTTATATGTACGCGTTATTGTCGATACAATTAATAACATCTTTACATATTTAATAGTTACAAACATTTTATGTGTACGCGTTATTGAAGATACAATTATTAACGTCTTCAGGTGTTTAAATAGGTAGTTACAGTCATTCCATCAGTTCTTATAGTTATTATAATAAAGGCTCGCTGTAACATACCTATAAGGTGTACAATGTTTCATGCTTGTTCAATATTTGTTTTTAACATTAAAATCATTATTCGTCCTAATTCAACGTACATCATTCATCATCATGCATTAATATAATATACATAAGTTGTTCATTCACACTAGGGCCATGGGGTCCGAGTGCCCACTTAGTTTTTAGAGACATCGCAAAGCTATTGGTCGACTCCTCACGTGACCAGAGGGCTGGTCTATTTTTTGGCCAAAGAATCAGCATTGCCATACAACGTGGTAATGCTGCCAGCCTTTTGGGCACTTTTCCTGTTGACAACGATGCGGACGAATTTTTTGACGCCCTGTGATATTTTTATATAATTGTACATATTATTATTATTAATTGTAAGCTACATATTATTATAATAACATCTGAATAAAGGCTACCTAGTAGGTAACCAATTTCAAACTGAAAATGTAGTGCCTAGCTTTTAACTAAAGGCTCGTGCAAACTAGCGCCCAGTCTGCATGAATCTTAAAACGTATTGTTTCTTTGTAACGCTGTTATCATCAATAAACTCCTTGAAGTTTCACATAGTCGGATTTAAATTATTCATTAAGGGGACCTATATGCAATTTTTATAAGTTTTATAATTCCTTAAAGTATATGATCCACTGCAGTAAACAAAATCAAAATCAAAATTAATTATTCAAAATTTAAAATCAAAATTTAACGTTTGGTATTTGGATGACGGAACCCTGGGAGGCGATGTGGACACTGTGTTATCTGACTTATCAGATATTAAAACACATTTCGAAAGTATTGGTTTAGAATTAAATTTTAGCAAATGTGAACTCTTTATTCAAAAAACTTCTTACGGTTTGGATAATTTAAAATCCAAATTAAATTTTCTGGCACCCAATATCAAAATAGTAGACAGAAAGTCACTTTGCCTCCTGGGCTCTCCCATCTTTGAAGAATCTTTTCCTGATTATATTACTAACACTATTTCTAAATTCCAAAGTCACGCAAATTGTTTACTCGAAATCAGTCCTCATTATGCTCTTATAATTCTAAAGTTTTGCCTTTTTGTCCCTAAATTTACTTATGTGCTTCGCTGTAGCCCTTTTTGGAAACATCCAAATTTGCTTTCACCAATAGACGATTTAGTCAAAACTAGTTTAGAAACGATTTTAAATATTCAGCTCAATGAACCATCTTGGTTACAAGCATCCCTCCCTATTCGGTTTGGCGGTTTAGGAATCCGCAGAATTTCGAGTGTTGCTTCCCCAGCCTTTTTGTCGTCCACCCATAGCACGTCACGTCTCATAGGTAATGTCCTAAGGGCTTTGCCCACAAACTATGAGACTGCGGGCTTGGAGGATGCCAAGAATGCTTTTCAAATTGCTTGCCCGGGTAAAGAATTTCCAGACAACCTAAAATCTCAAAGGAGCTGGGACGATATTTATTGCGATTTAACATACAAATCGATTCTGAGCCGCAGTTCAGGTCCGGATCGCGCAAGACTTTTGGCGGTCGGAACCAGAGAGGCCGGTCATTGGCTACATGCCCATCCTTCTCCATATACCGGTACCTTCCTGGATCCGACCTCGCTTCGTCTGGCGACTGGTCTGCGGCTTGGGGTCACGGTATGCACTCCACACACATGCCCTTGTGGCACGGACGTGGACCGACTGGGTCACCACGGACTTTGTTGTCAAAAAAGTGCAGGCCGCTTTTCAAGACATGCAACACTTAATGACATAATCCGCCGGTCTCTTGCCAGCATCAATGTGCCTGCTCTTCTTGAGCCGACTGGCATTGTCAGAGATGATGGCAAAAGACCTGATGGTGTGTCTTTGGTCCCGTGGAGTTTGGGACGGATGCTTGTGTGGGACGCTACCTGTGTAGACACACTGGCACCGTCCCACCTCCAACGGACTACTTCTAAAGCGGGTGCAGCGGCAGAAAATGCCGAAAATCTGAAAGTTATTAAATATGGAGGCCTTGGCAGAGAGTACAACTTTGTGCCCTTTGGCGTCGAGACCCTCGGTCCGTGGGGTCCCAGTGCGCATAAGTTATTTGCGGAAATCGCGAAACGTCTAGTTGATGTAACTGGTGACCGAAAAGCTGGCGGCTTTCTCGCGCAACGCATCAGCATTGCAATTCAGCGAGGAAATGCCGCCAGCATCCTCGGTACAATGCCCCGAGGGCCTTTTTTAAGCTTAACTTAGTTTTAATTTAATTTAGTTAATGTTAATAGTCATCTTGTAATTTGGTTATGTAAATAAATATATGTACTATTGGCAAAACTTAAGCATGCTCACTTAAGAAAATATTTCTCCGGTAAGCGCAGCTAGCGACAGACAAACCCCTTCCTGGTTTCGTCCAATTAGAGACAATATGCATTTGTGTGAGTATAGGGTATGTAACAAAAAATGTACAGATACAAGTGTGCTATTTTGGTCACCCACTACACTCGAGCCGGTATTACTCCGATAAAGGAGCCAAGTGTGTAATGATCAATACACACGCATTTCATACGACGGTTTTCAACCTGAGAGGAATAAAACAGACTTGTTAGTAGTTTCGTAGGCTGCTAGGTATTTCTCCCTAGTTTTTGGTGGCAACAGGCTGTCACTCGCGTTTCGTGCCTCGATTAGTATTTCCTGGGGGGTCAAATCTACGTGTTGCTCCTCACTCTTCTTTCCTACTTGAAGTCAACATTTTTGATAATAATAATTAACCACAATGAAAACGTACTTATGGATAATGGCGAGAATGGCGACCTGGTTTTGTTTCTGCAGCGCGCCGCGCTAGCAATTCGCGCGCAGGTATAAATAAAGGCACTGGCAAAACGCTAAACAGCCAATATAAAAAATATAATAAACACAAAATAATGTTTTGAATAAGCAAATTATTAGTGTGTAGTGAAAAATATATAATTTTATGAAACGATGGTAATTTTGATGATTGATTTATCATAAGTAACCTAAAATAGTTTATTTATTCACAAAAATATTCATTGTAATTAGACATAAAAACTTTGCGGAGATTAATGATTGATTGATTGGAAATAAATGTAAAGTAAAAACACTACTGTATAATAAGCTGAATTATGAATCTAAATGCGTTGCCATAAGAGTCACTTTTCAAGCAAGTGTGTTGAAGAAATATTTCGTCATTTTTTGTAACTGTATTTTATGATCCTTCTATTATGCCGTCCTATTGTTTAACCGGATGTTCTGACGTTCCCACTGAATAACAATGGTACTTAGATAATGAACTTATTTTTTAGCAGTTGCAAAAGTTGTGACAGCAATAAACAAAAACTCTGATAAGTTTGTTTGTTTGTTTGTTTGGGTTTGTTATCAGAGTTTTTTGTTATGTTTTTGTTATCAGAGTTCAAATACTACTGTAATTTTGCTATTTCAATCAAAACAGCAATAAAAGAAAAAGGGCACCAAATGTTGTCAATTTCTAACAAAACTACGTAATTTGCTTCTTTTTGGGGTTCTGTAGTCAACAAGGAACCCTTACAGTTTCGCCATGTCCGTCTTGCTCTCTGACTGTCTGTCCTCGGCTTAGTTCACAGACTCAGTACTAGAAAGCTGTAATTTGGCATGGGTATACATATTAATGAACTGAGATAGGAGCCTTTTGGCCTCGTACAGGACTTCGTTTTTATTTTAATTTAACTTTGTTTTTTTTTAATGTTTCTATGAGTGTTTTTTAGTTTAATTTATGATCTCCTGTGCGAGTCCCAATAAATACTTTTTCTTTCTTTCCTAATCACGCCAACAAAGTGGTAAACTGTAATCTTGAAAAAAATGTTTTTTTAGGGTACGTTCCTTGCACATAAAGTGGGGATGATATATTTTTTTGTATATTTTTTTTCTCGTCTATCCCATAGTGTGGGTGTATCGTTGGATAGACCGTTCAAAGATATTGCTGATTTGTGAAAACTATTTTCGATTCAGGGATCCGTATGCATACAATTAAGCTTTAAAGTGCTCATTTTTGATAGTCAAATGTCCCCCTCCCCCTGCCAGATTAATGGTTGATTTTGGATATGTGAAAAAAAATATGGCAGTAGTACCTATATATAATGAAATAAATAGGAAAACTATCACAGCTAAGTAGGCTTTACAAGTTTACGAGTAATAACTCGTAAACTTGTAAAGCCTACTTTTCCTATTTATTTCGTTCGCAATTCTCCTCAAAATGTAAGTTGGTCGACTATTGTCGACCAACTTACATTTTCAGTTGGAGAATTGACTGTGACGTATATCGATGAACATGTTTTTTGACTACAATGTTAAGTTTGTTTTTGAGATAAATTTATCTTAACTATGGAACATTTCATTGTGTGTGGTCCGACTCGCACCTGGCTGATTTTTTATATTATTGTTTCCAAGTTTAAACACATTTAAATGTAGTTATTTACTTTGCAATAGTACTGCACAAGTGACACCTCACGCTGATAAAACACAAAAGATGACAATATAAACATTTTATAGCTTTATGCGGTGCCTGTTAACGCGCCTAGCGCGTTCGCTGCGATTTGTCTGGTGGCATCGCATAGGACATAGCGAAAATTGGGGAGGCAGTGAAAGTGTTAATAAATAACTAAATTTATAGACCCGTCAGAGGAGGCCATGTGTCGGAGAGAGTTAAATATTATAGTGGATAGAATAGACATGATTTTTGTTGTTTGACATTCCTTATTCTAAATTATTATATTTTTGTGGAAATATTTTATTATTGATACTAATTAAATATAGCAATACCAATAATACATTTTCTAAACCAAACGGAAGATATGAGTACGAAATTACTTCTTGTCAACAATAATAATTCATAGAGCTCTCGCTGGCCGTGCCTATTAAAAAAATATCTCACAAACAAGTGAGCATAGCCTGCGCCTAGTGTGAGTGTCACACTTCTATACATAATTACACTAATACGAACACGACTAAAATAGGCTTCGTGCATCCCATTGGTCAAAACGCTTGCATCGGGCGATCGAGTCGTGAGCTGTGCTATACGATTATCGCCTTAGAGGTGAGCATGCGGAACTTTGGCCGATAGTACCTTGGAAAATCAAATATATGATATTTTCAAGGATTTATGCTAGGTAGATAGTGTGTTGAAAACATAATATATCTAATTTGATACGATAGAAAAAAATCACGAAGATACGTCTAAAAATTTATTTTAACGATTAAAAACCATACTAATGTACATGCAATCGTTCTGATTTTTTGTCAGCTTATTCTACAAGCAACATATTAGCATAATAGTGTTCTATTTTTTTATACAATCTATAGCTTTTTTGTAAATAGATAATTGCTTAATATTTTGCAATAAATTACCAGCGTTGTGTCATCGCGCTTCTCTTTCTTTTCTATGCAGTCCGACAGTGACCGCGCTTTAGGTGTTGTCGGCCTCTTAATGTCATACAAATTAAATTACTCGTTAAGATAGCTTATCTATTGATGCAGTCACCAGTATTTTTGTCAATAAGATTGATGTCATTGATTGAACAGTAGGCTTTACCTTTCAAGAATTCCTTTAGATTTCTTTTTACACTACCTAAGATCACCCTATTTTTTACATAATTTGGAAATTTGTTATAAATGTTTACATCCGTTCCAAATATACTCGTTTTAAACTTAACTGTCCTACTATCTTCTATAATTCCGCTTAATTAATTTTTATACCGTGCACTTCTCAATGTGTCATAATTATTAATGTCACTCTAAAGAGTGACTTTAATAATTATGCATAATGCTGCTTCATAAATGTATAGTGAAGGTATAGTCAAGATGTGTAATCTTTTAAACTCTGTTCTACACGAATCAGTCTGTTTAAGCCCACATATACTTCTAACACACTTTTTTTGGGCCTTCAAAGCATACTCTCTGTTAGTTGAGTTACCTCAGAAAAGAATACCATATTTTATTGTAGAACCCGCGTATGCATGGTAAGCGCTTAGTAATGATCTCTCGTTAGCAACGTTTCTTAGCATCAAACATTCACTTCCACTAATTCAAATACGAAATTACCGAAACCTTAACACTTAGCAATTACTTAAGTAACTTAACTCACTCTTAACTAGTAATACAACATCTGATAATTACGGACCGTCTCTTAAGGAGGCGCCGAGCGAAGTGCAGAACAACTTGACTACGGCAACTTACCGACTTCAGTAACTTTATATTTAGATAGCAAACTATCTCGGATTCACCTGCTTTACCAACTCATGTATTTTTGATTCGATTCGCGAACTGCGGAATGGAAGACGGATTTGTGTTAAGAAAATATGAAATGAATTTTGGAATATGAGTTTTCTTTTTGCGAAGTTTTGATTTAATATTGTAGAGAAAACTATCACGTGACGTTTTTTATATTTAAGGCGCTGACAAGACCCAATTGACCAAAATAGGTTTCTCTTAAGAAAGAAAATTGCCAAATCTGTTTAGTTTGTGGTAGCGGAAAACATATAATTATGTTAATTTTGAACATATTTCCCAGAACTTGGTTGTTACCAAAACACGTTTTGAAAAAAAATCTCGAAACAAACTAACGTTCAACTAACCTCTTACCTTAAGTTCTAATCCAAAATATCTGTATTAAATATCAACAAACGTTATGTATTAATAACAAGAACGTCTTATTTGAATGCAGAACTTGGTTGTTTTTTATTTTCGATTACTCACCTCAATTTTGAGTAAATAGATAATTCCTTCATATTTTGCAATAAATTACAAGCGTTGTGTCATCACGCTTCTCTTTCTTTTCTATGCAATCTGACAGTGACAGCGGTTTAGGTGTTGTCAGCGTCTTAAGTATAATATCTGTAGGTATAACGGAGGGTTCTTTCTGTGCGTGCGAATATGATAGCCCGCAGGTTTGCACGTTGTACTTCAGACGTAAAGGTGACACTATTTAGAGCATTCTGTACCACCGTCTACACATGCAGCTTGTGGGATACATATTCGCGGGCGTCGTATGGAGCCTTTCGTGTCCAATTTAATCATGCGTTCAGAAAACTGATGGGGTTGCCATGGCGTTGCAGTGCGTCAGGAATGTTTGCAGCAGCGCCTGTGGATTGCTTTTACACAATAATGCGCAAGCGCACAGCATCCATGGTGGCTCGAGTCATGGCCAGCCCTAACAGGGTTCTGAAAATGATTGCTGGCAGAGTGGACTGTCCATATGTTATTCGCTGCTGTCAGTTACATGTGCCGTCGTATCGTGTTGTTTACTAACACTTAGTTTTAAGAGCAATGTTATTAACCCTATAAAGTCTTCGCTCGAAATAAAGATTTTGAATTTGAATTTGAATAATCCTTTTACCTAGCAGCTGTGCTATGCTGTGCTATATATAAGCTTACTTTCATATACAGGGCGTCCCACGTCTTTGCCACAAGGAGGAAAAGTACCTTAAATACTGTAGATAGAAGATTTTTCTGCCTACAGTATTTAAGGTACTTTCCCTCCACGTGGCCAAAGTCATGGGACGCCCTGTAGATAGCCATCGGACTTACTTTTTTCTCTGGACGCTTTTAACATGCACGTCTTTATACAACGTTCTCACCATCATCTATATGTATAATTTCATTGATGTAACCAATATTTTTTAACAATATTTTTGATTCAAAAGAATGTCATTGGAGATTCTCGCCCGTTCTTCTCCATATGTAAATACCTACTACGCTTTGGAATGGCGAACTTCATATTTCTGACTGAAAAAGTCCCTGGTTTAATTGAAATAATGCTTTGAGTTTGACTTTGAGCTTACTTCTGCGCTATTTATTGCCAATTTCTGAGGAAAATGTCCAAGTCGTATCACCATCTCCTTTGTGGGCTACCGCTGCTACTTCTTTTCCAGATCATCAATCATGTCTACATTAAATAAAACGAAGTAGTAAATCATCATCATCTGCCTAGCCTTTTCCCAACTATGTTAGGATGCAGGATGCAGCTGATTACCAGTATTTTATATCGACCGACTGCCTATCTGACCTCAGCAACCCAGTTACTGAGTAATATCCCTTAGTAAGACTGATTGACAGATGAACGAACGAATTAGTGAATAAATCCCATATATTTCGTTAATATCACGAGCAAACACCTCGTCACTGTCAGATTTATAAGAACTTAATAAAACAGTTAATTAAATTCCTCTTCGAGAATCTTGTCTTACTTTTCCGTCTCCCAAACATGTACTCTCCGTACTTTCATCCTCAAACAAGTCCGCAGCAGTACCGACCTAACGAAGTTATTAACCTGTTCCAACAACAATGGCAGTAACTATAAATTAGTTTTGTGGCCCTTCTGAACCCTAGTAACTGTTCTAGCTAGGTCTAATGTACGTCTTTAGAGGTCCTTAGGTCTTCCTTGATTTATGATAACTGCTCTTTTTAGGCCGTATTGTCGTTTTATTATCAGAAGTGACGTTTTTATTGACTAAGTAATCATATTTTGTGTTTTTTTCGTGGAAAAGAGTCAAAAATATGGGTGATTATGGTCAGAAATTGTTATTAACTGACATTCGTTTTATGAAATAAATAATTTATTGTGAACGAAACTATTTCATCAGTATCTATCAAGATGTACGCCCGGCACATCCTGGCCAGTCAAACTCTGCTATAATTTTGTGGACTGGCTGATATATTTCCACGGCTTTTCTCAGTTTGTAACAAAACGAGAGTAGCTTTTCTGTGGCTTTTTTCAATAAATTTCTTCTTTTATTTATTGAAGGCACAGGCGATATTAATCAAGATTTTTAAGATAGCAACCTAAACAAACATAATTCCATCCTGTTCAGTTCACTTGCCCTCCGACCATCCGACCGTTTATCCATCATTCTGTCTTTTGTCTTTGTTAGACCTCGGATCTTAATCACCGTCTTTTTAATTAAACACGAGAAAATTCCTTTCTTTATATCCAATGAGGGTGGAAATTGGGTAAGAAGAATGGAACGTAAATGTTACAAAGGCCATAGGTACCTGCACGTAGGATCATTATTCGTTTATTTTTCTTTAAAGCTACCGTTAAGTTTCGTCCACGTTTTAGCACATTTAATAATACTAGGTAGAGCATCCCACTTTCTTTGACAATTCAAAGAATCTGTCATATTCAGAAATATAAGATTATGTAATATAATATAATACAAGATTATAATATAAGATGTCGCCACATTGTTCGACACAAATATCATTTGTGTTGTGATCCATAATAGTGCCGAAACTTCATGAATACCTTAGCTCGTTATGCTGGGGCTACATTGTCGCGATAACGCAAACTACACTTCGCGCGTTCTCCCTCGCACACCGGCTGACGTCTCGCTTTACAACAGAGAGCGCGCGAAGTGTAGTTCGCGTTATCGTGACGTGTAGCCGTAGCATTAGAATGCTCATTATATAACTTGATCAAGCATCCAATCTTATACTTTGTTAAACATAATTAAAATCTCTCTTCTTGTATTCTTAACGAACATTGGTCAGAGAAACCAGCAATCATAGCTGCAAACAGACCCAAGCAAACAATAAGTTGTCATAACGCAACTCCTATAAGCAAATCTGAAGTTTCATTAATTACGGCGTCCTCAGGCAGGCGAGAAATTTTAATTAAATGCAAACATTGTCGGGACAAAAGGACTGCCTCACACAAGATCACTAACAAAACCAGCAGGAGATTTTTAACGATTCAATTTAATGAGAACTCTCGCAATTATTCGTATAAGGTCTTGAAGAGATTGCTAGAGGACGCTTGTAATGGGTAATTACTACGTTTTATGTTTTGCTAATGGAGTTTAAAACTTACCATTACCTACTTCTGTAAATTTAATTGGAATTGAATATGATTATTGAATAAGATTATTATTCGAATGAGCTAACTGGCTTTTTTTATTGGGTGGGAAGACTCTTACTGACTAAAACCCACCCATGTTCCTTCCTTTGCCTGTGTTGCCAGGGGCCTCGGTAACCCTTTCGGACTTTCCCGCGACCCCGGCAGGATGGGCCCTAGTAGACCCTACATTTTGCTGACATCTCTTTAAGGTGCGCGTGGAACTCAATGCACCGTCGACCCGGGCCTGGTCCTTATCGGACAGCAAGCTACCCGTTGCTCACCGTCCGCAAGCCCGCGCCTACGGTAGCCGGAGAGCTAAATAGCTTAAGAGGCTGACAATACCTAAAGCGCGGTCACTATCGGACTGCATAGAAAAGAAAGAGAAGCGCGATGACACAACGCTGGTAATTTATCGCAAAATATGAAGCAATTATCTATTTGCAAAAAATGTATTGATTGGATAAAAAAAATAAAACACTACTTTACTAAAATGTTGCTTGTAGAATAATCTGACAAAAATCAGAATAATTGCATGTATATTAGTATGGTTTTTAATCGTTAAAAGAAAGAGGTATCTTCGTGATATTTTTCTATCGTATAAAATTAGTTGTATTATGTTTTCAACACAATATCTACCTAGCATTTATCCTGAAGAATATCGTATATTTTTCTGATTTTGTTTACTGCAGTGCATCATAATATAATATACTTTTATGCATTAATAAACTTACAAAATTTGCGTTTATGTCCTTTCGTAACAACTCCAATATTCGTGAATGTTAAACGTAACTTATGTTTTACAAAGAAACGAAGTTGAATCTTGAATTCGAAACATTCTATGTTTAAAAATTTAATTTCAACCTTGCAGTGAAGCTCAAATAAACTGAATTTTTGTCCTGCACCTGTGACATCCCCGCTTTTCAGTTAAATGTACATAATTATATGAATATTTGCTCAGAATGCTCGTGTAAAAGCTCGAAACTATCTAGAAAGTGCAGTACTGTCATAAATGTGACAATTTTCCCTGCATTTGTACCTGAATATTGTTATTTTAGTATGCCCCGGTTGCCTTTTGCTTTTGACCAGTGTCCATTCTGTATTGTTTATGCTGTTTTTGAATTTAAAAGTTTAACATTATTTTTGTTATTTGAGAACCTACAGCACGTTTAAAATAATATTTACAATAGTAGCCAAGGTGGCTACTGTCAAAGATATTTAAATAAGTATACTTACAATAGACAGGACAAAACGAACAACAGGAGGCGGGCTGGTTGAGGGAAAGGCAAATTTCGCGCCCTCTCGCCTCTAGCCGCGGCAGGAGACGCCCTGGGCGACGGGAATCTCAGGCGGATTTCCAGCCACCGTAGGCGCGGGCTTGGTGACGGTGAGAAATGGCTAGCTCGCCGTCCGATAAGGACCAGGCCCGGGTCGACCGCGCGTTGTGTTTTACGCGCGCCTCAAAGAGATGTCAGCACAAGACAGTGTAGGGGTGGGTTTTACTCAGTAAGAGTCTGACATAACCCGCTCCGCCCAGAGCGGTAAAAATAAAATTACTTGGGATTACCCACAGGTCGTACCTAACCTCGATCAGTTTAGTTACTTGTGTTGTGTCGTCGCATTGTGTGCAAATTAAAATTATTTGCCAAGAAAATATGCCGATTTGTACCTACATTGTGGTTATGCAAACCTCGTAGTGATAAAATGACTACACCTAACTATGGTTTATTTTCGTAAGTAACTAGCTTATGCTCACGGCTTCGCCCGCGTGTTCGTCGGAAAATATCACGGAAAAAACGTAACGGCTAGAAATAAACAAGTTGTTGCCATTTATAACCGAGCGACTTGATTCGGAGGAAGCCTTGGTTATTTGTAACCGTATAAATTTATCCAAGCGAAATTGGTACTTTGCTAAAGCTTGATTTTCTCCATGATCCCACAGGAACGTACCACCGGGTTTAAAGGTAATATGGTTAATCCAGGTTATAAACTATCTGTGTGCCAAATTTTATCCAAATCCATTTAGCCGTTGTTGCGTCAATCCGAAAAACATCCAGACAAACGGAAAAAAAATCAGACTCGTTCCTACAGCAGCTCGTTCAGTTTTGACTTCGTTACTGGTTTCTCTTTAATTTATCTAAATACTTGGTAAATCTATACATAAAGTGTAGATTTATCAAGTATTTAGATAAATTAATGATTTTTCTTAAATGAGCTACATCTGACGGTTGGTAATCAAAAGTGGGTGTCGGTAAAAGTGTATCGTGTCGAACTTGGCTAGTATTTTTGATGTAATATGCTAGATGGCGTCACTGAGACATGAGATCACAGTTTTGCTATGATATTACTTCTGATAGCCTCTTTAGAGTATCTTAATGTATAAAAGGACTATTTGGCAATATTCACGATTAGCAAACTTTGTAATACTTACTGGCATAAAAGAGTGATGCAGCTTCTTATTCCCTTGACGTATTCCCATTTTCACCTTGACAATGGGGGTTTTCTGGCAGCACTGAGATGTCAGGTCAGGACCTGTCAAAAGTGTCAAAGCGCCTATATTTTCTTTTTCCGTGACTGAATGATGAACGAATGAATGAAACGAATGATGAACGTCATCATATATTTTTTATTCAGTGTCGAAATGGAAAACCTCTTGTCAAAGTGGCGCCAACTGGTGGCGTGAATTCTCATGAAAACCCTCATTCCTGCGAAATAAAGAGCGGTATCTACGTGGTACCTCGCGCCCTAAGCCGAGATCGGTACCCCCCAGGGGGTGCCCTTAGCGTTTAATCGCTTAGTTTATAAATTTTATGCCCTGACTGCCCTGGCACAAGGTAGTCCGGGTAAGCATCCGACAACCTGCTAGGTCGTGCGAGATAGCGAGATAGCGTTGCGAGCAAACCCAAAGAAAATCTGGTAGCTGGCTGTAATTGTCCGCAGACGTTATTGTCGTAAAGAATACGCGAAAGCGATTGATGAACCTTAGCTATATTAGTACAATGAGTTAGAAGTTTAGACTATAAAGGTATACTAGGATTAATTAAAAAAAAAACAACTACGGTATTAAAGATGGTTGGGAAACTATGGGTACCAGCTTAGGTAAAATAATACTCCGAACGGAGACCGACGACGAAGTGCTGTACTGCTGGCCGGATCTTTAGGCGCAAACCGCCTAGACAGCTTCATAGACTCAGGGTTGGGTCATACAGATCACAATCGAACACCACCAGATAGAGACAACCAAGAAAGACAATCTATTTGAATATTTCAAAATTTAAGATTAATAATAAATAAATAATAAAACAATTTATTGCATAAACAAAAATCACATTGCACTGCATACATTCAGTTGACATAAGTAATTCAATATAACTTTAACATAGGATTACAATCATTTTAAACTCTATCCCTTAAACTAGGTCTGGCCTGTATCTTAAGATATAGGGTTCAGCCATTGTGTTGGACTAAATTATATGTACTAAAAGACAACATCAAGTCGAACCAGCGACGATGTGGTAAGTAGGTACCTAAAAACATACATAAATAAAAATAAAAGGAATTAAAAGTACAGAGATATGAATCGGTTGCGTATTTTTGGGTGGGTTTGTGTGTGATGTTGAGTGTGGTGTATGTGTATAGTATGGTGTGATGGTAGGGCAGATATTAAGTATAAATAAAAAAAAGTTGACCGTTTAGCACCCAAAAAGTATTTAACCGCTCTGCGCGCAAAGAGTATTTAACAGCAGGAATAAATAATACACTATGTACCACGATGCTACCACAATAATACACTATGCACAATGTACCTATATTATTTAAACGCCCGATTAAAGGTTTAACTACTTGCCAACAAATTCATAATCAGTCGCCAGACGTTCCATTAATATTATTAATTACTATCAGTATACCTTTAGAGGTATTTAAACAGAGCGGTCAGTTCAAAACAGCGGAATTATCTCTAGAAACTTCGTAATGCTTGTTTAATTAAAGTTGTTCTGCCGGTTTGATATCGTGCCAAATTATTATCGGGACACCGCACCGGGAGGCTTCGAGAGAGGTGGAGAGGTTGAAACTAACCTCCTTGCTCCTCTTTATCCGTACTTTCGTCGTCGAAGGACTGAAGGTCCACCAACCTCTTTGTTTACCTCTTTCTATCTTTTTACTGCTTATTGCTGGCAGGTTGGTTTTTGTTATCTACAAATGATTTAGGTACTCCAAAATATGCAAAGTGCTGTAGCTTTGATAAAGGGTTGTGAGTAATAAATTGAATATTCTCGGAGATTCGATTGAACGAGCGAGAGATAATGAGATTATTTCTCATGTTTTTCACATGAAAAATATGTTATTAAGCTTTTTTGTGCTTTCTCAGATGTTTAACAGACATTTGATATATTTTTCGCTTTCTATAACTACAAAAATAAATAGTGCATTTATCAAAAAAAAACACCTTCAAATTATTGGTGTGTTGCAAGTAAGTTCATTCATAAATTATTCTTCTTGCGAAGTAATAGGCATATTACAAATCAAAGAATAATTTCAAGAACCACAGCCAAATAGGTCGAGGGTAGTAAAAATTGGCAGAGATCCTTGGCCGAGATTCATGAATAAGTCAAGCTGTACCTTAGGGTGCGTTGACACTAACTACTAACTAATGTCTAAATGTCAAAGTATCTATGTATAAATGTATTTCTAATGTCATTATTTATTTTATTCTAGATCTTTCCTGCGGCTTCGCCCCGTGGAAGTTTGTTTTTTCTTATTCATGAACCTGACAATAAAAAACAACAAAAAAATCAGTCCAGCTGTTCTTGCGTGATGCCGTGACCAAGGGAAATAGGGATTCATTTATATATATAATAGATTCTCGAAAAATGTATTAACGTTTCCAAATTTAACCAAAATTGTTTCAACATATTAAACTATATTTTAACTTTGTTAGCTTAGTTGTTGTAAACTTGATTGTTTATGCTGTAAGTAAACCTACTTAATACCTGATGTTGCCCATTATTAATTACATTTATGTGTCATGTATTGTGTTTATATTTTGTTGGAGATAAATAAATAAAACAACGCACTTTAGATCGCGCATCATGATTGATGACGTTTTTAAAAGCATATTAAGGGGCAATGTTGAGGGGCTTGTGACCAAGTAATAACAGCCGCACGGGTCCATCCATCAGGTTAAGCTACGCTTGCCGCGGTTGGTCCGTGGATGGGTGACCATCTTTACATACCAAAACCCCTCCGTGCCTCGGAAAGCGCGTTAAGCCGTTGGTCCTGGCTGTCATTTGTAGATCTTTGACATTTGTTACGGGTCGTCAGAAGCCCGAAAGTCTGACAACCAGTCTTACCAAGGGGTATCATGTTGCCCAGTAAATGGGTTCTGGAGGTCAGATAGGCCGTCGCTCCATGTAAAATATTGATATTCAGCTGCATCCTTTTAGACTGGAAGTCGACTCCGCCATAGTTGGGAAAAGGCTAGGCAGATTATTGAGGGCAACGTGAATGTGAAATACATAAAAAGCTATTCGTATAAACGTATTGTTTACATAATTACATATTTATGCTGCCGTGGGCTAGATTGTTATGTTACCTTATTGCGTACGAGGCTGCAAATACTGCAGGGTTTTTACCCGACTGCCTCAGGAGGGTAATGTTTTTCGAGAGTATGTATGTATGTATGTATGTATGTCTATTTCTTTGGCACGCTCTGTAGCCTAAACGGCTTGATGGATTTTAACGTATGAGGTGTCCTTAGATTCGTCTTAATTGTGGGAGTGACATAGGCTATATAATATTTATAAATTGCATCTGAAAATACAAAAAAAGGAGGGGAAGGGTTTTTTTTTTTTAATTAATTGCAACAATATTGGTATCAAATAAAAGCTAGTAATGAATAATTTTCAAATATATATGTTAATAAAACTAAAAAGCTTGAAATAAAATAAATTGTTTAAAAAACAAAAAAGTAAGTTAAGTTCCATGTAATACGGGGCAAGCCTATTGCCATAAATCAGAAACAAATCCAGACTTCAGGTTGCTACTAAGAAATTCCTGAAAACCCAATAACACTTTGCCCAACTAAGAAATCGAACTCAGAACCTCATGCTAAGCACTTTTTTTTTTTTTTTGAGGGAGGGAAATCTTCAAATAACTTCTCCCGCTCTGGGCGGACCGGGAGGGTGTGTCAGACTCTTACTGACTAAAACCCACCCGTATTCTGTTGCCTGTGTTGCGGGGGCCTCGGTGACCCATAAGTACCTTCCCGCGACCCCGGCAGGCATCGGCCCTAGTGGACCACTACTATTTGTGCTGACGACATCTCTTTGAGGCGCGCGTGGAATACGACGCGCCGTCGACCCGGGCCTGGTCCTTACCGGACGGTGAGCTACCCATTGCTCACCGTCCGCAAGCCCGATGCTAAGCACTTGCGGCCACTAGACCAGCGAGGCAGTCACTCCGTTCTCGAACAATATTAATATATATACACCGTGTAGGTGTGCCAATGTATAGTGACTTGGTGACAGTTACTCTCGTGCGATCAAGCAAACAAGCACGTCAATCAGTGTATACGCAGCCTAAGGGTTAGCAAAGTTTATCGTGACGACGCAACTTTCCTTTGTAGATTGACACTGATCGGCTTTTGAACAAGCTTCTGACAAGTGTGGCTTGTTACTTTATTTATTCATCTATAGTCATGGAGCTCTGTGAAACTGAAAGGCTTTCTAATACAATTCAGTTGATAAAATAATTTTACAGAAATAATTTTTGATGCCTACCTGATACACCTTTTTTTTTAGTCCCTTTGTACCGGACTGTCCCAGAGGGAGGGTTATAATTTTCGAGTGTATGTATGTCTATTTCTTTGGCACACTCTGTAGCCTAAACGGCTTGATGGATTTTAACATATGAGGTATCATTAGATTCGTTTTATTGCGGGAGCGACATTGGGTATAAAATTTGGAGGAAAAATTTCAAGGCGTTCGTTACATCCTAGATGCCTCCGACTGCTTTTATTTATTTTTGGTACTTAAAGGATCCAGTTTCAGTCCTGGGAAGGATCCATCTTCGCAGTTCGTTTTTTTGCAGTCAGGTTTTTGTTTTTTTAATAATTTGTTTTATTCTAAAAATAAGTGCGAACTTAGTATTTGTAATAAAAAAATATGCTAGTGTGGACAAGGCTTAAATATTCTGGTCCCTTTTTCAGGGCCAATAAACACACCCGTTTAAATAAACATCAATAAACAATATATCAAAGTAAAAAACAAAGTGGAAAGTCATTATGACGGCCGGCGATATATCACAACCGCTTACATTAGGCGAGACAGTGTGGCCACGTTCTACCCTTATCAAACTGTTAATAATTGCCTGCTACCCGCATCATGTACCATTCAAACCGTAAATAATAAAACTTGCCGATAGTAATAATAATAAATGAACTGAGAAGGAAAGAAGGTCGTTACGGGCAATCAGAAGACCAAAAAGTCTGACAACCAGTCTTACCAAGAGGTCCCTAAGTCTCGTGGTACCCAGTGTAGTATTTTTATCTCACAATGCGACGCGAACTTTACTTGTGGTTACCAAGTGTAGTTGTACAAATTGTACAATTCACGCTGTGAATGTGTGTGTAAGCGCAGGAGCTCTCGGTACCGTCCGAGAAAATTGCGTATTTGGTATGTGTGTGTGTGCGTGTGTGTGTTATGTGCGGACGCTACTCATCCTCGCGCACTCATTCACCGTCTTCGTACACTTGGTTACCACAAGTAAAGCGGGCGTCGCTTCGTGTGATAAAAATACTGTAACTGTGTTGTGGAGATCAGATAGGCAGTCGCTCCATGAAAAATTATTTAAAAAAATTGATTGTTTGTTTTTGCAGGCGGGTTTTTTTATTTTTTTTAATAATTTGCTTTGTTTTAAGCTTTTTAGTTTTATATATATATATATTTGGAATTGACTCATTACTAGCTTTTATTTGACACCAATATTGTTGTTTTTTGTTTTTTTTTAAACCTTTCCCTCCCTTTTTTGTATTTGAAGATGTAATATATGAATATTATATATCCTATGTCACTCCTACAATTAAGACGAATCTAACGACACCTCGTACGTTAAAATCTCTCAAGCATGTTTAGACTGCAGAGCGTTCCAAGGAAATAGACATACATACATAAATACTCTCGAAAAAGATTACCCTCCTTCTGGGGCAGTCGGGTAAAAATACTGGTATTCAGCTGCATCCGGTTAGATTGGAAGCCGACCCCAACATACTTGGGAAAAGGCTACGCAGATTTATTGACTGAGTAGGAAACAAGGGAAGTTTTTTTGTTAATAAACTATGTATTTCTTGCTAGTTTCTTTGTCAGAACGTTTTTATTTGACCATTGAGACTTTGTGTATGGCGGTCAATGGAGAATAGATGGTCGGCCAATGTATAACTATGTATTGTAAAGCCAGGGAAATCCATTGTTAAGCAAATTAACTACCAACTTAAATTATCCGTATATTTTAAATCTGTCATTCTTTGACAGATCGCTATATTAAAATAAAATGTTATTAAAAATATTTTTTTTATTTAAAAAATATTATTAATTTAATAAACAATTTCTCGGACTGTTCAAATGTTAAAGTTTAAGTTTAGTTTTCACATGAAGTTTAAATAAATAAATATCCCTTAGTCCCAGCAAGTAATAAACTAAATAGGTACTAATTTAATTATTGGTAAAATAAACTTTTGTCTGCACAAGCATTTTCTTTCCATAAATAACAACGATAGTGGTCACACACACGATCAAATTAATCGTTTTAATATTATTCATATGGTTCCATACATGTATACGCCTTGGTGTTCCAAACCACATCAAAGCCAGTACAGAAATTGCTTAACCATTTGAACACTCGACTGGCTCTGGAACACAGCCTTTGTGTAGTCGCACTGCACTTGCAAGGAACCGGCAAATAACGAGAATTTCTTGCTGGCAACCCTGCGGTTTTATTTTAAAATAGGAACTTTCACTAAGAAGGCGGAAGTTTTATTCGATTGTTCTGTAGGGAAGTAGTATTGAAAATAATTGCGGGCATAAATAAAGGTGAGCTTTTTAATAGGTTTTCTTCTTTCTTTTTCTCTTCGAGGTATAGTTTTTACCAGACTGCGCGACGCAAAGGAGGGTAATGTGTTTGTCAGCCTATGTATGTATGTTTGTTCCTTTGTGGCACTCTAGAGACCAAACGCGTGAGCCCGTTTTGATGATTCTTAAGTCAATGGATTCGTCTTAATCTTGTGAGTGTCAATAAAGACATGACAGTAAACGAAATTTAATATGGTGACAACCAGACGCCATACTGTGCATAAAAATAAAAAAAATAAAAAACAAGCCTGCCTTGTCAAAAAGATAATTAAAAACAAGGTAAATTTTTTTTTTTACCTTATAGTGATAAAACGATAATGATTTTTATAAGTTTTTCTATGGGATATTGAATAGTATCTACTGTTATATTTATTTAATTTCTTTTGTTATGTTATTAGTGAACGAATGCATATTGAATACTACTGTTATATATTTTTGTTATATACTAAGCAAGCTCTAGACGATGATAGTATAAGTAGTATAATTTTTATGAAAAATAAAAAAACAACTTTTTCATGAACCATAGCCACCCCATTATATTGTTTAAATTTTCACCAGCCTATGTTACCCGGGATATCACAACGTGTCTAACGATACCACCATACATTGACATCAGTGTTTAGAAGTTATGGTGGAATAAAGAAACTCACAAACATACATGAACCCTGAAAACATAACACTCCTTTTTTTGGGCAGTCGTGTAAAAAGATAAAAAATTAAGTCGAACTATGTCAAGAGGGGTATCATTGAATAAGTCTTTAAAAATCATCAGGTTTCTGTAATCATTTTTAGGGTTTCGTAGTCAACAAGGAACCCTTATAGATTCGCCATGTCCGTCTGTCTGTTTGTCTGTCTGTGTGTCTGTCTGTCACCGGCTTGGCTCAGAGACTCTTAGTCCTAGAAAGCTGTAATTGCGCATGGGTATACATGTTAATCATGCTGACAAAGTCGTAAAACAAGTTTGAAAAAAATTTTTGGTTACCACACGTAAAATGGGGATGATATTTTTTTCTCGTCTATCTCGTAGTGTGGGGTATCGTTGGATAGGTCGTTCAAAAATATTGCGGGTCTGTAAAAACTATTTAGGGATCCGTTTGCGTAATATTAAGCTTTAAAGTGCTTATTTTTCTTAGAGTCAAGTGTCTCCCCCTGCCATTTAAATAGTTGTTTTTGGATATGTGAAAAAAACCATGCCAGTAGTATCTATAACAAAATTAAAAAGGAAACTATCACAGCTAAGTAGGCTTTACAAGTTAACGAGTAATAGCCGACCAAATTACATTTGCAGTTGGAGAATCGACCGTAACTTATATCGATGTATGGGAGAAAATGTTTTTCAACTATAATGTTATGTTTGTTTATGAGATAAATTCATCCTAACTATGGAACTCTTCGTCGTGGTCTGACTCGCACTTCGCTGATTGTTCATATATAACCTTTTAAAGTTGGTTAGCCACCAATATTACTTAAATATTCAGAACTAATAAAACTGTGATAAACTTCTTTTCATATTCATTTATTTGCGTTCCACAAGGTAAAACAAGATGTTAACAAAAGGCTTAGAGCTAAGAGCCGTTGTAGACCCTGTCAGGGCACAGCAACAATATTTTTAGATACTTACATACCTATATTTAAAATTAAATAAAATTATACATGCATAATCAGCCATGTTCCCACTGCTGGGACACAGGCCTCCTCTCTGTGAGAGGGAGTGGGCAGTAATCCACCACGCGGGCCCAGTGCGGGTTGGTAGATGTCACATGTCTTCGAATTTTTAGTTCTAGGACATGCCGGTTTCCTCACGTTGTTTTCCTTCACCGTTTTGAGAGCAGTGGTGATGAAATAATTTACACAAAGTAAAGCGCCTGTCAGGGTTCGAACCTACGACCTACAACTCGTAAGTCGCGGTCGTTACCACTGGGCCACCACTGCTCTAAATTATACATGAAAATTGAATAATTACATTCGCATAAAAGTCAATAACAATAACATAAATAATTATATTATTAGTAAGTAAGTAGCTATTTTCTTAAAATACTATTATTACATTTAGATAAAGCTATATTTACTTAGGTAACATTATTACAATACTTATTTAAAGAGAGATCATATTTTCGGGTTACGAATTATTAGTAAAGAGATAAGTTTTACGTGTGCGACAATTTGAGACAATTTATAGATTCAGTAGGTAGCGTTTTATAATTTACTTATTATATATTTAGTAGTCATTTAGTAGTCATGTTAATCTTACATAAGCATATAATAGGTCGTATTAACATGGAAAAAAATAATTAAAAATATCTAAAAACCCGACTGCGTAAAATTGAATTTTAAAACAGATGGAAACATGATGACCTATTTCTAAATCTATACAGAGTGACATTGAAAACATGCGACAAATCGAAATGGGAGATTGTACTCATCATTATGAACAACTTTTACTAAGGGACCAAAGCTACAATCCCAAAAAAAAAACTGCTGTCCCCCACATTTATGTTCGCAATACCTCATCAAAATGTAGGAAAAGCAGATTTTTTTTTTGGGATTACAGCTTTGGTCCCTTAGTAAAAGTTGTTAATAATGATGTATACTATGTCCCATTTCAGTTTGTCGCAAGTTTTCAATTTCAACCTGTATAAACAATCTTGGCAAGAAACAGTGATGAAAAACGCTTTTCAAAACCTTTAAGTTTTGCACAGTACCTAATCAAGGTGTATGCATATATTTCATATTATATAGAGCTTAGAATATTTAAATCACCAAATAATATTTCGATCAGACTGTGTAACATCTGTTCGTGCTCCAACATCGAGAAAAGACAAACATAAACAAAGATAAATAAATGTAAACCTGCCTTTTCAAACAACCTCAGTACATTTACTTTCAACGTAATAAAACATTGTCAGAAGACAATGAATATAATTTATATGAGCAATTGTCCGAGATTCTCGCGAGGCAGCAAAAAAATGATGCATTTCCCGTCATAGAGGCGAACTAAAATGAGAGAAAAAAGAGCAAGAGCTTACTGCCATCCCTTTCATTTTAGTCACCTATTTCCGTTAGCTCCTTTTATGATGTCCTTTAGTAGGGAAAGCATTTGCAAGTTTAATGGAACGGTCTGGTGGAGAAAAGACTTCACTTAGCAACAACCCCTCAAATGCTGCGGAGCGATAATGTCCCCTTAAAAGTTTGACTTTTGAAAAGGCGAAGAAAATGGCTTCAGCGTAGATTATTAAGCTTAAATACTGGCTGGTAAATAAAGTTTTCTCGTCCATTAAAGCCTGTATTTACCGTCTGGTTGCGAAAAGTAAACAAAACTAAGAATTAATCAAAGCAATTCTGTACCTATTCGGGTTCGCTCGTTGCTTTCTGCTACAAAAATACTACTGCTCGCTTGTGCGAGATGAATTCATCAGAGCGAGTTAATGACGGCTAGAAAAACTGTTGAATTGAAAATTTCGCCGAGTCAGTGAGTTGCTATGGTCGCTGGGGGGTGGACGTCTGCCGCGTCGTGTTTTTACGTCATAAATTATAAATTTTGCGCCTTTGCATATTAAACAGGATCATTTTTGAGAATTTTAGGGTACATGATGAATGAGTATAACGTTGTTATACTCATTGTTTATTCAAATAAGCTAGCCTGTTTCCTATATTACTGTGCACAGAATACCAGAACACTGCAGCTTCCTATTTCGAACTGACTTCGATTCAGCTACACCGTCGCGGTTGCACACAGTTTGTAATAATGTACAAGCAGTTAGAACTCAAGCTCAGTACTCTATTTCCTTGAACGATCGTTTAATTAAGAAACCTACTTAATGGAGCGATACTATTACAGTGTTCGAATTGCTATAGAAACAGCAATAAAATAAACGATTTGAATGACAAATAAGAGAATACTTAGAAAACAATAAGAAATCCGATATTTGATAACAAACAACGTCAATTTACGAGAAAATTGAGCAAGACATTTACCTGCTTTTTGAAATCACTAGGGATAAAATGTTCCAGGAATTCGCCGATTACGCATTTAAATCCAAACATTTTTGCGTAAAGCTATAGGATGGATGAAAGCGCCTCATCTTGGGACATAAAAGATGACCTCCCTTGGCGTCCTCACCCCTTCCCTCGCCTTGCTGGCACAATGAGAGACGTTGTTTGAAAGTAGGCTACTGTTAAAAGAGTTACATTCAACTTACGTCGACCGACTCCGGAATTGTTACACATGACATGTACTGTGCTTATTTTTATAATACACATAGACGCCATCTGCAGGTCGTCTTGGTAAAGCTTCTCTTGTTTTTCCTTTTAATTCCGTACGTAACATAAAAGCAGACTGACTTGCTCGGAATTGCATTTAGTTTTACCAGAGGGAAAAAGTAATCAAAATAGCAGACGAGCTTACGAATCCTAGTTTTCCAACTGGCTTACAGATATACTATAGTACTTTTACAGATATAGGTAAATGAAAGAAACCAATGTTTTGTCAAGACTTAATTGAGCGGGGTGCTCGGGTGGCCCATGGTGGATTTATTCTAAAATCTTAACTTTAATTACATAATCAGCCTATAATTTTCGCACTGCTGGGACACAGGCCTCCTCTCTGTGAGAGGGAGTGGGCCGTAAACCACCACGCGGGCCCAGTGCGGGTTGGTAGATGTCACATGTCTTCGTGTCACCGTTTTGAAAGCAGTGGTGATGAAATAATTTACACAAAGTAAAGCGTCTGTCCGGGTTCGAACCTACGACCTGCAACTCGTAAGTTGCGGGCGTTTCCACTGGGCCACCACTACTCTAATTAGAATTCTAATAATTACTATTTTTTAGTGTGCTTTATAACAGTACTGCATTGTAATCGGAATTATATGCTCTTTTAACTTTGTATGTTCTTAATAATTTCAATAATTGTAAAGGTATGTGCTATGTTCTCAAAAAAAATGTTTTTTTATTCACATGTTTTGCATATAAATCCCACAAAGGCCATTCGTACCCCCTCCAAAGAGCCTATTTTTGTGTTACATTAAAACAATTAAAGTTTCCTATTTAATTAGGTTCTGCAAGATTTATGGTGAGGTCAACCCTAATGTTAACCAAAATGGCGGGCGCGGTTGTCTCTGCACATAACTTCACACCCTCGGTTAAAGATAAAGTTATAAAATTTGATTAAGTTATTTGGAAGTTACTCTGTAAATGTGATAATAATTGTATGTAAAAATAAATACCTTTTGTGACTGGGTCGACCTAGTACATTTTGAGCATAAAATTACATTTTCTGATGAAGGCAAGTACGCAATTTTACGGGCTGTTTAATTCAGATAGGCATATTATTTACAGTTAGCGGATGCAGCTTTGAATGTAACGTGCTGGATCATCACTGGTTGCCTAAAACCGACTCCGGTACAAATGCTGTATCTATTAGCAGGAATAGCGCCACCAATAGTTCGCAGAGCGGTATCAAGCTCCAGCGAAAGATCCAAAATGGTTTCCGACACACGACACCCTTTACACAATAACATCAAAGTCAAAGTCAAATTATTTATTTCAAATAGGCACATAAAAGGCACTTTATGACGTCAAAATTAACAAAAAAAAATAGAATTGATTCTAGTTGCCCCTTCCAAAAGGTAGTTTCGTATGGAGAAGAATGGGCAAGAAACTCCAACGTTACTCTTTTAAAATGTTTTACAAAATTTTGTAAAGGTACATTTTAAAATTATATGTGAAGACGATTCACCTAGAATAAAATTAATATACCAAAATAGGTAAAAAAAGAATGAAAAATACAGCAATGACAAATAATTGAATTATGTGATGCTCACATATTTACAAACATTGTAAAAATATACGTGTTATGCGCCGGCCTTATACCTATATCGCTGACGGCGCATCAACGGTGGAAACGTACCATCATGACCCACATACAAAGAATTGGCAAACTGACGGAAACGCTGACGGTGCGGCACGTGTAAGCGACGCGCGGCGCGGTGGCCTACGTGACCATCAAGCTCGTTCATTCCGATTCCTACTTCGAATCTGAACACTAGATTTTCGTTCTAATTTTAAGTAAAGTTTGTAATACTTATTTTAATTAAAGCATTATAATAAATTTCGGTTTTTTTTGAGTCCTCCGACAGCGTTCGACATAATTGGCGCAGTCGGTAGGATACTCGCGGGCCGGTTCGCGATATAGATTCCCGAATATTGAAATTAGGCGAGCCGCCCGGGTGGCCTTAGGCACCTCTAACGAGTATCCCGAATCGTCGAAGAGCTGCGGAGATCCAGACATTGATACTGCTCAGGAGAAGCCGAGATGTACAAGTAAGTGCACGAGAATCTTTCTAGTGTCGCTTTCCCTTACCCTTAACCCTTGATACTTTATTTCAAGATTTTTTACCCTAGGAATTTAGGGACCCGCGAGACTGTTTCTTATAGGCAGTCGAGACGGGAAGATTTAGTGGATAGTAATAGGAACATAGATATAAACATAGATAGTATAATGGCACACGACCCCGATGGCATTTTGAAGGCCATTCGCCTGGTCCCGGAATTTGATGGGAACCCCCATATCTTAACTCGATTTATTAGAATTTGCGATAAGTTAGTGGATGCGTATATACGTGAAGGTCCTGAGCATGACTTAAACAATTTATCCTTGATTAGTGGCATATTAAATAAAGTAACAGGCAATGCTGCTCGAACTGTTAACTCTAACGGTATCCCCGAGAACTGGAATGGCATCAGAAGCGTGTTAATAAATAACTTTGCTGATCGTAGGGATGAAACCACCCTCTATAATGACCTCTCGTTGCAGACACAGGGTAATGATACGCCGCAAGAACTTTATGATAGGTGCCAAACCTTATTTAGCACTATCATGACATATATTACACTTCATGAAACGTTGACTACGACTATTAACGCTAAGCGCGATTTGTATAAAAAGTTAACAATGCAGGCCTTTGTGCGCGGGCTCAAGGAACCTTTAGGTTCGCGCATACGATGCATGCGACCAGATTCTATTGAGACAGCATTAGAGTACGTACAAGGGGAATTGAATGTAATGTATCTGCAACAGAGAAACGACAGTTTACCTAAACTCACTAACACTCATCCCAAGTCTGCAACCCAGCCTAACCAGTCACCCATGCATGCAGGCTTCCACAGTCCACGCAATAATAACGCTATGCCCGTACCTAACCCGGTCATGCCCGCTTATATGCAACCACGCATGATGCAACCACAGCCACCAAATAACTATAGATTTAATGCAGGTTTTAATACTTTTAATGCACCCTATAATCAGCCCCGTATGCCTTCGCATACGCAACGAATGTTTGGCGCCCCACCTCCAAACTACAATCCGCGAGGTAACACGTTCGGTATGGCTCCAAGACCCCCATCACAAAATCAAGGGGCCAAGCCCATGAGTGGTGTGAGCAATTTCGTTGCTAAGCCACTACCTCCTACTCGTAGTAATTGGGATTGGTCTAGGCAAGGCAATCCGCCACCCATTAATTACTTCAGAACGCGCGATGTAAATGTCAACGAATGTTCAAGTTTCGAAGACTTCTCCTACCCTGAGTATTATGGGTATGAGCAGGAGCCTAACTACTACGAAAATTATTATCCTATGGATTACTACGGCAATTATCCATGCGTATACGATGGCATTCCGCAGACTGAGGTGTCGACTGACATGACAAATGACGGTAGCACTCAAGTAAGAGAACAGCCCCAGCCTTTCACCAGCGAGGAGGATTTTCAGGGGGCCACGAAATCAAAAAGATTAAAATAGAATTAAACCTTCAAACACAGCGACAGTTACCATACGTTCATATTGCTAACCCTAACCTAAACCTATTAATAGACACCGGCGCTAATCAATCCTTCATAAGCCCGGATGCTGTGGAGAGATATTTTGCACATTTACCATTGAACCATGATCCATTCGAGGTCACGAACGTACATGCAACAAGTAGACATAGTCACTCCATTAATATACCATGCTTCTCCGAATTCAGTGATCCAGAGCCTGTAAAACTATTTGTGTATAAATTTCATAATCATTTTGATGGTCTTATAGGATTCGACCTACTTGCAAAATGGCATGCTAAATTGGACCTTAAAGAATTGACGTTGACCACGAAATCCGCAGTAAATCGTATTAAAATATACAACTCCAGCAACTTAAATTTGTATGAAAATATCATCCCGGCACACAGCAAAAAACTACTAAGATTACCAATTAACGCACAGGACGGACAAGTTTTAGTTAACGAACAGATAATTTGTAACTGTATTATTCATGAATGCCTAACAACTGTTTTAAGTAACCGTGGTATAGTAGAAGTTGAGAACCCAACTCCTAATGATATGATATTCTCATTAGACCATCCGGCACAGGCATCAGTGTTTAATATTGAGTACACTCATTCGACACAATCTTCGCCCCGTGTAAAGGAAATTATATCAAAGTTGCGCACTGATCATTTAAATTTAGAAGAGAAGGCCAATCTGGAATCACTGTGCGCTAAATATGCTAACATTTTTTATATCGAAGGGGAACCATTAGCTTTCACCAATAAAGTAAAGCATTGCATTAGAACTACCGATGAAAACCCCGTATATACCAAAAGTTACAGATACCCATTTATTCATAGGGAAGAAGTTACTAGCCAAATATCAAACATGTTAGAACAAGGGATAATTAGGCCATCGGAATCAGCATGGAGCTCACCCATTTGGGTAGTACCAAAAAAAGTTGACGCTTCAGGAAAGCAAAAGTGGCGTCTCGTCATCGACTTCCGTAAACTAAACGAGAAGACGATCGACGACAAGTACCCAATACCGAATATTAATGACGTACTCGATAAATTAGGAAAATGCCAATATTTTACAACCCTTGATTTGGCTTCAGGATTTTTCCAAGTTGAAATGCACCCCAACGACATTCCCAAGACCGCTTTCAATGTAGAACATGGGCATTTCGAATTCTTACGAATGCCCATGGGACTTAAGAATGCACCCTCTACGTTCCAGCGTGTAATGGACAATGTCCTCAGAGGACTCCAGAATGTTATCTGTCTTGTATACTTAGACGATATTATCGTATTCAGCACGTCATTACAGGAGCATATGGATAACCTAGAGAAAGTCTTCCAAAGGCTGAGTGAATCCAACTTCAAAATTCAGCTAGATAAATCGGAATTTTTAAAATTGGAAACCGCCTACCTTGGTCACGTAATAAGCAGTGAAGGCATCAAACCTAACCCCGATAAGATAGCAGCCGTAGAAAAATATCCCCTACCGGAAACCCCTAAACAGATAAAGCAATTTTTAGGACTTTTAGGATATTACAGGAAGTTTATTCCCGACTTCGCCCGGATTACAAAACCCCTAACACAGTGTCTAAAGAAAGGGAAAAAAATTACATTTGACCCCGACTACATTAACAGCTTTGAGAAATGCAAGACGTTACTGACTAATGACCCTATCCTGAGGTACCCTGATTTCACAAAAGAATTCGTACTGACGACTGATGCCTCCAACTATGCAATAGGCGCGGTGCTATCACAAGGACCCATAGGATCAGATAGACCCGTATCGTACGCCTCACGTACTCTCAATGAAAGCGAAATTAACTACAGTACGATAGAGAAGGAACTATTAGCGATTGTCTGGGCCACTAAATACTTTCGGCCATATCTTTTTGGGCGTAAATTCAAAATCGTGACGGATCATAAACCACTACAGTGGGTTATGAACATTAAAGAACCAAACTCAAGGTTAACTCGATGGCGGCTAAAATTAAGCGAGTACGATTTTACAGTCGTTTATAAAAAGGGCAAAAACAACACTAATGCCGACGCCCTATCCCGCATCGAGCTAAACAATGAGGAGACTAACTCGATGATAGCCAATCCGACTGTCAAACCCCCAACCTTAGATAACTCAAATACCCTCACCGCACATACCGACAATGAAAACCCTATACTAGAAATACCTATCACTGACGATCCACTCAACAAATTTCATCGTCAATTATGTTTGACCATTGTAGGGGACATTAAAAGACGACCGACAGTGACTAAACCCTTCGACACTCACCTCCGAACATCTGTGCAGCTATCCGAGTCAAACCTAGAGGAAGATCTAGTTAATGCAATAAAAGAATATGTTAACCCTAAAATTAAAACAGCCCTCCTAATAAATCCGCCTTTAAGCATGTACAAAATTGTGCCCATTTTACAGGAAAAATTCAGGAATTCAGCCATGAATCTAGTAATAGCCAAAACGGAAATTGAAAATGTCAAGGAGTACCTTAGACAACAAGAAATTATCCGTCATTACCACAATGGGAAAACCAACCATCGTGGTATTAACGAGTGTTACTTGGCTTTATCACGTAGGTATTACTGGCCAAAAATGAGGGAACATATTTCTAAATATATCAATGACTGTACCATATGTGGACAGGCAAAATACGATAGGAACCCTGTCAGACCGATGTTCAATATAGTTCCACCAGCCACAAAACCGTTCGAAATTGTCCATATGGACTTATTTACAGCACAAAATGAAAAGTATGTAACTTTTATAGATGTATTTTCTAAGTACGGACAGGCATATAACCTTAAAGATGGTACCGCACTAAGCGTTATACAAGCACTACTAACATTCAGCACTCATCACGGCTTGCCACTCACCATTATAACCGATCAGGGTACAGAATTCACAAACCAAATGTTTTCGGAGTTCTGTAAAACACATAAAATAACTCATCATAAAACATTGGCTCATGCGCCGAATGATAACGGCAACATCGAGAGATTCCACCTAACCTTGCTAGAACATTTGCGCATCCTAAAACTACAGCATCGGGACGAATCTGTCATTAACCTAATGCCATATGCTTTGATAGGGTATAACAGCTCAGTCCACAGTTTCACGAAATGTAGGCCATACGATATTATTTTAGGACATACAGATCCAAGAGATCCATTAGATATTGACCTAACAGAACATCTGCTACAGCAATACACAAATTCACATAGGGAACAAATGAAGAAAGTCTACGAGCTAATTAATGAAACATCTCTCTCTAATAGAACTGCAATAATGGATAATAGGAACAAAGGTCGTGAATCAGATGTAGAATATCAGCCACAACAGCAGATATTCGTCACAAACCCAAGTGCTAGCCGTCAAAAGCTCGCACCGAGATACACTCAGGATACGGTTCTGGCAGATCTCCCAATTCACATATACACCTCTAAGAAACGTGGTCCAATAGCAAAATCGAGACTTAAACGAGTCCCTAACAGTGCCAAATTGTTACAGGATTCCACTACTGATGTTGGTCCTGCACCTGATACAGGCGCAGGAGATAAAACTTGAGGGACTCAACGATGGACCAGGGATTCTACCTTTTAAATTAGGACCTATGAGACTTACAACTCATTACCATACATTTTTACAATACATTGAACTTAAAGATATAAATAATAAAATTAGCTCCGTACGAACACAACTAATCGAAATCAAAGACACCCTAGATAACTATACTTATGCCCTGTACGAGTTACAGATTGATCATTTAACAAGTAAATTAAACAAGGCTTCGCTTCAACTAAGTAGCTTAGAGCCTAACCGCCCCAAAAGAGGTCTTATGGACGGTCTAGGATCCGTAGTAAAAAGCATAACAGGAAATCTGGACTATACGGATGCCATGAGGTACAATGATGCCATTAAAATTCTCAAGGATAATCAGGATAAAGTAATTGCTGAACAAAACCATCATATCAGTCTCAGCAAAGACTGGATGGGCCACCATACCGAAATTATAACCAAAATTGTTGAAAATCAGTCCCGAATTAACAACACTCTGCATGACTTACTGGACAAACAAAAGTATGCTCAATACAGTCTATTAAAATTTGCGAAGTTCGCGCAAATCCTAGGTATAGTTAGCGATAATGTAGATAAGTTACTAGATGAGTTACATAGAATTGAAGATGCAATAGCCTTCAGTCGTGCTGGAAGCACGCACCATTCTATGATAAAGTTAGAGACAATGACTAGTATGTTAGGAAAACTTAGTAGTATTTACGATAAGGACCAGCTGTTAGATCTGGAAGCTAGGGAATATTATAACGTCATAAAGCCAGGATCATTTTATAACGGTCAACATATTATCATAGCATTTCAATTCCCTATCCTATCTCCCTTTAAATATACTCTATATAGACTAGCTATAGTACCGAACGAAAGAAAGCAGATCATAGTTCCCCCTTACCCCTTTATAGCTATCACTAGAAACTTTCACGTGTACATAGAGGCTGAATGCCCGAAGTTAACCGAGCAGTACTTATGCGAAGAAAAACTCAATCATCAGTTAAGATCGCAACCAGATTGTATACAACGTATAATAGATGGCAAAACGACGGATGACTCCTGCGTGAAGACAACCATTTCACTCTCAAGACAAGCCATGGATAAGCTGGACGACCGCCACTACGTAGTCGTCTTCCCAAAACCTACGAAACTGCAACTCACCTGTGAACGAGATGAATTTAACACATTAACCGGCAGCTTCCTGGTTACCATCCCACGTAACTGTCTGCTACGAACACATGAATTCACCATAGTTAACATCAATGATCGAGTGAATGGTCAGCCAGTGAAGATAACCGAAATTACTACAAAATTGTATGAAGATCACGTACCTCAACGCCCGCTCCAGATAAACTCTATCAACCTAAGAAACCTACATAACTTACAAGATGAGATTAATCTTCAAACACCTGTGCAACTGGAAAGTCTGGAGACGCCATCACTCTACCATACAACCATACCATTCTACGTAATCTTATTTGGTGCACTTTTACTAACTACCATCATAGTATTGCGTCACCGCTGCAACGCCTGGAGACTCAAGCCACCTGCAGAGCAATCATTACCCAACGTTGCTGCTGCAAATCAAGATCATCCTTATGAAGTTCCAGAACCATCTCAACGCCAAGGAAAAACTCAGATGCCAGCAACATTTTCACTAAACGTCTTAAAATAGTTGCTGAGCTACGGGGGGAGGTGTTATGCGCCGGCCTTATACCTATATCGCTGACGGCGCATCAACGGTGGAAACGTACCATCATGACCCACATACAAAGAATTGGCAAACTGACGGAAACGCTGACGGTGCGGCACGTGTAAGCGACGCGCGGCGCGGTGGCCTACGTGACCATCAAGCTCGTTCATTCCGATTCCTACTTCGAATCTGAACACTAGATTTTCGTTCTAATTTTAAGTAAAGTTTGTAATACTTATTTTAATTAAAGCATTATAATAAATTTCGGTTTTTTTTGAGTCCTCCGACAGCGTTCGACATAATTTACGTTTTCCTAAAAATAATAAATAAAGTCAGTGTGTGAGTTAAAGTATCAACAGTAACATCCTTGTGCCACAAAGGTTGAAAAGCCGAAACAGTTTTTCAAAGTCGTCCCACTCACTGGGGAGCGATCAAAAGAAAGAATGAAGCTGTGGCGAGTCAGTGCTTCTTTATCGAACGATTCATCCCACACGCTGAAGTTCTCCTATCTAAAAATGAGTTGCCTTGGCTAACCTGTTTTTCTTTTTTGTGTGGGAAATTATCAAATAACTTCTACCGCTCTGGGCGGAGCAGGAGGGTGTGTCAAACTCTTACTGACTAAAACCCATCCGTGTTCACGATCCTTCGGTTGCCTGTGTTGCCAGGGACCTCGGTAAGCCTTTCGGACTTTCCCGCGACCTGCCTTGGCTAACTTGGAAGTCTTTAAACAGATTCAGGACTCAGGTTGGCCGAAGCAAGAAAAACCTGTTTAGGTGGAGATTCATAGATGACTCCGCCTTGGAGTGTAAATGTGGTGCTGTTCCACACAGGATGGGACTCTTAATATCATGTCCTGCGTGTCCTGTCAGCTTCACGTTACAGGTGATGACGCTAGTGATGGCGCCAAACACGTAGCCGAATTCTGGGCCGAGATCATTTAGATTGCCATCAACGAGTTATTATATATTCCAGGTGATCCGTCACACAGGGTATCCTAGTATGGACGCCAGTCTCTCACAAAGGATCATATTTTGTACATTTTAGTCAAAACGCTATAATTCTTGTCTCTATGTTTATAACTATGTAATCCTTTGTGAAGTGAGAAATAAATAAAGATTATTATTATATATATTGCAAAGATAACGTTTCTTGAAGTTATGTATCTACATTAAAGTTACGAAATCATTAAGGATTCTGACATGGACAGAATATCTTCATGTAATATCAGGATACTTTATTTATAGTAATTTATATTAATTTATTAGTAATTTCACCCGCGTAAATCTCGATCCCGTGGGAATATCGGGATGACAAGTAAGTGTCCTAATCCAGGTCATCGTCTGCCCATGTGCCAAATTTCATCCAAATCCGTTTAGCCGTTTTAGCGTGAAAGCGTAACAAACAAAAAAACTCTCTTTCGCATTTATAATAGTTATTATTGTCTATTCAAAATTGAATTAAGATACCTACGAGTACCGTCGGCAAAATATATAAAACAAAAAATACATGCGAAGCAAAGTAGATTTTAATATCATTTCACAACACACACACAGGGCTAAATGTATATTATTTAAATGACAAAATAAGAACCATCTCAGCGTCGTAGGTTTAAATCTCGCTGACGGGAGTTTAATTTTCTACAAATCCCTGTTCAGAGGGAGGGCAAAGTTACTCGTATACTTAATCTGTAACCCAAACATTAAACATGTGCCACTCCTTTGAGAAATTCTAATACATCCATATTGCTTTGAGGAATTGTAATATGTAGTCACGAGTCTATATGTTATCGTGTGATTATGAACATCGTTAGTTCATAATCTATTTCACGATATTTTCATTCGCAATCGTTTTCACGTCGAGGTTTTTACAGAATAGACAGACTGTCCACAATTTGTCGGTTTGCGATGGATAGATTATAAATTATCGAAAAATAATGCGTTAAATTATAAATGGTTTGTTGCAGTTCACTACATCTCGACAATTTATAATCTAACGGTGATAATATAGATAGATTATATACTAACGATGTTCAGAATCTTACAGTGACATATGAGAACTATGTCGAGATCCCTTTTTAATAACCTTGTGTCAAGAGTAGCGCCTCACCGACCTCTTCACCGTATTCAGCGACAGCGATCCAGACAAATTTTCTTTCCTTCCGTGCACTCTCTATTGACTAGCAAACCTAGATGTCTTGAAAACCCGGTCACACCGACAAAAATTTATTAGAGTAACGTTAGAGCAGCCGTATTTTTTTAAAGTTATAATAATTAATAATAATAATAATTTATTTAGCAAAAGAAGAAATACAATGCATGTTACGTTATTATGATAATACATTTGTGCTCAATTTTTGTGAATAATGACCTCGATGCTAGGAAAATCCTGTGTTATAGGGGCCATCAATTCGTCCAATAAGATTGTTTTACAAAATTAAGGAAGCTAAAACGTGTAACAGCAGCAATAGTGTGTGAGTAAGCGCGTGTAATGGTGTAATGGGGAAAGTTTATGAGTGTGTGATGTGTGTGTGAGTGTGTGATGTATGTGTGTGTGTGATGTGTGTGTGAGTATGTGGTGTGTGATGTGAGTATAACTGTGTGATGTATGTCGTGTGTGTGTAGAGAGGGAAGATAATTTTGGGTGTCTGTGTGGGTGTGTAAGTGTTCGTGATACTAATAATTATTTATTTGCATGGGGTTTCATCAGTGCTTCTGTTTCATCATAATCTAGGGTGAGGAGGAATTCTTTAGTTATTTTTTTACATTTGTGTTTGTTTAGTGTATGTATGTTATGTTTTTGATGTATTTTATTGTATATAAGCGTACTTAGATAAGGGTAGTGCCGTCTAGCGAATGTAGTTTTAGTATGCGTTGTGGGACAAGCCGGTTTGGGTCTTCTTCTTATTGTCGGGCTATTATTTAAGCTGTATGGAAGAGTCGCGTGTTTTCGCATGACTGCGCGTAGTATGTAAAGTTGTCGAACCGTTGGTGTTTTAAAGTCCCTGTAAAGTTGCCGCGTTGGGAATCTAAACGATCTTTTTAAAATTACTTTAATTACGGCTCTCTGGGCTCGTTCCACCTGTATAATGTCGGTCTTTGCGGCTCCTCCCCAGGCAGTGATGCAATAGGTCAGTACTGATTCGGCCAGTGCCGAGTAAACAATCTTAAGGATTTCGCTGTTGGCCCTTAGCTTCTTAAATAGAAAAATAAGTTTTCGTATTCGTGCGGACACTGTTTGTAAGTGCTTTTTCCAGGATAGGCAGGCATCTAATTGAAGGCCGAGATATCGTACCACTGCTACCCTAGTTACAACGGGGCATGTGCAAAGGAGGAGAGGGTCTGGACATTTGTGGGCTTTAATAAGCAGTGAACCGTCTTGTGGTAGGTTGGAACGTCTTGAGCCAAAGGTGATAAAATTAGTTTTTGCAACGCTTTGCTTATAAGCTTGTCACAACTTCATTGAGCATTTTACCCGGTCACATAAGAAAACGATCATTCATCTTCTTCATCTCACTCATTCTTACTCACTGATGTTTGACATTGTGAGAGTTCAATGACCATACACTATTTGAAACCGGTTTTTTAACGTTAAATGTACAGATTGAGTATCTTTTACTGATACATTACAGAGCCTGCGTGAAAATTAATATCTATATAATAAGAAATCACTCAAAGGACAATAAAGAGGGCTGTGCTTGGAGTTTCCCTACGTGATCGAATCAGAAATGAAGAGATCCGCAGGTGAACCAAGATTACCGACATAGCCCGAAGAATTGCCAAACTTAAGTGGCAGTGGGCAGGGCACAGTGCTCGCAGAACAGATGGCCGGTAGGGCCGAAAGGTTCTGGAGTGGCGACCGCGTACCGGAAGTCAAAGCGTTGAAAGGCCTCCTACAAGATGGACCGATGACCTTATGAAGGCCGCAGGAATCCGCTGGATGTGGGCAGCACAAAACTGGTCGAAGTGGCGGTGATTGAGGGAGGCCTTTGTCCAGCAGTGGACGTCTTTCGGCTGAAATGATGATGATGATGAATAAGAAATCATTTATTGTCAAGTAACACGGTCTTATTACCTACATACTCAGTCGAAAACTGAACTTTCTTTTTTTGAAATCGGTTAAAATTTTATTGGGCTCTCGTAACAATAATAATAATAAATAATAGTAATAGAATAGTAATAGGAAAAGCTAATTGTTCAATGCCACACTGTTGGGCAAAACCCTCCTCCTTCCTCCCTTCCACACTTCGGTCCTCTGCTATTGTATAATTTATATTTATCGATAATTATACTTTCATAAAAAAATCGGACAAGTGCGAGCTGGGCTCGCGCCCAGAGGGTTCCGTCTCAAAGCGGTGCCTGATGACTCGCGACTTCACTCAAGTGACACAGCCTATAACTCGGACTGAAGAACAAACATTTGAAAACATGATCTCCAATACATTCTAACTGCAAATGTAACTTTGGACGCACAGTTTTAGGTATTCCTGTAATCTCTAAGCAAAGAACTATGTTTAGTATTATTTTTTTCAAAATGTTAGGCTCAGTAGTTTCGGAGATCAGGGGGAATGGTAATGTTCATAGATTATCTTGAATAATTGTTGAAATATTTATTTTAAATTAATTTTTACAGTTATAAAATATACCAACGACAAGCTCTTTCATTTGATATATAAAAGAATTTCAAATGAAAGAGCTTGTCGTTGGTATAATTTTTTGGTATAACTAGCTGACCCGGCAAACGTTGTTTTGCCATATAAATAATTTTTAAGTAATTTCTAGTATGAAAAATAGATGTTAGCCGATTCTCAGACCTACTCAATATGCTCACAAAATTTCATGAGAATCGGTCAAGCCATTTCGGAAGAGTACGGGAACGAACATTGTGACACGAGAATTTTATATATAAGATATGTCAAACGGTACAGTTTGAAAACCTTTCTGTTTAATTTTCTAATTTGCCCTTCAAAAGTGGTCCCATATTCAAAATTAATTTATTTCCGTTATACGCCCGTGTTCGGGTCACAGAAATTCATGTGTACCTAGATTCGGAGCAAATTGGTTGAGACAGATGGGCGAACAGACAGACAGTCACACGAGTGATCCTGTAAAAATAACTCTGCTATAACTATTTTCTACTTTTACACTTAAGCCGTATCGAATGAGCTGGTGAATCTGCGACTCCATCATTTTATTAGGTAAAACTTTATGCACAACTTAAAAAATACTTAATGCCTCAAAAGTGCACTTAATGCCTCAGGCACTTTCTACCAGTCAAACTTAGGGTGAAAAAGAAATAAAACATGCAGATGCAACATAAGGGATAGATAACATGAAAATAACTACAAAATACAAGAATAAATACTAATACAAAGATACGTATAAAAAATTAACATCAATAATAATTGTATAGTGTAAAGAATTATAATGTTTTTAAAATGGGGTTAATAGTAGTTATCCTCGTTGCAGGTACAATGTATCGCACGTGGTGGCTGATCGTGGCCGCGGTGCTGGTCTCCGCCGCCGCTGACGAGGCTTCAGACCCTGAGGGGCTGCTGGAGCCAGTTGCTGGTAAGTAAAATATAGCTGATGATAAGTTATAGCATTTGACGTGAGTTGTAGGTATTTACGTCTTTTTCTTAAATACATTTGGTAAATGCCTGATACTTGATCAAAATACAGCGATTTTTAAGAAAATAAGAATAATAACGTTTATTAATCAAAAATTCATATTCGGTGATCCACAAACTAAGTTTCGCTTTTATCTTGTGGCTCATAATGATGGATATGCATGCTTAAAATAAAAAAAATGTTTAATTCTGTAATAATTAAACATTAATCTACACATAATTGGCATTTACGTCTTTTATCCTGCTTAAACCTACTGCAAACTATACCATTTAAAAGATACGAAAACATGTCCACAACTAACGGAAAATGAGAAAAGGAACACAAGAGAATGCTATCCGAAGATTACGTCCTCAATAAAACCCGGCTTAATTACTACGCCGTAGCCTCGTAGCACCCTCTACGACCGTTCGTAGCACGGCGTAGCACATAATTCTCCGAGTACGGGGAGTACTGTAGCCATTACTCTGGTTATTATGTAGCCTGATAACGCAGTTAAGATGACAGTAGACGGCCATATTTAAAAAAAAATATAAAATTGGGTAACGAGATAAGGCGTTTAATCTTAATGTAAATAACTTTATATCGCTTTACGCGTGTAGGTATAATAAATGTGCTGTGGGAGTTTGTACAAGGGATGGGTAGCTGAGTTTTTATCAATCTCAACATTACAATTACCAGTGCATTTGGTAAGCATGGTGATTATTCATTATGTGAACTAACAAATACATCTTTGTGCTACATCTTCATTCCCTATAAGGATTTTCTATATTCCTTTTATGATTCTAAACTTTCTGTTAACTGTTTTTTTTTATGTATGTATAGAAGATACTGTCTTATCATTTCTATACGGCAGTTTATTTATTAGGTAAACGTTCAGTAAACAAAGAAGAATCATCATGTAAACTATCCCCAAAACAATTACGAAATAAAACGGAAAACATCTTTTAGTTGTATGAATATACAACACACAAGCACACAAGCTTTATTCCATGTTCACATTACCCCACTTATCAAACTCATAATAACATATTTCGTACCGTATCACTTTTTCAAATTCATAAGTTTCTCTTCCGCGTGCCGTGCCGGATGCCAGCGTACCGTGCCGGACCGGGCTGTGCCCTCCGGTCACGATAAAACTATTTTTAATTAACAAACTGTTTAATATTCTCTGTGAAAAACGGTATACTTGGCAGTATTCTCGAGTAATGCTACGTAAACATTCTTGCTGGGATTTAGATTAATTTTGTTGTAAATTTATTAAAGTTTAAGAGATTTCTTGTTGAGGAAAGAGTGTCGGATTTGTGCTAGAAGTTTTATAGGTTAGCTTGCTTTTTAATGTAAGCTTTTTAGCATGAAAATACAGGGTAAAGTCGACGTTCGTTAATAGGGTTACACACGGTTTTGACTTTAAATAATTATGAAATTATGAATTTTGCGGGGTTTCACCTTGAGTAATCTTAAGGTGAAATCTCGCAAAATTCATAATTTCTTTACAAAAACCGTAAGCAATTTAGAATTGCACGAGATGTACTGAAGAATCACCATAACTAATGCTAAAGGAGAGTGTGACAAGTTCTAAACTTTAAATTCTCAATTCAGAAACAGTTATTCCATAGCGCCATTTTGAAATAATCACATCGAACCTCACTCAAATGACCGCAAACAATTCGAAAACTATCTAACTTAGTCTTAAAAGAACTTATCTCGGATTACGCCTCAACCAAACCTCAACACTATTTGAATTTCCAAGGGATGTTTATTTATTTATTTAAGATTTTCAAGAAAGGATTAACATCTGCCTAGCCTTTTCCCTACTATGTTGGGGTCGGCTTCCAGTCTAACCGGATGCAGCTGAATATCAGTATTTACATGGAGTGTCTGCCTATCTGACCTCCACAACCCATTAACTGCTTCGGGCTTCTGACGACCCGTAACGACTGTCAAAGATCTACAAATAACAGCCGGGACCAACAGCTCCAACAAAAGATACACATAAACAATATAAATCACAATAATAAAAAAGGTTCGTTTACGTGAGCTCCTTCAGTTACAGGAGACCACAGATTGCACACACAACTAAGTTTAAACAGAATAAAAAGAAAATAGAGAAAATAAAAGATAAATTAAATTAACGTGTCAAGATTGAACATTCATATTACAATTGCTTATTGTAATAATAATTCTTGCATATTTGTTGACAGACTATTCGAGGGAAGAACTCTTGGACTATTTGTTATATACTTAGTTATTTTGCGATGGTTAATTGTTATGTGTAGAGAAACATAACTAAACTTCCTTTAATAGTCTGCAGTCCATACACAGAGACTATACTTGGCTCATTGTTATAGTTTCTCTTCAATAACGAGATTCTTTATAGATACAATAAAAACAGTTGCAGCAGAAAATGGCATTAATGTTACGATACGCCGTTTTATGACGTCTGTTCATATCGTTATATATGAGAATCCTCGAAGGTTGTCTGTGTATTGGTCTTGCAAAGTATTTATTAAAGTCACTTTTTTCTGTGGGAGTAATTTCGTTAAAAGAGACGGAAGCGTGTCAAAATCAAAATCAAAATCAAAAGTCATTTATTCAAACTAGGCTGAAAATCAGCACTTTTCGAACGTCAAAGTTACATAAGGCAGTCCCCCAAAAATGCCCGCCCGTCACCACTTCCTAGTGCTTTAGCTGGGAAGAAGAAGTGGTGGAACAAACTCCCCAGCAGCACGTCTGTCTGTTTAGTTATATAAACTTGATTCTATACAAATCGTATGCAAAGTAATTAACATTAAGAAACACAAAACACAAAAAAGTAGACAGGAAGTGACAGTTTAAGCATGGAATAAGTAAGTACTAAATAGATTGTAAGTAGAGGGGGTCGAATTTCGACCAGTGGGCGACCAATAATAATTAACAATTATTCGAATAACAAGTTCAGTATTTAGCTATTTTTAAATTCTGAGGTTAATTCTGTCGTTGTTTAGTCATATGCGACTACTGTAAGACTCGCTCGTTTTTTTTTCTTTGTCTTACACTCACCTGAGTCACTTACAAACTACTGCCAATAGCATACTGATTGTGGGCTCGACCAGGCTAGACTGCGTATTTGTGAACAACTACTGAGTGATTTCGGCTTGGCCTGTTATCTTGCGGAAGCGGAAATCTGTTTTTGTTAATAGATACTACTAAAATTAAATTGTTACTTACGCTATGAGTTCATGTTATTTGAAATAAATTTTATATTATTATTTCCTTTATGACATTTTAAACACAAAGAAATTATTTTTTTTGACGTTATAACGTCTTATGAATCGATAAACGCCGGCTGCACGAACGAAAAAGCATGACTGATTGTCACGTTCCACCTGAGCCGAGCGTGCAAGCGAGATCGCGGAACTAGCGATAGAGAGGCACGATCGGCCTAAGCGTTCGGCTTGTGACGCATCTCTCTCTCGCTATCACGTAAAATTATCGTCCGTAAACCGACTTGACAGACAACCAATTTTTTTTAATAGTAGCTAACTGGTATCTGGAACAGGATCCAAGCTACTAAGTTAACATATCTTTTTTAATATAAAATAAACATAATAGCGTCTCTGAATACAATATTATGAAAACAAATCTCTGAGCTCCATGGTGACTTGAAAATAAACCTAAAGTCTACCAACATGGTCCATCGTTTACAGCTGTAATGAAACGTAGATTCAGAATAACCACAACAGACTGAACCACATCAAGGAAAAAGAGAAAATGATTTATACTTTATGTAGATTAAAGAAATACAAACGTATTACTGTAAAGTATAAACGATCGTGGGTAACGGTATGCTAATTTATGCCATTTATTACACAAACCCTTTTTTTGATTTACTTTACTTCGCAGTAGCTTTATTTCATTCTTGTCTTATAACCTATTTCCAGTTATAATTATTGTTATTGTTTATTTTATAATGTAATACAACACATACATTCGAAGAATAAATAATTTAATCAAGATAAAGCTACCCAGTATGCTAATTCATTTTCAATTAATTTAGTAATAAACTTAAAATACGTAGCAAAACAAAGTTGTCTCATTCGAGCAGTATTCGCGTAATTTTAAATTAAATATATGAAAAAACATTGTTTTATTGCAGTGTGAGTCAACACCGTTCACTGCCTTTTTTTACTGATCAATAAAAATGTACGATTTTCATTGGAAGCAGAACTTGTGCTGTGGCGAGTAATTTCTTTCGTTATTTACTGTTACCATAAAGATAAATGGAAAAGGAACTGACATAAACAAGCTAAAATAAATAAGGAAACTTTCAAAATAAATTAAGTCCGCCACATTTGACTACCAAGCAATGCGCTTGTTTTAATTCTAAAAAACATTTTCTTATTTCCATAAATATTTCATTTAAGGGAGATAAATAAATATACCATATAGACGAAATAAATCAATTTATCGCAATGAAAGCAGAAACATCAATAAAAGGAGGTCGATATGCTCTACATAACGAATCATATTGTCTATGGAGGTAATACACAAAAGAGTCTACACGTGAATTCAATATTCCCTTGATCCGGAGCATAGAGGCAGAATGTGTACGTTCCCTTGCTTCAGACAAGTAATGTTATGTTACGACCTAAATAAGAATAAAATCCTGTCGCTGCGTATTACGTAGCAAGTTTAGGGTTGGGTAATAAAATGTAATGCTATGCAGTTATCTTTTGGTAGAAAGACGATAACATTGCAGCAGTTTTGTAATAAAAATGTTGTATCGTAACTAAGCAGCAAGCAATCAAAAATTTCCCAGCAAGTTATTTATTGATCTTGTGAAAATTTAATCATACATATAACTCATATTTATGTCAGCTTAGCGGAAAGTTTTTCTATGTATTTTTTTACTCACATACCCTATAACTTTCTTTTCTTCCCATTGATAGAAACCTAATAGAGTACTAATAGAGTATGGGCGACTAATAGAGTATGGAAGAAAGAGACAGGTTGCGTCGACCCCAAATAAATTGGAATAAGAGCAATAGAATGATAATGATAAAGACCTTTCAAACACCACTAAACTGATTCTCATCAAACTGTAATTAAATCAAAATCAAACATACAATATCTTCATAGCAGTTTTAATCAAAGTTCCAAAGCAGTAGTGTACATTACCGCCTACAGAAATATAACTTATGTAATAGGTACTATCTATAAACCAACATACTATTTTCCCGTATGAACAAACATACAAACACGCACGCCGCTACATAAACAGTCCGGTAAACAGATCCCAAGCATTACAAACAAGCTTACGTATGTAGTTTCGCCGCTCCACAGAGTAGGAACCAAATGGAGTAACCATATCGCGGAAACGGCACAAAATATATTTTTTCAAGCTTGGAATAATTGCCAAAGCCTGCAAATCTTACGAAATCAATACGAATCATTTTTTTTTCTTCAATGTGACTGATTGGAACAACATTTGTGCAATTAATTTTTTTTAGGGTTTCTTATGCGAAATGTGCTACCGTTCTCGTAAAAAGCGAATAAGTGATCAAAACAAGAAAATGAAATACCTAGGTCGTCCCAATTGCATAACAACATACTAGTCTAGCCAATCGTTTCTGATGTATGGCAATTTAGGAATATCTTTATAACTGTAAACTGAAGTGATCTGTCAATTTGACTACGTTCAACACATAGAACATAAAACTTTGAATGTTCTGTGGTTCAACAGTTATTGTGTGGTTTTGCGTGGACGTAACGCATATATTCCCCCAACTTGTTCTTTTCGTGTGTTCTTTCTTTGCGTCATTGCACCGAAATAAACGTGTTTTCTTGGTTGCCTTAACACACAACACTCGGCTCAGTGCCGTAAGTTGAAAACAGCGCGATTTTATCTAGGCATTCATGTAGGTATCGCCTAGTGTTAGTAAACGAGCATAAAACAAATACTCCATGTACTACCTACTCCGAATTTCACAGTTCCCATATGTACATACATAGACATTACCCGCAGATGGGTTTAACTTCGTTAAATCAATATTAACACGTTTTCGCCGATGCAGACTGGTATTACAACGAGATATTCCGGAACGTTCGCTATTTCATTCCGCTTATTAGTTAGTGTACGGGTTTGAGAGCTTATTAAGCGGTGTTTTTATGTAGCGATGAAAATTGTAAAGGAAATTATAATATTTGACAGTTTAAACGGTTTTAATGGCGGTTGTGTGTGTTCAGTAATACCTATAGATTTTTGGATGATGAGGCTAGATTTGTTGTAACATAAGTAGTGATTATATAAGTAATGAAACAACTACTATATTCCTGATATATCACTTCTATGACATAATATAATCGCAAAAATCAACATGACTTTTCCTCAAGCGAAAACTGGATCATTCACATGTCACGAAAAGGAAGGCATAATATTGTTACGTCATAAGCGGGGTTCATCTCTCAGGAAATATTTTTCGGGGCACGTCTTATTGAAAAAGATTGCACAATCCTTAACAAAAACAGAACTTGGTAAGAATATATTGTATACCCATATTTCGACCCAATATTAATTCCACCTTCTCGATCCCACCCTAAGGCGAAACTGAAGATGATAAAAAACGATAGATAAAAACGCGAATTTCCCCAAAGAATATAACTACAAATATAATATTTTCACGAAATAGCGTCTGAAAAATTGGCGGCAACCTTCGATAACTAAACGTGAGTAGTTATTCGCACGGGATCTCTGACCTAAATAAACATTGGAGTGTGGATTTATTATTATATTTACTCATAAATGTACTGGTTTTATTTTGAGGTTTTCATTGATAATGCCGAATATTTTTTGTTCTAAGATTAGATTTTAAAGAAGCAGCAAGCTCATTGGAAAGTGACTGTGGTTCCGTTACATTTGTAAATTTTCAGAGTTGAACAGATGTTATTCAACTTTGAACATATTGTTTGGACCCTCAGATGTAGGACGAGGCCAACGCTAACGCTGTCGAAGTAGCCGAATTCTAGTCGAAGCTTATTAAGACTTATGAATGAAATCCTCGATTCGACGAAGAAGGAGCCCCAAGCAATATTAAATCTGCGTGCATGACATTATTTGAAGAATATTTTTACCTGTAATAGCCTAACTAAAGCTTATAAAGTTCAGTTTACTATAAAAGGTATTCCGATTCACTATTTTTCAATATGGCAGAACCAAACCAAGAGCAGTCTCCATCAGTTACACGTGGCACCACAACCATGTCCACAATACATTACATTACATTTATTTGTGCATTGTACTCGTATATTGGTGAATGTGCTCCATACATCTCAGAAATGTATGTGGCACGTTGTCAGAGCATTTACAGGCATGTTTGCACTGTAATTCTTGTAGCAAACAGGAAAATGGATCGGATGAGCGAGGAGTGGACTCCAACTTTGGCAGCTGCCAATGTATCAGTACTTTACAACGGAGCGAGAGAAGAGAAAATTGAAATTAAAAATTTCTATTTGGCAATTGCGTGATAACAGTTAACTTAAATAAATTCAATATTATGGAGATTGCTATGATAGCTGCACATTGATATTACCTCTAAGATTCCTCTGAAACATATTTAACTTTACAATATGTAGGATATTGTAAAATTTATTATATTCTATGATCCTCAAAATCACGTTTAAAATTATATATTCGCGACCTAATTTTGTTCTCAGCTATACATGTCTCGCAAATATCACCAACACATGTAATAACAGCAGCCATACGTAATTCGTATACGAATGTTTATCAAAACGCCTGCTCCCGTACGATAAGCCGGAGTATCGCACTGTGTCGTGTAGTGGTGGTCTGTGTCGCGCAGTGTTGAACGCAGACAGGCTCCATATTGTGCCCATAGATATTCACGACCTCTAACGACCTCGCGACTAATTGGAAACAAGGGAGGTAGAATATACAGCATTGTGGAAGTTTTGTGAGGTTACAATAATAGGAAGCTTAACTAAAACTGTAATATAAACGTGCTTTGAGTTTTTTTGAGCAGTCAAGAAAGTTTAGGCTTACTATAGGATAAGTTATATAATGAGGGGATGCACTTAATAATTTATTTATTAATGTAACAGTTTATGTACACACAAATAAAAAGACAAGAAGAAAGGAACAGTAAAATACGTACAATGGTGATGATTATTTCTAATGAAATCTCTTCCAGCATAACTGCGATAAGACAGTAGACAAAGAGATGTAGACACCGTGTGTAAGAGTAGAAGAGAAAACAAAATACATAAAAACAGAAAAACAAAAATACTATTCACTAATTTAAATATACAATAAGATAATATACGAGTACTTACATAAATACATACTTCTGAAATAAATATCACTAAAATGCTTATATATAATTACGAGTAATAGTATAAAATAATAAATACATAATATGCAACTATGGCAAAGTGGAAAGATAGTGTTCTTTCTAAAAACAGCAACAGTTCTTTCTTTTTTCTTTTTTTTCGTTTTTTTCTTTTAAAAACAGCAACAGTTAACATAATGTTCTATTTAATCCAAAATAAAACAGTTGTATTTTGTAGTTAGTCAGCTTACTTACAATTCACTCACATACATTTTAGAAATGTTATAACCATATTTTGGATGATATTCGTTTCTAGGTTTTTAATACGACGTTGTCAAGCAAGGTTTTTTTTTTGAGTGGGAAATTATCAAATAACTTCTCCCGCTCTAGGTGGAGCGGGAGAAGTTGTGTCAGACTCTTACTTACTAAAACCCACCCCGTGTGCTCGCGCAAGTTTTAGAAATAAGTTAAATTATAATATTTCCGACCGCAGTTTTGAGCTATATTTCCTTCCCTCCCAATTCCCATACAATAGAACGAGAGGCACGCTCGTCGCACGCCGAATCAGAGGCGCTTCCTCCGCGGCGAAAACCAATCACCGCATATATATCCAGAAAAAACATTCTCGCGTCAGTGTGTTGTTCTACTGCAACCGCTCACGTCCGCGCCCCGCTCCGCAAATAATCAGAGTGTGTGTTCTACTGCACCGCTCATGTACCGCGCCGCGCCGCTCCGCAAATAATCCGCTACTATATCAAAACTCTAACCTCTCGCTATGTATAAGTGTTGGCCGACACAAGTGTAACATTGAAAACTCAAGTGATCAGTGAAAGGAAGAAAGTCGTGAACACGTGGGACGTCTGCTAAGGCTGCCCCTTGAGTCAACGTGCTTCGTCCAGAAGGTTCTCAAGTAAGTCCATCCATCCCTCTTTCTTACTCATAATCTCATATTCCCTTTTTGCTCAATTCTGTGTGTCGTCCAATCTTCCAACCCGCAAAAATAAAATAAATAAATTACATCCCCGCATATTGGTCCTTCGAAGTCGAAAAAACCGCTTCAACTTATACACCACCACCGTGTTACTTCCGTTGCCTGTGTTGCCAGGAGCATCGGTATTTCGGACTTTCTGACGAATATGAATCCAATATATCGAAAAATACTTTCATTAGGTACCACTTCTTACCATCCTACAACAACAATACTACCGCCTACACTCATTAGACGCAGAACAATAGAATCCAATAGATATTACAGAAAAAAATAAGATCTTATTCCAATACGAACTACAAATCAGATTGTTTCGAGAGTAATTCCAAGAAGTTTCTCGTATTATTTCGGCTTCACCTCTTATTGTCTCAAACTACAATTGATAGCAATACAGCGGAGTGTATAAGCCGTCTGTGGACGCAAGTTATAACGGACTGTTCACTCTGTATACAGCACGAACATTAAAGTTATTAGTGTAATCCCTCTGTATATGCTTTGGAGAGTACTCAGGGATTGGTAGAGTTTGTAGGCTCTGTGAATGACCTATATATCATTGGTACGAAGAGCGGTCTCTTTGTGAAAGTCTGGCAAGTTTGAATGGGTAGGTACTATAAACGAGCCCGGTCCATCCCCGTCGAATGGTGTTAAATAATATTTATTCTGTATGTTGGTTTATACACGTCAATAAAACATTAAAAAAAACCGACTACGTGCAAGTCGAACTCACACACGAAGGGTTCCGTACTACCGTACAATATTTAGCAAAAAAATTGGTTGTCCGTAAAGTCGGTTTACGGACGATAATTTTACGTGATAACGAGAGAGAGATGCGTCACAAGCCGAACGCTCACGCCGATCGTGCCTCTCTATCATTCGGCTCAGGCGGAACGTGACACTTTTTCGTGCGTGCAGCCGGCGTCCATCGATTTATAAGACGTTATCACGTCAAAACGTCGAAAAAACTGACTGAAAACTGGTTTCTTGTCTAACTCTTTATGGCAGCAATCTGTGAAAATTTCAACTGTCTACCTACTACGGCTTATGAGATACAGCCCACTGAGCGACAAACGGATGGACTTACACCACATCAAGCTATACATTTCCAGTTTACGCTGACCTCGCATTGTACGGAAATCCTATACAATACGAGATCAGCTACTATACTGGAAATGTATAGCTTGATGTGTAGCCGTGTGTACAGCGGAGGCTTAGAAATATGGTTCCGTTCCTTCTTTGTTTCAATACTAATAGAGTTCAAAATGGTGACTGACAGAACAGAACTAACAATCACAGGGCTGCAAAATCAATCGCGTCACACGTCGAGTAATAGTGAACGCACAGTACATGTATAAAATCGATCTCTTATTATTTATCACCGGTTAAATTTTATTTGCACGTCATAAAACGACAAAGTTTTTTTTTAAAGGAGTTTCAATTTACCGCGAATTGTTGTGAAAAGTGAAATATACAAATTAACGAAATTTTTGTGGAGAAGTAGAGGAAAAATAAGTCACGTACTTGTCAAAACTAGGTTGCGCGGTTAGGCGTCCACTTCCGGTGGAGGTCGGAAACAGAGGAAATGAAGACGTGCCAGCGACCGCAGCGACACCTACCGTTCCCGCCGGATATCGGCTTCGAATGCTGCTGACATTAGGGACGGCTGAACATGTCACAAGCACATCTTACGTCACGGACAGGCTTGGAAAATAAATGCAGAAATAGTAATGAAATTGTTTGTGATTTTGTAATGGAATTTATTGACAATATTGTCGCAATAATACAGGCTTTACTGGTTGCCTCATTACTGTAAAGTTTTTGTTGTGTTTCATGCTCTGTGCTAGGCCTTCCTTTTGATTTTTATCCTGCTTGTTTGGTTAAGTACTGATCAGTGTGGGGAAATACTCTATTTTCTAAAACTAAATTCTCAAAAAGATAGCTATCATAAATAAATGTATAACCTAACTTAAATATAAACAAAATCAAATTAAATTAATAAGTTTAAAAAGTACCTTCTATTCTAATATTTGAGCAAATAAATTAAAGTTTATCAGGTTAAGTATGTCTCGAATGTTTTAGCGTAGATAAAGTGGAGTCTGTTAATCAAATAAACGTTTAGCATCCCCTCTGGCAAAGTTACTGACTTTCATTGTAAAGAGCTAAAATTCTCCCTTGGGGTTGTTCTACCTTAAAGGGATAGTTTAGAAGTAAATAACGGAAAATGTTCAGAAAGCTCTTCAATTAATAAATCTTAAGAAATTCGAAAGCATTTTACTAGATCTTCGAAGTGAGTGAAGTAGGTATGTTGATTTTAGATCTGAGGGATATTTTATAGTAACTTGTTTAGTAGGTACTTAATAAATTGATTGAGGCTAATATTACGAGTTAATCACCATTGTAGCTGTACGTACCTAATCATTGTAAATGAATGAAAATTACTCGCCTAAAAATGTTGTAATTTGGTATTGGTATTGGTAAGACGGTGTCCGCACCTCCACGATAAAGCGCGTATTATGCATACGGGTGGGAAATATCGATTACTCGATCCACCTCAGCTCCTCAAGGAAGACCAGCAACACCTTGGTGTTACTGATAATCTCACGGAGGGCACCTGTATTACTGAAGTATTTTGCCCTGTATGTGGCAACCACCGGGCAGTTTAAAAGCATATCAGCTGCTATCTCGTCTTCATGCAGATCCGGCACAGTGGACTGTCTGCGACTCCTGTGACATAGAGCTATTCATTAAACAACCCGTGGCCAGTTATGGTGATTTTCAATACGAATAATTGTAAATATATTATATTCCTCAAACATCATCGATATTATTGTTTAAACAGCCACAGATTGCACCAAATGGTGCGTAAAGCGTTGTCACGTAAACAAACGGTCCCCAATCTGACTGACAGCGGTAAAAATCGGTCATAACTGAAATTCAGGTCAATTCCTCACACGTTGTTCATTTTAATGTCGTTACGATACGTTGGACAACCATGGCAGAACGCCATTTTGAATTTATCGTGTTAAAGTTGTCACTTGGCGAAATAATATATTTCGATCATGCATAGCTGTTATCTTATAAGAGTGTGAATGAATACAATATAATTATGAGTTTTATTTGAGTTCCGTACCCAAAGGGTAAAACGGGACCCTATTATTAAGACTCCGCTGTCCGTCTGTCTGTCTGTCTGTCCGTCTATCACCAGGCTGTATCTCATGAACCGTGATAGTTAGACAGTTGATATTTTCACCGATGATGTATTTCTGTTGCCAATAGAACAAAAATACAAAAAAAACAGAACAAAATAAATATTTAAGGGCCATACAACAGATATTACAGATACTTTTTTGCCGTTTTTATAGATAATGGTACGGAACCCTTCGTGCGCGAGTCCGAATCGCACTTGGCTGGTTTTTTAGTTAATTAAACAATCATTCAAGTATACTAGGTACAGCAGTGGGTTTTTTCATAAAACTTGACATTTATAAATTCTTTAATTAACCCAACACTGGTCTCTATTAATTTTACTTTAACTATGAGAAATGGCAACAGTCTACAATATCATTTATAAAAAAATAACTATCAGCAGCCTGGAGTCTGGAGTTGTGCCCGATTGGTGGCAACGGGCTGGCCCCCTAGATATTATGATCGATGTTATGTTATGATATATTATATTAAGTAACTAATAGAAAAGGTCGTGAAGGTATTTTTACAGCAACTGTCAAAGAAAGTATGAAATCACGGGTCCCTTGACACAAGTCACAATTTAGGTACTAGCCACTTCCGAGCAATCAAAAATACGAGTAGAACCCCATATCCGCCCTCCAACCATAATTTTACCTCGTATTTTTTATCCCATTCATATTTTTACCTGTCGACTGCCAACAAAAGAGCAGTTGTTCACAAGGATGAACCAAAGTCAGCCTGTGTGTGGTTTGATCTATTTCCAGAGTCCCGCTTTGTGCGAATATTTTGTTGCCAATATTTTATTTCTTGCCAGTTGGAGCATAGAGGTTTTATCCAAGTGGATAAAACTTCTATGCTCTCTATGCTGCTTCTAACATACTTTTTAGCCATAGATACAAAAGTTTGTATTTTGGGTAATAAGTATGTTACTAGCTATGATTTGAATTTTCACGTGTGTTCCAAATATTTGCTAATATGTTTTATTTGTTTCATTCTGTTGCAATGTCTGACACTATAATTAGGCACTTGCACTATTCTAACTATACTGGTAAAAAGCGCGCAAAATAAAGATACCAAGTAGGTGTCAACACAAGTGTAGGGGTCATCTAGGGTCAATGCCTGCCGGGATCGCGGAGAGGTCCGAAAGGGTTACCGAGGCCCAGACACAAGCCATGGAAGGAACACGGGTGGGTTTTAGTCAGTAAGAGTCTGACACACCCTCCCGCTCCGCCCAGAGCGGGAGAAGTTATTTGATAAAACCCCCGCAAAAAAAATAACGTATGTTTACTTAGGTATTAGAGCGGGCTCGGTTCTTATAAGTATACCGTTGTAAGTACTTATATTTCAGTTCTTTAGTATTTTAAGTAAGTTTTGCGGTCTTTTAAGTATACCTTTTTTTGTATGGTACCTTTCTGCATACTATTGTATAAAATCAAGTTTTTCTAACTGAACAGACAGAGAAGGGGAGTTTGTTGCGCTACCTCTTCTTCCCAGCTAAAGTACTAGGAAGTGGTGTGACGGGCGGGTGTTTTTAGGGGATTGTATTTTGACGTTTGAAAAGTGCTGATTCTCAGCCGAGTTTGAATAAATGACTTTTGATTTGATTTAGATATTTTTAGTTAATTTTACCGTCAATAACATAGCTATCGCTACATTTCAAATGGACACTTGGCGCTGGCGCTGTAACGTCCTTAAAAATTAAACAGTCATTATCTTCGTCTAGTGATCGAAAACGCAACAAGTTTATTTTCTAATAACGGCGGCCTCGTGTATCGACGCCCGTATAATCCGTTCAGCCGATAATCAGATTGGCGCACCCCAGAACCCCCCCCCCCCCCCCCCCCCCACATACACACACCCACAAACACACACACTGCACATCACTACACCTGCCAATTATACTTGGTTTGGTGGTGGAGCGCTTGGATACGGGCGTGTTATCCTAGTCCATTGTTGTGGCTTAAACGATATTGATGAGGTTTGGAATATCCTGGCTGATCTAAATATTGAGGCTGGTATAAGGATAGGCAGCTTTGTTTTGTTTTGCGATACAATAAATCATTTTATTTCTGAAGTGGGGTAAGCTGCAGGCGCCGTTAGTTTTCAAAAATGTTACTGCTGAAGCCTTGAAGATTTCCAAGACTACATCAGCGGCACATTGTGGAAACATTAATAATGTATGTGTGTTAAGTATATAAAAACCTTTTCTGTATAATAGACTCAAAAAAATGTAAGCTTATTTAATGTAAGTTATAAAAAATTTGTAAAATGTTATCAGAATATTTAGCGATACTCAATTATACATAAACATAAAACTTCTACAAATTTTGGCATGATGATAATTCATTCCCTCGTAAGTATTTACAGCAGTTTGCACTGGTGGCCCAGTGGTAGCAGCCACGGATTACGATTAGTAGTAGGTCGTGGGTTCGAACTCAGGCAGGCGCTTTAATTTGTGTAAATAATTTTATCACCACTGCTCTCAAAATGGTGAAGGAAAACATCATAAGGAAACCGGCAAGTCGTACATTTAAAAATTCGAAGACATGTGGCATCCACTAACCCGCACTGTGCCCGCGTGGTGGATACGGCCCGCTCCCTCTCACAGTCAGGGGCATGTGTCCAACCTGTAGACACATTATTGGCTGATATTATTAAGTATTTAGTTTATATGGGTACATAGGCTTAGTTTTAGTTATTATGTACCAATATGCTTTTTCTCATAGAAGTAAATAGATTATTTTATATCAGTTTAACGTTAAATTTGACTGTTCCAATTTAATTGAAATAAAAGTGATGGCCTGAAACACAAGTTTGAATTAACCTAGATCGGGCTACGTAACATTGTAATTCCGAACCATAATTACTTGCATTTGTAATAAAACAACTTTAGTTTTAATTTATTTTTAGGCACTATAATTGTATGGAAAATCTTACTACTGTTGACTAAATTTACACTTTTTGTAAACGTTTTATTCAATAAATTATTATTAGATTAACTTTGAACTTATGTAACAAAGCCATCGATTAGAATCTCATAGTCACGTGACTTGCCTTCTAGGCAGGACATAATGGATCTGTAATTTACCTAACATCTGTATGTACCTATGCCCACAATAAAAAAAAATATTTTGATTTATTTTGATTTTGACTTTATAGCCGGCTAATACATGTAGATAGAAAGATGCGGATATTATTATTAAATCAGTTTGGTAAAAATAAGTTTCAATCATTTTCGTCTAGGAACTGTATTGTTTAATCTAGATTTTATTTATAACCAAAAACTTACACAAACATAAACAATGCATAAAAATTTATGGATTGGCATTTGTGAGTAAGTACAAATACCAATTCACAAATTGTTTACGTACCTGCATCCAATAAATACTTAATAACAAATAACGTCACCCATTACATTATCCCTTGTTCCCATAATCACTGGAATAATCAGCTGATTTACTAGTAAATAAGCTAAAATAGTGGATGTCGACAGAATCACATCCACCCTTTGACGTTTTTCTATTATCATTATTTTTCACAGCCGTTCGATTGTGTTGTCTTTGCAGCATATTCGAAAACTTATTTAAAATGATACAAAGGATTAGTTCATGTATACTTTTGTGGATAATTACATTTTAATAGGTACTTTGAATGTAGAGCGATGTAAAAAATTACTAACGTGGAAAACTTTACGAACAGAGGCTGACAATATATATGTCGGAAATACGTTAGTCACTCTCACTCGTTTGAGTAATCGGGATCCAGCGCCACCAAGCGGCGCTCGACAGAGTCTACAGCATAACGCTCGACCGGAGTTAAGTTCAGTTTGTCGGAGGCGGTCAAGGAGAGAACACATTTAGAAACTGTCGCGCGTTCCGTATAGTTATGTAGTGTATCTACAGTGTGCGAATAGCTAGTGTGATTATTTGATCGTAAATTGTAATCAAAAGCGAGACCTACCTTCTCCGTCATATACGTATAATAAGAATAAATAATATCATCTTACATGTCCTACACCCGGTTTCTATGAGGTCTGAACCGGAGCTTATCTGTTCGATAGTGCTGGGATCTACATCGCCACATGTGAACTACGCATAACACTGACGTCGCGCAAAATCCTGCATCGCGCAAGCAGAGTTTACCGCGTGACTAGCATATATGCAACGTCCCGACAGCAAGAATAGGTACCTTCAATATTAAAGACACAATCGTAGGGCAGTGACCCATCAGACATGACACGGGTCTGGTAGGATCCTCCCTTTTCTATAGAGAATGAGCGAACTTTACACACTTTTTTTTTATGTGAAATTATCAAATAACTTCTCCCGCTCTGGGCGGAGCGGGAGGGTGTGTCTCTTACTGTCTAAAACTCACCCGTGTTCCTTCCATTGCCTGTGTTGCCAGGGGCCTCGGTAACCCTTTCGTAACTTTACACCCTGGTCCTCATACCTCGATAGTGCTATTCGTTCGATAACTTATTTCTGAAAACGCAGTTTAAGTAAAAAGTTGCCTTCTATAACTTTATCGAATGAATAACTATTGAGAAATTATCGAGGACCTCTGAAACAAGGCACTAGTCTTAATATAATTCGGACAGGCTATCTCTACGTATTAGTTTCCCAGTGGCCGATCATGGGAACCGGCCACAGAAACAAAACAGCAATGACCGACCCTTTTCAATACCTAGTTAGCTATTCTCTGTTTAACATGAAGCCAAATGAATTAATAACGTTCAAAATACGGTGGTTGCAAGTTACAGATAGCCTAGATACCCACTATCTATAGTCTAGTTCTACAGGCTACCTGCGGGGCATCGGGGAGGGGATGAAAGTCGAAATCCTACGGCAAGTTGCCGCGCGTCATTGGGGTTGACTTTGTGGTGCAACGCGGACGTGCTCCATTGCCAACCAAAGCCTCGGCCCCCAGAAGTTTGGTGTTCTAAGATAATGTATACATGTCATTTTGGTTTATATTCTCTTGTTTCTGTTCTGTTAATATCAGCTATAATGTGAAGCTTATAAATTTATTTGATGGCTTTCAATATTCCTGTTCTTTGATTATTTATCCCTGCTAACAATGGTAACTATAATTGATTAATTAATTAATAATTAATTATCCTGCGATGTAAAACTTTCATGAGGTAACGCACGAAGACATTACAGAAAAGTTGTTGTATAAATTTTCAGCTGTAGACTGCTGCTGGTTGCAGCTTGTCTCCGTTTTGTAATACGGAGAAGATGTTGCAGTTGCCCTCACCTTTTAAAAGCCCAACAGAAGCTGCTTTTAAAGATACAATAATAATTCAAATCGGAATTGAATTAAGCCGATTTTCGGTTTAAAATAGATTGCTGAAAAATTTCGAAAAATTAAGTTAAACAAAAAGTGAAGCGCCTAATATCTGCTTTATGAACTCCATTAAATGTCTATTTTAATCTAGGGACTGCCTCGTTGGTCTAGTGGTCGCAAGCACTACTGCTGAGCATGAGGTCCAGGGTTCGATTTCCGAGTCGAGCAAAGTGTTATTGGGTTTTTCTATCCGGAATTTCTCAGTAGCAGCGGACACTGGATTTGTGCCTGGTTGATGGCAATAGGCTCGCCCCCAATTACATGGGACATAAACATAACTGCCGAAATGTGGGTGTACTACAGGTACACCTCTGCCCAACCCTTCGGGGAAACAAGGCGTGATGTTATGTATGTTTAATCTAGGGAAAATCCTATAATGAATAGAAAGTGACAAATGAATTCTGTAGTGAACCGATCCAAAGATTTTGGATTTCAGCACTCGCCAACCGAATGATCGGAGATAAAATGAAAGGAGCAGATGAACGTTTTTCCCTTTGTAATTTTGTCGATGTCAAGTGAACGTTGAATAAAACAAAAAATAACATTCACTCGATTGAGGTATGTTATCAGCTTAATTTAAGTTTCAGCTTTCTGTCGTCCTAAAATTAAATAAGGAAATAATAATAATAATAATACTGGCCTATTAATGTTCCACTGCAAGGCAAAGGCGTCTTTTCAATTTAATTTTAATTTATTTTCAATTATCTATTTCAGTTTTATTTTCGTTTTAATTTATATGGATCTTATGTTACCGCATTAATTTAATATAACATAGTTTTAAGTATAATTGATGTAATACTAACAAAATATGGACCAAAATTTTAGTTTTCATTTCATTCCATATTTTGTTAGTCTGAAGTCAATGAATTTTATTTTATATTTTTATTTTTATTTATTAATCAACACGCGTGCTCAAGACAGGTTGGTGATTTCAGACTAATGTTATCTATAAGTCCGTGTTTCCTCACACTTTTTTATTTCATCGGTGTTAGTAAAGTCCAAGATAAACTCAGAAAGTACATATGAATCGAAAAATTCACATTGGTAGATACTTGCCCGGATTTGAACCTCACATTGGTAGATACTTACCCGGATTTGAACCTCACATTGGTTCTTGCCCGGATTTGAACCTCACATTGGTTCTTGCCCGGATTTGAACCTCACATTGGTTCTTGCCCGGATTTGAACCTCACATTGGTTCTTACCCGGATTTGAACCTCACATTGGTAGATACTTACCCGGATTTGAACCTCACATTGGTACTTGCCATGGTTTGAACCTCACATTGGTACTTGCCCGAATTAGAACCTCAAATTGCTTCTTTCTCTGTTTTGAACCTGTCCCTGAAATAAGAAGATGCAGAAGCTTTTTTGCCTGATTTAGCCAGAAGTGCAGTCTACGACAGATTCACAAAATATTGCATGTGATAAAGGCCGTACACATTAAGCTAAATAAACTAATTACCAACTCGGATTGCCAATGACTGACTATTTAGTCCCACATTATATCAATACGGGCCCGAAACTGCGCTACGATTAGTAATCTAAATTGCCGTGTGCATTGGTAATCTGTGTTCGTAATTGCTTTTTGAGAAGCGTAATGAGGGAACGACCTAAAGCTAGGGACAAATTAGCGCCGAAAACGTGGCGGTTTTTCCGGTGTATATTCCGCTGATCGTAGCAACGTCGCGTTTTCCGGCCAGTTATGGCACTATTTTTTTTTTTTTTTTTTGAGAGAAGAATGGCACTAGGGAATCCTTTCTCTAGTGCCATTCTTCTCAAACCATAAAAATAATAAAATACGAGATGCCTGATACGGCCCTGCTAAGCGTATAAGTCCTATCTGCCAAATGTATTTTTTACAGGAAAGGCAAAAACGTGTTTTGTTGAGCGCCGACTATTTATGTTTTTGTGAAAGTGTTTGAAAGTATAATTATGATTGTTTAGATAAAAAAACTGTTTTAGTTCTGCTCATAATTAATGTATTCCCTTTCAATAGACAATTTTTAGATATGACTTCAATCCTTTGTAACTGGGTGCTAAATGGCAGATAGGACGAACTGGAAACATGAGTTTGAGTAAGTAAATGCACAGATAGCACGTGTTTGTTTTGTAGGTAGTGTTGCCATGGTGCCAAATAAGCAAAAAAGTAAAAGTATCTCAAAATTTCAAATAAGACCTTTATGCTTAGCATGGCAGTATACTCAGCCGTGACAGAATCAATACTGTCTATGGCACTAACCACTTCCCTTTAACTTGTTACCACGATCAATTTACTGTAACATTTTTTTTCAGATTTTTTCCCTTACTTTCAAGAGTCATTACTGCTTCAGTTTTCTCCCCCTTAACATATGCTCGTTATTGCACAGTGTGTCTCGTCTACCCATCTAGTCCCAGCCACAAGCCTGTTACTTCCCCGTTCCGTAGTTGAGCAAAACACGGCAAATTGGTTCCATTAGCGTGCATTAGGGGGCGCTGCCGGCACAACTGGGACCGCGGACGTCTGCCCGTTATGGAAAGTGTTTGGCTCGAGGACAGACCCGTCTGGCGCAAATGTTTGCTCGAATACAGGCTCGTTTGGGGCTGCTAATAGATTTAATTGAAAAACGGATCGGTAACGTGGGCAAACGGAATATGTCCCTTATATCCCGTAGTCTCTTCGCGGAATTACTGGTTTATCCTTGGTTTGACCAAGGCCTTTCGACAAACCCCGAAATAGTTTCCAATTTATGCGTTTGATTGATGTATTTTTAAGCAAACCTAGAAGTAAGTACCTAACTTATTAGTCAAATGTCGAATGCAAAATAATCTGTTTCGGACTTTGCCTTGTCTATCCTAAAAGCGATTAAGGCAAATTCATCAAACGTCGATTTGTACTGCACTTGTTGCATGTGAATACATGTTAGTCTAACTCTTTGCGGACGTCTTATTAATTCATTCGTTATTCCTTTTTTGAACATTGAATTCACGGTTTGTAAGCTTAAGAAGGAGTTTGGGTGAACTAATCTGTGTTTATTTATTTATTACTAGCTGCGCCCCGCGGTTTCACCCGCATAAGAAATTTACTAATTTTCCGCGCATCTTTTATATTTTTTTCTTACTTGTGTAAGAAAAAATAAAAAGTACGAATACGTAATAAATAACCTTTTCCTGACAATAACAAACACAACAAAAAAATATTAGCGAAATCGGTCCAGCCGTTTACGCGTGATGCCGTGACCAAGGGAAATAGGCATTTTTATCTAAATAGCTCTTCAACAATGAGTAGGTACACTATTTACACAATTTGTGCATTGCAAACTTAAGTCTAAGCGCCTCATTAATTATAGAAAAGCACAGCATGCACTACATTATGCGCAGATAATAACACAGTTACATAATTAAAACATATACATTATACGTATAATTAGTTTAGACAAACATAAAAATAAATTATTAAAAGCTAAATAAATTACTGGTTGGTGACTGAAAATGTGGTTAAAGAAGCCTTAAAAGCGAAGTTTAAGCAGAAAATGAATAATTTGAATAAAGACCAGTGTTTATTTCATATTGTGGATAAACTAAATTAAGAGAATATTATCTGTGAGGTAGAATCTGTTGAAGTAGCTGTTAAAAAACTGACGTTGTGTGCTTCGGGGACGAAAAATATTGATTAAACCAATAACCGATACAAAACATATCCAATACTTAAGAACTACGTTTTTTTAATGAACAAACTAAAACATTCCTCTACCTAAATTAGGTCTGACTGGTCAAACCCCGATTTGAACGTATTGACTTTAAGCGTTTGACTATCCAAGTTGGTCTCTCCTAGGATTAGACATAAATTCGTTAGTCAAAGGCTGAAACATGCTATTAAACTAACAATTAACTTTGGCCAAGAAGTCTTACTTCTTGGTCAGACCTGAGGTTTGACTAGCCAAACCTAGAAGCGCCGGAGCTTCGATATTTGACTCCAATATAAACCATATTGAAATAACAAAATGACTGCAGGTTATTTCAATCCTGCTTAAAAAATCTTGTTGATGTCGGTAAACACTTGTTTACTAGATTCTTTTCCTTTTCGCGTGGTTAGTGACTAACCTGTTGCTATATTTTTTATGCCACTCATGGGCTTCTGACATGGCTTCACATACTGTCGAGAAATATATCTCAGGCATGCAAAATCCGGGGTCGCGGGAAGGTACTTATGGGTCACCGAGGCCCCCGCAACACAGGCAACAGGAAGGAATACGGGTGGGTTTTAGTCAGTAAGAGTCTGACACACTCTCCCGCTCCGCCCAGAGCGGGAGAAGTTATTTGATGATTTCCCACCCTCAAAAAAAAAAAAAAAAAGGCATGCAAAATCGGCATGACGATTTTTTCCTTCACCATTTTTAAGCAAGTGCTAATTAAACAATAAATAAATATTTATTTCTCCAAAAATGCATTTACATTATTTAGATCTAAAATTACGCGTATGAATCCGAAAAGTCAGAGGTGCGCACCAAGGTGCCTTAATAGCTGTTGACACACATGTATAGACTGTTAAATTCATAACCCATTCTTTTCCAGAGTCGGGTAAAAATAGAATCACAAATCAAGTCGATTCTCTGCCATGAAATCTTGATTTTACAACTCATTTTCAAAGATGATGCTCTATTACGGTATTTGTCACCCCCATGTAGAAACACAGTTATAAAATTAACCTTATAATATGAAGGGGTTGAAAATCCGTTTCACGCAGCGCCACGTATAAGTTTATACACGTATAAATGTCACCGGGTTCAGATTCTCATTGTGAATTAGTTTGTGGTCGTCTGCGTCGTAGGGAACACATGAGTTATGCTGATTATATTGTTCAACCAGGGGAATACAGGCAGAGGATAATATGCGTGTTTCTTATTTTGTATGTTTATTCATGTAATTATTAGACAGAGCTTTTACAGCACATTCTAGTAATCTAATAGATAGTTTCTGCTTTAAATCACCCTTGAGTGACCATACTTATTTATTTACCACTCAACCTTTGGGTGATGCAGAGACGAACAGTGGTAGGTGCAATCACTAAAAATAAGAGGAATTATACTTTTATATTATTATTAATATTATTTTTATTTTTTATATTATTAGATTCTTTCTAAAATATTTTTTTTAATTTATTCCTTATAACATCAGCTATTGCCATTATCAGCCAGTGAAAGTCCCGTCAAAATTGGTCCAGCCTTGTAAGAGATTAGCCGGATAAAACAGACAGACAGACAACATTTTTAAAAATCGTTTTTGTGTTACCGTTTATGCATTTAGTATGAAGCTATAATTTTACATTACGAAGAGACACTTCAACTTTATATATTTGTATAAATAAAGATATCCATCTCTACTGCAAAGTATAAATATAAATTATATAACTAATTATTTATAAATATAAGGACAACTAAATATACTAAAACAATGGGAAAACATTAACGTTGTGATGATACTGCCAACTTCTTAAGAATGTGCTCGCGAACTTTAACTTTAAAGTATAATAATAGGTTGTTTCCATCCATGCTTAAATGTAGTCAGCCCCGCTACTATTTAGCTGTCTAGTTAATAATTTTGAGCTACGGAATTAGCTGTTCCTAGTATCAACAGTAATATGATTCGTGACAGCTGGATAAATATATTTTAGGCCGAATTCGACCAAACTTTTAAACCTAATAAAAGTAGTGTAATATTGTTTTGGTGTCTAGCTAATCAAAAATTGAATAAATATACTAGGTTGGTTTACAAGTTTGGTTTAAGTCGCTCATAGATTTATCTATGAATTCACGCTTAGCAAACGAAATTTTATTTCTATCAGTAACAGATCGATACTGTCTGCAATTTATTTTTGAGCAGTGTTTTTCAACCCCTCTTATATTACTTATCATAGTCCTCAATATTCATAATATACGAAGCTTAGCAATAATATAACACGACAATAAATATCAGAGAATCTTGCAAGGAAGCTTCCTGAAATACATAAGCAATTGATCGGGATGATAAGCCGGAAAACTAAGTATTTATGCAAGAATCTTACTTTGAACTTTAATTCTTAGATCTTGGCATAGACTGCGTGGAAAGGAACGTAGTATTTTTGAGATAATGTAAGTCGTATGCAAGAATGGTAGTACCGTAAAAAGCCTGATTTACACGGTGGGATTTAATTGCCCGTGGCATAGGTACCATAAGTTAAAGCAACATTAAAAGTTTCACCGTCTAAACAGTGTGTAGACAATGTAAGGCATTTGTTACTTCTATTTTACTCTATGCCATAGACAAGAACTAGCGTGGTGTAAATGGGGCTTAAATGAATATTTAAAACTAGATTTGAGTAGTGTCAAAAAAAATCTGACAGTTTTTTATTGAAGTACTTCTCCCGCTCTGGGCGGAGCGGGAGGGTGTGTCAGACTCTTACTGACTAAAACCCACCCGTGTCGCCTGTGTTGCCAGGGGCCTCGGTATCCCTTTCGGACTTTCCCGCGACCCCGGCAGGCATCGGCCGTAGTGGACCCCTACACTTGTGCTGACGACATCTCTTTGCGTGGAACACAACGCGCCGTCGACCCGGGCCTGATACTTATCGGACGGCGAGCTACCGAGTCCGCAAGCCCGCGCTTACGATGGCCGGAAATACACCTGGGATTCCCGACGCCCGTCTCCTGCAGTGGCTAGGGGTGTGAGGGCGCGAAATTTGACTTTCGATCAACCGTCCCGCCTCCTCCTTCGCGAGCATTACTACTTCGCAAAAGATTGTGATGGCTGAGATACTATGCTTTGGCTTTATTCTAGGAAATATAGGTGAATGACAATATGTCCTAACTCAAGGCAAGTGGTTCGATAATTTACATAGTCGTTACACAACTCTACGCGACGCAATTTTCTCTTACGGTTAAATATTCAGAAGTTCATAGTCACACTAAAATTTATCAAATGTACTGTGGTAAGTAAGTAGTCGTCCAGACAAGGAAATCGTCGAATGTCCGATAGGTTAATTCGTTGCCTTCAGTATGAAATAGCTGTAGCTGTCCATAAGGCATACTAAATTACTTACCGTTTCAACATAGCATCATCATCGTCTTTGGAAAAGTCCATCACAGAAAATAACTTACTGAATCACGCACAGATAAGCATTGAACCGGAAACCGGTCACTTCAAAATGCAATCTCGAAAGAGCTCTCCGAAATTCCGAGCGCCATTTCATCCGCAATAATTGGGAAAATCTCAACTGAACCCGTTACGTGTCGTAACTTAGCTTTGTAATCGTGATGTGACGCTCTGGGAACATTTCCCAGAGCGTCACATCACCATGTTGGATATGTATCCAATACCGGATGAAGAATGGTGAACATTTGAGAATTCAAATCAAAGCTTTGATTTTAGCACGTAGGCATCCTTTTTCAGTGGGTATGTGATGCATAGAAATGAGGAAAATGTCGTGAGGAAAGTTTTCAGTATGCATACAGATGGTTATAAGAGTTGGGGAAGACCAACGAAGCGATGGATGGACTGTCAAAGATAATTATGCGGGTGACTACCGAGATCACTACTGACTAAATGACTACTGATATGACGACAAGTGTGGAAGAAAAACACATGTTTCGCCGGCTCATTCGCAAAACGTCTATTTCGCAAAATGTCTACCGGTCGTAAAATATCTCTTTCTCATAATGTCTCTTTCGCAGAATGCCTCGATCCCAAATAAATTGGGGAAAGAGCATTATTTGAGTATAGTTATTTTTCAGGCATAGGTACTTCCATATTGATTTCTATTTTCTGGTTATTCTTTCCACTATTGTAATGAAGATTTTTAGGGTTCCGCATCTCAAAAGGAAAAAAGGAACCCTTATACTCGTAAGATCACTCAGTCTGTCTGTCTGTCACAACCGATTTGCTCCGAATCTACGGGACCGATTAACTTGAAATTTGGTACACATGAATTTCTGTGGCCAAAACACGAACGTGTAACGTAAATAAATTGATTTTGAATTTGAGGTTCAGTTTTGGGGGAAAAATTAGAAAATTATGAAAAAGTTTGCAAACTGTACCATGTTGCATGTCAAATGAAAGGACTTGTTATGAGGATATCAAATATTTTTATTTTTTATAATTTTAAAACAATTTTTTTTTTAAGTTATTAAAGAAAATAGATGAAAATTAACCATTGCCCTTATCTCCGAAACAGCTGAGCCGAAAAAAAAAATACAGATAATTGTTCAATACTTATAGGTTTCAGGAGAACAAAAGTCACTAGAAGAAGTCTATGGTCTTAAGATAACATGGTAAATCACTCAATATTGTGCGAACAAACATACATTTGCAGTTGGGATGTATGTGGGAGCAATTTTTCAACTACAAAGTTAAGTTTGTTCTTGAAATAAATTCATCCCAACTACGGAACCCTTCATTGTGCGTAGTCTGACACGCACTTGGCCGGTTTTTTTTCAATATAACTTAATTTAAGCCCACAACAAAATACAATCTTAATAAGATTAAAACTTATTTCAGCAATCATAATAACTAACCTATCTAAAAACGTATATTTTAATATACCTAAAAAGCAAACAGAGTACAGTAAGCAATGCCTAAACAAAGAAAAACGGGCTTCTTTTGAAACTAAACTCTCTTTCATTGAACTTTAATATATACGCTTACATAGAAAGTAATGTGAAAGGCACGGGCGGGGCGCCGCGACCTAGGAGTTCATCCGATAGGTCAGTTTTAAATAGACTAGTGAAGACATACTGAAGGTCAATATACTACGCTTTATATATCAACAAGTTTATGGAAGACTGATAGGTAAATAAAAGTATATGTATTTATTTGAAATAGGTACGCCAACAGCATATATATTGTGCATTGAATAGTAAATGTTAACTGGTCCGGTAATTAATGGATAACCTTGAAATGGGTCATGGTACAACTAAAGGCCATTCGGAAAAAAAATAATATCCGAAGTGGTACCAATGACATGTGTTTTTTCATGTTGTTTGTTCATGTTGTTTCGCCATGTCCGTCTGTCTGCCTGTCTGTCCGTCTGTCTGTCTGTCCCCGCCGTAGGTTAGAGACGCTTAGTACAAAAAAACTGTAATTTGGCATTGGTACATATTAATCACGCCGACAAAGTGCTAAAATAAAATCCTGAAAAAAAATATTTTTGGGTACCTCCCTTGCACGTAATGTGGGGGTGATATGAACGGTACTAAAAATATTGCGGGTCTGTGAATACCACTTTTCGATTCAAGAATCCGTTTGCGTAATATTAAGCCACAAACATTAAAGTCGTCGTGTCCAAGCTAAATGGTTGTTAATGGAGATGGGAAAAAATCATGGCAGTAGTACATAATTATAATGAAATTAAAAGGAAAACTATCACAGCTAAGTAGGCTTTACAAGTTAACGAGTAATAGTCCACCAGCTTAAATTTGCAGTTGGAGAATTGACCGTGGCATTTATTTTGACAAGGTTAAAGCTTCCGTAGTGTAAAAATACAGTATGTAACACAAATGACCAATTATTTTCTCCACACCGAATTCTGGCCATGGCGACTAATCTCACCGGAGACCAGCCTCCGGCGCAGGAGATATTATAGTACACAAGTGTGTGCGCAGACACAGGTGCACTCTCATAGTCCGATGGGACGGCAATCCGACAAGACCGGAGAGAGATCAGGCGCAGGGCCAACGGCTTAACGTGCTATGACGTGACGTATGACGTGCGTGCGTGTTATTTTAGAACAATATGTGTTTAAAGCCGATTTCAAAATGGAAAAAAAAATAAAAAAAAACATTAAATTAATAATTAAAATATTATTTTATTTTTTAAATGCATTATTGTATCTAATGTAAATACTGAATTATTGCTATTAGAGTCAAAAAGGAGTGAATTTTGGTTAAACAATAAAGTTTGCAATGTTGGAATAAATATCAGTAAATGTACCTGACCATTGGAGTTTAATGGGTAGGGGTACCCACGTGCGAGCCCTGAGGCACTCCAGATTTGGTGTAACACTTTATAGACCCACCTCCGACTGAAACAACTTGTTTCCTTCCGCTCAAATATGATTTAAACCAGGCAAGAAGGGAACCGTGGATACCATCAGATTCCAGCTTCTGTAATAGTAGTTGATGATTTAACTTATCAAAAGCACTGGAAAACTCAGTGTATATTGCATCAACTTGATATCCTCCATGAATGTCTTTTGATATCAGAGATAAAACAAGTAAATTAGTCTCAATGGAACGGCCACTTCTAAATAAAACCGTGTTGATGCGTGAGACAAATTTACTAACATGTCGATATTTAACAGGATAAATGAGAGATCCAAAAATGTTGCCAAAAGTTGAAAGAATAGCAATGGTTCTATAGTTTTTAATACTCTTATAAACGGTAACAATTCTAGATTTATCCATTCTTCTGGAAAAAATATTTCGGCAAGAGAGCGGTTGTAGTTTTTGGCTAAAAGTCCAGTCAGTAAATTGGCACACCGTTTAAAAAAGGGACCGGATGTATTGAATCAGGAACTGTACCTTTGTTAGTATCAAGCTGAATCAGCTTAACAAATAATTCCTTTGGAGTAAACTGTATATTGCAAGTTACAGAGGCGGTAATTGCGATGGTTGTGTTGATTTATACTTGGGAATCGTCATGGTATACAGAGGAGAAGTGAGAAGCAAATAGATTGGGGATATTGGTACCATTTTCACCAAAAATTCCGTTAAGATGCATATACGTTCAGGATTTGAAGAGTTGCATTTTTACTTAATATAGTGCCAGAACATTTTAGCATTTCTAGTCTAAGCCTGTTCTATTTTGCGTTTCTATGTTTTATGGTAGATTTCAAACAATTTAAAACATCTTTCGCGTAGTATTGTAAATTCTATATTGTCGCGCGGATTGTTAACTTGCGGTACCGTTTCCTGATTTTGTCTCTCTCAGAAATTAATTTAATAAGTGAAGGGGAAATTCAGCGAGGATATTTACATTGCTTAAATTAACGTCTCGGAACATACTCGTAGCTCTCTATCGTGGCCTTAACAATTTCATAAATATTTATTGCTATCTACACTTTTCAACGCCCAATGGGAATATTGGTTGAGGTCCAGACATTTGAAACTTAATTCTAACACTTTCCAATTCATTGTCTTCTATCTCTACAGCTAGGAATGAAGAGCTTTTGAAGACCTCTGGTAATGCATCATTATGAAGCAACGGTGATCAGAAATGAAGTTACCGACACAGCTTGCAGAGTAAGCATGCTAAAGTGGTAGTGGGCTGGCCACTTTTGTGGATGGACCGAAGGTCGGTGGAGCAGACCAGTCCTGGAGAAGAGACCGCGTATCGGCAAGCGTAGTGTGGGACGGCCCTCAGCGACCCTATATGGACCGATAAGCTTATGTCGTTGGGACAAACAGGTGGTTGGGACAGACTAAATGCAGAAAGTGGAGGACAGGGTGTTGTGGCGCAACCTGGGAGAGGCCTATGTCCAGCAGTGGACTGCGATAGGCTGAGTTGATTGACATTTATTTTAATCATCTGTACATCAATTTTGCATAGTATTTTTAAACGAGATAAAAATTACAAGTCACCCTTATTAGCTTGTAAATTTGTTCATGTTTTAAATATTTTCTGACATACTTGTTGTGCGATGAGTTTAATTAAAATTCTGGTTAAAATAAATTGGATTTAATAATTTTGTACTTTAAAATGTGGGTTAAAGAATGATATGAAGAGTGAACTGACGGTTCTACATACTTTATTACTAGCTCACTGGTGGTTTCACTCGAATAAAAAGTACCCTTAGCGAAAAAACTGTCTAACATGTCAAAAACCTAAAGTACTTTTAGCGAAAAAACTGTCTATCATGTCAAAAACTGTTTTGTCATGACTTCGTTTTCTACCTATAACGAAGTCAATATTATATACGAGCAAAATGTAAATATGAGCAAAAATGCTCAACCCAGAGGAGCAATTCTCGCATCCAATGATCTCCATCTCAATCCAAAAAATAATTTATTCTTTCGATTAATTTATTCACCCCACTTTCAATAAAGCAGTTATACGTCTTTACATAATAGATAATAACATAGTAGTACTAAAACTCTCAGACTAATTACACAGAGATATAATCAAACATCAAGCAAATGCTAATTATTTTCTTAACTAAATTACAATCGACCATTCGTTCTTCGGCTCCAAAAATAGACATTATGTATTTTCATTAGTTACTTATAGAGAGAGGGGTCTTTGGTCGAAAAAGGTCATGTAGTCGTACAGTCGGCCAAAGTCCAAAATATCAGTCTTTTTTATCGAAATGAAAAAGTGAATCTTAGTTAGCCGTGGTTGATTGTTAATTGAAATAATACAAACACATTTCAGTGTACTCACATTTAGCAAAAAAATCAATATATCTAATAATATCATATAACACTAACACACCAACTATAATATGAAATTCGTACTAATGCTTTTCAACATTTCATTCAAACTCAAACTCAAAGCGTTTATTTCAATTAAACCATTTACAGGCACTTTTGAATTGTCAAGGAGTCGGTCAGTAAAAAATATGAAGCTAGATGCTCATTTCAAAGCGTAGTAGGTACCTATAGAGAAGAACGGGCAAGAAACTCCATTGACACTCTTTTAAATGACATATATTGTTATATATACATATATAAATAATGTTGAATTTATAACTAAATGTGAGGACGATGATTGTATGGTTAAACGTATCGATCATACAAATTAATAAAGTTTAAGTAGCTGTTTGTAATAACAAAATAACAGCTTTTTACTATATGCATGTGAAAGTTTATACGATACTTATAACTTTTTTTTTTATTATTGTCTGTCTGTCTGTTTGTTTCGGCTTATCTCCGAAACGGCTGGCACAATTTTGACGGTACTTTCTCTGGTAGATAGCTGATGTTATAAGGACGGGTGATGCCGCGGGCAGCAGCTAGTGTGTTTATAAAGATATATTTATTTCATAACTGTGCTAACACAGTTATTCTCGAATATTTTTTCACAATTTAGATGATGTTCACCTATGTAAAAGTATCGGTCTCATTTCGTTGCTGACGACGCTGACGGTACCAACGTCTTTTATAAATAAAATAAAAAGTTTTATATCACTAGAGGAGTTCTTTTTTTTAACTGTTTAAAAACCAGAGGAACAGAACATTAATCTCGTTACCTGATAAGGCCTTGATACACGAGCGGTGTTTAAAAAGAATGGATTTCCCGAGGAGCTTCGAAGATAATCTCATTTTACCATCATTGGCCTAAAAGGTTAAGGAGAGTGCATAAAAAGTTTTAATGGGCCAGTTTCATGTTGAATAAATCGCTTTGGTCGTTGCTCGGGAAGATTTTATTATTATTTTACTGATATTTTTGTTTTAATTACACGGAACTGGCGAAATGTGAGTGTACCATAGGTCCTCCCACATTTCACCAATTATGTGTTAGTACTACACCTCGGCCTGACCTATTTTTATAATTTCGTTGGTAAAAATCTGCATTCCCTTATGCCATTCAATATTTGCTAGTAAGTAAACAATTATAAATGAAGTTAATCCTGCTAAGTATTTCTACACAAGATAATAATAGTTTTTATCTGCAGACTTGCGTTGTCTACGCAGTTGCTACGCCGTAGCCGTAGCGCTGCTACGACGGCTACGCAGACGCCGCCGTAGCACAACCGTAGAACAGTCTCAGAATGTATTAAAGTAATAATCAAATTTTAGCTATCATGTCGTGATGGCCCAGTGGTTAAGACCTTGCCTTTCATACACGAGAATGTAGGTTTAAATCCGGGCAAGTTACAAAGTAATGTTTTCAATTCACATATACTTTCTGAGTTTATCTTGGAAATTACTGACATCGATGAAGGAAAAACATCGTAAGGAAACCTGCCCCTAATCGCGTAACACACTAAAATCACAATCTGAATGATTTTGAAGTATATGGCTAGTCCATTGCTTCATATGTTCGATAAATTTGTCTGCTCACCAACGTAAATAAACGCAATGAATGTTGTTGAATTGTCAAAATGAAACCCATTGCTACTGATAGTGTGTTACGGAATTACACCTCTGGATTTATAGTTAACTAGCTGCGCACCACGGTTTCACCCGCATAAGTCTCGATCCCGTAGAAATATCGGGATACAAAGTATTCTATGTCCTTATACAGGGCATGGTCTACCCATGTGCCAAATTTCATCCAAATCCGTTCAGCCGTTTTAGGGTGAAAATGTAACAAACAAACAAACAAACAAATAAACAAACAAACTCACTTTCTCATATTTTATAATATTAGTTAGGATTAGGATATCACCAACCCGTTGTTAATAGTTGTTGGTGAAATCACCAACCCGTCTTGAGTAAGCGGTTGATTAATGTTCGCGTCTTCTCTGTATGAGATGAGGCATTTGCTTTGCAGTGGGACATATTAGGCTGCAAGTATCAACATGAAAAACAAATATATAGTTATAATATATAACTACTAATTTCCCAAATACAATTGTATCCATTAGTCACCTTCTCCACAAATTACCTAATACTTACGTCACTAAATTGAACTAAATTAAGGTCAACACAAAGAAGCAAATTACATGCCCTGATATAATGTGTACCATTTGGTACAACATTCGGCGGCGTCGGTTAACTAAATGTGACTTATATGTGTTCAGCGAGCTGAGTTACTGCCCCCTGTTCCTGACAGCTAAATAATAGGGACCGAAATAAGCTGTATTACAGGACGAAGCAACGTTACAGAATAAATTGAATACAGTTATTGTCACGCCGTGGTACGACTTAACTTTTCTGTGATGCCCATTTTTAGGGTTCCGTACCTCAAAAGGATTCAACGAAACCCTTATAGAATCACTCGTGTGTCTGTCTGTCACATGCAATTTGCTCCAAATCTACTAGGACCGATTAGGTTGATATTTGGTACACATATTCATTTCTGTGGCCCAAACACGGACGTGTAACGGAATTAATAAATTAATTTTGAATATGGGGGTCACTTTTGGGGGGCAAAGGTGAACGGTAGATTTCGTACAGCTTACTTTTTTTGTTGTTTTGTTATAGAATTTGTACCACATATTAAGGCAACTAAGCCATTTATTTTCATGTACGTGTAATATTCTTAGAAGTTCGGATTAATTGATAATATAAAAAAAAGATTTTAATAACTACACGTAATTTAGTCGTAAACTAAACGCAGTTATGTTGGTATTTCAGCTATGCTCGCCATGATGGTACTACCCGACCTGCTCCTACTTAGATGAAGCCTAACTATTAACTATTAATTAATTAATTATAAATAAAATCATCATCATCATCTGCCTGCCTTTTCCCAACTACGTTGGAGTCGGCTTCCAGTCTAACCGGATGCAGCTGAATACCAGTATTTTACATGGAGCGACTGCCTATCTGACCTCCACAACCCAGTTACTGGGTAATGCGATACCTCTTGGTAAGACTGGTTGTCAGACTTTCGGGCTTCTGACGACCCGTAACAACTGTCAAAGATTTACGAATGACAGCCGGGACAAACGGCTTCACGTGCTTTCCGAGGCACGGAGGGGTCTTGGTATGTAAAGATGGTCACCCATCTACGGACTAACCGCGGCAAGCGTAGCTTAACCTGATCGATTAACCCGTGCGGCTGTTATTATTTAGCCATAAGCCTCTCAACAAAAAAATAAATAAAATAAAAGAAATAATAATTCATAATTAATTAATTAATTATAAATAACATAAATGTACTTAAAAAACTATTAACTGTATTGTTTTATTTAACTACACTCAAAACCCCATCAGGACTTCATCATTATCAAACTGTTGCAGTCAGCTGCTGGACATAGGTATCTCCTAATGCACTCCGCTGAGTAGGTACGATCCTCATCTCAATTTACCTACTTGATAGTAAGTAAAACACTACAAAAATACGACAAGCAATCTAGAACATGTACTTTATTACCGAAACAATGTTTATGTACCTATAAGTAACAATCTACATTGGTACTTAACCTTAAAAAATAAAACTAGATTTTACGTCCCAAGTTCTAAAAATCCAAGAATTTAAAAAGGGCTTGTAAAATATCCCAAAACACGAAATTTTGTTAGCTGTACGAAAGTCCCATACAAGCCTGCCGTTCGCCTTTGAAAATGAAAAAAAATAAGTTTTTCAAACTGTAACGTGCGATATATCAAATAAAAGGGCTTGTTGTAAAGATTTCAGATATATCTTTTAATAATTTTATAATAAATACTTTTGAAATTATATATGAGAAGAAAAATAGATTACAGAAAAACATATAAGAAGTCTATGGTCATAAAATAACTAATCTCTCAATATTGCGTAAAAACATAGATTTGCAGTTGGCTTGTATGAGGGAACATGTTTTTCAACCAGTGTAGTTGTTGTTCTTAGGATAAATTCATCCCAACTGTGGAACCCTTCATTGTGCGTGGTCCGATACGGACTTGGCCGGTTTTTTATAGAGTAATTTATTTTCACTTGTATAACGAAGGGCACGAAGAGGTCGTGACTAAATGATAACAGCCGCACGGGTCGATCAAAAGTTAAGTTCAGCTTGTCGCGGTCTATTAGTAGATGGGTGACCAGCCTTGACATATCGAGACCCCTCCGTGCTTTGGTAACCACGTTAAGACGTTGGTCCCGGCTGTCATTCGTAGATCTTTGAAAGTCGTTACGGGAAGTCAGAATGATTTTATGATATTATTTTATTCTAATTTTGGACAACTTTCCTTTGAATGATCAAGTTGTAACTTTGTATCCTCCAGTCACAAAGACAAAGACAAAGACATTTATTCGTAGGATACAACGTACAAGTTGGTTATCAATGTTATACTCAGGACACATCCGACGCTAAAAGCGGCATATGAATATCTAACGTACAACGGGTATACACCTACAAAATGTATATACCACTTTTACTCTAATAAACAATACAAATCACTAAAACTATAGACATAAAGATACATTACTATAAAAACAAAAGTAATAAGTATAAAATCACACCAACAACAAGAACAATTACCCTTAAATTCAAAGAATTCTGTTACTGTGTAAAAAGTATTTTGGAGGATCCAAGTTTTTAGTTTTTTTTTTTTTTTTATCATTGGTAGTTGTCTTATCAGTTTTGGAATATGGTTGTCAATTATTTATGGACATAATGTGATGGTAGCTGTTTCAGTAGTGGAGAGTGCTGTTACAAAATTGTTTTTTTAACTTGGTGGGGTCCCTTGTGACATCTAACAACCCGCACTGGGCCCGCGTGGTGGATTAAGGCCCACTCCCTCTCACAGAGAGAAGGCCTGTGTCCTCAGCAGTGGGAACATTATAGGCTGATAATGTGGGGTCACTTTTTGTAAATCTTTTGTTTTCGGCTACTGTGGAGAATAAGTGTGAAGTTTTCCTAACAAATATGGCTATTTCTGAAATGTAAATAAAAGCTAGCTAAAATTATACTATTTGCTTTGTTGATTATTTCGTTATTGTGGTTTAAATTTATATTTGGGGGGTTTTGTTTATAGCGTGCAAATTGAATGAATTTTGTTTTAGATAGATTTGCTTTTCATTTAGCCAATTTATTATATCGTTGATAGTTTGATTTACTTCTTGTTGATGTAATGTTTTGTTAATTCTGCAAATAGTATGCACTTATTGTTTGTTATACTTGGTAAGTCGTTAATATATAAAAGGAATAGAAGAAACCCAAGGATGCTTCCTTGAGGTACTCCAGACCCATTGTGTTTAAATAAAGATTTGTGTACCATTGCAACAAGTTTATTATTAATTCGGGATATTTCAACACACTGTTGTCTATTGCTGAGATAACGTTTCAGCCATTCTAATGCTGGACCTCTGATGCCGTAGCGCTCACATTATCTAGAAGTGCATTGTGATTAACGAGATCAAAAGCCTTGCTCATATCTAGGAAGATTAATGAAACAGAGCGTTTTTTATCTATATTATCTGTTATAGACCTGACTAGAGAGAATGCTGCCAGAGTTGTAGACTTTCCTTTTTGAAACCCATTTTGTTCTTCATTAATAATTGTATGTTTGTTATATATCAATTTATAAACAAACATAAAATTAAACTAAACGACTATGCATTATTTTTTCGTAATTTTTTGAGAATATTGAAATAAGAGTGATAGGTCTATAATTTGTTTTATCTAGTGTACTCTTGTTTTTTATGAAGGCGCTTAACTATTGAAACTTTTAATTTTTCAGAGAATATTCCCTCAAACAGAGATAAATTAATTGTGTGGCATAGTATTAGTCATATGATTTCAGCACATAATTTGAGTATGTGCGTAGAGATCTCATCATACCCTACCGATTTTTTGTTATTTAGAGATATAATTATACGGAACACTTCGGTGTCAGAACATGGGTTCAAAAATATGCTGGAATTGTTTCACTCCAATGACAATACTTTTTTTCTGTAGAAATGAACTGATGCGGCCAAAGTAGTTTCTTGTTGATAACTTTGTAATTGTTGCTGTACAGTCTTGATAATTTTACGATTTCTTTAATCGTTTATGGTCACTTTGACTAAAGTAATAAAATGCAGGAGTATGTCATTCAAGATTTAAAAAAAAAATGTTGTATCTCTGAGAATTGATAGCTATTTAGGTGCACCTCAAGTACATACAATTTAATGTTTTGACACAAAATATTATATTCTTCAACCAACTCACCAGACTGAAAACTTCGGTTTCTAAATTGTTACAACTCAGAGCACAGTATCTAATTTTCATAACGTGCTGAAGAATTAGGCTCGTCATAATTTACATATTGAATATATTTCAACTTGTCTGCTGTTTTAACAATGAGGTATGTATATTGTGTGTATAACCTTCAGCAAAGTTGCCAAAGATAACATGTTGTAAGTGCAGCATCTGAAGTGCCGTTCTTGGAATATAATTCTTGCTGCTTTGAAGGATTGAATTACCTAGTAATCGATAGTTATCGTTCTTGAATTTGAGTTTGCAAGCCTTATCACCATCAACGTTGAACACTGCATGGTTAGGACGTGCACCTCTTAGGTCGAAATCTACAGAGTCACATTAAATCAGCTACCGATATCCCGCATACGTGATACACATCGATACCCATCACCTCTGTGAATAGAAAAAAACCTAATTTTTTAAACTGATAACTTTAAAAGTTCGCGTCACCGACATGTGACGTGTTGCGCCAGACTGGTGACGCGCAGCGGCCTTTGTAAATATGCGTATGCATGTACACAGGCCGCAGGTATAATTTGAGTATATACAATGTGTAGTCATCATCTGCCTAGCCTTTTCCCAACTATGTTGGGGTCGGCTTCCAGGCTTACCGGATACAGCTGAATACCAGTATTTTACATGGAGTGACTGCCTATCTGACCTCCACAACCCAGTTACTGGGTAACACGATACCGCTTGGTAAGACTGGTTGTCAGACTTTCGAGCTTCTGACGACCTGTAACGACTGTCAAAGACCTACAAATGACAGCCGGGACCAACGGCTTATCGTGCTTTCCGAGGCACGGAGGGGTCTTGATACGTAAAGATGGTCACCCATCCACGGACCAACCACGGCAAGCGTAGCTTAACCTGATCGATCGACCCGTGCGGCTGTTATTACTTAGCCACAAGCCTCTCAATGTATTAAAGTATATAATCTAATAAATTGTATATACTCAAATTTTAAGTACGCAAGTTTAAGGCAACCTATAAGGTTCGCGCCGCCGACATGCTATAATAGTTAAAGTGACTACGTGAAAATATGTTTGTATAAAAAAAATGTGTATAAGTGCATTGTTTAAATTGTGTTTTAGATAATCATTATTTACTTTAACTAATTGTTATTCCTGTTACTGTCATACTACAAATGCAAAATATCTTAGCCAAAGCACGTTTATATACAAGATCAAATTGGACTTGGACTTATCTTTGCGCTTATCTATAAAAAATAATTAAAATTGAAGTGTCTGTTTGTAATATTAAAATACCAGCTTTTTACTAAATGCATATATGAAAGTATATACGGTACTTATAACAAAAAAACATTTTATAGGACAAGGGAGCTAAATGATCCAACACACACGCCACGATCAGCATAGCATAGCATCAGCGAGACATTAGAGTGAGCATGACATACTCTCAGCCGCCAGGGCACATGCAAGTTAATGAAAGTCGTACCCAGAAAATGATAGTTTTATAGTTGGTATATAGTATCTACTAACACATATGCTATGAATTTCTGCAATGCAAAGATATTTTTTTTAACTATACTGTTCCTTATTATTTAAATTGATTACATAATGCCATGAATTTATAGACAGCACTGGCAATTCGTTTCACGACTATTCCTCCAACGTGTTCCTTTTATCAGAAAACTCTAAAAAGAAAATGAAGAAATACAAAAGCGTATAGAACGCATTACTCACGTGTACACGTACTACAAACTGTCAACTGGTCCTCTTCGAGCTCATCAATATGCCAGTCACTACAGCTGACTGAAGGCCCTCACGAGTGGCATACCAAGCGGCTGCACTGACAAGTTACTTCGTTATTAACATGACTATCAGCTAGTATGCTTGTCAATGGATACTGAAGTAGGCACATTTATAGAATAGAATAGAATATTTATTTGCCGGAAACATGGTATGTTTACACAGCTGTTCATAGAATTACAATAGTTCTACATGTCTCACCGTTTTAACGGTATGCAAAATCAATTTAAAATCACATCAAATCAAAGAAGTACATTAATTTTCAATTTACTATATATAAATTAATAATATTAATAATAATGATTATACTATTAATTTTAAATTTTAAATATTGTTTCAATTATTATAATACATACATACAACACACTTTTAGTCACTCATTTTGACTATTTCATTAAATAAAACAATAAATTTAACATTGAATCACTTAACTTAAATTATTATTTATGCCTGGATTTTGATACCAAATCAAGAGAAAAAAATTACAAGGTCCTTTTTAAAAAAAAAAACTCTTGAATTGAGAAAAACATTCCTGCAACAGCCACTTCCGTAGTGCCGAACAAAATTTTTGAAAGGGTAGTTGGGTAATTGACTTCGGCGAAGCATTATAATTATACATAGAACCCATCTTCCCAGAGACGACGAGCCGCTCTGCAGGTTGGTACGGAATAATCTTATTAATACGTCCACCAATACTGCTGAGCGTGCCCGCCTGCTGGCTGTGGGTGAGTGGGAGTCGGGCCTCTGGCTTCAGGCGCTACCGTCACCCAACATACGCACTATGCTGGGTGACACCACCTTCCGGCTCGCTACTTGTCTGCGTCTTGGCGCTCCTTGCGTGGCTCCGCATCGCTGCCAATGCGGTGAAGGTGTCGACTGCCTCGGACACCATGGTCTATCCTGCAGTAAAAGCGCAGGACGGATAGCACGGCACGCCAGTATCAACGACATCATCCGTCGCGCTCTTGGCACCGTCGGGGTGCCCGCTGTTTTAGAACCTAATGGTTTGGCACGCGACGATGGGAAGAGACCAGACGGAATGACCATAATGCCTTGGAAGGTAGGTAGGCCTTTGGTGTGGGATGCCACGTGTGTCGACACCCTTGCGCCATCCCAACTTCCTAGCACGGCGGGCTGTGCTGGGGCGGCTGCTGCAGGTGCGGAAAACCTCAAACGGCGCAAGCACTCAAATCTTTTTGGGACTTATATGTTCGAGCCTTTTGGGGTTGAAACACTAGGGCCATGGGGTCCGAGTGCCCACTTAGTTTTTAGAGACATCGCCAAGCGGTTGGTCGACTCCTCACGTGACCAGAGGGCTGGTTTATTTTTTGGCCAAAGAATCAGCATTGCCATACAACGTGGTAATGCTGCCAGCCTTTTGGGTACTTTTCCTGTTGACAGCTATGCGGACGAATTTTTTGACGCCCTTTGATATTTTGCCCTCCCTTTTTTATAATTGTACATATAATTATTATTATTTTAAGTTTGTTAGTTTTTAAATGATGTAGATATTACCAATAAAAATTGTACATTTATGGGGGAGCCATGTAGATAAAACTCTTTCGGAAGAGTTGCAACTTAATATCTCGAAAACTAAATGTGCAGCTTGCCTTTTATTTGTATTAGTAGTTATTCTATACCCAACAACAAATTTCAATAAATATATATGGTAAAGCAAGTCTGCTATTGTAACATATTTTACAGCCATTCGGTCGGTCGGGATTATTTCCGGCACAGACTCAATTTGATACCCGAAAAGAATATATTGTACTTCTCATCCCGGATTTAATTTATATACGAGCATTTCCGGCATTTAGTTATATTCTATAGTAAGATCTCAGACAAACCTACCGTGAATAAAAATTTTATATGTGTCAAATCGGCCCTAACTCTATTCTAACAACAAACAAGTCTTTCTATGTTGTAACATCTGTATTCAGTCGTCAATCCATATAAAACTACGAACATTTCTCACAAAGAGAGCCATGTCTTCACAATAGACGAGAGATAACATCGTTACATGACGGTGCAAACGCGGCCGAGCCGAGCGAAGCACTTACTTGCTTCTCTCTTACTTCGAGTACCCAGACTCCAAAGTGCTTCAATATAGCTCAATCTTTATTGTTGTTATGGAAACAATAGAAATTCTATTTTCGTTTCAAATTTATTAGAATTTTAAGCCGATTTTAATAGCAATTATTTGAAGCTTAAACTGTATATGGTTTCAACAATTTGTTGAAATTGTGTTCACTGCTTTCAAAATGCGTAAATTTCGAGCTTGATTTGATTTTCAAATTACCTACATTTCATAAAATGTTCACGTTCATTTGTGCCAGGATATGCTATTATTTTGAATAAACAAGCGCTAACTAATGATCCTCTAAATAATTATGCGCATTCACAAACAGAAGAATATTAACATTCTCATTAAATAACAATTACGTTATGTGCTGCAAATGAACGCACTAATTATAATAATCGAAAACAATAATCATTAATTTGATTGAATAGCGTTTTTATGTGACGACACAAAACGTTTGTGTGTGTCAAGCTACAACTGTCTTGCCGTGTGGTAAAGCTTTATAATGCCTAAATAATCATGCTCATTATAATATTGGGTTCGGCTCAGGTCTTTTATTAAATGATAATGATGCCATCTAACCGATTTTGGTCATAACCACAGCATTATAAAGGTGGTGTACCAAAAGTATACTATAACATAATGAGCCTATAATGTTCCCACTGCTGGGACACAAGCCTCCCCTCTGTGAGAGGGAGTGGGCCGTAATCCACCACGCGGGCCCTGTGCGGGTTGGTATATGTCACATATCTTCGAATTTTTGGTTCTAGGACATGCCGGTTTCCTCACGATGTTTTCCTTCACCGTTTTGAGAGCAGTGGTGATGACATAATTTATACAAAGTTTAGCGCCTGTCTGGGTTCGAACCTACGACCTACAACTCGTATTCCCAGCCGGTACCACTGGGCCACCACTGCTCTTATAATTGTACAAAGTATACTATTATCTTACTATACAGGGTTACTGGTAACTCGACGTATTCCTTGCAGGACGTCATAGTAGGGTTAAAATGCAACAAATTAAGCCACCAAATGTTCTACCGAAATTCAGTAGTTTTTGAATTAGTTAAGAGTTTTAGTTTTTTAATGAAAAATCCCAGATTAAACCATTTGAAACCAATTTAAAAATGATTTACGGCGCGACTGTACTGAAATTTAAGTTATTATCATAGTTGACGCCGTAGCAGACCTTTGTTAATAATTAAAAGTTCAATAATGCCTAAAACTTTGGCAAATATCACTAACAAAACATTTAATTTTTTGTAATTTTTGCTATTACTTCATAAAAAATGTAGTCTGGTGCAAAAAAAAATACTACACCTGGTGTACAAATTACTAAGAAAATATCCTTGTCTTATCAGCTATCCAAAAAGGTATGAAAGTTAATACAAAATCATGGACTACGTTATGAAAATCGTTTTTGATTTAGTACAGGCGTGCGTTTCACAAAAAGGTGATTATTCGAAAAATCAAAAACAAAATCGTGAACATTATTATTCTTTTTAATCAATATTAAAAACTTTAATTACACACATTTCACACGTCTTGTTCGATGTGCTGCCCTCGGTTTCGAATACATGTTCTTATTCGCTTCCTTACTTCGGTTTTTGTTATTCTTGAGGTGATTGTTGCCCTCATCTGGTCCGCCGCATTTGTAATTCTCTCCCTTAATTCTTCAATTGAATTTACTGGGGTCACATAAACTAGATCTTTCATATGACCCCAGCCGTAAAAGTCTAGCGGCGTCAGATCAGGGCTTCGTGCAGGCCACGGAATCGGCCCACCGCGCCCTATCCATCGGTTTGGATAGTTTTCATCCAGCAATTGTCGAATTGTGATTCGGAAGTGGGCTGGACATCCGTCATGTTGGTAAATCATGTTTGCTCTTCTTTCTTCTGGTACATCCGTGAGCAGTGCTGATAAATGATTTCTGAGGAAATCTTCATAAAGTTCCCCATTTAGTGTTCGGGGTAAAAAATGTGGGCCAATTAATTTGTCGTCAATAATACCCATCCAAACATTAAGCGAGAACCTTCGCTGGGATGCGGTTGGTTTCAGTTTTTTAGGGTTTGCTTCTGCTTTCGGTGCCCAGTAATGTAAGTTGTGGTAATTTGTGATACCATCACGATCAAAACATGACTCATCGGTCCACAGAATGTTTTTAAAAAGTTTTCGCTGTCGGCGTCGGCACTTAGCATAAAACGACAAAATTCAAGCCGTCTCGTCGGATCTCCTTCTTCTAATGACTGGACTGGTTGGTAATGGTATGGATGTCGGCCTGACAAGTGAACTACAGACCAGACTTTCTACTGTGACATATTAAGCTCACGCGCTACGATGTTTGTCGATGTGTTAGAATCGTCAATAAAACGTTGAAGAATAAGCTCCTCGTCCTCAGCCGTGTATCTCCGGGAACGACCAGTGTCAACTTGCCTGCTTCTTTGGACGCTGCCAGTTTCAGATATTCGCCGATAAGTCGATCCGAAGACACTAACGTGGGGGAGTCGGCGGTTGGGAAAGCGAAGTTGATATTCTCGCCGCGCCTCAGCAGCGTTACCGTCACAAAGTCCGTAACAGTACATTATGTCAGCGTATTCAGGATTATAATATGCAGCCATAGTCAGCGCTTATGAAGGCACAGCACAGCACAAGAGCAAGATACGCAGCAACAGTTAAGGAAATAGCCAGTAACAAAACACGAGCTTGCGCGACGTAGAGTTGAAACTAACTAACGCTGACGACCAAATTTTGCAAAATCGCACCCCCTGTCATGCCGAGAGAACAATAGCGACCAATCACAAAGCTTCCCGAGTGGTTGGAGTTCAAGCGCAGGTAAAAACTACGAATAATACGAATACGAAACAATAGGTTGACCGTCTCGCAATTTTACCTGCCCCCCATAAAACTCTTCTCTTCCCTGGCACACATGCAAAAGTATTGACAATCATACCTTTCTGAATAACTGATAAGACAAGGATATTTTCCTAGTAATTTGTACACCAGGTGTAGTATTTTTTTTTTGCACTAGACTACATTTTTTATGAAGTAATAGCAAAAATTACAAAAAATTAAATGTTTGGTTAGTGATATTTGCCAAAGTTTTAGCCATTATTGAACTTTTAATTATTAACAAAGGTCTGCTACGGCGTCAACTATGATAATAACTTAAATTTCAGTACAGTCGCGCCGTAAATCATTTTTAAATTGGTTTCAAATGATTTAATCTGGGATTTATCATGAAAAAACTAAAACTCTTAACTAATTCAAAAACTACTGAATTTCGGTAGAACATTTGGTGGCTTAATTTGTTGCATTTTAACCCTACTATGACGTCCTGCAAGGAATACGTCGAGTTACCAGTAACCCTGTATATTACATACATATGTATACTATATATTACATTTTATGAAGTGTAGAATACTACACTTTACAATTTATGCAAAGTAGTAACTATCAACATCGAATCAAAAAACTGATACCAACACGGATATTTTCTTTATTTTGCGAGATGCACGCGGTACCGAAAGCGGAAACGAGTAATTAGCCCAGCGGCATCCAACGGACTGACGAGCCGGTGAGGCGCGAGGAGGAAGCGGGAGGGGTCACCGCTCGCTTGCTGCGCGGCCGCTGCTGCCAGCGGTCGATGACTCACGCGCTTGTTATTCGAATATTATCCACTAATAATAAAGCCGTGGCAAGACATACAATTCTAATATTTATATAATTCGATAAGTAAGGAAATATTTATTTACAGCGTTCACATAAACCTGTTCATAACTAACCATATAATCATTTTGCGTTATCACACAATCGAAACACAATCACCTCCAACTCCATGAACAACTTCAACTTCCTACACAACTCACTGTTCCTGCCCATCCGCCTGGCATAATCATCCCTCGAATACGTCTAACGATATTCGCATGAAAGCATATTTACCTACCTATGTGAATATTGATACACCCGTGTGTCTGAAGCGGGAGCTACACGTTCATAGTTTGTGTTTGTTTTAGTTTCCGTTAACTGTCTCTCACATAGACGTGTGCAAGTCTAGTTGAGATATGTGTTTAATTCATGACAGCGAATATTTTTAGTTGTGTTTTTAAATGTGGTTGTACGATACATCTCTGCCAAACTCTTCGGGGAGTGATGTTACGTTATGATATTTTTATTTGTCTATGTCCGAAAATACTATACGAGTACATTGGGCATAGAACTCCCCCATTATGTCCTCTTTTCATTGACGATGTCGCGATGATATATCAATAGGAATTTGCGAGAAGTGGCATTTGTAACTCCCTAACATTTGTATTATTACACTTATGTAAGACAGCAATGAAGGAATTATGAAAGGAACTTTATCGACCTTTTTATTCGATTTGTTCTTGTTAGAATATGAATATATATTCCATAATTAATTGTCATTGTATTCCAAAAGCGATAACTTCCGTACCCGCAGCTGAGCTGCCGTTAAACTTTTCTAACTTAACTAAAGATAAAAGACATCGTAAAATAAAAGGTCTACTATGCTTTATAATAATAGCCAGAGCTTTAATATTTTCAGGATGGCTAACTTTATTAATTTTCACAAATGATATTACCCGCAGACCACAAATTTTAATCCGTTGCCATAACCCATAAGCCGGGCGTTTTGAATATCCAAAAGTTTATTTGTTACCAAAGCGAGCAGTTTTAAACGTCAGAATTTCGGATATTTTATGAAAAACCAGCCGTTTTCCGCAACTTTGTTTGCATAAAAAATTTACCCTTCCACCCCTCATTATATTTGCGGGTTATGTTTCTAAGAACTTATCCTAGTGCACCTCAAAACCGTCTTTTTTTTTTGGGTGGGAAAACATCAAATAATTTCTTTCGCTCTAGGCGGAGCGGGAGGGTGTGTCAGACTCTTACTGACTAAAACCCACCCGTATTTCTTCCGTTGCCTGTGTTGCCAGGAGCCTCGGTGACCATTTAGGAACTCCCCGCGACACCTCTAAACCGTCTAAGGAACTAATAATTTTTTCCGCCTTCAGTGGTTTAGGCTGTGCTTTGTGTGACAGTTATTTTTCACACAACACAATATACAGGGTCAATTGAAATTAGCTAGCAAAACTCCGCAGATGTAATGGGTATCGATGTCTAAACGCGAAAAAATATAAATGAAAAAGATTTGATGTTTTTGTTTTGGTCAATGACCGCTGGTTGTTGTGACTGGAGGTTGAGAAAAACTGTTTATTTTTATTTTATCTTTTTTAGTTATCGATACCCATCACGTCTGTGAAATTTACACAAAAAAAAAATACTGATATTTCAAGTGAATACACTACCGGCGGTGGATGACCCTAAAAAAACATCATTTTTTCAGCACAGCTTAAACCACTGAAGGCGGAAAGAAATATTTTAGCTAACTTAATTTACATCCTGTATACCTAGCGGCTCATTTAATACGTTTTTTTCAAGTGTATGGAAAATTTGAGCAGTGGTGGCCCAGTGGTAACGGCCGCGACTTACGAGTTGCAGATCGTAGGTTCGAACCCGGATAGGCGCTTAACTTTGTGTAAATTATTACATCACCGCTGCTCTCAAAACGGTGAAGGAAAACATCGTGAGGAAACCGGCATGTCCTAGAACCAAAAATTCGAAGACATGTGACATCTACCAATCCGCACTGGGCCCGCGTGGTAGATTACGGTCAACTCCCTCTCACAGAGAGGAGGCCTGTGTCCCAGCTGTGGGAACATTATAGATTGATTATGTATGGAAAATGTATGCGAAACTGTTTACAAAATCTATTTTAAAAATACATTAACCCAATTTCGGAACATTTTTACGCTTATAAAGACATGAAATTAAATAGCGAAAAGGTCTCGCGTATTTACCGCGGTCCGACTGGCTTCAGTAATGTGACCAACGGTTGTACGTTACCGGATGTTCCGGTCTGAAGTCTATTGTGGTCCGACCTGCGCATTCAGTATTTTAATGTCTGCTTTTTGAATGCTTGAATACTCCTGTGTCGAATTTAGAATAAAGGAAAAACTGGGTTTTTGAAACCAGTTAAATGAATAGAATACGGTTTTTATCGTGTTCTTATTGTGCATGAGCATCGTTATAGTTTTAACAACTGTGCCTTTTTGTTCTACAACTAACATTACTGGAATTAATTAAAATCCCCCTTCTATATTTCTCCTTTTGCATAAAACCCCTAGTAAAATCATAAAACAACACAAAAAAACGAAACGTATCAGAATATTTACCTAATGAGCAAAGATTAAAAAACAACATTCTAAAGCTTTTTCTTTTCATCGCTAAAAATAAACCCGGCTCCATCGCAAGTTCCTCTGTTTACAGGCATCCCCACGTATTGGTGCTAGCAGACGGGAGCATTTTATCGCTCGCACCGTGGACGCTCGCGCCTGTAAAGCAGTAGATATAACCCCCTCTACCCCCGTTTTCAACCCCTGAGGGTATTTCTCTCGCCCCCATATCACCCTGTATAATCGATCAACTCTCTGCCGGATACAGTATTAAGGAGATGTCGACTCTGTATTGAAATAAATGTGTTTAACTGGCAAGGGAGTTGAGGTGTGACGTGTGCAAATGTAATTTGAAAATGGAGAGGTGGATGATTTGTGTGCTTGATCAATAAAATGGAGTTTAGTTAAGTGAATGTTCTGGCACAGAATTATTCTGAAATCTGAATAGATACATATGTATTCAACAAGTAAATAACTACTGTTGTTATGGATTCAGACTTTTCAACCGTGGAATTGTTAACACTTGTTTTATTAATGAGAATGTAAACATTTCACAAACTTGTTCTCAAAGCCGACGTCCCAGAACAACCTTCATAAGAAAAACCGCAAAAATGTGAAATTATGCAAATGGCTGAAAATATTTTCCTTAAGTAAAGAAAACTTTTCAGAACAAATATTTTGACCACTTTCCTGTTTATTGCAAGATGCTGGTACGAAGAAATGTTTATTAAACATCTTTAGGGTGCTCCACTTAACAATTTTATGTTCGCCATTTTTAATTAGGGTTCCGTACCGAAACGGTGCCAACGGGACCCTATTACTAAGGCTCCGCTGTCCGTCCGTGCGACTGTCCGTCTGTCTCTTTTGAACCGTAATAGATAGACACTTGTAATTTTCCCAGTGTGTAACTACTATAACAGCTATAACAAGAAATAATAAAAATAAAGTTAAAACTCAAAGTATTTTTTACTAAAGTATTTTTTTCAATAACACATAATATCACTCCTTGTTTCCCCGAAGGGTTGGGCAGAGGTGTACCTGTAGTACACCCACATTTCGCCAGTTATGTTTAAGTCCCATGTAATAGGGGGCGAGCCTATTGCCATCAACCGGGCACAAATCCAGAGTCCGGGCTGCTACTGAGAAATTTCATATAGAAAAACCCAATAACACTTTGCCCGACCCGGGAATCGAACCCAGGACCTCATTCTTCATATATTTTTTAATATGTACTGTTAAATATTGCGCGTTGGTACAAAATCCTTCTTGTGCGAGTCCAACTCGCACTTGTCCACTTTTTTTTTAATTTGAAACCCTTTCCCGTCTAACAAAACGAAAACATTATATACAGATTCGAGGAACTTTTAAGGACTTGCTATAAGAACGAATTTTAATTTCTTAAAGTCTTTGATGTAGATCCACCTTAAGTTGGAGCATGTAACTCAAGTCTCAACTTCGTGTCACGCCGAATCCGATTAAAATGTATAATAAAGATGAAGACGTATACATATAAAGGTGCTGATAGAATAATAATGATTTGTGTGAGTAGAATTAATGATGTGGGAAACTGGGAACGGTAGAAAGTTACGGTTATGGTTTTCGGAAAGTTGAGATATTTTAATGGGACTGTGTAGCTTTAGCGGCTGTCTTTTACGCTTAGATAATCGTGGCTGCGACTTGCTGCGAGTTGTCGGTCCTAGGTTCCAACCCAGACAGGCGCTTTACTTTGCGTAAATTATTTAATCACCTCTGCTCTCAAAAGGGTGAATGAAAATATCGTGAGGAAACCGGCATGTCCTATAACCAAAAGTTCGAAGACATGTGACATCTACCAACACGCACTGCGCCCGCGTAGTGTATTACGGCCCACTCCCTCTCACAGAGAGGAGGCCTGTGTCACAGCAGTAGGAACATTATAGGCTGATTATGTAATCGTGACTTTTCTGTGCGAAGTTTAATATGGAAAGAACTTATTTCAGGATCACTGAGAGATCACCATATTTAAACATTTTGATTATATAGTTATCGCCCCGTGATCATATATAGCCAGACCCTAGCAACAACAACAACACAAAAACATCACAAAAACATCACACCACAACATCTTGTACTTATACCTACATTCATCTATATACATATAATTATACAGGGTGGATTTTTGTGACGGTGCAGTAAGGGGGAGAAAAAGTTAAGGACAGTCCCCTACGACCGTTTTCCTGTAGCTACAACATTAATGTAGCTGATTAACCGTTGTAGCTACAGGAAAACGGTCTTGGGAGACCGTCCTTTTCTTTTTGAGACATTTAGATCTGCATTCACAGATTTTGAAAAAAATGTACAGTCAGCAAGAAAATGGGCAGTTTTCACAAAAACTTTCTTTGGTGCCGATCCTGTTTCTTACAGGGATCAAAAAACTCTATTAGACCAACTTAGGTTTGAGTACTAGAAAATTCATAATCGCAAAAAAATTCCTTCGATACATTTCGTAGAAAAGAAACTCATAAAAACTTACTTTTTATGATGGACAGATTAGCACTTAGAACAAAACATTTAAACTTCGAACGAATATATGATATACCTATTTGCTTTAAGAACAAGATAGTTTGTTGTTTGTGATTTCCGAGAAGAAAATGACCTCAAATAATTTAGGACTTTCAGACTTGTATGGGAAACGTAGCACACGTACAACTTTTGTAGCGGACTGGCATTTTTAACGTTTCCCACGTTAAAAATGCCACGTTACAAAAGTCCGAAATCGCAAAAACCTTTGTATGGGATAAGTTTTTTCAAAAGCAACAAACTATATAAATACTGTTCTCAAACCAAATTAAATTATAACGCGTATTCATTCGAAATTTGAAGTTCATCTTTTTTGTTTATTTTCGGTCAGTCTATCCATCGTAAAAAAGTAAGTTGGTGTCTCATTTCCCACAAAATGTATGGGAATAGTTTTTTTGCAATTTCTGACTTTTCTAGTACTCAAACCTCTGTTGGTCTGGTAGAGTTTTTTGATCCCTGTAAGAAACAGGATCGATCGGAACCAAAGAAAGTTTTTGTGAAAACAACCCATTTTCTTGCTGACTGTACATTTTTTGATCCTTGTAAGAAACAGGATCGATCGGAACCAAAGAAAGTTTTTTGTGAAAACAACCCATTTTCTTGCTGACTGTACATTTTTTTCAAAATCTGTGAATGTAGATCTAAATGTCTCAAAAACTTAAGGTCGGTCTCTTAAGACCGTTTTCCTGTAGCTACAACGGTTAATGTAGCTGCCCTTACTGCCCCGTCTCAAAAATCCACCCTGTATATAAATTAATCCCTATTTCCCTTGGTCACGGCATCACGCTAAAACAGCTCAACAGATAAGGATGAAATTTGGCACATGGGTAGACCATGACCTGAATTAGGATACTTTTTATCCCGATATTCCCACGGGATCGAGACCTATGCGGGTGAAACCGCGGGGCGCAGCTACTAGCAAATAAAATACCGATTCTGACTCTGATTCTAGATGTGTTAAGCTGTATCAATCTTTAAATATGTAAGACTAAATTATATAGACTAAGTATATTTTCCTTAATAGATTTATTTATTGATTTTATTTATGGTAACTTTACAGCTGATAGTTAGTCTACCATTATTCTTATAGACTCGGGATTTCTTAACTTTATTTGTGTCAATTTGTTTTTTAAACTACCTATGTATTCTGTTAGATCCTTCAATATTTTCATATATAAAGCTACAACAATCCGGCAATTTATGTATATATTGGACGATTAATATTCAGTAGGTACAAATTAGTCAGATCATATAATGAATATTAATGTTCGGTGCTATAGACAAAGTGATTAATGACTCTAATTAATCCAGGGAATCGATGAAAGCTTTTTGTTTATCGACAATGTTGCTGATAATTTGTCCTTATTTGATGATGATGTTGATGTTGGGTCTTATTTTTCTCAACGTAGCGAAGTATTAGATTATTTGGTACTTGATAAGGGTTGACTAGTACTTAGGGACTTGTTTTATAATATGTAAGAATAAGTAGGTACTTATTCTTACATATTATAAAACGAAGTCCCTCCGCCGCGTCTGTCTGTCTGTCTGAACGCGATAAACTCAAAAATTATTGAATGGATTTTCAAACAGTTCCACCAAAGGTCGGAGTGATTCATGTGGGAGGTTCTACACATAAACTGTGTTCATTATGGTTTTGTGTGAATTGACTGAAATATGACGATTATTGTTGAAGATGTCGGAAAAAATCATGCCGACTGGGAGCTTTACTGGCGTGGACAACGTAAACCGTACGAGATACATAAAATGTATGTTCAACAGGATTATACATTTTAAGAAGTTTAACAAAAAAAATCTGCAATAGCATATGTCTATGTTCTAAGGATGACCCACAGTAACCATTATTATCTTTCAGGACTTGATAAATATTTTATTGTTAATTCTAAAGCTATTTTAACCGGTATTATATTAATCCTTATTCAATAAATATGTTATTTCAATTAGGAATTTAATTAAAATTAAATTAAGTCGGAATCTCACCCCAACATTTAAAAGATTTAACTTCTTATTCTGTGGGTGATGCAGGTGTGCAGCTTATTTGCTCTATTACAAAATTAATAAATTTTATGTTTTCAGGCAAAATCAACGCTGATATTGCCTCACTTTTATTTGGTGCTAATTTGATCGCCCTAACTAAAAAGGACGGAGGGGTGAGACCCATTGCTGTGGGGTCAACTTTAAGACGTTTGGCATCCAAAATTGCGGTGAGACATATCAAATCTAAATTACAGTCTGTTTTCGAACCTATACAATTAGGATTTGGCACGAAAGGTGGGTGTGAGGCAGCCGTCCATGCCTTAAGAACCTACCTTTCGTATGATGATTGCGAAATTGTAGTCAAAATTGACGTCAAAAATGCTTTCAATTCAGTAAACAGGGATGCCATGCTGACAGAAGTTAAGAACAAAATTCCGGAACTCTATCAATACCTGCTTACCTGCTACGCAGAACCTTCAAAATTAATTTACCGTTCCCATGAACTTTCTTCGGAGGTCGGCTGTCAGCAGGGCGATCCCCTCGGGCCAGCAATTTTTAGCTTGGCTATAAATCCGATTATTCAAAATTTAAAATCAAAATTTAACGTTTGGTATTTGGATGACGGAACCCTGGGAGGCGATGTGGACACTGTGCTATCTGACTTATCAGATATTAAAACAAATTTCGAAAATATTGGTTTAGAATTAAATTTTAGCAAATGTGAACTCTTCATTCAAAAAACTTCTTACGGTTTGGATAATTTAAAATCCAAATTAAATTTTCTGGCACCGAATATCAAAATAGTAGACAGAAAGTCACTTTGCCTCCTGGGTTCTCCCATCTTTGAAGAATCTTTTCCTGATTACATTACTAACACTATTTCTAAATTCCAAAGTCACGCAAATTGTTTACTCGAAATCAGTCCTCATTATGCTCTTATAATTCTAAAGTTTTGCCTTTTTGTCCCTAAATTTACTTATGTGCTTCGCTGTAGCCCTTTTTGGAAACATCCAAATTTGCTTTCACCAATAGACGATTTAGTCAAAACTAGTTTAGAAACGATTTTAAATATTCAGCTCAATGAACCATCTTGGTTACAAGCATCCCTCCCTATTCGGTTTGGCGGTTTAGGAATCCGCAAAATTTCGAGTGTTGCTTCCCCAGCCTTTTTGTCGTCCACCCATAGCACGTCACGTCTCATAGGTAATGTCCTAAGGGCTTTGCCCACAAACTATGAGACTGCGGGCTTGGAGGATGCCAAGAATGCTTTTCAAATTGCTTGCCCGGGTAAAGAATTTCCAGACAACCTAAAATCTCAGAGGAGCTGGGACGATATTTATTGCGATTTAACATACAAATCGATTCTGAGCCGCAGTTCAGGTCCGGATCGCGCAAGACTTTTGGCGGTCGGAACCAGAGAGGCCGGTCATTGGCTACATGCCCATCCTTCTCCATATACCGGTACCTTCCTGGATCCGACCTCGCTTCGTCTGGCGACTGGTCTGCGGCTTGGGGTCACGGTATGCACTCCACACACATGCCCTTGTGGCACGGACGTGGACCGACTGGGTCACCACGGACTTTGTTGTCAAAAAAGTGCAGGCCGCTTTTCAAGACATGCAACACTTAATGACATAATCCGCCGGTCTCTTGCCAGCATCAATGTGCCTGCTCTTCTTGAGCCGACTGGCATTGTCAGAGATGATGGCAAAAGACCTGATGGTGTGTCTTTGGTCCCGTGGAGTTTGGGACGGATGCTTGTGTGGGACGCTACCTGTGTAGACACACTGGCACCGTCCCACCTCCAACGGACTACTTCTAAAGCGGGTGCAGCGGCAGAAAATGCCGAAAATCTGAAAGTTATTAAATATGGAGGCCTTGGCAGAGAGTACAACTTTGTGCCCTTTGGCGTCGAGACCCTCGGTCCGTGGGGTCCCAGTGCGCATAAGTTATTTGCGGAAATCGCGAAACGTCTAGTTGATGTAACTGGTGACCGAAAAGCTGGCGGCTTTCTCGCGCAACGCATCAGCATTGCAATTCAGCGAGGAAATGCCGCCAGCATCCTCGGTACAATGCCCCGAGGGCCTTTTTTAAGCCTAACTTAGTTTTAATTTAATTTAGTTAATGTTAATAATCATCTTGTAATTTGGTTATGTAAATAAATGATATTATATTAAAATTAAAATATGCCTATCATATAATAACATTTAAAAGAATACTTTAAAAGATATCACAGATTCAAAATTACGCGTAACAAAATAATGATGGTTGACGCGATGGGCGCAGCGCTCGGATAAGAGGTAGGTATGTGATCGCTTTCGTTTCCTGTTAATCCCGGTAGTACGTTCCCGTGGGATTTTTTCGACATCCGCGCGGGCAAAGCAGCGGGCAAAAGTTAGTTAGCAATAAAATTAATTGAATTAACAAATTTATTCTAATTGTACATAAGTAGTACTACCGAACATTATCGATACTAATTACTAAACTCGGTACATCTAGCTCTAGTCATCTAAGAGTTCCAGTAGCAGTCACTGAAGTAGGTATACCTTACTCCATCAAGTCCAAAGCATCAACACAAAAAAATACAAATATTTACGTAGGTACTAAAAAGCAAATCTAAGAAAAATATTCAAACTTACTAAAGTATCAAAATCAGTTTAGTTACTTTCCCGCAGTTTACCTTGCATATGCGTGTGTGTGTGAGCCGTGCCAGCGTAGTGATGAGATTCGATACCTATCTGCTTTGAGTATGTCGATTGCAATTACAATTTCAATTGTAACCCAGATATTTCATGTGTTATTTGAAATAAACCTGTGTCGTCAAAGACACACGTAATATTTTATCAACCTAGTGATACAAAAATTTTATACTTGTGACCTAAAACTCCGTTACCCAGTTATCTGATATAAAAATACTTCACAAAATCAAAATCAAAAGTCATTTATTCAAACTAGGCTGAAAATCAGCACTTTTCGAACATCAAAGTTACATAAGACAGTCCCCAAAAATGCCCGCCCTTCACCACTTCCTAGTGCTTTAGTTGGGAAGAAGAAATGGTGGAACAAACTCCCCAGCAGCAGCACACCCATCCACAATTCGATTCGACAAGCAAAACACCACGTTATCAAATAAAATACCTCAAACCAACAAGCTTGCAAGCTCTACAAGCGTCCAACGACATTTTCTAGCTACACCAATCTCGTCACATTTCTATTTCCGAACTGCCGACATTTATCGAGACATAATGAGACAATACCCACCAACAAGCGTGAGTCGTAGCAAGCAGCCATTTTATTTAACCGACTTAAAAAAGGGGTTCTATGTTCGTCTGTATATATATTTTTTTTAATTATGTATGTTCTTCGATTTCTCTGTGATTACTGGGCCAATTGACGTGATGTTTTTTTTTATTGGTAGAGGAAACTCACGCGCTGATCCCATATACATGTTATTAGCTTTATTTCTGTAGCTTTTGAGTTAGCTTCAATAATACGTATTTAATTCCATTTTGTGTATGTTGATGATGTTATACAAGGTGGAGCAAAAGTAATGTCAAAATGTGAATTTGCTGCCTTTTGTTGTAAATAAAAAAGGGCTGTGTTTTCACGGAAAGTTTATGTAAAGTTGTAAAATTCGATTATCGTAAAAATTATATCGGTCAAATAACCACCTCCTGAGTTGATGCACTTTTGTACTCGTTTTACAGCATTTTGAATTGTTGCTCGCAAAACGTTCTGGCTCCAAATTGGTGATTTCTTCTTCAATGTTGGCTTTCAAGACTTGCAAGGTTTGTCGTGGTAAACGCGAGATTTCATAAATCCCCAAAGATCTCATTGGCTAGTTCAAATCCTCCAAAATAGGAGATCACAGGCCCCGGAAATGTATGTTCCAAAACCACCATCGTTGCCTGAGCTGTGTACATCGCTCCATTGCACTGTCAACTAATTCTCTACCTCTACGAGTCAACATCCGTAAGTGTCAAATCACAATAACATTATGATGCCATTTTCAAAAACTATGGCACATTCACATTATGACTATACTTTTGCCCCACCTTGTATAACTTCCTGTCAATATTGTTTACATAGCAAGTAATGGTTAACGAATTTGTGTCGGGTAGATACAACAACGAAAAAGTAAAAAATAGAAAACGTCTTCACGAAAAAAACAACCAACTTCCAAAAAAACACTACAAATTGAAAAATAGTGGAAAAACGAAAAGAACAATAGCGAGATAATTGTTAATGGAATTATTAAGCGTCTACTCATGTCACCGTGATAGATACCGGTGAAATAATTTACTAGGTTTTATCAAAACCACCTTAAGGCCTATCGAAGTCTGGCAAAAAAAAAGTAAAACAAAAAAAAAAACAAAGACACTGATTAAAGTTAGTTTTGACATAGAGGCAATACCCGCGAACGAGCGCGATCCAGCGGCAAGCAGCCATTTTGTATTGCTTGGTCAATATCGTTCACTATTTGTTTGGTAATAGAAACATTTGAGCGTAGGTCGTGAATGGACCTGTTTGTTTTGAGTTTTTTATATATTATATACTATTATAACGCCTGTTCCGAAGGTGTGGACAGAGGTGTAGTACCTCCACCCACATACATTTTGACAGTTATGAAACCAGATTGGAAGCGAGCTTATTGCCATTACTAGGTACAAAGAAGACAGGAGTCTCGATTGTTGCCTGGAATTTTTAAATTCTTTGTAGCAGGAGCTAAAGTCGAATTATTTATTCACTGGAGTAATCTGACATGTGCTAGCTGTCACTTTGTATAACAAAATGGTCATATTTATTGTATTCTAGACTTTCACACTTACATACATTTATTTTACACTTACATAAATCGATTAAACAAATAGTCAGCAGTAGGTCGTAAGTGCAGTCTGCACTTACGACCGCTAGACCAGGGAGGCAAAAAGGTTTATACCTTCTTTGGTACCTCGTTCAGTCGGTGAATCGAGGCAAGTTACATTAATTGAAATAAAAAGAAGAAGCGCAAATGCGTGGATTGTACTACAATGGTCTTAATAATAGGATCACGGTCTTCATGTCTCTGCATGGACTGGTACACAAATATTTTAAAAGAAAGTAGATATAATTATGAAGAATCAATAATAACAGTATTTACAATCAAACATATAAACATCCCTAGGTATCCACCGGTCCAAGTAAACTGGTAGAGTGCTTACTTATCTCATTACACCATCCGTACGTAACTTAAAATTGAGTTGTTAGTCTCTTCCCGTGGGTAAGCCCGAATTAGTATATTCACTACCGTCTTAATGTAAGTTAGCTTTATATTTCATAGACTAACCCAAAGCTTAACAGGTCAGGCGTCCAGAAAACTTCTCAACTTAGTACAGGTCAAAGACATGACAGCCAGTAACTAGAAACTTATACGAATATTTAATTTCTTACTTAATAAACCTTGAAACTAAATTAATAATGAACAATTAATTCCTCCTATTTAACTAAGAGCCTTCAAGAATGAAATATTCAAATGAATGTGAAATATTTATTCTACTGTTTCCTAAACTATTCAAATGATTTAAAAGGTCAGGGCAGTCATATAATATCTTAAAAATGTTTTAAAAAAACTATATCTGCAAAAGGTCAGAGCTTTGATCAGGCAGTCCTTTGTAGTCCCTCTACCCCAAGTTTTAAAGAGGTCAGCCCACTGACACAAAAGTCTTACTGACCTCGTTTTATTTGCATAATAAAGAGGCGAAAAGATACGTCTGCTTCAAAATTTTCCGCTTACTAAGCTATGATTTTTTAAATTTTTGTGATGAAAAACAGTGCAGTGTCTACCTAATTGGCTCTGGGAACACAAGCCTAGAAATTAAGTCCGATTTTTAAAAACAATATTGAGCAATGGAACTGCATTTATATACAAGACTTTTCTACTTTTCCCACGAAGCTTTGCTTTTATGAAGCAAAGAAATTCTATTTTTAAATCTTCCGAGTCTGAACACACAAAAAAATACTTCTGGAACACAGTTAATTAATATCCCAAATTCAAATTCAAATTATTTATTTGAAATAGGCACATAAAAGGCACTTTTGAACGTCAAAATTTACAAAAAAAAAAAAAAAAAATTAGTTCTAGTTGCCCCTTCCAAAAGGTAGTTTCGTATGAAGAAGAATGGGCAAGAAACTCCACCGTTACTCTTTTAAAATGTTTTATAAAATTTTGTATAGGTACATTTTAAAATTATATGTGAAGACGATGCACCTAGAATAAAATTACTATACCAAACTAGGTAAAAAGAAATTAAACCCCAAAGGAAAACGTATCCATCTTGGAAATAAGCAATCAAATAAATCTCAAAATTCAGATATTTTTTCAACGTCCCAAGAACGTATAGAATCCCCAAGTAAAATCTCTAAAGTAAGTAACAGTGGGATTTCAAGATGAGATTAATTCCGTCGCGGGCCGTAGAGGTAAATCGTCGGAATTCATTAGCCGGATCTCAGTCCCGGATTTGTAGTCAGGTGACGGATCTACAGCTATCTTGGCAGCGTCGTCGTTAATTTGCTTGGAAAGCCGTCACTGGCAACCTTGACCTCATTGGATCGAAGACTTAGTTCTCGCAAGGATTTCCTAAGAAAGACGTGTGATTGTGTCAGGAGCTCAAGTTATGCTGTAGTTTTTCTTGTACAGTCGCCAGCACATCAAGTTTTCACAAATTGACAAATTGTCTCATTGGATTTTGAACTTAAACATCAATATTTTTAGGTTTAAAATTATTTGTAGTTTGACAGTTTGTGGTAACTTATAGTGCTGGCGACTGTACATAACTAATGTAATTTTTCAGTAGCAGCCCGGAGTCTGCATTTGTGCCTTGTTGAAGGCAATAGGTTCGCCCCCTATTACATGGGATTTAAACATCACTGGCGAAATTTGGGTGTACACTGCCTATAGAATAGAATAGAATAGAATAGAATAGAATAGGTACTCTTTATTATGTACACCATAAAAATTACAGATACAAATGTTGAAATTTTACAAGGGGTGAAAATGGGCGGTCTTATCGCTAAAAGCGATCTTTTACAGACAACCTTTGGATGGATTACAGGGAGAAGGAGAGACAATACTGCAGGTAGTGAGTGGTGTACCAGTTACATATACAATAAATACATACATACATAAAGCATATACTTATGTACATAACATATATTATATATATGCCATAAACATGAAACAAGAAAGGAACAAAGGTAAGGTTCTAAAGGAACTCCTCTGCGTAACTCGTCGGGAAACAAGCATGATATTATGTTATGTTATCTTTACTTTTAAAGTGTTCGGTAAGTGTCATATTAAAGGGGCAATTTACGCACCAATACATAAATAGAGTCCCTATGCCAAAAGCGGTAAAAAAAATTGGCAAAAAGGGAACACACCACTGCTTACCCCTTCAGTGAATATAGGTGCGATATTCTATGCGCTACTCCCAAAAACTTCGAAGCAGGAGCAACATTTGAATAATAAAAGCAAGTCATCAATAATGCCAGTCATCATAAAAGCGCGTACTCCGAGCAAAAGGATCTACTTAACGCCCTCTGAAACGAATAGGCGTCGAGAATTTATATTCATCTGGTTGGGTTCTGCAACACTTTTCTTTATACTACCAAGTACAGCCAAGTTACTCGTTACTAGGAACCTGAGGGCTTAGCACGAACGTGCGGAGTAAAAATAATGTAAATTCGAACGATTATAAAGTTAAAAACACTCGCTTCGCACATAATATTTAGTTATAATGAGGGTTTTCATAAACATTCACGCCACCAGTAGGCGCCACTTTTTTTTAAATAATAATAATCTTTATTACTAGAACCATGGGTACAGTAAATCTCCTTAAAACTTTGGTCGTATACATTGTGCTTTGGCACTCATACTAGAATTACCATGTATCACGAATGCCATCACCTTCCTCCGGACTAACTTGGATAGTTCTACAAACAATTATTCACTTTGAATAAATTCTAAGCAAAACAAAAATACAATTAACATAAACAAATAAAGTTATAAACAAAAGCAGTAAGTATGTGTGTATGTGTCTGTGTGTTGGGGGTGTGTGTGTGTATTTCGTAGTGTGTGAATAAATTCTAAGCAAAACAAAAATACAATTAACATAAACAAATAAAGATATAAACAAAAGGAGTAAGTATGTGTGTGTATGTGTCTGTGTGTTGGTGGTGTGTGTGTGCGTGTGTGTATTTTGTAGTGTGTGTCCAAAAGTTCAGAAGGTATGAGTAAATATGCGTTGGTGAAAAAGTCAGTCAATCTATTCACTAATTGTAAAAGTCTCTCAGATTCTTTGACAAGATGTTTCTACATCATCATCATCATCTGCCTAGCCTTTTCCCAGCTATGTTGGGATCAGCTTCCAGTCTTACCGGATACAGCTGAATACTAGTGTTTTACATAGAGCGACTGCCTATCTGACCTCCACAACCCAGTGACTGGGTAATACGATACCCCTTGGTAAGACTGGTTGTCAGACTTTCGGGCTTCTGACAACCCGTAACGACTGTCAAAGATCCACGAATGACAGCCGGGACGATCGGCTTAATGTGCTTTCCGAGGCATGGAGGGTCTTGGTATGTAAAGAGAACCATCCGCGGACCAACTGCGGCAAGCCTAGCTTAACCTGATCGATCGACCCGTGCGGCTGTTATTACTTAGCCACAAGCCCCTCCCACTACCTAAATAGACACACGTATTTTCTTACATTGTGTCTGTTGTGATTTTGCATATTCAATTTTGCATGCACACAAGAAAAATAACTAATATTAGTCGTATGAATACCTGTGTATTCCTTCCATGCGGAAATGGAATCTGAAACACGAATCGTCTAACTGTGCAATCGCAATGGCTTCAACAACTTCGTCGTCAAAATAAGTTTTCCATTCCACATACTTGTATTATATTCAGTTTATGTATTTTTATATACATGTACTTTTGACAATTAAACTAATAATGTGTCCAACATTTGGTATTGTTTTATTAACTGGTAAATTATCTACAACATACAGTTTCATTCATGCCGCTAGCTCTATTATTTTAAGAGTAATTTTAGTTTTTCCTACTGACCCGTATTCTTTGTCCACGAGTGTATTATATTCAGTTTATAGGTATTTTTATACACAGGTGACCCGTGAAAAGACGAACAAAGAACATTTTTCGTATAAAGGATTCTATTGAAAGGCTTCCCAAAACACCCCCATATATGTTCAGCGATTCTTTATAATTTAGAAGCTAGACGGTTTTTAACATTTTTTGGGTAATTATCACTTTTTTATTTTTCTATTTCTGTGTCGCATTTTTTTATTTATTTTTTTATTATAAATCCTTTAGTTATTGTCTGCAATCAATAAAAATAAGTCCAAACATCACCCAAAATGACTGAAACTAAGCTCTTTTAACGAATTTTTTGAGGCCATCCTGTATATGTGGAACAAGATAAAGATCTTATCTCTAAAGGAGAGTTACAACAAAGGCGTAACAATTGTGTCCTACAATTCTATTCTTTTTTTAGTATTTACATTATTCAAAGGATCGCACGAGTGATAAAGTATAACATAGACCTCAATAAAGGTTATAACTTCAAAGACTAGTATATGAATGGTTTACATAAAACTAAAAGAGAGCAGGGGGCCAACCATCACCTCTTATAACAATATTATTTCAATATTACTTAAACGTGAGAAAGAGATAATAATAATAATATTAAATGCTGGTAGGGATCTTGACCGTACTTCCAGGATTGTCCTGATAGCCGTGCAATACCTCTCCACTCCTCATAAGCATCTCAGGACATGTTGCCCCCTTGTCGCTACGTCATTATGTACTAGCGACAGTTTCCGGAGGCCCATTATTGAATGTGCAAGTCACCCCCTTTTTTTTTTTTGAGGGTGGGAATTCATCAAATAACTTCTCCCGCTCTGGGCGGAGCGGGGGGGGTGTCAGACTCTTACTGACTAAAACCCACCCGTATTCCTTCCTGTTGCCGGTGTTGCGGGGGCCTCGGTGACCCATAAGTACCTTCCCGCGACCCCGGCAGGCATCGGCCCTAGTGGACCCCTACCTATGTGCTGACGACATCTCTTTGAGGCGCGCGTGGAATACAACGCGCCGTCGACCCGGGCCTGGTCCTAACCGGACGGTGAGCTACCCACTGCTCACCGTCCGCAAGCCCGCGCCTACGGTGGCCGGAAATCCGCCCGGGATTCCCGACACCCTGGGCGTCTCCTGCGGCGGCTAGGGGCGAGAGGGCGCAAAACTTGCCTTTCCCTCAACCGTCCCGCCTCCTCCTTCGCGAGCATTACTGCTTCGCAGAAGGAGGTGACGGCTGCCCATGCCCTCTCGCTCCGTACCATGGCCTGAACCAGGGCCAGACGCGAGAATTCTCTGCCGCCGATCGCCTCCACGAGGGCACGGCGGTGCTCTGCCCAAGCCGGGCAGACCTCCACCGTATGCTCCACCGTGTCCTCCGGGCGGTCCACACAGTGGTGATACCCGGACGTTTCCTCCCGCCTTATCCGACACCGGAACCTCTCAAAACTGCCGTGTCCGGTGAGGACCTTCATCAGGCGGAAGGTGAGGACGCCGTGGCACCTCTCTAGCCACTCTTCAAAGATTATCGCCGCAATCATGGCGTGCCCAGCACTGGGGTGCGACAACCGTACTTTCCATGACGCCATGAGATCCCGCCGGAGCTCCGTCCGCTGTGCCGCGATTTCTTGCGGCAGCGGACTTACGCCCCGGCGTTTCGCCTCCTCGCGCCACTCCTATACGTGCGCGAGGACTTTTGCCTCCAGATCCCATGGCGGCAATCCGGCAAGGAGGCTCGCTGCCTCACAGGAGACCGTGCGGTATCCCCGGACCATCCGGATGGCCATGACCCTTTGGGCCGCGCTCAACCGGCGGGCTGGCCGCAGTGCCAGAGAGCGCACCCATACAGGAGCCCCGTAGAGGGACCCCCTGCCACTTTATCTGTGTATATTATATAACATTGATCAGGCAGGGGACTTAGTCCTTCCATAGTTTTAGGTTACCAATCCACTATAGCCACCCAAACCCATAGCCCAATATGTTTTGTTTCCATGTTCTGCAATAGACCTGCACCAAATCGGGGGTTGTCCTTGGGTGCACTTGCATAGTGCAAACAGAGATAATCATCGGTTGGTGCCTCATTCCATTTAAATTTGTCTGAGAGACCTTTGCGGGTTGGCTTCGGCCCCTCGTATGCCTTCCAAAAAGGACCGGGACCCTATGGTCCCGAGATATGAGAGTACATAAAAAAAAAAATATATTGTCATAAATTAAGGAAACATTTTTACGAATTCCCTAGCTCCTGCGCTAGTGTGCACTGTACAGGAGCTAGGAGCATAAGTCCTATACAGCTCCATCACTTTCTCACTGTGAAGTGATATTATAATAATACTGCTATAAGAGGTGATGCATTAATGCACAGTATTTATGATCTACTTCAATCAATCTGCCTGCCGTTTCCCAACGATATTGGGATCGGCTTCCAGTCTAACCAGCTAAATACCAGTATTTTACATGGAGCGACTGCCTATCTGACCTCCACAACCCAGTAGTTGGGTAACACGATACCCCTTGGTAAGATTAGTTGTCAAACTTTCGGGCTTCTGACGGCCCCGTAACGACTATCGAAGATCCACGAATGACAGCCGGGACCAACGGTTTAACGTGCTTTCCGAGGCACGGAAAAGTCTAGGTATGTAAAGATTGTTACCCGTCCATGGACCAACCCGTCAAGCGTAGCTTAACCTGATGGATCCACTCATGTGAGTGTTACATAGCCACGAGCTCCTCTGATCTACTTATGATCCACTAAAGAAAATGCGAGTTGATACTAGTACTGTTTGTTCATTGTTTTGTTGGTATACTGGCGCGTGCTAGCTAACGTATGGCAAGTGTGTAATTTAATCCAATGTTTTGTGTTTCGTAATGTTAATTACTTTGCATACGATTTGTATAAAATCAAGTTTATATAACTAAACAGACAGACGTGCTGCTGGGGAGTTTGTTCCACCACTTCTTCTTCCCAGCTAAAGCACTAGGAAGTGGTGACGGGCGGGCATTTTTGGGGGACTGTCTTATGTAACTTTGACGTTCGAAAAGTGCTGATTTTCAGCCTAGTTTGAATAAATGACTTTTGATTTTGATTTTGATTTTGACTCTCTTCTATTATTTTATAATTCCACTAGCTCGCTAGCTGTTACCGACAACGCCATTTGCATTATAATCTCCAACCCCTGTTAGAAGTGCTCAGGGCCCCAGGGGTTGTGGATCAAAGAATTCTTTCAAAGTGCACTTCTAACATCTTTTCATTCCACTTAAGCATCTTGATTAATTATAACTTTTTATTAGTCCGTCCGTCTGTCAGCGGGCTGTATGCCATGAACCGTAATAGGTAGACAGTTGAAATTTCAGAGATTGTGTGTTTCTATTGTCGCTATAACAACAAACATATAAAAATAGAATAAAGTTAAAAATTAAATGGGGTCCCCATACAAGAAACGTGTTTTTTTCGGCGTTTTTTGCTAAATATTGTACGGTGGTACGAAACCCTTCGTGTGCGAGTCTGACTCGCACTTAATCGGTTTTTTTTTGTTTATTAATCCGTCACGGAAAGATGTTAAATGCACCATCAGAAGACTTTAGTTTAGCCTATGTAACCAAATACCCATATACCACAGTGTTTCAAGACGAAAGTCTGACCAGTGCGTACTACCAGTGGTGACCTATGGCACTGAAACGTGGTCGCTTACAATGGGCCTTATTAGACGGCTGAAAGTCACCCAAAGGGCAATGGAGAAGGCTATGCTTTTAGTTTTCCTGCGTGATAGAATCAGAAATGAACAGACCCACAGAAGAACCAAGCCGACATAGCCTGAAGAATTGCCAAGCTTAAGTGGTGGTGTTGGGCAGAGCACATTGCTTGGAGAACAGATGAAAGGTTCTGGAGGGGCGACCGCGTACCAGAAAGCGTAGCGTTGGAAGCCTAGGCCTCCCATAAGGTGGACGGGTGAACTGGTTAAGGCCGAAGGAATCCGCTTGATGCGAAAAGTACAGAACCGGTCGAAGTGGCTTGGGGTAGGCCTATGGCCAGCAGTGGACGTCTTTCGACTCAAATGATGATGATGATGAACCAAATACCTACTCCCAAAAACTTATTTTTCCTAACGTCAGCATCCATACAAACAAAATACCCAACTCATATCCGATTTCCCTACACAACACAGCAAGTTAAACAACAGATAAGCTTTTATTTTTTGAGGGTGGGAAATCATCAAAAACTTCTCCCGCTCTGGGCGGAGCGGGAGGGTATGTCAGACTCTTACTGACTAAAACCCACCCGTATTCCTTCCTGTTACCTGTGTTGCCAGCGGAACAGATAAGGCTAAGCAGCATATTTTTAAAGCATATTTTTCATATTTTTTTATGTTTGCTATTAATATAAAACACATTTTTCCTTATTTCACCCAGTCAACCAAAAATCCCCCATATTTGATTTCCGTACACAAAGTCAGAAAGAAGAATTTCTACCCACCATAGTTATAACTGCAGTACACGGCCATTACACCACAAGGCACGACTACAGTGCTGATGTATGCATGAGTGCGGCTCCACTCTCTGATTTATGGCGGTAATCTCCATGGCGACGGGACACCGTATTTTCCACTTAGGCACACTTCCTTGTAACTATTTCTGGATAATTTCGAGAAATTGTCGATGAATATGTATCTTTGTGTCGGTAAATAGTGTAGTGTTGATAATGTTGATAAGTTAATGACATTGTTTTGTGAGCCTGTGAAGGTTCAGTACTGTAAAAAATATGGTTTTCATCGGCATTTAGTCAATCTGGAAATCCGCACTCTCCTGGTATAGGAAGAAAACCTTGGAGTTGTAGTCGGTATAGGAGTCTAACCAGCTTTTTTCTAGATTGCATTCGTAAGAATTTTTCCGCAACAAAAAGGCAGCATAATCATCCTATAATGTTCCCACTGCTGGGACACAAGCCTCCTCTCGGTGGGAGGGAGTGGGCCGTAATCTACAGTGTCGTAAACTACGCGGGTTGGTAGATGTCACATGTCTTCGAATTTTTGGTTCTAAGACATGCCAGTTTCCTCACTATATTGTCCTTCACGGTTTTGAAAGCAGTGGTGATGAAATAATTCACACAAAGTAAAGCGCCAGTCTCGGTTCGAACCTACGACCTACAACTCAAAAGTCGCGGCTGTTACCACTGGGCCACAACTGCTCACAAAAAGAAAGGCTAGACGCCAACCTCCACATAGTTGGGGATAATAAAACGCTAGTAGGTAATGCCAATGCTAATGTTTTATAAAATCAAAATCAAAATATTTTCTTTCTCATAAACCTACATGGGCACTTATGAAACGTCAGAAGCTGGTGCACGGTTCCAATTGGTCGTTTCCTATGGAGAAGAGTGGGCAAGTAACTCCACGGTTACTCTTTGTGTAATCTTTTCAAATTACAGTGTTAATAGTTATGGGAGGACAGTGTAGGCCTGTCAACAAGTACCAGGTACTTAACATTATATAGATGAGAAAAGGTTTTTATTCCAGCTTATCGCAGTTCAGAGCTGCAGGCTGGCACTAGGTGTAATGACAACGTGTGCTGTGCCAATATATAGCTTATTATTAATCCATTTACTTAAATCCCATACATATCACACTAACCTAAACGCAATTTCTCCAACGCAATATAATTATAAAGCCATCTCGTCAGATATTAAGCGATCCGTTATTAATATAATCACGAACAGCAATTTATGACGTCAAACGATAATATGGCTTCAACTTAAATGGCGGCTGACACGTGTAACGTGTATATCAAAGCTTTGTAAAGCCAAAGATATTATGTGGGCCCATTCACTTAGTACAATTGAAAAAATATATCGACTGTAAACATTTTTTTATCAGGGTCATTTCAACCCTGTGGTAGAAGCAGTAGAGCATAAAATTGTGTGGTTGATTTTGAGGAAAACGCACAATTGTCGGAGCTATACCTACAAGTAAGCGGCTTATTCCTGAAATAGAACGAATTGACGTTAAGGGTTGTTATTTTAAGCTCTATTTGCTCTATAGCCTTTAATGAGTAATGCAACAGTAGCGAGGTATAAAAATAATATTTATTTCTTAGTGTCTCTCTGACTCTTTTACAAAAAATTTTTCACCACAGACTGATAGACTGAAGTGGAAATTAATGTTGACCAGTTTCCTGTACAGTATCTGGTACTTGTTGACCTGACCTACACTGTCCACCCATACGTACGAGTATTTAAACTGTAATTTTAAAATACTGCAAACGACTTTATTTTAAAAGTGTAACCGTGGAGTTTCTTGCCGTCTCTTCTCCATAGGAAACGACCAATTGGAACCGTGCACCTTCTGACGTTTCTTTCCCCGACGTTTTCTTCGAGTGCTCATGTAGGTTAATGTGAAATAAAATATTTGAAATTCGAATTTGAACGACCCCGACTTTTACAATTCGTCCTGGATGCTCAACTACCGTGACAATTCTATTTCCAGAAGTATTTTAAGTGTTTTAATCCTGCAGTGTTTTAATTGTCACATCCGCAAAATTTTACGGGTTCAAATTAAGTGAATGCACTTTATTGTTTGTCTCCTCTAGTCCTGCTCTACCCAAGTGCACTTGATTCCGGTCCGCGAGCACGAAAGTACTCGTATAATTCGCAATTCCGTTGAAGTGACGAATACCTGAAGACTTTATCAAATATATTAAGACGAGTAGGTATTAGATTAAAGTGGTGGTACTTAATCTTCATTTAAAATATTTAAAATTTTAGGTACCTACTTACCACAAAATTTTCCCTTTTAAAAAAATATAAATCGCAATGGATTTCGTAAACACCCATTTAAATCTGAGATACATTTTTTTATGTTGGTAACATCTTTAATTAAAAAAGAAAATCCTCCCTCGCTGCCGAATTTCAATGCAGACTTGTACATAATAAAGTATGTAACGTATATTCTAACATTGAATAGGATCCGTTAACAAAAAGCTCTTTGAATTATTTATACGATTGGAAGAAAAATGTAAGAAGCACTCTACAGATTTCCGCATACGTACGCTATGTTTGTACATATGTCACCGTATGATTATGAACATCATTAGTTTATTATCTACCTAGCGAGATTATAAACTGCAACAAACCATTTAGGCACAAATTAACGCATAATTTTACGATAATTTATGATCTATATATGGCAAACCGACAAATTGTGAACTGGTACCAAACTTGCATGCGACGAACGCAACTTGCGCTAATACTAAATAGCCAAGTAACTGCATCCAACTTGGAAGAAGGGGTCACAGGCCGCTGCCGCGGCACCGCTCGCTTCGCTCGCTCGGCTCGCGCGCTCTTTGTCACAGTTCTAACCTAACCTAACCCATTTGGTCGGAGTGCCCTGACTTAGTTACTGCGACCAATTCGGCTACCGCCACGACCTACCAGGGGCGATTCACAAAATTTGACGATTTGACATTGATAGATTATAAACTACTGAAAATGAATGAGTTATATTGTAACAGTTCGCAATTTTTCGATAGTTTATAATCTCGCTAGATAGATTATAAACTATCGGTGCTCACATACAATTGTGGCACTATAAAACGTTGCGCCAGCAGAAATCGCAGAAAAACGCCGGAATATAATAGCCGAAAAAATCAAGGGTCAGTTCGAATGTGAGGATAACAATGGGGGAAAATATCGTATTACCGGCCAAGGGTAAAACCGATATTTCATACAAAATAAATATGTCCGGCTTATGGCCGAATTTATGGGCAAATGAATAAATCATACCGAATCGTTGGCGGTAAAACACGGCAGAAAGACATTTGTGGGCCAATTCTTTTTGTATGGGGTTATAATGGTATTGTGTGGTACTATGACCTTGTGTTGGAAGCCTTACCGTGTGCTCGGGCAGAACGTAAGATACTTAGTAATTGACTAGCAAGCGCTGCGGTCTGTTATTAAATGTCATAGGTAAGTATTATGTTACATCTTCTAATAAGGTAATAAATTAATACCACTAACAGACTGTTTTCTTTAATTTATAAAACACAACGTGCTTACAGCATTACTATCTATTTATCCTCTCACAAATCAACATGGCGGCACTAGTGTTAATCAGCTCGATACTAGGACAGGGCACACATCCAGTACTATGACAATTGTTTTTAACAAAATAATCTTCTGTGCATATTTACTCCAAATACCTTTAACCAACTTTACGGTACTTTAACAAATACAGGTACCTACTAAAGCCTCAAATATTTTAAATATTAGGTACATTTAAAATATTTGAGGCTTTTAAAACTATGAATATATTGCAATGAAAAGCAAACCGAACTAATTTGATTGGTCATTTAGTTATTCGCAATATTGTGCGACATTCGTTCATCACGTCCAATCAAAGCCAAATGAATATTTGCAAAAATAACAGGCGAACAATGCCAGTTTCCGCCATATTAGCTGATTTGATTGGAAACATACTTTATTGAGTAACCCGAGTATTTTTTTGTTAATTGTTCGTTAACGATTTTGTGGAAAAATATACGCACGTATTAATAAAGCGTATGACATACAATACATGCATAGATGTATGAAAACTAATATTTGTTTTGAATTTGTTTTTTTTTTTTTCATGAAATAGTCATCGCCATATAAGTAATTTCTAACGTTTACAGTGAGCATGCTCCACGTCCACGTAGACCTGGGGCATGCCATAAACTAAAAAAATACAATAATCCCCCTTGAGTAATGAAAGATTTCGGTACCTAAAAGTGGTAAATACTTATTTAGTTTTATTTTAAACCTACATCAGAACTTCAGAATTAAAATAGGAAACCTATTTTAGTTCTGATGTAGGTCTAAAATAAATGAAACCTAATGAAATAAATATGTAAATAGCACCCTATGTGCCTAAGAAAGGGTAAAATGCCCGTCTAAAATATAGTACCCTATAGTCCAGGTACGCACGGACGATTTTTTAATAGCACACTGGATTTTCAACTCTCGGTATTAAGCCAAGCATTGAGAATCCAACAGACGTATCCCAGCGCGTTAAAAAAACCAAATGTTGGATTTTCAACTCTCGGCGTTCAGCAGTACGTTGAAAATCCAGGGAGCGAAAAAATCGCCCATGCGAACCAGGGCTTACACTCGATTTTTCTCCTTCACGTAACGTTGAAAACTAAAATAGGGGCGGCACAATAAATCTGGTGCGTGCCGAGGCCATTTTTTACCAAACTGTGCGAATACAGACTGTCCTGGTTTTACTTCACAGGCATCAGGGTTTATTGACCTGTTATCTACGTGTGTTTTGTGCGATAGTGTTGGCGGGGATATTGGGCCAAGCTCTGGATGTTTCTACTACCAATACTGAAACGAAAATCGTGGATGGAGTAGATAAGTTTTTTCTACAAATTAAGTTACCATCATAGAGTATTTTGTAGTAAAGGAAAAGACTAGAAAAACTATACAGGGTGGAATTTTGTAATGCCACATGGAGGGAAAGTACTCTTAATACTGCAGATAGAAAGTTTTACTCAAAGGAAACATTCCTTTATTTTTGAATAGAAAGCAAACTGCATTCAAAGATTTTTGAAAAATCTCTTCTCCCACACCCGGGAATCGAACCGGCTAAAATCTGAAAAAAATATACCCTGTACTTTTATTGCATCGATCGTTAGGGTCAATTATAAGGATGAAATCTCTCTAACAAACATAAATTAAATGAAAGGAAAACCAGGAAATCTTAAATTAATTTCATTATTTACAAAAAATGGTAAACTAACTAATTAGTTGCTCGAAATGGGCTCCATTCTCTTGGATACACAAATTTATTCTTTTAACGAAATCATTTCTAACCTTTAATAAAGTGTTGTGGTGAATATTATAAATCGTATTCTGAACTTCAACTCTCAACTCGTTGTCATTCGCATAAGATTTCATGTAAATTTGATTTTTTACATATCCGCACAAAAAAAAATCTAATGGGGTGAGATCTGGCGATCTCGCAGGCCATCTGATTGTGCCGTTTGTACCAATCCAGGTATTAAAATGGTTATTAATGTAGGCAGTAGTGATTCTGCTGTTATGTGCTGGAGCACCATCTTGCTGTAGAATTATTTGGTTTCGCTCTTCCTCGGGGAAACCATTTAACTCGTTTCTTAAAAGATCCATTATTTCAATATACTTGACAGTGTTTAAATGACCTTCGTACACGTGGACTAACACTACATTATTTCTCATAATTCCGCACCAAACGTTGAAAGAAAATCTTACTTGATTGTTAGTTTCATGAACATGAACAGGATTCACCCGAGACCAATAATGGTTATTGCGGCGATTGTACATGCCATTATTGCTGAAGTTGGTTTCGTCAGACCATACAATGTTACTCAAAAAATTAGGGTTTCGGTCAATTTCTCCAAGCATGTTTTCACAAAATTGTAATCGTCTGTCACGATCCCCAATATGCAATTTTTGCACCAACCGACCTTCACGATAGCATTTATACTTATACTTTTTCAGCACTTTAAGTACGCGAGTGTGGGTTGTTCCTAATTCATCGGCAGCATCTCTACTTGAAGCCTTTGGAAATGATTCAAAGTATGTTAAAACATCTAGTTCAAAATCGAAATAGTTTTGCTGAATAGTTTGCCGTCTCTTCTTGAAACCACCCGTATTCTTTAAATTTTCTACCATTCTTTTCAATACGAACCGAGTTGGTGCCTGTCGGTCTTGATATCTCTCTCCATACCACCGCAGAGCTAGATTCACGTTTTTGTTATTTAAAAAATAAGCTTCCATTAAATCAAACTGTTCTTGATAAGCCATTTTCACCGTGAGACAAAATGTGAAATGAGTTGTAAAAACAATCAAATGTGAATAACAACTATGACAATCTAATTTTCAAATGTTAATCTAACATTCCATATTTAAATTACCTCATACACGCAGCTACGAGTATGTCGCAAAGGAGTCTGCATTACAAAAGATGGATGTTAGTTAAAGAGCTTTAACTTGACTCATTGAATTTGTAACTTCAGATTTCCTGGTTTTCCTTTCATTTAATTTATCATGTTTGTTAGAGAGATTTCATCCTAATAATTGACCCTAACGATCGATGCAATAAAAGTACAGGGAATAATTTTTCAGATTTTAGCCGGTTCGATTCCCGGGTGTGGGAGAAGAAAATTTTCGAAAATCTTTGAATGCAGTTTGCTTTCTATTCAAAAATAAAGGAATGTTTCCTTTGAGTAAAATTTTCTATCTGCAGTATTAAGAGTACTTTCCCTCCAGGTGGCATTACAAAATTCCACCCTGTATAATATAAATGATAAATGATTTATTTTCTGTAAGTAGGTTTGTACAAGCACTTTTACACGTCAATCATATATATAAAACCAGTAAATCTTCATATAATTTCTATAATAATCACCAAATGCCTCAAGCTCGGGTTAAAGATTTAATCGCTCCAGCCGCCAGCGCTAAATAAATTACCCTTCATAACGGAAACTTCGTCAAAAAGATTTTGCATCAACCCGACTTCAAAGGCGAATTTAAATAATCCTTTTATCTAATTCCCAAACATTCAACATTGGTCCATATCTGCACAAAGACCACAAAGATAAACATTCCGCCCCGTCAACAGTTCTTTGTAAATAAATCCTATTTTGACAAAGGCCACTGACCTCGGGATGCTGGCATTGGGGGTAGCCTAACCTAAATTGGAAAACTTTGCTCTAGTAAGCGTTCTCTCGCGAGAAATCATAGAGATGCTCTGCAAAGTTTTAATGGATTCGCAAAATACAGTTAAAGATCGTATGGAGGCGTTTTTGTGAGCATTGCTTTTAAATATATTATGCCGAGACGAGGAAAAAGATAGGTAGCTATATATTATTTAGAGCTACCCATCTCGTGGTAATGTGGTGTTATAAATAAGTTGCTAAGAGAGTCGCCTTGGCGACTGGTTGCTCGTCTGCGAATACAATGAGGATTGGCTTTTGAAAAGAATTGAGTTGCTTGGTAACCATCAGTAAGCTTTGAACATTCTGTTCATATATTTTTTTATGTAGTACAAAGAATACCGTGAACTAGCTAAATTAAATTCTATGGTTTTTTTTCTTATGATTTTGTAGGAAACGTCGACCTCATCTAGTTTTTAAAATATTATTGACGTGTAAAAGTGTTTGTACAAACCTACTTACTGAAATAAAATCATATATCATTTATGGTACTCTTACCATAAATGATATATGATTTTATTTTATGATGTAAGTAGGTTTGTACAAACACTTTACAAAAACCCCCTTGCATATTCAGGGCGAAAAGTTGATAGCTCAGTGGGTGCGGCCCGATGAGAGAACGCGAAAAATATGTTTGAAAAGTTTCAGATACGAGCCCCGTGGTCAGGAGTCCACTTTCAGATTTCGAAAATCGACAAAAAATAACGTGATCAGCACTTTTGATTTTCGTATGATAGTGATACCATTAATAATACCATGAATCTATTTCGGTAATAAATATGATGTAAAGAATGTTATTTTCCCAACTACGTTTTAGGCTTTATTCTTTTCTTTAGTTTGTGGCAAAAAAATAATGTTAATTTAGAATAATATAACATAACATAACATCACGCCTTGTTTCCCCGAAGGGTTGGGCAGAGATATACCTATAGTACACCCACATTTTGCCAGTTATGTTTAAGTCCCATGTAATAGGGTGCGAGCGTATTGCCATCAACCGGACACAAATCCAGACTCCGGGCTGCTACTGAGAAATTCTAGATAGAAAAACCCAATATCACTTTGCCCGACCTGGAAATCGAATCCAAGACCGCATGCTTAGAATAATATCTACGTTATTATTAACATAGGTAATAAAAATCAATATCGCTTTATAGATGACCTTATAAATTCAGTTATTCTCTTCACAAATTACAATAATATCTAAGTTAAACCCAGTGAACTTAAAATAACGAGCTTCCAGTTTCTCCTTTATTGGAAAATGAAAGATAATGCCTTTCTTTCCGTTTCCAATTTAATTTAATCCTCTCAGTGATTAGTATAACTTGCGGCAATAATCTTTATTCTTATTCAATGTCAGTAATAGGCTAACAATCATTACTGAGAAGAATGTTTTGTTCGTTACAAACACGATGAAAATTACGAGGTTTATAAAAGATTTGAATTTTACATCAGCTTGAGGTCCTGGATTCGATTTCCAGGTCGGACAAAGTGGTATTGAGTTTTTCCATCTAGAATTTCTCAGTAGCAGCCTGGAATCTAAATTTGTGCCCGGTTGATGGCAACAGGCTCGCCCCCTATTACATAGTGGGAGTTAAAACATAACTGGCGAAATGTGGGTGTATACTCGTACTTACTTAATATACGTACTCCTCTGCCTAACCTTCCGGGGATTACGTGATGGTATGTTATTTTATCAGACGTCATTATAATTTAATTAGGTTCTACTACACGAAAAGAAAGGATCTCTTCAGCGAAGAATATCAATATTTTCAGAAAAATTGTTTCAATCCAAGTAAATATTTTCTTAACGTAACTAACGTACTCAGTCCAAGAAAACCTGTTTACTCAAATTAAGAATAATAAATACTTGGTTTTTATTCTTGACTTAAGCAAATATTTTTGATTCAAGACTATAATAATCTTAATTGAAGAAAATTTCTAGTTTTTATCTAGTTTTAGAAATAATATTCTTAAAATTAAACTTAATAATTCTTTATTTAAGTATAATGTCTTCGAAGAAGACAATAAAACTAAGACAAACTTTTACTTCATTCAAGAATACATTGTTTTCCCCTTAAATGAATCAATATTTGTCTTGACCAAAAGGAATCTCAAAAGAGACCAAAAAGAGTCTTAATTTAAGACATCCTTTTTTTCCGTGTAGATCTTTGATTATTCTGTAAACTGTAAAATCACTGTACACGCCGAGGGTGCAGTTACTGGAGTTGCAGCGCAACATTAACTTCAAGGCGTTCGGGGTGCGAGTACCAAATTGTTATATGTCCGTCATGGAAGAAGACTTTTGACCACACTTCACTACCTTAGACAACTGTCAGTTGTCAGTGTGATTTTGACAGTTTGGGATAGAAAACTTTCTACTGAAATAATCTACATAGAAAAGGACCTTGACAAAGATCGTTAGAAACAAAAGACAAAATGACAGATTGTAGAAGGATTTCTACGGTGCGATGTCAAACATGGAGAAATTAAATGTCACTTTGTATAGAAAGAGCTGTGTTTATTCTTCGTAGAAATAGAAAGTGTCACGTGAGGACGTGGAGTTTCTTGCCCATTGTTCTCCATACGAAACTACCTTTTGGAAGGGGCGTCTAGAATCAATTATTTTATTATAATTTGACTTTTAACTATGTAGTGTTCCGACGCTTCCGCGGACAAGTACCACAGGGCAGCAGAAGCACACGCTATAATGAAGTGTTGCTAACTTAGTTTTAAGTTATATTATTAACACAAATTTTGATTTATACTTTATACATGTTAGTTTTTAAGGTATATATGTATTTTATTTTAATACACACCTGCTGGTGCCAAATAAATAGTCATATTATATTATAGGGTGAATGAAACCGCGGGAAAAGGCGAAGTAGTTGGATCTATGATGTGGACATACACACTTAAGCAGAATAAAAGGGTCCGATTATGATTGGGAGCACGATACAGCGTTATGAAAACTATCCAAAATCAGCATTAATTACACGTAATCAATAAAAGACAAGCCCCTCATAACAAACCCTCCTTCATAATATTTACCGTCTAACATACCGATTCAACAGGATAGCACACGCTCCGGGAACTAAATGCCCGGCAGGTGTGGAGCCGACGATTGCATTAGCGTCGGTCAGTCTGTGCTCCCACCGCTCTCATCTCTCCGTCCGTTCACACTGCTCCGTACGCTTTCCGTATTCCACGCAGCCCCGAAGCTCTTATATTAGAGGAGGGATGTTGTGCATTCCAAATGTTTCAGGAAAATACTTCAGCTGTTCAAATAAGACGCGGTTTTGAAAAGGATACCTACGGAACGTACGAATGCCTACTACAAATAGATTTTTTTGGGTCAAAGCGTCAAAAGAAGTGATAGTTTGACGAAGGTACTCGATCTCAGTTTGATAGGAGGCGTAGTCCATCATCTATTTTCGAATATAAATATACACAAAAACCGACTATAGACCACACCTCCTCACACACTTCTCGGGATAAAGTCTTTTTGTTATTTTCATATTGACAGTATTTTAGACTTAAGCACTTTTACGAAATGTTTGCATGCCTAATTTAAGGTAGATTGTATAAGGATCTCTAATTTTGTTGTACCTACTTTCTATGCAAATAAATAATTATTCTATTCTATTCTATTCTATTCTACAGAACTTAACCCGCCCTAGCCTGATCGCTTTTAGCCCAAATCCCTAAATTATTTTATGGCTTTAGTGTTGAAATACTTTCCAAATATTATATTCACAGTGATATAACCAGAAGTAAGAAAGTAAGTAAGAAAGTAGTAAGTATAAGTGAAATTACGTTTTTAAGGAGAACTTCCTTAGCACGGACTAAACATCTATAGGTACTTTGCACTATCCCCACCGTAACACATTGAATATGTAATAACAATGTAAGTAGACAACGCCGACAAGTCCAAGGCACATGTATATAGATTCACAGTGAATAATAGCTTTAATCAGGCGTTACAAATCTTGTACAAATAGGTAAGTTTGTACACAGCTGCGACCCTAAATGATATAATATAAACATCTCATCGGTATTAAATTAACGGTTCCCGAACCAGATGCTAAGCCGAGGCTTGGCGTGGTCCTAACGTACCCACAGGGCCAGTTCTACCCCAGTAATCCCCCTTTGCCCCATTAGGCCTTCAATTGTCTTAATATACATCGGTTCAATGAACTAAGAGGTCGATCCTATCTGCCTTATTGGATGTCCAATCATGAGCCAGTGAGTTGAGTTTTGAATTATATCTTTTGATGGAATTTTGTCTTTTAAATTAGCTTTTGTCTAGAGTACTCGTACTCGTATAAGTACTTCGCGAGATTTTGCTGAAAATGTGTCTTAGTCATCATTTCATTTCATTTCATTTATTTGCATACCATAATGTTTATAAAAGATGTTACATAATGCTTAAAGCCAAAGAACAATTATGGACCCTGTTAGGGCACAGCAATATAGTAAAAATTTAAATTAAAAATTTTAAAAAATTACAATTTTTATAGTAGTTATTAATCGTGATCTCGGTTTTCATTCCCTTTCTAGCCATATCATCTTTCAAACTCTTCTTTCTCTGGTATTCCCCTACTCGTATAGCCATCCACATGCGTACTCAAAACTTTCCTGGCGACGATTCCCTCATTCCTCCGCATCACATGACAATCTTTTTCCACACAAGTTTTCAGCCACTGGTGTCACATTCAGACTTCTTCTTAAAAACGTGTTTCAGTATTTTGACAATATTGAGAAAATGTTGCAGAAAGCCATAGCAATTATTTTTAAACCTCGATGCTGGCAATCTTGATAGACATAATATTCACCTTTTATTATACATAAAATAAACAGAAGAAGTAGGTACATCTTATTGCCAACAGAAAGTTAAGGCTTCACAGATATTGATCCATTTTTTTCACTAATTTAAAAATACTTTCGCAATAAACAAAAACACAATGAAGAATTTGTTTGGTATCCTTAAAAGCTCTCGTTTTATAAGTCGGGATAATCGGAGCTTATTTTTAGACATAAAAATGGCAGAACGCGTAAACAAAGGATGAAAAATTAAATGCTCATTTCTGAAAACTGCTCGGAAAAGTAATATGGCTGTCGTTTTCATAGAAAACAACAAAGCTAAAAGTTTTTAAACATTTTGGATAATTGGCACGTGTATTGGACATAGGAAGGTAGGACAAGTGTGCTGTTTAGTTATTTTATTTGCGAAAAGGGCTTTTGTAATGACAATAAAAATATGGCTACGACAGATATAGGATTACGGTAACTTGAGAACTTGGTAAACTCTAAGCTTTCTAAAGTTTAGTTAAAGTTTTATACTCTTCTTGATAAAGTTCAGTTGAACTTTATCAAGAAGAGTATAAAAGTTATTTGGTTTATTTATTTATATATACTTTATTGTACACCAGATACATTACAAAAATAAAATAAAATATATACTACAAAATATACAATGGGCGGCGTTATCGCTTACTGCGATCTCTCTCAGGCAACCATATTTTTGCTCTCTTTTCGATACAGCAAGAACTCAAAACTAGACATCAACAAAAGTTCTGTTCACACTCAAGAAATCAAAAAAGTTTAAACTGTGCCATTACTTATTTAAAAGTCTATATAACAAACTAACAATTCATACTTCCTGCACACAATACTTCAATCTCAAAGCTTTTACATGTAAATTGCATACGTGTGGCGATTTTACATAAATTACGTACATGTCGGTACTAATATGTATGCATGTATGCGGTGTGCGTGTCAGACAACAATAGTCCTTGTTATAATGATCGATATTATGGGCAGGCTTTCAGCAAATATGACAGCTTGTTTAAATAGTCTGTTACATTAACCATTATTTTCTGTCAGTTATCAGTGTAATTCGGATAGTTTTTATGTAGAATTGTATGGTATAACGAATGAAAAAGTCTCGGTCGGTAGAACAAAGATCTAAAATAACGGTTCATTTCATTTTATCATTTTCAAAACTCAACTATACTCGTAGTCATAATTTTTTTCAATAATAGTAACTTAGCCATGATTTATGAAATCGCTCATCTTTCAAATCACTCGTGTCCTAGAAAACTGAGTGTTTATGCCGAAACCCACAACGATATCAGATTATTGAATGATGCCCCTTTGAACCATGATACAGGTTGTGCCTAGTTTGGGACCCGCTGTTAAATCTGTTTAAGAACTCCGCTACTAAATGTCGAAGTTTGAAATGTCGACGTCCTATGTTAGTTCTAAAGTACAGGATCTCGATGTACTCGTCCGCCAGTTCGAAAGTTCACTGGAGCGAAGTATGCAAGGCCGACGTATCGTTAGTTAGAAAGCATACGAGTGCGATGTACGCCCGTTCGAAATTTCCCTGAATTAGAGTAATAGAGGGGATCTGGCGCTCGGCGGTCGCTGCCGCGACAGAAAGAGATAGAACGTTTCAACGGCGAACGATTCGCCGACAGAACCTTTTATATAGCGAAGGATAATGTTAGGTTAGGTTAGGTTAGAGCAGTGACCATTAACGCGCGAAGGCGAGTGAGCGAAGCGTGCGTGTCGCGGCAGCGACCGCCGAGTGCCAGATCCCCTCTATTACTCTAATTCAGGGTAATTTGGAACTGGCGTACATCGCACTCATATGCTATCTAACTAACGATACGTCGCTCTTGCATACTTCGCTCCAGTGAACTTTCGAACTGGCGTACATCGAGATCCTGTACTTTAGAACTAATATACGTCGACATTTCAAACTTCGACATTCAGTAGCGGAGTTGAATTTGCTTCCTAACGTGCAGGTGTAGCACTAGCATTAATAAGTATTATTTCTCCAGTAGCTTCAACAAATATACCTAATCTAGATCTTCTACAGGGTTACTGGTAACTCGACGTATTCCTTGCAGGACGTCATAGTAGGGTTAAAATGCAACAAATTAAGCCACCAAATGTTCTACCGAAATTCAGTAGTTTTTGAATTAGTTAAGAGTTTTAGTTTTTTAATGAAAAATCCCAGATTAAACCATTTGAAACCAATTTAAAAATGATTTACGGCGCGACTGTACTGAAATTTAAGTTATTATCATAGTTGACGCCGTAGCAGACCTTTGTTAATAATTAAAAGTTCAATAATGCCTAAAACTTTGGCAAATATCACTAACAAAACATTTTTTTGTAATTTTTGCTATTACTTCATAAAAAATGTAGTCTAGTGCAAAAAAAAATACTACACCTGGTGTACAAATTACTAAGAAAATATCCTTGTCTTATCAGCTATCCAAAAAGGTATGAAAATTAATACAAAATCATGGACTACATTATGAAAATCGTTTTTGATTTAGTACAGGCGTGCGTTTCACAAAAAGGTGATTATTCGAAAAATCAAAAACAAAATCGTGAACATTATTATTCTTTTTAATCAATATTAAAAACTTTAATTACACACATTTCACACGTCTTGTTCGATGTGCTGCCCTCGGTTTCGAATACATGTTCTTATTCGCTTCCTTACTTCGGTTTTTGTTATTCTTGAGGTGATTGTTGCCCTCATCAGGTCCGCCGCATTTGTAATTCTCTCCCTTAGTTCTTCAATTGAATTTACTGGGGTCACATAAACTAGATCTTTCATATGACCCCAGACGTAAAAGTCTAGCGGCGTCAGATTAGGGCTTCGTGCAGGCCACGGAATCGGCCCACCGCGCCCTATCCATCGGTTTGGATAGTTTTCATCCAGCAATTGTCGAATTGTGATTCGGAAGTGGGCTGGACATCCGTCATGTTGGTAAATCATGATTGTTCTTCTTTCTTCTGGTACATCCGTGAGCAGTGCTGATAAATGATTTCTGAGGAAATCTTCATAAAGTTCCCCATTTAGTGTTCGGGGTAAAAAATGTGGGCTAATTAATTTGTCGTCAATAATACCCATCCAAACATTAAGCGAGAACCTTCGCTGGGATGCGGTTGGTTTCAGTTTTTTAGGGTTTGCTTCTGCTTTCGGTGCTCAGTAATGTAAGTTGTGGTAATTTGTGATACCATCACGATCAAAACATGACTCATCGGTCCACAGAATGTTTTTTAAAAAGTTTTCGCTGTCGGCGTCGGCACTTAGCATAAAACGACAAAATTCAAGCCGTCTCGGCGGATCTCCTTCTTCTAATGACTGGACTGGTTGGTAATGGTACGGATGTCGGCCTGACAAGTGAACTACAGACCAGACTTTCCACTGTGACATACCAAGCTCACGCGCTACGATGTTTGTCGATGTGTTAGGATCGTCAATAAAACGTTGAAGAATAAGCTCCTCGTCCTCAGCCGTGTATCTCCGGGAACGACCAGTGTCAACTTGCCTGCTTCTTTGGACGCTGCCAGTTTCAGATATTCGCCGATAAGTCGATCCGAAGACACTAACGTGGGGGAGTCGGCGGTTGGGAAAGCGAAGTTGATATTCTCGCTGCGCCTCAGCAGCGTTACCGTTACAAAGTCCGTAACAGTACATTATGTCAGCGTATTCAGGATTAGAATATGCAGCCATAGTCAGCGCTTATGAAGGCACAGCACAGCACAAGAGCATGATACGCAGCAACAGTTAGGGAAATAGCCAGTAACAAAACACGAGCTTGCGCGACGTAGAGTTGAAACTAACTAACGCTGACGACCAAATTTTGCAAAATCGCACCCCCTGTCATGCCGAGAGAACAATAGCGACCAATCACAAAGCTCCCCGAGTGGTTGGAGTTCAAGCGCAGGTAAAAACTACGAATAATACGAATACGAAACAATAGGTTGACCGTCTCGCAATTTTACCTGCCCCCCATAAAACTCTTCACTTCCCTGGCACACATGCAAAAGTATTGACAATCATACCTTTCTGAATAACTGATAAGACAAGGATATTTTCCTAGTAATTTGTACACCAGTTGTAGTATTTTTTTTTTTGCACTAGACTACATTTTTTATGAAGTAATAGCAAAAATTACAAAAAATTAAATGTTAAAACTTTGGCAAATATCACTAACCAAGTGATATTTGCCAAAGTTTTAGGCATTATTGAACTTTTAATTATTAACAAAGGTCTGCTACGGCGTCAACTATGATAATAACTTAAATTTCAGTACAGTCGCGCCGTAAATCATTTTTAAATTGGTTTCAAATGATTTAATCTGGGATTTTTCATAAAAAAACTAAAACTCTTAACTAATTCAAAAACTACTGAATTTCGGTAGAACATTTGGTGGCTTAATTTGTTGCATTTTAACCCTACTATGACGTCCTGCAAGGAATACGTCGAGTTACCAGTAACCCTGTATATAATCCTACAGATATTAAACTTACCTACATATAAATTCAGTCGAAGTACTGTCTCGAAAGGTCACAAACTTAAATTACTTAAAGACTTATATTATTTATTATATAAAGAACACTTGAAACCAAGTCAGCATCCCAGGGTGGAATAACACGTAAAAATTCAAATTATATGCAGATATGTCTCCCAAATGGGGATTTGTATGATAAATATATAAAATATTCTCTAAAATTTGAAGAAAACATGTTTACCTTGTTCAAGATGTCCTTGTTATTGGAGCATTCTTGCTTGGAGTATGTTAATATTTTCGCCGGAAAATATTAAATCGTAAAAGATAGATAGGATATTCTTTATTATGTACCTACACCTTAAAATTTACAGATATAAATACAGAAATACATAGGTGAAACAATGGGCAGTCTTATCGTAGATAAACTTTGAAGCAGTTGTAAATAGCTGTACAACAAACCATTTATTAACTTTACAACAACTTCTTTGACTTCTTTTTTTGTTTTTTCAACAAACTATTTATTAAATTTATTTAACTTGATAACATAGTACCGCAGGTTTAAAGTTTATTAACTTAGTGGTTGGGAGCACTGTTCTCCGAAATTAGCTTAGAAACAATTTACTTATTTTAACTTTCTTAGATTTTGTATGGTGTTCATCAAATTATTTATTTGCATAATGCATGTTAAAAAGGTGTAACAGATATAAAAGGTACATTGCAATATAACCTAATGAGGTGTACAAATTAATATATTAGGTACTAATCGCAACATTAAATATACACAATAAATTTTAAATTATATTACATAAAAAATAGAAATACCAAAAAATTAAAAATAATATAAATAATAATCAATTCTATTTGTGGTGCCATTTCACATAAAATCAGTCATCTCTCATTTAAACATTAATTAATGGTAACATTAAATAGTACCATTTTGCAACTAGGAATTCGTGCAAACCTAATTTAAATTGGTCCATTTTGAGTGGGTCTTTTTTTTTTTTTGGGTGGGAAATTATCAAATAACTTCTCCCGCTCTGGGCGGAGCGGGAGGGTGTGTCAGACTCTTACTGACTAAAACCCACCCGTGTTCCTTCCGTTGCCTGTGTTGCCAGGGGCCTCGGTATCCCTTTCGGACTTTCCTACGATCCCGGCAGGCACCGGGCCTAGTGGACCCCTACACTTGTGCTGACGACATCTCTTTGAGACACGCGTGGAACACAACGCGCCGTCGACCCGGGCATGGTCCTCCGGACGGCGAGCTACCCATTGCTCACCGTCCGCAAGCACGCGCCTACCGTGGCCGGAAATCCGCCCGGGATTCCCTACGTGGTAACGGCCGCGACTTACGAGTTGTAGGTCGTAGGTTCGAACCCAGACAGGCACTTTACTTTGGGTAATTTATTTCATCACCACTGCTCTCAAAACGGTGAAGGAAAATATCGTGAGGAAACCGGCATGTCCTAGAACCAAAAATTCGAAGACATGTGACATCTACCAACCCGCACTGGTCCCACGTGGTGGATTACGGCCCACACCCTCTCAAAGAGAGGAGGCCTGTGTCCCAGCAGTGGGAACATTATAGGCTGATTATGTATGTTATGTACTATAGAAAATGATAGACGACCAACACACACATAAACTCACGCCCGGGAAGGGCGTGAGTTTATGTGTGTGTTGGTCGTCTGTTGATAACAAAATGTTAAAGGTACACCGCAGGATATTACACTTATCCTAATTCAAGGGTCTTTCGGCCTTGCCAGGCGTAATGATGTCCTCGGATCCTTATGGTCCATTTACCTCCATTATTGTAGACACCTTATTTAGTGAACGTTTTTTCAACACAAAGACTATTATGCATCTATACCTTTCGAGTTAATTTTAAAATTACTTTATAAATTTTAAGGGAAACGAATACTCTTTAAGACGCTGACAACACCTAAACCGCGGTCACTGTCAGATTGCATAGAAAAGAAAGAGAAGCGCGATGACACAACGCTTGTAATTTATTGCAAAAAATGAAGAAATTATCTATTTACTGAAATATGAGTTGAGTAATCGAAAATAAAACACAACCAAGTTCTGCATTCAAATAAGACGTTCTTGTTATTAATTAAATATGTTACGTGTGTTGATATTTAATACAGATATTTTGGATTAGAACTCAAGGTAAGAGGTTAGTTTAACATTAGTTTGTATCGAGATTTTTTTTCAAAACGTGTTTTGGTAACAACCAAGTTCTGGGAAATATGTTCAAAATTGACATATCGTCGGTGATATTCTGAAACCGCGGAACTAACAGTGTTTAAAAACGCGTAAGGTAGGTACAGTGAATTTTACAGGAACGAGGAAAAACGTAATATTTACTAAACCACTTGACTTTCTATTGTTTAAACTTTTAAATTGATAAATTCCTCTTAATATTGTAGGCATTACTTATTTAAAATATATATTAATGAATTAGAAAATTCGAAATCTCGATTTTGCTACTTTTGTAAATACGCGTTAGTTCCGCGATTTCAGAATATCACCGACGATATATTTTTTCCGCTACCACAAACTATACAGATTTGGCAAATTTTTTTTCTTAAGAGAAAGTAATTATCAACTCACTATATACTTGTAACTATTTAATGTAAGTAATTACTACCTATATTTGGTGCTAGACGAAAGTTCTCAGTGCCTACATCAACTAGTAACAGAGCTCAATACGTGTATCTATTTACTAAAAGTTTAGGTAAAATAGTTTAGTTTATTTTAACTGTATTTTCACAATATCTTATTACTAGAAAATCAAGTATCACACAAAAATAGCAAAATCAGAAATAACTCTCCTACAAAAAATACAACTCAGTTCCTTCAACCACCCCTTACAAAAAATGTCTGCGAAAAATTCCGAGACGAGACTGTTAACTTTAATCACCCTGACAAATCGGTACCTAAGCCATCAGACATTGATAGACCTCGCTCCATTCAAGTTAGGTTTTAAACATTGTAATATGTTGGCGGATCTTAGGCTTGCTACACACTTGTTCGGGTCGGCACATTCGATTCGAGAACATGAAGACCTATGGAAACATGTAGTCAAAAAGAAACATATTGGCTATATTGATCAATTGGGTCTTGTCAGCACCTTAATATTGAGTATCCTATTTAAAGTCTAATGATTAATTCACTGCGAGTAATCTGGCATGTGCTAGCTGTCACTTTGTGTAGTAAAATTATCATATTTATTCTAATGGTGATCGTTTTTATATAAGTGCAAAATAAATGTTTAATAGTCTAGAATACAATAAATAAGACCATTTCATTACACAAAGTGACAGCTACCACATGTCAGATCACTTCAGTGTATTAATAATTGGACTTTAGAAGCTACAGCCCAAAGCGTAACTAAACGTCATAATTGCATCACCAAAAGTACAAATTAACATTCACAATCAAAACAATACCCACTATTCAGAAGATTTAAATCTCATTATAACTAGCAACACTACACTCCCGTTCTAAAATCAAATTCTTGCAAGTAAATGTAACTTACACATTGCAGGAATATTCAGAACGTTATCTAGTCGAGAAATTACATTACCGGCTTGGATTGAACGCACCATCTGTATGCAAATGGCGTCTCATGGTGCCGTGGTCCCACACGAAACACGGGATTATATAAGGCGCGCTACACACTTGTCGGGTCGACATTCATCGGCACAGCCGGGTGGTAAAATCAAATATATATAGATATATGTTCGGGCCTTATCCGCATGTACGCAGCGTGCGACTAAGCCGAGTCAGGCATTAAAAATCAACTGCAACATACCAATTTAGTGAAGGTAGATGCCGAACGGAGTTTGCCGATCGGTGTGAGCCGAATGATAGCGGATTATTTATAGATTTTTTTTCGGGTCAGCTTTCTTGTTCAACAAATACTGCTGAAAGACAAAGTAATTTATTTTCCAGAAACAGAGTACATAGGATGTTCATACATTTAAGAGTAGGACTACATGTTTCCATAGGTCTTCATGTTCTCGAATCGAATGTGCCGACCCAAACAAGTGTGTAGCAAGCCTAAGATCCGCCAACATATTACAATGTTTAAAACCTAACTTGAATGGAGCGAGGTCTATCAATGTCTGATGGCTTAGGTACCGATTTGTCAGGGTGATTAAAGTTAACAGTCTCGTCTCGGAATTTTTCGCAGACATTTTTTGTAAGGGGTGGTTGAAGGAACTGAGTTGTATTTTTTGTAGGAGAGTTATTTCTGATTTTGCTATTTTTGTGTGATACTTGATTTTCTAGTAATAAGATATTGTGAAAATACAGTTAAAATAAACTAAACTATTTTACCTAAACTTTTAGTAAATAGATACACGTTTTGAGCTCTGTTACTAGTTGATGTAGGCACTGAGAACTTTCGTCTAGCACCAAATATAGGTAGTAATTACTTACATTAAATAGTTACAAGTATATAGTGAGTTGATAATTACTTTCTAACACATATATACCTACCCAAACCGAACCGTCCTTCACTTTAATTAAATTTCAAATTAAATAGGAAACTTAATCAAATATAATTCGAAAATGAGTGTTTTCAATCAACAGGCACTTATAATAAATTACTTTATTGACGGGAATGCGGCGTTCGCATTAATTTGATGAAACCCAAACGGAACTCGACAAATGACTTTACTCGTTAATTTCCTTAGAACCACTCCGCGGACACTTTCATAATATTTTTTTTTCCGGCCCTTTATGAAATTGACGTTTATTTTTCAATTACAACAACCTATTTAAGGTGATATGCTGAATCAAATTGTTATAAAACATTTAATGTTTTTTTAATTTTATGTTATTAACTAATTGTGTCACATTTGATTAAATATTCCAAGTTTGCTGTTTCAGTTTGCAAAATGTAAACTTTATATCAAAGTCCACACTGAAGTTCTAAACTAATGTAAATTTTAACTTATTGAAGTGAATTTGGAAGATTATTTCAATTCAACAGAGGCTGAATAAATCCTCTGACAATAGAAATTACAATCAGTTAGGAAACTTAGGAATAATTAACTTTATCACGATACAACTTTGATTGTTCGACAAAAAAGTTGCGAACGAGTTACCTAAATAGAATTTATAACAATATAAAGTCAATTATTCACTCGCCGAGACAGATTTACGATGAAAAAAGTACGAACTTGGTCGGTAATTTGTTATCTTACGCCTTTAACTTTATTTTTAGGCTAAACTATCTGTTTTTTAACAGATTTCCCTTCGTATATGGCCAAAAAACAAAGCCCCATATAACATATAACTATAGTTTTACGTACTTATACGTTATATTCCTAAGGTTAAATTAAGTATCTACTGTCAAACCTTTCTTTAATACTTAGGACTTAAAAAAATAACCAAAAAGAGCTAAGAAATTAACATTAACATAATAATATCCTACAACTATATAAAACAGTGTTACCAACAAAAAACACAGCCGCCTCAATCCTCCATCACATATGTTGGGTAAAAAAATAAAATAAAAAATAACAAGCCTCTGGCAACACAGCTACTCTTGTGTCAATGTAACAACGATAAAGATAACAAGGCTGCATAAATAGATGCTATCGCCCCTCGGGGCACAGAAAATAAATATTGCGAAAAAGTAGGTCACTAAAATGCTTTTGATCATGGCAGAATAGAGGACACACCTGGTTGTTGGTTGAGGTTGTTGGTTGATGTTGTTATGCTGAGAACCATTTCTTCACATTTTTATGGGACGGTAAACCGACAAGCTCTTGAATTATATTACAGGTTTTTTGCTGTCTAATTTTAAAGCAAGGGTCATCTTAAATAGGCGTCAGTAATGTTATTAAAAATTGCTTTTCGCTCTGCCTACGCATGTGGATCGAATAAGGACTACGCGTAGCAGTGTTGCTACGCCGCACGCGTAGCAGATTTGCTACGGCGTAGCTGCGCAGCTACTACGTACTTTATACTACTCAGTGCAACAATTAAAATAATGCCTTCCTTGCTAACACATTAAGTTAAGAAAATTCAAAGTAAATGCAATAAGGGAACACAAGAAGCACTCAAATACAAACCAATTCATGTCCCGCCCTCCTGCTACAAAGTGCGACACGAGCCATCCGCTCGAACGCTAAAGCACTTCCATTAAAGGTTAGGGAGCAAACAAATCGTTCTCCCCAGCCTAATTCGATATCGTACACTTAATTCATCAGAGTGAAAACTGCCGTGTCTGGGAACTACTCGCTTCCTCCGACACTTTGAAGGAAGGACAGAATTGTCACTCGTAAATCCCAGTAGCTCTAAACATGATAAAACAAAAAGAAATGAAAAAGATTATTTTTTTTGGGGTCATCAACCGCTGTTAGTGTAATCACTTGAAATATCAGTTTATAAAAAACAGTTTTTTTTTGTAAACTTCACAGACGTGATGGGCATCGATAAATATTACGTCGGCGTTATTAATATTAAATATTACGTCGGCGGAGTTCCGCTAGCTAATTTAACTTGACCCTGTGTAGACAGAATATATTTGCTGAGAAATAGATACTGCGTTAACTGATACCGAAAGCTTTTGTTGGTTGTGTGAAATGTTCAAAATTCACATTCAAACGTTCCAGGTTTTAAACTGCAATTCTAACTAAACTAACTTGCTGCGTGAGGCGCCGCTAACGAGCGCACTCCGCACTCTCAACCTCATTAGCCGGATCCACACCTGACGATCCAAAATGGATCGCCAATTCCTGCGATCCGCGATCCGGGAGCATGAGGCATGGATCATGGATCGAGTCGTCTGACAAACTAAACTTTTCTTGCGATCCCGCCGCGTAGACACGCTCCAACCGATCCACACTGATCCGCCTAAGTATAGCACAGTTGAACTTTCGGTCGCTATGGAGTCACACGTGCAGCAACGACGTCGAATTGCTGTGGCAGCAACAACCTACATTCTTCTTAAATATTTACGCATTTATGTTCTTTGTAATGGGATATTAGACGACGACTTTCAAAATTTTCCATAACGTGTGATCGCGCGCTCCACACAAACGTCTACACCGAGCGCGCCGAGAGACTGTGGCGCCTGTGTGCTCGTTCGCGGCAAGGAGCGCGCGCTCCTGCCGCGCATTTTGGATCGCGCGAGGCAAGTCCACATCAAACGCTCCTATGAAGCGCACTCCTGCCGCCCGCGATCGGAGCGCGTTGGATCGTCTGGCGTCGATCCGGCTATTGGTGATGACGTCGACATATTCTGTTGCAGTTTAGGTGAATATGAAAGAATAGCTACCTACAGAATTTGTTATGGTACAAGCAGTGGAACTATTTAATTTTTAAATGTATTACAATATCGCATTGGGTCTAGCCTGGAAGGATATTTGTATGTTTGGAGCGAATAAATTAATTAATTTCTGTCATAAGAGGTAAATTGACCTTCTGTACCTACACATCTGTTCTGTACTGCTGCCATCTAATCAGATTACAGAGAGGTTTTAAAAAAAGATCCTTCAGTCTGCAGTAATTGTATAGGTTTTTCATTAGTCTGTTATCAGCGAAGGATTTTTAGCTCGTTGTCCCTTCTTGTCCGTTGCTCGTTGGCTTTTTTCGAACCGGATTTTTGATTAGATTTCATTTTCACGAAATAAGGGACGAAAACGTGCTTGGTTGAACAAAATATTGAGTCTGTAATATTTTTTGCTCAACAAGAGCAGAGCCTATAAGCACTAAATTAGTTTTTTTATACAAAAAAAAAAACGTATTCCCAAAACCCGTACGTTTATTCACTCTTTTGCAATCTTGAAAAAGAGTTTTTGCTACACAGCAGCAAAGATTCATAAGGATCTACCATTTCTCCATAGAAGGCCCAAGCGCCTTACGAGTCAGTTCATAAATAACTATCCAGCATTTTACTTACTAGGTAGAACATTTTCCGGGACTATCCCGCACGTGGTAATAGCATTACGTTTAGGCTCGTGTATTATGAAGGCAAGCTTACCGCGCCGCTCATGATTAATGTGCTGCCAGCTCCATTATGTACTGAGCTATTACGTCAAGAGTTTTCAGAATCGGGTAGAAATTAAGCAAGACTGCAAAATGTCTCTGTGGCGTTACATTGCGGTGGGGCAGTGTAAAATAAATCAAGAATCTAAAAACCCAACGTTTTGTCAAAACTTTTTAATTAAATGACTGACTGTGGGGTTAAATACCAACAAAGCGTCGAGGCTGCTAATTTTAAGTTGATAAACCCAAAAAGACTCGACTGAATAAAATTATGCAATCACTAACAAAAAAAAATATCCTTAGAATTAAAACGAGAAATTACAACCAGAAATTGTATTTCATCACAGCATTCATTGTTAACAATAAAATTCCTAATAAGCACAACTGAAAACTGCACAAATTTACTGTACAAAGTCCATGTGAATAAAATTACACGTCCGTGATGTTGACACACAGTGTGTCAATCCTAGCTGGTGCCTCACAAACCCCGTTCACCAGCTGCCTCATACATTCAATTTCACACTGTTCCATTTAAACTAGCTTCGCCGGCATAAAATTTAAATTTCGGAAAATTAAATCACTGCATTCACCTATTTTGGCCGGAAGTGTATTTACGTTTGAAATACACTAGGTTTTAGCAATTGCGTTGTTAGCTAACAAGTTTTGAATTCATTGACAGTGTATTTGAAATGTTAATTGTCGACACGTTTGAATTATATGTGCGAAAAAGGTCGTTGATTAACAAACCTCCTTTTTTGAACAATAAGAACAAGTTTCTTACAAATCTAGCTTCAAAAAGGTTTCATTGTATTGAAAGGTCAATTGAGAAAATACTGGCCGCTTCGCTTGGAAGCCTTATAAAACAATATACTATTTGATTCATTTGTTTTCTTTGAATAAATTGACGTTGTGTTTTTTTTTCATTTAACTCATAAATAACTACTAGTTAATTTTTGCAGCAATAGGTACTTATCTTTCCATTTTAAATCTGTTTTCTATAGAAATATTTTTTCGAACCCCTTCCGATAAATCCACTGTTCCCACTGTATCCAAAAATATTCTTTTCATTCAATTTTGTTTGTTACAGAACCATCGACAAATGATTCGGAATACTCCATATTCGTGGGCAAATGGACTGAATGCAACCCCCTGGGGGCGGGGGAACACGCTGCACGCACCATAGAAAGGTACACACATTCCACTTCCGTAAAAATATGTTATGCTTTTGGCACGCTGGTATTTTTTATTTTTTTTTAGGCTGTGTGTAGTCGTTTGTGGGCTTTATGTCTGGTATCCAGTTGATTATTTTTTTGTTATAACTGATGTACTTTGTTAGTTCTATATATAAAGCCGGTTTTGAAAACTTCATGATCAATTGGTTAGCAAATTATAAAATAACTTATAAATTCAACTGTTTCTGCTTTGAAACTGATATAAATAAATATAAAACGAAACCAAGGTCAAATTACATACAAAATAGACACGTAATATCTTATATTATGATTTTTGGAAAACTCTTTCACATTTTGACAAATTGGATGCCAGTCGATCCATCACAATCGCGCAAGTAACTTGCTTTAAAAAACTCCATTAATCTTCGTCGACTAGATTCAATACTTTTTATAGCTGGATACCCATCTTAGTTTTCTAGGTCTAATTAATTGTTATACTCCTTTATAGTATTCATTATCGGAGCCTGATAAGACCTGCTACAAGCTATTTGATTTACAGGCAGCTAACTTGCAACTACTTTTAAACAATGTTAAAAAGTAAGTGCTGTTGCTGACTGGTTAGTTCAAAGCTCATGAAATATTCTCTCTTTAGATGGATCCGCAGTGGCAGCCCGCGAAATTGAAATTTCCTTACGTTTTTTGCAATTTACAGGTTTATACAAAAAAAAACAGATTTTTAAACTGTTATTTCAAGTGACCTCAACTACCGCCGCAGGAGACGCCCTGGGCGTCGGGAATCCCGGGCGGATTTCCGGCCAACGTAGGCGCGGGCTTGCGGACGGTGAGCAATGGGTAGCTCACCGTCCGGTAAGGACCAGGCCCGGGTCGACGGCGAGTCGTATTCCACGCGCGCCTCAAAGAGATGTCGTCAGCACAAGGTAGCACTAGGGCCGATGCCTGCCGGGGTCGCGGGAAGGTACTAATGGGTCACCGAGGCCCCCGCAACACCGGCAACGGAAGGAATACGGGTGGGTTTCAGTCAGTAAGAGTCTGACACACCCTCCCGCTCCACCCAGAGCGGGAGAAGTTATTTGATGATTTCCCACCCAAAAAAAAAAAAGTGTCTGGTTGTATCTTGGTGAAAACATGGTTCGCGACCATAACAAATCGGGGCACGCGGCATGCGGGTACGGTAGTGCCCCCGCCCAGACGAGCCAAGCGAAGCGCAAGGACACTACCTACCTTTTCTCGAAGAGCTTCGTCGTTTTTTTTTTAACCCTAATAACATGGGTTTGGATTATACCAGATAAACGAAATTCTTGGGGTATGATGTCAATAGTGGACTTATTAAACATATCAGCTTTCTAGGACTTCAGGAAGTACCCTAAGAATTTTGATGATCATCAGTGAGTGAGTCAGTGACGAAATCGGATTTTTTTAGATATCAATAAAATCTTAATTAAAAGAGTTATGCAATTTAAACTTTATTTTAAATTGCATAGCTCTTATAATTTAGATTTCGAAGTCCTGAAGTCCTAGAAAGCTGAAATTTGGTTTTTAAGCTAGTAGTAGTAGTACACAAACAACAAAAAAAATCTAAAACTTGGAACTTTTACCCCCAACCCCTTAAACTAGGGGATGGAAGATTACATGAGACTTCCGCAAATTTTGATAGTAGAAGTCTGAAAATTGTTATCTTTGTTATAAATAATAGTAATATCAAAGTCATATCTCATGTAGAGCCAAGCTTCTAACTCTACACGTTCTAAGGCGTGTAGAGTTAGAAGCTTGAAATGTTTTTGGTGGAATATGTATTTACAGAATTATGATCATTAAAATCATGAATACATCTCTCTAAGTTAGATTTGTTCCAATAAAACTTTTCCATAAGAGATTTGTTCTTACGGAACAAATCTAAATATGAGAGATGTATTAATGACTAGATGCGCCCCGCGGTTTCACCCGCATAAGTTATGACCCCGTGGGTATATCGGGATAAAAAGTATCCTATGTGTTATTCCTGGTTATAAACTATCTGTGTGCCAAACATCCAAATTCGTTCAGTACTTTTTGCGTGAAAGAGTAACAAACATCCATCCATCCATTCTTAAACACAAACAACAAACTTTCGCATTTATAATATTAGTAGGATTATAATTCTGTAAATACACATTTGTAATGGTCGTAAATCATATTTTGATCAAGATACCACCTGACACTGACCTGCAAATTGCAAAAAACGTACGAAATTTTGAATTTCGCGAAATGTTCATACCTAAGCTTAAAAAGTTCTTATGCATACAATCAAAATGAATATTGGCAGTCTAGTGGGAAGATGAATATTTTTTCCTGTATACCAAATAACTTGTTCGACTGTAGTTACATCAATTTTGTCTTATCTTGCATAAAATACCTTCGATAATGCCTAAGATAGAAGTATTCACAAAAACATTTCCAATCTCGGCCTTTAATCGAGATTGAAAGGAAGTAAAGATAAAATACTTTCTTTTGATACAACAGTACAAGTATTCTCGGCCTTCCTGTTATTTGGACCTTTCTTGTATCTTTTTTCTCCATTCTTTCGTTCAGACTTTTTCCGCATAGATAAATTCCTGAGGAAAACGTATAAATATGGACGCTTTTGTATGTTATATTTACGTGCATTTGACTGTTACTTCCTATAGATATATGCGAACGGAGACGGACTCACTAGTACACACGCCCCGACTTGGTCTGCAGCGTCGGCAGGTGCAATGTCGCAAGAAGGACGGACAGTTTGTCGAAGCCATGTAAGTTTATACCGTCAAACGTAACACGTCCGAGGAAAATGTAAGTCTAGTATTCTATATCACATTAGACATCCCTTAACAAGGCGTTAAGTTAAAGTCATAACGTTCTCACTTATTCGAACTTTCTTAACGGCAAATTTTTTTAAATAATTTAAAAAAATATTGTAGGAATCTTTCTACGCGTTTAAGCTAATATAAATTCCAAAAGTAGTGTAATCTAATATAAAGTCCTGTTGTGCTACAACATCTCAAAAATAAGGACTCTTTCGTACTTTACTTACGAAACACGTTTCATTATTCACATGTTGTGAAGAAATTTCATATCGGCAAAGTTGTCTGATCTTGTGGCTCAAGGCATGCATTCTTACGACACTTGGAAACTAGGTCAATTCGCTCACTTATTGATCTACAAGTTAATGCCACTCGTATAAAAACTTTATCTGCAAAGTTATGAGGAGAAATGGAACATTTTTCATCTCCTCGTCACGTGCCAAGCAAAGAGTTTTACTGATCATTATTGGAGTTTATGCTGACGTTTGTTTCACGAATGCTTTCTCGAAGGATGTCGGGAATAAATGGTGGTGCGGCATTTTAGAAATGCTGATTTATGTTGAGAACGTGTTCATTGCATTCGATACGTGGCACATAAGAATAAACGCTACATCGGCTTTGAATATTACTCTATCTGGATATAACGGTGCTCCGACTTGCACATTAAAATCATATAATGCCTTCAGTTGTGTCTTTCTATACAAAAATGTGGCTTCACAAATGACTAAAAAAGCATTATTTTAGGGGTTGTCGTTGACCCTTTTAAATCCGTAACTACCGACCATGTACCAAACAAATTGTTTAGTAAATGGTTAGTAGTGGATTTATTTAAGTAGAAAGTAGGTATATTATGTTATACGTTCTTCAGTCACGTCGTTTTATGCAAAGAATGTGACAATGCAAAATTATTCAATTAAGTAATTCATTTCCGGGTTTTGATCTTGAACGTATTCTTTTGGTATAAACATACGAGTCCTGTATATATAATGCATATTCGTCTCAGGTATTGCGGTCCTACACCGGCGCAGATAGGAACAGCCCGCGTGTGTGTGATCCGTGAAGATTGCGTATTGGCTGAGTGGGTACCATGGCGACCACGGCCAGATGGTGCACTGGTGAGGACACGGAGACTGAAACGATTGCCGCAAGGTTTGTGCACAGTGATCCTATATAGTATAACTTGTTTCCTTATATCGCCTTCATATCCATAAACTCACGCCTCCTTCCCATGGGGTAAGCAGAAACTGTAGAACGCCACCTGCTACGCTCCTTACATAATCCTTTTGTTTCGTGTACGTTCATACATCTAGTCATAGCACACACGCCGGTTGCGAGTGCTGCGCACCTGACCTTTTTAAAGAACATCACCAATGAGGTCACTTATTCCTTATATCGAGGGTTCCAAAATTCACGCAAGATTTGAGTTAAATAGAAAACACAGTTTTTTTTTATTATAATTTCTTTATTGAATCATAAAGTACATAGGCTAGGGTTATGTATGGAATAGCACATCAGGCAAATGGCCTCTACGGCCAAAAATATAACCACGGCTTAGCTGGCACATAGCACATACCAACCACACACTTTACATCAAATCGATCTTTTCCTGTCACTTTGTGCCACTACTTCACAGAACACTATTACTCCCAGCGGAGCACTACTTTCAATTTTGCGTTCACTGTCACAGCTTTTTCTCATTCCCGTTGAGACTAACTTAATTAAATAAGATAATTTACCAAAAGAACCTAAATTATGTAGCAAAAGAGCTTGAATATCGTCACTTTCAGAGCTCTTTTTTTGCAACAATCTGCGTCAAAGTCATCAATTGGAGCAAAGTTTTTTCAGTTTCAAATCGAGATTTAACCATCTAACACCGTTTATCATTTACCCAGGAGGAGGCAGGGAATGCGAAGTGGTGGAGGAAGTGAGGCCTGCTGCCTTGGAAGCGAGTGCACACTGGACGCCGGGACCCTGGGGCCAGTGCCGCGTCGCCGTCGAGATTGGACACTCTACGGCCTTGCCTGGTCAGTACTTTTACATGGGAACTATTAAGAATGGAAGGGTTTTTCTCGGCGGTTTGGTTTAAGGTTTATAATTAAATAGATTCCTGTATCTTCTAATTTTACTTATGGAAATTTGCTAGGAAAAGCAAGAAAAACCAATCATTCAAGAACTTTATTATTCAAATTATAATTCATAAGTCCTCTGTTAATATCAGGTTTTTCCATTAATTGGATCTCTATATTCACATTCAACTAACAATAAAACATCGATGTTTTCACTTGATTAAATTCCTTCTTTGCTAGCTGCAAATTAGCAAATTAGCAAAGCATTCATCAGTAGGTAATTACTGCTGATTAATCTACTCGTTACATAATATCTCATGTTCTATAACATCGGCTGTCATTATAGTTCCTTCGCCCGATTAATTGTAATGGCAATGTTAGTGAAACGCGAGGAAACGCTAATAAGGTTAATTTTGATGAGTAATGGACTAACGCTGCTACTGACCCATTGTTCTAGCAAGATTAATTGATAAACTGACATGATTTGTGAAGATAATTATGCTAAACCCGGCTGCGAATTGTTGCCTGAATTTGTATTCAGGAAGATAGGGTTGATAACCTGGACGACAATTATCATTTGCATAATGTATGCACTATACCTATAGCAATTCACGGACACATTTCCGATTGATATTGATTACAAATTAAATTGGGTATTTATGATCTTGATAAATATCTGTTGGAATATTTATGAAACAATTCGCAAATTTTATTAAACCATAGGATTTTGAATAATCTGGACATGTGGACAGGATCCACCAACGTCAATTAGGGCCGACTTTCTCTCACAGAAAGGAGACCTGTGCCTCAGAAGTGGAAACAATTTAGTTCTATTATACAGAGAATGATAGTATAATGCTTAATGCTCTTATAAAAAGGCAAGTCCTTACATTATCTACAAGAACAGAGTAACCTCATAACATAACAAGCGATGTATCTGTAAGACCATCAAATTTATCTTGATACCGTAAAGTGTTCGCTGACGTGATGTATAAGGCGTTTGGACGCGAATCATGTATTAAAACTGCATCGTTGATCATTTAGCTCCTTTAACATATTCATGCTATTTATTTGGGGTAGGAGCGAGTCGAGGGACCTCGGGAAATTAACTTAATTTTGCGAAGACAATAAGTTTTAAAGTCAATAAGTTTTCAACCCAAAAGGGCACAAAGTGCTAATAAGTAGTTACCTATACGAGTAGGTAGGTATAGTCAGTCAGTATTAAAAATGGACTGGTCTCGAATGACCCTTTGTTCATTTGAATGAAGTACCATCGCTGTCATTTAAACCATAAGTATGCCCAGTGCGAACTAAGTGGTGGTTCAACTCTGGATGAAATAGGCCAGCGCACTTCGATGCGGTTGTTGGTACGTGAATTTCCTATTAAATTCATGATTATTTTGCGGTAACTATGTATGTTAAAGGTACATTATTAACTTTGCTTTCAAAGTCTCATAAAACCTTTAGAAATAAAAAGATGGAGGATGTAGTAAATAATTTTATTTATTCAGTGAACACAGACGATGACGATGATGCTGACGACAATGACGCGATCTACGACGACGATGATGAAGACGATGACGACGGCGAGGACGAGGGGAAGGCGACACGGGACGCGGGCTGTGGGGGAGGGGTGCAGCGACGAGATGCGACCTGCGTGCGCGCTGATGGACGAGCGCTACATCCTGCGCAGTGCGCTCATGCGCCCATGCCAACGCTTGTACAGCCTTGCGAGGTAAGATTAGGTTATATTTATTTGAGGACTATAGTTCCTTGATGGTGCAGAATAGGGGAAATAACGGGATACTGGACAATGGACATGCAGAGTTCGGCAATATAAAATTTTAAAAAATACCTTATCAGGTGGAAGAGATTGGAAAGAGAGTAAAATAAATTGTATTATGCTGTTGTCTAAGCCGAATAAATAAAATAAACTCGAGTTTTATATCGGCAGACATAATTCTAGTCAGCTGAAAGTAGACATGAGTCACTTTGGGTGACTAACATTCTACCCTCACATTAAGGCTTCTTCTGACAAATAACTAATGTTTCCATGACTCAGTTTCAGCCATAATTTATTATCATTTAATCCAATCAATAAGGTCGTATTTCACAGAAAAATATGATTATTTTAGACGAGTCACATAGTAATATGCTTTACAGTAGATCAACAATGAAGACTGAGTCATTCTGAATTCATCGATTTAAAATATCGAAATATGCTGTTTAGGGAAGCGTTCCTGCCTTAAGGCTTCTGCAGACTGGGCCGATATCGCGGGCGCGACAGGGATATTGCTGCACGTCGTGCCCGCGATATCGCCCCAGTCTGTAAAAGCCTTTAAGTGCTGACTTTTATAGCTATATCAATCGTTATAGGTGCCTTGTCCTCGTGATTGTGAAGTAGGCGAGTGGGGTGAATGGGGAGCCTGCCAACCAACTGACGGATGTCCACTGTTTCCCGTGCAACAGCTTACTACTACTGGTAACTACACAATTAAATTTTAAAACAAGCTTACATTGGCAAGACCACTCCACTTTCTTGGCCGATCATTCAAATAATCTACGTAACTAAATCTTATAACGACCAAACAAACACACAAACCAAACCGAAACCTTTATAGTTGGTCCAAAAGTTTATTTATTTATTTATTTATTTATAAAGGTACACCAACAGCTTCTGTATACAAAATATAAAATAAAAGTAGATAACAGTCATGAACTTATACAGTTGCCAATAACAGGTGAACCAGTATTCTCAAATACAGTGACAACTTAAGGTAAGAACGAAATTAAACAAAACTTATAAAAATAAAAAATAAAAATTATGTGGTTTCAAACTATATAAACAGAAGTACAATATGACACAAGAAATAAGGTTGCAAGAAATACCTACGTACTAACACTACACGTGTTTAGATTATGTGGGTTGCGTGCTTTGCGTGCTTTGGGACCTTAAAATTTGGGATTTAAAAATTTTTACGGAGTCATGATAAATGTCAATATGTGGAGTGGATTTTATAAAAAATTCATCTCTCGGCTGAGCCTATTGAGAGGTGAGTTTACTCCTATATTTGTTTTTGATGCTTTAGTGCAGAATAAGTGGGTAATGGGATATCTGGGTAAATTATAGGGGACTTTTAGTTCAATTTGTTCAGTTAATTTATCACAGTCCAATTTATTGTTAACTAATTTGAAAAAGAACATGAGATCTTGTACCAGTCGACGGTCGCGCAGAGTAATCATTTGGTAACATTGAGTACGTTGTTCGTATGGACACCGGGGAGATATATCACCGAAGGCATATGCTAGGTGTTTTGTGAAGGCCCTTTGGATACTTTCTACTCTTTGTGAGTGTACTGCATAGTGCGGGCTCCACACCACGCTGGCAAATTCAAGGTGGCTCCGAACTAAGGCATTATAAAGCACAATTTTTGTTCTTACGAGCTTAAACCCTTTAGTGCTTCTCTTAAGAAATCCTAGTAGCCGAGCCGATTTCGTAACGATATTATCAATATGGCTTCTGAAGTTGACTTTACTGTCCATGATGATGCCAAGATCACAAACCTCATTCACAGTTTCCAATACTGCTCCTTTTATATTATATGAGATAGTATAGGACTGCTTTTCCTCGTGAAACGTATATGGCTACATTTTTGTACATTAAGTTAAAAGTTAAGTCACATTGATTAGCAAATGCGGACTTGATTTATTTATACTTACCTGGTTTGCTTTAAGGGGACTACAGGAGCTAAACGCAAGTTTTATAATGCCTAAAAGTATATGTTCCAGTGCAGTAAACAAAATCAGAAAAATATATGATATTCTTCAGGATATATACTAGATAGTGTGTTGAAAACATAATACAACTAATTTGATACGATAGAAAAAAATCACGAAGATACCTCTAAAAATTTATTTTAACGATTAAAAACACACATATACACATGCAATCATTGCTATATACATGCAATCATTCTGATTTTTTTCAGATTATTCTACAAGCAGCATAATAGTGTTTTAGTTTTTTTTTTCATCCAATCAATAGATTTTGTAAATACACTGGCCTGCAAAACTAAGTACTTTAGCAACAGCTAAAGCGCGGCCACTTTCGGCCTCTTAAGATATTATGGTCGCGTAACCCAACGTAAATACCAACATACAATGAAAATTAGCTTAGATGATATATCACAACAATAAGTCTGGGAATAACCCTGAAGGTCATATTTCATTTACCTACTCATCTCCAGGCTACAGCGTCCGTCGCCGGCGAGTCATCTCCGCGGCGTCGGGCGGCGGCGCGCCGTGCCCCCCTCTAGAAGAGAAGCGCACGTGCAGCACGCCGCGCTGCGCCTCCTGGGCCGCGCTGCCGTGGGGGCCCTGCGTGCTCACGCAGCCGCACACCGCGTGCGGCCCGGGCAGGAGGAGCCGCGAGTTGAGATGTGTAGGTCATGATGGGGTAAGAGAATCTAGAAGAAGTCGCTTCTCGCTTCTGGCTATGTGACCACGTTGTTCTTCTAACTAAACTATGCAACGGATTTTGATGCCTCACCATCATTTAGAGAATTTGTTTCGGAACTTTTATGTGTTCATCCTACTAATATTATAAATGCGAAAGTTTGTAAGGATGGATGGATGGATGGATGTTTGTTACTCTTTCACGCAAAAAGTACTGAACCGATTTGGATGAAGATTGGCACACAGATAGTTAATAACCAGGAATAACACATAAGATACTTTTTATCCCGATATACCCACGGGGTCAAAACATATGTGGGTGAAACCGCGGGGCGCATATAGTTAATAATAAACCTACAAATAATAAAGAACTCTCCATGTTTCGTCAATCCCTAAAAACGGGCGGTAAAAGCCCCATCACCAAGGTCAAGCCGAAGTCTATACAAGGAACATATTCCTCTTAATTTGGCGAAGGGTCTTTTACACGCGTTGTAGTCCGCTGTATACGACACTAGAAAACAAAATAACAGCAACGAAACCAACTTAAAAAAGAAAAAAACGTTCTTGCCAATAAACTTACGCTCTATTAACCTGTACCCACATTCCACGTGTACATCCCGCATGTTAGTAGAGGCCTTTCCATACATACAGACATACATACATACATGAACTCACGCCTTCTTCCCATGGGGGTAGGCAGAAACTATAGAACGCCATCTGCTACGCTGTTTACATACTCCTTTTGTCCGCCTTTCCATTGACAGTCATAATTGGGTTACCGTATCACCCTATCACCTCACAGAAAGAAGCTCAACGCGCATGGTGCAGTGGAACAGGCGCGCCCCCTCGTAGTGAGAGATGCCGCATTGCGTGTGCTGGAGACTGCGTGGTGTCATCCTGGGCGTCCTGGAGCCACTGCTCGGCTCCATGTGCCGCTGCAGCACATCCACGACCTTCCAGGACCAGGATACGGCATATATTGGCTCATTCAGCTCCTAGTAAGTAGAATACTACTTCGCCAAAGAATAGGTGCCGTATTGGTGCCGATTCCCTTGTTCACAACATAAACACACATAATCAGCCTATTATGATCCCACTGCTGGGACACAGGCCTCCTCTCTGTGAGAGGGAGTGGGCCGTAATCCACCACGCGGGCCCAGTGCGGGTTGGTAGATGTCACATGTCTTCGAATTTTTGGTTCTAGGACATGCCGGTTTCCTCACGATGTTTTACTTCACCGTTTTGAGCGCCTGTCACTACTCCATACAAGTTTAGACGTGATTAAAAACTTGCCTACTAAAATTTCGTCAATTTACGTCAAGCGCTGATTAATTTGGCAGGACTAAACTAAAATGTATCTTCTGTCCTTTTCTTAATGAAATACAAAGAAAAAGATGCACTGAACTTAAATTTAGTTTAGTTTGTGAACAAGGGAATCGGCACCATTGTCTCAGTAAGCCGCTGCGTGATGTCAACCTAATATTTTTGCCTTACACTGCTTGCAGCAGATTCCCGCCATCAATCTTCCGAAATAATATGACAAAATTAAATTACGGACTACCAATTAAGTAGAGTAGAGTATATTTCGCGATTACATAATCTACCACCCTTATAAAAAATGTGTTTGATTATTTTTAATGGGACTTTTTGAATTCATGTTTAGATACTTTCTGAGTTTATCTTGACTTATAATTAAAATATCTAAGTGTGAAATCCCCAAACAGCCTTATTGGTGATTCATTCTTTGTATTATATCCATCTATCAAAGCAACTCGTGTCCTGGCCAGTCAAAGTTACCTTTAGCCACCAGTTTGGTGGTAACAAAAACTGCAGTTAGAATCTAATCAATAATTATCCTCTTTCAGACGGCTGGCCATGCCCACCAGAAGACCAACTGCTACAGAACGAGACCTGCAACACTCACGCTTGTGCCACGTACTCCTGGCTCGCCACGCCGTGGGGACCCAGTGAGAGACGGCGGCAGGACTACATGCCGGTTACCAACTATACAGACTTACTGGTAAGCTGTCATATTCCAATAATTCAGTCAGTGCTCTGCAAAACCCGACCCCTTTCCCCTCTTCTTCTTTAAGTCAGGTAATGCAGAGCACTGACCGTATCTTATTTCGTTTTAAAAAATATTTATATGTCTTTTTTCTCCCATTTAGACCGCGGTCGTTTAGTTTTCGAGTATTTTCTCTGTAGTTAATGCATTTCAAAATATATTTTTTATTATTATTTTTGCATTAACTACCAACACAACCTTTTGTTAAAAAATATAAAAAACATAATAACGAATAAAAAATACGAAATGTGGGTGTAGGCTGCCTAACACTTCGGGGATTACAGGCGTGAAGTTTTTGTGATGTTATGTGACAAAGAAAACTCCCAATGATGTTCTAAGCTCACATTTTGACATTCTTTTCAGGATGGAGAAACATACAACGAGAGTGACGAAGAAGAGCCGTGCATTGAAGAAGGTGAAATGGTACGAGACGTGATGTGCGTCCAGAATAACGCTGATGTTGTCCGAGAGGCTTTGTAAGTACTCACAAACTGATTTCAAGATTGCACTCCCATAACTATTGGTAAATGATAAATGATTTGATTTCTGTATGTAAGTTTATCCAAACACACGTTAATCATTTTTTTTAAACTAGATGAGGTCAGCGTTTTCTATCTGGCTATTCTGAGAAGAAAAGCCGAAACAAACTCAATGGCCACAGGCTCTTTTAAAGTCCAGACATAATCTTGGTCAGATCATGTGAAGGCCTAGTAGACTGGTGTCTGAAATGGTCTTTTAACAAAAGAACCACCCAGCTTGAATGGACCTGTCCAGTCAGTGCACGCATTTGTCAATAATCGTGTAGCTCGACTCAGAACCTAAGGAGCTCAACAATACGTCGAACAATACCAAAGAATACAAAAAACCGTAGACCGCATAAATTACTCAAACTGCCAGACCATGATTAAAACTAACTGAGAAAAAAAACGTAATCGCTCTTTATCATATGCTAACAAAGAATTTTCATTAACTAAGTCTGATCTACACGATGTGATTTAATTGCCTGTAGGTAACATGCCTTAGGTTGAAGCATCAATAAAAGTTGCACCGTCTTAACAGTGTTTAAACGACGCATGTCATTTGTCGCTTCAATTTTATTGTGTGTAAGAAACAAGAAACTTTCATAGTGTAAATGGAATTTTATAATCTACTGTGACTGCTATTGCAGGCTTGATCTAGAGATGAGTAGCGCACTATTTTAAAATGAGGATCATGCGAGACACTCTTTTCACAAAGTGTGCTAGCACACTGTGCTACCACGAATGAGGCGAGGCTGCGGAGGCCTGTGTGCACGTACGTGCTGTGACTGTGTCAGTAAGTCGCGAGGCCGCACGCGTGATGATGAGGGCAAGATAAATGAGAATGGATACAAATGTTCTGTGTAGCTAATTGTGCCCTGTGGTGTGTGCTAGCACATCGAAATAAAAAGAGTGAGTGACTCTTTTTATCCAAGTGAGTAGCTACAACTGTGCTAGCACATGTGCTGAGTTACCCGACACTAGCTTGATCTGACTCTAGTCCAAAAATATCGTCAGCATGTGCAAGGTCACTGCAAAGCTTCACTTAATACGTCTTCTACGTTACTGAAATCTTACCTTTTCAGGTGTGCTCCCCTAAGACGCCCTGCATCACGTCGCGCATGCACCGTACGTTGTCGTCGTGGATGCAGGGTCGAAGCTTGGATGCCCTGGTCACCCTGCCCCAATACTTGTGGTAAGTGCTAACAGTTCCAGTTTCCATTATAGTCTCTTAGGTCAATGTGCTATCAAAAGTCCAACGTCTAAGCAGAGTAATCGGACTACTTTTAAATTTGAATGAGCCATTTTCCTAAATTATTTTCAACATCTCAACGCAATTAGCGGAGAAAAATTAACAAAATTGAAATTCATATTAGTACCTCTAATCCAAAACTTCATCCTACACTTTTTCCGGAGTGTGTGAGTGTGTAAGAGCTAACACCTGTTAGCAGGTGCATCTTTTTCCGGAACATGTAAAAAAACATTCATACTGAGCCTTACTTCATTGTCCAAAAAAACATGTTAGTAAAAAAAAACCGCCAAAAAAAGAAACTAATCTCTTAATGTTGAGCCAATCGAACATTATTTTACGCTTTCTAGTTTATTTTTCGTCGGTTGACATAAAAAAATATATACCTATACGCGTCGACTTCAGAACCCCTCCTTATTTTCGTCGGTTAAAAATATCTCTTCATTCCACAGAACCAGGCAAGCAAGTCCGCGTGCGCGTCGTCCACGGCGGGCCCAGCTGCGGCTCCCGCATGGAGACGCGCGACTGCCCCGTGTCGCGCACGTGCCGCGCGCGCGACGCCGCCTGGGTGGCCGGCGACTGGAGCACGTGCCGCCTGCCGCCCGGGCAGAGGTGCGGCGTGGGCTACAGAGTGAGGAGTGAGTAGCACACTTCGATTGGTAGTTGAATTCCATATTTTATAGACTGATCTCGCTGCTGGAAGAACACAGCAAAAATTGGCAGAGTGTAGGTAATAATGTTTTCAGAAATAATAGTAGATTGTACAACTAGTGCCTAGAAAAAGCCATTTTACAAAATGTAAAATGGCTCGTTTATGCCCGAGTTATATAAACACTCTGTTTTTTATTTCCATTGCGAGAAAATGAAACAGACATAAAGTATATAACAGTATTCCATTGTTTTAAATTAATTACTTTTCACTGTTCAAAAATGTTGCAAAATTGAAGAAGAGAAAAGCTAATTCCTGGCCACGAAACTTATTAAGTTTCTTTTTAATTTTCAACATGTGTGATTCGACTTGGGTACTTCATTCATACTGCCAAGTCATAAAAATGTTTCTTTGCGTTTTTAAATAATAAATGACAACTATTTTATCTAGTTTTATTAAATTAACGATAGAAAACACGGAAGTGATATAAAGATATTAATCTGCGACATTTAATTTTGCGTGTGGTTGTTGGGCGTTAGGGGATAGTTAAGTCGAGAGGTTTCTTTTATGCACTAGTTGTACTATCTACTATTATATTGACATACTTTATAAACAGAATACCGAAATTTAAATATACATAGAATCCTAATATATCACTTTTTCTATAACAAAATAATGTTATAAAACAATTTTTTTACGATACAGGGCAAATCCAAGAAGTTAATATCACCAAGGAGTTTCCATCAATTTTTTTTTTCTAATGGAACGTAAATATGCGGGGTGTGCCATTTTTATAGCATTATAAAAAGTTTTGATTCCAATAATTACTTGTCTGTGGCAGCGCCTGCTTTAGCGCATGCGCAATAAACTATTTCTTATTCTTTTAACTTTGAACTATTATTAAATAGAGTATAGTGTATGAAACTGCACAGAACTAGGTATTAAAACACTCGTATGATACTATTAAAAACCGGCCAAGTGCATGTCGGACCACGCACAATGAAGGGTTCCGTAGATGGGAAGTTGGGATGAATTTATGACAAAAACATACTTAACATTGTAGTTGAAAAACTTGTTCTCCCATACATCGATATATGCTACGGTCAATTCTCCAACTGCAAATTTAAGTTGGTCGACTATAACTCGTTAACTTGTAAAGCCTACTTAGCCGTGATACTTTTCCTTTTAATTTCATTATATGTGCTACTGCCATGATTTTCACCACTACATAAACAACCATTTAGCTGGCAGGGGGGGGACACTTGACTCAAACAAAAATTAGCACTTTAATGCTTAATATTATGCAAGTAGATTCTTGAAACGAAAAGTGGTGTTCACAGACCCGCAATATTTTTGATTATGATTATGATTTTTTATTTTTATTTTCTGCCTATCCAACGATACTCCACACAATGGGGTAGACGAGAAAAAAACATATCATCCCCACGTTACGTGCACGTTTTCAAGATTTTGTTTTAACAGCGGTATTAATATAATATAATACGAGCCCCGATGCAAAATAGTTCGTCTAGTGTGAAATTTTCTCTGTGAGATTTTTTCTAACTTCATTATTTTTGTATATCTATATAAAATATTAAGCTGTTCTACTATCACATGTCGCGTTACTTATGCCATTTTTACCAATAAACTATTTTAGCTTTTTAAATTTATACATATCCTTTTTTAAATTTGAAGAAGTTATAAGCAAAATAGTTCGTCTAATTGTTAATCGATGCAAAAGAGTTCGTCTATCGGTGAGTTAAATAATATTATTCCTTCTTTGTACAATTATGTTGCATAATTTAAATTTGTAAAAGTAATTCTGTGTCATTTGTCAAGTGAGACAGTATAAATTCTGAAAATTTCAGATTTTTTTCATTAGTTTTCAAATAACAATGGGTCGTGGCAAACCCGTGTATGAAGAGCTTCGAAAGCGAATAGTTTGTGGAGTCGATGCTGGCAAATCAAGTTACCAAATATCTAAAGACTTGATACTTCCCAGGTCCAATCTATCATTCAGCACTATAAAAAGGATAGAACGACTTCTTGTTTGAAGAAAACTGGTCGACCACGCATCACAAGTGCAGTAAAAAACAGAATCCTGAAGAAAATTATCAAAAATAATCGTCGTGCTCGAGCTGGACAACTCACGGTACAATGGAAGGACATGATTCACAAAGACGTCTCAGTTGATACTTGCAAAAGAGTCCTAAAAAGAATGGGTTATGGATTTTACACCGCTAAGGAGAAACCACTGTTGACTGCTGTACAAAAGAAAAAGAGGTTGAAGTTTGCTCGTGATCATTCAAATTGGACTTCCGATCAGTGGCGTAGTATCATTTGGAGTGACGAGTCCAAATTTGAAGTGACAGTCGGCGATGAAAGGAAAAAGTGATTCGGAACAAAAATGAGGCATTTCATACTGATTGTCTCAAACGCAAAGTGAAGTTTTCGGCGTCTCTTATGATATGGGGCTGCATGTCTGCACAAGGTGTTGGTGGTTTGCACGTTGTGGGTGGTTCTATCAATGCTGCAAGGTATCAAAACCTTTTGGAAGACAATTTACTGCCCTCTATTCCGTCACTTAAGCATCAAGATTCCTTAATTTTTCAACAGGATGGTGCTTCCTGCCATACTGCAAGGACAACAGAGACGTGGCTACTGGCGAAAAGCATCCCTGCAATCGAATGGCCATCTAACAGCCCGGACTTGTCGCCGATCGAAACCCTATGGTGGAAAATGAAAAGTTCTCCGTAAAAATCCATCAAGATCGAAGAGCGACTTAAAGGCTAAACTCTTGGCTGTCTGGGCGTCAATTACGCCGGAGGAGTGTGCAGCGTTGGTTGCAACCATGCCTCTTCGCATTAAGCTGTCATTGAGAGCAAAGGACACAACTAAGTGGTAGACGAACTATTTTGCGTGAGTGACAAGGGTAGACGAATACATTTGCGTTATGTTATTTAGAATATTTTTTTAAATTTTTTATGTTATGTAAGTCATGAAAGAATTTCAGTTATGTTAAAATAAACTTTAAAATGTTCCTCAAATTGTGGTTTACTTTTTATTAAACGTTCTTGGTTATTTTACCAATATTTACTTTCTATATTTTACGCTTTGCACTACTTTCCATACTAGACAAACTATTTTGCATCGGGGCTCGTATACCTATGCCAAATTACAGCTTTCTAGTACTAAGCGTCTCTGAGCTACAATAGGGACAGACAGACAGACAGACGGACATGGCGAAGGGTTCCTTGGTTTTTAAAAATACACTCTTGTTTTTTAATGTCCGTCATTATGCAACAGTTTCACAAACTACTATTATGTACTCGTGATTTTTTGTGGCTCATGACATTCTCACGAAAATTTTAACTAAAATTTTGGATTTTTTTTTTGTGTTTAGATAGTTTAATTGTCTCGCCCTGCCCTATGCGTTTTATGTGCCCAGCACAAGTCAAGAAACCTGTATATACCATAAACGCGAATTTTGATAAATCTTAAGATGGATTCCTACTAGGAGTAGGAATCCATCTTAAGATTTATCAAAATTCGCGTTTAAAGATTAAAGATTTTCGGGTGTCAATCTATTCAAAATCAAAAAGTCGGAATCATAAGCCATTTATTCAAACTAGGCCTTGCCAAAATTACATAAGACAATCCCCCAAAATGCCCTTCACCACTTTCTAGTGCATTATCCGGGAAGAAGTGCGGCGCAACAAACTCCCCAGCAGCACCGGTCTGTCTGTCTGTGATCCAAATCAAAATATCACATTATAAAGCTGATCACACTCATTAATGTTCCAGGTATATGGTGCGGCTCTGAGTCGCACCGTGTGGAAGCTGGAGCGTGTGCCGGTCAATTGATACCCCGTGGTGTCGCCGCATGTCGCGTCACTTGTGAACACATCAAGCCTCTTACTTGTGACGTCATCTGCTCTGATCCACTCAAGTAAGTATCGCGCAAAGAAAGACGTTAGATTAGATACGAGTGTATCCACCTACTTAAGAGTACGTCTGGTAGACCCTGGTAAAGTTGTCCCTCTACCACCTTGCTAACAAGCTAATACCAAGCATGAGCTATTCTCATATACTTCATACTAATATATAGAAGAAGAAGGCCTTTTATCTACATAATTAGCCACAAACAATATACAATACACAATGGACTGCCCATACAATGGGATCTCTCCTTCTAAATAAATACATGTAGGTCTTAAATTGTCAATTGTTTACAGATTCCTAGACGCCTCAGATCCTGATGTTCCAAACTGCGTTTGCAAAAACGTTTCCTTGGAGCTGTTGCCGACTGACTCTGACTGCATTCTTCCACCTGGGTAAACATGAAACATTTCTTTTCATTAAAATGTTTTTGTTTGGAAAACGTTCCAGCCTTTGTGATCAATTTCATAGTACAAAGCAAATAGTTTTCTGCCCTCCTGAGTGCTGTTTAAAAAGTTATTTGACCAATGAGTGACAATCAGAGTTTCTGTGCAGGATGGAATGCGGCGAAGGCAGATCTCTCCGCGCAGCCAGATGCATGGTGGGAGGACGAGACGTGCCTATGGACGTGTGCAAGACATATCACCCACTTACTGGTATGACCTCTTCAACGTAAATTCGTGTTCTTATGCTTACATCAATACCACGCTGGCTCCGCCGTTTCACCCACTTCCCACGATTTTATTGTCTATGATCTCAAAACATCTTTAGAGCTTATTCTTGGAGTTCATCGTGACTTTGCGAGCATTTATCGTATCCATCCTATCACCTTATGAATAACGTGATCAAATTGGTAACGTTGCTTTTTGTCTTCAATCTCTCAACATCTTCTACTGAATAATGTTTTCTTTCAAATTCATGCATGTGCATTTTGTTCTCCAGGTCCAAGTCGCGTCCGTGAGGCCTCGACAGACGGCTACTCGTACGACATCGAGTTCCCCGCGCTGCTGCGCGGCGCGTGCAGCGTGCGGTGCGCGCGCGACTGCGCCGTGGGCGCGTGGGGCGAGTGGGGGCCGTGCGCCTCCGAGCCGGGCTCTAGGGCGGCTTTCCGATTCCGTACAAGGTAGGACACTCACAAAATTCCTCATTTTCAAATGTATCGAACTCTCCTTCTCTTTCAATGAGTTTCTGGTTAACCTTATCTATCCCTCCAGTAATCTTATCTTCAAGTAGAATCTTTCAAAGAACGACTCAACAATTTCAAAATATAATGCGATTAAAAAAGAAGTTTGGATACTAAATAGACTACTTTCAAATGTAGACATTTTTGGTCTGACATCCTTTGCATACTTACTTACGAGTTTTCAGGCATTCGTCAAGCGTATAAGTAGGTATACGTACGATCTTGTCTTTAAAGGTTTTTGTATTTCAGTACCTGTGTACTACCAGATTCCTGATACAATATGACGAAAACATACTATCTAAGTTCATTAATCAACTTTTGGTACTCGTATTCTTGAAAATAAATAGTTGGGCATTGTTACAATCACGTCTTCGCGACGTCAAACAACGCTAATCTAGAATAGAGTTAGTCCCCTATTCTACTACCATCGTAACTGGCTGCAAACATATCAATTGCTATGAGAATACATACATACATACATACATACATACATACATACATACATACATACATACATATATACATACATACATATTGGAGCATCCCATCACAAATGGAGTTGTAATCTGCAGGGAGGTGATAGAAGAAGGTTCAGGCGGAGGTCGCGAGTGCGGAGCCACGCTACAGCGCGCCACGTGCGGCGTGTCGGAGCCGCGCTGGGTGCTCGGCGCCTGGAGCGTGTGCGCGCCGCCGCGCTCGCTGTGCGGCCGGGCCGTCATCAACCGGACTGTCACGTTAGTACCTACTATCTCGCGGCATCAGGAGCCACGCTACAGCGTGCCACGTGCGGCGTGTCGGAGCCGCGCTGGGCGCTCGGCGCCTGGAGCGTGTGCGCGCCGCCGCGCTCGCTGTGCGGCCGGGCCGTCATCAACCGGACTGTCACGTTAGTACCTACTATCTCGCGGCATCAGGAGCCACGCTACAGCGTGCCACGTGCGGCGTGTCGGAGCCGCGCTGGGCGCTCGGCGCCTGGAGCGTGTGCGCGCCGCCGCGCTCGCTGTGCGGCCGGGCCGTCATCAACCGGACTGTCACGTTAGTACCTACTATCTCGCGGCATCAGGAGCCACGCTACAGCGTGCCACGTGCGGCGTGTCGGAGCCGCGCTGGGCGCTCGGCGCCTGGAGCGTGTGCGCGCCGCCGCGCTCGCTGTGCGGCCGGGCCGTCATCAACCGGACTGTCACGTTAGTACCTACTATCTCGCGGCATCAGGAGCCACGCTACAGCGTGCCACGTGCGGCGTGTCGGAGCCGCGCTGGGCGCTCGGCGCCTGGAGCGTGTGCGCGCCGCCGCGCTCGCTGTGCGGCCGGGCCGTCATCAACCGGACTGTCACGTTAGTACCTACTATCTCGCGGCATCAGGAGCCACGCTACAGCGTGCCACGTGCGGCGTGTCGGAGCCGCGCTGGGCGCTCGGCGCCTGGAGCGTGTGCGCGCCGCCGCGCTCGCTGTGCGGCCGGGCCGTCATCAACCGGACTGTCACGTTAGTACCTACTATCTCGCGGCATCAGGAGCCACGCTACAGCGTGCCACGTGCGGCGTGTCGGAGCCGCGCTGGGCGCTCGGCGCCTGGAGCGTGTGCGCGCCGCCGCGCTCGCTGTGCGGCCGGGCCGTCATCAACCGGACTGTCACGTTAGTACCTACTATCTCGCGGCATCAGGAGCCACGCTACAGCGTGCCACGTGCGGCGTGTCGGAGCCGCGCTGGGCGCTCGGCGCCTGGAGCGTGTGCGCGCCGCCGCGCTCGCTGTGCGGCCGGGCCGTCATCAACCGGACTGTCACGTTAGTACCTACTATCTCGCGGCATCAGGAGCCACGCTACAGCGTGCCACGTGCGGCGTGTCGGAGCCGCGCTGGGCGCTCGGCGCCTGGAGCGTGTGCGCGCCGCCGCGCTCGCTGTGCGGCCGGGCCGTCATCAACCGGACTGTCACGTTAGTACCTACTATCTCGCGGCATCAGGAGCCACGCTACAGCGTGCCACGTGCGGCGTGTCGGAGCCGCGCTGGGCGCTCGGCGCCTGGAGCGTCTGCGCGCCGCCGCGCTCGCTGTGCGGCCGGGCCGTCATCAACCGGACTGTCACGTTAGTACCTACTATCTCGCGGCATCAGGAGCCACGCTACAGCGTGCCACGTGCGGCGTGTCGGAGCCGCGCTGGGCGCTCGGCGCCTGGAGCGTGTGCGCGCCGCCGCGCTCGCTGTGCGGCCGGGCCGTCATCAACCGGACTGTCACGTTAGTACCTACTATCTCGCGGCATCAGGAGCCACGCTACAGCGTGCCACGTGCGGCGTGTCGGAGCCGCGCTGGGCGCTCGGCGCCTGGAGCGTGTGCGCGCCGCCGCGCTCGCTGTGCGGCCGGGCCGTCATCAACCGGACTGTCACGTTAGTACCTACTATCTCGCGGCATCAGGAGCCACGCTACAGCGTGCCACGTGCGGCGTGTCGGAGCCGCGCTGGGCGCTCGGCGCCTGGAGCGTGTGCGCGCCGCCGCGCTCGCTGTGCGGCCGGGCCGTCATCAACCGGACTGTCACGTTAGTACCTACTATCTCGCGGCATCAGGAGCCACGCTACAGCGTGCCACGTGCGGCGTGTCGGAGCCGCGCTGGGCGCTCGGCGCCTGGAGCGTGTGCGCGCCGCCGCGCTCGCTGTGCGGCCGGGCCGTCATCAACCGGACTGTCACGTTAGTACCTACTATCTCGCGGCATCAGGAGCCACGCTACAGCGTGCCACGTGCGGCGTGTCGGAGCCGCGCTGGGCGCTCGGCGCCTGGAGCGTGTGCGCGCCGCCGCGCTCGCTGTGCGGCCGGGCCGTCATCAACCGGACTGTCACGTTAGTACCTACTATCTCGCGGCATCAGGAGCCACGCTACAGCGTGCCACGTGCGGCGTGTCGGAGCCGCGCTGGGCGCTCGGCGCCTGGAGCGTGTGCACGCCCCCGCGCTCGCTGTGCGGCCGGGCCGTCATCAACCGGACTGTCACGTTAGTACCTACTATCTCGCGGCATCAGGAGCCACGCTACAGCGTGCCACGTGCGGCGTGTCGGAGCCGCGCTGGGCGCTCGGCGCCTGGAGCGTGTGCGCGCCGCCGTGCTCGCTGTGCGGCCGGGCCGTCATCAACCGGACTGTCACGTTAGTACCTACTATCTCGCGGCATCAGGAGCCACGCTACAGCGTGCCACGTGCGGCGTGTCGGAGCCGCGCTGGGTGCTCGGCGCCTGGAGCGTGTGCGCGCCGCCGCGCTCGCTGTGCGGCCGGGCCGTCATCAACCGGACTGTCACGTTAGTACCTACTATCTCGCGGCATCAGGAGCCACGCTACAGCGTGCCACGTGCGGCGTGTCGGAGCCGCGCTGGGCGCTCGGCGCCTGGAGCGTGTGCGCGCCGCCGCGCTCGCTGTGCGGCCGGGCCGTCATCAACCGGACTGTCACGTTAGTACCTACTATCTCGCGGCATCAGGAGCCACGCTACAGCGTGCCACGTGCGGCGTGTCGGAGCCACGCTGGGCGCTCGGCGCCTGGAGCGTGTGCGCGCCGCCGCGCTCGCTGTGCGGCCGGGCCGTCATCAACCGGACTGTCACGTTAGTACCAACTATCTCGCGGCATCAGGAGCCACGCTACAGCGTGCCACGTGCGGCGTGTCGGAGCCGCGCTGGGCGCTCGGCGCCTAGAGCGTGTGCGCGCCGCCGCGCTCGCTGTGCGGCCGGGCCGTCATCAACCGGACTGTCACGTTAGTACCAACTATCTCGCGGCATCAGGAGCCACGCTACAGCGTGCCACGTGCGGCGTGTCGGAGCCGCGCTGGGCGCTCGGCGCCTGGAGCGTGTGCGCGCCGCCGCGCTCGCTGTGCGGCCGGGCCGTCATCAACCGGACTGTCACGTTAGTACCTACTATCTCGCGGCATCAGAAGGAACGCCGTATGGTATCCCCAACGGAAAAAGTGTGAGGAGTAAATATGACATTTTAACGACTACAAGCTTTGGAAGTATTCTATCTAAAGTCACCTTTAGCCACATATACTCAGAGCGGCTGGATGGGTGACCATCTTTACATACCAAGACCCCTCCGTGCCTTGGAAAGCACGCTAAGCCGTTGGGCCTGGCTGTAATTCGTGGATCTTTGACAGTCGTTACGGGTCGTCAGAAACCCGAAAGTCTGACAACCAGTCTTACCAAAGGGTATCGTATTACCCAGTAACTGGGTTGTGGAGGTCAGATAGGCAGTCGCTCCATATGAAATACTGGTATTCAGCTGCTTCCGGTTAGACTAGAAGCCCACCCCAACGTAGTTGGGAAAAGGCAGGCAGATGATGATGATGATACTCAGAGCTGATTGTGTAACGTAACGGTGAGCTTTAAAAGTTCCGTCAAAAGACACAATACATAGAAGCAATTCCATACGAAAACTGCAGACGATGATAGTGTGAACGTAAATAAATTAAATCATTCAGTTAGTGTTTAGTTATGACTGAAAATCTGATGAATGTTAACATTAAAGAACTAAGGGGCAATTCCCGTACTTTTAAGAGCGTTCATTTTCTAATATCAGTCTCAATCTGTCAAAAATACATCTAGTTTTCCTACATGGATTTTCTCTGAGATAAGATTTCGACTCGATTTTGAACGGTTTTACCCGACTGCGGCGAAGCCGAAAAAGGAGGGTTCTGTGTTTGACCTATATGTATATACGAGTGTGTATGTCCGTCTCGCTATTCTGAAAGATATGTTCTTAGATTTGTCTTTATTGCGGGAGTGTCACTACAAAGTGAAAAATAACTTTAATTTCGGAAGTCGGTGGCAGAAAACTAAAATACAGATCCAAAGACACCGACTTTCAATGTAAACTAGAGCAGACGCCGCGAACAATATATTTGCGCAACATGCTGTTGTCCGGGACAGTAAACGTTTCAGTGTACTACCTGCGGGGTAATTGCGTAACATTCATTGCGTTATTACATTGTTGAGTAAATACATTTTTCAAACATACGAAGCAATGGATTAGGAAAATATTTCAAAATAACTCAGATTGTGCTTGAGTGTGTAGTGCGTGATTGTGTTACGCAATTAGAGTGCTGAATACGCATACACCGCGGTTGTCAAATTTGACATCCACGGGACACATCTTTAGTTTGTAATAGCTGTTCTAGTTTACATTGAACCTCAACGGTTTTTAACTATGGGAATTAGCCTTCTGATCTAAAGCATCCTGCCCCAACAGTTGTGTAGACGCCGAGGCCCAGGCGCTGGAGCCCGCCACGTGCGAGGCGGCAGGCGCGGGCCCGGCGCCCACACGTGACGCCACGTGCCGCGCGCCCTGCCCCAACGACTGCGTCGTCAGCTCCTGGTCCGAGTGGAGTCCTTGCGAACAGGTACCTTTAAGCTTATATCTACCTCGTACTCCTACTCGCTATTAGCCTTATTTTTTCTTTTATGCAATTTCTTGTCTCTAGATAACGTCTCGCTCTATTGACGGTTGCTTTGCTACGTGTCTTCATATTCAAAGTAAAAGCATGTACTTATTTAATTTAATACTATTTGCCACATTAGAATCTTCAGAGAACAGGTTTCGTAGTTACCTACAAGTTTTGTTATAATCCCAACAACCTAGTGTATGCTGTGCGGGTGTTCATCTGCCGAGGGTGCTCGCTATGTTGTTTACATTGTGTTTAAGGCGCTGACAAGACCCAATTGACCAAAATAGGCTTCTCTTAGGAAAAAAAATTACCAAATCTGTATAGTTTGTGGTAGCGGAAAAATATATGTTAATTGTGTACATATTTCCCAGAACTTAATTGTTACCAAAACACATTTTGAAAAAAAATCTCGATGCAAACTAACGTTAAACAAACCTCTTACCTTGGGTTCTAATCCAAAATATCTGTATTAAATATCAACACACGTTATGTATGTATTTATAACAAGAACGTCTTATTTGAATGCAGAACTTGGTTGTTTTATATTTTCCATTACTCAACTCAATTTTGAGTAAATAGGTAATTGCTTCATATTTTGCAGGAAATTACAAGCGTTGTGTCATCGCACTTCTCTTTCTTTTCTATGCAATCTGACGGTGACCGCGGTTTAGATGTTGTCAGCGTCTTAGGGCATTCATACTTCCCTGAGGCAATGATAACTATTAGTTGTCCTGATATTGAAGAGCAAGACAGGAGACGGCTCTAAATTAAGTAACTACCGGCCTATATCACTCGCGACAGTCATTGCTAAAGTGTTCATGATCGCAGAAATGTCTATACTGAGTCTCAAGCATACCGTCCGATACTACACTGACAGAAGCACACCTGTCTATGCCTGCTTCTTAGATTGATTTAAGAATTATCTAATTCGCAAGAGAGTTGTGTCCCTGATGCGCCGCATACGAGGCAGTTCCAACAGCTACCTTCAGCTGTGCGCATGGAGGATGGATCTGGATCCGGATTACCCAATAATGCGGTACTGGTCCAGGCTGCATGTTGAGCATTCCGGATCCAAACCTAAATTTAGACTAACATGAAATAGTGTATGTTAATCTTTATGCTATTGTAATTTATAATGTTTTTATTGATGACTTTTGTAATGTTCATTTAATTTGTAATTTGTAATCTTTTATTGATTATCATTCTTAAATTACTGTCTTAGTGTGATTTTGATCTGTCTCTACTGTACCGGTGCCATGTTTTAGTGTGATATGAATCTCATTGTTCATCAGACAAAGTGGGGTGGTCGTCGTGACCGTACCCGCGCGGTGCTCCGGCCCGCCGACGAGGGCGGCGCGGCCTGCCCGCACCTGGTGGGCGCGGAGCCCTGCTCGCCGCACGCCTACTCCTGGCACGTCGCACCCTGGGATGATTGCCAACCTCTAGGTATGTAGCTGGCAACCACTAAATGAATATTCCCTCAACCCAAGGAACTCTACTGAACCTTTTTTATAGATTGCAAGTTTCATTTTTCTGATGTATTTATCAGAGTTCTCTGTTTTATAAACATTCCTTGGGTCTTAAAAATTATCTCTGTCATTTCGTTTGCTTGATGATAATGAAGCGTTCGTTTTTAGGAGGATCACCGTGTGGCGAAGGTACAAAGAAGCGAGCTGTCAGATGTCTTCGAAGTGACGGAATTTTTGTCAACGACTCGTACTGCCCTGTAAGTAAAACACACGAACACATCTGTTTGGAATGAGCGTAATTATAATATTACAATAGAACCACGTAGGTACGACGGAGCTTATCAAAAACTGTCAGTTCAAATGCTTTGAATACCATCAGAGCTTTTTCACCACAATAGTATGATATTGTAATCAGATTATTATACCATCGTTGTAAAACAGGCCTTTAAATGTTAACAGTTTCACCAGCTACAGTAATAAACAATGATTTCTTCAACCGCAGAATACAACAGCCACTGAAGCGAAGGAGTCGTGGTGCTACGTGCCGTGCGGCGTGGACTGCGAGCTGAGCGAGTGGGGCGCGTGGGACACGTCCGCCTGCTCCTGCGGCGACGCCAACACTGCCAGCCACATGCGACGCACCAGGTATAACTAACGTCACACTTCTCTATTGGACATAAGCTAACCCCAAGGACATGTCAGTCACCTAGGCTGCTTTTATCCCTCGTTGGGTAAGCCGTTTCATGAATTTCAAAGAAACTTTCTTGACACTCTTGTTACTGGCAATCCAGAATATTAAGGCCAGCTAGTTAGATGGTTCCTCAATCTTTGCGTTTATTTGGGTATTCCATCGATATCACTGGTCAAACACGATTTTTTTATAAACCAGTTCATCAAAAACGCATTCGAACAAAACTTGCCAAATCAGTGTCAATCAGTTTACCCAGCGAAATATGCAAAACAGAGTGTTGCGGTAAGCGGAGAGCTTCCTACCCATGTCCCTGAATATCGCAAATCACAGCCTCATACCCTGTTCCGTTCCTGCAGACAACACCTGACGGCCGCAGTGTGGCCGGGCCGAGCGTGCCCACCAACAGAACAGCGCGCCCCTTGCCCTCGCGAGCCGTGCCTCAAGCTCGTCGCCAGACCCTCGCTCGGGTGCCACATACAGGTGGTCAATGAGGTAACAAACATTTGCTATTAGTTTATATTTACTTGCACAGCATTAGGTTTTGGTCATAAACCTGCTCTACAAGCCTAGGCAAGTGGCAATTGCTTCCATAGTCCGTCACGAATTTCTACAGCAGTTTTTTATCGGGATTGACTTTTTTGGGCTTTTCGGTAGGTTATGTCAGTCCCATACATTTTGGAATTTTCCATTATGGTTTTCGCTGATAGAATGCCACTTTGTCTAGGCCCTATGGTCCTTGCCCTTTTAACTGACGGGTGTTAAGAAATTCTGACGCAAAGATATTGTCAGAAGGTTTAAAATGTAGTTTGCTTTAGTTTTTAATAAGTTTTTATACATTTTTTATTACAATGAAAGTATTTGTAGTAATGGTAACATAAGTGGAACCCAATCGGTTTCACTGTGGGTTTTTTAACAATTTGAAAGTATACAATATCCAGAATCTTCTAACCTAATCCTGTTCCTACATAGACCTCAACGGGCTCGGAAGCAGCGGGAGCATGCGGCTGGGGGGTGAAGGTGTCGCACGCGCGGTGCGAGCTCAGCGGCGCCGACGACTCCGCCGAGCTGTTCCTGCAGCCCTGGCGCTGCGCCGCCGTGCTGCCCGGCAGGATCGTCGCGCCGCCCATGCACTACCAGGTCTGATTATACACTAGTAAACTTTCCTCATATTTTTTTTATTGTCTAATTTTTCTCTACTTGAACTCTCGCCTGATGGAAACGATGATTGAGCTATACGATGGAACGAGCGAGCCCAGAAGATGCCTGTTCACTCTTGCTTTGAAGGTGAACCTTAACCCCTCATCTCAGCTGAGAGCCTTACAATCTACTGCTGGATATGAACCTCCCCCAAGCATCGCAAAAACGTCAGGTTCTGCGCTGTCCACATCTACTGGACTCCCGCGACCTTCACCAAGTCGTCGGTCTGTGTACCTTTAAGGGGGCACCATGGTGCACCTTCCTGTACGCGATTGCTATTCTATTAAATCTTGACCTTATCAGCCATCCTTTCTGCGAGCAAATTATTCTATCAAGTACCTCTGTTCACAGGAGGACGAAGTATGCGAGGTGGAGTGTGGATGCAAACAATCGGAATCAGGTCAACCGGGCCCCTGGGGCTCTTGGGGCCCCTGCCGCGGAGGAGCCCGCTCGCGCACCCGGCAGCTACTGGTGCCAGCGCGGCGAGCTTGCAGCACTCCTTCCAGGTACATCATCATTATCAGTGAAATTCTGATCAGTCAAGTCCTTTGGCACGAGAACATGATTTATGGACTATTTAACCCTGTTTTATAACTTCAGATACGTAACCATTGAGTGGGCGAACTGCACTGGCGAGATGGACGAGATCCCTGACCTGCTAGCCGTGGAGCCCCGCACAGACCTGCCGCGCCGCGCGCACACCCACCAGGACATCTACCACGACGGATATATCGGTGAGAAGCCTTGCCTTGAAGAAAACTTTTCATCTTATCCCACGATACCGAAGAAATTCAGATTTTATGTACCTTAATATCATATTATTATCTGAACTAGTTTTCGCCCACCACCTGGTCTAAATTCAACTATAATATATTTAAAAATCTATATAGTACTTACTAATTCCATGCTCTTAAAAGTACTTACTTCTTCCATGCTCAAGCTGTCACCACTGTCGCCTATCTAAATTATCAAGTCATTTGGCCCTGGTACTATGTGTGTATATGTCAAGCGCATGGTAGTGTGTGTAATGTTTTTTTATTAATGTATGTCTAATGCTTAATATATACAAATATTAGCTTTCTGCACTCCATATAAACTTTAACTGTGCCAATTTTTTTATTCCTCCGTCCGCGTAATTTTCGTAAAAAGGGGAATAAAGTTTTTACTTCAAGTCATCGCGTAATTTGGGCTGAGCGGTTAATATAATGATTTATATCATACATTTTTCTCGATTGAAGTAAAGAAGAAAGCAACTGAAAATTTATTATAATTCCCAGTTACTCGCAAATTGACACTGCTATATTGTGAGGTGATTCGTTTCAGAGGGCAGCAGTTCCGTGTTGGCGGTGGTGTGGACGGCCACTATCGTGCTCAGTCTGTACGGAGCCTACATGTTGTACCGCGGCTTTATCAGGTAAACTGACCCATTGTACCTTCCAGAGGATTTAAAATGGTCCATGGAAGAGACTTTATCCCTCAAGCAATGGGAAATGGGGCTCATGTTTGACTTAGATTAAGCTAGGATAGATAGGATAGCTATATGCTTGGGGTTTCCCTACGTGATCGAATCAGAAATGAAAAGATCCGTAGGCGAACCAAGGTCACCGACATAGCCCGAAGAATTGCCAAACTTAAGTGGCAGTGGGCAGGGCACATTGCTCGCAGAACAGATGGCCGATGGGGCCGAAAGGTTCTGGAATGGCGACCGCGTACCGGAAGACGTAGCGTTGGAAAGCCTCCTACAAGGTGGACCGATGACCTTGTAAAGGCCGCAGGAATCCGCTGGATGCGGGAAGCACAAAACCGGTCGAAGTGGCGGTGCTTGGGGGAGGCCTATGTCCAGCAGTGGACGTCTTTCGGCTGAAATGATGATGATGATGAGATAGGATAGTCGCTAGATATCCATATCAAGTTCCTATCCTTGATATCAATGAATATCATACAAGTATTTTCAAACATCCCTTTATCATTCCAGATGCTTGAGGAGTAGAAAACTGAAGACCATCACCAAAGTGTAAAGCAGAAGCAGGTAACATTTGTGACTACTCGCTCGCCCGGTGACGTCACCGTCGCCGGCCCTTCACGTTCACATGGACATCGTACGTTCTGTTGTCTGTTTTGTGATCTTCATTGCATTGTTCTAGTACTCCGCAAGTTTACTATCGTTGAGTTTTACTATTACCTAAGTTGATGTTAAATCATTAATAACATGAGTTTGCTCATTTAATTCGCGTCGATTGTTTGCGAATTGTAAAATGTTAACCATTACTACAATAGTATTTATCGACAACTGTAACCACATCAACTACTGGCAGTTTGTACACATTAGTATATCAAATGATAGCCAGCAAAGAGTCTGTCCGCAGGAGTGCTTCCATGTTTTTACTACGTATATAAAAATAATGCTTTAGACGGTTTTTATAACTCCACGCTAAACGATTAGCCGAAGCGTTGGTCGGGCTTTTTGATTGACAATATACTCGTTAGCTGTAATACTAGCTAGCTACGCCCGTAGCGGTCTCGGTGGACAAGTTGGACGCCTTCTATTCGAGTTATTAAGGAGTAGCCCTTTTTAGGATTCCCATAACAATCCAACCGTCGGAAACTGAGGCAATGTGACTAACACAGAGCTGTCCATTTTGATAAGCGATACTTGAAATGACGACGACATAAGGTGGCTCAGAAATTCAAATATTTAACACTCATCGAAGTGTTTATTAAATAATACTTTTAAAATATTCAGCAAATTTCTTTACAATTGCAATTTACGCAAAAAGCACCAAATCTATTTTCATGACTCTTTCAGTGACTACTATTTTTATAAAATAAAACTTTTACAGTAATCTTTTTTCGCACAAATACTAACATAACTTTAAGTGGAATTTCAATGCTTTGTTAATTTACAGTATTATGGTAACAGTAAGATTAGTAGATGCCGAGGATGACTGCGTGTACCGCGGGTACTGACCGGGGAAGACTTGTGTTGACCAAGTGAGACGTGACACATCATGCCACATATCAGTGTTAAATTTAAATAATCGTCGTAATTACTATAAAATATCTTCTGCGTGTGAATATAAACAAACCGTTTCATCATTTCTCAGCAAAAACATCGCGAATTTAGAAGATTTTAATATCTCATGCGCTAATTGCGACAAAACTATCATGTGCGGAAGACTTTTTATATAACGCTTAATATCATTCAAGTAGAGCTTGGCGCACAAAAAACTACCTAATATGAATAGTGTATAAGACCTATTATTAACTGATCATACCGTTTTGAGATAATAATCGTGTATAACACTTTTTTGTAGATTTTGCATTTAAGCCCATGTATTGTGTACAAGTATTTATAATGTGAGTGTGTTCTCGTCGTTAAGTCTCGTCGAATTCTTTCTCCTACTTTTCATTGTTTCCAGTGCCATGTATTTTAGTCTTTGAAACTTGTAGACTATGAATGTCATCAACTTTATTTAGCTTCTACTAATAAATTATAATTTCTGACTTAAAAACTATTAGATTGTTTGTGTCTATGTATAGTATTGTTAAGTTTTCATGCACGAGTGTAATATAATTATTATCCTTGGCTACTTCTTGTTCCTTCATGACAATATTGATAAATGTTATGTATGTCGTATTCTATAACTGTGTCTACTATCGCAACATCTTCTCTGAACTTTCGATTATCTCTTTACCAATATCTTTTGATCTATCAGTACTTTATCGACCCAATGTATTTGTAACCGTATTATTATACCATTACGACATATTGGTGTGAAACATGATAGTTAAGGAATCGTGTTAGACAATACAATATTTGATATTTAATAAAATTTGATTGTGTTTTTATACATTAGACTTTTATTTTTACTCATTTTAAGTATTACTTTTTACCCCTGAAAATCTTAAGGTGCCGAAGTTGCTCGCGGTCGCGGTCGCTGTCTCGATACCTCGATGTCGATACTCCCTAATTCTACATGGATGGCGGTGCGAACACGTCGTTGGTTCAGTCGCACGCAGTAAACATTAAATTGCAATTTTGATTTAGTAAAAAATACAGCTTACCGGTTGATCCGCATGCCGAAGCCGAAGCAACTGTCTTCCATTCTCTGGCTAAAACATATCTGTTGTGGTGGTTGTTTCTCCCGCTTATCCCACAAAGCAGAAATATTAAAATCAAATCAATTAGCACCTCCTTTACCATAATTCAATTCACACAAGTAAACAATCGAACAGAAATGCCAAGAAAGCGAGGCAGATACGATAAGCTGTGGCGAACCGATTTGACCAATCACGAGCCAGATCACATCGAAGCTTGCCGTCGACTGCGATGTAAAAACAAAATATTTTGTTTTTACGTAGTTTTCGAGGTAAACCCCCAAGCAGCTAACATACCTGTAAGTAGACATTTTAAAAACCAAGGAACTCCCACTATTCAAATATAAACTGCGTATTTTTTTTATTGACAAATCCTACTACACGATCCAAGATTTTCTTAATAATAAGTGCCTACTGCAGTCTATCACCAATACTACAATCTGTCACTAATTCTTTTAGTAAGATTTGTTTTTGTGATAACAAATTTTTGGATACTGCATGTTGACATAATTTATTAGTGTATGCCTACTAGGCAGGACATAATGGATCTGTAATTTACCTTACATCTGTATGTATAACATATGCCCACAATAAAAAAGATTTGATTTGATTTGATGTATCACAGTGAGGTACATTAGCATGCATTTGTTTTATTTGCATGGACGTGACATTGTGGTAGCGAGCTATTACGTAGTGTGGCAGTAAGGAAAGAAAAGAAAGAAAGAAAAAGTATTTATTGGGACTCGAACAGGAGATCACACATTAAACTAAACTAAAAACACTCATAGATACATAAAAAAAAAACAAAAACAAAGTAAAATAAAAATAAAAACAAAAAGTCCTGTACGAGGCCAAAAGGCTCCTATCTCAGCATAATGCTGCAGTACTTAAGAAATAAGTGCCACAGCGCTGGTATTCTGATAGGGCCCACTGTGATGTCACGGATAGATACTGATATAAATAAAAAATAAAATAAACGTATGAAATAACCTATAAAAATAAAATAGTTATTGAATAAAAATTCACATAATTCTAAACATCTAAGGCATCTGTAGGTAAGGCATCTTCGGCATCGTTATTGAATAAAAATTCACATAATTCTAAACATCTAAGGCATCTGTAGGTAAGGCATCTTCGGCATCTAAGGACTCCCTTAGAAAACAAAAAAACATTTTTTCCGGAAGGCCTGAACATAACTTGTAATCACTGCCATAGGACAGTGGAGTAGTCTACAGTCGTCACTAGAATCACTGTGCATGGCAGCAAAACTTATTTAATTAAGCATAGAACATTTTTTAAGACAACTCTGCAGCACTCTCTTCCTTACCTACAGTGACATCGGCATTTTTGTCAATAGTTTTCTAATTTACTCGGATGATGCCGAGTAGTTAGTACCTTACATTATTTCTATTGAAAAACAATATCCAATCAAGCAAAGTCTAGTCAGGGTACTTAGATACTAAAAACAAAGATTGGTGGATGTTGTCAAATTATTTATTTTTATACAAAAACCATTACACTTGCAGCTTCAGTCATTTCATTGCAACATTCAAGCTGGTCAGAGCTTTGGGCTCGTACTTCAGCTCTGCCAGTCCTTTCTGCACGATATTGTTGACCCTAGCCGCTCGGAGCTCCTTCCTGCAACTAGCCACGTCCTTCTCAGCAGCCGATAAGTTCTCTAGATTGTTGAGAAGAACCTAACATGAAACATACAGAAACATGAAAAAGTTTACGAGATCACGAGAGCAGCTTATTTCATTAATTTATATTTCATTTATTTCTATTAAACTTACCTACCCCGCGTTTACACCAAAATATAAAACATGTATTCTACATGCTGTAGGTAAACAAGTTGGAAAGACTAGTTGTATAAAAGTTGTGAAGACTAGTTGAGTGCCAACGAGCATTACTTACCTAATTCCATGTTGTACGTATACAAAACATGTAGAAAACTGTCACAAATGTCAAATATGTGAGCAAATAGTTAACAAAACATGTCTGCAACAAACTGTAAATACATGTATGATGAAACATGTTTATGACTAGTATTTTACAAGTTTTGTTGTAAACAAAGTATCACAACTTGAATAAGGATGTAAACGCGGGGACAATGCATGCTCTATGGACTGACTCCTACTTTATGGAAATAGAAGATAGATCTATGGCTACAGACGCGCACTGACGCGGTTTCGACTACCTGCAGCTGATTTTAGTTCCTGCGTTTCTATAAAAAAGCGGCCAAGTTCAAGTTGTACTCGCACACGAAGGTTTCCGTAGGTACAATATTTAACACTACATATTTCTTGAACACGTTTCTTGTATGGAGACCCCTATAATTTTTGTCATTGGGAAGGCTTATTGGTCGGTAGTTTTGAAGGTTGGATCATTTTTGTGTAGAATCGTTACCACCAATTATTTTCAACAAATTGGCTTAACAAATTGTATCGGTATTTACTGTCAGTACCTCACGTCTCTGTCCCTCACTACATACTAGAACGTTTTTAGAAATTATTTATAAAAGCCAATCATAGCGCAACTTTCTCTTGCCCCGCACCCTTACCGCACCTCAAAATTTTCAACAAGCGGTATCTAGAGGGGATGGTCTGTGCAAAAAATATACCAATGCAATAAAAATGTAACATAAAACAAACAAAATCATTATAAAATAAAAGCATATTTTCATCTTGAACAAAAAAGGCTATCAAAAATGTTGTTTAAAAAGTTTATTAAAATCGGAATACACAAACACTAATAGGTAATTATAAAAAAATATTTTTAAATAAACTAGTACCTAATTAGGATAATAGAGTGATTTTTTAAAGTCTGCCGCTGCTTTTTGAGTCTTTACCATAGTGGGTGAATTATATGTAAAAATATCGGAGCAATAATAATCTTCAAGTTCTTTCATATCTACGCACATTTCGGTTTTGGCGTCTGATCCACCCTCTATTAATTCTCCGACCAAGTTTCTAAATATCTTCGGTTGAACCATACCCAAACACGTGAAATTAGGGCTAATTTGCGCCATTCTAGTGCAAAGAGAACTATGATCATTGTAAAATACACAAAGGTTAAGGTATTCTGCTAGAGCACGAAATATTTTCCAGTCATGTCTAGCTTTCCCTGGTGGAGTGACGGCAGGGTACGCGTACTGTGATCTACCCTCCATATTCAAATAAAGCCCACCTGACTCTGAGTATGCACTTCCTGGTAAAATCAAACTAGCACACTCTGAGCCTTTGTCACCTTGAAAACCTACGTAAATAATTTTACAACCCGAGGGCGGGTTCCAGTCATAGAATATGTTGTCTGCTCCTAGAGAAATGACTACCTTTGGACTCTTGTTCTCCAATGCAGACTGTGCTCCAAGTTTCCATCCTGCCTCTAAGGCACCGCTAAAACTCGCCTCTCTGGTAACAATGTTAATTAGGTCATTCTTTTCCTTTTTTATTTTGTCTGCCAATTGATTTAAAACACGCATTATCGCAGGACCTGTGTCACCTTCTAATTGCGCTATTCCAACAAATATGAGTGGATTCTTCGCTCCCGATAAAGCATGATCAGCCTCTGATAAAGAGCTAGTATTGTTTCCTATGTAATTAACGTGGTAGTTGTAATCACACTTTGGACCAATCACGAATATATCCGCTTCGTTACTTCTATAAGCTTGTCGAATCCACATGTTTAAAATTGGTGCTTCAAATCGAGGATTAGTACCGACTAATAAAATTCTATCAGCTTGTGCGATGTCTTTTATAGTAGTGTTAAAACAATAAGCAGCTCTTATGTCAGCTCCAGAGCATGAGTAAGACATTTCTCGTTCCACATAAGTGTTCTCGCATCCGAACATGTTAAGGACGTCCTTGCTGGTTACCAAAGTCTCGACATTGGTATATGGGCCAGCTATCGCAATTATATCGGCGGGAGTATGTGCTCTAAGTATATCACAAGCCATTTCTAGAGCGGCATCCCATTCGAGCGGACAACAACAATCACCAACTCTTTTCATAGGTGTCACCAATCTTTGCATCTCGAGCGAGTCTATTGCCCATCTACCCTTATCAGAGACATATTCCTGATTTATTTCATCGTGTTCACGAGGCAAAACTCGAAGAACTCGGTCGAACCTATAATTTAATATTATATTCGTACCTGTGGCATCTGTAACATCAATAGAATTGGCGTTCTTTAATTCCCAAGATCTAGCTTTGAACCTAAAGGGGATGTTAGTCAATGCTCCCACTGGACATAAATCTACGATATTCCCAGATAGTTCAGATAAAAACAGTTTGGGAACAAACGTTCCAACAAGCATGTCGTGGCCGCGACCCGTTGATCCTAATACTTCCAGGCCACATACTTGAGACGCGAAGCGAATACATCTGGTACAATGTATGCAGCGGTTCATGTTCCCACGAATGAGTGGGCTCAAAGTTTTAGATTCCACGGCTCTTTTTCCCTCGAAATGTATATCTGTGAATCGTGAACGATCATTGCCAAATCTCACAGACAGGTCTTGAAGATCACACTCACCTCCCTGGTCACATATGGGGCAATCTAACGGGTGGTCGACAAGTATGAACTCTAAAACAGATTCTTGAGCTTTACGAACTGTATGTGAGTTCGTGCGGATCTTCATGTCTTTGGACACAGGAACAGCACAGGCCACTTGAGGTTTCCACCATCCCTCCACCTCAATCAGGCACATTCGACAATTGCCAGCTATCGACAAACGTTCGTGGTAGCAGAATGATGGTATGGTGATATCTTGACTACGTAGAGCTTGCATAATTGTAAAATAAGAAGGAACTGTTACAGATTTGCCATTTATGAATACCTGTACACATTGAGAGCGTCTTGTTTGCAACATCCAACATACGTTTTGACATTTTAATAAAGTGCTTGGAAATGGTAGCGCTTTGAACATTTCCTTTAAAAAATACTAATAATCTTATTCACCATTAATAAATATTCTTAGTCACAATAATCAAAATATATTGATTAATGTCAGTGTATTTTTTATTTTCTTTATTGTTTTGTTTTATTCAAAATATTTCAAATCTATCGAGGTTTTAATGCAGAACAAAAAACACATAACACACATTTGCTGATAAGACACTCACATCGTCGCCTGAAGAAACAAGATGCGTCCTAACTGAGATTCACTTCCCTGGGTTCTTCTTCACGCGGGTAATCGACTGGCAAGATGTAATTCAAACACCATCAGACAATGATTGGCTTTACGCAAGCAGAGTGATCACGTTGGAAAACTCCAATGGGCCATCCAGAACTTCCAGGCTTTTAAGACATCTGGTCCTGATGGAGTGTTTCCCGCCTTACTAAAATAGTGGGGAGCCTCTGTCACAATAAGACTGGTGTCTTTAATGAGAGCGTTCGATCACCTAGCCGCGACCTTTAGGGTGCGTTCACAGTGCTCGAAATCTCGGAGTGGAGATTACGAGCAGTGTGATTGGGCAATTCACGGTACACTCCTCTCCACTCCACCCAGCTCCGCGTCAGTGGAAACGCACTCTTAGTCGAAACTAGCTCACGCGGCTGCATATGCTTTCGTGCCACTTCGTTGGTGTTATTGTTTACGTATATTGTTCCAAACTAGGTACTTGTTATAATTGTGCCGTGACTATTGTGATTGTGTGTGCCAAAGTAATTGTGACTTGTCTTCTTCTGACTATTCTGTGTTGTATGTGTTACTCAATACAATCGTGAGCACAGCAGATTGACTTTTATTTATTACTCTGCCTACTCCACACCCTAAACAACTATACCGTCATTTCGCAGAAGGAGGCTGCGGAAAGGAAGAGCGAGATCAAAACCACTCTCCCGACCCGCAGCAACCTGCCCGGGCGTCGGCGGAGGGCGGACAACGCCCTCTTCCAGCCTCCGTAAACAGGTCCGGAGGGACGGTGGACTTGGGGACGTCCACCGCCCCCCATCCGATTTGAGGTGGCGGCGCGTGTGTTCTCCCCCCGCGGGCCTGAGGTGGCCCGCAAATGCGGGCCGGCCGACCAGCCGGGAATCGTGGAAGTCTCACAAGATCCCATGATCCCCGGTCCAAGTGTGGGAAGGGAACACCGGGTTGGTTTTTTGTCAGTAACAGTCCCTCCCTCCGCCCGCCCCAGGGCGGAAGACATATATGAGAGTTTTCCACCTAGGAACAAATAAAAAGGTGAGTGCGGGCAGGCTAAGGATGAGCACTCCCTACAATCTATGGCAGTCTCACAAAACAGGTTCTCCGGCTAACTAAATAATAGCTGCGTACAGTTACAGTAGTAAATGTCATGGGTAATTTAATAAACAGATAGAGTTAGGAGTCACAGACAGTCCGCTGTGCAGGGCCTGCATGGAGAACGACGAGACCTAGCAACTCATGTGCTGCCAAACTGCCTGGTGGTCGCCACATACAGGGCAAATTACTTCGGTAACCCAGGTACCCTCCATGAGGGTGTCAGTAACACCAAGGCGTTCCGTTGAGGAGCTGGGGTGGATCGAATAACCGATTATCCCACCTGTACGCAAAATACGCACTTTGACGTCGAGTTGCGAACATCAGCCCCTAGCGTACCTAAGGTCCCGGCGGCGGGCGGGCGCACTAACACTTCACCGTACTTCGCGAACTTCTGGGTTGTTTGATTATTGGTTGATTCGGAATTATATTAGACTGGTCGTGGTTTGGTTGGTTTGTTTACCACCACTGATTTAATGATACGATATAATATGGTTGAAAGGCTATATTGAATACTAGTTATAATCATCAAATGGTAAATCTAAGCTAAACTAGCACGTGCTAGTTTGGTTTGAGTTATGCGATTGGTAGTCGAACACGTACTAACTGGTAATACTTACGCTACATGCATTTATGAAAATGTACGCAGGCAAAAATGCTGAACTGTTCAATTGCAAATATTGTACCGAACAGTACCTATGTACCTATTGTTATCGGGTGCGTACCATTTGATATAATACCTAACAAAAGTTCTAATGATCACATGACCTGATTTCATTTAATATACTTTTTTTGTCTAACGATGAAATAGTATAATGAATTATTGAATTTCAGTTTACCTAATTTTATATGGTTTAATAAACATTTTATATAATGCACATTTGAACTAATATTCAGTTATTTCAGTTAGTATTAAGAAGTTAAAAACAAAATACCGGAACTGTATCAATACCTGCTACGCAGACCTTTCAAGATTAATTTACCGTTCCCATGATCAGCAGGACGATCACCTCGGGCCAGCAATTTTTAGCTTAGCTATAAATCCCATTATTCAAAATTTAAAATCGAAATTTAACGGTATTTGGATAATGGAACCCTGGGAGGCGATGTAGACACTGTGTTATCTGACTTATCAGATATTAAAACAAATTTCGAAAGTATTGGTTTAGAATCAAATTTTAGCAAATGTGAACTCTTTATTCAAAAAACTTCTAACATTTTCTGGCACCCAATATAAAAATAGTAGACAGAAAGTCACTTTGCCTCCTGGGTTCTCCCATCTTTGAAGAATCTTTTCCTGATTATATTACTAACACCATTTCAAAATTCCAAAGTCACGCAAATTGTTTACTCGAAATCAGCCCTCATTATGCATCTTTTTCATTGTTTTGTTTTTATTTTTATTTTTATTTTTTTTTTATGATCTTGTAGTTCTAAAGCTTGCTTTCACCAATAGACGATTTAGTCAAAACTAGTTTAGAAATGATTTTAAATATTTAGCTCAATGAACCATCTTGGCTACAAGCATCCCTCCCTATTCGGTTTGGCGGCTTAGGAATCCGCAAAATTTCGATTGTTGCTTCCCCAGCCTTTTTGTCGTCCACCCATAGCACGTCACGTCTCATATGTAATGTCCTAAGGGCTTTGCCAACAAACCATGAGACTGCGGGCTTGGAGGATGCCGAGAATGCTTATCAAATTGCTTGCCCGGGTAAAGAATATCCAGACAACCAAAAATCTCAAAGGAGCTGGGACGATATTAATTGCTATAATTATTGATTTAATTATTTTAAATTTCTAATTTACTCATTTATGTATTTTCTAATTTATAAATTTTTAAATATTAGTTTAATTTTATTTTAATTTTAATTGATTTCGGTGCCATGATTTTATGTAAATATATTGTAATTTGTAATGCTTATCTGTCATCTTTTGTACTCATTATGTGTTTTGTGTTTGGTTTCTATGGGTGTAGTTTACCTGAAATAATTGGATTTATTATTATTATTATTGCGATTTAACATACAAATCGATTCTGAGCCGCAGTTCAGGTCCGGATCGCGCAAGACTTTTGGCGGTCGGAGCCAGAGAGGCCGGTCATTGGCTACATGCCCATCCTTCTCCATATACTGGTACCTTTCTGGATCCAACCTCGCTTCGTCTGGCACTTGGGGTCACGGTATGCACTCCACACACATGCCCTTGTGGCACGGACGTGAACCGACTGGGTCACCACAGACTTTGTTGTCAAAAAAGTGCAGGCCGCTTTTCAAGACATGCGACACTTAATGACATAATCCGCCGGTCTCTTGCCAGCATCAATGTGCCTGCTCTTCTTGAGCCAACTGGCATTGTCAGAGATGATGGCAAAATAACTGATGGTGTGTCTTTGGTTCCGTGGTTAGTTTGGGAGGGATGCTTGTGTGGGACGCTACCTGTGTAGCAGTGATAGGAATAGGTAGTGCCTATTTGCCTAAACTTCGAAGAACAGAGACAAGAAACGGAGACTTCCTTAGGACTAACTTTTTTTCCGAGACATCTGTCCCGAAATTTCGAGACAACACATAAATACATTTAAAAAAAATGTTATTTGGAATAAGTAATTCGTCTATATTTACCTAAAGTTTGCGACTAGATATATCATAATAAATAACATACACAGTCGTTACAACCATAAAATTTTCTGAATTTTTTTTTTTTGGAGAACATTTTGTAAATGACTTGTTGATCGTAATACACAATGAATCACAATGTTTGAATAAGAAGCCGTACACGTTTCGAAGTAAATATCTTCTTTCTAGCTCACTCTCGGCTACGTTTAATGAGATTTCTAAAGTTCAAGTGTAAAAAAGGCTTTATATGTAACACATAATATGATTTAAAAGAGTGTCCATGGAGTTTCTTGCACGTTCTTCTCCATAGAGACCTACTCTTTGGAACGTGCAATTTAGCTTCACTTTTCTTGGACTGACCGACATTTGACTATTCAAAAGTGCCCGTAAATGGTCTATTTGAAATAAATGCTTTGATTTTGATTTTATCGGTATTTAAAATAAATAAATAATTTATTTATTTGCCAGAATGTAGGTATACAAAGTGGTATGATCTTAATATTAATGAGGTCCCTTTACATTCTACCGTTATACATGATGTGCAAATATTTAGTTACAAATGAAAATACAAATACCTTTTTTTCTTTCATCTTAATGAAATATATTTCTAAAGTATATTTAAAAATGTGGATGATATTAAAATAATTGCATAATAATGGTATCACATTATCACATTTTACGGCAGCGCGTTTCGTTATCTATTCTTAGAAATTACAAAAGGTAACCGCCATGGTCTCATACCTGTGCGGCGCGGGGAGGGTCTACATACCCCCTTCCCCCCTACTCCTTACCGCCCCGCGTGCGCGCAGGTTACCTTCACTTCAATCCTGTACTTCGGTTTGTTAAGTGCGCATCTTCCTGTATTGTTTTTGTGAATATTGTTTTTCACCCTCGCTCGTTTTTTGGTTCATTGGATCTTCTTAATACGACTACTTTGGCTTCAATTTATGGATTACGATTTGCTGCAATAACATTGTTCCTGTCTGTCTACATCAAATAATACGGTAAGTCAACATTTATTACTTTTTAATGTTTTGGCTAAAGTTATTTATTTTATTTCTTGTAGGGAAACAAACAGTAAGTTAGATATAAAGAAGAACATTAATGTATATATTATTTTATCTTAAACTAGCAATTTGACAGTCTAGATTGATATGCAATTGTATGAACTTGATATTTTTTAGTGGAGTTTTTAAGATAATTATTGTGTATGAAACGTAGTTAAAGAAAAAAAACATACGCATTTAACTTTTGGTTCAAATATAAAAGTGAACTTCAAACTACCAAGCATAGTAATGTTATATCTTTGGTGTCATAAAGAATTGCTAAGGTGGACTAATTCTATCAAAATATATTATTTTTCTGGCCGGTTCTTTTAATATTTGAACCAAAAAGGAATATGTCTTTTGCGCATTGACTAAAATGCGAAAAAAAAATTTCAATAACAATGATGTTACGCGTGTTCATATTATCTAACCGTTTTTCTTTATTAGAACGTAAAATGAAAGAATAAAATCTTTAAATCGATACAATCGATGCATCTAGCTGGAATGCGCGCACCTCTCCCGCTTTCCTTTCCACCTCCCTGTATCTATAAAGGTTCGTTATTCCTTTTGAGGCATGGAAAACTTAAAATTTTATTTTATTTTAGGTACTTGCCATCGTACATCTTTTTGGAGACCAGTAAGATTGGAGATGGCGAACAAGCCTAAGAAAGCAACAGTACAAAGTTGGATTGGACTTCATCCTGAATTATATTATAAGATTTTTAAAACTAAAATTGACTCGATTTATGAACAAATTGCAAATCAAAAGCTGTGGGTATCTTTAGACGAGACAACTGATTTTTTAGGCAGATACGTGGTACATTTACTTGTAAAACCTTTAAATGCGATCACACAAAAACCATTTTTAGTTGCTTGCAAAGTACTAGAAATTGTTAATGGGAGCACAATTGCCCAATTTGTAATAGACTGCTTTGAAAATATGTGGTGCGATTTGTATGAATCCAAAGTAGGAGACGTTGCTGTATTATGCACTGATAGTGTAGCATATATGCTAAAAGCGCGACGTGTGCTGAAAAATTATTTGCCCAACATGATACACGTCACTTGCTTAGCACATGCACTGAATCTCGTGGCAGAAAAAATACGATACGAATACTCAGATGTAGATGAATTAATTTCATACGTAAAAAAAATTTTTTTAAAATCACCTAATAGAGTGCGCTTGTTAAAAAACACCTTTCCCCACATGCCGCTTCCTCCAGAACCCGTTATTACAAGATAGGGTACTTGGTTGGAGGCAGTGTCATATTATGCAAAATATTATGATTAAATTAAAACAATTGTAAATCTTTTATGAAGTTCCGACGCGCTATCTATTAGGTGTGCCAAAAATGTTCTTCAAAAGGAAAACTTGAAATCGGACTTGGACTACATTGAGGAATATTTTAAAGATATACAAATTGGATTAAAGAAATTACAAAAATCGAATTTAACTCTAACGGAATCCTTTGAAATATTTGATCACGTGAGAACTGTGCTTAGCTGGTGTTCATCTGAGCTTATAAAAAATAAACTCGTAAATGTCATGGACAGAAATCCCGGTTTAGATAAAATTAGAGACATATGTGAAGCGATAACAGCAGAAAAGGATGAGCGATCATACTATATGTACGCGTCTTTAACCTCAGTTGATGTTGAAAGGTCATTTTCAACTTATAAATGGATTCTTAACATAAAAAGAAATCGCCTGACAGTTGAAAATATAGAAAAAATTATGATTGTGTATTTTAACTTAGATGACTCATCTGACAAAGAAAATTTCGGTTCTGGTACTGAACTTGACGAATCGAATCACGATGATTAAATTAAAATCGTTCTTTATTTTTTATGGTATTTGTAACACAAATAAAGATTTTCAAATTCTTAGCAATTTTTGATGCATCAAGTTCTTTATCAAAACCGAACAGTTAGTAGTTCAGTATTAAAACTGATTGTCCTAAATGCTTCAAATATTAATTTGTAAACTTCAAAGGTTAATTTGTACTTTGATTTGAGTAAAAATTGCATCCCTCAACGTCAGTAAAATAAATATGACATAGATATTTAAAGATAGATAAACATAAATTTGTTTCTTAAATCTTTCCTTCTGTTCATTTTGTTTCATGGTTTCCAATTACGTCATATTTTAAAATAATATAAATATACATATATTTGTTACAACAATATTCTATGTGTTTTATTTTTCCTTTAGAGCCCATTAATTATTTAATGAACCTAGAGCGATATCGACCGGCGATTTTTAAGCATTTTTTCTTTCGTTTTTTTTTGCATAGAAACTCCAAAAATCGCCAGACAATATCGGTGGTGTGAAAGGACCCTTACGTTTTTTTTTTTTAACTAGTTAATGCCCGCGGCTTTTCCCGCGTGTACTATTGTTTTTGTATCCCATGGGAACTATACTTTTTTTTTAATAGGAAGTAGCATATATGCTATTCCACACCTTAATCTATATCACTACCAAAATCAGCATTTTCAGTGGCATTGAGTAATGGACATCCATACAAACTATCACATTTATAGACAAACTTTAGATAAATGTAGACGAATTACTTATTCCAAATAACACATTTTTTTAAATGTATTTATGTGTTGTCTCGAAATTTCGAGACAGATGTGCCGGAAATAATTTAGTCCTAAGGAAGTCTCCGTTTCTAATCTCTGTTCTTCGAAGTTTAGGCTAATAGGCACTACCTATTCCTATCACTGCTGTGTAGACACACTGGCACCGTCCCACCTCCAACTGACTACTTCTAAAGCGGGTGCATCGGCAGAAAATGCCGAAAATCTGAAAATTATTAAATATAGTGGCCTTGGCAGAGAGTACAACTTTGTGCTCTTTGGCGTCGAGACCCTCGGTCCGTGGGGTCCCAGTGCGCGTAAGTTATTTGTGGATATCGCGAAACGTGTAGTTGATGTTACTGGTGACCGATTATGATAAATCAATCATCAAAATTATCATTATTTCATCAAATCTTATATTTTTCACTACATAGTACAGCAGTGCTATTCTGTAACCTTCTCACCGTGAAAACTTAAGTGAAGTGGCCGTGGAGTGAACTGTCAGTGTCATCCCACCTGATACTAGGGATGGAACAAGGATTACATTTACAATCATAATCGAGATTTTTTAATATATTTATGTTAATTCTATTCATCATAATCAGTAAATTGATTAAATAATCTCATGACCCAACCGCGATATGTTTTGAAGAAGCGATAGTGGATTGAGTCGAGTAAAGACTGTGCGACGTTATTCATTCATTCGTTGTTATTAACCCAAATCTATTCAATAAGAAGAAATAACCGAGTGTGTCAAGTGATCGAGTGCTAAAAGTGTGCCTGGCTGACGGTCCATAGAATTTATCACCCTCACAAACTATGTGGAAACCTAACTAAACGATGTGTGAGTCTGTGTACATAAGCCATTTGAATAAAAAACGTGCGGGTTATTTAATAAGTACATTTCTAATATTTTATTTTCGCGTTGCCAATAATAAAGTAATATTCATAAAATCACCGTCATCAATACTATAACAAAATTCAACAGTTCAACTGACACTCGCGCAGCGCGCGCACCGGCCGGCGGCGGGCGGCTAAGCTCACTTCACTCAGCCCAAGTGAAGTGGTGTTGCTATGGCAACGAGAATCGAGTGAAGTGATAAGATCACGACACTCGCGCGTCGCGCTTACCGACTCACTCCACCCGCGCCGAAGTGAATCGGCTAGATTCACTTCGGCGCGGGTGGTTACTATGGTTACGAGAATCGGGTGAAGTGATAAGATGACGCCGCGCTTGCGCGTGAGGCCAAGTTGAGTATTTTTTTTAATTTGCCGTTTATTATTTTTAAATGCGCGACAAACAAAAATTTGGTTTTATCACCTTTATATCAAAATCCAAAATGGCGGCAACAAACATTTTTCATCATGGGTGTCGTTTTCATGGTTTTCGGAGGTGTTAAATCCGATAGTGAGGTCAAAATTAAAAAGCAAGATGGCGGCTGCGAAAATGTTCAGATTTTTCATCATGGGTGTCGTTTTCATGGTTTTCGGGGGTGCTAAAGCCCATAATGTGGTCAAAATTAAAAAGCAAGATGGCGGCTGCGAGAATGTACAGATTTTACATCATGGGTGTCGTTTTCATGGTTTTGGGGGGTGTTAAAGCCGATAGTGAGGTCAAATCTAAAAAGCAAGATGGCGGCTGCGAAAATGTTAACATTTTTCATCATGGGTGTCGTTTTCATGGTTTTGGGGGTGTTAAAGCCGATAGTGAGGTCAAATCTAAAAAGCAAGATGGCGGCTGCGAAAATTACCAAACCTTTTGGAATAAAAAAAACAAAATTGAGTTTCTGACTGAATTTCTATTTTACTATTTTATTTAAAAAAAAACCTAAATAGTAACGTTTCAACACTTAAATACTAGTTTTGAAATAATATAAAAAGATCAATAGAATTAGCATAAAAATATTATTAAAATCTCGATTATGATTATAAATGTAATGCTTGGCCACTCCCTAGCATCAGTGGGATGACACTGACAGCTCACTCCACGCGAGTTTTCACAGTGAGATTTTTACAGAATCGACATGCAGTAGGCACGAAACGCGAGTGATAGCCTGTTGCCACCAAAATCTAGAGGGAAATACCAAGCGGCCTACGAAACTAATAACAACACAAATACTACTTCAATACTGTGTTTTTTCCTCGCAAGTGTGTTGAAAAACGTCGTATGAAACGCGTGCGCATTGATCATTACACACTCGGTACTCGGCTGCCTAATAATACCGCCTCGGGAGTAGATATGTGATCAGCATAGCACACTTGAATCATAATGTACTATTGATAACACACGTTCTGGAGGCCGGCGAACTGGACGGTGCTACCGCGTTCCCGTCAGCGAGTGTGTGTGTTAACCGGTTGAAATCAGCCGGTACGTGTTAAAACTGTCATATACTATCCATACTGCACTAAAGCTTTGGTTTCCTAGGAAAGCAGTTCTGTCATATTATAACGACTGTCACGAAAATCTGTCATTTTCGCCAGTATTAGACATTAAGTTGTCAAAAAGCGCTATGTATTTGGATTTTTGTGTGACCGTTGTCCATTTTCTTAGGAAAACAAAGCGTAACACCGACACCGCTGTCCCGGTGCTTTTTGGCCGCCAGAACGTGTGAAAAGAGCCTGAGACTAAAATTGTTTGGGGTCACATACCTGATGAATCGAATCGATTAACAATACAAGCGCATCTTTGAACTGGAGAAAGATTTCGGTAGCTCTCTGGTACCTGCAGAGAAAAATACAGTCTCCTCAATACAGCATTGAAACGTTTAAGGCCAGTATAGGCTAACGCAAACACGGGCGTGCCGCGCCATAGAGCATCACAAAACAAAGAAATCAGATGCGGCGCGTCTGTGGTGCAATGGTTCATACAAAATGTACGAAAGTGATATAACTGAGTACACACTTATTTTACTTCTAAATTTGCAGCACTGTCAAAATCACAGTGTCTTATTTGTGGTTAAAATAAGGATTCAGATGGGTTGCTGCTGTCAGAAATAAAATAAGTGTGAAAGGGCTACCTGTATAGGGAGATTTATGCAATGCGCTGCCTTGCGGCCTGCCTTAATTTGTGCTAGTAGCTCAAGTAAGTTAGGTACTTGTGGTCGTGCACGGCATCAGTGAAGGCGTAGTCGAGCGCGAGGCGCAGGGAGCGCGCGGCACGGGGCGCGGCGGGCGCGGCCAGCACGCGGCGCGCGCCCCGCTCCGCGCAGCGCGCTGCCACCAACAGTGCGCATGCGTCCGCCACCGCTGCTGAGCGTTCCCAGCCGTTCCTAGGATACAGGTCGGACATACCGGTTTCTTCACAATGTTTTCCTTCACCGTTTTGAGAGCAGTGGTGATGAAATTTGGGTTCGAACCTACGACCTACAACTCGTAAGTCGCGGCTGTTGCCACTGGGCCACCACTGTTCACATACAATACATGTTGTATTGAAAAAACAAGATGGCGGCGTCAGTTTTAAAAAACAATTAAAAAACATAATGGATTATCAACAGCCCTGGTTCAAAATATCCACGTAGCACTATAGGTACCTTATTTATCTTGAGTTGTAGGTATACCGTCATTTTAGCTTGGATGCTACTACTTACTACTGGCATAAGCTAATTAGGCCTCGGTTGCTTTCTATCATTCTTCACCTTGCTTCCCTCGTCTTGTTATTTCTAACCCATGTACTATAAAATCCAAAATAAACTTAATACTGTAATAAGAATTTCAAATCATTGCCAGTATAATTTACATAAATATAATACTTATATTATGTACGCGTCAAATAAATCTTATTCGTCGAATATCAATTACTCCAGTAAAAATCCAAAGTACTGACTTGCCTACGGTGGTCATCTTCCAAGCCGGCATGGCGTCGTCTAACAGCCGTACCGCCGCGTGCGCATACTCGGCGGCGGCGCGGAGCCGTGCTGACACCGCCGCCAATGCGTCGCGCAGACCCAACGCCTTTGTTAGTGCGCTCTCTTGAGCAGTGCCGGGCCGGGCAGCAGTGCCCCAGATGGACTCTACACATAGTCCAAAATGAAAGGTTAATTTTGTTTGGCCTCGTTTATCAAAATACTAGCGCATAGATTTTAATAATTATATTACATAGCGACCCAATTACAACATCACATATTGACGAATTTAATTATAGGTAGCATGTCTACAAATATTTCGTAGCCGTCATGTCGTAGTCGCCCAACGTTCTGCGTAACAGCCGTAGCAGTTCTGCGTAGCCATCGTAGCGATGTTGCGTAGCGGTCGTGTGTATATATCACAAGGTATTTTGTTGTCACATTTGACACAGTACCCCATAAAAGATGTATGTACTTTAGATATTCTGAAAAATGGTTGATCTATTTTATCTTTATTTCTAGTATTAAAATTATGTCTATCGCTTATTTTATTAAAAAGATGTCGATTTTTTCTTACATACATAATATTTTCATAAATGAATTGGCAAGGTACCGTCATAATATTAATCTTCTTAAATTGTTCCCTAAGAGATTCACGGCGACGTAGATTATAAATGGCTCTGACAGCTCGCTTTTGCAAAATAAAGATGCCTACCCAACAAGTGCTGCAACTGTGCGTACAGCGAGCGCGAGCGCAGGATTTGTGCGTGCAGCACACGGCGCTCTCGCACCAACTCCGTGTAACGAGTGCGCAGCCAGCTTAGTTCGAGGCCACGCATCTCCTGCAGACCATTCGGAATTTATTCGATGATAATATACTTAAAGTACGACAAGGATTTTTTGGCGCCTTAATGACATTGATAGGGGGGCATAATCAGCCTATAATGTTCCCACTGCTGGGACACAGGCCTCCTCTCTGTGAGAGGGAGTGGGCCGTAATCCACCACGCGGGCCCAGTGCGGGTTGGTGGATGTCACATATCTTCGAATTTTTGGTTCTAGGACATGCCGGTTTCCTCAAGATGTTTTCCTTCACCGTTTTGAGATGATAGGGGGCCGTTGTTGGTAAACTTCTGGTCCCTAACAAGGTTTGATACACTTATATTTTAAGTCGGTTAAGTTGAGAGAATTTAAGCAAGGCATGTATGAAAATAATACCGAAATCGTAAGGAACCGAAACTTCAACAGCAGATAAAGTAATATGACGTGATGAGTATACACGACTCCCTGAGTTAGAAATGACCTCAAATGTCATGATTTCAGGAAATAATCATTCAATGAGATAATGAGTCTGTTGTATTGATGATTTTAATAATTATATTTCTATAAATATAATCATATTTTGATTAACATACAACCTGATACTGACCTGCAAATTGCAAAAAAACAAAAGAAAATCTGAATTTCGCGTGCTACCCTTTTTTTGTGTATGGGAAATTATCAATTATCTTCTCCCGCTCTGGACGGAGCGGGAGGGTGTGTCAGACTCATACTGACTAAAACCCACCCGTGTTCCTTCCGTTGCCTGTGTTGCCAGGGGCCTCGGAAACCATTCGTACTTTCCCGCGACCAGGCAGGCAGCGGCCCTAGTGGACCCCTACACTTGTACTGACATCTCTTTAAGGCGCGCGTGGAACACAACGCGCCGTCGACCCGGGCCTGGTCCTTATCGGACGGTGAGCTAACCATTGCTCACCGTCCGTAAGCCCGCGCCTACGGTGGCCGGAAAGCCACCAGGGATTCCCGACCTGTGTCAGGTGGAAGGTGAGGATGCCGTGGCGCCTCTCTAACCACTCCTCAAAGAGGGGACTTATCGCCGCAATTGTGGCGTGCCTAGCACTGGGTTGCAACAATCGCATTCTCCATGTCACCATGAGATCCCGCCGGAGCTCTGTCCGCTGTGCCGTGATTTCTCGCGGCAGCGGAGTTACGCCCCGGCGGCATTTCGCCTCCTCGCGCCATTCCCATACGTGCGCGAGGACTTTTGCCCTAGTACGTACTTTCGCCTTAACTAGTAAAGAAGCAAGCAACACGTTTCTTCTATTCAAGAACGAACCTTTCTATTCACATTTGCGATGAAGTCTTCATTTTCTGATGCCAACATCGGCCGCCTGTACAGGTCTAAGCTTATAAACAACTGGAATTAAATAGAAACATTAGACAGTTAACAAAACTTGCAATTTAATTCAATACACGCTATTTCAATTTATAATATAACTAACTCACCTGGTGAATGGTTTTGGCATACGTATCTTTAGTCACTGTTGCAGTGATCTCTTCAAATGTCTTTATTTCCTAAAAAGTAAAAAAGGTATGTAGATATCTTAATTACATCGCGACGAGTCCTGTGATCGAATGCAGAAAGATGGGCTTGCAAATAAATTAAACAATTCAACACAGTATCAGAGTTGACTTTTTTGCTAAAAGAAATTATCAGAGCCGTGGGAATGTTGAAAGCTGGTTCTCGGCAACGTACTGTGGCAATCGCTTTGGGCACTACGCAGAATGTAGTCGACTTTGGACACGTTACCGCATCACGGGCAGCGTGGCAAAACGAAACGGAGGACGAGCTCGCATCACCACACCACACACAAATTACTGCTCGACAAAATCGTACAATGACCGCCATGATGTTGGTTACGAGGCTTCATAGCTCCTCAGGAATGCCGCTACTTGTACCACCTATTAGGCCCCGCGATCGCAGAGTCCGTTTGAACACAGAAATTTGGCAGAAGAAGAGTGGCGTTTGGTATGTTTTTCTGACGAATCTCGCTTTGGTATGAGGCCAGATATTGGACGTATACTGTATTTTAGACAGGAAATCCATGCATACAGTGGTGGAACAATCATGATAGTATGGGCATTTGGATCAGAGGCAATCTAAATGCACAGATTTACGCTGAAACGATTATAACAGATGTTGTCATTCCTTTGCGGACCCAATTTGATGCTTTATTTCTCCTAATGCGTCATAATGCATGTCCACAGACTTGCCGCAGCTAATATAAACGTCCTACCATGGCCTGGTCATTCGCCAGACTTGAATCCCATTGTGCACGCATGGAGTATGCTTCAAAACAGAGCTCTGATAATAAATCTTTTTCGAATGTTACAATGGCCACCCAGCCATTCCACAACGTGATTTGGATGAACTCATGTTGAGTATAGCTGCGATTGTGTTATACGCGTTAACGGCGGAAATACAGACTACCTACTAATTGTTTACTTAACGCAATAAAAACCTTTAAAAACTTATATTTTTATCTTTTTATCACATTTTTATGTCAGGATTAACAAAGTCGAAAGTCTTTATTAATTCAAAAGCAGAGATTACTTGTCGATCTACACATACGAAAACATTTTATACTTAATCAATCTAAATATACGTTTTTATTTAATAAAGTAATATTTTTAAAATACCTTGATCCCTAGACACTTTTGATGTGTGTACCATACCATACCTCCAAGAATCTACGCTTACTTAATTTAACTGGCAAACTTCCTAACAATATATAAAAGTGCATCTTGGTCTTAATGGTCTAATCAAATGCAAATAAAAGACTGACTCTGCCAGCTACGGCCTCGGTAAGTACCTGTTGTATACTTTCCAGCTCAATGGCGACAACTGCGAGCCTCGCGGCTGGATGAGTCCTCTCACTCTTGGCTATCTCATCGTCCAGCCTCGTCAGTGCTGCCGGCATCGTCTCAGCTTTGGTTGACTTCAACGAAGATTTTGAAGGTTTCGAATACTGTGCGAAATATGATTTATTTAGAAATTAAAACTATATTCAAGCCCTTCAAGATTCAAAATCGTTGGCTTATTTCAGAAATAAACAGACACATTTTTATATTCAAAATTTTTATTTATTTTGATAGATTAACTATAATTTCTGCCGTTTAATTTCACAAGTTAAAGAAAATCGATGTAGAACATCTATCATTTTAATTAATATTATAATCACTTAATAGGTAGCACTCACAGCAGCAACGCTAATCTGGGAACTCGCCATGCACCCCATGCCCAGCGCGTGCACCATAACTAATCAGACTTCTTTGCAAACGTCTTGAACGGTTCTAAATAGCAAATCAAATAATGGAGGTAAACAGGCCAAGGTTACTACGAAATGGCCAGTATTCTTTGGCTTTTTAAAGGGATCATTTACAGACAATAGAGCGTTCGCGGCACGGTACCGAACGTGATAAGGGCTTTTTAAATAATTGTGTGGATGTATGAAAATGTTAAGGTGGTAAGTAAAAGTGCACAGTTATTTAGTTATGCAGTCATTTTCCTTCACGTCTGTCTTGGAAATCTTGGGTAATAAGGTCTCTGTGATTCTTTCCAACATGCCGATTGCAAGATTCGGTTCTTTCCTCGATAGCGGCTGAAAGATTTGCCTTTTCGGGCAAAATTTAGTTTTTTTTTTTTTTAATTCTAAACTTCGAACAGGTGCGCCAGTATTAAGATGTGTGTGATAGGTACCTACAAATTAAATTTCCTGTCTCACAATCAAAATCAAACTCAAAAGTAATTTATTCAAACTATGCTGAGAATCAGCACTTTTCGAACGTCAAAATTACATAAGACAGTCTCCCAAAACGCCCACCCTTCACCACTTCCTAGTGCTTTAGCTGGGAAGAAGAAGCGGCCAACAAACTTCCCAGCAGCACAGCTGTCTGTTCAGTTACAGAAAAAAAATGGATTCTTTTAACAACAGTATAAAAAACAATTTACATTACGTGCAACCCAAAACATTAAATAATTAGCCATATGTCAGCTAGCACACCACTATACCAACAAAACAAAAAGAAAAGAAAAACACCGAAAATAAAAACGTTAACAGAGTTCTGTTAACATTCCGTTAACGTTCTGGTCAGTGGCGTAGCGTGTATTTCTGCCACCCGGGGCCAATCATAAATTTGCCGCCCCTCCAATTTTCGCAACTAAGGATTATTAAAATGTAAGGTTAGGTTAGGTTAGGTTAGGTTAGGTAACCAACACCTCTTAAAGCAGTATTATTTCAATATTACTTAGCGTGAGAAAGAGATGGAGCTATAAGTCCTGTATAGCTCCATCACATTCCCACTGTGAAGTAATATTATAATAATACTGCTATAAGAGGTGATGGTAACCCCCCTGGACATCAAACTTGAAGTTTGAATTGATAAATAAACTTCAACAAACCCAATGGGCCGGAATCATTAAAATTGCCTTCGACACGAACTATATGCGAACATTCATACTTTCGTCGCCAAAAATGTGCCTTCTTATTCGTTATTCTAAGAGGTTCGATTTCAGTTTCCGTTAATAGTTTCATAATTTGAATTATATACATAGTTAACTTATGGGCAGCCGTCACCTCCTTCCGCGAAGCAGTAATGCTCGCGAAGGAGGAGGCGGGACGGTTGAGGGAAAGGCAATTCTCGCCCCTAGCCGCCGCAAGAGACACCCTGGGCGTCGGGAATCCCGGGCGGATTTCCGGCCACCGTAGGCGCGGGCTTGCGAACGGTGACCAATGGGTAGCTCACCGTCCGGTAAGGATCAGGCCCGGGTCGACGGCGCGTCGTATTCCACGCGCGCCTCAAAGAGATGTCGTCAGCACAATGTAGGGGTCCACTAGGACCAATGCCTGCCGGGGCCGCGGGAAGGTACTTATGGGTCACCGAGGCCCCCGCAACACAGGCAACAGAAGGAATACGGGTGGGTTTTAGTCAGTAAGAGTCTGACACACCCTACACCACCAGCCACCCAGAGCGGGAGGGTTATATTATTAGCGCCGCCCGGGGCCAAAAAAATAATAAATTCAAATCATTTATTAAAAGTAAATTGTGCCAGAAAGCCTTCTATACCGTTAAAGATTATATTGAGGACAAAAAGACTTTAAAGATTATGCTGCTCCAATTATTGCATACTGAAACTTTTATTTTATTTATATACACTTTTGGCATCAAAACACAATGACATATTTACTTTGTGCAGTTCAATATATTGTATGGAATTTAATATTTACTTGTAAAGTATTATATTGTTTTCAATTATTGTGAATGTGAAGACTATGTGGGTCATTGTTGTTTTTGTTTTCTCATTTATTATTAATCATGGTCTGGCAGTTTGAGTAATTTATGCGGCCCACCCAAATGTTCTTTCTTTGGTATTGTTCGTCGAATCGTTGAACTCCTTAAGTTATGAGTTGAGCTGCACGATTACTGACAAATACGTGCACTGACTGGACAGGTCCACTCAATCTGTGTGGTTCTTTCCTCAAAAGGACCATTTCAGACACCTATCTACATGGCCTTCACATGATCTGACCAAGATTATGTCTGGACTTTAAAGGAGACTGTGACCTCTGAGTTTGTTTCGGCCTTTCTTCTCAGAATAGTCAGATAGGAAACGCCGACCTCATCTAGCTTTATTTTAAAAATATGATTGACGTGTAAAAGTGTTTGTACAAACCTACTTACAGAAAAATAAATCATTTATCATTTATCAACACAACTCAACAAAAAACATTGTAATGAGAAGATTATGTCAATAATAAACGAAAATAAATTGACTTATACAGTCAAATAAAATAAACAATTATATGAACTCATATAACCTGTCCCTAGGTAAGCTAATTCTGGAGAAAGAACTTAAGCTTTGTCACAGCGACCAACAATTCTTATCGTTTAAGTAGTCGTTGATAGAATAGTATGCCCTTGAACAAAGTTTGGATTTTACTTTAATTTTTAAACACATTATTAAGGCAAATCTAGCAAAGAAGAGGGTAGCTTGTTATAAAAATTTAAAGAAACCCCCGACACTAACAAAAACATCTAAAAAGTAACAAAATAATACGTATTGGGCCCTTTCAGTTTAATATAAATTTAGGTAATATTTTGAGCCAAGCGTCGTCGAGTCGGGGCACGGCTAATGAAAATAGGAAGTTAACAGCGGCTATTCTTTCTACAATAGCATACATTAATATTGTTAGGTATAAGCCTCATCTGTTTGACGTTATCTTTAGCCGTCCCCCGACTAGACGACGCGGCGACGCTTGGCTCAAAATATTACCTAAATTGATATTAAACTGAAAGGGCCCAATACGTATTATTTTGTTACTTTTTAGATGTTTTGGTTAGTGTCGGAGGTTTCTTTAAATTTTAAATTTAACTTTTATTACCTACTTTTTAAACTTTATATATTACTAGTAGTTCAGACACGCTGCCATCGATATCTAGCAGAAATCTGCGCCCCTGTAGGTATTTTTTCCAAAGTGAAGATACCAGTTTACCCGCATTTATCTTTCCTTCTCCATCATCAGACCCTGATCACCATCGAGCTATAACCTATTTATTGAGACCAGTACAATGAGCCCAAACACGATACCAGCGCTGTAACTGTAAGTTGGTGAGCGACTTAAATATCAACTAGAAAAGAGCTCATAATCTTCAAACGACCGAACGATTTTCTTCAACCATAGCTAAGAATACTCTCGATCAAGGCGCCTTTCAAACAAAAAAAAACAATTTCAAAATCTATCCATGCCTTCGGGAGTTACGATGCCACAGACAGACACACACACACACGTAAAAGTTAAATTTAAAATTTTTAATGTAAAGTGGCGGGGGCCACTAACAAAGACATCTAAAAAGTAACAAAATAATACGTATCGGGCCCTTTCAGTTTAATATAAATTTAGGTAATATTTTGAGCCAAGCGTCGTCGAGTCGGGGGGCGGCTAATGAAAATAGAAAGTTGCAGCGGTGTTAGTGGTGTTAGTGGCGGGGGTTTTTTAAATTTTAAATTTATCTTTTTAATGTATAAGTGTATATTTTGCCTAATATATAAGATGTTGGCGAAGATGAATTGTGATGCCACCGTGTGAATACCAATATCTTTAAAAAAATCTCTCAGAGAAAGTCTGGCACCTAGCTGGTAAATTGCTCGAACAGCTCGTTTTTGAAGAACAAATATATTTTGAATGTCAGCGGCTTTGCCCCACAGCAGAATACCGTAGGACATAACGCGGTGAAAATAACTAAAATAAATAACTAAAAAAAACCGAGCTGTATCAACGTCAGTGAATTGTCTTACTATCCTGACGGCGTAAGCGGCCGAACTGAGCCTTCCCGCTAGGCTTGATATATGAGGGCCCCACTTAAGTTTGGCATCTACTGTTATGCCCAGAAAAACTGCCGAGTCTACAGTTTCAAGAACTTCTTTATCCAAGACAATGTTGGGTCCTAGATTTCTAACATTCGTGTCTATGCTAAACAGATCAACAAATTATAAAATAAAAAGGCTTATCCAAATTGCTTCGTACACCAACGTAGCATAATTAGTCACGATCACGGTATTCACCACATAACATGAAACGAGCATGAGTTGCAACATAAACTGAGGCCTCACACATTTTACTCTATTGTAGGTAAAATACGATACGCAAGGCAGTGACTCAGCGAAAACAAAATGATTAGATACCTAGTAGAGTACCTAATTTACACTCGCTGATTCATATCTTTTAGTGATAACTTTAACCACCTTTCATTTCTAAATGTTACTTAACTTAAATACTTATTAATATATGTATATAAATATTAGGAGCGTTTACGTCTAGCGCGGGACGTCAAGTTTAGGTAATTCTTCGCAAATTTCACTCACACAGAAGCGGGCGTAACTGTATGCGTAAAGGCTCCTACATACTGGCGCGACTTGTCGCGCGACGCGACGCGACACAAAGACACCGCGTGTAGCGCTACAAGCGGTGCCTTTGTGTCGCGACGCGTCGCGCGACATGTCGCGTCAGTATGTAGGAGCCTTAAAGTTGGCGCTTTCAGTTACACTTAGGTACCCACTTTGATCCGTTCGCTTTAGAGCAATAATTGTGATAGCAAAATTTAATTTAATTTAAATCCATCTTGAATTCATTGGTACTTATGATACTTATGATTATGCAATAAACCTTTTAATGGGTTGGATTTTACAACGAGTCGCCTGAATTTGAGGGTATTGGTGGTGTAGGGGGCTTAAGGGAGTTAGTCCTATTCCCCCCAAAGTAATTTTGGCTGCCGGAGTTGCGTCTAAATATTTTTAAACAATTTCCAAAAATTATGTGACTGGTATAATTATTGCCGAGAAACCATTGTGGCATACCAAATGGACAAAAATGAAGTAGTTGGAAAGATTGGTGGCCCCGGAAAAATTGTCCAGATCGATGAATCTAAATTTGGAAAAAGAAAATACAATCAATTATATTTTATATATTATGTGTTATGAATGTAATGAAATGGAAATGTATAAGAACAGGATATAATTCTTAGGTAATTAATAGCAATGTATTACTCCGAGTTGGCACAATCCGACTTCATTTGGATAGGTTAGATGGCTAAGGCGGGAGCGCAGCGCAGCGAAGCTCCCGCCTTAGCCATCGTGGTTATTTTTTTTTTAAACCACCCAGAAGTAGGACCCCGCGTAGCGGGGCTCCGTCGACTCATAATTGAAGCCAGTTTTTACTTATATTTTTTTTTTTTGTTATAGATCGCCATATTGAGGAACATTGGGTTCTCGGTATGATTGAGGATGGAGCTGAAGATCTGAGGTTGGAAGTGTGCCCAGACAATATTCGCTCTGCTGAGGTTTTGGTGCCACTTATATTGAAGAATGTGGAAATTGGCACCACCATCCACACTGATTTTTGGAGAGCATATGATTGCTTGTCAGAACATGGTTTCATACACAAAAAAGGTCAACCACTCGGATCGTGACATTCATAGCTAAAGATGGGACTCATACTCAACGAACTGAGTCCCAGTGGAGGGCTGTTAAAAGAATTTTTAGGAAGGACAATTTTAATAACACAGAACATTTTGCAGATGTTATTTTTGAATATTTGTGGCAGCGAAATAACTTAAAATACAGAAAAGATCCATTCATGGAATTAATAAAAGCGATAAAACATGTTTATAAAGTGGAATAAACATTTTTGTATAAATTTCTGTTTTTTATTTTTTCTAAGGAAACCAAGTATTTCCGGCGGGTGAAAATGGTGAGGGGGAACCGACCCCCCCCCCCCCCCCCTCAACCACTCACAACCTCTTAAAAAGGCGACGTATTTTGAAATTTTTACCCTTTTTATTATTAGTACACACCACAGATCATAAAAACACAGATATGATCTGTGGTACACATACGTAAACTGGGGGTAGGCAGATACTTTAGAACGCCACCTGCAGTGCTATTCTGTAACCTTCTCACCGTGAAAACTTAAGACGGTGATGGACGTGAATTGGGCTGGAACTGAAGAAGATTAAAACCTTTTTTCTCCATAACCCGTACCTAAATGGTCTTAAAAAAATATATGTTAATTTACTCAATACAAAGCATGTCCCCTTCACTTTAAAAAACATTCAAAATAATTTTAAATGTCAGTAATATACATGCAAATAACCCCTGTTTTAGAAATATAAAACCGTTTTTCTGCTAAACTATTAATCGCTACGTTTTTTTTATAGTCATCATGATATTACACAATACAATACCTAGGGAATCTTCGGCTTTTTTTAAATAACTTTTTTATTTACTTATAGTCATTATTTTTAACATAAATCGACACTTAATCACGTGATCGTCCCCTCTGTCACCTAATAAATCAGTGCGGGACGAGACGTAGTGCTAAACGGACCTGTACCACTTTTTCCCGCATTTTTTCGTGTGACATAACCATTAGAAAATATTGTAAACAAACTATTCAAATCAACAAAATAATTAGGTTTGTTAGTTTGGTGTGTGCAAATATTAGAGTAGTTTTTAGTATAAAGTTAGTTAGTATTAAGTAATAAATACATAGAGATTATTTGAGTTATTTATTAGGTATAAGTTTATTTATAAAATCAATATAGGTGACAAAAAATGACGCAATAAGCGTAATTAGAAAATAAAATACAAGAGGAGAATACAAAGAATGAAATAGTAAGTTGAGTACCTATCTAACATTTTATTAGTAACAATCAATCAAATTTTTTGATAAAAATATAGGTAGGTGCGTGTAAACAGTATGCTTACCTAGGTAGGTACCTTTCTTCGCCAGAATGCGAAACTAAGTGCTTTCGATTTGAATTTGCCAACGTAAATTCATACGTGTATAATGGCAACAAGGTATAGATTCCACGACCGGGTGGCGTTATGATTCAGCGGCGCAGTAACAAGCTAGCTTGGTACTATTAGACACCTACGACATTACATTGGCTAATTTGAAACACTCAATCAATCGCAATTTGAATTTGCCACATTCTATGCGGCTAGTGTCAAAAATCTACGTACTTATAATTAAGATTGGAAATAGGTAGGTAAATTAATTAAATCAATTAGACCGATGGCACGCAGTGCCGCCGTATCGTGGCATGCCACAACATAGAAATGTCACAGTATTTATAAGTAAAGCAGTATTACGTCTTCATACAAAAAGGCATTTTTTCAGTTTATTTTTTTTTCAGTTCCACTGACAATAAAATGTTATCATCACCCAGTGAACCCAATGTGCAACAAAATGCACATCAATTATATGAAAAGGGAGCCAGGTAAAATTATTTTCGTCACACCTAAAGGGTTTGATCCCGCATAATAGGGGAAAAGTTATATTTTTCGCCCAAGGGCGGAAATGTTGCATTACCGCCTGTGGGAGGTAATGTAATCGACGTTTTTTGTTGGTCGTCTAACATTACTTCACGCTAAAGGAGGCCTTTGATTGGTTTACAAAAATCTAGTAGGCTACGATTTACGTTTTCTTTTATTTTGTTTTTGACGTAAGGTTTCTGTAAATAGGTTTTACCTAGATTTGCAAAGCCACAATGTTGAATTTCATTGGTCTACAAAAATCTAGTAGGCTACGTTTTTTTTTCTTTCATTTATTTTTTGTCTTGTTGGTTGGTTTCGATAAATAGGTTTTAGTTTTGGAGAACGACAGGGTACTTTAACCAACTCAAAAAAACAAGAGTATCATTACTTTTACAATGCACTAAACGTACAACTCATTATTATTAGCTGATTTCAATAAAATTTAGCATAGGTGGTTTAGAGGGTGGAAGTGGGGACAGATGAAGTACTTTAACGACTTTACATAAATAATTAAAAAAAATAAAAAACACATCTGCTTTGTCAAAAGTTAATTACATAAAGAACATCGGGCGTTTTTTACCCGATTTTTTAAAAGTCGCGAACATAAACCAAAACATTTTTAAATGATAGTGTTTGCAATCATATTTAATATTGTGTAGTTATTTTGATTCACAATAATGGGAAAATGGAAATAATTAGTAAAATGAAAATCATATTTTAAGTTGACTATTTTTCCTAATTACTAAACGACCGCTCAGTAAGTTAAAATATCACTCCGTGGTATTTTTGTAAACCCAATCAGACTAAATCCGTCAAGTTGATGTGCATGTTTCGTTCTCACTCTCGCCCATAGTCCTAAAACTGCTTTATGTTGCGCTCGCGCAGGTAGCTAGCTTATCTTACTACATCGCAGTCCTTTGTCATCCGTCGTAGCGATCTGTGTTTTACTGTGTTCCCATTGTGGTCTGAGTCAACTAATTACCTACTGCTTGTTTACTGGATTTCGTTTGCTTTCGAGTTCGATTTTGTTGTGAAATGGAACGACAAAATAGTTGTGTGTCGTGTGAGCGATCTGTTCTACGTCGTAGAAGACACCGTCTTACTCAAATGTTTTTCGAAAGATATCGTGACTATGCAGTACTATTATTACAAGAAATAATGCCACGGGAGGTGAGTTAATTATATTATAGAACATTAATTATATGTAAATACTAGAGTTTGTTCAACTTTTGCGCAGCAACAGAGCCTCTATTTATTCTCCTAGATATAGTTTTATATCGTTTTATATAGTTGACGTCATCATAGGACTCCTTTTCAACCATTGAAACTGTTCGTTTCCTTGGTCATAGTGTATTACGTTGTGACATTTATTATTATGATTATCAATAAATAACAGTAAAATAAACTTGTTACAGATTGTTTTTGATGGTACACTATCAATATGCAATCCTTGCTGGCTGAGATTTTATCGCGCATTGCAAGCCCGGCCAGTAGATGATCCATTACCCCAGCAAGTTCAAGAACCATTACATCAGCAAGTACAAGAAGAACCATTACCCCAGCAAGTACAAGAAGAGGAAGTCCAAGAAATAGTAGTTAACGTTCAACAACAACAAAACATTGGCATTATGACTATTCCTGGATATTTGCGTGTATCTAATACTGCTCGACGCTGTGTTTTTCAAAACTGCAGAAATGTACCAGCAAATGCTGTGCCAAAATATGTTAGGTTACATTTATTTCGTATGAATAAGCTATTCATACCAAAACTTGCTCGAGTTTGCCAACCCCATATGGTAAGCAATGAATGGGAAGATCTACTTAATGTGCAAATACCTCTACATGAACACTTTAACAGTGCTCATGTTCTCGATATTATCGAGCTGTATGAATGGAAATTGGAACGAGGAACTCAGTTGGACTTCGAAAATATTGAGGAGATAGATGACAATGAACTACATTTTTATACAGGTATGGGTAAAATTCAATTTAATAGAATTTTGAATCAAACATCTCTTCGTGACAGAACCAACAGTTCTGCTACTGTTTTAGGACTGTATTTAGTTAAAATAAGAACGGGTGAACCAGACGAACGTGTAGCTTCTATGTTCAATATGTCGAGAAGAACATTGGAGCGAAAATTAAAAATAGCTCGAGAATGTTTATCTGAAGAGTTTGTTCCCCGACATCTGGGTCTGGATCACATGACGAGAGAAGATGTAGTAGCTCGCAACTTAACCATCCCGAGTCATATTTTTGGAGGTAACCAGAATGAACCTGCAGCCATTCTTGTGTGTGATGGAACATATATATACGTGCAAAAAAGCTCCAACTTCCTTTTTCAGAGGAAAACATATAGCCTGCACAAATTCCGCAACCTAGTAAAACCCTTTTTAATTGTATGCACAGACGGCTATATTGTAGATGTATTAGGCCCGTACCCAGCCATTACTACGGATGCCGAAATAATGAGTCACATGATGCAGGACGCCGCTTGGCATTGGTTTCTGAACGCGAACGACATTTTTATATTGGACCGCGGCTTTAGAGACTCTATTCCTGCCATTGAAGAGCATGGATATGATGCGCATATGCCACCAACAAGAGCAAGAGGAGAGCAGTTAAGCACAGTAGATGCAAATAAATCACGGCTAATAACTATGTGTCGTTGGGTGGTTGAAACGATTAATGGTCGCTTTAAAAAGGACTTCAAGATATTCCGCCATGTTTATTTTAATGTAGCGTTGACAAATATGATGACCGATTTTAAAATAACTGCAGCACTCATCAATGCCACTCATCGACCATATAGAGATAACGCTCATGCCGCACAGTTTATAAATATAATAAATGAGAACATAAATAGAGAAAACGAATTGGCTGATTACGTGATTCGAAACAATTTAAACAGACAAAGAGTCGCATTCATGCCGCTAGATGCAAACAATCCCGAATTAAGAGATTTCCCACAATTGACTTACGACGAGCTACTTTTATTTACCTTGGGAATATACCATTTGAAACTGGCCAAATCTTATTGCCACGAACACATGCGGCCAAACGGAGTGTATATAATGGAATTATACCATCGCAGAGAGTTGGTCGAAAATAAAATATTAATACGAGGCAGAATACAGTCCCGTCACATAAGAGCAAAACGCTATTATACATATCTACTAATAAATCCGGCATTGCAGGGAAGACAAAGCCTCGAGGGCTATTACTGTTCCTGTATACACGGCCGCCGCACTGTTGGGAGTTGCGCGCACATCGCCAGTGTGGTATACTTTTTATCTTGGGCTGTATATCAAGACGAATTTCACACACCTGCGGCGTTTTTAGACGAAACTATTTTAGATTTAGATGCAGCAGAATAAAAGTTAAGCGAAAAATATGTTGTTTTAATTATTTTTGATTCCCTTTTTCCTCTTCAATTATTGCCCAAAAACATTTATAAATATTTTTTAAATGTCCATTTTCTCCTTATTGCCACGACCCACAGATATGGGAACTATACCATTGTAAACTAGATTTAATTGCCTATCCACCGTACCTAATTTTATTTTTGTTCGCCGTAGGTAAGTGTCCCATACAAAAATGCCCGATGTTCTTTAACTAAAAGATTAAAAACAAGCTAAATGATTTTGAAATGACCTTTCAGCAAAGTCGGGGGACCTGTAAAGAACTGTTCCAAGGAACCCGCGACTGCAATGAACAGATTGATATTCAGTTCAAAATCATTTAGCTTGTTTTTAATCTTTTAGTTCAATTTTTGTAATTAACTTTTTGATAAGCCGGTTTTATAATTTTTTTAATCATGTTTTTTATTTTATACCTTTTTAGTGATAAAACAATATTATTTTGTATACGTTTTTTTATGGGATATTTAGTAGTACCTACTGTTATATTTATTTAATTTCTTTTGTTATGTTAATGGTGAACGAATACCTATTGAATACTACTGTTTTATATTTTTGTTATGTACTAAGCAAGCTCTAGACGATGATAGTATAAGTATAATCTATGTTACCCAGGATACCGCAACGCTTCTAACGATACTTCTACCACATACTTTGATATCGGTTAAAGCGTTTAAAAGTTATGGTTGAATAAAGAAACTCACAAACATACATCAACCCTGAAATCATAACACTCCTTTTTTGGGCAGTCGTGTAAAAAGGAGTCCCCATAACTATAAATGTAAAATGCTGTTTATTTATTTGTGTAGTTTTCACGGCCAAACAACTCTCAACTCGATGTAAACAATATTTTGTAACCATAATACGTTGATTTAAAAGAGTGTCCTTGGAGTTTCTTGCCCGTTCTTCTCCATAGGTACCTACTACGCTTTGGAATGGGCAACTAGCTTCATCTTTCTGACTGACTGACACAACCCTTGACAATTCAAAAGTGCCTGTAATTGGTTTATTTGAAATAAATGCTTTGAGTTTGAGTTTGAGACTCGGCCGATTTGGATGAAATTTTGCATGGGGTACTTTAGGGGAAAGGGGTCATTCGTGTATTACGTAATCAGCGTTTCAGTCATTTTCAAACCCCCCTTCCCAGCAATGGTAAGCAAAGCTCCTATTCTTATGTAAACGCCACCAACAACGAACAATATTGTGAACCAGAACCAAAGCGAATGTGTTTTAGTTGAATTTCTTTGCATTTTAAAATACTCGCTTTATTTCTCGTTGACAAGATTGTTTGTTGGTGTCCTCATTTAATAGTACATTGTCTCACAAGAGGCCAATGGTATGTTCTTTATTCACGATTGTGCATTAATGGCCCGAGCCGTAGGCGTGGGCAGTTAACCACACGTGGGAATACATATTTTTGGAGTCGTGTATCACATAGTGCTTTTCGTTATACATACGAGGAAACAAAAATATTCAATCAAACATTTTATGCAAACACAACATGCCACAATCATGGCGCCGATTGTGGGGCAGACAAATAAGTTTTTTGTGCGTCAACTATTTAGCTACTGTCAAATGCAACCAATCATCAAATTCAACGTTATGACTTTATGGCAAAACTAAAAACTATTTAACGAAACCTTACGTCAAAATCAAAATGCAAAAAAAAAACATAGCCTACTAGATTTTATTAGAATAATGAAATTCAATATTGTGGCTTTATGGCAAAACTAAAACCTATTTAACGAAACCTCACGCTAAAGTCAAAATGAAAGAAAACAATAATCGTAACCTACTAGATTTTTGTAGACCAATCAAAGACCTCATTTAGCGTGAAGTAATGTTAGACGAATAATCAAATGCGTCGATTACGTTACGGGTGGTATTGTTACATTTTCCGCCCATGGGCGAAAAAAGCCCAACTTTTCCCCCTATTATGCGGGATCAACATGAGTAGGTATGATAAAAATAATCTTCACTCATGGTGAAACATGATTAGTGACTTATTGATAATAAATGTCTGTATTGTTTAAAATTATTTTTACTTTCCTTTAGTTTATTCATAAAAATTCTCACTTCATACAAGTTATTTGTATGAAACGATTTTCATCAAATAAAGCTAAGAATACTATAGACTACGTCACCTTTCAAACAAAAAAAACTAAATCAAAACCATGAAAAAGACACCCATGATGAAAAATCTGAAATTTTTTGCAGCCGCCATCTTGCTTTTTAATTTTGACCTCACTATCGGATTTAACACCCCCAAAAACCATGAACACGACACCCATGATGAAAAATCTGAACATTTTCGCAGCCGCCATCTTGCTTTTTAATTTTGACCTCACTATCGGCTTTAAGACGCTGACAACACCTAAACCGCGGTCACTGTCTGTATGCATAGAAAAGAAAGAGAAGCGCGATGACGCAACGCTTGTAATTTATTGCAAAATATGAAGCAATTATCTATTTACTCAATATTGAGTTGAGCAATCGAAAATAAAAAACAACCAAGTTCTGCATTCAAATAAGACGCTCTTGTTATTAATTAAATACGTAACGTATGTTGATATTTAATATAGATATTTTGGATTAGAACTCAAAGTAAGAGGTCAGTTTAACGTTAGTTTGTATCGAGATTTTTCTTTCAAAACGTGTTTTGGTAACAACCAAGTTCTGGGAAATATGTTCAAAATTAACATATATTTTTTCCGCTACCACAAACTATACAGATTTGCCAATTTTTTTTCTTAAGAGAAGCCTATTTTTGTCAATTGGGTCTTATCAGCGCCTTAACACCCCCGAAAACCATGAAAACGACACACATGATGAAAAATGTTTGTAGCCGCCATTTTAGATTTTGATATAAAGGTGGTAAAACCAAATTTTTGTTTGTCGCGCATTTAAAAATAAAAAACGGGAAATTAAAAAAAAACTCAACTTGATGTTAATAACAGCGCCTCACGCGCAAGCGCGGCGTGATCTTATCACTTCACCCAATTCTCGTAACCATAGTAACCACCCGCGCCGAAGTGAATCGGCTAGGTGAAGTGAGGAGGTAAACGCGACGCGCAAGTGTCGTGATTTTATCACTTCACTCGATTCTCGTTGCCATGGCAACATCACTTCACTTGGGCTGGATGAAGTGAGCCTAGCCGCGCGCTGCGCGAGTGTCAGTTGAACAGTTGAATTTTGTTATAGTACTGATGACGGTGGTTTTATGAACATTATTTTATTATTAGGAGCAGCGGTGGCCCAGTGGTAACGGCCGCGACTTACGAGTTGTAAGTCGTAGGTTCGAACCCAGACAGGCGCTTTACTTTGTGTAAATTATTACATCACCACTGCTCTCAAAACGGTGAAGGAAAACATCGTGAGGAAACCGGCATGTCATAGAACCAAAAAATTCGAAGATATGTGACATCTACCAACCCGCACTGGGCCCGCGTGGTGGATTACGGCCCACTCCCTCTCACTGAGAGGAGGCCTGTGTCCCAGCAGTGGAAACATTATAGGCTGATTATGTATTTTGTTATTGGCAACGCGTTGGTCGGTATAAATGTACCTACCTAAAATAAAATATTAGAAAGGTACGTATTAAATAATCCGCACGTTTTTTATTCGAATGGGTCATGTACACAGACACACACATCGTTTAGTTAGGTTTCCACATAGTTTGTGAGGGGATAAATTCTATGGACCATCAGCCAGGCGTACTGTGTACTGTGTTAAAGCCGATAGTGTGGTCAAATCCAAAAAGAAAGATGGCGGCTGCGAAAATTACTAAACCTTTTGGAACAAAAAAAAATAAATTGAGTTTCTGACTGAATTTCTGTTTTGCTATTTTATTTTTAAAAAACCCGTAAAAGTAACGTTTCAATTCAACACTTAAATACTAGTTTTGAAATAATATAAAATGACCAATAGAATTAACATAAAAATATTATTATAATCTCGATTATGGATAAAAATGTAATGCTTGGTCACTCCCTAGCATCAGTGGCATAACACTGACAGCTCACTCCACGCGAGTTTTCACGGTGAGATTTTTACAGAATCGACATACTGCCACGAGTACGCTCCTTACATACTCCTTTTGATTTGTAGTTTTATAATAAATAAATTATTATATTATATTAAAATGAAACAGTTTTTATAAACGCTTCTTCTTGTGTTTATTTTACATTATCTTAGACGTATTGACATAACAGTTTAATAAGTCAGGCGGGGCAAGGGCGTCATATTTTTTGCAGAGATGATTTTGACGCAAAATATTTTCTTTGAATGCAGTCAGCATTCAAAAAAAATATTTTGCGTCAATATTATGAGTGAACTTTTATTAAATTGTCAATATTTGTAAATTTGTAGCTGCAAGAAACGTCGATTCAATCAAATCTATCAATATTTTTACGATATTTTCTATTAAATTAGAAAACATGTACATAGGCGCACTTGCCCCTGGCAACGGGGCAAGTGCGCCTATATAAAAAAAACTGTAAAATCCTACGTTACCAGAAAAACAGATAATTTACTTGATAGAACATGAACAAATAAACTCATTACTCTTGGTTTCTTTTTAATTTACTCGTCCTATAGGCTACTGCAGCTTCCATAAAAAAATGGGCAAGCGTGCCATAGACTAGTAATTAGGGGTACTAAACCTTTAATGCTGATTTTTCAAACTTCTGTATTTAAACAAAAATGTTTGCAGGTTTAGCTGGAATGCAAAAACGTGGTTGAAGAAATATTGTCACCGAAATCCAAGCAGCTTTATCTCAATGCGTACGATAATTTTATGCGTTGGAGATCAGACAAACAAGTAAATACTGTTATATACTTTATGCCTGTTTCATTTTCTCGCAATCGAAGTGAAAAGCAGAGTGTATAACTCGGCTATAAACGAGCCATTTTACCTCTCGACTTAACTAAACATCTCGGGGTTAAATGGCTTCTTTTATACACTAGTTATACAATCTACTATTATTTCTGTAACACTTTTATAACTATTCAATGTTTCCATGGTTCCAGAAGCTATGAAGGCTTCTACATACTGGCGCGACTTGTCGCGCGACGCGACGCGACACAAAGACACCGCGTGTAGCGCTACAAGCGGTGCCTTTGTGTCGCGACGCGTCGCTCGACAAGTCGCGCCAGTATGTAGGAGCCTTGAGACTGACGTAAGGTTCTGAAAAAGTATGAACGCCCTTTTCTTCATTTTGGACATTGACTTATACGAGTATATTACTGCGTAAGGACCGAGCTAACCGCGCGACGAAATGGCACCAGTGCGCTAGCCCTTAAATGTCAGTTTAGGGCCAACGCGACTCAGTCGAACGCGGTCCGCGCGTGGAAGAGCTGTACTGACATAAAAGCGTTGCCTAGTTGCGTTGTAAAAGGCTGCAAACAATATTATACAAAATTTAAAAAGAAACATGGGATATCATATCATCGAAAAATAACCTTACATTACTTTGGTTGCAATTAAATTATTAAATAAACACATTTGTATAGTGATAATATTACTACCGAAATCTGTAATTTGACTAAGGTATACATCTTAATCACGCCTACAAAGTGCTAAAATAAAATCTTGTAAAAAAAATTTTTTTAGGGTACCGCCCTTTTTTTTGGGTGGGAAATTATCAATTCTCCCGCTCTGAGCGGAGCGGGAGGGTGTGTTAGACTCTTACTGACTAAAACCCACCCATGTCCCTTACGTTGCCTGTGTTGCCAGGGGCCTCGGTAACCCTTTTGTACCTTCCCGCGACCCCGGCAGGCATCGGCCCTAGTGGACCCCTACACTTGTGCTGACGACATCTCTTCTCTTCTCTCTTCACTAGAAATAGGGACCAATTAATTCAACCAGGTTTCAGGCTGGCTATAGTAGACTCATCTTTCATGGGGGTACTGTTTAAAATGCTACAATAAAATACCCCCCCCCCCCCCCACACATTCTTCAACTGAATGAAACAAAATTTAAATCTAGTATAAAACGCACACTATGCAGGCAAGCATATTATAAGTTGGGGGATTACATCGCTGATGAAAATGCTTGGCTCAACGCTGGTCCTGCTCCACAAGGGCGCAAAAACTAATTGATCAGCTATTGAAAATAGTGTTGGAGCTGCTGAAGATTTTAAAAACTCTTTGCATTGTATAAATTCAATCTCTTAGTATTGTATAGTTGCACAGCACATTGTTATGCGAGTACTATGTACTATAAAGCTGCCATTTACTGGATACGTCTTTCATTGACTTGAATGTGCCCTGGCGGCTGGGAGTATGTCGTGCTCACTCTAATGTCTCGCTGATGGTGGCGCGTGTGTTGGATCATTTAGCTCCCTTCAAAATGGTTGAGCTGAATGGTGCTAATCCACGCGTCATGTTCGTGAACGGGCGCCGTCAGTAGAGACTGGTCATCTCTTAGCTGCCACGGCTTATTTTAATTTTAGAATTGCTTTTTTTTTCGTTTTGTTAATCTTTTTATTACGGACACTTTTACATTTTGCATCGTTCTCACATAATTTCAAAATGAATGACAAAATGTAAACAATATTTTGTAACCATAATACGTTGATTTAAAAGAGTGTCCGTGGAGTTTCTTGCCCGTTCTTCTCCATAGGTACCTACTACGCTTTGGAATGGGCAACAGCTTCATCTTACTGACTGACCTACCGAACCCTTGACAATTCAAAAGTGCCTGTTATTGGTGTATTTGAAATAAATGCTTTGAGTTTGAGTTTAAGTTTCTTTGAGGCGCGCGTGGAACACAACGCACCATCGACCCGGGCCTTGTCCTTACTGGACGGTGAGCTACCCATTGCTCACCGTCCGCAAGCCCGCGCCTATGGTGGCCGAAAATCCGCCTGGGATTCCCGACGCCCAGGGCATCTCCTGCAGCGGCTAGAGGCGAGAAGGCGCGAAATTTGCCTTTCCTTCAACCGTCCCGCCTCCTCCTTCGCGATCATTACTGCTTCGCAGAAGGAGATGACGGCTGCCCATGCCCTCTCGCACCGTACCATGGCCTGAACTAGGGCCGGACGCGACAGATCTCTGCTGCCGATCACCTCCACGAGGACACGGCGGTGCTCTGCCCAAGCCCGGCAGATCTCCACCGTATACTCCACCGTGTCCTCCGGAGGGTACCTCCCTTGCACGTAATATGGGGATGATATTATTTTTCTTGTCTACCCCATGGCGTGCGGTATCGTGGGATAAGCCGTTCAAAAATATTGCGGATCTGTGAAAACCATTTTTCGATTCAAGGAGGATTCGGCTTGCGTAATATAAACTAAAATGGACTAAACTAAAATGTATCTTCTCTCCTCTTATTAATGAAATAGAAAGAAAAAGATGCACTGAACTTAAATTAAGTTTAGTTTGTGAACAAGGGAATCGGCACCAGTGGTGCCTGTCAAATTAATCAGCGCCTGTCACTACTCTATACAAGTTTAGACGTGATTAAAAACTTGCCTACTAAAAATACGTCAATTTACGTCAAGCGCTGATTAATTTGACAGGACTGAACTAAAATGTATCTTCTGTCCTTTTCTTAATGAAATAGAAAGACAAAGATGCACTGAACTTAAATTTAGTTTAGTTTGTGAACAAGGGAATCGGCGCCAATGTCTCTACTCTCATGTTCTTGCAATAAAATTGCACCATAACCGATTGCACTGGCGTCCGTTTGAAGCTCAGTGGGCAGATTGGGATTGAAGATTGCTAAAACGGGTTCCTCAGTAAGACTTTTAATAACAAAATCACGTGCTAAATCTTGCTCCGCGCCCCATACAAAAGGCTGACCTTGTCTAAGCAATTTGGCAATACAAGCAGTTTTCGAGGCGTACCTACCCAGCAATGTACCTCCGAAAATAGCCCGCCAAACCCAAAAATTGACGAACTCCTCTTACATTAGATGGCTTAGGAGAGTTCACTAAAGCTTCAGTCTTACTAGGTCTCGGCCGTACCTGACCATGACCAATAAGCCTACCAAGGCATTCTAACTCGGTGTCTATGAACGTGCATTTTTTTTTTATTTCTGACAATCACGCCGCAGTGAGTGTTTTTAATACCTCTCGCAAAGTTTTCAGACCGTCACTGACAGAATTCTACTAATTCCCTTGACTGTAGCTTAGCATTGGCAGTCACGGCCTTCACTTGGGGATCGGAGATGCCACGGATCACAATAGCGGTTTTTAATTCCTCTGAAAGACCCTTAACAATGTTCAGTCGCAACAGAGACTTCCGCGCATACTCAGCATAAGTAGCGAATTTATTCGAATTCACACTCAGGACATCATATAGCACAGTAACCATATCAACTTCGCGTGGGCACAATGATCGAAATTCAATTTTAAAATTGGACCACGTCCAATCACTGGTCACCCAATCGTTGAGCCACGTTTTAGCATCACCCCGTAAACACCCACCAATGCGTCCCAGGCACTCCCGATCATCCCACTGACATATTTAGCGCCCACAATCAACTTCCGCACGCCACATGTCAAAGTCATGCACATTGGGGTCAAAATCAGAAATATAATAATGAATTAGGAAAGAAAGTGCCCCCACAATCCTATCCGCAGCGTCAACCTCCTGCGATGCCTCAGGGGTCACGGTTCTATCCGTAGCACGTGTTTCCGTATTACCGATAACAGATGCCTCGGCAACCACCGAAGTTGAAAAGGCGGAGTGCCGCCCGGATGGGAGTAGACGTACGCATAGTGTTTGAAGGCCACCGTTCCTCTAAAGCGCTCAATCGAACCAGTATTTCATTTAAAGGGTCGCGACGAGGGCTATCCCGACGCCCATACGAAATATACGAGGGCTATCCCGACGCCCATACCCCTACGCGAACTTTGAGAGTACTCTGATCTATCACGACGACGACGCCTAGAAGATCGAAGATGCGATTGACGATAACGGTTACGACGCCTTTTATGAACATCGCGACGGCTATGCGAATCGTTTTCCCGGGAATCACGCCTAGGTGTATTTTCACGCGGCGTGCACTCACGGCACGACATGATTATGACTAGGTAGGTACAGGCACCGTAAATTACCACAACGTGAATTAAGAATTAACACGTGGTTGTTTTTACTTCGAAAACTCTCACGAAATATAATCTAATCTCGTAGAAGCACGTGGCAAATCACGATAAAATGCACAAAAACTAATCACGGACAAAATCAACAACCGGTGGTGAAAATTTTTAAACTGTCTCAAAAACACTTATTTCCGGTTAAAAAAAGATGGCGAACTATCTAAATCGCATGTAATTTAAACCGGAATAAGTTCTGATCTTAGGGATCAGAAACCTAATGATTTTTTTAAAAAGAAAATACAAAACGGCTTACAGTTTTTTATTTAAATTGGAAAAACCGTTACAAGATAATATTTCAATATGATCACTAGTAAGTATGCGTCCGTCGCATCCGAGCTCTGCAGCACATTATACATTTAGTAGGTACATACACTATATACATACTCTCGAAAAATATTTACCCTCCTTCTGGGACAGTCGGGTAAAAAGAAACACCTTCACCACTACCAACGAAAACCGATTCTCATCTGGGAAATAAATATGTCAATCTGTCTTTTATTCTTTGCTACCTGACGAAAATCAGGCCTAACGAAACTATTTTGTTATCGAACTGCAATAAAAATTCGAAAATTCCCGCCTGTGTACTTGACACGTATTAGCATTTCTGTAAGCATATCGAGAATATCGTCCCATATTAGTAAAAGATTGACTTCTACTACTTTAATATTGAAAAACAAATGGTTTTTTTTATTATAAAAGAGTGATGAAATAAATTAATCTCCCTTTTATAATTTTTAGGGCATAAATATTTAAATAAATTAAATAATCTGTAAATTGCATCGAAAAAACCTACTGTCAAATTGTCAACGTCGACCTCCCCGTCCCCCCTTCACCCTTCTTCCGAATCCGAATCATCCTTGTCATATCGCTAAAGATATTGCAATTTTGTAAATTATTAAATTATTTTAGTTTATTTTTCGTTACTTTATAGTTATTTTTAACAAAAACGTATCGGTAGACAAAACAAACAAGTGGTGAGTCAACATTATTTAACTTAAATTTTAGAAAGTGGCACATGTCGGTTGGTCTCGAATTTGATAACAAATTACCCTTTTTATTAATTTCAGGTAGAGTTACACGGTTAACTCGAGACCTCAGGCTTCGGCCTGCGGTCATAACATCACCGTAACCACAAAAAAACTCGCATAATCCGCAAAATTCTTTGCCATACTTCCTCCAGTTAAACACAAATATTTCTTATTATATTTTGTTATCCCGCTATCATGTCTCAGTGGAACAACACATACGCTTACAACAACCAGTACCAAGCTTGGAACGGCGACCCAAATGTCCAATATGTCAACCAAGCTTACTACCCCAATAGACCTGAGCAAGCCAATCAGTATGTGAGCTTTAATGAGTTTCTTTCACAAATGCAAAACAGTGGTGCCCCCAGTGCTAGCAACTATAACAATGCGCAATATGAAAACTATCCTGCAAGGCAATATAATTACCAGAATGCACCAACCACTGCTCAAAACCCTCAGTTAGACAGTTATGGATACACAGCAACCACAGCCAATGAGTCCAGTGGCACTGAAACTTACCCAATGAATGTTCAAAGTCAATACAACCCAGTGGCACCCAATCCTAATGTTTATACAAATGCAATGATACTCAAATCTAATCTCACTCCAACAGCTACCGAATTTGTGCCAAAAGGTTCTATGATGACACCTTCAAGTAGCACTCAGAACATTCCTGAAACTAATACTGTAAATGATGATAGTGAATCTAGAAATAATTATAGTAATGTTAATGAACCTAAGAACCATTACAGTAGTATAAGTGATTCACGAAATAACTACCCTGGTGTAAATGAACCACGAAATGCTAGTGGTAGTTCATCAGATACAAACTGGAGAGAAAGATTAAAACAAAAGCAGGACGAGAGAGAGAGCTCACAACAAAATACAGAAGCATGCCAGAAAACTGAATCATACCAACGTCCTCAAGAGCACCCTAAAAACCAAGAACCAAATGGTCGCCACCGTGATAATCATCGCAATAACGAATCGAATGGGCGACATCGTGATTCAAACAACCGCAATCTGGAATCAAACAACCGTAATCAAGAAACAAACAATCGTAATCAAGATCCAGATAGTAGACAGTATGAATCAAGTAGTCGTCAACAGGATTCTAGCAGTCATAACTATGAATCTAATAACCGTAACTATGATTCGAGTAACAAAAGAGGCCAAGGAAAAGGAAATTTAAAGTCAAAGAATAAAGATGATGCTCGTACCTTCTATAACAGTGCAATAAGTAAAGACAGTCAGGATGTGAGGAATGGGAGAGGAGAAGCTTCAGGTCGTGGAAAGAATTGGGTTGGAACTCCTCGGCTCCGAGCAATGGATCGCAATAGCACAGAAGATGAACAATATGCCAATACTTATTTACAAGGTAGAGAAGAGAGAATGGAGAGAGATAACAGAGACCGGGATAGTGAAAACCGAGAGAGGGACAGAGATGATTTTCCTATGGAAAGGGATACCCGTGACAAGCTTAGAGATAATCGAGATGAAAGGGATAGAGATTACCGAGATGTCCGCGAGACAGAGAGAGATAACCGAGACATTCGCGAGAGAGACAGAGGTAATCGAGATATTCGCGAGAGAGACAAAGGTAACCGAGATATCCGTGAGAAGGATAGAGATAGCCGAGATATGCGCGAAAGGGGTAGAGATTACCGTGATGGCCGTGAGAGGGAAAGAGACAATAGAGACATCCGCGAAAGGGATCGAGATAATCGAGATGTCCGTGAGAGAGATAGAGACAACAGAGACATCCGTGAGACCGATAGAGATTACCGTGATTTCCGTGACATGGATAGAGGTAACCGAGATATTCGCGAAAGGGACCGAGATACTAGGGAGAGAGAGAGAGCATATAAGTCTGAAAATATTCCCAGTCCTGCTCGAACTAAAACTAAATATGGTAATGATCAAGGTGTGTACAAGCTATTATTACTTAAAAAGTCAAATTCCCATTACATTTGCACTGACATAATATCCAAAGATTTACAGGATTCTCTACCTATACAGTGAAATTCTTGAGAGTTACTTTAAGAATACCCAACTAGACCAGGCAAAAGTCAAATACTGCCTATTAAACTCATTCATGAAATAATTAAACCTATTTTTTAACCATGAACATTGCGGTGAGATTATATTTTTTGAAAATCAAATAAACCATGACAAACTGGCATGGTTACTTGGCAATTTAATCTTTGACCAATCACTTCAGGTCTTAGAGTGCATTAATAATACATAGCTCTTAAAAATAATGCATGGATGCTAGCTAGCTGAGGCATTCTATAATTGATACTGTACAATCATTCATTTAATATTTTCTGTCTGTAAGTACCTAGAGGTACTTCTGAAAGAAGAATATAGGTCTGAAGAATAGTGTCAAAAAGCCTTGTTCTAATGGGCTATTATATTTCAGTCAACAAAGAGATGACCCAACGTGAGCGTCTAACTGATCAACTAGACAAGGGCACACTGGAGTGCCTGGTCTGCTGTGACCGAGTCAAACAATTTGACCAGGTGTGGTCATGTTGCAATTGTTACCACGTGCTGCATCTGAGGTGCATCCGGAAGTGGGCTATGAGCAGTATGGTTGGTGAGTATAAGGTTATTTTTAGTAGTAAAGTTGCTTTAAAGTTAATACGAAAAACTTGATCTTGTATCTTCATACAATTAAAATCTTTTGTTGTATTCTAATTTTATCACAGATACTTTTTCCATATCTAAATCAATCTTCCTAGCCTTTCCCCAACTATGTTGAGGTCGGCTTCCAGTCTTACCCGATGCAGCTGAATACCAGTATTTTACATGGAGCAACTTCTTATCTGACCGCCACAACCCCCACAACTCACTGGGTAACACGATTCCCCCTTGGTATGACTGTCAGACTTTCAGACATCTGACAACCCATAATGACTGTCAAAGATCCACAAATGACAGCCAGGACCACCGGCTTAAAGTGTTTTCTGAGGCATGGAGGAGTCTCAGTATGTAAAGATCCACGGACTAAGGCTGCAAGAAGTTCTAAAAAGTATTAATATGTATCATATCAATATTTAAAAAAAAAATATATTGATTTGATTGTATAGAAAAAAAAACATTGATATTGGTGATATTTTCTATAAAATATTCGTACTTTATGAATTTCTATAGTGTTTGTGTTTTATTCATATTATACCAAACAAGGAACATCATTTCAAATGTACAAACATAAATTAATAAAACATTGAAATATAAGTCTACTTTTTTACGGCTCTGCATTCCAGAGTATATAGTTGCTATCCTACATTGTTATATACGCGAAAGTTTGTGAGTATGTATGTATGGATGTTTGTTACTCTTTCACGCAAAAAAGACTGAATGGATTGGGATGAAATTTGGCACACATATTTATAATCGGTTTAACACATACGACTTTTTTTCCCCATATTCTCAAGGGATTGAGACTTATTTATTTATTTAAGGACTTTGGAAGACTTACAGCTAAATACAATGATGATAAATAACAGTATGATAATCTGACAGCCAATTACAGGTCTTCACGTCTAGAGCTTGTCTGGTATAAAAGTACTGTGGATCAAAATATACACACTGCCAAATATTGCCAATGAAAAAAGAAAACAAAATAAAAATATAAATAATAAACATTTGCAGGTAGATCATCACCTAATACATGTAAAATCTTATTAGATTTTGATAATTGATTATGTAATTGCGACAGGTTATTTCCCATAAGAACCAAGATGTTAAAAATTCAATTTAATCAAATAAAATTAAAAGAACACAAAGTCTTTAAGCTTTAAAGAAATCCATTGCTAAACACTTTTTTGCCGAGGTCACACTTGTTTTAAAAAGATCAAAGTCGAACTATTTGCACACCTTATTAAAATACCTACTTACACGCACAACGTACGAATTTTGTCCGTAGTTAGTAGTTGCAAATGGCACACGTAATGGTGGATTGAACCGTTTGGATTTGCTTGGAACGTTGAAGTAGAAAGTTGACAAAATATCAGAACAATTGATGTCACTTCGAACGGTCTTCAATAAAAATATACAATCAGAGATCTCACGACGATTAATCAATGATAAGAGATGGTACTTTTTACAGAGACTGAGATAGTTATCGGACTGATATGGTACCCTTTGATGAAAGCATAAAAAAATTATAAATCTTTTTTGTACGCGTTCGATACGGTCAATATACTTGTGATAGCATGGACTCCATATTTCAGATGCGTATTCCAAGTGGCTTCTAACAAAAGTGCAGTATAGAATTTTTAACATTTTTGTTTGCGTGAAGCACCTGGATAATCGCATTATGAATCCAAGGGATTTTGAGGCTTTAGCGACGATGGCATTACATGCTTATCAAAAATAAGTTTGGAATCGTGATGAACCCCCAGATCGCGAATAGTACTACATCTAGGTAATATTTGGACACCAAGAGTATATTTTGTGGCTAGGACTGACCGTCCACGGGAATACGTTACAACTGAGCATTTTCTGGGATTGAGGTCGAGCTTACTTTTTTGGCAGTATACTTAAAGACACTGTAAGTCAGTTTGAAATGCTGTCATGTCCGCAGTCGATGATATGGTAGCATAAATTTTCATACCGTCAGCGAAGCACAGTAATTTGGAAGAACTCAAACAAGAGTCGATGTTGTTTACATAAATGATAAATAATAACGGACCGAGCAACGAACCTTGGGGGACTCCGCTGGGGACAAAAACCCAGCTAGATATATAATTATTAAGTACCACAGCTTGCGACCTGTTTTCTATGTAAGAGGAAAACCATCTGAGTAAGTCCCCGCGTATACCGATGCCCTCTAACTTCCGTAATAAGATGACGTGGTCGATTCGGTCGAAACATTTACTATAGTCTGTGTAGACAACGTCGACCTGTTTACCATGGTCCATTGCGTCGGTGATGTAGTTATTAAGCAAAATAAGATTGGTGACAGTGGATCTGCCTTTAAGAAAGCCGTGTTGGAAGGGACTAAACGATTGTTCCAGAGCATAATAGACCTGGTTATAAATTATCCTTTCGAAAACCTTGGCAATGATACACAATTTGGATATCGGTCTTATGCGGGTGAAACCGCGGGGCGCAGCTAGTTGGACATATATCTGGCACATTTTCGATACTAAACTTGATATTTTATATCGATACATCGAACATAAAATACGATGTATCGATACATCGATATTTTTTCTACTAGCCTACCAACTCCGGCAAGCGTAGCTTAACCTGATGGATCGACACGTGTAGCTGTTATTACTTAGCCACGAGCTCCAATACTTTTTCCTTATCTAACAAATCTTAAATGATTGCTCAATGTTTTGTGAAAGTTTAATAAACATTGTGTAAGCTAGCTGACTCAGACTTATTATTTGTTCTAGTTTCATCATAAATAAGCATTATTATTTATACTATTTATTACATGTATTGTTTTGTTTATTTGATGGCACACAGTAAATAACTTGCTTTAAATATTAGTAGTAACACTTCACTTTAAGGGGACTACAGGAGCTAAACGCTAGTTTTATAATGCCTAAAAGTATATGATCCACTGCAGTAAACAAAATCAGAAAAATATATGATATTCTTCAGGTCAATGCGCGTATTTTGCGTACGGATTCTTCAGGATATATGCTAGGTGTAGATATTATGTTTTCAAAAGAAAACGAAATATAAATAATTTGATACGATAGAATCACGAAGATACCTCTAAAATGTATTTTAACGATTGATTACCATACTAATATACATGCAATCATTCTGATTTTTGTCAGATTATTCTACAAGCAACATATTAGCATAATAGTGTTTTTTTTTATCCAATCCATAGATTTTTTGTAAATAGATAATTTCTTCATATTTTGCAATAAATTACCAGCGTTGTGTCATCGCGCTTCTCTTTCTTTTGTCTGCAGTCCGACACACACTGGTCCCAAATGATAAAAAAGGGGACATTAAGAAATTTTTGACAAAAGGTCAACCGATTCAGCTTATTTTTTTTTTTGTAGACAGCTGATGCAATTACAAATCACTTTTGTACATTGAGTTTTTGCCAAAAAAGCCGTATTTTCAGAGAAAAAAAATATTCAAATATTTTTTGTATGAAAGAAATCCTAATTTTGTCTTTATCTTCCAAGATTCAAACGTATTCAAAATAAAACTTAGCGCAGCTTGTAGAGGGGCTAATTTCTCACTACTTTGTCATAGACACTCAACTGCGATTTTGTGCTCCTTTTGAGTTACATGCACTTTAAATATTTTTTGTATGAAAAAATCCTAATTTTGTCTTTATCTTCCAAGATTCAAACGTATTCAAAATAAAACTTAGCGCAGCTTGTAGAGGGGTTAATTGTTCATCACTTTGCCATAGACACTCAATTGCGATTTTGTGCTCCTTTTCAGTTACAGGCACTTTAAATTTTTCGTTGTCGGATGAGCTTTACTAGTTTTTTGTAGACAGCTGATACAATTACAAGTAACTTTTAAAGATGTATTTTTTGTTAAATAAGCCGTATTTTCAGAGTTAAAAAATTAATTCAAAAAGTATTTCTAGTTCTGGGAGTATTTGTGGTAGCTTCTGATGTAGATGCACCCGCTTCCTCTTCGTACGATAAATTATGCTCTTCTACGTCTACTGAAATGTCCTCTATGGTATATTCTGGATCAAACAACATAGGAAAATTCACAGAAGTTAAAGTTGGCCACAAAATTTTAGACTCCAACCACTCCTTGTTTTTAACACCAAATCTTTCGTTTATTTTTCGTTTCGAAAATACGGCTTATTTGGCAAAAACTCAATCTATAAAAGTGATTTGTAATTGCATCAGCTGTCTACAAAAAAAAAATCAGCCGAATCCGTTGACCTTCTGTCAAAAATTTCTTAATGTCCACTTTTTTATCATTCGGGACCAGTGTGCGACAGTGACCGCGCTTTAGCTGTTGTCAGCCTCTTAAGACACTATAAAAATATTTCTGTTGCTACAATACTTCTTCAGCCTTCACACTTAAGGCGCTGACAAAACCCAATTGACCGAAATAGGCTTCTCTTAAGAAAAAAATTTGCCAAATCTGTATAGTTTGTGGTAGCAGAAAAAATATATGTTAATTCTGAACATATTTCCCAGAACTTGGTTGTTACCAAAACACGTTTTGAAAAAAAAATCTCGATACAAACTAACGTTAAACTAACCTCTTACCTTGAGTTCTAATCCAAAATATCTGTAATAAATATCAACGTACGTTACGTATTTAATTAATAACAAGTACGTCTGATTTGAATGCAGAACTTGGTTGTTTTTTATTTTCGATTACTCAACTCAATTTTGAGTAAATAGATAATTGCTTCATATTTTGCAATAAATTACAAGCGTTTTGTAATCGCGCTTCTCTTTCTTTTCTATGCAATCTGACAGTGACCGCGCTTTAGGTGTTGTCAGCGTCTTAATGTTAAACTTAAAATTAAGTTACGTTTTAGAATTTGGCCTGTATTTTCCAGAAGTATTTAATTTTTGTATTTAATTTTTAGAGGGCAAGTGGCGCTGTCCAGCCTGCCAGAACACGAACGAAGCCATCCCTACTGAATACCGCTGTATGTGTGGAGCGGTGCGCGCGCCTGAGTACCAACGTGGTTCCACGGGCGCACACACCTGCGGCCGCGCGTGCCGTCGCCCGCGAGTTTGCCCGCATCCCTGCACGCTACTGTGCCACCCGGGGCCGTGCCCGCCGTGCCAGGCTACTGTCGTCAAGTACGTATGATGGATGTAATTCATGCAATTCAAAGTCTCTCCTTAGGTCCATTAAGGGCCGTATTACAGAACCTTACTCAAGACTCAACCATTACTTAAAACTAGTTTCAACCAATCAAATGTAATTAATAAAAAAAAGTAAAAAATAAATAATTCCTGTAATTAAAATAAATATTTTCTGCCTTACTGTGATTGTTCACTTAAATTACTTTAAATTTGTTATTCTACAAGCTAGGCACAATAACTTCGGCTATAATGATAATGAGGGTGGGCGCTGACACCTATCATTACAAGATATATAGTTAGCTTAGGTATTGGCTGCAACTCTAATATTCAACTTTACCGGCGGATTTCCGGCCACCGTAGGCGCGGGCTTGCGGACGGTGAGCAATGGGTAGCTCACCGTCCGGTAAGGATCAGGCCCGGGTCGACGGCGCGTTGTATTCCACGCGCGCCTCAAAGAGATGTCGTCAGCACAAAGGGGTCCACTAGGGCCGATGCCTGCCGGGGTCGCGTGAAGGTACTTATGGGTCACCGAGGCCCCTGCAACACAGGCAACGGAAGGGATACGGGTGGGTTTTAGTTTTAGAGTCTGACACACCCTCCCGCTCCGCCCAGAGCGAGAGAAGTTATTTGATGATTTACCACCCAAAAAAAAAATGGCATATTTTATTGTAAACCATATTTTTACTTGAAGGTGCAAATAAACTATTTTTATTTTTTATTATTTTTAAATGGCTTTAATCGAGTTTTAAGTAATGTTTGAATTTTGAGTGAGATTTTGTAATACGGGGCTAGGTATTATGGGCATAAATAGTCCTAGGGGTAAAAATTAAAATAACATAATAACTACAAAATGTAAGTTTTTTTTTTGCTTTTATTGATTTAGGACCTCATTCTCATTGTTAACGTCTTTTATCCTGTAAATATTAGTAAACTAGCTGCTGCCCGTGGCTTCGCCCGCGTGGCTTTTTCTAAAATAAAAGTAGCCCAAGTTACTCCTTATAATATCAGCTATCTGCCAGTGAGTTTCGGAGATTAGCGGATATTTATTTTAAATACCGTGTATACTTCTTATGAATTTAGTATAAAGCTGTTTTTAGATTTTGACATTACTAATAGAAACTTCAATTTTATTCATTTGTACAGGCTGAAGATATGAACTGTCTTGAAAACGTAGACAGTCCATACCTTCACAAAAAAAACATGTAAACAAACCTGTACCTATGTGTTTTTGGAAAAATAACTTTAACACCCATAGATAATGTTCAGTTAGTGCTAACATTTAAATTTTTTATCACTTTTTCAAAAGAACGACTCATTCTCTCTTAATCTACATTAGTGTAAAGTTGATATTTGTTTAATTGGAAATAACATCAATGGGAAACACGGATTTGAATAGAGATAAGCAGTTTTAAACACTCCCTTAAACTAAATACATCAAAATTCACCCCTAAACCCCTTGCAGAAACTGTGGTTGCGGCGCAGAAACCCGCTCAGTGCTCTGCAGCAGCAAGTTGCCGCAGGTGTGCGGCCGCGTCTGTGGACGTGCCCTGCTGTGTGGGGTGCATAACTGTGCCAAGGACTGCCACGAGGGTCCCTGTGACATATGTGCTGAAACTGTCGAACAAGGTATAAAGAGAGAGCCTGGGGAGTTGGTTCCGTCACTTCTTCTTCCCAGCTAAAACACTAGGAAGTGGTGAAGAGAGGCCATTTTTGGGGGACTGTCTTATGTAACTTTGATGTTCGAAAAGTGCTGATTCTCAGCCTAGTTTGAATAATTGACTTGATTAAGATGTAAATTTAAAAGAGTTCGTTTTTACGCAGTGAAGTAGTAATCGGGTTAGAACTGGTCTACCCTAGCTGGGGGGTTTGTGTACGCACGTCGACATGACGCATTCGGATACAGGTCATCAAATATGCTTATCACACTCGTGAGGCTTGCACAGCGTCAACGATTAAGTAAAATGAAGGGTTGTTCTTCCTAAGTACTTTAACATCCCGCCTTGTTTCCCCGAAGGGTTGGGCAGAGGTGTACCTGTGTGTACTAACACACATTTCGCCAGTTATGTTTAAGTCCCATGTAATACGGGGCGAGCCTATTGCCATCAACCGGGCACAAATCCAAACTCCGGGCTGGTACTGAGAAATTCCAGATAGAAAAACCCAATAACACTGCTCGACCCTAGAATCGAACCCACGACCTCATGCTCAGCAGTAGCGCTTGCAACCACTAGACCCAACGAGGAAGTAGAAAGTCATTGCAATGTAACTCTTATCATTGTAATAATGTACAAATCAGAACTCTTTAGAAAAAGTACTGGCCACAAAAAAATTGAAAAATGTTGGTTTTATCTGCATTAAAAAATTGTTCGAAATAAAAAAAAAATAACCCTAAAAGCATTTTGGAATAAGAGGGAAAATTTCACTTGGTCGCAGCGTACGGCGTATTGGAAACGTAATAATTTTACATAATGGTTTTTTTTCTTGTGTGAATAATTTTCGCTGCTTTCTTGTAACTCTTGTGACTCTGGAGAATATCGTGTTGTCATTTAACGCGGGAAGAGATGCTTAATGGCTGTGGGTATGCTAGAAGCAGGGCGCAGTAAATGTGAAACTACCGACGCTGTCAACATGCAGTCAAGTAAAATTTGCCGATAGCGGGCGCGTTACAGGGCTATTTTACATAATAAAATCACCTATTTAATGGCCGCCACCTTAGATTTTGATTTTTCGGCATCACCCACCAAAACTTCAAGAATTACACAAAAAAATACTTAGTCATTTCCCAGCAATTCATTTTTAGTTTTTTTTGGTATTGTTTGTCGCATCGTTGAGCTCCTTAAGTTCTGAGTTGAGCTGCACGATTACTGACAAATGCGTGCACTGACTGGACAGGTCCACTCAATCTGTGTGGTTCTTTCCTCAAAAGGACCATTTCAGACACCAATCTACATGGCCTTCACATGATCTGACCAAGATTATGTCTGGACTTTAAAGGAGACTGTGACCTCTGAGTTTGTTTCGGCCTTTCTTCTCAGAGTAGTCAGATAGGAAACGCCAACCTCATTTAGCTTTATTTTAAAAATATGATTGACGTGTAAAAGTGTTTGTACTTACAGAAATTAAATCCATTATCATTAGTTAGAACAGAATGCGTGGATTTCTGCTTCGTCTTTTTACGCTACTACGGCAAAGCCAAAAGAAAGGGTTTTGTTTTTAGCTGTCTTTCTTTGCATGTTATTTTTACACTGTACATTTGCATGTCCAGTATGCTACTGCCCCGCGGCGCAGCGCCGCCGCGAGCCCTGCACGGCCGCGACGGGCGCGAGCCGCAGCTGGGCGTGCGGCGACTCGTGCGGCCGCGTGCTGGCGTGCGGCGCGCACGTGTGCCGCGCGCCCTGCCACGCGCCGCCCTGCGCGCCCTGCCAGCTGCTGCCGCAGTTTGTGCACAGCTGTCCTTGTGGGAATACGCAGTGAGTACTACTGTAACATGATACTTTACTAAAACTGGTCAAGTATGAATCGATTAGTCGAATAATACAGCCAGACTGTGTTGTAAGTGTAAATAAACGTAAAATTTCATTGATAAATCCGCGAGTGTGGGAGTGACATTGCTTATGCACCAATGGTGTATCACGCGACATTTCAGCAGTTAAGTCAGAGACAGCCCACTGTGCATGGTGGAAGACGAGACCGCAGCTCATGTGCTTCTAAACTGTCCAGTGGTAGCTACATACAGGACAAGGTACTTCGGTAACGCAGATATTCTCCGTGAGATCGTCAGTAACACTAAGGATGTGATGGGGATGATCGATTGATCGATTTGTCCACCTGTACGGAAAGTAAGCGCTTAGGCGTGGAGTTGCAGACACCAGCCTATTATAAAACAAGACTCTTTTGTTCAAAAAAATTGGCTCAGATTCAATATTTTTTAAGGTTAAAAGCCCCCCAATCACACGCTCTTCGCTGCTACCAAGTATTTAATTAGCAGCAGTTAACTTCTAAACCTCTTACTATAAAGGGTAAATAAGCCAAAGGGCAGATTTACATTTTTTTTTTGGAAGATCTTCCTTTCATTCAAGCAGTCAGTGCAATGTATTTTGTAACGCGCTAAGCATATTTCTTTTACAACTAATTGCTATGAAATTGCACTTTATTTCGTTAAGCTTCCTCTACAATTTTGGTCAGGACCAAATTTTTGACGTAATTGAACAACGGAAATGCATCACACTGGAAAATAATTGCAGCAATATATTTATATAGTGCTGCATTTATTTAGATTGAAATTATTAGGTGTGCGTAAATCGTCAGAATATTTTAGCCTAAAATATTCACACACCCTAATAATTATATTGTGCTGCATTTATTTTCCAGTGCGATACATTTCCGTTGTGCAATTACGTCAAAAATTTGGTCCTGACCTGATGGGACTCATTTTTTACTTAGGTTGGCCAAAGACTCACGCAAGGCCTGCACGGACCCTATCCCGCTGTGCGGCAACATCTGTGCCAAACCACTGCAATGCGGCCCCGCGGGAGACAAACATTTCTGCAAACTTAATTGCCATGAAGGTAAGACTTACCATAGTAACGAAGCAGAACGGAAACATTTTTAATTGATTAGTCGTATTATAGGTAAGTTACTTCGCGACATGTGCAGTTTCATGTATCTACAACTTGTTATTAATCGACGCTAAAAACAACAATCCCGATAGAGAAAAGAATTTGAGACAAAATTTTCACAGGATCTTTTAATATTTTTTTAAAACCCTTTGTTTTTGTGTCCGTTTTCTTAGTCTGTCACTATGTATTATTAGGACATTCAGTATTTTTTATGACGTGCTCTAAATGCCTTGCTTGGTATGCGTCCTATGACACATCCTATTAGTTATGAAGCAACTTTAGTTTTTAAAACCTAATTTAACTTCGTTATCCAGGACCGTGTCCAGAATGTCCTGATAAAACAGTGCTGCAGTGTCGCTGCGGACACTCAAGCCGCGAGGTCCCCTGCGCCGACCTGCCCGAGATGTACAACAACGTGCTCTGCCAAAAGAAGTGCAATAAGGTAACTACATCCTCTAATGTTGCACGTAGAGCAGCTGGAAGGTCCTATCAGTTTATGTGAAGATCATCTTAGTATCTTAACCAATTTAATACGGCTGTAAGACCACAATAAACACGCCAACAAAAAGAAACTACATAATTATGATCCTCAGCATTGATCGACTAATGGCTTGATCAGGTGAATTTTACCAGATATTTTCACTTCGGCGGGTTCGTATTACAAACTTTCAGACTTGTTCCACGATTATGAATTGTGTGACCTCCATGGCTCTATCTACAATGTTTTATTCGCTTGCGTACTACATGTGCGTACTACTACAGATATCCCAAGAAAAATATGCGCTTCGGGAATCATCTCCGGAAATACAAACGCGCAATGATGAGATCTAATATAGAGCTATTACTACCATGAAAGTACAGCATGAAGCCTCTCGTAACATGACAAGATTTATTATTAACAGCTCTTTGCAATTCCAAAAAACTTTTCTAAAACTTTTAAGTGACAATCTGTGATCGGAGTAACTCTACGGAGAAAACTTCATACAAACGTGTATTATTATAGGTACACTACTACAAAGCGTGGCAGTACAAAAATAAGTTTTGCTTCTTTAGATTGTTACTCTGTGGCGCGAAGTTCGTAATAATTTGGAAACACGAGTTCACCGAAGTGCATACTTTTTCTGGTTTAACTGTATATGTAACCTTGATAAGTGTTCCATCCAAAGTCATATCTAATCAGCCCATAATGTTCCCCTTTCTGGGACACAGGTCTCCTCTCTGTGAGAGGGCTGTAAAATACCACGCGAGCCCAGTGTGGGGTGGTGGATGTTACACTCGATTATTTCGATACAAAATTAGAACTTTCCTCCTCTTATTCTTTTGTTCATCCACCAGAAACTGTCGTGCGGGCGCCACCGCTGCCGCACGGTGTGCTGCGCGGCCACGTCGCACCGCTGCGCCGTGGTGTGCGGCCGCACGCTGTCGTGCCAGACGCACCGCTGCGAGGAGTTCTGTCACACTGGCCACTGCCCGCCGTGCCCGCGCGTCAGTGAGTACTGAGTCTTATTGTGTGCCCAAAAAGTGTAGTAAGGTTCATCGAGATGACTGACCGAACCTACATTTAAGTAACTGCTATTATAATGCAATCTTTGGGAAAGATTTCACTATGCGGTATTTGCCTTGCCCGTATGCGGTTGCGGGACCACGACCGACGTGCGACAGTTGAAGAGGAAAACAAATGCGCCCGCCGCCGCTCTGTGAGCAGTAACCGCGACATTTTCATTTCAATTTTACACTTTTACAACCGCATGCGGGCGCTGTTTCTTAAGCTTAAAGCCTTACATTGCTATATACTGATGGGCTCACGATCTGTGCGCAGGTTTCGACGAGCTGACGTGTGAGTGCGGCGCGCAGGTGCTGCTGCCGCCCGTGCGCTGCGGCGCGCGCGCGCCCGCCTGCGCCGCGCCGTGCGTGCGCGCGCGCGCCTGCGCGCACCCGCCGCACCACTCGTGCCACGCGGGGGACTGCCCGCCCTGCGTCGTGCTCACCACCAAGCGCTGCCACGGCGGCCACGAGGTCAGGTTCCCTTCATGTTGGAAATATACAATGAAACATTGGTGATTATTAAATAACCAATTTTTCATTTTTTTTTTTTTTCATTTAACTTTAAACAGACATTTGTGTGCTTAAAGTTGCACACAAATGTCTCACAAGTGTAGGGGTCCACTAAGGCCGATGCCTGCCGGGGTTGTGGGAAGGTACAAAGGGGTTACCGAGGCCCCTGGCAGCACAGGCAACGGAAGGAATACGGGTGGGTTTTAGTCAGTAAGAGTCTGACACACCCTCCCGCTCCGCCCAGAGCGGGAGAAGTTATTTGATGATTTCTCACCCAAAAAGAAGCACACAAATGTACAGAGGCGGACTTAACCTGTTAAGCCCTGCGTGACACCGATTCGGAGTCAAACAATAAAAAATCAATTGTGTCTCATTAGCTGTCCTTGAGCAATTAATGCCATAGGTTTTTTCTACCAGTCAACTTGCACAATACAAAATAATTCAATGCAGCCAAAAGCCTTGTATTCAACTATCTATACTATCTGTCTATACTAATCTATATCCATATATATTTATATCTCTCTTCTTTTCTTCTCTTTCTTTTCATTCTTTTTCTTTTCTTTTCTGTTTTATTTTTAGTATATATAGAGATATCTATACAATATGTAAAAAAAAAACCTGTTGTTCCTTCTACCTACGTTTTAAGAATCGGTTTACTAAGCGATAAAGCAAGACATTTATAAAAAACTGTTCAATAAAAATAAAAAAATAAAAAATTATTAATATTTGTAATGTTTAATCGATTTTTTACCTCTGCAATTCTGCATGAAGCGATGACGCGAAACCAGAAGTAGATAGAACGTTCCCGCCCTCTCTTTGATCGGTGCCGCCGCGCCGCCGCATATCTACCTATTTTTGTCAGCTGTTGTTTATCAGCCTCACTTTAACGAATGAATCTTTGAAAATCTTGGTTTACACAGTATTTTTAAGCACAATTGGTAATAATTATCAATTGTGCTTAAAAATACTGTGTTATTGTTAAAACTACATTTAACACTTCACTACGTTCAAAAAAACAAATTCGCCGCGTCTGTCACAAATAAAACCTGATGTACCTATTTACATTTTAATGCATTAATTTATTATGATATCTACTTGACGGCCACGGAGTTGCTGTTCGATATGACCACCTTGTACCTCTACACTTCTTGGCTCATAGTCGTAGGGAAGTAGTGATTGGACGCGATAATAGTGAAATGGGTGCTGGCCATCTTCTTTGAGTACTCTCCTAACGCGCATATGATTTACTCCGAGTTCGTGTCCCACTGAGCGTGTACTTCGCGTTGTATCTTGCTCAAACAATTCCAAGACTTCTGTCTCGAGTCCTCGGTCTACCTGCGTCAGCTCGATGTCAGGTCTCGCCCGTGCACATTGCCGGTATTGTACGTACCTACGTATGTGCAAACGTTGGAATGCCATAGCCAACGGTAATGATCGCAAAACGTTCTTGGTAGAGTCTGCGTGCTTCTGCATAATTGCAGTCACATTTCCAAAGACACATCAACGTGTTAAAATATTCTACGTTAAAATAAGACATGGTCAACGTTTACGTAAACAAAACACAAGTCACTCACTACGTAGGTCAACAATTACATCCATTCGGAAGTAAGATGCGCGGGAGACTAAGGAAGTGATTCGCAGGGAGACGGGTGGCGGGGCGGCGGGGTAGGTAGGCACGTGATACCGACCCGCCGACATGCGCGGCGGGAGTTTCTGGCGGCATCTTTTGTCGCATCAGAGAAAGCCGCCGAGCTCGTAGGCTATTTAGCGAAATAAAAATGTACTTGTAAAATCAGATACTCTAAACATTTTTTTGAATGTATCGATTTTAATAGTTATTTGATTTTGACCTCTCGACTAGCCAATGCTAACTTTTTTAAATTATGATTTCATCAATGTTCTGCTTATAGGTAAATCTATACGTTCCTAAAAGGAACACGGGGTTTTTGTTACATATTGTATATTAATAATAAAACTGAAAAGTTTGTTTGTTTGTTTGAACGCGCTAATCTCTGGAACTACCAGTCGGGGTTGAAAAATGCATTTGATAGCACAATTCTTGGGGAAGGTTATAAGCTATTTAACATCACCCAAGTCAAAAAGAATGCTAAGCGAAAACGAAGTAATAGCGCGTGCGGACTATGCGATGCGACGCGGTGTGTTGGGGGCCAAAATTGCACACGGATGAAGTTAAAATTAGAAGCTAGTAAGACAATGAAATTAAAAATTTTAAAAGTTTTACATTACGACAAAATGTCAAAGGCAAGGGAAAATACCGGGACATCGCATACCATCCCCAAAAATACTACTAGCCATCAAAGGCTTTGAGCTAAATATGATGCATCCACTGAGTTCGAGACTTAGAAATAATCCATGAATAGTAATAAATATTTGTACTGTGTTTGTTTTCTCGAAACTAGCCAGCACCCCGATTGTGTAACACACTATCAATCACAATCTGAATGATTTTGTAGTATATTGCTAATCCATTGCTTCATATCTTCGATAAATTTGTCAGCTCAACAACGTAAATAACGCAATGAATGTTGTTGAACTGGTAATTACCCCCGCAGGTCCAACTGATAACTTTGATAATCTACTGTTTTTAAAATATAATAGAATAGACTATTGTTTAATGTTGTTGTAGGCGCTTATCAAATGAAGTTGCTAAAAATTTTAAAAATAAAAAGTATTTTATTCAAACTAGGCTGAGAATCAGCACTTTTAACTTGAAAATTACATAAGACTGTTCCCCAAAAACGCCCGCCCTTCACCACTTCCTAGTGCTTTAGCTGGGAAGAAGAAGTGGCGCAACAAACTCCCCAGCAGCACACCTGTCTGTTTAGTTATATAAACTTGATTCTATACAAATCGTATGCAAAATAATTAACACTACGAAACACAAAACATTAAATTAAATTACTTACCATATGTTAGCTAAAAAAACTACAATATACCTCTAGCTAGGGTATACAATAAAAATAATATTTAAACATAGATAAACAGTAAACTAAACTTACAGGAACTATTTTACGACATACAGGAATGAAGATGATTAAAAATATTGTTTTGTTTATCAGGAGCGAAAAACAATACCGTGTTCTCAAGAGGAGTTCTCGTGCGGCCTACCTTGCGGGAAGCCGCTTCCTTGCGGCAAGCATACCTGTATCAAGACTTGTCACAAGGGAGCCTGTGACTCTGGCAAGTAAGTACTGAAAGAGACTTCCTCTTTATTATAAGATGGCTTCGATTTGTAGATGGCCATTTCCGGGTTTTTAGCTTTATAAAAAGTTGTTTACAGGTATTTCTTAAATTATTTTAAAATAGTATATATAATACATTACATGGAAGCACTCTTTAAGTGTGGTTTCCTGGGGTCGTGACTTTTAAAATACATAAATGTCAATTGGTAAACCATTAAGGCGCTGACAAGACCCAATCGACGAAAATAGGCTTCTCTTAGGAAAAATAAATGCCAAATCTCTATAGTTTGTGGTAGCGGAAAAGATATATGTTAATTTTGAACATATTTCTCAGAACTTGGTTGTTACCAAAACACATATTAAAAAAAAATCTCGATACAAACTAACGTTAAACTAACCTCTTACCTTGAGTTCTAATCCAAAATATCTATATTAAATATCAACATACGTTACGTATTTAATGAATAACAAGTACGTCTTATTTGAATGCAGAACTTGGTTGTTTTTTATTTTCGATTACTCAACTCAATTTTGAGTAAATAGATAATTGCTTCATATTTTGCAATAAATTACAAGCGTTTTGTCATCGCGCTTCTCTTTCTTTTGTATGCAATCTGACAGTGACCGCGATTTAGGTGTTGTCAGCGTCTTAAACGTTTGAGGTCTATCCACACAACAGGGCCGTGCTAAAAAAAATCGGTGTGTGTATATTTTATATTTTCATCGTTCACACACGTTCGTGTCCGGGCCGGCGACGGAGCTTCAGTGCCTGCCTATTGTGTGCTACGGCCCTGATATGTGGTGATAGATCTGTAAGACACTCCGACACAATCCGCATTATTAACTCAGTGCTGAGTTTGCAAAAACTAGGGCAACTGTCTCGACTTAGATAGTGATCTCTTTGCGACCGAATTCGGTTGTAAACCGATCGTCTATGTCGAGACTGCAGGTCGGTCTACTATATTATAGCGACCATGAAGTTTAATATCATTGCAAAATCACTTCATGCCAGCATTGACCGTTCACTATAATTTCCCCCTTTCCCCCATCCTGGCAGGGTCGCCATTATAAGGACGGGAATTAAATACAATAAAATATCTCAAATGCTGGTTAGATACCTTAGGACCCTTGAGTTTGTTTCGCCATTTCTTCTCAGGGGTAGTCAGATAGTAGTAGTAAGATAGTAGAAATGTCGACTCCATCAAGCTTATTTTTTAATATGACGTGTAAAAGTGATTCTCATATCCTATTTACAGAATAAACAATTTCATTTCATTTCATTTCATTTCGATACCGCTAGGATTTGCTAAATTGAAAGATAATATATTTACACACTACCTACCTTTGATAAATGTTTTAAATAACTTATTTTAGATCAAATGCAAAGATTTTTTAATGTTCATCTGTAGTCAAACGTCGTTTGGCTACTGAAAATAATTCATGAAAACTTAATCAGGAAACTGCACCACTACGGAATCCGAAATGCTTCTCTGGATCTTCTTACTTCATTTTTAAGTGATAGGATCCAGAGAGTTGATGTTAACGGTAAAGGATCATCCGGATCTGTAGTAAGAATGAGGATCCCCCAGGGCTCAATTCTTGGCGCATTTTTGTTTCTTATATAAATGACTTGCCTTACCTCTTATAGGATAATCGTGATAAATAGTGTTGTTTGCAGATGACACTTACTTCTATTTAAATTCAAACGTCAGCAGTTGGTTTCTGACAATGTAAATAGTGCCCTCGAAAAAGTTGTTAAATATAACCTCCTTCCTAACGAGAAAAAAACGAAAATTGTCAAAAAAGCTCTGCAGCATACGCCGTTAGAAAAAATCGTGATTTACCTGATTAAGAGACAGCTCATTTAGTATACTTTAGACGGTATTTTGTTGTAAGGAAATGCCAATTAAAAAAAAGGGCAATTCGTTCAATTTAATGTTTGAGCTACTTAAGTTCTGAGTCGAGCTGCACGACTACTGACAAATTCGTTCACTGACTGGACAAGTCCACTCAATCTGTTTGGTTCTTTCATCAAAAGGCCATTTCAGTCACTAATCTACATGATCTGACCAAGATTATGTCTGGACTTCAAAGAGACTGTGACCTCTAAGTTTGTTCATCTAGTTATTAAAAATATGATTGATGTGTAAAAAAAAGTGTTTGTACAAACACTTTTACATGTCATCATACAGAAATAAAATCACATACCACTACTCAGATGCACCCAACCCTGCATGGAGAAGCGTCCTTCCTGCGGGCACCCGTGCGCAGCGCCGTGCCACGTGGGCGCGGGCGCGCAGGCTGCCAGCGCGTGCCCCAGCGCGGGCCCGTGCCGCCGCGCCGTGCGCGCCACGTGCCCGTGCGGCCGCAGGCACGCCGAGCGGCCTTGCTGCGAGAATGCCCGGGATTATGCTAAGTAAGTGACAAAGTGTTGGTCGTCAAATAGTTTACGTTACACTGCTACAAGGACGTTTTGGCGCTCGAATGACGTTAATAGCTGTTAGTTAACATACGTGCAATATTGTTTTGTGAAATTAATTGAAAAAAGAAGATGTCAGCGTTAGTTCAGATTTTGGCCTCGCTCCAAAAAAAATCACAATCAATTAATTATTTTTATTTTTTATAATAAAAAATGCAAGCTCTTTACATTTTCCTTTTAATTTTTTTTTTTAAATATTTGTCATGACAGCAGGTATTTACTTCAATAATTATTATTTTTATATTTTGGATATGCAAGGACACATAAATTAATCCAAATTGTAAGTGTTCAGCTGTCGCATCTAATCGTATATTTATAATCGATTTTTTTGTCAACAGAATGATGAGCGCTCTAGCCGCCACTAAGATGTCGGAAGGTGGCTCAGTAGACCTGTCAGATGTACAGCGCCCCGGCAGTATGCTCAAAACGTAAGAGATTTTTTTTCTATTTTAAAACAAAAATACTAGAGATGAATATCTGTCAACTATTCGGTTTCCAGCTTTCTTTTACTATCCAACCGGATAGTATCAGTATCCGGCCGGATAGTAAAATAAGATTGGATATACCCAGTGCCAAAATATACCGTTTCATGGGTTTTCCAGTCTCGAATGCGACGACGAGTGCCGCGTGGAAGCCCGCACCCGTCAGCTGGCCCTAGCCCTTCAGATACGGAACCCCGACGTGTCGGCCAAGCTGGCGCCGCGCTACAGCGAGCACGTGCGCACCACGGCCGCGCGCGAGCCCGCCTTCGCGCACCAGATACACGACAAGCTCACCGAGCTCGTGCAGCTCGCGAAGAAGGTTTGTATTTGGCATTTTAGTGTCATGCGGATTTGCTCACGCGAAACTATCCCGCGTTCGTATAGAACGCACCATAATAAACTCAAATATGAATAGGCGCACGCGGACTAGTCCCGCGTGCGAGAGTAAGTTATCCACATGACATTAAAAACGCCATAAGCAAACCGCTTTAAAAACAACTCTAGTATAGCTATAGTTACAGCCAATTTACATATACATAATCAGCCTATAATGTTCCCACTGCGGGGCACAGGCCTCTCTGTAAGAGCGAATGGGCCGTAATCCACCACGCGAGCCCAGTGCGTGTTGGTAGATGTCACATGTCTTCGAATTGTTGGTTCTAGGACATGCCGGTTTCCTCACGATGTTTTCCTTCACCGTTTTGAGAGCAGTGGTGATGAAATGATTTACACAAAGTAAAGCGCCTGTCTGGGTTCGAACCTACGACCTACGACTCGTAAGTCGCGGACATTACTACTGGACCACCACTGCTCTTTCTCTCATGAATACAATTTACACAATAAATATAATTCATCATAATAATGTTATTACTTTTCCTTCTGCAGTCCAAACAGAAGACCCGAGCGCATTCCTTCCCTTCAATGAACTGGCAGAAGCGTCAGTTCATACACGAACTCTGCGAACACTTCGGCTGTGAGAGCGTCGCCTACGATGCTGAGCCGAATAGGAACGTTGTGGCGACTGCTGATAAAGAAAAGGTGAATACTTATTATTAAACGTAGTTTATTTGAAATTTACTACTCTCTTTTTCAGTAAATGACAGGGTAATATGAACGAATGAATGAATGAAATACACCGACCCCAGCGTGGTTAAACCAGACTCGATTGCTCGAATGAACCCAAGGTTTCGCACTCGTGCCTGGAGCCTCATATTTCATGGGACTACAGAGACCATTGCATATCAAAGAGTAGACCGGGGGGCGCGGTAATGGTCAGGAAGACGTGCCCTTAGGATAGGAAGATTAGAGCCTACCGGATATGCATCCTCAGTAAATGGTAGTAGGTAGGTAATAGCATAAAATTTTAGATTTTCCTAATTCCTGTTAATGTTAGTGGGTAGGTCGGTGTGAGGTGGGTTTAAGTGGAAAGAACTGTGCCCGTCCTTTCCGAATAGTTCTTTAGGGCTCGTCCCAGACTGGTCATCCTCCCGCCGTTATAAGAATTCCCATAAACTAAACCTTGAAGAATTACGAAGTTATCCGGAAGAGAACCGGAGATACCGACATAGCCTGCAGAGTAAGCAAGCTGAAGTGGCAGTGGGCTGGCCATATTTGTTGAAGGACCGATGGCCGGTGGATCAGACGAGTCCTGGTGTGAAGCCCGCATATCGGCAAGCGTAGTGTGGGACGCCCCCAGCTAGATTTACCAACTACCTTAAGAAGGTTGCTGGGACAGACAGGATGCGGAAAGCGGAAGATAGGGTGTTGTGGCGCAACCTGGGAGAGGTCTATGTCCAGCAGAGTTGATTGAAACCACCTTGTTCCCACTTAGAAAGTTAGGGGATACAAGGTGATGTAAATATTGGGAATGCACAGTTAGTAAACAAGTATTATAATATATGAAGCTAAAAGGCAAGAGGATATGCAAAAGTATACAATAGATATGAATTAGTATTATAAATGTTATAACGCCGACGTCTCCCCTCTCGCAGGTGAACGTTTATATTTGCAATAGTCTTGATAACATGAAGGGGTAAAGGAATCGTTACGCTTGCGCTTATATTCATTATTTATAGCTACGTTAATTTGTCTGTTTACAATGTACCCACTTCAGTGAGCCTGGGAACCGTTTTACAACTTTTGTCTCATTGTACGTGTTCTGCTAGACTGACGTATAGAACCTCTGAGGACACTAATACGATTCTAATAGAACACGTTCCTTAAGCACTATATAAATGTCTTACTCAATCCTAAGACTTGTATTGCGTAGTTTAAAACGCGTTCAATGTGAAAGACACGCTTACGGTGCCTAACCAATTTTTATAGGATCACACAAAACTTGAACTCGCAAAATGCTATTGGAGTTTTCTGTGACCTCTCCAAAGCTTTGATTGCGTCCAACATGACACGCTTTTGCGTAAACTACATCATTACTGTGTCCAAAATGAAGCTCTTAAATTAATAAGTTCATATTTACATAATAGGTTGCAATGTGTAGATGTTAATGGTGTGAAATCTTCCGGGCTTCTAGTTCAGTTTGGTGCACCACAAGACTCAACACTGGGTCCATTCTTATTCTTAGTGTATATTAATGACCATTATATTTAAAGGGTATCTGTGACGTTGTACTGTTTGCAGATGATACTTCTCTTATTTTTAAAGCAGACAGGAATAGACAAGATTTTGACGACGTAAACAGTGCACTCTCAATTGTTACGGATTGGTTTACGACAAATAACTTAGTTCTCAATGCTAAGAAACGAAATGTATAAAGTTCGCTTTACCGAATGTTCGAAATCTAGGACCCAACATCATAACAACATAGAGGTTCTTGCAACTGTAGACTCGACAGTTTTTTCTGGGAATAACAGTAGATGCCAAACTTCAGTGGGCCCTCATATATCAAACCTAGCGGGAAGGCTCAGTTCTGCCGCTTACGCCGTCAGGAAAGTAAGACAATACACTGACGTTGACACAGCTCGGTTAGTAATTTTTTGTTATTTTCATAGCGTTATGTCCTACGGTATTCTGCTGTGGGGAAAAGCCGCTGACATTCAAAATATATTTATTCTTCAAAAACGAGCTGTTCGAGCAATTTACCAGCTAGGTGCCAGAGTTTCTCTGAGAGATTTTTTTAAAGGTATTGGTATTCTCACGGTGGCATCTCAATTCATCTTCGCCAACATCTTATATATTAGGCAAAATATACACTTATACATTAAAAACAGTGATATACACAATATTAACACCAGAAATAAGGACAAATTACGTGCTCCATTTTACCGGCTTCACAAGGTTCATAACTCGTTTGTTGGGCTTGGTATTACTTTTTATAACAAGCTATACTTTTCTTTGCTAGATTTGCCTTTTAATGCGTTTAAAACTAGAGTAAAATCCAAACTTTGTTCAAAGGCATACTATTCTATCAACAACTACTTAAACGATAAGAATTGTTGGTCGCTGTGATTCAACTCAAGACAATGTTTATGTTCTTTCTCCAGAATTAGCCTACCTAGTGACAGGTTATATGAGTTCATATAATTTTTTATTTTATTTAACTGTATAAGTCAATGGTGCCGATTCCCTTGTTTACAAACTAAACTAAATTTAAGTTCAGTGCATCTTTTTCTTTCTATTTCATTAAGAAAAGGACAGAAGATAAATTTTAGTTTAGTCCTGTCAAATTAATCAGCGCCTATCACTACTCTATACAAGTTTAGACGTGATTAAAAACTTGCCTACTAAAATTACGTCAATTTACGTCAAGCGCTGATTAATTTGACAGGACTAAACTAAAATGTATCTTCTGTCCTTTTCTTAATGAAATAGAAAGAAAAAGATGCACTGAACTTAAATTTAGTTTAGTTTGTGAACAAGGGAATCGGCGCCATTTTATTTTTAATTTTAAGTTCGTTTATTATTGACATAATTTTCTCATTACAATGTTTTTTGTTGAGTTTTATTGCAATATGTGGTTAGCTAGCGACCTCGATAACTGATTATATTATTCTTGCAACCGGCAGCAAGTTCGTCATGCTCCCTTAGATGAATTGAGAATAGAGTAAGTAAACGACAATAAAAGTAAACGGTTTTTTCAAAAAATAATTTGGTACCTTTATTTGTAAAACTTACAATATTTAGTTTGACGCATGGCATTGTATTGCCGTGACAATTTTACGTGCCGCGCTGCGCCACTCCGCTCGCCCTAACTCACCCAAGTACAACCCGAGCCGAATAGTACCGATCGCAAGATCGCATCACATGCACGCATAATGTAGGTAATTAGGTATACAACGTTGTCAACATTTATTTTCCGCCTTATTTTAATTTGTTGGCGGGCCTCGCTAATTTAAACGAAGTGTTTTTACGGTTCTGCCTTCTGTATGTGGTGCGTCGGTTAAAGGTCAACAGTCGTTAAAAATCATAACCGTTAGTGCTCAGTGTCAAGTATAGCGGAAGGCCTTCTCCATTTGCCTAAAACCAAACGCGAATGACAAATATCTGTTAAGGTACGGATTAGGAGATGGACAAGTAATACAAGAGAATATAACATTAATAATAAAATATGATAATATATAAAAGTAGTTCCGCCATGATGGAATAATCATTATAGCTCCCCGCAATATCACCAAATGTTACCTATAAATCACAATACAAATCAACCTGCAAGAACCATATTACGTACGTATTTTTCTGTTCCTTTCTTCTTGTCTGTTTATATGTGTGTACATAAACTTATAAGTAAATAAATAAATGGAAATGTTCGTAAATACGATGTACACACTATCACTAAAGCTTAATAGTTATTTATGCGTCTGTTGTATAATAAGGGGTATTAAAACACGAATGTGGGTTTATCATAATAGTATCACATGAGTGTTTTAATACCTAATTATGTACAGTTGCATACAAGACTTTATCTACACACATGATATGAATCCTCTATAAAAGGTTCTGAAACCGTAGGGTGTTGTACAGTGTTGTAAGAACTATGTAAAGTCATGGAAAGTTTCTGGTAATAATTGGTTAGAAATGTCCTTTGCTGCATTAGAAATATCTGGTGGTGTGTTATCAAAGCTTGTATCACTCATTTTTGTAAACAACAAAGTAATACCTTTTTGCAATATTAATATTAAACAAAAATGGCGGGATACGACGTGAATTCGAATAACCTATAAGTTTTTTTATTTTTTATTACGGCGCTGTGGTAGCGAAGCGCGCGTGCATGACGATGTTCTTTTTTTGAAAAGGAGTTGCATAATGTTTCCATAACAGAAAAAGTGGAGTGTCCTATTGTGCGGCACTGGAATAAGGTGCATAGTTCTGGTGCTTTATTTAATGTTAGGTGAATTAATTAATAAGTAGTTGTAAGGTACTAACATAGTTTTTAAGCCTTACTAATAACTTTATATGGATTTTGTTCTGAGTTAAATTATTATTATTATTATAATGAACTTTAGTACAGCATTTTAACACTCGTTTGGATGATATTATGGGTACTATGACACTAGTTGTTTTAATGTTGGCAATAAGCTATCTATTACAGAAACTTTTATAGAGGATTTATAGCATAATAATACATTAAGGTACTAGTGTGTAACAGCGGTATAGTAAGTATAGCGGTAAATGTGTAACGTAACGCGTTCTTTGTAGAAGAGCAAGCGAAATGGTTAATGTTTTGTTTGGCAGGCTAACGGGAGCGCTCTGGCGCCGCCGCCGTTGTGATTTTTCTACTTTGTTTTTGCGGCGCACTAATTGCTAGACTTCTCCCAAGTTTGCTAACTGTACACTGAGTAATTGTTTTCACCATTTGTATAAAGTATATTTTCTTAAGACTCAGTTTTTCTTAGAGATTCGCAGACTAAAGGCACGTTATTTTCTCTACCTGCTGTAAGGAAAGTTTGCTATGAATAAATATTAATGTTTTGCTTTGCCGTCCGCAAATATTGAGAGCCGAGGACGGTAATCATACGACGTTTTTTAACACACTTGTGAATAAAATAACAAAAAAAAACTCATTTTATTTAGTAGGTAAAAAGTTTATTTAGAGAAACAATTAGTAAATGCGCAGTTAGTAAAATTATAATTAACTGTTTTTGATGGCATAGCGGTCTCATCAGATAGATTATTTATTGAAATATTTTCATGTTCTATTGTAATTTGAGATGGCTCATTATTCGTGTAGGTATGTGAAATCCAATTATTAGATGTACTTGGTGTTTCGTCAGTAGGAAGCGCCTCAGAATCAAGTTTAATTCTTTTTGTGATTTTTGCACAAATTTCCTTCTTGTTTTGTATGGAATCTTCTACGTATGATTCTGCTACATTGCTAGATCGCCACCCACCATGACGCTTCAGAGTCATTATATCAGCTCCTGAATTAGCTAGCAATGTAGCACATGTTCTTCTGAAACTATGTCCAGTGTAGCTCTCAGCATCTGCTAAACCTAAAAACTTCGATTTCTTTAGGCATAGATTTATCGACCAAATTTGTTTATACCTATAGGCTTGACAGGTACATTTACCATTCTGGTAATTTAGAAAGAAACGGTCAGTTTTTGCTTTTGGTGACCGCAAATTTTCATACTTCTTAACAATTTCATAGAATGGACCGTGTATGGTGAATGACCTCGGTATTTTATTTTTCGTGATAGGTATCTTCACTAAAAGCATCTGGCCATGGTTCTCTATGTTTTTTTACGGTTATATTTGTAATTCTTGTATCCTACAGGCACCAGTTACACCAAATATTAAAGCAACCTAAGAAAAAGGAACAATTATTAAGTTCAACACACAACACAGGCTGAAGTCGCGTAGATATTTAAAATTAACTTAACTAACCTTAGTAGCCAGATATTGGTTATCTGGAGCATCTTTTATAAATTTTTCAATATCGTCAGACGATAAAACCTTTGATTTCTTGCTTCTAAATCCATCGGATAGTCTCTTTAGGTGAGCTGACAAATTAGAGTATGTTTTTAAGTCCACTCCATTCTTTGTTCGGACTGTACTTTACATTGAGTATAAACACCACAAAGAGCAAGGTTTGTACTTAGAAGATAATTCTTTAGAGTATGCCATGAACACATTTTCTGAAAAAGACTGCGTATTCTTGCTGTTTTGCCATTTTATGAAATTTTGGTACGCTAATAGATATTTTTCCTTGGAGTTTTCAGGTAGTAAACTTTCCATAACGTTAAGGGCTTCACATCTTATATCGGGCGGTGTACAACATAAATCATTTTCTTCGTAACTAGTACTTGCAGACATTTTAATTAATAAATAATTATAATTTCAACAGTGAAAACGAGTTGTGAAAAATGTTTTGCTATGGCGGGAAAAATTAATCAGTTTTCCTATGCGCGCGCATTGCGATCGACCACAGACTAAAGAGATGAATTTTTTTTTTATTTTCCGCGCATAGGGTTTGCGTCTATTTTGCCACGTACAAAATGGGGAATTTAAAGTTTTCTTTTATTACAGAGAAAACAAGAGTTATATTTGAGTGAAAGTTTTATTTATTGAACACTTACGAGTTAAAATTATCTAATTAAATAAGAAGTTGCATGAAATGAGCAAGCAATAGGAACATTAATTGATTGGCTGTGCCTCCGCTGCCGGTACCGGTTCCTAATTTATTTGTCCTATTGAACACGATCTTCTTTTGGAATAAAAACTTTTATAAGAACAAAGCAACTCAACCAATAAAATTTAAAAAAAAAATCTATAACTCACTAGTGAGTTATAGCAATGAAAAAGTCATAGTTTGATTATGGGTGTCATTCTGTGCCTAATTGCGGTGACCATAGAGCCACTTTATGAGCAAGTGTGTTGAAAAGTTAATTAAAGTTGTCACTTACCAAATAACTCCATATAGAGAACAAGATTACAACTCACTTACTGCATGAATTACCAGTTTCACCTCGGGCACAGCTCCTAACCGTTATCTAGCTTAGACTACGTTTACCGATAACTGAAGTGGTCTTAAACGCAATACCAACATATTACATACTACTCGGTCCCTTACGACAGCCCACTGGAACATTGCTTCTTGGGTTCACCAAGCCACCGTACTTAACTAGCTTAGACTGACTTCCGTATCCTATCAAGGTTCGAACCGACCTCCCCCGCATTCCAAAACTAACTCCGTCGCTCTAACAAACACACTCACCGAAATTCACGCGCCTTACACACTACATACATTAATACTAGACTAATATAACTTAGTCTAAAACTACACTTATTATTTAACGTATTAAATAACACTCCCGCTATCACGATTTCTCCACAGAGACATAGTCTCGTTGCTATCGACCAAATTCTAACTCTCCTTTTTTTTTGTTACGGTGTGGAAAATACTCACGGATGTCTTCCGCCCTAGGGCGGGCGGAGGGGTCTGTGTGATTCTTACTGACTAAAAACCACCCGGTGTTCCCCTCCCACACTTGCACCGGGGAGCATGGGATCTAGTGCGACTTTCGCGATCCCCGGCTGGTGTCGGCCCGCCATTGCGGGCCACCTCAGGCCCGCGGGGGGTGTATAACTCCCCCCGCGACGTCCAATAGGGGTGCGCGTGGAAAACTAAGCGCTGCTACCTCAATTTCCAACTAGACTAGGGAGAGTCTAGCCTAAATCGACCGCTTCCTGTCGTGCTCTTAAACCAACTGTCTTGACTTATTGCATCAGTCTCCTCTCACCTCTTCGTTACCATTCGCCTCTCCTAAAATCAACACGCGCAACCCCTGTCACTAGTTTTTTGTAACATAGTCTTAAAACGCTTTTAATTTTTTAATTGTCTCTCATTTGGGCCACATTTTCGATACCCAGATGTGGCTGCAAAAATGTAATGGGTTTCTAAGAGGGTCAATATAAACAATATCGACCCTCTTAGAAACCCATTACATTTATATTTTATGAGAAACAAATTGGCACTTTCTACAAACTCTAAGAACACAGATTTTTACTATTTTTACAGTTTTAACGAAATAGGATATTTAGTTATTGATTAGGATTAACATGTCGAACTGTCAGGCCATAGAATTGAGATTGAATGTGTTACTAAGAGGCCCGATATCCTGTGACAATTTTAAAATAGGAATTTAGAATAAGATATTTTGTTATTATATAGGAGTACATGACAGACAGTCACACCTGCTGGGTCTGTTTGGTCTTCGATCAAGTATCAAGAAGTTAACGAGTTTCGAAGTGTTTTGTTGTTCAACATAACACAACGAATCAATAGGATTAACATGAGAATTACTCTTTTATAATGCAGACTGAAGATTCTTAAAAAAAAAACAGTAGTTATAAAATACATTTAAAATTATTGTGCAAGTAATTTGCACTGAGTGTATATCCAACACTAGCTACTGCCTGCAACTTCATCCGCGTGAAACGTATTGGTCCCCCAATCCACCCCGTAGCATTTTTTCGTCTGCCCGCGCTATTAATTCGTTTTCGCTTAGCGTTCTTTCTGCCTTTTTTTTTTCTTTTTGCTTGGCTCCCAAAGCGTCATCGCTGGCTTTCGCTGCGATTCTCTCGTCTGTCGAGATGGCGCCTAAGGGTCCTAGCGTGATGTTAAATAGCCTATAGCCTTCCTCGAGAATTGGGCTAGCAAATACAAAAAGATTTTTTAATAGCCGACTGGAAGTTCCAGAGATTAGCGCGTTCAAACAAAAAAACTCTTCAGCTTTATTATTAGTAAATAAATAGATACGCAATTATCCTTGCCTAGACGCTGCGCTTGCGTCGTGTAGACTTGTCTTTATAGAACATATGTCGTGTTGACGTGGCTTTACTGCATTTTTTTTTCTGAGATTAATCTTTATGGATACACACCACCTGGGGAGAACGGAGGGTTATGTGGAAACCATACTCGTACTTATTCGCGTAGGTACACCTCCGACTGGTATCAGCCTGCATGCCTAGAGCCTACGCCCACCTCCAAGTGCGGCCGATTGACCGCACGACCTCTTATAAAGGCGCCACCTCTGTGACCCGGCGTATACCTACGTTCGACCTGTGTTATTAGTATGTATGGTAACAGTGGCCATATCTCCTCAGTCCTGGCTGCCAGCCATGAGCGTGATGGAGGTGCTGGCGCGCGAGGCGGGCAAGCGGCGCGTGCCGGGGCCCGTGCTGCGCGCGCCGCACGCCGCGTCCGGGCCCAGCGCGCACGGGGCCAGCTCCAACACCAAGTACGTACACCCTCTTATAGTCTGTTCCAAAAGTATCTGATGAAATTGTAAACAAACCCTGATTAGGTTAAATTCTTACATAATCACTCACTAAAAGGAATTAGTAACACATTTATCTGTATGTAGAAGGTTTCAACATACAGATAAATATAAAGTTGAAACCGACATTGTAATTGGAAAAACCATCCACGAAAATTAAGTTTATAAAATTAACCTCAATTATTATTATCAAATGAAAAAATCTTTTTAGGGGTTTTAAATTACAATTTTGAGTTGTGTATTCAAATAATCAAATCATAAACACTCAATTTGTAAGAAGTACAAATTGGCATCCAGAAGTACGTTTTCTGATCCATTTGTTTACAAAAGGTTTTGCATGAAGTGTGATGAAAATCGCGGAATGCATCTTTAAATTGTTACTAACTCCGTGAATGATACTTACTTTTCTAACAATATTGCCAGCATTATACATTTAGCATAAACAGGTGTCGTAAATTATTTTTTTTAAATAAATAAATACGGAAAATACGGAATCTGCTAAATATGAACTTTCTAGCTGGCCACGCCACGATTACCTGTTCAGGTAATCGTGGCAAGCAAGAAAGTTGATATTTTGATATTTGTTGTATTTGTTTTTGTTGGTATTTTCTCGTTACATTTTCGGCGAAACTTGTTACTAATCAGTAGCAAGCTTCGTCGAAAAATAGTAAGGCCCCAACACCCACAATTCTACCCTTCATTCCACCACAGATCGGGATGGGCAACCCTCACTTCAACGAACGCCTGGGCCGCCCGCAGCCAACCGAAACCACAGCAACCGCAGCAACCACCTGCAGAGAAAATCGACTATTTCGACAACCCGCCCGACAACTAGGCGACTAGCTCAAATTGTAGCGTAGGTGCGTACACTCAGTGCATATTTTTATATGGTAACCATTATTTATACTTAGAATTATTATACTGGCCTGGCGCCATTTTGATTAGAATGCAGTGACGCAAGCATGCGTACGCGCATGGGTTCTTAAACTTTGTAAATGGGATTATATGGGACTTGATCTTCGTGGTATACAATGGGCCATGTAGGAAAAGTTTGGTATTCTCATTCGTGGCGACGGATTATAAAAAGGTCGCCGGAGGAGTTAGAAAGAGATTGAAGTTTTTAACTTGAACATGATAATGAGTGTTTGCTTTTACAAAAAATGCAATGAGGGGTGAGTTTGATATACCAGTGATGTTTGCTGAGTTTGAGAAGATAATTTTACTTACTTTTTACTTTTTTTTTTTTGTCAATTAATTTATCCAATCAATTTAAGAAATTGTTTAGATTTGGAAACAATACTACTTAATAATCGTAGAAGTTCCTTGTATGTTGATCTCCCAATTATTTATTTCAACAAAATGGATGAATTCATGTTTTTTTTTTTTCTTTTTTTTTATGCACTGAGTGTACATCAACAGACAATAGAGTCAATTTTATAATTGTTTACTATTCTTATTGTAACGTATTGTACACTAAATCAAAATATCAAATAGTTAATGTATAGAGTTTTCTAATTGGGGTAACTATATTCGGCGTATTATATGAATTTATTGCACAGCGGAGGAAATTCTGCTTTTGGCGTAATTAAATTAAGAAATATATGAGTAATCTCCAAATTGTAATGGCTTCTATACACAATAGCGAATACTGGCGGAATCATCATAATAAGATGCGAGTTTCAAGTCTTACAAACAATGTAACTATGACTAGGATGTGCCATTGTGTAAAGGAGTTGAAAAAAAATGTAGCACAAATGTGAAGCACCTAATATTATAGCTAGCCCCTTTATCCATCATAATTTACCACGCTTTATTAAATTGATATTTTATGAAACATTTTAGTGAATTGAAACACACCAACAGCGTGCAATACTGCGCGTTCACTATAACTTGACGCGTGACGCGATTGGTAGCACTGAATTTTTCAGTCATGTGATTGTTAATTCTGTTGGTCAGTCGCCATTTGGAATTCTATTATTTAAATGGCGACTGACCAACAGAATTACCACACATGACTGCAAAATTCAGTGCTACCAATCGCGTTACGCGTCGCGCACTACAGTGACGCACGCCTTACATTCTACCATCACACAGTACATGTAACAATATGATATATTTATATAAAGGCTCCTACATACTGGCGGGACTGGTCGCGCGACGCGACGCGACACAAAGACACCGCGTGTAGCGTTACAAGCGGTGCCTTTGTGTCGCGACAAGTCGCGCCAGTATGTAGGAGCCTTAAATGTTAAAATAATCGTATAGATTCATTGTATTACAGAACTGTATTGTACCCGACTATGGTGAAACTGGTTTTTGTTTATTTGATATTTATAACAATAGCTTGATATTTTGTGCTTAATGCTTAAATTAGCAATGTAAAGTTGTGTCAACGTCACAAACTATGGTAAATTGCCGAAATTGTGCAAGGCTTAAGCGCAAGTGAAATTAAGGTTTTGTTTATGGCAGTATTTTGACAGATGAAGACCTCTATATTTTTAAAGCGTCCCTAAGACACAATGTTATTCCTTTTTGGTGGGGCAAAGTTTAACCCCACCTCGTTGCGTGATTAGCTCATGAACAGAGTCTTCCGTTCATGTCTGAAAACAGTCGGGCCTTCCTGAAACATAGTTTCATGTTTGGTCGCACCTCGTGGTTGATCTAGTCGGGTATACATTTCTTAGAAATCCCTTTTATATTTTCAGATGTCAAAATATGGGTTTAAATTTGAGTTACTGTGGAACAAGCAGCGTTGCCGTAAATGTACCGGACCCATTATGTCACAATATTCGAATACAAAATATATATATTCTGGATGTTGTTACAGTATAAAATGCAATTAAGTAAATATTTATAAAACACCAATTTACCAGTGATTACCGTAAATGTTGTTATAGCAAGCTTACAATATTACAGTGATTATTAAACTATTTGGTATAAATTTGTTTAATCTGTTAAGCCCCGCGCGACGGCCTTGACCAATTAAGCCATTTTTTTTAAATAAATTCAGTCATGCTACCTTTACCTTCCTCATAAAAATATTTCAAGTCAAACAAATATTTCGCGTTACTCTGAAAAAGCTCGAAACAATATGTTTCGAGCCTTTTCAGAGTAACGCGGCTATACAATGTACAAACAAACAAAAAGAAAAGTAAATTTACTTTTTATAAGGAACGGTCAGAAAGTAGTGTTACCACATGTAACAATTTATTTTTGTACCATTTTAGTATGACGATATTTTTCTACTTATTTTGAATAATGATTTTAATTAATATATACTTGGCCTAGTCGGAGTAAGTGTTTAAATTATTTGATTGTGAAAATAATTATCTACCCAAGAAAAAATCTGTAATATATTGTAGTACACGCGGCTACATTATCAAGCTATACATTTAGCTGAGTATAAGCTGATCTCGCATTGCATAGAATTTTCGTACAACGAGAGTTCAGCTTAAACTGGAAATGTATGGCTTGATATGTAGCCGTGTGTACCTGCTGACTTGAATCCAGGGATGGACTACAATTTATTATTGTATTTTTTTTTACAACTTATAAAATGAAGGAAAAAGAACACAAAAACAATTTTCAGCAGTCTTCATCTGATTGAATTTATAAATATTTATTGGAAACCCAGGTACTTTTACTGTATAGTTCTTGTAATATACATTTTCTGTGAAACAGGCTTGTTTTTTATACAAATTAAATGGTGAAGGGGGATGCGTTCTTATGAAACATTTTCGATGTAACTTCTACGTAGAAATCTATAAAAAATATTGTAACTAACGCTGTTGTACAGGCGACGAGTGTATTAAAGTGTTAAATTTTTGTTATATCTGTTTTAATTATAATTCCACATATTTATAGGCCAACCAACACCCAGCAGAATTCATCAAAAACCTGACAATGTATCTTTGTTTGGTCAAATTCAAAGCATTTATTTCAATTAAACCAATTACAGGCAATTTTGAATTATCAAGGAATCGGTCATTGAGAAAGATGCAGCTAGTTGCCCATTCCAAAGCGTAGTTAGTACCTGTGGAGAAGAACGGCAAGGAACTCCATGGATACCCTTTTAAATGTATATGTAGACTTAACTATCGCATTAAAGTAACCTACCTGTAATTATAGAGGTGTTATAATAAACTAGGTTTTGACCGCAGCTTCGCACGCGTGAAGTCCGGAAATTATCCCACGGAAACGTACTACCGGGATTAATTTACCCTATGTGTTAATCCATATCATTAAGACGCTGACAACACCTAAACCGCGGTCACTCAGATTGCATAGAAAAGAAAGAGAAGCGCGATGACACAACGCTCGTAATTTATTTAAAAATATGAAGCAATGACCTATTTACTCAAAATTGAGTTGAGTAATCGAAAATAAAAAACAACCAAGTTCTGCATTCAAATAAGACGTTCTTGTTATTAATTAAATACGTAACGTATATTGGTATTTAATACAGATATTTTGGATTAGAACCCAAGGTAAGAGGTTAGTTTGTATCGAGATTTTTTTCAAAACGTGTTTTGGTAACAACCAAGTTCTGGGCAATATGTTCAAAATTAACATATATTTTTTCCGCTACCACAAACTATACAGATTTGGCAATTTTTTTTCTTAAGAGAAGCCTATTTTGGTCAATCGGGTCTTGTCAGCGCCTTAACTATCTGTGTGCAAAATGTCATCCAAATCCATTCAGCTGTTTTTTCTACCGTAATATTAGCAGAGGAAAAGGTCATTGACTCCTGCGCCGCCGTCAACCATAATTTTTTGGTTCGCGTAGTTTTGAATCTGTGATATCTTTAATCTAAATTAAGAGCCCAATCTAAATAACATATTTTATTGGATAAGAATTAATAATATACCGGCCAAAATAGCTTCGGAAATAACAATGATTTTTTTTATAAAATTTTGAAAGATAAATATGGTTGCTGTGGGTCATCCTTAGAAGATAGATAATGCTATCGCGGACTTTTTTGTTGAACTTTTAAGATGTACCAGTCGCCAAGACATTAAGTTACCACAAACTGTCAAATTTCTCGAAATGATTTTGAACAACCATTGTTCAAAATCGAATGAGAAAATTTGATAGTTTGTGGTAAGTTGATGTGCTGGCGACTGTACAATCCTGTATAACATTAATTTTATGTATCTCTTACGGTCTAGGCGCGGCGCGCGCCCGTAACACTCAGTGTGCATGATATTTTCCGAGATCTTCAACAATAATCGTCATATTTCAGCCAGTTTACACAAAACCTTAATGAATTATACAACTAAACCTTCCTCATAAATCACTCCGTCCATTGGTGAAAACCGTTTGAAAATTTGTTCGGGATTATGTTTATCGCAATCGGACGGACAGACGCGGTGGGGGACTTTGTTTTATAATATGTAATTATAAATAAAATCAAAAGAATTCAACAATAATACATAACACAACATCACGCCCTCTTACAGTCATACAATCATCATGGGCGATTTCAACATTTGCTTATTGAAAATTTATTCCCGCTCCTCTTCGATCAACAGTTCAGCCGTCTAATTTATCAATACTCCCTTAGTGCCACACACCATTTTCCAAGCTGAAATCCCTCACTTTTGAACCTTCTCATTGTTTCCTCTCCTCAACATGCCAGCAAGCATGGTCAATGCCCAGCTGACATGTTTTCTTACCACGACTATTTTCATTCCTCTCCTACAAAATTCGCCCACCTAAGGCAAAACCTTAGAATATAGAAAGAACCAGAAGCCGCGAACACGCCTAATACTGAAGCGTCAAAAACTACTCCTAAATAGAGTAGTTTGACGCGCAGCCTATCAGTTACTCTGTGATCGTATCGCGTAACGTGTTTTACCGGTGTGCAATTTTATTTAATTATGCCGTCTTGTGTCGTTCATACCAGGGTTGTTGCTAATGCATATTTTTTTCACATCAGCGGATGCTGATGCTGATTTTAATTATTTTCTTAAAAAAAGCAGTGACCATTATGAATTTATACCTAAAAGATGCACAGTTTTCCTTGGTATTGCACACTTGGTGTTGGACAGTTTTCCTTGATTCACTAATTTAAAATAAAATAAATTATTTAAAAAACAAAAAACCCGACTGCAAAAACACATAACTGAAAAGGGAAAAACAAGCATTATAATCTATATAATTTTGGTCTTGCAGGCGGGGACAATCAAAAGTTACACCATATTTCAGGTTATTTGACTGTCCCCGCCTGCAAGACTAAAATGATATAGATTATAATGCTTGTTTTTCCCTTTTCAGTTATGTGTTTTTGCAGTCGGGTTTTTTGTTTTTTAAATAATTTATTTTATTTCAAGCTTTTTAGTTTTATTAATATATATATTTGAAAATTACTCATTACTACCTTTTATTTGATACCAATATTGTTGCAATTTAAAAAAAGAACTTACCCTCCTTTTTTTGTATTTGCATGCAGATGCAATTTATAACTATTATATAGCCTATGTCACTCCCACAATTAAGACGAATCTAAAGACATCTCATATGTTAAAATCCATCAAGCCGTTTAGGCTACAGAGCGTGCCAAAGAAATAGACATACATACATACATAAATAAATACATACATACATACATACATACATACATACTCTCGAAAAACATTACCCTCCTGAGGCAGTCGGGTAATAAGACCATATTCTACTTCTCAACGGTGGCGGCATTATTTTATCAAACAACAGTTTACAAAAAGAACAATAACTTTCACGCGCAATGACGTATTATAACGTAATGAGACAAGTTTGCGTTTGTTCGTAAACTTAAAAAAAACCCGACTTGAAAAAGAAAGGTTATCAATGCAACCCGTATGTATAGGGGAGATGTAGGCAATTGGAGTCAGTTGGCAATGGTGGTCACCCATTATAACAAAAAACCGAACGCGAGCGAACGATTTCAATGATATCACTCGGTAGCCGAACGCTAGTAGCGCGCCCGGCCGACAGTTCACTCAGTTTGAACCACGCGTGTGAGAGTAATACACGTAAAACGATTTTGCGTCGTTGTGTTCTAATTTTTCGAGTGGATAAATATGAAGGTAAGTCTCAAACTATTTAGTGTTTGTTTCTATGCTTGTGATATACAATGATCGTAGCATTTAAGATTGTAATTTGCAACTTCGTTTCCCCTTATAACCTCAACTTTTTTATTAGGTTTTGTTTTTTTTCGTTTTCTCCTTAGTGGGCAATCGGAGTCGGGTGACCCCATTGCTAACTTCGAAAAATTTTTTTTTTTTTTGTTTTGCTGATGCCGAATGTTCGTCCTAGACAGATAGATAAGGCTGGCTGGTCTATGGACCACCTTGAAAAGGCGGTGGAACTCGTAAAAAATAGTGGTTATTCAATGAGGAAAACCGCAAAAACGATGAATATTCCATTTTCCGGTCTTCAAAAAAGGTTATCCAAAAATAAAGATAAGGAACCTCGTCTTGGACGTACTACTGTCTTCATGCGTGAGATGGAAGATGAATTCGCGAACACAATAAAAAATGGCCAATGTTTTCTACAGGTGCACCGCAAACCATCTAGAAAGCGGCATTCGAATATGCTAAAGCTTCCGGTGCGGTTTCCGTGCACTTCTTGTGGTTTTTAGGCTCATGCAGATTGCACTGGATGGGACTTAGCCCGCAATTATGTATGCGATATGTGATGGCTATCATTGTCCACACGCTGATCACCATTGCCAACCGATGTTGGCAATGGTGATCAAACATGATTTTTTTTTAAATTAATGATAGTTCCTTAAATAGTAAGCCAAAGTGATTAAAGATGATCTCAATTGATAGTTAGATAACCAAAGTTTGTTATACGACTAAAGCAATAAATAATTGATTTATAGATTTGCTTTTATTTCAATTATCGCTTAAGTGACTCCCATTACCTACATCTCCCCTATATGATTTTGTTAGAATTGCATAACATTCATAATAAGTACTATGTTAGACTATTAGGATTTCTAGAGGGGGCGGGTGTATGAAATTATGTGTCTATGAAAAGACCAATTGTGATTTTATTATTTATATTATCTTACCAATACTCTCAACGTTTACCCCAAAACGGGTTCATAATGTCCGTGCTAGCAACATTACGCGGGTAGGAAGTAAGGCGGGCGCGGGACGCTTGTCTTGATTTTGAACACAGCGTGCGGCTTGCAATGACAGTTGAACGTGGATTCTGGTTCTTTCTATATTCTAAGGGCAATTTAAACCCTAAAATTCTCCTGCAACGCAATTTTAGTGGAATGAATTTAGATGATCTCCGAAGAGATGCTACCAGCATTGACTGGGCCCCTTTAGGCTGCATTTCCCTGACGCGGAGCTGGGCGGAGTGGAGAAGAGCGGACAGTAAATAGGCCAATCACAGGGCTCCAAATCTGCGGAGTGGAGATTTCGCACACTGTGATTGGCCTATTTAGGGTCCGCTCTTCTCCACTCCGCGTCAGTGGAAACGCAGCCTAATTCAGTGTTGAGTCGATGGATGATAAAGTGAACCTTCTGACTGACAACCTTGTGCAGCTGTACGATGTTCACGTTCCCATACGTGCAGTAAAAATCATACATCTTCCAGCATCATGGATTACAGAGGATATTAGAACGATCATGCACAGGAAAGCTGTTACAAAAACGAAATGTAAGTGTCGGCCCTCGTCATCAAACCGTGGAATCCTTGTTGATGCTCGCAATCGCTGCAATAAGGTGTGTAGAGACGCGCAACGCCGCCATATCCATACCTCACTTGAAAGCGGAGATCCAGCTAAAGTTTTTTTTTTTCTCAAGACCATGCGAGTTGGAAATCACGCCAAGATTCGATTCCTAAAGATTTAAATATTGATCTAAATTAACACTTCTCATCTTCGTCCTATTGTAATGGGGCCATGAAGGCAGCCACAGTAAACTATCTCTCAAACCTTGAACTCTGGATCATCCCCCATTTACTTTTAGTCAAATCTCTGATTGTGATGTTAAGAAGAGTGTTGTTTCAATCACGTCTAACGCAGTTGGCAGTGATTATGTAAGTCGGAAAATGATACTCCTTGCCCTCGACGAAATCCTTCCTATTCTATGCTATATTGTAAACTACTCCATATCCTATGGTGTCTTTCCGTCGATGTGGAAAGAGGCTAAAATCACCCACTTACCCAAAAATCTAATCCTGCTTCCTTCTCAGAATACCGTCCTATCTCCATCATGCCTTTCCTCTACAAAGTCCTAGAACGCCTTGTCCACAATCAGCTCAGTGCCAGTCCGGATTTCGTCCTGGTCACCACCGCTACAGCCTTAGTGAACATTACCGATGACATACGGTTAGGCATGGAGGGCGGAAATCTGACCGTTATCTGCTTATTGGATTTCAGTAATGCATTCAATATGTTGATTTCGATATTCTGCTTGGCATGCTTCGCTCGCTTATCATAATATCTCCAACGGCGATTGACTGGTTTCGTTGTTACCTGTATGGCCGCCGGCAACGTATATGCATAGAAGAGTCTTGCTCATCTCTTCTGCGAGTGTACCTCAGGGTGGCGATTTATCTCGTCGTAATTTTTATAAAAACTATTTCCTAAAAACTTCTTTGTTCCTGCCACATTGCAAATTTACAAACAATCTGCATATTCAGATTTGGTTGATGCAATTGATATAATCAACAAGGGTATGGTTTCATTTGCGAGTGCAATGAGGCACATGGATTGCAGGTTAAACAATGTCAGCTACGCGGACGACATGGTGCTGCTGGGTCCAACAATACGGAGACTGATAACCGTTTGTGAAAACTACGCAAGTCAACACGTGTGCGTTACCCCAACAAGAAAGTATCTCCTAGAGTTATATGAGTAGAACGTATAGTTGGTGCCTTATCTGCTGTAAATGTGCCCCCACATAAAAAATGTGTGCCCCCTGTCGTTTCGAAAAAAAATCGAAAAAACGATTCTTGCTGGGGTAACGTTTTTCTAGCAGGAAAATTCTAAACGAATGATCGGAGAGAGAAAAACTGTGCATGGCCAGATAGCTTATATGTGTGCCAAAATGTGCCCCCAAAAATAAAATCTGTGCCCCTTCAGATTTTCGAGATATTGCATTTCCTGCTGGAGTAACGTTTTGATGAATAGTATATCTCTAAAACCATTGCATGTGCCCCTGTAGAATAAACATACGCGAGTAGCTCTTAATGTGTGCCCCTTTGTGCCCCAATTAGATTTTAGAAAATATTTATAGTTTTCAAGTTATCGCGGTTTTATGAAAACCCGAAAAAACATCGCAGCGCCTAAATGAGACAAGGCATAACTTCGCTGAAAACTGTATTCGGTCTTTCTTGACGCTAATAATAACCATACAAAGTTTCAAAAATGTTCATGCATGCGTTTTTGAATAATCTTGCTAAAAGTAAAAACGATGGTGTCATAACTTTGACGGCAAAATACAAGGAACTGGCACAATCCCAGATGTGTAGGTGTAAACCAAAATCTTGTGCCTTTAGTCAAAAATATATGGTGAAAATATTGAGCTTCAAATGTTACGCATTAAGTAAATATAAACAAAAAACCAAAATATGTAAACAACGGCTGGTTATCCGACCAAATCTGAATGACTACTAAAAAGCGACGGATTCATACTTAACGAGGACCTTCTTTATTGGACGTATTATACCTAAGCTGTTGTCCTTACAGTCGCGTTCAAAAGTTTTGAGGGCTAATTAAAAAATATATTAAATGCACCTTGTGACTATATAAATGAAACAGCTTGTTGATGTGGAAATTATTATTTTTATTCCCTTAATTTTAATTCTTAAAGTAATTATTGCATCAAATCACAGATCAAATTTCCTACCTATAAATATTATAAATTATTTGCACGTTGTGTAGTCATTATTATTTAAATCACAGATCAGTTTTTCATAGCCTAACATAATTATAATTAGTAAACATCACAAAAAATCACAGATCAATATTAAGTATAAGAATAATATTGTGTAAAAAAATATTAAATTTGAAATTACAGATAAATAATATTCTTACGAGTAACTTGCATATACATACAACATTATCACATGACTGTGGAATGACACTTAGATATCTAAAACGCCATCAAATCAAAATTATGTGACAATACATAATCAGCATTAATATAATCGTTGGTTAATAATTATAAATCCCTCATAGGTACGTAATACGACATACAAAATGGAAAAACGTTGTTGCATCACAGATCATTGTGCGGTTGACTATAGGTATACACTAAATACAACTCTCAAAACTGTAGGTACCAACATTTATTTGGTTAAGGTGAATGCTCCAACCAACCCGCGTAATTCAAATTTTCTTACGTTTTTTGCAATTTGCACACCAGTGCTATGAGTGCTAGGTTGTATGTTGATTAAAATATTATTAAGAAGTATAATCATCAATATGAACTTGGAGGGTTGCTCCAAGTTCATAAATGTGTAGGAATGACTTTTTCTGTTTTTCTTGGTTCCTACACCTTTATGAACTTTGAAGGTTGTATTGATGATTTTGATGATTATAATTCTGTAACTACATGCGTCTTACAGCCGCGAATAATATTTTAATCATCATACAACCTAGCACTGGCTTGCAAATTGCAAAAAAACGTAAGAGAATTTTATTTCGCGGGCTACCCTGGAGCATTTATCTGACCCTGTACAATTTTGTCTATTCTACTATGTAGACTATTACATGTGGCATAATATTATATTTCCCAGGTCGTTGGATTTTACTATATAAGTCATCATAGCATTCAAATAAATTACTATTTTTTCTGTAGCAGTGAGCCCTGTAATGTCCAACACTTTTGGGTTTCGAAGTGGGTTCATATTCTATTACAGACAGAATTGTGTACTCCTTATTATTTACTTCAATGTTACGAGGCAGATCATCCAAGTTAGCGCACACGTCATGAAGTTCATAAATGATAATATCTTTAACATTGTATATGAATGATATATTTCCAGCGCAACAAATATGACACTCTGGAGTAAATTCTGTTCTTAAACATGATTCGCAAGCTTCTTGTAGGTGGTTGATACCTTTAGTATTTATTATATCCAAGTTCACTTCAAGAGGTTAGGTTTTGGTCTTTTTGTCCTTTGTGTTCGCACAGTTTGTTGAGCTCGTTTACTTGAATCTATTCTGTGCAAAACGTCACTGGAACTAAGTTTTACAGCTCCATTTATAAAACCATGGTGCTGTACTAAAAACTCGTCTAATCGCACGCGTTGGTTTTTCGTATCAAAGTATATAGTTTTTAAATCTTTGAAATGATTTTCAACATTAGAGCTTGATGCATAGTGTTTGGCATTTTTGAAATGTTTGTTCATAACGCAACCCCACAGTGGAATTTTTTTCAGAAGTCGTTTTAATGTACTGTTCAATTCCGGTAAGAAATATTCATTTTTGTTATCTGATGGTTCAACTAACTGCAGATACAATTTTTCGGTTTGTATTAAGTCATCATAAAAGTTTATTAAAGGTAAAGAAACATCTTTGTCATTTTCGTTGTGAAGTATTTCGATTTTTGGTTGTATGTCATTTTCAGTATGAATATCTTCTAAATTTTCGTGATTCGTGTGATTTATAATTTGGACCTTTAGGTTTTCAAAAGCTTTATTGCATTTGGGCTGCAAATCATTCAAGTCCGTACTCCTGAACTCATGGAGCGATAACGTGATTATGTCTCTTAAAACTGTTTTAAGTTCTTCATAGCACCGGATCTGCTGAATATGTTTCAAGCAGCGAACGTAAAATAACTTAACTTTTTCGGAAGTTTTATCAAAACAGGATTGTTTATAAAGATTTTTAATAAAATGGGATTTATCCATGCGAACATAACAGAGAGGTATTGCTGCGGTATTTCCTTCAAGCACATCAAAACACTGTTTTAAATAATCATTGAATTCAATTTTTAAAAATACTTTAGTAATTGCTCCTAACAGGGCAGAACTGTCGTCACTAATTATTTCATCTGGCAAAACTTTTCCGATTTGCCACGTATTTAACCATGTGGTTATCGTCTCCATTGTATGGGATTCGGAGGCCATGTAGCACATTGGTACACTGGTATCCAGAGTGTAGGCAACCACTGCATATAAAAATAAATGTTTAGGAGTGCGATATTTTAATAAATCATTAGAAGGTGGTGGCTCAATTGGCTGAAATAAGGAGCCAGTAGCATCAATAGAAAGTATTTTCGACCTATTTTTTAAAGTTTCATTGTAATATTGGTTTTGTTCATTCGTCCAAAAATATGTGAAGAAGGGAACAAGACTGATTTTACGGATAAAATTATCGTAAGGAATGCAGTGCGCCATAGCATACAAAGATAGTATTGTATTTTTGTCAAACTGTAGCGCACTTCTGGCTTCATGACGCATTTTTCTTAAATTGGGTAATTTAGGGAAAGTTGTTGGCTTTTTTGGATTATCTATAGTCATTACCTCGTTTGCCATCGTGTGTTGAACTTTTAAAGCTTTTTCGTATATTAACTTTTCTTTGATTCGGTTTACTCTATCAGAAGTAAGTCTGTTTTTAATTAGTGGGTCATGAGGATAATTTTTGTTGTAATTATTTAATTTACAAGTAACCTTTACGTAAGTTTTAGATGGGGGGGGAGATATTCAATGACAGTAGCGCGTCACATTGGGTACACCTGCCAGTACATTTGATTTCATTAAAGTTAAGATCAGCAGGTACATAACTATTACTGAAAGCAAATGTACACTCTATATTAGTTCTAAAAAAGATTTGGTCTTGAATTTCGTTAGTCCACTTTTTTGGTAGGAGACGGTAAATTGAATTTTGGGGTACGATGTTCGAATATTCTGCAAGGCTCATTTGAAATGTTATAATGTCGGAGTCAGTATCTTTTTTTTCTTCAAATAGGTTTATACAATCATCGAAATCAAAAAAATATGTTTTATTTCTTCTAATACATATTTGTATGGCTTTAATGGCCATATTGTGGTTAAATTTTTCACGCAATTCCTGCTGTATGCAAATATAAACATTATTGCTTTTAGGAGGAATTGCTGCTTGGAATTTGTCTTTATATTTACTAATCACTCTCTTTAAATATTCTTTAGAAAAATTTCCTTTTCGAGTTGACATTATTGTATAGTAAAATTGTCAAAATTGTACGTATGTGAATGAAAGAACGGGTGTGTTAAAAAAAAAAAGAAGAAAATAAAAGTAACTTAAAAATAACTCTTGAGAGACTTGTGAAGCGGCTTACATTTCTCTACCGTATCTTTTTTGGGGCAGACTACCCGCCCGTTGGTGGGACGACATTGTGAAGGAGGGCCTGTATCATATTGGGTGAGGTTGGTGCAGGACCGTAGTATGCTGAGAAGAGGCATATACCATATGAACTTTCTTGAAGGTGGGTATTACACTGAAAAATAATGGAAATATTTCTATTTGACTTTTTTTTCTTCAGACAATTTAATTCGGCAGTATATGGGTAAGGCTCACAGAAAATGTACCATCACACACGGGAACTCGTAACGCACTATAACACATTGGAAATAGGTAACATACTGGAAATATTGTTAAGATTAGTTCTCACGAGACAAGATTATTTATTAATAATGGTATTTTAAATAAAAACCCTTTATAGACAAATTTATTTATTAAACTGAAAAACTTTGCTAACAAAGCTAAAAAAAAACTAGAAAGCAAAAAAAAAGCTACATAGTATTATTTATTATTTCTTAATTACTAATTATTATTCAAATAATGAGATCAGGATTTGTAGTTAAAATGCTTAGAAAAAAACGAATTTTAGCTTTTCTTCTATCTCTCTCTCCACTGCTTTCTAATGTTTTCCTGCATAGACAAAGAATATTCTACTATTTTCTTTCTATTTCGCTTTGTTCTCTCAGCATTTTTTATTTTTTGTGATAAGAATTTTCCGATAGAGCTTCTGTCTTTCAGCAGGTGTTAATGGCATCTGCAACGAAAAATATTACTAGAAAAAAACATGTTAACGGCCATTGTCGGCATTCGTTACGTGGACCGTAGCGTCATTACCTTGGACTACCATAGAAGTTGCAGGTACGCGTTGCATGCAACCGGCTCGGGACCGCGTCATTTCGGAAAAATCTTGGGGAGGCCCTTGTCCAACAGTGTAGGCTTAAATGTGCTCTAAGCTTTACACTTTTCACGTGTGTTACATAACACAAATTCGTAACACACGCAACACACGTGAACAAACACGCGTGAATAACATAAACTAAAAGTCGTGTAGCATATTTAAATGCAATGCAAAGTAGCGAAAAACTACATTTTTTAATAATATACATATCCCTCTTTATTGTCTATATCCATAACAAATAAATGTTAGTACTTACCAGGCAAAATTGCTTCCGAAAACTTGCAAAAATCTAAGAACGAAAAATAACACACACATGAGTACCGCCTTTTCCTTAGAATGCAAGACGTCTGACAGGACACTGACTTTTCATATTGAAAGTAGTAATGTTGCCATCACAAAAAAACATCACTAGTGTTGCTTCTGCCTATTACAAAAAAAGTAAGTACGTAACAAATCGTTTGTAACACACGTGAAATATTATAAGCACATTTGTTTTTGAAGTCATAGTTTTATATTTTTTTGCTATTTATCATATCTCTACTATTGGGATAGTAGTTTTATTCTCATACATTAACATATTACTAAAATGTTACATTAAACAGTAAATACACGATGAAATAAAAAAATGATGAATTCTATTAGGGGTTGGCACATCTTATTTTTCTATGAAACAAGAAGTAAGCAACTTGTTGTAACGGTTTGTTTTTTATTAAATTCAAATAAATTGACAATTTCAATGGATAGATATTACTAAGTGAATAATATCAAACACAGAAAACAAATAGATTTATTTATTTCAGAACTTTCTGAATATTTTTTGTTTACTCAAAATTCGGCTCACGAAAAATATGGTTAAAGTACATTTTTTGTGAGCCTCACCCATATATTTCTTGAAGGAACCACGAGCAAAAAAATACTCGTACCTACTAAGGGACCAGGACCACGGGCAATAAACGAGAAACTTGATTTATGTAGGTACGTCTCAGGTCTGAGATGTACGTTCAGCCTTCAGCGTTTAAAATGACGACATAGGTTTTGTACTTGGCCCAAACCAAGTATTGTAATTGGCCCAAAACTCCTGAATCTATTTACCCATTTCCTGACTCTACACTATTTTTATAGGTTGTAAGTTTGTGTATATCCAAAGACTAATAAATTCTCTATGTGTATATCCGTGGATATAAGATGTTGTGCTCAATTTTTTCCAGAAGTACTCCAGCAATTAAGTTTATAATACAGTTCTGATAAAATTTAACCCTGAATAACATACATTTAGCCTGATCGGTCCGCCAGAACTTTTTGAAATATATATATTCTATAGATCAACAAAATTATTACTTACATCATCTAGATAAACAATGGGAACCCCTCCCTGCTTGGTTTATATTATTGTTGTTATGGCTGCCATAGAACATTCTGTAAAAATCAAATCAATTATTTAGTTATTTCGGCTAAAAAGATACAGCCCTGTGACTGTGACATGTTGAGTGTTGACGGATTGTGGTCGAGTCTTAGTTTTGGAGACATGAATTCTTGTCATGAATTATTTTTTTACATAGTAACTAGAAGTTATTAAGGGATTATATGTCATCAACCTACCACAAGAAGAGAATTAAATACGTATTATACAAAAAAGTAAACAAATTACTGAATCGCTTTTGACGAAATTTCTATTGGACCAATCGGAAAGTATGTATATCCTTTCAGATGAAAACAAAACAAACATGATTTAGAACATATTAGTTAAAAAATAAATAAATAGGTACAGTAATGAAAAAAAAATCCCAAGTGCTTGATAAGGTACAAGTATTTTTAAATAAGTCAAAACAATGCCATTAAATACTTACCACTGCAGATCGTGCCATAAAATTCACCACCCCTACAACCACATAATTGTTATAAAATGCTTATACGCCACTTTCAACCAACTTAAAAAAACGTAAACAAACAGTATCAGTGCAACTGCATGACTCAACGTAACAGTGTCCTTGGCGTCATAACATAACTGCAACTGTTTACCAATACCAAGTAATAATCCAAACGCACTTCCTCCTAGTCAATAAACACTTTGTATCCATTATTCATAATAGAGCGACGTTACACGTAACTGTCTCTGTCACACTAACACCGTACGCGTACTAGCTGTCTCACTTTCTCTAAGCTACACAAAGCGATTCCTTGCGTGACGACGTCAGCGGACGCCGCGGGGCCAGAGATGTATGTAGCGGTGTGGGGAGGCGAAAAAAGGGAATCTTCTGGTAAATGCTCCAACCAGCCTGCGAAATTCGAATTTTCCTACGTTTTTTTGCAATTTGCAGGCCAGTGCTTGGTTGTATGTTGATTAAAATATTATTCGCGGCTGTAAGACATATGTAGATACAAAATTATAATCATCAATATCATCAATACAATGCTCTAAGTTCATAAAGATGTAGGAATGAGTTTTCCTGTTTTTTCTTTTTTCCTACGCCTTTATTTAGTACGAAAATATTTAGTGTCAGTTTATTTGTTGTCACGAAACGTCGCTGCAATTTGTACAAAAAAAATACGTGTGAATAACAGTGCATTTCCAAATAAAGAAGCGAGTATTATTTTCATAGCATTAGCCTATTAATACAATTCATGTATGTATCGTCTTTATCTGTATATTACAAGTTATTCTGATATTGTGGCTAATTGAGGTTGTTTCTCACGAAAATGCTACACATATGAGTCACATTTCGTCACTCATATGACGTAACTCACATCTACGTGTAAAGTTAAAACATGTTTACACTGCGGCTGAAAATTTTAACAAATTATATGCCGGCGGCGTCCGGTGTTATCTCCATACAAAACGTTTCACTAATAAATAAATCCGACATTTACGGAAAATAGATATAAAAGAGTTTTAGTGTAATTTTTTAAAATAATAATTTGGAGGTTTCGAATAAATGCTAAATTTGATCATTAAACCTGCATTTTAGCTCCCTGCCGGACCCTGCTCAATTTGAGCAGTAGGACATAGTTTTAACTCTGCTTTACAATAAATGTGACTTACATTAGTATAAAAATACAGGTATGTCACAAAACAGTTTGGTCACGATTTTGAGCATGTTAGTCACATGTACATTTTATTTGAAAATGGCTCTTATAAATGTACTTAATCATGTGTAAGGTCATAGAAACAGCTATTAAAATATAATCCAATAACAACTTTATTTTATTAGTTATTACTTTTCTACTTCAGTGTACTCAGGCACAACACGTGTGAACCGGTTAGTGAGTAAAGTAAAGAAGGTCATCGATATGTATGAATCCGTCGCTTTTTAGTAGTCATTCAGATTTGGTCGGATAACCAGCCGTTGTTTACATATTTTGGTTTTTTGTTTATATTTACTTAATGCGTAACATTTGAAGCTCAATATTTTCACCATATATTTTTGACTAAAGGCACAAGATTTTGGTTTACACCTACACATCTGGGATTGTGCCAGTTCCTTGTATTTTGCCGTCAAAGTTATGACACCATCGTTTTTACTTTTAGCAAGATTATTCAAAAACGCATGCATGAACATTTTTGAAACTTTGTATGGTTATTATTAGCGTCAAGAAAGACCGAATACAGTTTTCAGCGAAGTTATGCCTTGTCTCATTTAGGCGCTGCGATGTTTTTTCGGGTTTTCATAAAACCGCGATAACTTGAAAACTATAAATATTTTCTAAAATCTAATTGGGGCACAAAGGGGCACACATTAAGAGCTACTCGCGTATGTTTATTCTACAGGGGCACATGCAATGGTTTTAGAGATATACTATTCATCAAAACGTTACTCCAGCAGGAAATGCAATATCTCGAAAATCTGAAGGGGCACAGATTTTATTTTTGGGGGCACATTTTGGCACACATATAAGCTATCTGGCCATGCACAGTTTTTCTCTCTCCGATCATTCGTTTAGAATTTTCCTGCTAGAAAAACGTTACCCCAGCAAGAATCGTTTTTTCGATTTTTTTTCGAAACGACAGGGGGCACACATTTTTTATGTGGGGGCACATTTACAGCAGATAAGGCACCAACTATACGTTCTACTCATATAACTCTAGGAGATACTTTCTTGTTGGGGTAACGCACACAACACGGTCTTATATACAATTGTAAGAAAAGTGAGTTTTTGGTCTTCAAGGCCTTCGGTAAAGGTCCATCCAGTATGCCTCCAATTCGACTAAATGGAGATCGAATCTAAGATTCGAACAAATTATATTATTATATTAATAAACTAAAAAGCTTGAAATAAAATAAATTATTTAAAAAACAAAAAACCCGACTGCAAAAACACAGGTAGGTACTTAATTGAAAAGGGAAAAACAAGCATTATAATCTATATAATTTTGGTCTTGCAGGCCCACAGTCGAATAACCTATAATAAGTGGTGTAACTTTTGATTGTACCCGCCTGCGATACCAAAATTCTATAGATTATAATGCTTGTTTTTCCCTTTTCAGTTGTGTTTTTGCAATATGTGTTGTTGTCATGTCCCACATTTCAACATTTCCACTGAAATGTGATTCCACACTAATTTGTTTATTATAATCAATAAATTGGCATTCAATGCTATGACTTAATGGCATGGCCAATGGTCATACCTATGTTGTTTTGTTATAAGCTAGCCTAACCTCAACTTGGGCAAACTATAACACTACAAATAACTAAACAAAACGATTATTATTTATATTATTTAATGTGTAACAACAATTTTACATATCATGCTTATAGTCGTCAATGTCCTTCAATATGCTATCTATACATTGAGCAATTTTCAACATCGGATGCAAGGCCCTATTATAATACCTGTAAGAATGCCGCCTAGGCTTTTTAGGCTTAGGCTTTTTGTTCAAAAGGTCTGACCATACAGAGCTAGTTGAGGAAGACTCCGGGATAATTTCTTCACTGTAATGATATATCTTAGCAGACCTGCGCCATGGTTCACTACCGCCGCGGGGGGGTTTCGCTTTGGTTTCCGTTCCATTGGCGAGCGATTGCGCATGAAAGGATTTCCAACAATTTCTTGAGCAGTGTCTACTTGAACATTTTCTTGCCAACCGTCTTGTTTTGACCAAGTTTTTTGCTTTCTTGTGTGATAATGGCTGCAAAGTATTTAGGTACTTTATAGAACCCCATAACTGCCCATAGGTGATTATCATCTGATAGATAGATAGATAGGTACCTACTATGATAAAACGAATATTAATTTAGCAGAAAAGTTACCTTCATTTCACATATTTTCCTGTATTTTCTTGATTGTACCGATTTTTTCCGTTTAACGTTTAAATTGGGACTCGCTTCGGACGCGTCTGAATCGTCGCTAGCAAACTCTATTGGAGAGACGTAAGGCTGCAAAATATGACCTAAAATTAAAACTCCTGCAAATTAATACACGCATACGCTGCCTCTCTATCAAATCTGGTATAAAAAAGTCTTAGCAACCAACCAACCTAGGTATAGATTAAACAATATCTGCGGCTGCATAAAGTACCCATAGAAAACTTCCAAAAACTGAAAAAAACAATATCTATGACCTTCTCCACTTTACCCAACAGCAGTTTAGAACGATAATTACTCACACATTCTGTTGACGCCTCGTCGCAACACATCACACGCGAGCACCGCCGTCAGGAACTGTGAGCTGTAGTCACAGTAGCAGTTGCCTGCAACAAACATGACATGCACTCAACGTGTAAGTTAGCAGCTACTCAAATGTTAGTAAAATGTTTAAAACAATCACCGTGGTTTAATTGCACAACTTGATATGCGAAAGAGACTAGTCGGGACCATATTGCGATTACATTACATTCCTGATCTGCTTTTTTGCAGACCTCAACATGTTCTCGTACGGCGACTTTATCTTCTTCAGAGATTTTATCGACGTCTTCAAGATTTGCTATCTTTTCTAAACACAATATATCCTCTTTGACAGAGTCGAATTGCATGTTTAAATCTTCAGCTATAGAGTCTTTTAAATCATCGGCTATAGAGTTTTTTACATCTTCAGCTAGAGAGCTTTTTATATCTTCGGCTATAGAGCTTTTTACATCTTCGGCTATAGAGCTTTTTACATGTTCGCCTACAGCGCTTTTTACATCTTCGTCTACAGAGCATTTTATATCTTCGGCAATAGAGCTTTTAATATCTTCGGCTATAGGGATTTTTATATCTTCGGCTATAGTGCTTTTAGTATCTTCGTCTATAGAATTTTGCATAAATTCCCCATTAGGGGGTGGTAAAAACTCGTCATTAGGTGGTTTTAAATTCTCCACTACGCTGGTAACGCTTCCCACATAGCTGCCGTTATCATCTTTATGATCTGTGTTGCTTATATAGTTTGGTATGCAGCATTGACTATCTGATAAGCAGTCTTGACCAAACGTGTCGCCCTCGCCCTCGCCAGTGAACTCATGTGATCCAGTAACTTGCGTCACTCGCTCCTCCTCGTGCAGGAGGTAGAAACTTTCGAAGAAGTCGTCGTCGCTCGTACTCACTGTAGTCCTGTAGGTGCTGACGCTTTTATCTCTTATTAATCTGGACTCGCTTTGACAAAGTCCGAATTGATCGTACAGCTTGCGCCTAGCTCGTCTTTCAGACAGTTCTTGGCGCAAAATTCTTTCCTGATAGGAACGATCTTTCAGTTTCTGGGCAGCATCCAACTGGCTTCTTTCAAGAGACTTAAACTGCTCGTATAAATACCAAGACCGCACCCGGTGCGACTTTTTATCTATTGTATCTAGATCTAAAAGATAATTGCATGAAATTAGGACCCACGCTCCAATACTTCATAAAATGACTCACAAGAGAAAAAAAACGCGAAACTTACCAAGGGAATCCAAAAACTCCATATCACGATAAAAGCACCGAATGTGTTTTGACTGACGTGTTAAATATGAGGTTTACATAGTTCAAGCAAATTTTAACAAAATTTTCAATGTATTTGGGTATATCGTAGGGTTTTCAGTGCTATTCTTGCCAGACCAGAAGTTACCAAAAATCTTATTTAATTGTTTTTGACATAGGTACCTGCATCATAAAGAATTCGAAAAAAATCAGCTGCCAGTTACAGAAGTGATGACACAAAGCTCTTTCGTAATTTCATTGGCGTTGGTTTTTAAACTCGCAAAGTCGCAAGTCCTTTGTGTTTCTGGCTTCCAAGGGTAGGTAATTATGAAAGCTTTCACACACGCTTATTTACACGGTGTACCCGTCCATTCGCAGCCGGTTACCTACCTACGCTGGGCGGCCTACCCAGCGGCGAATGTTCGGGTAAACCCGCTGCCGTCTACCGTCTAGGCGCGGGCATCGGCAACCCGAACGTAGTCCACTAGCGAACCACTAGCGAACGTTAAGTTCATTAATTTGCAGCTGTTTGTCTTCTCTTTACACACTTGGCCGGCTGTGCTTGGTCTACAGTGAAGTTTGGGTGTTGTTTGGGCGATTAATTTAAGGATCACATCGCCGTCTACCCATAGAACTAGTCATTAGTGAGTTCTCGCCCTGGCAACTTCGATCAAACGGTTTGATCGAAAACTGGTGGCAAGCATGCATGACATGTGACGCATGTGCCCCTTTTGTGGCATACAAACCACTGCGGTCACCGCGTCCGGTTATGCCTTAGGCGCTAACATTGATGAACCCATCCCGTAGTGACTGTGTGTGTTCTTCCTCTTGTAAATGTTTCGTTTTTGACGTGATAACGTCTTTTTTTTTTAATCTTTATAATTTTTGGGGTTTTTATCCACAAGGATACGTCAACCCCATTTTATCTTGTGATAACGTCTTATAAATCGATGAACGCCGGCTGCACGCACGAAAAAGCATGACTCATTGTCACGTTCCGCCTGAGCCGAGCGTGCAAGCGATAGCGCGGAACTAGCGATAGAGAGAATCGGCCTAAGCGTTCGGCTTGTGACGCATCTCTCTGTCATTATCACGTAAAATTATCGTCCGTAAACCGACTTTACAGACAACCAATTTAATTTAGAGACTAGATAATTAGATAATGGTAGCCCAAATACCTACCTGCTTATTCCCGACTGCTTAAATAACATCAGTCTGTATTACCCGAAGGGTAGGTCTGTCTGTCCATCTGTCACAGCCTATAATACTGACGAATCTATTGGACTGCGACGAATCTATTGGACCGATCGACACTTAGTACACATACCTACGAATTTCTGTAACCCAAAAACGGATGTGAAACGTAAGTAAACTAATTTTGTATATGAGAGTAACTTTTTGGGGCAAATAAGAAAAAAAAAGGGTTTTGCAAACTGCCGGTGACATACCAAATGAAAGTGCTTGTCAATTTATTTTTATAATTTTGAAATAAATAGTTTTAAAGTTACCTAAGAAAATAAGATGAACATTGGCCATTCGAGCTTTTCTCCGAAACTACTAAACTGTTATACCCTTAAGTATAACATTTTGAAAAAAGATACAGAAAATAGTTCTTTACTTATAGATTACAGGAAAACTCTATGGTGTCTATGGTGTTAAAATAACATGGTAAACCTATCAATATTGGCGTACAAACCTTACATTTGCAGTTGGAATGTATAGGAGACCATGTTTTACAACAACAATGTTACGTTTGTTCTTGGGATAAAAAACATAATAGATTTATCACACTGACAGATGGGTAGGTAGATCTGCACATGGTGTCTATAGATACAATACAATAAAAAAAACGTTTAAAATAAACGAATATTTAATAGACCAGTTGACATTAAACGCGCACACAAGAAACCACAACTAACTTATAAACAACCAAAAATATTATTAAATTAAAAAAAACTTGTGCTCTTGTAAAAACGGTTGACACATTAGTCATTTGTACACAAAACACAATTAAAATGCAACAAAATAATGTACAGTACCCGGGCGTTAACTTAATGGTTCACTATGTTTAGGAAAGAGAATGGCACACTGGTATGATCATAGATATAAGAAACATTTCTATGGGTAGGTACGACTGACGGTGAAGATGCTCTAGAAAGCCGAACGTAACGACCGGGTAAGTAGAAAAAAGAGGTCATTTAAATTACCACCGGTCCAATGAAGACACAAGATTATCTTAATTGAATTACCTACGTAGGTACATTGAATGAGTTTATACTTAATTCTTTAAAAAAAACTCTAGCCATACTCTGTGACGTTACACACGGGGCAGTTCGATCCATTACTACATTCGCAAATTATATTACAGAAATTTAAAAATAAACATCACGCTCCTTCTGGGGCCGTCGGGTAAAAACACTATGATGGATGAGTAGATAGCATGTATATAATTTATGTAGGTGCTTGTGCTGAATAGGTATTGGTGCCGATTCCCTTGTTCACAAACTAAACTAAATTTAAGTTCAGTGCATCTTTTTCTTTCTATTTCATTTAAAAAAGGACAGAAGATACATTTTAGTTTAGTCCTGTCAAATTAATCAGCACCTCTCACTACTCCATACAAGTTTAGACGTGATTAAAAACTTGCCTACTAAAATTACGTCAATTTACGTCAAGCGCTGATTGTATTATTTATATGTCACCGCATAATATTTTACTATATACGAGAAAAAATCTATGAATATATTATTGAGATAGTTTATGCAAAAAGGAGTCGGAAAATGTTAGTTTTAGTTCATAAAATAACAAAATAAATTTTAAAATTCAATTCAACGTTTTCAGTTTTTCTAATCTTTTAAAAAACACCATGATATAGTAACCACCATGTTATTACGTCATACGGCTGTGTAAACTAAAACGTGTCAACTGATAGTTAGATAATAGATAGTTACGAAAATCATAAAGTAGGTAGGTAGGCTTTTTACTTTATTATTTTCGTAACCAACGTAATTTTTATTGAAATAATACCATGGAAGACGGTAAAAAAAAGCTTTTCGCAACTTTGAACCAAGTTTTTCTCATATTTATATCAGTTGGCACTTGAATCCACAATTTGTCCGGTGTTTTTACACTAGTATTCTTGCATTCAGGAACAGCACACCAACGTTATGTAGAATAATAACTCATTTTAAATTATCAATTATCATACAAAAGATCAGCGCATTTGTTTACATAGCCAAGTGACGTCATGACCACAGAGCAACATGGCGTCCACTGCGTCCAGCGTTTTCGTCAAACTACGCGCGAAATTAGAAAATGTAAAATTTAAATGCATTTTTATGGCACTTATCATTTGAATAAAAATTTTGTGATTTTTTTTAGGGCATATTAGCACTATAGAATTTAATTAGGACACTTTTAAAAAATGGGTGTATTATAAACTGGCGAAAAATTGTGAACTGCAACAAACCATTTACAATTTAGCGCATTAATTTTCTATAGTTTATATATAATCTATCCCTGGGAAACCGACAAATCGAGAAGTAGTATCAACAGGGCCGGATTTAAGGCAGGGCAAAACCTCGCCCTGGTAACGGGCATCCACACTTGATTGTTTTTATAATTAAAAAAGTTCACAGTAACAAGGGACCTTTTTCGAAGATGAAAATGATAAAAAACAGACTTCAGATTACAATGACACAAAACCGCCAAAAGTTATTCCTACTGAGTATTGAAAGTGATATACTCCGAGAACTGGATTTCACCGAAATTATAAATGATTTTTCGAAAAAACCTCGCAAAGTTCCATTTGCCTAAGATTTATCTTTTTTCTTTTGTATATTTTTATCATAAATTATTGAAAAATGTGTTATTTTTTTCATCTATTTAAATAAAAATAGGGCCTTCCACTTCTTGGTTGGGGCCTCCGCACCTCCCGGCCCTTGTTATCAAACTTGCTTGCGACGTAACGCACCTTGCGCTAAAACTAAATAGCCTGCCTAGCTGAGAGAAACACCGCTAGCTCGGCTTGCGCGCAAATGGTCACAGTTGTAACCTAACCTATCCCATTTCACCCAATTCACAACTTTCGTTTATAAGCTAACGGAAATAATGGTGCCGATTCCCTTGTTCACAAACTAAATTAAACTTAAGTTCAGTGCATCTTTTTCTTTCTATTTCATTAAGAAAAGGACAGAAGATAAATTTTAGTTTAGTCCTGTCAAATTAATCAGCGCTTGAGGTAAATTAAAGTAATTTTAGTAGAGAAGTTTTTAATCACGTCTAAACTTGTATGGAGTAGTGACAGGCGCTGATTAATTTGACAGGACTAAACTAAAATTTATCTTCTGTCCTTTTCTTATTGAAATAGAAAGAAAAAGATGCACTGAACTTAAATTTAGTTTAGTTTGTGAACAAGGGAATCGGCACCAATACCGATATAAACTAACGGTTCTCACTATCTTACGGTGACATTTAATCGGTCAAGGACAGCTAATGAGACAACTGATTTTCTATTGTTTTACACCGAATCGGTGTCGCGCGGGGCTTAACAGGCAGTAAGCAAATAAAGACAAGTGGTTTAGCATGTAGTAGGTAGGTGCAAAATTTTATTTTCAAAGTAAAAAAAAAGTTTCAGAAACTTTACTGTCTTGTAATGTAGTTAGTTCTACTTATTGTAATGGTCTGTAAATTTCGCTGAATGAAGCTATACGGAGAAAGACCTTGTTAGTAGAAAGCGGGCTTCAAACTAAAAATGTCGTAACAACACTAGTAGAAGAAAATGGCGCCACCAGCCGGCTGCCGGCTGTATCCAGGGTTGGTCTGCGAAGAATGGACACCGGAATTCATGAGCTTCACACTGAATGGAGATTTGCGATCCTTGATTCCACCGCGTTTCATCGGATGTCCCTGAAATATAGATAGGTAATGTTATTTACAATTTAACAAATTAATTAATACCTAACATTTTGAACGCTTACATATCTTCTAACCACGGCAACGCCAAACTCGCGTGTGTATCTAGCATTATGCTAGGGGTGTGGCAAATGTTTTCTGTGAAATTAAAATGTTAACAATCTGCTGAAACTTACCAGGGGTATAAAGGTAGGTGGTTTTTTGTCGAAGGTGTTCCGAAGTCGCCGCCAGGTATCACAGCCAATAGTTTCAGCTTGTAGATACAGGTCGTCCTTATCCGCAAACTGCTCTGTAGATTGATTGTAGGTCGTAGTTAGGATTAAATCCAGACTATCTTTCGGCAAGCTAAAATAATTTATTGAATTAATAGGAAACACAACTATTTATAGACTTTCTCGGTTAGGATCATAGACTTATTAGTCTATAGTTCGGGGGCTAGACGTAGGTTATACGGAATTCAAAGGAGCTTTTACGGCTTTAAAGTCCCCAATTTTTTATTCTCACGTTGCATTTCCATGCAAAAGTTGCGCGCTTGACATAACATGGGTCCTCACGAACGAAATTTTTGTGGAACGTAAATTCAACGTAAAAATGAGCGACGCGCATATCGCAACAAATCGGTTAGCGCTGCCAAGAGTAATGGAATAGATCTTAGTTTCCCTTCAGGAAGTTAGTAATGTAATCATCAACTACGGCAGCTTACCCTTTTTTTTTGTTCCGGGTTGGATAATCCTCATGGATGTCCTCCGCCCTGGGCCGGGCGGAGTGGTCTGTCAGACTCTTACTGACTAAAACCCACCCCGGTGTTCCCCTCCCACACTTGCACCGGGGATCATGGGATCTAGTGCGACTTCCGCGATGCCCGGCTGGAGCCGGCCCGCCTTTGCGGGCCACCTCAAGCCCGCGGGAGGGGGGGGAGGGGACGAGTACGGCTTACCCTGATCTAACCCTAGTTGCGGGCTCTGCCTCTAACCTATATTTAACAAAAAAAATGAACTACTTTTACTTACTGGAAAGGATGATAAAAACTTAAACGCCTTACACTTGCAAGTGTATGATGCGAGAACAGTCTAGACCCAGTTGAACCAATATGTTTATTTTGAGTTTTAAGCAATATATCTTTACTAAGTTCGCCCTCCTTCCTCAGATCAGGAAGAAGAGTTTTATTTCTAACTTGTTTGACCCCAGGCATTTTTATGAAATTGTTTGTTACACTACGGAGTTTTGATATAATCCAAAACAAAATATTAATTTGATAATTTCTAAAAAAATTAAGTCTAATAATACTTTTACTTTAGCTGGACAATGGAATAATTGACATTAGGTATACAAAAAACTCCATGGCAACCACACAACGCCATGGACATATGAAAATTATAATGAAATATTGTTCCATTGTTCCCAATGTTATTTGCTTAATTTTCCGATATAATTACTGAGAGCATTCTGCCATCCTCCAGTAAATTATTTTACAATATTATGCATCATTGCCAATAATTGCCATATCTAAAAAGTTATTTTTTTAAAAACGACCACATTATAGGTACATCCGCTGTTGCGCCCTTGTTAAAATTCTTCCGTCATCCGGTAGCCATATTTAATTTTACGCTTGCACGCTGTGGTCACCCGCAGCCTGCTAAGTTTTGTGACGCCATTTTAATTTAATTGTTGTGACCAAACGGTGAAACAGATATTCATTTTATACAGTGTAGTCGTTGGAAATATAATACAAGATGAGTTACGGAAGGCCGCCGCCGCGTATCGACGGCATGGTGTCGTTGAAAGTGGACAATCTAACTTATCGCACAACGCCTGAAGATTTGCGTCGTGTGTTTGAAAGATGTGGTGAAGTAGGTGATATTTATATACCCAGAGACCGGTACACCAGAGAAAGCAGAGGATTCGCTTTCGTCAGGTAATTTCCTACTATCTAGTATCTACCTATCTACTTTAATGACGTCATAAGCCGTTGCCGGTAAAATACCACCTGCCCTGCCCGAGTACGGCAATATTTCAAAGCCCCAACCAAAGTGTACGCCCTCGTTAATGTTAATCTATCTAATCTTGGAATTTGATGCGCACGTGAATTGTGTCTAATGTGGTTAATTGTTTCCTGGTGATGCATTTCAAATCGCTAATGGGTTATTCCCAATGTCATTATTATAGCGATCATTCCTTCATTTGCATATTTATAGGTTCTACGATCGCCGAGATGCGGAGGAGGCTCTGGACTCGCTGGACGGTCGGATGCTGGACGGCAGGGAGCTCCGTGTGCAGATGGCGCGTTACGGGCGACCCTCGTCTCCGTACAGAAGCCGCTATGACCGCCGTCGCAGGTAACATAGATGCATTGTCTTTCTTCGGGACGCATTCCGCGATACTGGCTGACCACTCCTAAAGCTTTTTTTTTTTTGCTTTGCATCAAGATTCTCTACTGACATTATTTAAGACTGCAAATTAAGAACTCAAAATAATATTGATCAATAATTGAATTAAAGCTATGCATTGCCAGAATGCTGCCTTGTTTGTCATCAATTTTATTTGAAATAAACTACCCCCAAGGAGATAGTAAAATATGGTTTATATACCTAAAATCCTAGGATTTTTTTAAGTTTTCTTATTCTTTATTTACTATGTTGTGGTCAGCTAGTAAACGAAACTTAACATTTTGTACTGTTCAGCTCGCACAGACGGAGGTGGTACATGTTGCAATTGTGTAGCTCCAATGTCTCCAGTTGCGTTTAACACATCAGGAAGGGGCGCTTGCGTCACTGGCTTGAGCAGAGGATGTATTCATATGTGTTGTGTGATGGTTATTCTTTTAGCAACTCGCGTTCACGGTCTCGTTCACGTCGTCGATCCAGGTCTCGTTCCCGTTCCCGAAGGAGGTCTCGCTCATACAGTCGCAGCCGTTCCCGCTCTCGTAGCCGCTCTGACTCCAAGAGCTCCCGCGGGCGCACCCGTAGCCGTTCCCGCTCACGATCACGCTCAAGGCATTGAAGTGCTGAGTGAGTACACTTTATTTTAGTTTTTGTATAAATACTAAATTGTTTCGGATTCGACATGAAATGTTTGTAAGAAGAACACTATCGAACATTGGTATTTTATTGTTTGCATACAACCATCTTAACTTTACCAAAAATTATAATTATAACAATAAATCCACACATCTTAAAAGCATACATGAAGCTGAATTAACTTTACTTTTGTATCCTCTTATTGTGAAATAATTAAATGACAGAAAAATAATAAACACTGACCTACTGTTTCTCTTCTATTTTGTAGGCAGTAAACTAATTAGTAATTTTTCCTCATGCAGGTTGAAAGTACCAGCTGTGAGCTGAAGTGCTGTACTACATGTCTCTCTGAGCAGCCTTCAGCCAAGGTACTAAAACTCATCAGTAACTCATAAGCCATCCACAGACCTAACTATGATCAACATAGTGGCAAAACATGCAACGTAACAAATTATATTTTAAGTTCCCTTAACTTTAACATAGGTTAACTGCATAATGTAAGAATTGTATCTCTAGAGATTTTCATACTTTATTTTTTGTTTATATAGAACTTTCATGAAATTCTCAAACATATCTTATAATATGAGTTACTGAATACAATATACTGAATTGATTTTATTTCATTTGTTGAAATACTTTTAGTTTAGTTGTAACTTTTTTTTTTACTTAGTCTAGGGATTTCTTCAACAGACTATTCAGTCATTTGTATTTGAGTCTTCATGTTCATATTGTACTAGATTAAATGTATGTAATTAATCAGCATTAGGTGTGAGACCAATGTGGTCTTAGATATTATTTCAGGTTTAATATAACAAAATAACTGGAAGATCATGTACCTACCACCACAAGTGATTATTGGGCTAAATTGGGCATTAATGTGGGACATCATCATTCATGATTCTTGGTAAATAACTCTTAAGAATGTGATGCCTGGACTCTTTTAGTTTCTATAAAATGTACTTTTATGTATTGTTTTAACATTGTCAATATTATCTTAAGTAGTAGGCCTTTGCCTTCACCTGAACCTTTTAATCACCAAGTCTTGATTGGTATGTGAAATTACGACATTCAACATTTGTAAATTTTGTGTAAGCTTACTTTACTCTCTGAGTTACATTATCTGGAGCCTGCAAGTGATTAAAAGCTTAAGGTGGCTTAATTAGAAATATGATTAAAACCAACAATAGTAGAGCATGTGGCCTATTACTTACGACTTACTTAAGTACAGCATTTGTTGCAAATATTTTAAATATAACTAACTGATTCTGTAATATTAATCGAAATGTTGGTATGCTCAGGGCGTGGAGTACGCGGGGAGCGAGGCTGTATGCGGGGAGGGGGGGTTTGCTGTTTGCTGACAACTGCTGAATTGCTGTTGTTGCCGTACATAAGTTATGAGTAAACTTTTATATTTATTGACAAACCGAGACACGCATAAAGTAGGTAAACTTGACGACTTTTACGCAATACCAATATTATTGTAATTGCAGTAATTTTATAACCGGCACGTAGGGGCGATAAATCGCGCACATCACTAAAACTTAATTTCACTGTCCACACTTAATTAGTGCCGTCTCAAAATACATCGCTCGATATAATATCTCCTCAAGTCTTATCAGGGGTATTGACGTAGTTGCGTCACAAACAACCACCAAGTATGAACACGTAAACGAGTCGTAGGTTGCGGCCGGCAGACCAGCAGACTGCGAACTAATATACTCGTTTGTTTGGCAGGCCGGTGCTGCACGCTGGCCTGTTTGCTGTGGCAGTATCCTGTGCTGATTTGCAGATTCGTATGCGGCTAGGTTTATCGGTAAAATGGAACGCCCTCCCTGCCTCTCCGATTAACGAGCGATCTAAGTACATGATGCGGCTTAATATTTTTTTATTTTATTTAGCACTAGGATCACTCGTTACAATTCTAAAGGATTTGTACCTTTTAATAACTTGAAGATTGATAAAGATCGTCGCAGATGAAGACACCTGGCACTGGATTTAAGTAGGTTTTTTCGGAAATAAATAAATTAAGAATATATTTTAGTTTTTATTTAAAAACTGCCCTGTCGTCTGTTGAAAATTACACGACTACCAGACTACCTCCTACTTTAACTAGGAGGCTATGCATACGGCGCATTTTATTTACGCGACGTCTACGTGCTTTAACGCGCTACAAACTCTACTAACGCTGCTTCTTCAATGCAAGGAAAACTCTCCATCGACGCGCGTATCAAAAACGCCCTGCGCATAGGCCCTCTGCTCCCCTTGAACCGAAAGTGGGCAGGTAAACATCGATACGAAATGAGGCACCTCAATCCTTACGGACATAATAAACTAGCTTTATCTTTTCCACACTTTACATCTTGCCAATAGCCAAGATGGATGGCCAGCAAAGTCGTCGAGAGATAACCGGAACAAACCGTTGCACACTGAACAATACGATCTCCATTCCTAGAAGGAGTAGGCAGGTTACACACACATTTCGCCATTTACAGGAGTTGAGACATCGGAGCCATCATACCCTTAATACTGTTAGAATAAATACCATCTTCAATGTATGCAAGTCTAGTACTTTTTGTCACCTAAAATAAGACTAGTAAGGGCCTTATCACACTAACGGTTTGCGAGCGGCTGCGGGGCGGGGCGGGCGCGCAGCGAATGCGTCGCCAACGCGCCGCGGCTGCACTGCGAAGACGTCGCAGACGCGTGGCGAGTTCGCAACGTTTTCGTCGCGTGTTTGTAGCAAGTTAACGACATACAATACACTCAGTAATGGATTCCGATGAGGAGACACTGCTGTTGGTTTTGTTACTTCGAAGACGCCGGAGACGAAAACGAAAACGTTGGCGACTAATATTCGCGGCGATTTCGTTGCGCGTCTGCAACAAATTCGCTGCGCATGCGCCGCATGTTCGTTGCGCTCCCGCTCCGGTTTGAGGACATTCGCAATCCGCTAGTAAGAAAAAGCCCTAAATATCTTGGAGCATAGCCTAGTTAGCCCTTTTGGTCCAGTCATAAGATGACCATTTCAACCGCGCGGCCAACTCATAAAATTTGATGAAACTTCCAGGAATTAGTTGTAATTTGTTACTATACACACCTCCTTTCCTGAATTTGTTGCAAAAAAATACTAAGACGCTATGACCAAAAATAGTTGGCCGCTAGAACCGCCACTTGCTGTACCTAGTTATCGCCTGTGATTACACAGAAACTAAATAATGCAGATAGGCGACTGTTGCATCAAAAGAAAGGTCTTAATTTGTTGTATTTGTTGTATTTGTTGCAAAAAAGAAAAAAATAAACAAAAAGTTATGCTATATTTTTAGTTTCCAGGTTATGGGTAGGTAGGTATCTCGCCATAAAATATATCTAATTAAAAGAGGCTTATGTGGATGGGCAATTAGTTGCTAATTTGTTGCAGCGAATAAACAAGCAAAATACTAGAGAAAGGGTTCAATAATTTGTTAGAGTCGATTTGAGTTGGCCGCTTGGAGCCGCGGCAGTGGTGCCGATTCCCTTGTTCACAAACTTTTAATTCAGTGCATCTTTTTCTTTCTATTTCATTAAGAAAAAAAGGACAGAAGGTAAATTTTAGTTTAGTCCTGTCAAATTAATCAGCGCCTGTCACTACTCCATACAAGTTTAGACGTCATTAAAAATTTAAAAACTTGTCTACTAAATTTACGTCAACCCTAAATTTACGTGACAGGTGCTGATTAATTTGACAGGACTAAACTAAAATGTATCTTCTGTCGTGTGAAAGTGCAAGTTTATGCTGGCAAAAGCTATGATAATGTGAACTCTACACCAACTAATGTTGTCCTTGCCTTGTGTGACGATTATCTAAATAAAGGACATACGGTTTGCACAGATAATTGGTATACCAGTTTGGATCTGGCACGAAAACTACTAGCAGGACAAACTCACCTCATAGGCACACTCAGAAAAAATAGACGAGGTTTACCTCAAACAGTTGTTCAAGCCAAGCTGAAGACAGGAGAATTCTCAGCTCAAGAAAATGACGACGGAATAACAATTATGAAGTGGAAGGACAAGCGGGATGTGCTGCTGCTGTCTACTAAGCACTCCGTAAGTTTCAGAAGAATAACTAAAAAAGGAAAAGGAAAAATAAAACCGAAGATTGTAGTAGATTATAATCACGCAAAATCAGCAGTTAATCTGTCAGACCAAATGTCCTCTTACACAACCCCTCTCCGCAAGACCACGAAATGGCCCAAGAGATTGGCGATGGAGCTATTATTGAATACAGCGATTGTAAATTCATATATTTTATATAAATTAACAACCAAGAGGAAGCTCACTGTCGTCCAGTTTAGAACCGCGTTGGTTGACTACCTCGTGAATACAGGAGCCCCGGAAACTAGTGCCTCCGCTAGATCTAGACGAGTAAAGCATGAATTGAAGAAGAGGCAAGGGTTGGCTTCTACCTGTCGTAAATATTGTGTTAGATGTTATAAAGAAAAGACCTATACGTTTCATTTGCAAAAAAACTAATTACTTTTCTCATCACTCTTTTGTTTTCGAACCTTACACTTACAAACTTAATATTTCTCAAAATGTAGGTAAAAGTACCGATGCCATCTCTATAGTTATAATTTTACAGGCCTTCTCAGCTGTTGTGTACTAGCAGGATGTATGTGTGTAGCGATGCGCGGCCACGTAGGCTGCCTGCGCAGACGACGCCGCGCAGCGCCCCGCGCCCCCCGGATCGGGCTCGCGCATGCGTGTCACAAATAAAGCGTCAGTGCGTTCACGTTCACAGCCCGTCCTAGTTTTACTTGTATCCCCGTGTCCCGTATCCAACAGTGGCGACGAGAGCGACCCACGCTATATCACGATGGCTCAGTTTAGTTTCGGTATATTAAGTAATTTCGACCACACAGTGCACGAATGGCAGGCGTACAAAAGTCGCCTGCGGCAATGGTTCGTGGCAAACGATATTTCCGAAAAAAACGACGCAACGGGTTCAAGACGGCGAGCAATTCTACTGAGCGCACTCGCGGACGGCACCTACCAGCTCGCAGCCGACTTGGCTTTGCCAAAACAACTGGAGGAGGTGCCAGTAGAAGACATTTATAAGCTTCTCGATACTCACTTTTCCCCAACAAAGTGTGGATTCGGGGAGCGGTACGCATTTTACGCGGCAACGCAACAAACAGGTGAGACGCATGCGCAGTGGGCGGCAAGACTGCGTGGCCTCACGAAACATTGCAAGTTCGCCAACGTAGAAGAGGCATTACGAGACCGTTTCGTGATGGGCATGTTGGCAGGTCCCGAGAGGGACAAATTGTTCACAAAGGACACAGATACCTTGACCCTGGCCAAGGCAGTGGAGTTGGCGCAGAGCGTCCGGTGCGCGCGGGCAGGCTCCGCCGCCGGCGCTTCCACGACGGCGTCGATCACACAGCAAGAACATTCAGTGTTCAAGGTGCAGGGCAAGAGTGCGGGTTCTGATAAGGAACTGGTAATGGAGAAGTGTTCCGTGTGCGGACGCAAGAACCATGCATCATCTCAGTGCCGATTCGCGAACTTTTCTTGTAGGAAGTGTAATACAAAGGGTCACTTACGTAGAATGTGCAAAGTAAAGAGTGTTGTGACTGGTGACGTGAGTGAGAAGGACGACGATGGTGAGTTTTTATGTTGTAACATCACTTCAGAGCGGGGAGAACCCATGACAGAAATCGTGTCCATAAACGGCTCACAAATCAAATTTGAGATTGATAGTGGATCTGCAGTAACGGTAATTTCCGAGAGTTTATACACAAAATGTTTTAGCAGGTTGCCCTTGTTATCACCTAAGAAAAGGCTATTTACCTACACGGGCAGTAGTATTGTGTGCCTCGGTATAGTTCGCCTATCGGTCACATATAGGCTCAGCACACACACACTAGATGCTTACGTGGTACGCAGCGAAGGCCCGCCATTGCTCGGAAGGGATTTCTTATCCTTATTTAAGTTAAAAATAGCACCCTGTAATTTAATAAAAAATGAAGTAAAAACAATCGATGACTTGCATAATAGATTCAGAGACGTATTTTCAGAAAAATTAGGTAAATTCAACAAATTCGAGGTCAAATTACGTTTAAAAGATGATGCAGTGCCAATATTTTTCAAAGCGCGTCCCACCGCTTTTGCATTGCGAGACAAGGTAGATAAAGAGATAGTCCGCCTTGTAAACTTAGGGATACTTAAACAGGTTGATCACTCAGAGTATGCATCACCTGTAGTGCCAGTATTAAAACGGAATGGAAGTGTTAGGCTGTGTGCAGACTATTCTGTAACCATAAATAAACAATTAGTTGTAGAACAATACCCGTTGCCTACAGTCCACGAGCTGTTTTCAAAATTGCACGGAGGTCAACAGTTCTCAAAGTTAGACCTGTCCATGGCCTATAATCAATTTGTTTTAGACGAAGACTCACAAAAGATTACATGCATAAATACTCACCGCGGATTGTTTCAGTATACACGTATGGTTTTTGGGTTAACCAGCGCACCGTCTATTTTTCAGCGCGCAATGGAAAACGTATTGTCTGGTATGGACGGTGTGTTGTGTCTTTTAGACGATGTCCTTATCACAGCCGATGGACCGGGTTTACATTTACAACGGTTGACGGCAGTGTTACAGAGGTTGCAAGATGCAGGACTTACCTTGCAAAAAGAAAAGTGCGAATTTTTTAAGAATGAAATCAATTAAGTACTTAGGGTATGTTATTAACAAAGACGGGTTAAAAAAATCATCAGATAAAGTAATAGCAATTGAGAAATCCCCCGTGCCCACAGATATAGGCAAACTGCAATCATTTTTAGGATTAGTAAATTACTACCGTAATTTCGTACCTAAGGCGTCCGAAATTCTAAGTCCCTTATACGATCTTCTAAGGAAGGGTGTTAAATGGCACTGGGCCGACGAACATCAGAGAGCGTTCGTCGAAATAAAAAAACATTTAACGTCGGATCAGGTGTTAGCGCATTTCGACGCAAATGCAAAGTTAATCCTCACAGTGGACGCTTCACCTAATGGGTTAGGTGCGATTTTATCGCAAAGCGATAAGGATGGATGCGAGCGTCCTATTTCATTTGCGTCCCGCACTCTAAACACAGCTGAAAAACGTTATTCTCAAATTCAGAAAGAGGCAACCGCTATTATTTTTGGAGTTCGAAGATTCCATCAATACTTGTACGGTAAGTCAGACCCGTTCATCCTTCGCACCGATCACAAGCCTTTAATTTCAATTTTTGGCCCGCACAAAGGTATACCGGAGGTTTCGGAAAACAGATTACAACGATACCTACGCGTTGTTCCTCAGCGCATATAATTATAAAATCGAATACGTTCGTAGCGAAAATAACAGCGCGGATTATTTATCCCGTGCAAGTCTTCCCGACAACGATAAGCGGTCGCGGTCAATGACCGCCGCGGACTGCGAACAGGGGGACAGCGCTCAGCACGCTGCCGCTGCGGCCGCTCCGATTGATCGCGCGTCATATGTTCACTTCGTAATAGACGGACATATGCCAGTTACGCGGGACGAATTACGCAAGGAAACTACCCGAGATGTTAATTTAATGAACGTGATTGATTTTATTTTTAAGGGTTGGCCTAGAAGCGTTTCTGATGAGATTTTGAAACCGTTCCACGCATGCAGGAATCAATTATCGTATGAAGACGGCTGTGTTATGAGAGGCCATAAATTGGTTTTACCAGAAAGGCTAAAAATGAAAATATTAAACGAACTTCATACTTCCCACCTGGGAATTGTAAAAACAAAGGCCGAAGCTCGTTCCCGTTTCTGGTTTCCGGGTATTGATAAAGAAATAGAAACTATGATCAACTCTTGTAGTGTTTGCATACATTTACGACCTACCCCTCCGCGCGCCCCGCTTGCCCCCTGGCAATACCCACCTCACCCATTCTACCGGTTGCATATAGATTTCTTGGGTCCGTTAGATAATAGACATTATTTAATTGTAGTAGATGCATATACGAAATGGGTGGAAGTTTACGATATGTGTGGTTCAACGACCTCATCAGCTGCAGTAGAAAAACTATACGAGTTTGTATCAAGGTTCGGGTTACCAAATACAATTGTAAGCGATAACGGCACGGCTTTCACGTCACAAGATTTTAAAAGGTTTTGTACAATTAACGGCATTGAGCACGTGACGTCACCGCCCTATAATCCTGCGAGCAATGGTCAGGCCGAAAGTTACGTAAAGATCGCAAAAAAAGGTATTAAATCCTGTATTTTATCGACTAACAGCCAGAAAGACACTAGGGTCAAACTGTTAAAATATCTTTTTGATTACAGGAATTCAGTACATTCAGTGACAGGGTTCTCTCCGGCTCAATTAGTTTTTGGTCACAAGCTAAGATCAAGGTTGGATCTATTGTCGCCAAAACCGCTGTCGTCGCCTTCCAACGCGTCACTGGACAGCACAGTGAAATCTAAACAGTGTTTGCAGAGTAAATTCTATGGCGGTAAAAATAATCAATTTTTTAAAAACGGAGACGAAGTTTTATACAAAAAATTTAACAATAAAGAAAAGTTCACATGGTGCAGAGGCACAGTAATAGACAGGAGTGGTAGAGTTGTGTATTTAATTTCCGATCATTTAACAGGGAGTGTAATAAAAAAACACAAAAACCAGATTGTGTTATTTAAGGGGAACGGCAATGTACAACAAAGTTGGAATACTGGTGAATTAGAGGATGATGGTGACGAGGACATATCATCAGCGGCACCACTGAGCCCCCAAGCCGCGTCTCAAGCTGACGCAGCGGAGGAGGGCGGACAGGGTGTAAATACGCCACCAGCGGCGCCGACCTCACCGCCCGCGCTTGTGCCGCCCGCCCGTCACGGTAGGATGTTGCGCCAGCTTCCAAAGGTGGACTATAGAAGCCTTGCGTTAGGCAAGTGACCAGTGGATGTCATAATTTTGTACTTGTATGTTGTTGTAAGGACCTTTAAGTATTTTAATATTATTATTATGTTTTTAATCCTGCTACTATGCTATGCTATTGTATCTTGTATTATATCTTTAGAAATAAGGTTGGGAGATGTTGTGTACTAGCAGGATGTATGTGTGTAGCGATGCGCGGCCACGTAGGCTGCCTGCGCAGACGACGCCGCGCAGCGCCCCGCGCCCCCCGGATCGGGCTCGCGCACGCGTGTCACAAATAAAGCGTCAGTGCGTTCACGTTCACAGCCCGTCCTAGTTTTACTTGTATCCCCGTGTCCCGTATCCAACATCAGCCATACTACATACACTTTAACATGAAAAACGTGGCTGACAACGAAAAATCGCACTTTGAAAACAAGCTTAAGCCGTCAGCCACATATGGCTGACACGGCTCAACTGGTTTGGAAAATGTCAGCCATATGTGGCTGACGAGGCATTTTAAGTGTTAATGAAATAGAAAGAAAAAGATGCACTGAACTTAAATTTAGTTTAGTTTGTGAACAAGGGAATCGGCACCAATATGCCTAAAATACAATGGCGTTTATTTCGTTATTAAAAATAGGTTCAAGCCATGAAGATATATAACTTCGTGGTTCAAGCTTAGTTCATGTACTAATCGATAGGTAACGTAACCTAGTTTGGAAAAAGTGGCGAAAATAACGGTGAAATTAATATTTCAGGAGATATTCACTAAAATAGTGTAGTATTAGAGTAGGGTGACCATGAATTTTCAAAATGAAGTGAGACTGAATCGTGAACATTGGAATTTTCGATAGTCATATCTTAATTTTTTTAGGGCGAGCGCTTACACTTTACGGTATCTTAGAGCATCCTACTAATATTATAAATGCGAAAGTTTGTGAGGATGGATGTATGTGTATGTTTGTTACCCTTTCACGAAAAAACTACTGGAGGGATTTGGATGAAACTTTACAGTAATATAGGTTATTCATCAGAATAACACATAGGCTACAATTTATAATGATTTTATGTAGAGCCGCAGAGACTCCAGAACAATCCCAAGCCCGATGTGAAAGGAATGCGGAGTTTCTGGCATCTCAACGGGCTGCTGAAACTCCAGAACAGTCCCAAGCTCGACGTCAGCGGAATGCGGAGTCTATGGCATCTCAACGGGCTGCTGAAACTCCAGAACAGTCTCAATCCCGACGTGAACGGAATGCGGAGTCTCTGGCGTCTCAACGGGCTGCTGAAACTCCAGAACAGTCCCAAGCTCGACGTCAGCGGAATGCGGAGTTTCTGATGTCTGAACGGGCTGCTGAGACTCAGGAACAGTCCCAAGATCGACGTCAACGACATGCGGAGTATCTGGTGTCTCAGCGAGCTGCAGAGACGATAGAACAGTCCCTAGATCGGCGTCAACAGTATGCTAATTATCTGATGTCTCAGCGAGCTGAAGAGACACCAGAACAGTCACAAGCCCGACGTCAGCAGCAAGCGACTTACATGGCGTCCCAAAGAGCCACTGAAACGTCTGAAATGGCCGAATCTCGCAGACGCACTGTTGCTGAAAGGGCAGTACAGCGACGTCAAACATTTGCAAGAAATACATGGGTGGTGTTTAATAAAGCTGCATTTGAGTATGACGAGACTCTTGATTATGAAAGTCACAAGCTTATAAAAATGGAAGCAATGACCATAGATTGCAAATATTGCGGAGCTCTAAAGTGGAAAGAGGAAGCACCAGGTATGTGTTGTTCGGGTGGGAAAGTAGCTCTTCCTTTTATTGACGAGCCAGTCCAACCTCTAAAAGAGCTTTTCTCTAATGAGACTGATGAATCTAGCCGTTTTCTAAAAAATATAAGTAAATACAACATGTGCTTTCATATGACGTCCTTTGGAGCAGATCAAATAGTCTCAATGCCAGGGTTTTGCCCGACCTTTACAATACAAGGACAAGTGTACCACCGTATCGGTTCTTTGATTCCTGCGTCCATTTTGCAACCACAGTTTTTACAAGTTTACTTCATAGGTGATGAAGAAGCACAAATCGAAAGGCTTACTGAGTGCGTGCAAAGCGTAGATAAAAACATAGTTAAAAAAATTACAACGAGTATTTCACGACCATAACATTTTGGTGCATGAATTTAAAACGGCGAGAGATAGAATGATCAATGACAATAATTTCAAAGTAGTGATTCACCCAGACCGTGTACCACGTGGTCAACATGAGAGACGATTCAATGCCCCTACTACAAATTAAATAGCTGCTGTAATAGTTAGTAGTGAACAAACTATGTCTCGAGACATGCAGGCGAGCGATGGTATGCTCACTAGGGTTCCCGATACACATAGATTCTATGACGCTCTCGAGTATCCAATAATATTTTGCAAAGGACAGGAGGGGTACAGCATTGATATTCCTCAGATAAATCACATTACCAAACAAACAACCAATGCCAAGTAAAAAGGTGTCCTGCAAGGATTTTTATGCCTTTCACTTGATGGTCCGTCGCAGTGATTTTAATTTGATGCTTAGATGTACGCTCCTATTGCATCAGTTTTTGGTCGACATGTATGTAAAGATGGAAAGTGAGCGCTTAAAATTTATTTCTTTAAATAAAAAAAAACTGCGCGCAGAAAACTATATTCACTTGCAAGATGCAATAAGAAATGATGCGGATTTGGATCCAAATAACTTAGGTCAGATGGTGATTCTCCCGTCATCATTCGTCGCCATGCATGAAGGAAGGAAAATGTAATGTGTATGAAATATCCGCTATATAAGCTTTTAAAAGATACTCAAACCAATGATAAAGGTTATCCTTTGTACAGGCGCAGAGCACCAGAGGATGGTGGACGCACGACGATTATAAAACCCCGTGGAGGATCACAGGAAATATTGGTGGACAATAGCTGGGTGGTCCCATATTCTCCACTCTTATCAAAAAAAATTAATTCTCATATAAATGTAGGGTTCTGTAATACGGTACAGGCTATAAAATATATTTGTAAATATATATAACAAGGGTAGCGACCAGGCTATTTTTAACATCCGTCAGCAAGGGAATGTTAACATTGACCCAAGAGATGAGGTGCAAACATTTAGAGCCGGCCGATACGTTAGTAGTAACGAAGCAGCGTGGTGGATCTTAGGTCTGCCTCTACACGAAAGACACCCAACCGTCACTCATCTTGCGATTCATTTACCCAATGAAACCCAGAGGGTTTACTTTACGGAAAATAATTTTAGAGAGATTAGCAGCACCACCCAAAACTACACTAACTACATTTTTTCTGCTGTGCCAAAGTGATACGTTTGCAAAAACATTACTTTACATTGACGTGCCTCGCTATTATACTTGGAATGTGGCACGGAAGGAACGGAAACGTCGTTTACAAGGAACACCTGTCGATGGCTGGCCAGGTGTGAAGGCAGGTGACGCTCTAGGTCGAATTTACACGGTGCACGTCAGCAACTTTGAATGTTATTGCTTGCGATTGCTGCTGAATGTAATAAGGGGTCCAACCAATTTTTCGGATTTAAAAACATTTGAAGGTAGGAACTTGCAACTTTTCGGCAGATGTGTGAGAAGGTGGGGTTGTTGGAAGATTATAACCACTGGGATGCCACCTTAGAAGAAGCCGTGCTTTGTCACTCACCGGCGCAAATAAGAGAACTGTTTGCCATATTGATATGTACTTGCGGTTTATCCAATCCTCTGCAACTATGGCACAAGTATAAAACTGCGTTATCAGAGGATATCATGCACAGATTTCAAAGAATGGATCAGGTTAACGACGATCTCTGTTTTAATGAGGCGTTGGGACTTATCGAGCACAAAATATTAACAATTTCTGGGAAAAAAATATCCGATTTTGGTCTACCCTCACCGCAGCGTAGAGGAGAGTTGTCGACCGAGTTGATAAAAGAGCTAAGCTATGATACCAACCAGTTAGGTGCTTACGTATACGAAACTGAGCCACGTTTGCTACCTGATCAAAGAGAGATTTATCACAAAATAGTAGGACGAGTTGAGAATGGTGAAGGCGGACTTTTTTTCCTTGATGCCCCGGGTGGTACAGGAAAACTTTCTTGCCTAATTTACTTTTGGCAAAAATTCGTGGCGGCCATGACGTTGCATTAGCTGTAGCTTCCTCTGGAATTGCTGCAACATTGCTGAGCGGTGAAAGGACAGCACATTCGGTCTTTAAATTACCTCTTAATCTGGCGAGTGAAGAAACCCCATCGTGTAACATCAGCAAAAGCAGTGCCCGTGGCCCCCTCTTGCAACAGTGTAAATTAATCGTGTGGGACGAGTGCACAATGTCACACAAACGTGCCATCGAAGCTCTTGATCGTTGTTTACAAGACTTACACGGCAAACAAACAATAATGGGTGGTGTAGTTGTTTTATTGGCTGGGGACTTTCGGCAAACTTTGCCTGTCATCGAGCGAGGCACTGCAGCAGACGAAATTAACGCATGTCTAAAATCCTCATATTTATGGACCAAAGTTGAAAAGCTGCACCTTATCACCAACATGCGTGTCCAGTTATTCAGTGATCTAGAGTCGGGCGCGTACGCTGAAAAACTGCTCGAGATAGGTGAAGGTCGAATCGAAACTGACGAAGAAGGTATGGTACTATTCACTAACCAATTTCGTCACGTTGTGGACTCGGAAGACGCACTCATTGCTCAAGTTTTTCCAAATTTGCAACAGAACATGCACGATGAAAGTTGGCTATGTGAAAGAACTATACTAGCACCAAGAAATGAGACAGTTGCAAAAATCAATAAAATTATCTTGGACCAAGTAACCAGCGATGCAACAACCTACAACTCCATCGACACAGTCATGTCATCTGAAGACTGTACGAGCTACCCCGTGGAACTCTTTGGAGCTATCCGGGGTGCCATCACATAAGCTCGAATTAAAAGTCGGTATACCCGTTTTGTTAATGCGCAACTTGGACGCCCCGAGACTATGTAATGGCACTAGATTGCGAGTCATTGAACTAGGCAGGCATATTGTTAAGGCCACAATTTTAACTGGAGAAGCTAAGGGTGAAAATGTTCTTATTCCACGCATCCCAATAATACCCAATAACCCCGGGGAAGGACATAGGGCTACTTTTTATAAACACACCATACAGGTAAAGATTGATGAAGAAACCACTGGACTTAGCATTTTGAAATTTGCAGAGTTCTATTATAGCTTAAAATAATGAGCACTTAGAAAGGAATTCAGATAATTCCACCCTCAAGAGATTCCCTCTAAATATTAGGTATAGGAGTTCAAATAGAATAAGAATAATGCTACCAACTCAACAGTATTGTGTATATATATGTTTTAGTATATATAAAAAAAAAGAATGTCAAAAAAGCGAAAAAAAAAAAAAAAAAAAAATGTAAAGATGTCGTATACTAAGTAGGTAGGTTCTAAGATGTCTTGTCATTAGATTATAATAATAGTTCGGTTGTGGGTACATAATAAAAATCAGTCTTGGTCAACCCGTCTTTTATTTACAACAAAAACTACTCTAGTCCGCTAAATAAATGTATTTATAATTAAAAAAAAAGTGCAAATATAAAATATATTCATAATCATGATAACAAGTGTAAAGCCACATGGAATGTCATTAAAACCGAAATAAACAGTAACACTCATAAAGACAACATAGAATGCATTAAATTCAAAGATACCACAACTACAGACCCTGGACAAATGGCTACTATATTTAATAACAAATATGTTAATTTAACGAATGTACAAGGGGAAAAAAGCACAAGTCAAAACCGGTTCAAAAGTACGTGTGTCAACTCTATGTTTCTTAGACCAATGGAGGTTATCGAGGTAAGACAGGAAATAATGTCTCTGTCCAACACTAGGTCGGAGGGCTATGATGAGATCAATACAAAAATCGTCAAAGCGTGCTGCAACGAATTGACTAGTATTCTGACGCATTTAATAAACATGTCATTTTCACAAGGCACCTTTCCTGAAAAATTAAAACTGTCTTCAATAAAGCCCTTATTCAAGAAGGGAGATAAATGTGACATCAACAATTACCGACCCGTAACTCTTATAACCATATTATCTAAAATGTTTGAAAAATGTATGTTTAAAAGGTTAACTGACTTTTGCAATAAATTTCATATTATAAGTGACCAGCAGTTTGGATTCCAAAAGAACAAGTCCACATCGTTAGCTATTTTCTCCCTCATGCAAGCTATACTTTCAAATATTAATAATAATTATATAACTACAGGCCTCTTCTTTGATCTATCGAAAGCCTTCGATCTGGTGTCACATGACATATTGCTACAAAAATTGGAAGCTGTTGGTATTAGAGGACCGGCACTTCAGTGGCTGTCGTCCTATTTAAGCAACAGAAAACAATGTGTCATCATCATTAAAAAAAATGAAAATAATGTCATAATATCCTATTCATCAGAATATAAACATAATAAATATAGCGTTCCACAGGGAAGTGTGCTGGGCCCAATATTATTCCTCATTTACATAAATGACATTATAAAAATCACTAACCATAAATGCGTATTATTTGCTGACGATATTTCTATTATTAGATGTCACTATCTAATAAAAAACTAAATACCATTTCAGAACATGAACTTGACATTAATAATACAATTGACAAATTATTGCATTGGCTTGACATTAACCATTTGATGATAAATTTAGAAAAATCCGTTTACATCCAATTTAATCGATCAAATAATTCCAAAAATGACATTAAACTGAACATTAATAAAATCAATGAAGTAATGCGTACTAGATTTTTAAGTGTTATAATATATAAAGACATTAACTGGAAAGAACATAGACAATGTTAGTACTAAAATTAATAAATTTGTTTATGCATTAAAACAAGTAAAAAATGTAGGTAACTAATATAAAAATTGCTGTAATGTCATACCACGCGTACGTCGAATCGTTGTTACGTTATGGAAATATGGACTAATAATGTGGGGTAACAGCACTGACTTCCAAAGAGCATTCAACGCTCAAAAAAAGTGCATGAGACCAATTTGTGGACTTAAGCCCGACGACTCATGTCGACCAATATTTAAAAAACTTGGTTTGTTACCGTTACCGTCACTTTACATTTACGAAATATGTGTGTTTGTTATGAAAAATAAGCAACTATTGAAGACTGCAAAAGATGTCAATCCTCGGAACCGACGAGATCCATTTAAACTAGTGTTAAATGATTTGCCTAGACTGTTTAATACAATAGTAACTGCTTGGCAATGTGTGTGCGGATTTATAATAAAATACCAAGGCATTTCAAAGCTTTAAATACTAAATTATTTAAAATAAAATTTCATAAGTGGTTACTCGAGTGTAGTTTTTACAGTTTAAAAGAATTAATAGATAAAAAATGTTGATGTTTAAAAAAAAACCGATTATTGTTGCCTTAACATGTCTTTAAAATTTTGCATGCTATGTTTTATCCTAGCTAAACATGCTTGTGCCTCAATTTGTATATTTAACATCCTTGTATACCATGTTTAACGCAAATAAATATTATATTCTATTCTAAGTAAGTACTATATAGACTGTAAGTTTTCGTATTCTTATAATTTGCTGTAAACTAGAGAGGAATGCAATATTGCTCATCCCCCATAACAAATAGCGTGACAATATATAGCGTACCAACTGACCAGACTTAGGTATAGGGAATATGTAGTCAAAATTTGAACAGAACCTATCCGCTAGAATTTGCGTGAGCGTGATGCTGGAACATACAGACAAAAATTCCAAAAACGATATTTTCTGTATTAGAATCGATCCCAGACCTCGTAGCAATCACTTTTGTTTTTAAATATTCGATGTACAATTATGACTTCGCTACGATTTTATTAACTAAATAATCAGCCTATAATGTTACCATTATAATGTAGGTATAGCACAGATTACTAATATGTAGCAAGCTATTGGTGTCGATTCCCTTGTTCACAAACTAAACTAAATTTAAGTGCAGTGCATCCTTTTCTTTCTATTTCATTAAGAAAAGGACAGAAGATAAATTTTAGTTTAGTCCTGTCAAATTAATTATGTATATTGTACTTCATATTTAGGGTAAGTTTTTTGTATTTTATCTTTTTCTGTTCACAATGGACAACGAACCGCCTGATCCGGGGGGCACAGTCTCCTCGGTCGGGCATAATATAACCATTTACGAATCCAGTATGGATACCGGTTCATCCATAACCAGATCGGAGCGGAAAAGGACTAGAGCTCCACGTAAAGTGTGCAAAAATTGCAATAAAAAAAGGCGAAATAGTCACTCTCACACTACAACAGAAATAAATAAAGGAGCACAGTGTCATTGCGACAATGACTCAGCCACTAGTTCAAAAATAGCATCAGACGTACCGGTTCATTCAATTTTAGTTCATCAAGAAACCTCTCCACGTTCTGTGGATGTTCCCCAGACTGAAAACCTCATGAAGTCAGATCTTCCCCAGAAGCCACAGGTTACTAGGACTTTGTATGAGGCCACAGACCTGTCGCCATACGTTGTACACATTCAAAAAAATTTTGATACACAAAACTCTGCTCAAACATTACACCCAATAACTTTAGGGCATTTTCTTAAAAAACGCATGTTCAACAACATCATTAACGGTTCATTAAAACGCATTGGTCGTAATAGAATATCGCTAAGTTTCTCTCGTTACGTAGATGCTAACTCTTTCTTAAATGACCCAAGTTTGGCCAAAGAAAAGTTGAAGGCATTTGTTCCATCAATTAATGTGTGTCGCATTGGAATTGTTAAAGGCATACCTACCGAATGGTCTCCGGAGGAAATACTGGAAAATATATCTGTCCCCGCTGGATGCGGGAAAGTTATCAAAGCAAGGCGTCTCAATTATAAAGTGCACGAACCGACCCCTGTGTGGAAACCATCGCAAACAGTCGTGCTCACCTTTGACGGACAAATTTTACCAAAACGTGTGTTTTGTTGTTACAATTCTATGCCAGTGGAATTGTATACATTCCCAACAATTAAATGTTTTAATTGTTGTCGTTTTGGCCATACAAAGGTACAATGCAGGTCGAACCCTCAGTGCTTCAAGTGTGGGGAGAAGCATTCTGCTGACACTTGCAGTATTGAAGATGAGAGTAATAGTAAATGCTGTCATTGCGGTGGCATTCATTACGCCATTAATAAAAAATGCCCAGAATTTGAGAGGCAAAAAGCAATTAAGCATTATATGGCCCATAGCTGCGTGTCATATGCGGAAGCGTCACAGCTACATCCACCAATCTCAAAATTGTATGCCGATGTGGTCACATCTGCCCCATCACATACCACTAAAAATTCTTTCTTTTCACAACCTTCGCCCCAATCACGTAACACACCAATTGTCTCCTCACAAAGAAAAACCGTATTTCTTAAACCTCGGGATCCCCCAAAAACAACTAAGGGGTATGACCGGGCAGCTCATCAAGCATTAATCACTAATGATGTTTCTGTGTCAGGGAATGGTGTTGCATTCCAAAATAAAACAACAAATAATAATGAGAGCCAAATTTTTTATTTAATAATTATGCTTATACTTTATCTAAAAATAATAATATTGAACCGTCCAACGTTGCTACTTTAATTGATACTCTGTCTAACTTATTTAACCTTAATCATAATGGATCCAAATCTACCCAAGATTGTCCAGTGGAACAGTCGCAGCATTGTGAATAAAAAATCTGATCTGTCCTACATATTGAACAAATACGATTCCTTTGCAGTCGCTCTCTGTGAGACATGGCTTAAACCAGGGTTTTCTTTTAGAATTCCTGGCTATGCGTGTCTAAGAACAGACAGAAGCGATGGGTATGGCGGTGTCGCCATACTTATTAAAAATAACTTGTCTTTTCAATCTTTTCCTCTTCCAAGTCTCAGTGACGAAATATCTGCTGTCGCTGCTATTGTAAATAAAATCTGTTTAGTATGTATATATTATTCTCGTCCCACTATAGATATTCTTTCTGAAATAAGTAATCTTCTTTCAGTTTTACCTAAACCATTTTTGGTAATGGGAGATTTTAACGCACAACATCAGTCCTGGGGTAGTTCTAATTCCAATTGCTATGGGGAAAAGTTATTAGAAATTCTAGACTTTAATAATTTGTGTATTTTAAACACATGTCTCCCAACACGCCGAACAAATCCAGATGAGGGAATAAGTGCCCCTGACCTCTCAATCTGCACACCTGAGTTAGCATCAACATTATCCTGGTCTCCTTTACCGTCTTCTTATGGTAGTGATCATTACCCTTTAATAATTTCTTTTCCACTTAAAAAACCAGTTGCTAGCAATCCAGCACCACGATTAAAGTATAGACTTCAAAATGCAGATTGGGATACATACAAAAATGATGTATAAGAAAGAATTCTTGGTTTATCTAATTCCTTACAACTACACGATCCTCAGTTATTATCTAATCAAATAACAAGAATTTTAATAGAGGTGGCAGATAATACTTTCCCTATTAAGAATGGTGTTACAGGCAAAATTCCTTCACCACCTTGGTGGGATGCTGAGTGCACTCAGGCCAAAAAAAAAAGAAAAGAGGCAGAAAAAAATCATGGCCATACTATGACTCGTCACAATTTTGAGATATACCTAGAAGCTGCTCGTACAACTCGTAAGCTCCTTAGGAAAAAGAAATTTGAAGGTTGGCAAAGATTCTGTGCATCTATCTCGCCAGAAGTTAATGCATCTCTAGTATGGCAAAATATTAGGCGATTCAGGTCAGCATTTAGTGACACAACAGCCTCAAAACTGCCATTAGAATTAGCCAATGGATCATTTAGCTCCTCCTTCAGTCCCAGAACAGAGATCTTTAATGCACTATTCCTATGTTCCTATTCCTAATTCTGAGTTGAATTCCCTGTTCACACTAAGTGAGTTGAAGGGAGTCCTTTCACATGTTAAGGATTCAGCTCCTGGTGAAGATGGTATACCATATTCATTTATATGTAATTTATCCGACTCTGTTCTTTTAATATATTTAAATCTCATCAATACAGCTTTGATATCTGGCAACATACCATCAAGTTGGAAGTCTCAAACAATTATTCCCATTCTGAAACCAAACAAACCTTCCTCTAATGTTACATCTTATCGACCAATTGCACTTTCTACAGTTCTTGCTAAAATTGTTGAACATCTCATTAAGAATCATTTGGAGTGGTTTTTGGAAAGCAAAAACTTGCTAGCTACGTCACAGTTTGGTTTTCGGAAGGGTAAAAGTACGATGGACAGCCTTAGTGTATTCACAACTGATATTCGCTTAGCCTTCTCTTCTAATAACTCTGTAATTGCTGCTTTCCTGGATATTAGCTCAGCTTACGATAATGTCCAGGTATCAATCCTAGAACAAAAGCTGAATTCATTACAAGTTCCATTAATGCTGTCTAAGTTCATAATTAACATGCTTTCAGAGAGATCTTTAAATTTTCATATTGAAGGGTATACATTTACCCGTTTAGTATGGAAAGGTCTCCCTCAAGGTTCTGTAATTAGTCCAATTCTCTACAATATTTACACTTATGATTTGGAATCCTCCCTAAATGAGTCAGTACAAGTTCTTCAATATGCAGATGATTTACTTCTTTATTCATCTGGTCATTCTGTTGAGAATATTTGTACTTCCTTAACCTCTTCTTTATGCTTACTGAAGACTTGGCTAGAAACCAATGGTCTACACCTGTCAATTGATAAAAGCAACATTGTCTTGTTTACTAGAATGCGTAAGCCCCCTATAGTTATAGTAAGGTATAATAATATCCCTATGCCCGTTAAAAACCAGGTAAAATTTTTAGGCCTCATTTTGGATACACATCTTACTGGTTTACCACACTGTGACTATATAGCTGCTAAATGTGAACGAAATATCAACATAATTAGATGTCTTGCTGGTGTTTGGTGGGGAGCACATCCCTTTTCATTAAAACTATTGTACAACACCTTGATTAGAAGCGTATTGGACTATGGGACGTTTTTGCTGGAACCTGCTAATGTTGCTGGTCTTAAGAAACTTGACAGTGTTCAGTCAAAGGCACTTAGAGTAGTTTCAGGTGCAATGAAAAGCAGTCCTATTAATTGTCTTCAGGTGGAATGTGGAGACCCTCCACTTCATTTACGACGTCAATTTTTAGCTGATAGATTTATGGCTCGGTGTCTGCAATTTACATATCATCCTTTGCGAAATAAACTTTTCATTCTCTCTGAAGAAGTAATTTCATCCACTTACTGGAGGCACAAAGCTACTCCGTGTTTAGTTAAAAGCTTTAGAAAATTCAATTTAATTGAAGCTCCCTGTCACCAATCTCAATTTCTTCCTTTATTTCACTGTAATTACAGTTCATTAATTATGTCACCAAATATACATTATAACCTTAACATTTACCGAGATGACGTATGTCACAACCATATCTTCAACTTCACTAAGGATAGAGACTGGAAGGGCTGTCAGCTCTTGTTCACAGATGCTTCGAAGCATGGAAGAGACTCATGTGTGGGAGTAGGTGTATACCACTATATCGTCCAAAAAATAAAACTCCCGCCCGATTTCATCTGTTTTTACGGGAGTAGTGATGAGTCCCTCACTCATGAGGTCCCTCGTTTGAGGTCCTCGTGATCGCAAATTGAAAGAGTTACTCGATTTTCAACAATGAACCACCTCATTACCTCACCTCACCTCATTCGTTCACGCGTCCTCAAAAATTGACATTGACAATATGAAATTGTGGCGAGGGGTGAGGCGAGCGAGGTGAGGCGTGAGGCGTGACTCGCGAGTGAGTATTGAGTGGTTGAGTGATGAGCTCCTCAACGAGTGAGCGAATGAACCGATTTAAAAAATGGTATAGAATTAAAGAATGAGTGAGGTGAGGTCTGGTCTCGAAATTTTGGCAGCATAATAAACATTAACATTATGATTTTGGTATGTACCTAAGTATGTAATGATGTTAGTTGTGTCATGTGTGTGTGGTGAGTGTGATACTGATGTTTGGTAGGATATTAATTATTTAGATTAAAGTACGAACACAAACAAAACAAAAGTCTACGTAATTGTTACAAGAAAATCACGTGCACCTCCAAGGTCAACATTACGTAAACTGTTAAAATTAGTATGTAACATTATTAGTCAAAACGAATTTTAAAGAAAATATTTTTATTTCAGCTATGGTTAATTATTATGAACTCTAAAAGCATCAGCATTAGATTGATAATCAAGTGTCATTGATTCGTTTATTTTGGCGGTCTAAAATTTATGAGCGAAAGAAAATGATATGTGTGAGAGGTGAGAGAGATTTGCTTAATCGGACGGAGAGTCGTGAGTACTCGTGAATGTCGTCGCGCCCGCCCGCCTCGCTCCCTCGCACGTTCGGCTGAGTTCAGCTCGGGCTCACGATTCGTGAGGTGAATACGCCGTTGAGAATTCCTCAAATCCTCACCTCAAATGAGGGGTACCTCGTGAGGACCTCACGAGGCAAAATGAGGTGCTCCCTCATCCTCAAATAAAATTGATGAGTTACCCATCACTATACGGGAGAATGTTACGGTCTATTCAAAGCTGTCGAATATATACTTCTAATGGGCTTACGGAATTCACTCATTTTAACTGATGCAAGGAGTGCCTTACAATCTTTGGCCAGATTCCCTTTCTATTCTCATAATCCTTATATTATATTTGAAACACGTGAACTCCTATATAGGTGTTCTATTAAGGGGTATTCAGTGTATTTTGCGTGGATACCCTCACATTGTGGCATTTTAGGTAATGAGAGAGCTGACCAGATAGCTAATGATGCCGTATTGTGTGGAGACGTTTTTCCGAACAAAAATAACACCCAAGATCTGGCAGGTCTGCCCAGGGTTTATCTACAGGAATCCTGGGGTCAGCTTTGGTCCGGGCAATCAGTGAAAGGGAAATTTTATCGTAATATTCAGCCATCCATTTTTGTTAAACCTTGGTTTAGCAAATACAAACTAAACAAAAAGATTACAACAATATTCATACGTATGCGATTAGGTCATGTGTGCACTCCTGCTCATCTTGCCAGGCTTGGCATTGTGCAGAACCCTGCGTGTGAATGTGGCGCTGAAGTGGGTGATCTGAACCACCTTATTTTTTCCTGCCCCCTTTATGACCACTCCTCACTTTTCCAAAGTCTTGTTTCCCTCCGAGTCCCTTTTCCCACTTCTATTGCATATATTTTATTTAATTTTAATGTAGATATCTATAAAACCATAGCTCTTTTCCTTGTAAATAATGATATATCTACGAGGGCGGGTCAATAAGTCCGTGACTTTTGGAATAAAACACAGATTTTTTGATAAAAAAATAATTTTATTTTTCAACGTAGTCTCCCTTGAGCTCTATACACTCTGTCCAACGCTTCTCCAATTTTTTTATCCCTTCCAAAAAAAAATGATTTGTCGAGGTCCTCAAAATAGGCCTTTGTTTGCGAGATGACTTCATCATTGGAGTCAAATCTTTTTCCACCAAGCCATTTCTTCAGGTTTGGGAACAAGAAGTAGTCGCTCGGAGCCAAATCTGGAGAATAGGGCGGATGAGGGAGCAATTCATAGCCCAATTCATGGATTTTTGCCATGGCAACTGCACATGTATGCACCCTTGCATTGTCTTGGTGGAAAAGAACTTTTTTCTTGGCCAAATGAGGTCGGTTTTTTTTCAAATTATCATTGAATCGGTCCAATAAATTGGCATAATATTCCCCATTGATTGTTCTTCCCTTTTGAAGGTAGTCAATGTGGATTATCCCACGTGCATCCCAAAAAACAGTCGCCATAACTTTATTGGCTGACAAACCCACCTTGGCCTTCTTCGGCGCCGATTCACCCTTAGAAACCCACTGTTTTGACTGTTGTTTGGTCTCTGGTGTGTTGTGATGGATCCATGTTTTGTCCACGGTTACAAAACGGCGCAAAAACTCCTCCATATTGCGATTAAACAACGCCAAACCTTCCTGTGAAGTTGTTACACGATTGCGTTTGTGGTCGACTGTGAGCAAACGCGGCACCCATCTTGCGGAAAGGTTTCTCATGCCCAAGTGATCATTCAAAATTGAAACCACTGAGCCATGCGAGATCCCTACGGCTTCCACAATCTCTCGCACTTTCAATCTTCGGTCGGCCAACACCATATCGTGAATTTTTTCGATTGTTTCGGGTGTAGAGACCTCAACTGGGCGTCCAGGACGTTCGGCATCTTCAGTGCTTGTACGGCCACAACGAAATTCAGTAAACCACTTTTTTACCATTGAAATCGATGGTGCAGAGTCCCCATAGTATTTATCAAGCTTAGCCTAGGTCTCGGTAATGGTTTTTTTTCGCAAGAAATAATGCTTAATAAGCACACGAAATTCACTTTTTTCCATTTTCTCCTCAAATTAGTGAGTAGTCTGATAAAAATAGCTGTCAAACACAAACTAACTGACGCAGCAAGTTTAAATTTTGACAGGAGTCAACTGACAGATGCCTGTTGACAGGAGCACTGTTGCTGTTTCAGTAAAGTGGTCAGAATTTCAAAAAGTCACGGACTTATTGACCCGCCCTCGTATTTAAACATCATTTATAAACCTCTTTTATTTACCATGTAGCTCTTAGTTTACGCATCGAGTCGGCCTTTTTGCTGGGCCACCTGGTGGCGTTAAAACGTTAGTTTTCTGTTAAATTAAATTCCCATAGTGTTAATTTGTTATATTTTATTATTTTTATTTAATAACACCTAATCTCCTTTCCATTTCCAAATTCCCCGTTATAATATTTTATCATTTCGCGAATACTTGATTCTTACGTTTTGTTAACAAATAAAACATTGTCAGTGGCAATAAGCACGAATAGTGCAACGCTAAAAAAAAAAAAAAAAAACTGTAACTGGTGACATAGTTATTTATTAAACTCTTTGCTGGTGGCCGAAAAACTGGCGGCTGTCTCGCGCAACGCATCAGCATTGCAATTCAGCGAGGAAATGCCGCCAGGCCAGCATCCTCGGTAAAATGCCTCGAGGGCCTTTTTTAGGTTTACCTTAGTTTTAATTTAATTTAGTTAATGTTAATAACCATCTTGTAATTTTATTATGTAAATAAACATTCTACACGAATCCAGATGTATAGGATTAAATAATTATAATTTCCATCTTGTTGAATATGATTTTATTTATTTTCCATTTTACCCACATTCGCATTCGCTCAACATTCAAGCGGACGCAGATGTCTAAATAAATGGGGAGGCTCCCGAATTATGGATGCGGCTGTTCGCATCTGCATCCTATAGGAAGGTACCTACTTAGGAACAAGAGAGTAAAACGAACTAATGCAAATTATTTTTTTTATTGTAATATATTACTCCTTAATAGTAAAATTAACAACTAAAAGTCCATTTTTGGCACCTCCTAACTTGAACCATCTTCCAGCCTTATGTTCTTGGCCGATGGCTACATACAACTGTTTACCGTCACTTGTAAACTGCATTGAGTTTACAAAACCACACACTTTTACACTAAACATAGGTAAAACTTTCCTATATTGATCACAGACTCTCCATAGCCTAATACTAAGATCATAGGAACCTGAAGCAAAAACGTCAGAGTTCAATAAAGTTGCCAAACTAGTTATCCACCTCGGTACCTCATTCTCAGAGCCATGGGCTTCCGTAACTATGCACAGAGGCTTCTTTTTTAGCACACTCCATATACACAATGAGCCATTATCACTGCCGGACACAAAATGCTCTTCATCTAAAAGCTTGATTTCATCCAGACTTCCTACCGGTCCATTGTATATCAACTGTGATTCCTCTGCTATTTTCCATATTCGGACCGTACCATCTCTCCCTCCGGCTGTAAGTGCTCTTTCTCTTGTTAATGCGTCAATGGATGTGATGGGTGACTGGTGTCCAAATAAAGTCTCAACATAGGCCATCTCATCTAATGACCATATTTTCACTGATCTGTCTTTACTTGCTGAGTATAAATCATGCGTGTTCTTTCTAAAAACAAGCCCTGTTACTATGTCTTTATGGCCTTTAAATGTGTGTATATGTTTAAGTGTGTCTGGATTCCACACTACAATATTTGGCGAGTCATCAGATGATACTAAATATTTTCCATCTGTAGATATGGCCAGAGATTTAACATCACCTTTTATAAAATTGGAATGAGTTTTATAAGTTAAACTACCGAGTTTTCTTTTCTCTTTGATGCCCCATTTAATTATGGAACCACATTTGCTGCCAGTAAATGCGAAGTTGTTATCACTGCTGGTACACACGCATGTTAGTGTTAGACGGTGTTCCTTAGCACGAATAAGTCTGAGGTCAGTATCACTTGGTTCTACATACTTTTCGGCAACTTCAATCTTTAATTTACCCTTCTGTTCTAAATAGTCTTTCTTCAAACGATTTTCAATAACATCATCGACTTCTTTGAGCTCTGCTCGCTTTGCCTCCTCTTTCTCGATTTCTTGTAGATATTTCTTAGCTAGACGCAGCTTCTTTTGCTCAGCCGTTTCATGGTCACTTTCCGACTCCTCCGCGTCAGAAAACTTTCGTAAATCTAGTTCACTATCCGAAGATTCCTCACCATTTTTTAGGTTAGGCGCGTTTTGTTTTTTAGGATTCTTTTTCTTTACCTTCTCGCCTTTTCTTTTTTGAACTTGCCTGGATTTTCCTTTCAAAAAGAATGACGAAGACATTCTTTGTAATATAACACTTGATTTATATTACAAATCTGATTAAAATACTAAAATAAGTTCGGTTAAGGCATGCGATGCACGTTGGCCTTTATATTTGACACTGACAATACCTTGACAATTAAATGTCAATACAACGGGCGGTCCGTCAATGTTTATGTTCAGAAATTGTAATTTCTCAACGTTCTGAAATACGAACTCTTCTTGTAATCTTCTTTGTCGTTCCTATTTGACATAGCACCGTAGAAATTCTTCTGTGGGGCTTGTGGCTAAATAAATACAGCCGCACGGGTCAATCGATCAGGTTAAGCTACGCTTGCCGCGGTTGGTCCATGGATGGGTGACCATCTCTACATACCAAGACTCCTCCGTGCCTCGGAAAGCACGTTAACCTTTTAACCGCTTACGTCGGATTAATCCGACTAATATTTTCGGGTCCATTTCGCCAGGGTCGTATATTTACGACCAATATACCACAGCTCGTTTAATGTACTTTTTTATTTAATTATGCTGTATTCTATCGAAAAGATGTTTATATTAGGTAAATAGTTAATTAAGTAATCATTTACAATTTAATATAATTTAGTCTCTTAATCAAAAGTCCTAAAAATAATGTTCAAAGTTATATGAATTACTAATATTATTTTTAGAAAATTGTATTGATGTACAACGCGCCCTTGACGGCAAAATCCGACATTGGCGCCGATTCCCTTGTTCACAAACTAAACTAAATTTAAGTTCCGTCCATCTTTTTCTTTCTATTTCATTAAGAAAAGGACAGAAGATAAATTTTAGTTTAGTCCTGTCAAATGAATCAGTGCCACGCCTGTCACTACTCCATACACGTTTAGACGTGATTAAAAACTTGCTTAGTAAAATTACGTCAATTTACGTCAAGCGCTGACTAATTTGACAGGACTAAACTAAAATTGATCTTCTGTCCTTTTCTTAATTAAATAGAAAGAAAAAGATGCACTGAACTTAAATTTAGTTTAGTTTGTGAACAAGGGAATCGGCGCCATTAGGGACGGGACATACGCCAAGATTTACCGATACAAAAATAAACATAAATCAAAATATTTCTCTTTATAGGTACTGTCTAATTAAGCCTTTGGTCCCGGCTGTCCTTCGTGGATCTTTGACAGTCGTTACGGGTCGTCAGAAGCCCGAAAGTCTGACAACCAGTCTTACCAAGGGGTATCATGTTACCCAGGGTTGTGGTGGTCAGATAGGCAGTCGCTCCATGTAAAATACTGATATTCAGCTGCATCCGGTTAAGACTGGAAGCCGACCCCAACGAAGTTGGGAAAAGGCTAGGCAGATGACCATAGAAATACACATATACACATAACACATACGCATAAGGGAGGATGCGATCAAACGAAGACCGATGATGGCATCACCCTGCGACAGAGCCCCAAAACTACACTGTTTCCAAAAGCACTACAACATAATACTCACAGAAGAACGGTGCGACTATTCAGGCCCGCATGAGGTAAGAGTATACACCGATGGATCAAAGACCAACTCCGGAACCAGAGCTGGCGTTTTCTCACACGACCTTAACATAAATATATCCTGTCCGCTGGGAATGTTCAACACCGTCTACCAGGCGGAATGTGTGGGCATTATACAAGCGGCGTATGCCATAGAAGCCAGGAGAGTTACGGACACTCATGTACGTATACTCTCCGACAGCGCCTCAGTTCTCCAATCCCTAGGGAAGAAACATAATACCTCGAGATTAACACAAAATGTCACAATGCGCTAGAACGTATAACGGTATTGAACCGCAACACAGTGACACTGCAGTGGATAAAAGGGCACAGTGGATCCCTGGGCAATGACGCAGCTGACGAACTAGCCAGGAAAGCATCCGGCACGTTAGTCTGCAGACCAGAGCCAATCGTGCCCATCCCCTTCAACCAACTACGCAGGTGGCTACAGGAGCTCACCCACACACAAGCGGAGAGCTGGTGGTCCTCGGTACAGGGGTGCAGACAGTCCAGGGAGGCTATGCCATCCTTGGATAGCAAGTTAACCAGGCGCCTGTTACGCCTGAACAGGACCGGCCTGCGCCTGTTGACGGGGACCATCACGGGCCACTGCTCGCTAAACAAACACTTCCACACAATAGGCATAACGGACAGCCCTCTGTGCAGGGCTTGCATGGAGGCAGAGGAAACCGTTGCGCATGTGCTCTTCGAATGCACAGCCGTCACCCACATTAGAACAGAAACCCTCGGGGCACCTAGATCCTACACAGAGGTTCTAAACAGACCAGGAGATGTTATCAACTTCTGGAGGGAGGTGGGCTGGTTGGAATAACCACCAAAAAACGGCCGCCATGGCCCACGCACAATGGTCCACTTGAAGGACTAAGTGCGGAAACCAAACCCTCTAACATAGAACATAGACCATAGAAATTCTTCTACAATCTGTCATGTTGTCTTTAATTTCTAACGATCTTTGTCTATTAGGTCGTAGATGGATTTCTACGGTGCGATGTCAAAAATGGAGAAACGAAATGTCTATGTATAAAAGAGCTGTGTCTATTCTTCGTAGAAATAGAAAGCGTCATGCTCAGCCTGCTGGTGGTGTTTCGAAGTGTGCTACTGGGTACATCCTGCCTGCGACAGGCTTCATAATCGCATCTGAAGATAAAGTTAGTTGGTGCTCTGCCTTGAACGCGTTTTTCTTTTAAACAGCCCAGTACCATGAGCAACAAAATCAAAATGTTAACTTTCAAGGAAAATTGGCGGTAATGCTCATTATTTTACCCTCAGTTGCTTATTTATTTCTCCTAATATAGTAGTTTGGCTCTACAGTATCATAATAAAAAATTAAGAACACATAGTAACTTATGGTTTCTTTTATTACCTGATTGTTTACACAAGATATTAACATTACAGATCATTTGAATTTACAGACACCTACTTTTAATGGGTGAGATAATTAACCATACCAGTTAAACTTAAAAAGATATTTAACTTTTATGAATGTGAGCAAGGATACCTCTGTACTCTATTTATCTGTAGATAAAAATAAAAATAATAATAATCATAATACTCTCATATCCTGTTTGTTACACAGCAAGTTCAGTTTTTACTATGAGCTCAAGTCGATACACAATTCCAAGTTCCAAATAAGGACTAGTAACAGAGGTTACAGATTATGTAGATCACTACAACAATATTTTATGCATGGATCATTAATCTTTCATCCTACTATTGTGTTAGCCCCTCTCAGTTGTAGGTATCCTGCGGTGATGTCCATTGGTAGACTCCTAACAGTTGCAAACTCTTCAGCATTGCTGTAAAATAGCTTGGAGTGACGGTCTATATAAGGAGCTGGGAGCCCAGATATATCTGAATACTTTTTGGTTGGTTTAAAAGTTGGTGGGGCATTGATAGAGTAATCTGAAATAAAAAGTGAGGTTATCATAAAATAAACAATGCAACATTTGGCACAGAACTCAATGGATTCATTCATACATAAAACAGCTTCGTTATGCCATGGTAGTGTCCTTTCAGCCGTTAATATTTGTTTCAGAGATCTCCACATGCGTTTTTTACATCCACTTTTGACGACGAATTTATTTTCATTTTTAAAACAATAAGTTTTCTCCGAATCACCAGTCATGATAATACAATTTTCGAAGTTTCGATAATTCACAACAGGTTTCATAAATTCCTTTCGTTTGCTACAACAAATTACCAAAACTTTTGAAGATGAAACAAATCCACACACTTATAGGTACCTTTTAGTTAGTCAGCCAAGTCTTTACTAAATAATAGAGATGGGTAACTCAACTCATGAGTGATAGATACAAAAGATATGAATCATTCCGTTTCCATCAATCACTCTTTGTATCCGTTCACATCCGAATGTATCACTGTATCTCTAGTTCTCTACAACTCATTCACTCACAGTGTCTTGATCTATCTGTGTCGCGAACTCGAACTCGCAAGTTGACTCATAAACAAAATTATTATTTTGATTTGACTGTTCGACCAACTTAACTATGCAATTATTGGTGGCGCTGTTCGTCACCAAAACTACAAAAGATAATTAAAAACCGATCTTAGGTCCCATTCAAAATGTTAGTTCCAAAAACGTCCATTTCACAGATAAGTTTGTTAAAATGTACCTCGGCTGGTACGGCCGGCCACTCCGAGACCAATTCAAGGAAGATATCGGAAAGTCCAGACATCTCTTTCGCACCTCGCTATTTAGAATGTTCTGTCTCGCTTTCGCAAGACGGAGATAGTGAGTTGGTTTGGCGAACCACGCTGAGTGAGTGAGCAAATTTGCTGTGAATCGTGCGCGCGAGCGTGAGCTACTGATACATATGGATATAAAGATACAAAAGAGTGATACATATCCCAGTGATCGAAAGATACATTTCAATCTTTTCTTTTTAGTGATACAATTTGCCCATGTCTACTAAATAATAATACTAATATCTCTCTTTTCTTTTTTTGGTCTGATCTCTTATATTGGGCACAGACTAAGTCATAGATATTATATATTTGTACCATAGAGGAAAGTAATATATTGGGTACATTGCAGTCTGTGGTCAATGTGGTCATAGACTATGTCTGGACTAAGCATAGACATATACTTTCGCAATGGGACTAAGTAGTACTATGGTTTATGGTCCTCTGTCTACTTATTATAAATAATATCGTAGACAGATAATAATGGTGCCGATTCTGTTGTTCACCGAACTTAACTAAACTATCACTAAAACTTCTTATTTTTGGTTAAGAGAATCCTAAAAGCTATTCTGCAAATAAGTTTCACTAAGATTAGAAACAATTTTGACACAATTATATTCGAGTTTGACTATCGTAAGTTGAGTAAACCATAGGCCAAAATAGAGGTGACAAAATGCGTTCGACACAGATTATATTCAAAATAGTAACAAACAAAACAATAAATTTGTCAAATCCATGATTTTTGTATCTGTCGTAACTTCGACAGACAAAAGTAAAATATTTTATTGGAAAATTCAAAGTTTATTTCAATGTGTTTGCGATGGTAGCAATGAAAATAATAAGCTCCATTAAATATAATACAAGTGCCTCAAGCTGACCATGTGAAAGACCTTGGTATAAACCTCGACAGACGTTTTCTTTGGAAAAACACATTTTCACTAAGAAAGTTCTACTGGTCACTATTTGACCTGGAAAATAAAACAAAGCTATAATCGAGCCTTTATCCCTATGGCATTCAGCTATGGAGAACAGCATCATACTCTAATATAGAGATAACACAGCGATTTCAGACCAAGCTTCTAAGAACAATCACAAACGCCCCATTGTTGTACCAAATGAAGCTCTACATCATGATATAAAAATACCGACAGTAAAGAGGAAATAAAAAGCTATCTCAAGTCGTATAAAGAAAGAATTACATGGTACCCATATATCCAGGCTAACAACCTAATAGATAAAAAAGGAATACACAGGCTAAAACACAAAATTCCACAGGATTTCATCGGACAAACTTAGCTTGTTGTTTCATAACTGTGTGGATTGTTTCATAACCTTGGATGTGTCAAAGGACACTTAACAAGCAAGACAGAACATGTCATAAAAAATACTGAATGTCCTAATACATAGTGGCAGATTGTAAGAAAAAGGTGACATAAAGAAATTGTCCAACATGAAAGGTATCTCTGATTTTATATTTACTTACTAGAACTGTCTTACTTAATGTAAACTGACCAAATAAAGTTAAAGCAGTAGCTGATAATAGCTATGTATTTTCATGTCCTTTAAGAGCTTGTTCACACAAATATACCATTTAGAAATATATGTAGGTACTAATGTATATTTTATATTACTTCCTATTGCTTTTGCACCAGGGTTTCAGTGTTTTTTAATAACAAATTATACTTGTTTACAGGTACGAGTTTGACTGCTGCAATGAAAGCCACACCAAGCACCAATACTATTTAACCTCGCAAAGACAGCGAGGGAGGAGACCATTCTATGTGAAAAAGATGAGGAATGAGGGTGGCATGAGAAAAGAATGGCACCCATGTCTTTATAGGAAGAATATAGGTAACAAAAACTTAATGAATAAACAAAAATGTAGCTTTATTATTTATAAAAATATATTGTTTTCTAGAAAAATGTCTCGTTATTTGTGTGTAACTACCACAACGTGGCTTTAGTCCTGCTGTTCTGTTGAGCTGGCGTCATAATATGGGTACATGGGATAACACATTGGATAATCACTATCTCCGATGAGCTTTTTCACTAACTCATTCCATTCAAACCCTGAGCGCCTACTGAGCCTCCTGATTGAGCTTTCTCTATAAAGCCGGTTTATCGTTCAGTAAAGTCTCCGGTATTCTCGTCGCCGTAGGAAAGCCCTATCAAGGACATCTTGTTCGTCTGTCCCAATCTAGGGAGTAAGTACAAAAATCTTTTTTCAGCCATTTGGAATGGGTTGGAACGGTCTTGCAATGTTTCCAACTGATAGTTGAACTCTAATAACTGAACTCTTTCTTGATAGTTAAAAAAAAATAGTTTCTTATTTCGCAGAATCTGGAAATGGATTTATCCACTTGTTTTCCAAATTATACACATACATAAACTCACGCCTTCTTCCCATGGGGGTAGGCAGAAACTATAGAATGCCACCTGCTACACTCCTTACATGCTCCTTCTGCTTCGTTTACGTTCATACATTTAAGTTTGGTCATACACCCACGCCGGTTGCGAGTACTACGCACCTGACCTTTTTGACAAACATCATTAATGAGGTCACTAAGTCTTTCTGGGGCGTCCCCTCCTGGCATTTCCACTCACATCTGCCTTGTAAATACCTTTTGTTCATTCATCCTCTCAACATGACCAAACCATCTAAGCATACTTTTTTCAATTTTTGTCACTACATCTTCCTTTGAACCGCATCGTTGCCTTATCACATCAATTTTCAGCCTATCATTTATAGTCACACCACACATGCTTCTCAAGGAACGCATTTCCACAGCATTTACTCTACTTTCATGCTTTTTCCAAATTATAACTAAGTCATTAGATGTTCAGTACAAAAATACCTCTAAGTTATCACGAATGAATTTCTAATATCAATAATTTTATTATTTATTTCTGCCGCATCGACAACAGCTGCAATCACTTAAGCGTCCTTACTGATCTAAGATTTTCCAAACCCACAAGCATCCAAACTTTCAAGAAATCTAAGAGAAATGTGGTTTGTAAATTTTAGTTCATGACAACTAATTTTATTCCACACCTTTTAATCGCGATTAAAAATAATCTGATTTAGTTTGACAATTTTAGGTGAAAAACGTCAAATTCAGAATAGCATAATTGCCATTTTCACTAAATTGAATAACTAAAATGACATTAGTGCTGTCAAACTATAATATAGTTAATTTATGTCACTTTAGTTAATTTCAGAATGGGAAACGTCGTCTGACAGGAATAAACGAAATTTTGGTGATTTTTGGTCTAGTTTAGAGAAATTTGTGACAAGAGAATCGGCACCAATATAATGTTGAGAGCAGTGGTGGACCAGTGGTAACGGCCGCGACTTACAAGTTGTAGGTCGTAGGTTCGAGCCCGGACAGGCGCTTTACTTTGTGTAAATAATTTCATCGCCACTGCTCTCAAAAAACGGTGAAGGGAAACATCATGAGGAAACTGGCATGTCCTAGGACCAAAAAAAATCGAAGACATGTTACATCTACCAACCCGCACTGGGCCCGCGTGGTGGATTACGGCCCGCTCCCTGTCACAGAGAGGAGGCCTGTGTCCCAGCAGTGGGAACAATACAGGCTGATTATGCTAAGACAGATAATAGAGGAAGAGAATAAAATATTCTCTGTCTACGTATAATATGGTATGTAAATAGGTCACAGACTAACTATTAGAATAATAATAATGTGAAACGAACTATCGCAAACCACAGAGTACTTTTTTAATGTCACAAACTGTCGGTTCGGTCAGCTGTCGAACAACTTTATATCTGCATGGCATTAGTATGTACTGTCGCCAGCACATCAAGTTACCAAAAACTTCCAAATTTTCTCATTCGATTTTGAACTTAAATTTAACACATTTCACGGTTTAAAATTATTTGGAGGAATTTGACAGTTTCGAACTGTTGTGCTAGCAACTGTACTTCTGAAAGCGCGGGAATCATCGAATTTGGCGGGCGTGATTTTTCTTTCGTTTTCTTTTTTAAATTAAAAAACACTTAATATTGGAGATAAGTTGTGTAAATATATGTAGATATTCATTAGATTAGTTAATTTTATTGTTTGTGTATATTGTACTTCATATTTAGGGTAAGTTTTTTGTATTTTATATTTTTCTGGTCACAATGGACAACGAACCGCCTGATCCGGGGGGCACAGTCCCCTCGGTCGGGCATAATATAACCATCTACGAATCCAGTATGGATACCGATTCATCCATAACCAGATCGGAGCGGAAAAGGACTAGAGCTCCACGTAAAGTGTGCAAAAATTGCAATAAAAAAAGGCGAAATAGTCACTCTCACACTACAACAGAAATAAATAAAGGAGCACAGTGTCATTGCGACAATGACTCAGCCACTAGTTCAAAAATAGCATCAGACGTACCGGTTCATTCAATTTTAGTTCATCAAGAAACCTCTCCACGTTCTGTGGATGTTCCCCAGACTGAAAACCTCATAAAGTCAGATCTTCCCCAGAAGCCACAGGTTACTAGGACTTTGTATGAGGCCACAGACCTGTCGCCATACGTTGTACACATTCAAAAAATGTTTGATACACAAAACTCTGCTCAAACATTACACCCAATAACTTTAGGACATTTTCTTAAAAAACGCATGTTCAACAACATCATTAACGGTTCATTAAAACGCATTGGTCGTAATAGAATATCGCTAAGTTTCTCTCGTTACGTAGATGCTAACTCTTTCTTAGATGACCCAAGTTTGGCCAAAGAAAAGTTGAAGGCATTTGTTCCATCAATTAATGTGTGTCGCATTGGAATTGTTAAAGGCGTACCTACCGAATGGTCTCCGGAGGAAATACTGGAAAATATATCTGTCCCCGCTGGATGCGGGAAAGTTATCAAAGCAAGGCGTCTCAATTATAAAGTGCACGAACCGACCCCTGTGTGGAAACCATCGCAAACAGTCGTGCTCACCTTTGACGGACAAATTTTACCAAAACGTGTGTTTTGTTGTTACAATTCTATGCCAGTGGAATTGTATACATTCCCAACAATTCAATGTTTTAATTGTTGTCGTTTTGGCCATACAAAGGTACAATGCAGGTCGAACCCTCAGTGCTTCAAGTGTGGGGAGAAGCATTCTGCTGACACTTGCAGTATTGAAGATGAGAGTAATAGTAAATGCTGTCATTGCGGTGGCATTCATTACGCCATTAATAAAAAATGCCCAGAATTTGAGAGGCAAAAAGCAATTAAGCATTATATGGCCCATAGCTGCGTGTCATATGCGGAAGCGTCACAGCTACATCCACCAATCTCAAAATTGTATGCCGATGTGGTCACATCTGCCCCATCACATACCACTAAAAATTCTTTCTTTTCACAACCTTCGCCCCAATCACGTAACACACCAATTGTCTCCTCACAAAGAAAAACCGTATTTCTTAAACCTCGGGATCCCCCAAAAACAACTAAGGGGTATGACCGGGCAGCTCATCAAGCATTAATCACTAATGATGTTTCTGTGTCAGGGAATGGTGTTGCATTCCAAAATAAAACAACAAATAATAATGAGAGCCAAATTTTTAATTTAATAATTATGCTTATTAATACTTTATCTAAAAATAATAATATTGAACCGTCCAACGTTGCTACTTTAATTGATACTCTGTCTAACTTATTTAACCTTAATCATAATGGATCTAAATCTACCCAAGATTGTCCAGTGGAACAGTCGCAGCATTGTGAATAAAAAATCTGATCTGTCCTACATATTGAACAAATACGATCCCTTTGCAGTCGCTCTCTGTGAGACATGGCTTAAACCAGGGTTTTCTTTTAGATTTCCTGGCTATGCGTGTCTAAGAACAGACAGAAGCGATGGGTATGGCGGTGTCGCCATACTTATTAAAAATAACTTGTCTTTTCAATCTTTTCCTCTTCCAAGTCTCAGTGACGAAATATCTGCTGTCGCTGCTATTGTAAATAAAATCTGCTTAGTATGTATACAGGGTGTCCAAGAACCTGGCGTCCAACTGGATTCCCACGATGCCCCAAGTTCTAACAGTACTCAGAAAAATATTTTAAAAAATCCACCCCATGTACTTACAGAATTATACTGATTTCAAAAAAAAAGGGGAAATGAGCACCCTGTGACATACTTTTGAATGCTGTGACTGCTAATGCTGATAATTTCGATATTTCTTGGAGGTTTTGTAATCTAGGGTATTGCTGTGTCTAAATAGAATGTAAAAATAATGTACTTATTGTACCATTTTAAAATAAAATATTATTTTAACTAAAGGTGATATGGAAAACTATTGAATTTCGCAACTTTGACCGACTGTAGTGTAAAAAAAATGTACCAAAATAGTATGGCAAGTGACGTCAAATTTTGACGCGTTTATTCCTTTTTTTAAAAAGGTATAATACTTACACATTAATTTGAAAAAAAAAATTTTGATAATATTTTTACTCAACAACCCAATTTTTACGAAGTGCCTACCTACTAACGGTAACTGTCGGACCCTTTCTTATCTTAGAAACTGTTATGTTACTACTATTATTTACTTCGGTTCCAAGAGTGAGCAAGAAGGAAATACACACAGGTAGATGGGTTCCCAGTAGAATAAAAGCAAAGAATGTTAGTTTAAAGATATTTTATTACAATAAATGTTCAAAATGTTGACCACCCGCGGCAATACAAGCTCTCACTCTCCTTAAAAAGGACCGCTTTATGTTTCGCGAGTAACTTTTTTGACGTATAACCTGCACTGCTTGTGTTATCTTCTCACGAAGGTCAGCGATGTCATTAATGGGCTTCGCATAAACGAGCTCCTTCATAGTTCCCCAGAAAAAAAAATCCAGCGGATTTAAGTCAGGTGAGCGGGCTGGCCACGGGATTGTTCCTGATCGCCCAATCCACCTGTTCGGGTATTGCTCGTCCAAAAACTCTCTAACGGATACGCGAAAATGTGCTGGACAGCCGTCGTGTTGGAACCACATATCTGGTGGGGTCTCTTCTAGTAAGTTTGGCAAATCATTTTGAAGAAAATTTAAATATGATTCGCCAGTCAAATTCTCGGGCATCTCAAATGGACCAATAATATTCCCACAGAGAATACCGGTCCACATGTTCACTTTGAACCGGTACTGGGATCTATCTTCTCGCATCAAGTGCGGATTTTCCACATGCCACTCGTGCAAGTTGTGTAGGTTCATGTAGCCATCCTTCTTAAATGTTGATTCATCTGACCACAAAATTTTGTCGATAAAGTTTTCGTCTTCTCGATGTTTTTGCAGGATTGTTTCACAAAACGCGACTCGGCTCGGATAGTCTCGAGGTAAAAGACTTTGCACTCGCTGTACGTGGTACGGATGATATTCTTCTTTTTGGAGAATACTGTGTGCTGTGCTCTTCGGTATCCCCGTATCAGCTTCTATTCCTCGCACAGAGATGCTTGGATTTGCCGACACCGCCTCTAAAACTTCATCGCGTATGAAGTCATTTACGGGTCGTCCTTCACCAGCTACTTGATTGGGGAACCGCCCGTCACATAGTGATCTGTGCACATTAATGAAAACTCGATGGTCGGGATATCGCGTAGCCTCGGATACCTTTCTCTGTAAAGTCTCGCTGCAGCTCGTCCATTACCTCTACATTCTCCATAAATGTAGTGCATATTTGCGTATTCTTGCGGAGTGTAGGTCGCCATGGTAGCACACACAAAACACAAACTGTCCAAACACAGGCAAAGGTCGTCGTAAAGAGTTCGTTTCAAAGTCCAGAGCACAAAGAGTAATCGAGTCCAATAAACAAAGCTTTAAATCGTAGTACGTGATCAATGGTAACAATAAGAGAGAGGTGCGTAGTAACGGCAGGAGGCAGTGACGCGTACTGACCGTACTGTTATCCTAAATAGCACGATCCCAGATAGCGTCACTATCTATCTCACTCGCACCTCTAACCTTTTTCTCCCTCACTCTTACCTGAATAATGGGGTACCATAAAGAAGAACCAGCAAATCGCAAAGATAGTTTCTGTCTTGCTCCCTCCTGTTGTAATAACGAATCACTATGGTGAGATGCATGCACATACCGTCCCTTACGGTCTAACCTGTTTTTTGAAAGGCCTGTTGTTATTTTTATGAGCATACAATAGTAATTCTTTAGAGGTTAGATTCAATTCGTCGTAAATTTTTCTTTCTAAGAATTCTGTAAGACATCGTAAAAATTGGGTTGTTGAGTAAAAATATTATCAAAATTTTTTTTTTTCAAATTAATGTGTAAGTATTATACCTTTTTAAAAAGAGGAATAAACGCGTCAAAATTTGACGTCACTTGCCATACTATTTTGGTACATTTTTTTTACACTACAGTCGGTCAAAGTTGCGAAATTCAATAGTTTTCCATATCACCTTTAGTTAAAATAATAGTTTATTTTAAAATGGTACAATAAGTACTTTATTTTTACATTCTATTTAGACACAGCAATACCCTAGATTACAAAACCTCCAAGAAATATCGAAATTATCAGCATTAGCAGTCACAGCATTCAAAAGTATGTCACAGGGTGCTCATTTCCCCTTTTTTTTTTGAAATCAGTATAATTCTGTAAGTACATGGGGTGGATTTTTTAAAATATTTTTCTGAGTACTGTTAGAACTTGGGGCATCGTGGGAATCCAGTTGGACGCCAGGTTCTTGGACACCCTGTATATTATTCTCGTCCCACTATAGATATTCTTTCTGAAATAAGTAATCTTCTTTCAGTTTTACCTAAACCATTTTTGGTAATGGGAGATTTTAACGCACAACATCAGTCCTGGGGTAGTTCTAATTCCAATTGCTATGGGGAAAAGTTATTAGAAATTCTAGACTTTAATAATTTGTGTATTTTGAACACATGTCTCCCAACACGCCGAACAAATCCAGATGAGGGAATAAGTGCCCCTGACCTCTCAATCTGCACACCTGAGTTAGCATCAACATTATCCTGGTCTCCTTTACCGTCTTCTTATGGTAGTGATCATTACCCTTTAATAATTTCTTTTCCACATAAAAAACCAGTTGCTAGCAATCCAGCACCACGATTAAAGTATAGACTTCAAAATGCAGATTGGGATACATACAAAAATGATGTACAAGAAAGAATTCTTGGTTTATCTAATTCCTTACAACTACACGATCCTCAGTTATTATCTAATCAAATAACAAGAATTTTAATAGAGGTGGCAGATAATACTTTCCCTATTAAGAATGGTGTTACAGGCAAAATTCCTTCACCACCTTGGTGGGATGCTGAGTGCACTCAGGCCATTAAAAAAAGAAAAGAGGCAGAAAAAAATTATGGCCATACTATGACTCGTCACAATTTTGAGATATACCTAGAAGCTGCTCGTACAACTCGTAAGCTCCTTAGGAAAAAGAAATTTGAAGGTTGGCAAAGATTCTGTGCATCTATCTCGCGAGAAGTTAATGCATCTCTAGTATGGCAAAATATTAGGCGATTCAGGTCAGCATTTAGTGACACAACAGCCTCAAAACTGCCATTAGAATTAGCCAATGAGTTTATGGATCATTTAGCTCCTCCTTCAGTCCCAGAACAGAGATCTTTAATGCACTATTCCTATGTTCATATTCCTAATTCTGAGTTGAATTCCCTGTTCACACTAAGTGAGTTGAAGGGAGTCCTTTCACATGTTAAGGATTCAGCTCCTGGTGAAGATGGTATACCATATTCATTTATATCTAATTTATCCGACTCTGTTCTTTTAATATATTTAAATCTCATCAATACAGCTTTGATATCTGGCAACATACCATCAAGTTGGAAGTCTCAAACAATTATTCCCATTCTGAAACCAAACAAACCTTCCTCTAATGTTACATCTTATCGACCAATTGCACTTTCTACAGTTCTTGCTAAAATTGTTGAACATCTCATTAAGAATCGTTTGGAGTGGTTTTTGGAAAGCAAAAACTTGCTAGCTACGTCACAGTTTGGTTTTCGGAAGGGTAAAAGTACGATGGACAGCCTTAGTGTATTCACAACTGATATTCGCTTAGCCTTCTCTTCTAATAACTCTGTAATTGCTGCTTTCCTGGATATTAGCTCAGCTTACGATAATGTCCAGGTATCAATCCTAGAACAAAAGCTGAATTCATTACAAGTTCCATTAATGCTGTCTAAGTTCATAATTAACATGCTTTCAGAGAGATCTTTAAATCTTCATATTGAAGGGTATACATTTACCCGTTTAGTATGGAAAGGTCTCCCTCAAGGTTCTGTAATTAGTCCAATTCTCTACAATATTTACACTTATGATTTGGAATCCTCCCTAAATGAGTCAGTACAAGTTCTTCAATATGCAGATGATTTACTTCTTTATTCATCTGGTCATTCTGTTGAGAATATTTGTACTTCCTTAACCTCTTCTTTATGCTTACTGAAGACTTGGCTAGAAACCAATGGTCTACACCTGTCAATTGATAAAAGCAACATTGTCTTGTTTACTAGAATGCGTAAGCCCCCTATAGTTATAGTAAGGTATAATAATATCCCTATGCCCGTTAAAAACCAGGTAAAATTTTTAGGCCTTATTTTGGATACACATCTTACTGGTTTACCACACTGTGACTATATAGCTGCTAAATGTGAACGAAATATCAACATAATTAGATGTCTTGCTGGTGTTTGGTGGGGAGCACATCCCTTTTCATTAAAACTATTGTACAACACCTTGATTAGAAGCGTATTGGACTATGGGACGTTTTTGCTGGAACCTGCTAATGTTGCTGGTCTTAAGAAACTTGACAGTGTTCAGTCAAAGGCACTTAGAGTAGTTTCAGGTGCAATGAAAAGCAGTCCTATTAATTGTCTTCAGGTGGAATGTGGAGACCCTCCACTTCATTTACGACGTCAATTTTTAGCTGATAGATTTATGGCTCGGTGTCTGCAATTTACATATCATCCTTTGCGAAATAAACTTTTCATTCTCTCTGAAGAAGTAATTTCATCCACTTACTGGAGGCACAAAGCTACTCCGTGTTTAGTTAAAAGCTTTAGAAAATTCAATTTAATTGAAGCTCCCTGTCACCAATCTCAATTTCTTCCTTTATTTCACTGTAATTACAGTTCATTAATTATGTCACCAAATATACATTATAACCTTAACATTTACCGAGATGACGTATGTCACAACCATATCTTCAACTTCACTATGGATAGAGACTGGAAGGGCTGTCAGCTCTTGTTCACAGATGCTTCGAAGCATGGAAGAGACTCATGTGTGGGAGTAGGTGTATACCACTCCCAATTTATTATCGTCCAAAAAATAAAACTCCCGCCCGAATCATCTGTTTTTACGGGAGAATGTTACGGTCTATTCAAAGCTGTCGAATATATACTTCTAATGGGCTTACGGAATTCACTCATTTTGACTGATGCAAGGAGTGCCTTACAATCTTTGGCCAGATTCCCTTTCTATTCTCATAATCCTTATATTATATTTGAAACACGTGAACTCCTTTATAGGTGTTCTATTAAGGGGTATTCAGTGCATTTTGCGTGGATACCCTCGCATTGTGGCATTTTAGGTAATGAGAGAGCTGACCAGATAGCTAATGATGCCGTATTGTGTGGAGACGTTTTTCCGAACAAAAATAACACCCAAGATCTGGCAGCTCTGCCTAGGGTTTATCTACAGGAATCCTGGGGTCAGCTTTGGTCCGGGCAATCAGTGAAAGGGAAATTTTATCGTAATATTCAGCCATCCATTTTTGTTAAACCTTGGTTTAGCAAATACAAACTAAACAAAAAGATTACAACAATATTCATACGTATGCGATTAGGTCATGTGTGCACTCCTGCTCATCTTACCAGGCTTGGCATTGTGCAGAACCCTGCGTGTGAATGTGGCGCTGAAGTGGGTGATCTGAACCACCTTATTTTTTCCTGCCCCCTTTATGACCACTCCTCACTTTTCCAAAGTCTTGTTTCCCTCCGAGTCCCTTTTCCCACTTCTATTGCATGTATTTTATTTAATTGTAATGTAGATATCTATAAAACCATAGCTCTTTTCCTTGTAAATAATGATATATCTATTTAAACATCATTTATAAACCTCTTTTATTTACCATGTAGCTCTTAGTTTACGCATCGAGTCGGCCTTTTTGCTGGGTCACCTGGTGGCGTTAAAACGTTAGTTTTCTGTTAAATTAAATTCCCATAGTGTTAATTTGTTATATTTTATTATTTTTATTTAATAACATCTAATCTCCTTTCCATTTCCAAATTCCCCGTTATAATATTTTATCATTTCGCGAGTACTTGATTCTTACGTTTTGTTAACAAATAAAACATTGTCAGTGGCAATAAGCATGAATAGTGCTAGGCCAAAACAAAAAAAAAAAAAAAAAAAAAAAAAAACTGTACTTCTCTCATTTCCCATATAGGTCAACAGAAAACTTAAAATGAAATTAAATGGCGAAGCGGTGACATTGAACACAACAATAACCCAGTCTACTTGGGAGCTACATTAGACCGTTTACTGACCTACAAGCAATACTGCACCAAGACGAAATGAAAGGCGGCGCTTGTATAACTGGTTACATATAATATATCCGATAACACCCACCGGCTGGGGTGCCTGCGCACAAGTTCTCCTGAAATCCGGCATGGCTTTCTGCTTTTCGGTTGGCAGTGAACCTTAAATGATACATTCCGAATAATTACAGGGTGCCTCAAACCAACTCCATTTGTTAACCGACTTCGTAAAAAGGAGGAGGTTCTCAATTCGGTTGTATTTTTTTTTATGTTTGTTACCTCAGAACTCCGTCGTTTATGAACCGATTTGGAAAAATCTTTTTTATTTGAAAGGATATACTTACTTTCATTTTCATCAAAATACATTTGATGGAATCCATGAGGAATTGGGGAACTCCCCAAATATTACAGGTATACATATAGTGATTTTTGTATTTTCATCGAGTCAATCATTTGCATTCAGAAAGTATCATTTGATAAAGTGGAACTGATGAAGAAGACCACACGGAACTTCTCAATGATAAGTATTTCACGGGTGGTGATACGATATCTCGATTAATATAGTTATGCTACTATAACGAAGCAAATTTAAATAAATGGTTAATTTAGACTGATCTGATGATGAAGCCGGAAGGTAGGCACTGAAACTCCGTAATAAAACAATGCATCCTAGCAGTGTTTGAGCTTATTGGAATTGTCATGAGACGCACACTAGCTATAAACGATTTTTAACTGACTTCAAAGAAGGAGGAGCTTAATTCGCAACATAACATCATAACAATCAATTGAAAAGATCCTTGAAAACCTTACACCCTCTTACAGTCATACAATCATCATGGGTGATTTCAATACTTGCTTATTAAAAATTGATTCCCGCTCTTCTTCTCTTCAATCAATAGTTCAGTCGTCTAATTTATCAATTCTCCCTTTAAGTGCCACACACCATTTTCCAAACTGTAATCCCTCACTTTTGGACATTCTCATTATTTCCTCTCCTCAAAATGCCAGCAAGCATGGTCAATGCCCAGCTGACATGTTTTCTTACCACGACCTATTATTCCTCTCCTACAAAATTCGCCCACCTAAGGCAAAACCTAAAATTCTCCTGCAGCGCAATTTTAGTGGAATGAATTCAGATGATCTCCGAAGAGATGCTAGCAGCATTGACTGGGCTCCTTTATTCAGTGTTGAGTCGATGGATGATAAAGTGAACCTTCTGACGGACAACCTTGTGCAGCTGTACGATGCTCACGCTCCTATTCGTGCAGTAAAAAATCAAACATCTTCCGGCATAATGGATTACAGAGGATATTAGAACCGCCATGCACAGGAAAGCCGTAACAAAAACGAAGTGTCGGCCCTCGTCGTCAAACCGTGAGATCCTTGTTGATGCTCGCAATCGCTGCAATAAGGTGTGTAGAGACGCCCAACATCGCCATATCCATACCTCAGTTGAAAGTGGAGATCCAGCTAAAGTCTGGAAATTTCTTATGACCATGGGAGTTGGAAAATCACGCCAAGAAGCGATTCCTAAAGACTTAGATATTGATTTACTAAATCAACATTTCTCATCTTCGTCCTATTGTAATGGTGCCATGAAAGCAGCCACAGTACACTATCTCTCAAACCTTCCAAATCTGGACCATCCCCCATTTATTTTTAATCAATTCTCTGATTGTGATGTTAAGAAGAGTGTTGTTTCAATCACGTCTAACGCAATTGGTAGTGATTGTGTAAGTCGGAAAATGATACTCCCTGTCCTCGACGAAATTCTCCCTATTGTATGCTATATCCTAAACTACTCCATATCCTATGGCGTCTTTACGTCGACGTGCAAAGCCAAAATCATCCCTTTACCCAAAAATTCTAATCCTGCTTCCTTTTCGGAATACCGTCCTATCTCCATCTTGCCTTTCCTCTCCAAAGTCCTAGAACGCCTTGTCCACAATCAGCTTAGTGCATTTCTTTGTAAGAATAGCCTGCTGAATCCTTTCCAGTCAGGATTTCGTCCTGGTCACAGCACCTCTACAGCCTTAGTGAACGTTACCGATGACATATGGTTAGGCATGGAGGGAGGAAATCTGACGGTTCTCTGCTTATTGGATTTCAGTAATGCATTCAAGACTGTCGATTTCGATATACTGGCATACTTCGCTCGCTTAACATATCTCCAACGGCGATTGACTGGTTTCGTAGTTATTTATTTATTTATTTAATACTTTACGCACACAAATGTACAGAGGCGGACTTAATGCCATAGGCATTTTCTACCAGTCAACCTTTGGGTGATGCAGAGACAGACAGCGGTAGGTGCAATAACGAAAACTGTGAAATAAATATTTATTAAAATATAAGTATATACATACATATACCTATTAAAAACATTATAATAATAGATATACCTAATTATACATAAATATAAGACCAAATAAATACACGAATATACTAAACAGTAAGACAAACAATGGGAAAACATTACCGTTGTGATGATACTGCCAGCTTCTTACGAATGTGCTCGCGAACTTTAATTTTAAAGGATAATCTGTTGGTTGCCATCTTGATTTCCTGATTTATATGGGCGCCGGCAACGTATATGCATAGAAGAGTATTGCTCTTCTTTGTGTTATACTTCTGCGGGTGTACCTCAGGGTGACGTTTTATCTTCTTTACTCTTCGCAATTTTTATAAATTCTATTTCTAAAAAACTTCTTTCTTCCTGCCACCTATATGCAGGTGATTTGCAAATTTACAAACAAGCTGCATATTCAGATTTGTTTGATGCAATTGATATTATCAACAAGGGTATTCAATTTGCGAGTAGAGTGAGGCACACGGATTGCAGGTTGACCCTTCGAAGACTCAAGACATTGTTGTTGGCAGCTCAAGGATGATCTCCAAGATAAACTGGTCGCAGCTTCCCCAGATAAAATTTAACGGAATTGCTATTCCGGTAAACGACAAAGTCAAAAACCTTGGGATTTGGATCGACAAACATCTGAGCGACTTCAAAACTTTTGCATAAGATTTATATTTGGCTTGCGCAAATATGATCACGTGTCCGAATTTCGTATTCGCCGGAATTCTCATATCTTGTTTCAGCTCTACAGTATTCTGTTCAATCCTAAAACCCCCTCTTATCTTAAGGGACGTTTCAAGTTCCTAAATGACACGCATAATAGATATCTGAGGTCATCAGAAAACTTGAGATTAGAGATGCATTCCACCAGTTTCTATGATAAATCTTTTACGGTTCAAGCAGTACGGTTGTGGAATACCTTGCCCGTGTCGATAAGGCGCGCTCAATCTCTGTCCATTTTTTAAATTATGGTAAAAAAACACTATCTCTCTCCTTAAACATATTTTTTATTTTCTTTGTTCTTTGCACCTGTTTTGATTCTTAGCGCTAGTTTTATGATTAACTATTATTGAATATATTATATAGATGGATGGATGGTTGGATTTCTACCACCACAATTATGTATTTACTACCATTTTCTAGCATTCCCCTTTCACTCCGACAATCGGTTTAAAAAAAACCCTTACTCACGGATCTGTGGTTCAGAAATCAGGGTATCGAACAAGTGTCATCGTCGTCGGTACGGTAGCGAATCGTACCTTTGTGAATACTAATACGAATCAAAATCTCTTAAGCTAACAAGCCAGGTGAGCCTTTTTACCCGACTGCCCCAGAAGGAGGGTAATGTTTTTCAAGAGTATGTATGTATTGTGGTGTGATAAAAATGAAACACGCTTAACGTGACATGTAAACATATATTTTTTAAGAAAATTAGACAAAATGAACAAGAAATAATAATATACCAGATGCGGGTAGCGGTGCTAAGTGGGTGATAAAAAAAGGTCCTAAATAGAATGATTGAAAAATATGATGATCAAGTTTGATGGATTTGATGAGGATTATCTTGGATTCAGAGGTGCGCGGCCTGGGCAGTGGCAGAGATGGGTAGCGCCGCGAAGTTGCGGGTCACACGGTGGTGCTCGGCCTGGGCAGGCAGAGATGGGACGCGCCGCGAAGTTGCGAGTCACTTGATGGTGCTCGACCTGGGCAGGCAGAATGGAAGCCGCCTAAACCAAATGTAAAGTAATTTCCCTAGATAATGGATAGTGGTTATAGTATGGAATTACCAGCCGGAACTTTACTAGAAATATAAAAAAAGGTTTACATACCACTTCGTCGTGGGACTAACTTATGGGACTCTCTTAGTGGATCTGTGTGACGGCACACAGCCGTGTGTACCATCGCACGGTATAAAACGGCAAAAAAAAAAACGTGAGAACAAAACAACATGAGAAATGGTTAAAAGCAAATATTGTATTGAAAACAGGGAATACGTACCAATTGGGGCATGTAATATCGGAAGGTTTTCAATTCCGTTACTGATTTCCGATATTAGATCTCAATATCGGAATTCCGATATTCATATCGGAATTTCGTTATTTCGTTAGAAATTGCACATTTTATTAATAAATTGCACAAATTCGGTATGAGGTTGGATTGAGTACAATAAAAAACATTTCACTTGTTCAAGAACTATTTTCACAATAGTATTTGGCGTTTTCGGTAAGTCGCATCCAATTTTTTTGAAGTGTTACCGTAAAAATACTTCGACGATCTGTCATTTTGTCTTTCGTTTCTAACGATCTTTGTCTAGCAGGGCTAACATGACAAGCGCGAGAACGCTCTCTTTCTCGATTTTTAGAAATTTGTCTACGATTCTGACGTCATCCGAATGCCTAACATGACCGCTAAGCGTGAGTAAAGAGTAAACTCGAGAAAGGTACTTTGACAGTTCTTTATCTCGCGACGAGAAACCGATGTAGCAAATTATTAAAAACAAATCATTTTTATATTAGCAACATCGGATCATTCAATAAATTTTACGCATGGAATTAGTATGTACTATAATGATTTTACATCCACCTCTATTAATTTATGTTGTAATTTTTTGTGTAACCGACCTTTTTTATTAAAATTTAATATTTTTCTATGGCATGCCGAAATTAAAACACAAAATGACGGAAACGAAAATGAGTGAGCCATTTTTGTTAGGGGAAAAACCTGTGGGTTCGCGTCACCAATATGTTAACCGCGTCACCGACATCCTAACCACGTCACCGACATGCAGACTGCGGCACCAACATGCTACCCAAGTCACCGACATGCTAATGTAACGTGTGCATCAGACTGGCGATGGCGTCGCGGAGCGGCCTGTGTACGTACATGTATACGCTTATATATACTTATATATGTTATTCCAAAGTTTTAAGTTTTCATTTCTGTCACCAGTCCCCATGAATGCCATATTTTTTTGTATTATAATTTTGTCTACTCTTCTCGTCGTCAAAATCGAGGACGACTAAATGACAGCAGAATCGAAGATTATCTCGTGTTGAATTGTCAAAATACGAGATAACTTAGGTGCCATGTTAAGGTTTGTCGAGAAAATATCGAGTTTGACAGAACGAGTCGAGTATTTTGTATGGCAGCGCTGTCAGAAAACGAGAAAATTGACAGAAATAGACAAAAATTACTCGCGCGAGAGTGAGTAATTGTCGCGTGTGTCATGTTAGCCCTGTAGGTCCTTTTTTATGTAGAGGGATTTCTACGGCGGGATGTCAAAAAAGGAGAAACGAAATGTCACTTTGTTGTTGAAAGAGCCGTGTCTATTCGTCGAAGAAATAGAAATCGTCATGCTAAGCCTGCTGCTCTTGTGATATTGATTTGCTTGGAGGGATTTTTGAGTGCATAGTTCGTAAATGTGTGTGCAAACCCGTAGTAGACCTACCAGTAGTTTTTTGTTTTCTTTAACATATCTGGCACGTAGCGGTATCCGATCGATGAAAATGAACCCATACATTTGATGAGCGTTTCTTGAGAAATTCTGAGTATGTGGCTTTCTTTTTGATGAAGCCCTGCAAAAAAACAAAAAAAATTATGTAATGCAGCTGAATAATTATACAAACTATTTTTTTTTAGTTTTCTGCTTTATTTAATAAATTATTAACTTCTTTTTACAATTTTAGTTTATGAAATGAAAAAGGAAAAACAATCTTTTTACGATCCGAACGAAATAATCATTTTCGGTGTTTTTTGTTTTATTTTGAGCTATAAAACCATTTAAACATTTGAATTGGAAAACAACAATTAGATAATAATTTGTACTTACATCTTTTAAAGCGACGACGTTGCATTTAGCCACATAACACAAACACGTAGCGCGATATCACGGGCACGACAGGCAGCAATACGCCTGCAGGCAGCGATATCGCCCCAGTCTTCACGAGCCTTTAACTTACACAGTTCACGAGCGCAACTGATTGACAGGATATTTTGTTCGTTTGTGCGAATAAACAAGAAGTACACGCGCAGGTAAAGAGTGAGCGAGAGGAACAACCAACACTATTATAGGTCTTGTATCGCATGATACTCTCCATTAAAACAAATAACCTTTTAATTAAACAACATTACAAAATATATGAAAAAACTTTAAAACAAATTGTAAAAAAAGCTAAATAACTACAGTATATAAATAAATTAATGAAATCTAATAATAAAGTAAAGACTATGTGGAAAATTATAAACGAACGAACGAATAAAAACGTAACAAAGGTAAAAAAACATAACGCTACATGTAAATGACAATGCTATCTCGGAGCCGAAGCAAACAGCAAATATATTTAATAACTTCTTTGCGTCTATCGGAGAAGGATATGCGCAAACCCCCGGCAAAGAACCGCGAAACATCTCTGTGGTCCACCGCACAGAAAATACCATGTTCCTAAGTACAGTAGGTCCCAGTGAAATAAATTTAATATTGAAAAGCCTTAAAAACAAAAACAGCTATGGAATAGACGAAATACCACCGACCCTAGTCAAACAGTGTGCAGATGAGCTGACCCTTCCATTCTACTTGCTAGTCAATCAGTCTTTTGAGGAAGAAAGATTTCCGAACAACCTAAAAAAAGCCATTATAAAGCCCATTCACAAAAAAAGACTCAAAAACCGACCCCTCTAATTACAGCCCTATTGCTCTTTTACCTACAGCCTCGAAAGTATTCGAGAAAGCGATGTGTAATCGCGTCTATTCGTTTTGCGAAAAATATAAATTTTTTAATGAATCCCAGAATGGTTTCCGAAAAAAACACTCTACAGTTCTAGCAGTATATAATTTTATCCAGGAAGCCTTTAATATAATTGATAACAAAAAATATGCCGTAGGTATACTGTTAGACATGACAAAAGCTTACGATAAAGTGCAATTCGACATTCTACTTAACAAGCTACAAGGAATAGGGATCCGCGGAAAATCTTACGAATGGTTCAAATAAAATGGTTTGGAAAATAGAGAACACCAAGTCGAAGTAGAATACAACGAACATGAAAAACGAATCCAATACATTCGGTCGGATAGCAAGCAAATTAACGCCTCAATCCCCCAAGGGAGTGTTATTGGATGCCTCCCTCCTATTTATCATCTTTAAAAATGACCTCCCTACAATAATAAATGAATCATGTGTTCTGTTTGCCGACGATATCTCAGTACTAACTTCTTGCCACGACAATACCAACTCAACCGAAATACTTACAAGCATACTTAACAAAATAATAACTTGGATGACAGAACACAACCTTGAATTAAATTTCAATAAAACTAAAATCATGTCCTTCCATCCACGTCAGAAAAGCCCTTTAGACTTAACATTTATTTAAAACGACGCAAAAATTGAAACAGTAAAAGAATTCAACCTACTCGGCTTATCCATAGATACACATTTAAATTGGAAATCACATATTAAAAAAATCAGGTCAAAGCTATCAAAATTTGCCTATGCCCTCCGCGAAATAAAAAAATCCACAAACTTCTCCACTGCTCTGGTTACGTATTATGCCTATGCATACGCATGGTTAAACTACGGCGTAATATTATGGGGAAATAGTACAGACGCATCAACTATTCATACTACAAAAACGACTGATTAGAATACTAGTTAACATAGATAACACAGACAGCTGCAAACCCCATTTCCAAGAACATAAACTTCTAACCCTACCTTGCATATATATCTTGGAAATGTGCAAAAAACGCAATAATAATATATGTATAATTTAAATAAATATTAATGTATAAAATGTATATGTATATTAATGTATAAATGTAAAAATTATATGTACACAATTAGTTATCAGCCTACCTACCTACACAAAACGAAAGAGTAGATTAATATTAAAATTGTTTAACAAAAATATCTATAATAGCCCTCCTCCTAATTTTTATGTTGTTATGCCCGACAGGGCCCACAATGCTCCAAAACGAATGTATGTTTTTATGTACCTACCACCTAAGTTCACATTGTGGAATGCAATTAACGTATTGAGTATTGAGTATTGAGATTAGCGAGCTGGCAACAGGGAGGCACAAGGAGTTAAAATATAGGTTTGGTTTAAAACTGAAATAGAAAAATTTGTCTAATTCCGATATTGGATCACTCAGTATCGGAACTTACGTTTCGAGATTCCGATATTACTCGTACGATATTCCGAGATTAATGCCCTAGTGCAATGCAATGGTAAAAAATCAATGAGTATCGAGAGATAAGGTGATAGAGCGACGACCTAAAAAAAAAATGGCGTAATTGTCCAAGAAGAATTAGAAGATGATCTATCAAGACCGCGATCTGGGTATCTGACATAACACCAGCAAAATTTTCTGACGTTCATTGATTGCGTCAAAATTGTATTACGTATGTATGTATTGTCAGTACGTATGTATGTCAAGTGAAAATTAACTTTAATTCGGAAGTCGGTGTCTTTGAATCTGTATTTTAGTTTTTTGTCACCACTTCCGAATTAAAGTTATTTTTTACTTTGTAGTGTTTTTTTGGAAGTCAGTTGTTGTTTTTTTTTTGTAAAAAGTTTTTTTATTTTTCACTTTTTAGTGGGTCAGTTTGTAATTTATCTAAGTTACAATAGCCTAATGTCGACTGCTCATCACCTTTACAAAATATTGCTTTTCCCGATGCAGGGACGTTAATTGTTGAGGAATTCTCCTGGTTCATCATCAATTCCACTCCACCAAATGGTGCCTTCCGAGAGCTATAGGTGTGCTTTTAAAATTTGAGGATTTCCCTCGATTTCCATGGGATCCCCTCATCAGATTATGACTTGGTGACAATGGGACTACCTCGGGAGCATACCCTTTCAGACAAAAAAAATATAAATTTTTTATCGGTCCACAATTGACGAAGAAAGCGAACATAGGTACATAGAAAAAAAAACAAAAAAAGTAATGTAAACATGTCGAATTGATAACGTCCTCTTTTTTAAAGTCGGATAAAAATAAATTGCAACAATATTAGTATCAGAGAAAAGATAGTAATTTTTATTAATATATCGCACTGCTAACACAAGACTGTATCAACTCAAAATGAAGCTTTTTTCAGAAATGATGGAAAACTGATTACTAGTTTCCTGTAAACGATTGTAAAAAAGTGAACAGTGTTTTAAAATAAGTGATAAAATTAAGGGGTTTCTTTAATTATGAGTAATCTCTGAGATTGCGGGTTATCAAGTTATTTCCAAATTTGGAGTTAATACAGTATTGTGTGAGAAATAAAAAAAAAAAAAAAGAATTATTTTTAGTTGCGTAGTTATAAGTGATATAATTTTGACTTCCTACAATTTATTTTGATTTTATATTAATGATTTTATGTAACGTATTTTGAGTTAGTATACTTTTTCATTAGATCTGTTATTTTAGATACTACTATGGTTAGGGCATAAATAAAGCAAAATAGAAGTGAAATATTGTATTTATCAAAAGAAACCATACAAATAATTTACAAAAACTATAATTTTGGCACTTACAAAATATTAAAAATATTATATTAATTAAAGTTTCTTCTTTATTTATTCTTCTTAGGCATTTCTAGTTCAGTCAATTTACAAATAATCACTAATAATTGTAAATTCTTATTAACATAATAACATTGCAAACATTTTGGACTAATAATTAAACAAAAAAAAACTTTTTAAACAAAACAAAAAAAAATGTATTCTTAGGCAATAGTAATCAGTCACTTTACAAATAGTCATCACTAATCTTATCAATCCGAAAATCATACAATGAATCTTTGTGAATTCAAATTGTTATACAAACGTTTTAGACTTATATTTAAATAACAAACTTATCCTTTTTAAACAAAACAAGAACAAAAATCTCTTAATTACTAATTTTTCAGTCTTAAATCACAAATCACAAAATTAAATGCTTCAAAGTAGTGTTGCCCAAATGCAAGAACAAGACGAGACTTAGCCAGTCTTGGTCTTGGTCTTGCGCCAATACACCTGGTCTTGGTCTTGGTCTTGGTCTTACGCTCCCAGTCTTGGTCTTGGTCTTGGTCTTGCAGCAAGAGTCTTGCAAGTCTTGCAATTACCTATTAGTCTATTACTATTTATTAAAGTTTACTTTAAATCTTAGAAAAACGTATTAGAATTGGAACATTGTGAGCTTGAATTAACATAGCCATAGTAAAGATCAAGCAGATTAATAAATAACTGAAGATTTGATAAGAAATTCGAAAAATCAACTGACCTATATGTCGTTTTCCATGGAAGTAACTGTTTCTTAATAAACATTTATGATTTATAAGCTTACATTTGCTAAAACATGTAAAAAAACAAATTAATTACAATAACTTGACTGTATTTTAAAGAACAATACTTATCTGTCTAGAAAGAGATTGAACCCTCAACTTATAAGAAATTTAATAAAAGAGTTTTACGATTTATCATTTATTTGAATAAAAAATAAAATACAACACAAATCAACAGCTTTATCATTAGGTTATGATACTTTATATCAATTTTTTTGACCAAGAATTAATACAAAGTAACCATCTGGCTGACTCATCACTTAACCTATTTCTATGTTTTCTAATTACTAATGTTGCTTTAGAAAATAACCTCTCAGCAGGTACTGAAGTTGCAGGTATTGAGAGAAAATCACGGGCCATTTTCGATAAAATCGGATACTCTGTCTCATGCGTCCTCCACCAATCTAAAATGTCTTCCGAGCTGGCAGTTCTTGGTTTTCTCAGGTACTCCTCCAACTCGTCTATCACTAAGCCTTGAAGACAAGATCCAGATGACGTCGAGGGACATTCATAGAGTTTATCAAAGTCTATTACGTCTTCATCTTCATCACATACTTTATTTTCTTTTTCTGGTAATTCCAGAGATTTGTTCAGTGAGTGTAGACTTTTATATTCTTCATAAAGTTCATTGAACTTGCGCAGACTTTCTGTTTTAAGTTGCTTCCCCCACGTTGTCAGGTCAAAAGTCTGAGCCTTATGCCTTGGGTCTAAAATTAAAGAAGTACAATAAATCCAGTTGCTCTTCTTGTAATGTTTAAGCATTTTGTCTCGAGCTGCTTGGAAAGCTAGAATGAGCCTTTCATCCACTTCAGATCGATTAGGTTTCTCATCTAACTGTTTTACCATGGATTCAATTTTATCTAGCAAGAGATTGAATGATACAATGACTAGCGGTAATGTAACATATTTGTCTCCACCAAGTTTTGTACTTAAAAGTTTAAAGTTTATTAGAAATTTATGTAATTTTTCGAGTACCTGCCATTCATTAGCTGTGATTTGAAAATCATTTAATTCGGTGACAGAACTGCACAATATGTCAATGCCCGCTCTCACTTTTAAACCAAATCCAATCATATCATGTGTGGAATTCCATCTCGTTGGACAGTCAAGAATGGCATTTAGATTTGATGGCACGCCAGCTGCTTCACAAGCAGACTGAAACTTCTTCTTCACTATCTCACTTCTTTTTATTTTACTGGAAATACTGCGTAACTTTGTTACAGATGTACGCGAGTCAGCAATATTTGGTGCAGATTCTTCATCTTCCTCATCCTCAGTTTCGTCTGCATAGTCTTCGTACTGCTGATCTTGCGCGTTAGTGTCAGACTCACAGTGTAATGCTAAGGTCTTTAATAAATCTTGTACACCAAGGTTTAAAATGTGAGCAAAGCACCGGAAATGTTGATTGTCTGAATCAAAGTGTGGCGGCAGCTGTTTGCCCAGTTCATACATAAATTTGGTATTTGCAGTTGCGTTGTCGACCGTGATACCTTGTATTTTATCAATTATGCCATATTCCAATAAACATTCATGGAAAATCGTTGCAATATCTTCCCCAGTATGTCGACCGCGTGATGGTATAAAATCAAGAACTACAGATTGGTACTTCCATTCGTTGTCTATATAATGAATAGTAACCCCGTAGTAACTCCTACCAGCAATTGACGTCCACCCATCAATGGTAAAAGACATTTTAGATGATAATTGTTGAAGTCGTTCCTTGAGATTCAATTGGAGCTCTTCAAATCGCTCTTTGACTTTCCTTCTAAGTGTAGACCTTTTAGGAAACACCATATTAGGGCAAATACGTCGAAAATATACTTGTGTAGCTTCGTCATCGAAAAATGAGAAGGGAAGATATTTTTTCACCACCCAATCAACTGTAGCTGTCGTGATGTTGTCACTGCTGTTTTCCGACTGAAACAAAACAATAAATCTTGTGTTATTATTTAAAACATACTAGGTTTGAGCGTATAAGAGGAGGAGGTTTGTTGTTGTTAAATCGAGAAAATCGTTAAATTGATATTTGTTATATTAAGGTTGCACTGTACTGTAATTTACCAAAATAAAGTACTTAGTTGTTACTGGCCGATTAAATGAAAATATGGGTGTTTATAAAAAATATTTAAGACGATAATTACATACTTAATATGTCGCACCCCTAGATGAAAACACCACTAACTCAAAAATACTTACGTAAGTTAATGGCGTTTTTGAAAGTATCGCATGAATAGCTACGCGGAGTTAAAATTCTTTTAACTGTTAAAAAAATATTCTTACCTGTCCACTTCTTCCAGCGGTTACTAAAAAGCTTGTGATATCTCCACTTAATTTTGGTTTAACAGGAAGAAATATTTCTGATTCCTTTTTGTGGAAAGATATTAGATGTTTCCTTAAGCCTGAAGTGTTTCTGTTTTTCATTTTTATTTCAATCTTTTTATGTTGGCACAATTTACAGAAGGCAGTTTGGGATGCATGAATTATTTCGAAAAACTCCTCAAATTTGCTTTTGGGTCTTTTAGATTTGTGACTCAAACTCTCGTTACTCGGACTAGAATAATTTGAATCTTCGTCACTCATATTAAATTGTACACGTGATACGTTTTTAGAAAACAACGAGAATTAGTAAAAACAATTATTAAGTTAGACTCGAAGCACAGCTCAATTGGAAATGACTGGAATTAAAATAATTCCTTTATTTATAGTACGTTTCCTTGCTTTCTACCGCGCCGCCTCGCCACGTGCCGGCTCTATGAAAAGGATGCCGCCGCAAATCAAACAATGCCGCGTGCGGCGTACAAACACACACTAAATATTACCTACTTGTACAGACGCGACGCGTGAATAAAATAGAATTAGTGCCAATCACTATTCTTTACATATAAGTGAATGTTTTGGCGTACATCTATACTAATATTATAAAGCTGAAGAGTTCGTTTGTATGTTTGATGACAGAAGTTTTAAAATAAATAAATAAGTCCTGAACGTCACTATACCTCCAAAGTTACTATTCCTCGTGGACGAAGTCGCGGGCACAGCTAGTAAATACTTACTCTCATCATCTCTCTCAGAGATATTCGGGCTGGTAAGTAATACAAAACTCTTATCGCAGGCTTTTTATTTTATTAGTAGATAAGTACCTACGCTTTTTATATTATTTTATTAGTTTTGTAGAATTTTTTTACACGTTTCAAGTATATTTAAAAGTGGCTACAATATTTATTAAACGGGTGATATTTGAACACTTTTTTGCTATTTTTTCTTGTAAAAACTTAAGAAATATAATGACTAAATGTACAATAATAGTACCTAAGTAATTAGTTTAAAACCATATAAGTAATCAATATTATAATATATACTTACTAGAATGAATTAATATGACATCTACTACCTATCCTTACCATTTTATCCTAATCATAATACTACTTGCGTGATCAGTATAATGTATTCATTTTCATTCTAAGCACTCTGAAACTTATTTATTCTTTGGAACACCTGTAGGTACTCTTAAAAAAATTCGAAATTATTTTGCATGAGTATACCTACGCCCTATGGCGGCAATCAAATAGTGTCACAAATGTTATGATTTCGGCGTGGCGGCAACGATTGTTTTAGATTTCAAAAGAAGCCGCCGGCGCGTGTATCATAACCATGTACTTCCGAAAAGCGGCAAATTTCTTTGAGAAGTAAGTACAAAACCTTTGATGCCGCATTATCAAAGTGCCGATGGTTAAAACATAACTATGCATGCACTCAGTTTGATTTTAATAGATATTTTTTTATTCGCTATGTTTATGGTATTAGTCGTAATGCGCATAGGTCCAGTTTTTCATATTCTTTGATACAGTTTTTTGCGTCTCATAGAATTCCTAAGCGTACCTACCTATACACCGAACTGTTACACCTAACTACTCAGTGAAATAGCGCTAAGTCCTAGCTGCAAGACGCAAGAGTCTTGCAGGCTATGTCTTGTTCTTGCTCAAGTCTTGCACGGTCAGTCTTGGTCTTGGTCTTGCTAAAAATACGCGGTCTTGTTCTTGGTCTTGGTCTTGCAAAAACGCAAGAACAAGACCAAGACTGCAAGACCAAGACTGAATTTGGGCAACACTACTTCAAAGCAACATAGAATACCGAATTGAAATAATATCTGATAGGTGCTAACTAATAGTTAGTCGTTCGAATTACTCAAATATTGATTTAGCTCGAAATAAAATGCAGTATTTAATTTGCGGAAATTTTGAGTAGATGAGTATCTGTATTTTGGTTTTATTTGTGAAGTGTGAGCTATTATAAATTGTCTTTGTTTTTGCAAGTCTCCCAAACGCCAGTAATCATTAAAAATGTCTTGTCTCGAGGTCTCATCTATTTTTGCTCGACAATTTAATCGACATTTATCTCCACACAAAGGTCCCATCTTCCTTGCTGGGACTTGTTTTTAACACTTGATGTGTAGTCTTTACCTGTGTTTCGAAGTGTTTTTGCAATTTTACTTTTCCAAATCTTTTAATTTCTCACCCTTTTCTTGCCTCGTACGATTTCCTCTACCTCTGAAGCATTTGCCTCTGTAGTTATTTGACCTACTGATCCACTAGTATTAGCAATGTGGTCTGAATTATTTTCTGCTTCATCATCTGAGCTACTTGATGAAGATGAACTGGAACTACTTGCAGAAGAGCTACTTGAGGAAGAACTATTTGGAGGTCTGGTGGCTCCAACTTGAAGTAAACGGGGAACATTACCTGTTGACCCAGGAATAAAATGAGGGTCGCAGTTTGAATCGTCGAAATCACTCTGATCACTGTGCAGGGGTGAAATGTAGTATTTTCTTTGGTCAGATGCAGTGTTTTCTTCGTTAATATTATTTTCCTTGTCCGTTTTATCGATGGAGGTCGTTTTAGTCGCCATATCTACCAGAAGACGCCCACGGTTCATGCTACAATTAAACAAAAAGTAATGTACCTATTTACGAAGCGAAAATATTTCTTCGTCACCTAGGATGTGGTAACTCAAAATTATTTTGTAAATCATGGAGAAATGTTTTATTTTCACTTTAAGATAACTGATTGAACGTACGGTTTTAAATAAAATTAGTAACAGCTATTATATTATTGAAATTTTAATAATTTACCCCATAAAAATTAGTAAACAAAAATTTTTCAACAAAACTGCATTAAGTCTAAAACTACTAACTAAACCAACAAGAATGTCGTTATTCATAATAATTACTTCAAATCAATTCCTTGTTAACCAACAATAATGTAACAACTCGAAATTAGTCGAAATACACCGACTTTATAATTAGGTTTCAATCAACAATAACGTATTAAGTCGTAAAAATACATCAATTTTTACATATCTGATTCAGTAATAACGCAGCAATTCAAAATAATGCGGTCTATTACGCAAAGCGACACGTCCTCACCACTCAAATTTTAACCGTAACTAAAGATGACGCAATGTTGCGCGGGGTCTAATAACAGCCGCTAAATCATGAAGAGAGACTTATAACGCCATCTCGTAATTGTTTCTTGCACTATTTTAGTGACGGTTTTATTGACGCGTAGAGAATTAAATTTTACATAACAAGAATGAGTTATCTTGATTTCGTCTTTTTTTGAGTTGATACTGTCTTGTGTTAGCAGTGCGATATGTACATATAATATTTAAATATATTAATAAAACTAAAGAGCTTGAAATAAAATACATTATTTAAAAGAACAAAAACCCGACTGCAAAAACATAACTGAAAAGGGAAAAACAAGCATTCTAATCTATAGGATGTTGGTATCGCAGGCGGGGACAAACGAATAAACTGAAATATGGTGTAACTTTTGATTATCACCGCCTGCAATACCAAAATTCTATACATTATAATGCTTGTTTTTCCCTTTTCAGTTGTGTTTTTGCAGTTGGGTTTTTTAAATATTTTTTTTTTTCAGATATAATTGAGGTGGGGGTACTCCGATGAGGCCCAGTGCGACTGTGGAGCCGCATCACCACAGAACATATATACCCTGAGCATCACAAACAGTGCCTCAACTGCCTCACCGTCACCTCTTGTCGTGCTCTCTGTGCAATAACACCTATGCTGCCAGGCCAAGGCTAAGCTGTCGAAGTGGCCGAATTCTGGTCGAAACTTATAGGTATAAACGGAATCATCGATAGGATAAAGAAGTCTCTGTTATGCTCAAAGCAATTTTGTATCCGATGGGTTGACCCAATATTACTTTCCTCTATGGGTTGACCCGACTTGACTGATTGAGTTTGTGAAGATAGTAACACACTTTACAAAGGAAATTAAATATAATAAATTAAATAATAATACATTTTATATTTTAATTAAATCGGAAAAGAACTCAGAAGTGCACATTTTTTTATTTCGAGTATTTTTTTATTGATCATAATCCTCAATCCCGCACCGAATGAATATGTTTACGAAGACAACCTTTGTTGCACGTGGATGGCACACCACTATTTGAACACAAAACGTCAAAATAACTTTGAGGTTAAGCTTGTGTTCAAGGGAATGTGTTAATTTATAGAACTAAATAAATATGGATATTGTTAATGAAATATTGGAAAAGGAACAGAAAAAATCTGAGAAGTATAAATCTATCACAGTAGAAAAGCATTTAGATGTAGATCTTGATATAGGCTCTTTAATTGCTTCGGACACAAATGACTTGGACTCAAAATTATTACAGTGAGTTGATTTTTAACTATTTTACTGTTTTCGTTTTGTTTAGTCTATATGACTATTAATTTATAAAACTTGTCCTAGAAAGGATAATATTCGACAAAAATTAACTGCGTCATTGAAAACAATCGCAAGCGCATTAACCATGCATGTTATTTCCCAGGGCCAACAAAGACGACTATTTAACGTCCTTAGCACGTGACAATACACAGTTACTCCTCAACAAAATATGGGAGCTTCCCACAGAGCGGGCTGACGAGGCTATTGTTGTCCGTTTGCCTGAACCCAAGACAGTGATCCCAAGGGCCAAGCCCTGTCCCAAGCCGAAGGCTCTCACTAAATGGCAAGAGTTTGCTAAAGCTAAGGGCATCACAAAGAAGAAGAAGGATAAATTACAATGGGATGAACAACTGCAGAAATGGGTGCCTTTGTTTGGGTAAGTTTATTTCAATATTTTCTTCAAATTCTCAAACATAACACCAGCAGGACCCCATCTGATTATGGCTGGAAAGCTGAATGCGTTTAAAGAGAGAAAAGATCTACTCTTCACAACAGTGTTGCATAATGTATCCTTCCCAATATTAGTCACATTTGAAAAATGTTTCATTCCTATAATCCTGTTCTTACTTGTCAATGGTTCACTTACTTGTGACTTTAGGTATTTCTATCTTTTATTTGTAGTTTCAAGAAAGCAGCTGCAGAGAAAGAAAAGAATTGGTTAATAGAAGTGCCACAGAACTTGGATCCCATGACTGATATGTATGAGAAGAAAGCTGGTGAGAAATCTGAGAAAGTTGCCAAGAATGAGCTGCAAAGGCTCAAGAATATTGCACGCGCCAAGAAAGTCAAGATACCCAGGGTTGGACTACCTGTCACTTCTGATAAAGCTTCGGCTACACAGGTAAATAAAAACAATATTCTTGAAAATGTTAATTTTGTTTTAATTCAGAACAAATTATGTCTAAGATGTTTACACTTTCATACATTTATTAAAATGTATCATTTCTATCTTGCAGTTAGATACCGCAGCAACTGTAGCCAAGGCGTCAACAGCGTCACTTGGCAAGTTCCAAGACAAACTGCCCAAAGAGAAGGAAGCCAGAGGCAAAGGCATTCATGAGCTCATCCCAGGCAAAGAAAGGAAACGCAAACTGCCAATACCTACACCCGCACAAGAGAGAGAAAATAATTTGAGTATGCTTGATAACATTCTGAATAAGAGGCCTAAGATTGATATGGATAAGGCAGTAGCTAAGCACATACGTGAAGAGCAAGTGAAGTGAGTATTGCTTTTCTGGTTTTTAGGGTTCCGTACCTTAAAAGAAAAAAACTTAAAAGAGAAAATCGCGGCGATATTATCGTCCAACACTTCATTCTTTCTCAATTCTATGAACGTGTCTCCACACGGCGTTATTATCGCGTGCACCCGCCACTACGTACACGCAGCGCACTCGCCGCGAGACACAACCTCCTGCCCCTCTAATCCCTACCCCGCGCGTGAGCGAACAACTATAAAACAAGTTGTTGCGGACACGTGGCAATTCGTCGCGTCTCGCAACGAGTGGTTGCCGTCACGCGGCGATCCATCGCGAGTCGTGACGATATGCAGGCGGAAGAATAAGAGTCTCGTGTAGATAACCCGACGATAGCAGGGCGGACTCGTGGCGATACACTCGCTCGTGGAGGTGGCGCCCTATAGGAATCACTTGTGTGTCTGTCTGTTACAGCCAATTTGTTCTGAATCTACTGGACCCATTAAGTTGAAATTTGGTACACATGAATTTCTGTGAAACAAACACAGATGTGAAACGTAAATAACTGAATTTTGAAAATATGAGGGTCACTTTTGTGGGCAAACTAGAAAATAGAAAAACCTGCCAAGGGCATGTCGGACCTCGCACTATGAAGGTTTCTGTAGTTGGGAAGTTGGCTTGAATTTATCCCAAAAACAAATTTAACATTGTAGTTAAAAACATGTTCTCCCATATATCAATTTGCGCGCGAGCACTGACAGCATCCTGCCTGCTATTGCGGATAGGCTGGACACGCGTTACGTCCAGCACTGGGTTATGCCACGGTCAATTCTCCAACTACAAATTTAAATTTGTTGACTATTACTTGTTAACTTGTAAAGCCCACTTCGCTATATAGTTATATTATTACGATAGTTTTCCTTTTAATTTAATTATATTTACTACTGTCATGATTTTTTTCACATCTCCGTAAACAACCATTTAGCTGGCTGGGGGGTCACTTTACTCTAATAAAAATTTGGATGGACTTTAATGCTTGATATTACGCAAGCGGATCCTTGAATCGAAAAGTAGTGTTCACAGACCCACAATATTTTTGGACGGCCTATTCAACGATACCCCACACCATGGGGTAGACGAGATAAAAAAAAATATCATCCCAAATTAGGTGCAAAGGATGTCCCCAAAAAAAAAATAGTTTTCAATATTTTATTTTAGCACTTTGTCGGCGTGATTAAAATGTATACCTATGCCAAATAACAGTTTTCTGATACTAAGTGTCTCCGAGCTACAGCGGGGACAGACAGACAGAAGGTCATGGCGAAAGTAACTAAAAAATAAATAAAAAGGTTTTGCAAACTGTACCGTGTGACATAGCAAATGAAAGTGTTTGTTGTGAGGGCCTCCATTTTTTTTTATAATTTTATAATAAATAGTTTTAAAGTTATTTAAGAAAATAGATGAAAATTGGCCATTCGACCTTATGTCCGAAACTGGGCCTGAAACTAAATTTAAATTCAGTGCATCTTTTTCTTTCTATTTCATTAAAAAAAGGACAGAAGATAAATTTTAGTTTAGTCCTGTCAAATTAATCAGCGCTTGACGTACATGGACGTAATTTTAGAAAAATATAATAAAATTTATCTTCTGTCCTCTTCTTAATGAAATACAAAGAAAAAGATGCACTGAACTTAAATTTAGTTTAGTTTGTGAACAAGGGAATCGGTACCAGTGACTAAGATAATTGGGCAACTGGGTGGAATGCAACCTAATGCTCTATTATCGCCACAAGACCTGGCGTTCCTATAACCGTTCAAATATAATCGTTAATATATTTGTCGCTATATTAATAGGCAATGGAGCAGTAATCATTTTTTCGAAGCTGTTTCTTAATAGCAAAACTAATTTTACGTTTTTCTTTTTCAGTCGATCAGAAGAAAAGATAAACACGAAGCCCGCCAAAGGCAAGCGCAACTTTAAAACTAAGACGAAGGGTAGCAATCCCACTAATTTCACAGCCAAGAAACCTAAAGCAGGCAAAGGAGAGAGGAATCCCGGTAAAAAGGCGGGACCGGGCAGGAAGAGAAGATAAGGATTTTGACAAATTAACAAAAAGACTTGTAATCTTTCAATATTTAATGTTTTAAGAGATAACTTTAAGCTCATTAGTACATTATTGTAAGTACTAAATTTTGATACATAAAACTCCCATATTGTTGCTTCATTATTTCCGGGAAAAGCAAAAAGCCAGTATTCATTTTTTGCCCTGAATAATAGTTGAACAAGCTGTCCGAAGGAAAAGGACTAGACGGACGTGTTTACGCCCTGGCGAAATTGTAGCGAATCCCGCACAGGAAGCAAGACGAAATTCGCTCGCGCCGATTGTGTCAACTAACTTGTATGAAGGTGTTAAAACTGGCGCGAATAGTCGCGTATTTTCAAATCATTGACATAAACGACGAGCGCCGTGTCGGTCGTCCCGCGCTGGATTCGCCTGTCTCTTGTTGTTAGTCTTCAAAATTAAATAGTCAGAAAACTTATTTAGAAAAAGCGCACGCGGTTAGCGTTACTCCGCCTTTTCATGTAAAATTATTTGAAAACTGTAATATAAGGAGTGTAATAAAAGCATTGCAAACCTTTGAAATTATTTTATTTCCTTCAACAAAAAGTTTATAATGGACCAAATTTTACAATTCCTCCAAAAACCACAAAGTTTATGTGTTGAAAGACAGTCAAATTTATTTAATAATAATGCACATGTGAAAATATTGTTACAAACTTTCACAAACTATTTTGGAAAACATGTACGAGAAAATACCTAAGCAGGGGTGGCAAACCAATGGCACGCGACAAAATATATTGGGCACGCCACCGATCGAAACGAAAAGATTGACAAGCGATATAAAAATATAAATGCCAGTAATAAAATTGTAGAAACATGGAATTGTATTCCAGACACATTTAACTGTTTGACGATGCTGGCTCGTGCTATTTTAACTATATTTTCATCTAGTAGGGGTGCCTACTAGATGAAAATATAGTTAACAGACAAAGGAGAGTCATTATTTTCAGAAATGTATAATATTATACACTCGCTTAGAAATTGTTTGGCACACCACTACAGCATGCATTCTGCTAAAAGTAACATCTTACAACCCTAATATAAGTTAGGGTTGCAAGAAGTGCCAAAAATTATTGATATATATCGTACCGATATTTAAAAAAATATTTGATAATTATCATTTCGATATATCGAAGAAAAAAACATCGACATAACGGTGAATGTTCTGAAAAATATTTGTACTCTATGAAATACTATTGTGTTTGTGTTTTATTCATATAAATACCAAACTAGGAACAAAATTTCTTTTGTGGAATCATAAATTAATAAAACTTTGCTAAAGTATACTTTGTTACGGCTCTGAATTTTAGCGGTTTTAGTCAGTGGCGACAACGGTGTTGCTATTGGAAATATTTACTATTTATATCTACGTAGTAGTTATAGTATTTGATACATGATACATACTTGATATTATAAATCGATATATCGAAATAATAGATACCGCCAATAAAATATCGAAAGATCAATATTTTTTCTAGACGCCTAATATAAGTTATATTTGATCTGCAACAACAGAAGTCAAACTAATGTTACTCTAGTTTGAATTACATTTATTACTATAATATATTGCAAAATCAATCTTGTTGGTAGTTAATTAAGAGTTTTAGGTTGATAGTATTTTCTCCCATAAATCACTAACAAAAGTCAAAATTATTTGACGGTATGGCCTAAAAATTCTTTAGAAAAAATTGCACGTTGATCCATAAAGGTTCGCCACTCATGCTATAGAGTATTGAATCTCCTAATTCCTACATACTGTAAAAAAACGAGCTAGCCTTACAGTAGTCGCATATGATGTGTAACATCTGACATCTCACCTTGGTAATATGAGTTTTGTTTGCGATGGAACAAAAGATTTGTTTCGTTTGAAGATTGGTTCAGATTAAATTACTAAAAGGTATAATTACTCTGTTCGCTGACAGTACCAACCTCTCGGAAAATGAGTTGGCACCATCCCCGGCCAGCTCTACCACCGCACGTCACGCTCCTTGGTCACATCAAATTGCGCGCGCTTCCCCGGCTTCCTGTTACACACTTCCGACCCTCTCTTTGACGAAATCAGTCCCACAGATTGCAGGAAAGCGAGGAGTAAGATGTTGCACATCAATAAATTAAGTATGTTCGGACATTTGGCATCAGATAGTCCCATAATAAGTTATTTAGGTATACACACAAAGTATGATGTCTGATGGCATTACATATAATGTTGCTAATGGCAATGGTTTTACATAAGTATGTTTATAGGCTGTGAAATTATTAAGTGCAGATATTTTAAGGAAATTTTATTCAGCTAATAATTAAACGGTTCTCTGATAGTGATAAGATAATACACTTAGTTCCAGGTTTCAGACTGGCTCAAGTAGACTCATCTTTCATGGGGTACAGTTAAAAATGTTACAATAAAGTACCTCCCCACATACTTCAACTGAATAATTCAGACTGTGATTGATAGTGTGTTACGCAATTAGGGTGCTGGTGTGAGTACTATACAGGGTCAAAATAAATTAGCTAGCGAAACTCCGCTGACGTGTTGGGTATCTATTTATGTAAACACGACTAAGGGCCGATTTTTCAATCATCAGTTAACTTCTATCTGAGGAATAAATATGGCGGTTTGACATATTTTCTATACAAAAGCTGTCAAAACGTCAAGCATATTCTTCAGATAAAAGTTATCTGGCGATTGAAAAATCGGCCCTAAATAAAAGATATGATGGTTTTTTTATTGGGGTCAACGACCGTGAAATATGAATTGAGAAAATCTGTTTTCTTTTGTTTGTTTGATCATGTTTAAATCACCCATCACGTCTGTGAAGTATACACACAAAAAAACTGATTTTTAAACGGATATTTCAAGTGACTACTACTACTGTCTACAATCTGTCATTTTGTCTTTCGTTTCTAAAGATCTTTGTCTAGGTCCTTTTTGTGTAAACTATTTCAGAAGAAAGTTTCCTATCCCAAACAGTCAAAATTACACTGACAACTGACAGTTGTCTAAGGTAGTGAAGACAATTTGCATTTTTACTTGACGGCCACAAAGTATATACGGGTAAGTATCCACAAAATCATGATTTTACAGGAGAGCGTTTTGAACGCAAAACTGTGATGATTAATAGAAGAACAAAGCTATCTTCTCCTATTTCATGGAAATGGTTAAGGCCAATATTACTATCCTAACATTTTTTGTTCCAGTATACGGTACTTCGACACTGAGAAAAATGTTGTAGTTGTCTATATATACGTGACTTAATATCAGTAAAAATTGAGAATCTAACAGAATAAAATTCCTATGACAAAACAAAGAATTCCGAGTCGAATTATATGTAAGAGTCAATTTCGTAAACAGTGCAGTTGACTCTTTCTACTTTAGTGCCGTCGTACTGTTTACACGGAACGTCATTTTTAGTCTAAGATCCGAACTAGAAACGAATCCTATGACAGCGATATGTACTTATCTTGAAATGTTCTTGTTATTTCAGGCTTCATACTCTCTGTTATATATTAAATTGATTCGTTAAACTCATGAGTGAAATATTGAATAAAAAGGCATTTTTAATTTTTAATTAACCTATTGACCGCCACGTCAAAAAAGCAAAGCCGTGCCCTCGACGCCAAGCTACGAATTATCGCGGGAAGGTACTTATGGGTCACCGAGGCCCCCGCAACACAGGCAACAGGAAGGAATACGGGTGGGTTTTAGTCAGTAAGAGTTTGACACACCCTCCCGCTCCACCCAGAACGGGAGAAGTTATTTGATGATATCCCACCCTAAAAAAAAAAAAAAAGCTACGAATTATTCCTTAAAATCTGTCATGTAGTCGTGACCGTGGCGTGCTGGGCACATTTTGGTGTGTCATCTATACATGACCGTGGCGGTCAAAAGGTTATTCATAGTCTGGCCAGGATTTATTAGAGAACCCACTCGAGATATATTTTCTAATATATTATATTTGATATAAAATACTTCACATCCATTAAACTTTTGACCGCCACAGGCATGTATAGATGACAGAGCAAAATGTGCCCAGCACGCCACGGTCACGGGTACATGACAGATTTTAAGGAATAATTCGTAGTTTGCCGCTGAGGGCACGTCTTTGCTATTTTGACGTGGGGGTCAATAGACTAAACAGATGGGTGAAGGTCGTTCTAGTGCGGATCCTCTACTATTTTGTCTGTTCTTCCGTCAACAAAACGGTGCTCGTGCTAAGCCTGCAGTATGTCTGCTTTAAAGTTGCATAAAAAACTTTCTTTAACACATCATAATTTTGATGTTTATGGCCTTTATAACTAAAGTGGAAATGCACGGCGAATTTCCACTTTAGTTATAAAGGCTTTATTTACTTTTTTCATGTACTGAAAAAACTATATTTTAAATTCGCTACAAGTTAGTATTATGGACGTTTTATTACCCTGAAAATATCCACACTTAATAAAGCTGCACCTACATGAACACAGAAAAAAGCTTATATTAACTCTAATCTAAACATCAGTCCTAAACTTCAACAAGTGCAGTATTAGTCCCTACGTTTTTGTACCAGTGTGCTACGGTTTTAAATATAATGATATCTTTCTTATTTCTACGTTTACACATCTATTTATGCAAAGGAGAAGGTTAATTGATTAATACTGTATATTCGAGAAGTCTACACAACACGCTACGCTACGTGAACAACATTATACTTTATGCTACGTAAAAGTTTCTACCACAGCATATTCTTAGCCCATACAGTAGTTTTGTTATTAACCTTTTAACCGCCACAGTCCTGTATAGATGACAGAGCAAAATAAATGTGCCCAGCACGCCACGGTCACGACTACATTACAGATTTTAAGGAATAATTCGTAGCTTGGAGCCGAGGGCGCGTCTTAACTTTTTTGACGTGGCGGTCATTATGTTAAAATAGCTGGTTACAAGGTCATTGCATAATACAAATACATTAAGGTGAATCTTGAGATTTGTTCCATTGAATGACTTTTTCAAGAAATCATGACATTGGGGAACAAATCTAATTTAGACAGATGTATTAATGATGATAATTCTGTAAATACATATCTGATAAAGTCGCGAATCATATTTTGATCACGATACAACATGACACTGACTTGCAAAATGCAAAAACCGTAAGAGAATTTGAATTTCCCAGGCTACTGCTGCAGATCCATCTTAAAGCTTTTGAATGTTAAATTGTCGACTGCATTCCATATCACTGGCCTTATTATCTTTAAGCAAGATTCACATACCGCACTTTGACTTTGCTTTGCTAAGTAATCGATTCATACGAATATGAACCATATTGTAAGCACATCATTATGTTCATAGTCGTATAAGCAAATCTGAGCGAGCGTTTTATACGAATATAAAACTAATTTGGTTAAAAAAAATTACGTTAGCGTGGACTTTTCTTTGCTTAAGTTAGCTTAAGCAAATTAAAGTCAACGCGTGGTCTATGAATCTTGCCCCCCTAGTGTGAGAAAGATAGAGCTACAAAAAGAGTTCTCATCTCTTTCTCGGAACGGGAAAATGATAACTTTTACGTTTCTTAATACGGCCTCTAAACATGTCAACCGTTTGTGAGGTCCCTAGCTGCAATAAGGCAGCTCGGGAGCCCCAAGGACGCCTGCAGACTGTTGAGCGAAAACGCTTGTTTTGACCTACTGCATGGACTAAGGCTACACTGTTTCTATTATTGACATTTATTAACCACGTTGATTTGAAGCAAAATAGTACAGTTGCCAGCACAACAAGTTACCACAAACTTTCAAATTTTCTCATTCGATTTTGACTTATCCAATAATAACTTGATCTGTTGGCGATTTGATACTTTAAAATCCCTTCAGAGAACAGATTTGATACATAAAATAAATTGATACTTAAATTTTCTGAACACGATTCGTCTGCATCCTTACAATCTTCACTTTGAAATAGTAGCACAATGTTAGTTACATAAAAGAAGAAATTACCTTGTAGGTCTGTCATCGAGTTCTTAATTCTTTATCCATACCTATCAATAGCGTAAGAGCACAAGCATTTTTCTTTTCATTTAAGAATTTTCTTTAGATTTTAACCTTTATGTTTCACACGTGTGCAAATAGTTTCATAACAAATATGTAGTATTTAAGATGTGTATAACGTTGTGAGCTACACATATGTAATCTTTTTTCTTCTTCTGAATACCTGTTTATTAAGATATTTGTGTAACTGTTTGTTTTCCCGAATTAAATAATTCAATAAGCAGTGCGCGAAAACAAATCGTCGCGTTAAAAATCGCCCGTGCAGGGCTAAAGGCTAGCGCAGATAGAGTAGATTTTCTCATTGTTATTGAACTCAATTACAACTAGAGAGAGTTCAAAATAGCGTGCATGAAAATATGCTCTGGAGCGTATGTTCGAGCGTGCTCGCAATTGAAATTTTGACAGCAAAGAACTTACTTAAACTTTACGTACGTTTTCATAAATAAGATCTTTGCGTTTTTCACGCTATGCTCAGTGCACACAATGCTAAGTATTACTTCATATCGAGAAAATACGTACTTTTTACTATAATAATGCACATCTATTTTCAGTGATTGGAATGATACACTCATGTGGCAACATTTCTCTTTATCGCAAACAGCTATCAGGTACTCATGTTATTTCAGTGTCAAAGCATAAATTATTCAGCCTTTTTCATTTCACCTACTCTTGGCATTCGGTAAGTGAGTAGACTACTTAAGACTTTATTTCTGTTTAGTTTTTTTTATTTCCGATGCTAGTCCCATGTAGAAATGTTGGTAGATAGTTAAGAGTTTAAACATTTAAAAGCAATCGACTTCCAAAAAAAAACACTACAATGTGAAAATCCTACTAAAAAAAATGTGTTTATTATCTTAAATCTATACAATTAAGTTGCCGGGGCTTCCCAGAAAGTAATCCGAAGATACTTGTGATGGGATAAATTACTACTAATATTATAAATGCGAAAATTTGTAAGGATATGGATTGATGTTTGTTACTTTTTCACGCAAAAGTACTGAACGGGTTTGGATGAAATTTGGCACACAGATAGTTTATAACCAGGAATAACACATAGGATACTTTTTATACCGATATACCCACGGGGTCAACACTTATGCGGGTGAAACCGCGGGGCGCATCTTGTAACTTTATATTCGCAAGTCAGTGTTTTTTCGTTTTTTGCCATCGACTTCCGAAATTAAAGTTATTTTTCACTTTGTAGTGTTTTTTTTGGAAGACTTATTTTTTTTGTAAAAAGATTTTATATTTCACTTTTTAGCTGTGGTGTGTGTGTGGGGTAGGTCCCCACACAAATTTTAATACCACTACCTGCTGTGTAAATAACAGTGACAGGAAGTTATTATACAATCATTCACATATACTGTGTGAAAAATACGTATTATTGAAGCTAACTCAAAAACTACTCAAGCAAAGTTAATAAAATTTATATGGGAGCACCGCCCCAGCATAATTTCTAAAAATAATTGGTCCACAATTGACGAAAATATTGATAAACTTAAATAAAAAATACAGACGAACATAGAAGCTCTTCCTTTTTAAAGGTCGGTTAAAAAGTGATTCATGCATGCTTTTATCTTATTTTAGTTATTCTTATAAGAAGGTAGTTATTCCATTTTCACCATCTATCTCAAATCAACGTGGCACTACAATCTTACACATTAATATTGCTATTCATTGCTATCCACTAATCTATCTAAACAAGTTGGTAAACGATTGTCACAAAATAGGATTTCTGATTTAATTAATATTATACTTATATTATACATCGGTCCGCAACACAATCTCCAGAAAATAATTTTCAAATAATTATATTTGTAGAACACTAGAAACTTTTTTGAGGATTGTGTGGCAGACCATTTTAGCATTAGGCCGCGTCATTAGAAACCAAACGTCGCGTTCACATGTCATGTCGCGTAGTCGCGCCGACAGAGGACGCCTTCCGGTCCTTCTGAATAAAAAGTTGCCTTATGAACATTATGAACGTGACAATCGTTTTCTATTAGGACGCGGGGTTAGAGTAGTTAATAGAAAATATTTTTAGCTTAAGTTAACAATAGGAAAGGTAAATAGAGCTGTCTCAATAATAAAGAAGACAGTGCTTAGAATAAATTAATATGAAAATTCGACACAATACTTCTTTACACAACCTTGAGAGCCCTTTCCAAATTACGCTTAGAGAGGGTGGCGGCGAACCGACTAAATTGTAAAACAGCTGAAAGTCGATTTGATTTACTATACTATATGGCTGAAATTTCCGCCGCTTGACAACTCTTCGCGCCGCCGTGTGTTTCTATTACGAAATAAAAACTTCTGCCGTAAATAAAATCGACTTTCAGTTGACTTTCGCCGCCACTTCGTCGCTCTGCGTTGACCCTTACTTACTCAAAACCGAACTGATTTTCTGACTGAGAATTTTTCTAAAGATTACATACGGTTTCTTCTTAATGACGGCCAATGGTTGTTATTCCGGATCCCTCGATAGACAGTTAGGTTCTGGTTCTGCACAAGCCCAGAATGTGGAGTTCCTGCCCAAAGAGCCGTGGAAGCGGGAGACGCCAGTGAAGTGAAGGAACCATCTCGTTGTGCCGTCTGAAGAGCCCCCACCCTGTCGTTCACTGTGGATATCTTCGTCTCCATGCCACTCATCTTCGTGGCAACTAGCGTCTTTACAGAGTCTAGTTTATCATTTAAATCTCTGATAAGCTTCAACATGGAAGATTGGGTTTCGTGTATCTTTTCTAACTCAGTTCTAATATTATCGTCATCCACAGCACTTGTGTTTTTGGATTTCTTTTTGGCTGGCTCTAGGTCCTCAGACGGAGATGACAGCCTTCTTGTTGACCTGGTAATTGATGGGGACATGTTGTATGGAGGCGGTACATTGTCTGTATCTGGGGTTCTGGCCATGCTTAGAAACTCGGAGCTCCCTGCCTGATTCACTTCATCCATACCCAAAAGCTCGATGCGGTCTGTGAATCTTGACGTTTCGACGTTTGTATCTAACCAAAAAATCGATTTTGTTTATAGTAATTCTTTTGTTTTGTCAATTTTAATAATGATGATAATTTATTAGTATCAATATACAACTTTTAAAGTGAGTATTGTTAGTAAATCGGTTTTTGTCATACAGCCTGTGGAAAAGCCCCTCGTTCCATTTCATAAATCCTATCTAAGATTACAATTATATTGAAATCTAAATCATATATTCACAAATGAGCATCAGTTAACGTAATTATTATTTATGAAATACAAATGTTCTAAAAAAATCTTTGGCACCAGGTGCCTAATCAGTCAATAAATTAATTAAGTACAAGTAATTTGGCTAGTCACAAAAGCAACGGTCAATAAATTTCTCATTTAGCACCATCTGTGTTGGTAGGACCTCGCTACGCTTGATGGCGGCTCTGAAGTGCGCTAGTCGCTGCGCAGTACCCCACCCCTCACCCCCGCTGACACATGAATTTGTTACTGCACAGCGACTTACCTCATGTTCCGAGCCGCCATAAAGTTTGCATCAGGCTATAACAGGTAACGTGATTCTAGACCAGTTTGTCTTTGCTAAAGTATGATAACTATGTTCACAAAATATCTATTCATCCTGCTTGCTCGATCCTCATTCAGGAAACTGATCTAGATAACATTTGCAGTTATAACAACGAATTGTGCTTGGCATTTAATAAATAAATAAATAAACAAGTTTTTAGTTTACATAGATTAATTTATGGAATCTATCTTTTCAAACCCACATGGACATTTTTAGAAAAAAGTTTAAAGTTAGGAAGATTTAAATTTGTAGGCCACTATCAAATATACGTTTTGTAGACTTGCGCATTATAGTTGCGTTTTAATTGTAAATGCTGCGCTTACACCGCTTGATGTCACGGCGTTTCGTAAGTAAAAAGCCGAAAATAACGATAAAAGAGACATATGAGTTCAAAACGCATATGTGATAGATGCCTTATTTCATCATTTCATGTTATGCTCAAGTCAAAGATTTTATATTCCAAATATTATTCATTTACTTTTAATGTTAAATTCTCAATGTGTCATTGATCTGTTTTTTTTTTTTCGTTACACAAAAATATTGTTTATGGCTATCTAACAACCCTGTATCGATTATGAGGTTTTATGTCAAAATCCTGTTTTTAACAATATTTTAACGAATAAAATTGGGCTATAAACGAGGACAGATTCAGACCTAAGAAAATTAGATTTTATGTATAAAATTTATATGAATTACTATATTTATAATATACGTATTTAAATTAAAACAAACTACGGCGATAGATTTTTCCACAGCACTAATTTGCATAATTAATACACTGAAACTTTTAGTATTCAAACATGGTCTTAAGTTCAACACATAAAGTAGAAAAATCTATCGCGTGGTAGCAATCCATTCAGTTAGGTATATTAGGGTAATACTTAGAAAAAAATATATAAAAAATCAATAAGTAATACAGGTAGATATATAACTCTTATACTACGTCATGAAGGGTAAGGAGATCAATTTATGGAATAGAAATGCCTACTGTGGTTAAATATTAACAATAAAAAGTTTAAAATTGTTATAAAACGAACAACTAGGTACTATGTGTAAAGACTACATGATTTCTAGTGAACATAGCCGTTTCATTGCTGAATAAAGATCGTAAATAAAAATATATTTAGTTAAACTTAGGTAAAATATTTCATGAAACTTGAGTAAAAAATAATTTCTATATAAATACAGTGTTTGAAAGCATCTGTTTTCCAAGTCCGAGAAAATTTTCCGAAGTAGATACATTTCGGTATGCAAAACAGGCCCGACGTTGCAGCCAGGCAAAATTGTGGTGTTGTCTAAGAATACAAATGTCCAATGAAAAGTTTTAATTGCTTTTCATATTTGATACAGTACTGCATAATAACATCGTACGGACACGACGTTAGTAATAGGTACACATTTTATATATTTTGCTAAAAATATATGCCAATCAAATATATATGTAGAAAATATTATTGGCGTGTCGATTTCCAAATATAAATATTTCCAATTTGAACATGGTATTTGATAACATGTAAAAAAAAATACGACTTGCAAAACAGTGCACATAAAAACTTACAAAATAATATTTACAGCTCTAATATTAGATTCTCTGTCGTTAATAAAATATATAACAACGCAATAAGATTCCATTCAATTAGCGCCAATCACAGGTAGTTAAAAATATAGCGTTTATAGCACAAAATATAGCTTAAAATATAACGTATTATTTGTATAGAAATATACTTTGTTTGCTAATATATTGCAGCTAAGTTTCAATACAGATTCAGTATGCTATAATATCGTTAGAAATAATTAGTTAGTATAAGATTAAAATAATGGCCAAATTATATTTGTCAGAATTTAATCACGTTATGACATTGGGGTTCAGAAATGCCTTCTGCATTTCCGAACCCCAATGTTTCGAGTGGCATCATGGGCAACGTCAACGTTGATGAATACCCTAGAATTCTGAATCCGTACGGAACACTTATTTAGATATAACATCTTACTTAGACTCAATACTCTGGCCGCCATAACATTTCTTGCAGAGCGTGTACACGCCAGACTCGGCGTCGTGTTTACCTTTGTAATGGCACACAATATGCACCAGCTTAAGATTGTCCCTCGTAAATATTTGCAAGTAATACCTATCGGTTTCGATTCCACCTACCTTCGAATCCCTATCACATATAATACATTTAATATCACCGCTGAACAACCCGTCAATCGCTTGTAAAATTTTCGGAATTATGGACCTTGACAGCTCAATCTTATGGTCGAGATTCCAGGTTTGGAATATGATGCGTTCTTCGCGGCTTCGGTAAGGGTTGATGACGTGTTCGCCTTCGTAAAGACACTTGTCGGTGCTCCAAAGCCCTCCGCATTGGAACAGACCGCGATCGTCGCAAATGCGGGCGCTTTTGTTCGCTTTGCGGTTGAAATATGTCTCGTTGTACTTGTCAGATTCAAGTATGTTTCGTAGGTCTGTCAAGAACTGGTCTATGAGCTTCTTACCTCGCCCGTTCTTCGAGTGTATGTAGACGTCAGATGACTGGAGAGCAGATTTTGTTTTGTAGTAGTATCCGCGCATCCGATCTTTCACGCGTTTCGACATGGACTGCTCTTTATTTTTTTCTGATGGTTCCAATCCTGTAAACATTTTCATAAGTTAAGATACAAGAATATGTGAGTAGGTACTAGAAATTGGTGTTATTCAAACATTTCTTTGAGTTCGAGAGGTGGGCTGAATCTCTCAAAAGTCATAAATTGTGTCTTGTTGCTTCACAGATATTACTGTAGTAAATTACAAAACCCATTTCTACCTAAAGCTAGTCCTCATCTGTCTTAATAGCACTATAGTGTATTCACGGAGACGAGTTAGTATAGCGCCTTCTCTATCGCACATTATCATACAAATGACAAAGACAAAAAAAACTTTTTTAGGGTCAGTGGGCGTTAACAATACCTTAGAAATGTAAATGTGCGGCTTCGTCTGTCGTTTATATTGAGAGATATTTATTTGATAGAATTTTTTTATGGGTACCTACTTTTTTATATATCTATAAGTACATTTTTTCCATTTCTCTGTGTCAATATTTTGAATTGATTCGTTTAATACAATTTTTAATTCTGCCATTTTGTGTGTTTTCATGTGTGAAACTACATTTCCTTTAACTTGAGCCCACACTAGCTCAATTGGATTTAATTCGCAATGATACGGCGGCAGTCTCAATACAGTTTTGTTTTGTGATTTTGCCATTTCGTCTATAATGCAAGCGTCGTATCGCTGTCTATGATTTTTAACGATGTTTAATAATTCACGTTTCAACATTTCAGCGTTACAGCTAATATTTTTTTCGTGTAACCAATTAAATACACTATGGGGACCACATATATGCAATAAATGAAACCACATACTTGTTATCGCCTTTTCTGACGATATACAAAAAATGAACGAAATCGGTCCAGTAATTACGTCAAAAAGTAGAGTTTTAATTTTGAGTAAATTTGAACACTCTGTAGAATTGGACCACTAGGTCAATGATTCAGTGAACTTGAATCCTTGAATGAATATTGAAAAGCGACGTTGCCACGTAGTGCGTATCACGAAGCTGTTACGTACCTATTCTATTTATTTGCCTAAAATGTAAAATCGGTAGGTTCACAATCGGTGGCAGACGGCGTTCTTCAAAGGCGGGGAGGGTGGGAGAAGGGAAGGACACCTGTTGTCGACTATTAGATTATTTTAAAGGGTATAATAAAAGCAGTTTAGCTTCAAATATCCAGGGCATGGTGTTTATAGAATTATCGTGCTATTATGATAACTCTAAAAACACCGCCCCAAGTATTTAAAGCTAAATAGCTTTTTGTTAAAGTGTGTTCTTATTACTTAAACATTATTAAGTAGATTTAGAAGATTAAGTAAATTAATAAAGTACTTAGTAAACAATAAAGATTTATGAATTGTTTTTACATGTTGTGTATAGGAAGCAACCTATTAAAAAAATCGTGCCTACTTACCCGTTTGCTACTCAGGAAGTCACAAAACGGTAGTTTCGTAAGTTCAATCGTCCAAACAAACTTTTTTTATAGTTTATCCAATCAATAATTTATTAATTGTTAAAAATATTCAAACATTCAGATTACACAAAAATACTTGTATTCTAATGCTTTGTTGAGGTAGTAGGCAACTAAGTGTGAAAAGTATCGGTAACCGATAATTGCGCCGTTTGCCCTATTTATGACATTTATGTTTTCGGTCTTTCGGAAGTTCCGCTTTGTCAGTTAGCCGCTATTCTTCAGGGATAGTGTACGTGTGTGCCGTTCGCAGAGATTTCATACCTACTTGCGCGCATTGCTTCAAGTGATTTTAGCAAATTAAACTAATAAATACAATTAATATCTTTTTTTTTTTTTTTTAACAGTTTATGTACACACATATAAACAGACAAAAAGAAAGGAACAGAAAAAAAAACGTACAAAGGTGATGCTTATTTCTAATGAAATCTCTTCCAGCATACCTGCAATCAGTAGACATAGAGATGTAGACAACGTGTGTAAGGTAAAAGAGAAAACAAAATACATAAATACAAAATAAAACTATTCACTAATTTAATTATACAATAAGATACTTACATAAATACATACTTCTAAAATAAATATCACTAAAATACTTATATACTTATAATTAATAGTATAAAATAATAAATATATAATATGCAACTATGGCAAAGTGGAAAGATAGTGTTCTTTCACTCTTCTTTTAAAAACAGCAACAGTTTGGCAGTCCCTAATGTCAGGTGGAAGTGAATTCCACAGCCGAACCGCGTGCACAGTGAAGGAGTAGGAGTAGAAGTCGGTAGAGTGGGGAGGGGATTTAAGGAGATTTCTAAGATGCGGCCTGCAAGGTGCATCAGAAGGACGGGCGAAGGAAAAACGTTCCCGCAGATAGGATGGCGTACTTGGATTATGAAGGATGTTAAATAGCAGACACAATATCCGAGAGTTCCTGCGAAGACGAATGTGAAACAGACACTTATTAGGTAGTTGACTTTGTGTGTGTGTAAATTGTGTTTTTAAGTTTATTTGTATTTATTTTTTACGGTGAAATTGATATTAGGTATTTGACTTTTGTGTGTACGCGTAAAATTCAGCTTTAACTCTACGTAGTTATCGTGAGAGATACGGCACAACTCGCATCTGCCCTACTAGTGTCCGATAAAATCCTGGGAGCTGTCCAAAGGATCAGGGAAAATCAGCACATAGTGCCCAACACTCATGAAGGAGTTGCTCCGCGTCACGTTCCATCCTCTTTTGAACAACGAGTCTTAGACCATTTCGATCGAAACCCAACCTGCAGCCTTTGAAAAATTTAAAAGCCATGGCACTAGATCCTGAACGAAATTTGATGAGCAGGCTTCGAGAAAACATTGTGCGGCGATGTAACTTGTGCATTCAAAAACGTGGTAAACACTTGAAAATTTGAAAATTTAAGTTTCCATAAATTTTGTTAACTAATGTGCAATATTGAATTTATTTAGTTCAGTTCGGTTATAATGAAATAAAAACGTGGTTAATTTGCGTGCGTTGCCGACAAAAATGGCGCCATACCGCCCGCGTGCATCGCTGCCGCTCTGCCCGAGGTCAAGGTACGTTGTCTAAACAGTGTTTACTTTTACTGAATTTATTTTGATGTTAATTTTGTTTGAAAATTTCACTTTTTTAATTTACCGTTTTTCATTTAATATTTAATTTTGCTATACTTCTGTGGGCTAGTATTACTTGTGGTTTCATTTATTGCATATATGTGGTTTCCATTCTGTATATCCTGTTTTTTACATTTGGCCGTTGGAATTCGCTCTATTTTCCTAGAGTGATAGGAAGCGTAATCCATGACTATCACAGAATTATCATCTAGCTTATTTAAAACTTCTCTAAACCAGCCGGTTCACAAGTTGACCATACAGTCACAAGTAAGAGCACGTCTGCACAGTACGGGAAGTATGAGTAGACTAAAAAGTACACGTACTGTGTACACCGCCTTAGCGTTTATCACTGACCAATCGCAGTTAAAAAATTGTGTGAGTGAGATAGCGCTCTACTAACTCGTCTCCGTGAATACACTATAGCTTCTGCCCGCGGCTTCGTACGCGTGGAAGTCGTAAGATACACAATCTAATAAAATAACAGCCACAGGTAGTTGGTTGGATGGTGCTGATCCACGCCGCCATGTTCGTGAACAGGCGCCGTCAGTTGAGACTGGTCATCTCTTAACTGCCAGAGCTTATTTTTAATCTTATATTCTGATCTGTTTTTTTTTACATTGTTGTCACATATAGAAGCGACAAGAATAATGTACCCCGGATATCTGTAATATCTTGATTTAAAAGAGTGTCCTTGGAGTTGCTTGCCGGTTCTTCTCCATAGAAACCTACGTTTTGGAACAGGCAACTAGCTTCAACTTTCTGACTAAATGACCGACCCTTTGACAATTCAAAAGCGCCTGTAGGTAATTGGTTTAATTGAAATAAATGCTTTGAGTTTGACACTTTTAAAAAGCTCCCTCGGCCCCCGACTATAATTGCAAAACGAATTTTAAACGTTTTAAACCACTTGGTTTTAAACCGTCTTTTTGGTTTAAAACGTTTAAAACCAAACTTAGCGGTTTAATAATGGTTTAAAATGTTTTTTTTCAATAGAATGCACTGAGATCTAGACAACACCTACCCCCCGTGATTTAGGCTTTTATATCAATGTCATTTCAAATAAAAAAGTTTTATAATCAACCTTTTTTAACATGTACAGACTACATAAAATAGACTGGCACCATTTTCAGCATTCAAAAGCGGGCTACTAAGTGCATATCTCGTTAGTACATTGTACGAGTGTGTATCTTTTGAAGTAAATTTATTCTTCACATTTTCGGGACACTTTGAACTTTAAAATATGATTTGTAAGTTTATTTGCCATCGCAAATTGTACTCTGCTTTACAGAAGTTGCACAATACATGTTTTTACCATCGACTTCAGAAATTACCAAAAGCTGATTCCAAACTTCGCTACGAGAGCGCGGCATAATAACTTATTAACAGTTGCATGACTTCACCTATTTTAATCATAATGGAGAATTATTTCAATTAGCCTTTTTAACTTAAATTTTAAAGTAATTCATTATCAATGTACGGCCCACGTGATCATTGTTTTAAACTAATTTAAAACCGGTTTTAAACCACTGATTTTGGTTAAAAACGGTTTATTTACAACTCTACCCCCGACCCACCGCGTCACATCGCATCGTCCGCCCGGGCTTTTACTTCGTCTTCTTTTGCTCGGCTCGTAAGGGTCGTAGGGTGGTGTTAAATAGCCTATCAGCTTCCTCAACAACTGAGCTAGCGAATGCTAAAATAAGTTTTCATATTTGACTGGTAGGTTCCAGAGATTAGCGCGTCCAAACAAACAAACAAACCCTTCAGCTTTATTATTAGTATTGACAAAAATAATAGGTAATTGAGAAAATACAAGAAGTTTTATTCTCCTGCAGGCTTAGCATGACGCTTTCTTTTTGTACTCTACTGTAGATTAGAAATCGCTTGTCTACATTTCTCGGTAGAAAACTGTCAACTGCCTACACAGAAACGTCATTTTTGTCTACTCTTCTGTCTACAAAACGCTTCTCAATGGTTCTCGTGCTAAGCCTGCTGCCAATCCATTATAATCCTACTAGAACAAAGATGTGTTATCAATTCCCAAAATGAACACACAAACTTATGTTTGCATTAAAAAATAGAGAAGAGACAATTTGTTAAAAAAACATGTGGACATTTAGGCAAGTAATTACAAAATGCCAAGTTTAAGGCGCTGACAAGACCCAATTGACCAAAATAGGCTTCTCTTAAGAAAGAAAATTGCCAAATCTGTATAGTTTGTGGTAGCGGAAAAAATATATGTTAATTTTGAACATATTTCCCAGAACTTGGTTGTCACCAAAACACGTTTGGAAAAAAAAATCTCGATACAAACTAACGTTAAACTAACCTCTTACCTTGAGTTCTAATCCAAAATATCTGTATTAAATATCAACATACATTACGTATTTAATTAATAACAAGTACGTCTTATTCTAATGCAGAACTTGGTTGTTTTTTATTTTCGATTACTCAACTCAATTCTGAGTAAATAGATAATTACTTCATATTTTGCAATAAATTACAAGCGTTTTATCGTCGCGCTTCTCTTTCTTTTCTATGCAATCTGACAGTGACCGCAGTTTAGGTGTTGTCAGCGTCTTAATCCTTGCCTTGCTTTGTGGCTCGCTCACTGGAATAAAATTACAGTACCTAATGCCCTTTTTGATTAATTCATTTTTAAAATTTAACTAATAATATAACATCATTCCTGTATTAGCCAAGGGGTATGTGTATAGTTAAAACATCCAACCTATGAAAATGTAATGAATAAAATTAAATAATATAATGCGTCACCTAGTGAAGGCCTCAGGAATCCACAAAATCAGTCAAAGTGGCGAAGCTTGGGAGGTCTATGTCCAACAGTAGACGTCTTTCGGCTGAAATTATGATGATGTAATGTGTGTAGTTTAAACAAGTCTCACCTTCAAACCACCCTGGATCTTGTGTTCTCTCACTAAGCATAGTACTGGCATCATCAGCAGCTGCAATGTACTTCTGGAATACCTTGAACTTCTCCTTTATGTTGGTGCTAAGGAACTCCTTCGCTGCAACCCCTGTGTCGATGTAGTCCTTCTTGTGGGACCGGATCAGATCATAGTAGTAATCAAAGTCTGGGAAAAGGAAAGTTTATCAGATATTTTGAATTTAAAATTGTTATTTGGAATATATTTTTTTCCTAAATCCATTAAAACTGGTTTTTTATGCTGCCTATGTCCAGCAGTGGAAATTATTCAGCCGAATAATTTCCACTGCTGGACATAGGCAGGCCCTAAAGATGATCTACCAGGTTGATTTTTAAACAGAAGTTAAATCTACCCACAACCTAATATTTTTGACCTGTAACAAAGCATACCAGTAACCATTTTCTCTGTATTCTTCAATAATATGAAGAGCGTTTGCGGGGGCAACGTGGCCAGGTACTCGTCGTCGTCTACTTGAGTCCCGTCCTCCGCCACGCATAGCCTGCACTCTGCGCAGCTGACATTGAACTGTAAATCCCAAGTCGCCGAATTAGGTCAAGGTACAGAAATATCGGTCAAGGGTTCACCCTGACCCATTTGTCACAATGATAAACAGCCAATCATAACTTAAAGTAGCCTTAGAATACATCAAAATCACGATTAAACAACATTTCAGACACGATAAATGCACATTAACAAAGTAATTTCTACTTACGCCTAACTTTTTGCATGATTTCTCGATCAACTCTTCCAGATTTTCGGCAGCAACGCCTATTTTCTTCTCCCTCTTTACATCCGTAACTTTGTATCCCTTTTTCATGATTAAAATAAAATTATTACACGGTAAACTTACATTTATTATTAAAAATAAAAACAAAGAAATCCAACAGCCGAACGTGAGATTGTGGCGCAGTTTTATTCTAAAATGACATTTGATAAGCGGGCTGCCAGTTGCGAGCGTTAAAAATTCTACTATTTGTTTTCATTCTTGTTTGTGTGAAGATGACTTCATCGTTTCGTACAAAAGGCGTAGCCCGTACCTGTAGACCATGGATTTTACTTGCATAATTGTAAAATGCACTTTTTCCGACACTCAATTTGGCAAACTACACTGCGTTCTCGCAATCTCGCTCGCACACTGCTCGACGTCTTGCGCCCAAGGAACATATTTACTCTAGGGAGCTTGCGCCACTCTGTATCTCCATAAAAGAGTTAATATGTTCCTTGCTCTGTATTCATTTCCTGGAAATCATTGCTCTAATCTTAATATTATATTTTTTGTAGGTATTTCGCAACTATAAACTTGAGCCTTAAAACCCCTTATAACATCGAGTTGTCGGACTCAAGGGTATTTCCCAAAATATATGGAACATTCTCATCTGCATCACCTGCCGAGCCTTTTTCCCAACTACGTTGGGGTCGGCTTCCGTCTAACCGGATGCAGCTGAATACCAGTACTTTACATGGAGCGACTGCCTATCTGACCTCCACAACCCAGTTACTGGGTAATACTATACCCCTTGGTAAGACTGGTTGTCAGACTTTCGGGCTTCTGACGACCCCTAACGACTGTCAAAGATCCACGAATGACAGCCGGGACCAACGGCATAACGTGCTTTCCGAGGCACGGACCCCTCCGTGCCTCGGAAAGCACGTTAAGCTTGGTATGTAAAGATGGTCACCCATCTACGGACCAACCGCGGTAAGCGTAGCTTAACCTGATCGATTGACCCGTGCGGCTGTTATTATTTAGCCAAAACATTCTGTAATAACTAAAACTTCTTCGGATTCCCCATAACGTAAAACATAAATGAAAAGGGTTTCCAACATGTGTAAAATCGGTAGAAAAATCGGCATAATTTCCATGTATTCTCTGAAATCGTGAAAAAAGCGTTGCATTCGGTATTTCAGTAGGACAGAGCCCGTATCGGTAGATATACCGAATAATCGGTAGGTTCGAGACAATATAATTATGTTCTATGAGTGTAGCTTGATTTATCGTGTGCGACATGTAACCGTAGCATAACAAAAGCCAGGTTTGAGGAATAAGTTACCTCCCAATTATCTTTTCATTACAGCTGATGCCAGCCATTAGATTTACTTTAATTATTATACCATTTATACCAAACGATGAGCAGATTTTAGCCCTCGTTTGTATGAAAATCTATTCTAGAAGTAGTCTGTAGAGTGTGTCAGTGAGAGTTAGTAACTAGCTAGATTAGATCCGTCTTAGTCTGAGGCTTCGTCTCGTCCCTTTTTTTTTTTTTTCTTTGGCTTCGTACGGTTTGTGCATGTAACCAATGTCACGGTCTCTACTCTATTATTAATTTCCCGCCAACCAAACTAATGTTTTGCTGTCAAACCAGTGATGAGTTGAAAATTGGAATTTTATAACCAAATCCGAAATAAAGTCAATAGGTCGTGTGTATTGTGTTTGCTTCGTAATTATTTTGGGTACTATTTGTTTCATCAGTTCCATTTATATCCTCGCTGTATTCGCTAAAACTGCGAGCGACAATAATCACTTAAATGGGGTCTGATTTTGTTTTGTATTTATTTTGTTCGTAGGCTCAATAAGATTTATAGTTACTACGTAATAATTGTCTGAAAATGAAACGTGGTGCCCTAATAGTCATTGAGGGGGTGGATAGGACTGGAAAGTCGACACAAGCTAGAACACTTGGTAAGTATAGCATTACCTGTATTTACAACCGGTTTACCGATGGGGTCGTCTAATGTCGAAGATGGGTTCTACGGCACTGGTACAACTGGTACAAGAGAAATTAATTTACTTTGCATCTAGAAATTAATTGAAAACCTGTCCACTATACTGTCTCTTCCTGTGAAAAGGGTTTAGTAACTAGTTTAACTCTCATAGTAAAACAGCTAGTATTTGTATGACCTACAGTACAGATGATCCAACTCAGAGACATTATTTAAAAGAATTTCTATTGCTACTCAGATTATTGAGATTTTAGAAGCTATAGGCTAACTATTTTTCTCCTACAGTTGAAAATCTAAAGAAGAAGAACATTCAGGCAGAATACACTAATTTCCCAGCCCGAGAAACAGATGTTGGAAAAATCATAAACAATTATATACAATTGAAGGTAGGTTTTAACTTTTTAAAAAATTATATTGATATCTATTAAAAATGATAAAATGATAAGTAGTTATTTAAAACATTTGTATGCCTATGTCAGATTATCTTAAGATTTTAAAATTATAGGCGCATGCAGGTATCTAATCTGATTATTGTACAACTCATGATAAAGATAATTTAATACCTTCTACCATATCTTTTTGTTGTCGTGATTTTTGGGCAGGCCTATGATATCATCTTTCTGATCATATCAGAATGTAACATACATACATCACGCCATTATTCCCTGAAGGGTTAGGCAGGGGTGTTACTACATTCTGTCAGTTATGTTTAATATATATAATTATATGTATATATAATGTTTATTTTCTCTTCACAAGTTATGAACTTAATGCTAAGACAGTAGTGCACAAGGAGCTAACTTTTTGTGAGACTGGAGCCTGAGGTAGGTTTAAAAAACCCGTATTACAGGCTGTAATTGGCAGGTTTTTTAAACCTACCTTTAAGACCCATGCATGTAAATAATTCTGTTGAATTCTCTGTGTTGAACCCTCTTTGTTAGTGATGAAATGGGACCAGCTTGTGAATGCCCCATGCATCAATAGACCACAACTCACAAGACTTATAACAACAACAATTCTAGTGATGCTGGTTGCAACAATTACCTATTTTTTTAACTAGCATAGACATGTTTACATAAAATCAAAATCAAAAGTCATTTATTCAAACTAGGCTGAGAATCAGCACTTTTCGAATGTCAAAATTACATAAGACAGTCCCCCAAAACGCCCACACTTCACATAAAGAAGCAGGTTCCTGGTACAGACAAGTCAGTACCGATAGGTGCAGATGAATTAGTCCCGTGTTAACTTATGCACTCACACATAAAGAAACATCTAAAATATGTAACTATTTCTTTCCGAAATTCAATCTGCAGTTATCTGTACCGGGAGTCAGGCCCGAAAACCCGTTTCTTTATGCAAGCACCCTAAGTCAAGTGTACATACAGACAATACTATCTAATGTTAGATTGTTATTTGATTTAATAAATGATTAAATGCTGACATCATTTTAAACTGGAGTTTGACCCATTGCTTATATTAAATAGCAATTATTTAATTGTTCAACTGTTCCAGAATAATCTATCTGACGAAGTGATTCACCTGCTGTTCTCAGCTAACAGGTGGGAAAGAGCTAAGAACATAATAAAAACCCTAGAAGCTGGCACCACATTGGTTATAGACCGATATTGTTACTCTGGTGTTGCCTACTCAGCAGCCAAAGGTAATGGTGATCTTTGTAAACAATATGATGTCGTAGAATAAAAAAAAAAACATTATTTAAATACATTGTTTACCTGCATTTTGAAAAAATGATTCTTTTTCTAACTGACCAAACAACCAATGTCTCATACAACAACTAATTGATTAACAATTTAAATGAAATGAAAAATTATCTACATACACATAACATGTAAAATTATCAGGTGAAATTATCTTAATTACTAACATAGGATAAGATTTTTCAAATGAGTCATGGTTACTTGAATAAATAAGTGTTATTATTATTATAACATACATAACATCATGCCTTGTTTCTCCGAAGGGTTTGGGTAGAGGTGTACCAAAAAAAAATGTGTGTGCGGTGAAAAATTATCTAAAAGTGCTTAAAACTGTTTAATTGCCCTGTGTTCATGTATACAGTCAAATTAAATTAACTATCGAGACTCCTTATTATTTTAATAAAACTGAAATAACTATAGCAAATTAAAACCTGTCTGTCTGTACATAATCAAATATTATTGTTCCAGGTTTAGACTTAGATTGGTGCAAGTCACCAGATGTAGGTCTACCGAAACCAGATAAGGTGTTCTTCCTCACAATGCCGGTTGACTCAATCAAACAAAGAAATGGATTTGGAATGGAAAGGTCAGTGACTGAGATAAACACAAATCTTATCAGTTTGGATTTTTGTTTGTTTTTTCTTTGACATCATCAACATGATCATTGGGAGGTTTGTTCCACCTACTGCTGAAGTATAAGCCTTCATTCCTTTCTTTGGAATGCAGGGATATACCTACTTTCCCCCCGGATCTCAGTGTGGTACAGACATTTGTCTGTTTTAAGTAAGCTATATTCACAAAAAATTAATTAAATATAAAAATCAATTAAAAAAATTCGTGCAAGTACCAGGCGCGCATAAGCTATACGAAGCCAAGCGTAACCAGAGTGCGACGAGGATCACCTATATGAGCTATCTCTACGTAACGAGTGCGTGAATAATTAACCAATATGGCCAATATGGTCAAAACCCCACCCCTCATCGCTAATCACCAGCACTACATGCGCGCACGTGACGCGACGGTCACCGCTAACCAACCAACCGGTCCAACCGTACCGGTGCGCATGCACTGGGAGCGTAGTTGTCGGCTAGTACCAGGAGTACTCGCCGAAACTTGCGGCGCCCAAGTGAATTTAAAAAAATATGCCACAGCGACGTATGCTCCGCAAGTAGCGACCGCCTCTCAAGATTTGATCTCCCCATACCACGGCGGCTCTGAACCGAGTATTCAACTGGCGGTCTTGATGAAGTAGGTCTTAGTGACTACTCAAGAAATGTAAGTACCTACGCGAGTACCTAAACGGAAACAACCAAGAATAAATAAAGGAGTGGCAGTCCTTCAAAACTGAGATTATCAGTACATTGAAAACTTGGTTCTGATTCTCAAAATAATAAGATCGACCAAATACTAACTAGCGTGAAGATCCGAGAGGAATATCGTGAACTGCGCAAATCAGTTGATATAACTCATAAAAGTTCGACGACATAATTGCAAATGTAGCGAAATTAAAGAATGAACGGCGCGATAAACAAACTACATACAACTTAACATAATCAGCCTATAATGTTCCCACTGCTGGGACACAGGCCTCCTCTATGTGAGAGGGAGTGCGCCGTAATCCACCACGCGGGCCCAGTGCGGGTTGGTAGATGTCACATTTCTTCGAATTTTTGGTTCTAGGATATGCCGGTTTCCTCACGATGTTTTCCTTCACCGTTTTGAGAGCAGTGGAGATGAAATATTTTACACAAAGTGAAGCGCCTGTCTGGGTTCGAACCTACGACATACAACTAGTAAGCCGCTACCGTTACCACTGGGCCACCACAGCTCAATATAATAAAATACATACAAACACTCAAAAAAAAATAAATATTAGAATCTATAGAGAGTTTAAAAAGTTCAACTATTGAGATACGGATCATCCCAATAAACGATACGACGGAGACCACAGAAGATCTGACCAACGTAATTAAAAACGTGGGAAAAACCGTCAGTGTAGACGTTGAAACAACAGGTATCCGTGATATTGTCCGAGTGAACATCAAAACACTATTATAAACCTTTAATCGTTGAGTTTACCAGTAAACTAACAAAAAAAGTATGTTAGCTGCCGTAAAAATGTTCCATCAGGTCAATAACGACAAACTAAACACTTCCAACCTACAAATAAAAGGGCCGAAAACACCGATATACGTAGCGGAAAATCTTAACTGCAAACGCGAAGAACATTTTTTATTTGTGCTGACAATTTGCCAAAGAACACAAATACACATTTTGCTGGGAAACATACGGACGGATATTCCTACGTAAAGCCAAAGGGCAGAAACAAATTCTAGTTTATGGCGAATCTGATCTGACTTATCTTAGAGGGCAACAATGACTATCCACCGTAATTGTCAAACTTGTTAGAACATGTTTGTTACTATTTTCAGTTACGTATAACTTTCTAAATTTATTGTTTACTTTTTATGTTCAATGTTACAACATAAATGTTAACTTTCACTGATTGTTGCCTGTATCTACACAAACTCCACTAAACAGATCATCAAAATATAAGAAGTGATAAGGTTTTCCCACCTGAACATCAGAAAACATCTTTTGCCAGGCGCCAGTATTACATCAACAGCTTAGAAGTGTACAATTATTTAAACAAGGTATTAAACTTATTTCCAAAAACAAAATATAAATGCAAACACGCTTTGAACGAATATTTGTTAAAATTAACTCATAAAAACACTGAAGATCTTCTTTTAGGCCATCTACCAATAAATTAAATAAGTACAATTCATTTCAAATTAAGCATACCTGCACTCACAAATACTCACACACAACACACATTCACAACTACACACACCCCACCCTCTCATTCCATATACACACAAAATAGTAAATGAGAATAATATAATATTTTAAATTTTATTTTAATTTCATGTATGCGATGCAAAGTTCCCTAATATTGGGGGCGATTCCCTTGTTCACAAACTATACTAAATTTAAGTTCAGTGCATCTTTTTCTTTCTATTTCATTAAGAAAAGTACAGAATATAAATTTTAGTTTAGTCCTGTCAAATTAATCAGCGCCTGTCATTATTCCATACAAGTTTAGACGTGATTAAAAACTTGCCTACTAACATTATGTCAATTTATGTCAAGCGCTGATTATTTTGACAGGACTAAACTAAAATTTATCTTCTGCCCTTTTCTTAATGAAATAGAAAGAAAAAGATGCACTGAACTTAAATTTAGTTTAGTTTGTGAACAAGGGAATCGGCACCATTAAATTAATTTGGTAACATTCACTTTAAAATTGAACCCTTTGACCGCCACGTCAAAAAAGCAAAAACGTGCCCACGGCGGCAAGCTACGAATTATTCCTTAAAATCTGTCACGGAGTCGTGACCGTGGCGTGCTGGGCACATTTTGGTCTGTCATCTATACATGACTGTGGCGGTCAAAAGGTTAATATTCGAACACATGTTTTACTAGTCCAGATACCAGTCTCAGTCGCGGGAAGGTACTTATGGGTCACCGAGGCCCCCGCAACACAGGCAACAGGAAGGAATACGGGTGGGTTTTAGTCAGTAAGAGTCTGACACACCCTCCCGCTCCGCCCAGAGCGGGAGAAGTTATTTGATGATTTCCCAACCTCAAAAAAAAAAAAAAAGATACCAGTCTCTCACAAAGGATTTATTACATGTTTATAATCTTATATTTATCTTATATATTTTTATGGCGCCTTTGTAGAAAAGAAATAAAACGTTTATTATTATATAAATCGATTTAAATCTACGAGGGCGGGTCAATAAGTCCGTGACTTTTTGAATTTCTGACCTCTTTACTGAAACAGCAACACTGCTCCTGTCAACAGGCATCTGTCAGTTGACTCCTGTCAAAATTTAAACTTGCTGCGTCAGTTAGTTTGTGTTTGACAGCTATTTTTATCAGACTACTCACTAATTTGAGGAGAAAATGGAAAAAAGTGAATTTCGTGTGCTTATTAAGCATTATTTCTTGCGAAAAAAAACCATTACCGAGACCAAGGCTAAGCTTGATAAATACTATGGGGACTCTGCACCATCGATTTCAATGGTAAAAAAGTGGTTTACTGAATTTCGTTGTGGCCGTACAAGCACTGAAGATGCCGAACGTCCTGGACGCCCAGTTGAGGTCTCTACACCCGAAACAATCGAAAAAATTCACGATATGGTGTTGGCCGACCGAAGATTGAAAGTGCGAGAGATTGTGGAAGCCGTAGGGATCTCGCATGGCTCAGTGGTTTCAATTTTGAATGATCACTTGGGCATGAGAAAGCTTTCCGCAAGATGGGTGCCGCGTTTGCTCACAGTCGACCACAAACGCAATCGTGTAACAACTTCACAGGAAGGTTTGGCGTTGTTTAATCGCAATATGGAGGAGTTTTTGCGCCGTTTTGTAACCGTGGACGAAACATGGATCCATCACAACACACCAGAGACCAAACAACAGTCAAAACAGTGGGTTTCTAAGGGTGAATCGGCGCCGAAGAAGGCCAAGGTGGGTTTGTCAGCCAATAAAGTTATGGCGACTGTTTTTTGGGATGCACGCGGGATAATCCACATTGACTACCTTCAAAAGGGAAGAACAATCAATGGGGAATATTATGCCAATTTATTGGACCGATTCAATGACGATTTGAAAAAAAACCGACCTCATTTGGCCAAGAAAAAACATCTTTTCCACCAAGACAATGCAAGGGTGCACACATGTGCAGTTGCCATGGCAAAAATCCATGAATTGGGCTATGAATTGCTCCCTCATCCGCCCTATTCTCCAGATTTGGCTCCGAGCGACTACTTCTTGTTCCCAAACCTGAAGAAATGGCTTGGTGGAAAAAGATTTGACTCCAATGATGAAGTCATCTCGCAAACAAAGGCCTATTTTGAGGACCTCGACAAATCATTTTTTTTGGAAGGGATAAAAAAATTGGAGAAGCGTTGGACAAAGTGTATAGAGCTCAAGGGAGACTACGTTGAAAAATAAAATTATTTTTTTATCAAAAAATCTGTGTTTTATTCCAAAAGTCACGGACTTATTGACCCGCCCTCGTATGTTGGCAAGTATTTATGCAATTCCCCTGGTTTCTAGCTTTTTTTTTTAGGGTGGGAAATCATCAAATAACTTCTCCCACTCTGGGCGGAGCGGGAGGGTGTGTCTCTGACACACCCTCCCGCTCCGCCCAGAGTGAAGGAATACGGGTGGGTTTTAGTCAGTAAGAGTCTGCTTTTACTGACTAAAACCCACTCGTATTCCTTCCTGTTGCCTGTGTTGCGGGGGCCTCGGTGACCCATAAGTACCTTCCCGCGACCCCGGCAGGCTGGTTTCTAGCTGAGGTACAAATGCGTAATGCTACGTTAATAGTGCCGGCAGAGACGACAGTACCTACCAATAAAATCCATGGCCCCGAAAGTGCGTTCAGGGGGGCAACCACCGCCTCATATAGCAGTATTATTTTAATATTGCTTCACAGTGGGAAAGAGATGGAGCTATACCCGCTGTATAGCTTCATGTCATTCTCACACTGATGCAATATTATTTTAATATGCCCCCTGCTCACTTCTGTCATCTTCGAGTGCGAGGGGTGCGCGTAAACGGTGACACGCTTGGCTTGTGTGGCCCGCCGAGGCGGCTCCATGCTGTGATTAAACCCTCTATTTAATGAGCATGCATAATCAGCCTAGAATGTTCCCACTACTGGGACACAGGCCTCCTTTCTTCGAGAGGGAGTGGGCTGTAACCTACGCGGGCTTAGTGCGGGTTGTAGTAAATGTCACGTCTTCGAATTTTTGATTCTAGGACATGCCAGTTTCCTTCACCGTTTTCGGAGCAGTGGTGATGAAATTATTTACACAAAGTAAAGCACCTGCCTGGGTTCAAACCCACGAGCAATTCGTTCTTAGCGTTCAATTCAGCGTATGGAAATTATATTAAGATTATTAGTAATTTGTATTATTTTCCACACAGGTATGAAGTACTGAATTTCCAGAAGAAAGTGTTTGAAACATTTTCGAAGTTGCAAGAAGATAACTGGGAAGTGCTGGACGCAAACAGGTTAATAATTACTTTCAGTTCAATAACCCTATAACAGATTATAATGTAAATGTTTGATAACCTCATAGAACCGCCAGAAATTGCTTTAAAAAAAATACCTACCAAGTAATGTATACTAATATAATAAGTTGAAGAATTTTTTAGTTGTTTGTTTGAACGCGCGTTATCTCTGGAACTACCAGTCGGATTTGAAAAAATCTTTTAACATTTGATAGCTCAATTCTCGAGGAAGGTAAGGTGGCTCCTAAGAGTCGTAGCGAGATGGTAAATAGCCCCTCAAGAATTGGGCTATCAAACGCAAAAAGATGTCTTCTAATCCGACTGGTAGTTCCAGAGATCCATACATAGAAACTTACAGTTTTCACCTCTTTATAATATTAGTATAGATAAAACAATTCTTATTTTTGAAAAAGCAGAGGTACATTTTTAGTTTGCCTTGTATTTAATTAATAATAATAATAAATATACAGCTGTGTGGCTAATTAGTTCTTCAGAAAGCCAATAGTCAATAATTATGTGTCCGTGTTTTCGTCAGTCTGGTTGTCGTACTATTAATGTATATATTATTAAAGATTTTTATTTTTTTATCAAAAGTACAATACTCGTATTCCTAGAGTTAGAAAATATTATTTAGATACTGAGACACGATAATTTCAAGAGCATGTTGGGACACTAAAAGTCAACCCCTGATTCGCTGCATTAACATTCGCCAGCACTGAAGATCCAGCAAGCATTTCAATTTCCGGGGAAAACGACTATGACAAAACGATTGTACGTTTTCCTCGGAACTCTAAACAAGTATGTTTTGAATCACCTTTTATTTTCTTTCAGATCAATTGACTCCATCCAGGAAGACTTGCTGGAAAGGACGTTGAATGTAGTAAATGACTATAAAAATACTGATATAGGAAAGCTTTGGACAAAAGAATGACATGATCATTAGGTATATTTATAGGTTTATTGTATGTATGTAATTATGGAAAATATTGTAAATTCTAGGGAAATCACGCAGCGATCAATTTAATGTAATGTTTCATAAGGGTAAGACTGATCTGCCCAGACAAGTTGACAATCTATAAAAATGAATAAGACATTACTACCAGACATTTATTCGTTTTGTCTGTTGCGAAGCCGCATTGATATTCCTTCCAGCGTAGAATAAGAATGTATAGAAGCGACACTTCCGCTCTGAGAAAATTCTAATTTTGAGGTGTTTAAAACGTTCAAGAGATGGGATTTTATCATCGCTTGAGGCGCACCTTAGGCGTGCTATACGACACGGCATAGCCGGGCGGCAAAAACAAGTAAATAAGTAAAATAATTATATATTACGTTCGGGAAAAACCTGCCTGGCTTAGCTTGAACTGTGCCGAGCCGAACTGAACACGAACATGCGAGGGTGGCCGCCGAACAGCACGAGCCGAACGAAAGCCGTATAATTATGTCAACTAATTGCTTCGGGTCGGCTTTATCGTTTAACAAATACTGCCGAATGGAACAAGTATGTGAGGGGTGCTCACACACTTGATCGATTCGGCAGTATACGGCTTACGCACTCCGCACATAACCGGGCTTAGGCGAGAGCGAGTCGTAGGGTGGCAGAGAGCGGTAGGTAGTTGTTTCTGCGGAATGGCATCGGCGCATACACTAGTGGAAGTACTTAGTGCCGTGGTGGTTTTGAAGCAATATAAGTAGAAAGAGCTAGATAGATTATCTACACAACAATCAATCTACAAAAACGGCACACTAACGCACACATAAATGGCGGGCGCATCGCGACAGTAGTTCGGGGTTGCTAACCAGCCAAGTTTTTATGTGCCACTTGTGGAGTATAACCTATTTACCTCTTTCTACTTATAATATCATTGGTTTGGAAGGTAAGTGATACAGCTAAGTTTGACTACACAATGGTGCCGATTCCCTTGTTCACAAACTAAACTAAATTTAAGTTCAGTGCATCTTTTTCTTTCTATTTCATTAAGAAAAGGACAGAAGATAAATTTTAGTTTAGTCCTGTCAAATTAATCAGCGCTTGACGTAAATTGACGTAATTTTAGTAGGCAAGTTTTTAATCACGTCTAAACTTGTATGGAGTAGTGACAGGCGCTGATTAATTTGACAGGACTAAACTAAAATTTATCTTCTGTCCTTTTCCTAATGAAATAGAAAGAAAAAGATGCACTGAACTTAAATTTGGTTTAGTTTGTGAACAAGGGAATCGGCGCCAATGGTGCCGATTCCCTTGTTCACAAACTAAGCTAAATTTAAGTTCAGTGCATCTTTTTCTTTCTATTTCATTAAGAAAAGGACATAAGATAAATAATTTTAGTTTAGTCCTGTCAAATTAATCAGCGCTTGACGTAAATTGACGTAATTTTAGTAGGCAAGTATTTAATCACGTCTAAACTTGTATGGAGTAGTGACAGGCGCTGATTAATTTGACAGGACTAAACTAAAATTTATCTTCTGTCCTTTTCTCAATGAAATAGAAAGAAAAAGATGCACTGAACTTAAATTTAGTTTAGTTTGTGAACAAGAGAATCGGGACCATCGTCTCAGTCCATTCTGCAGGTTTAGCACGGGAACCGTTTTTCGACGGAAGGGTAGACAAAAATGACGTTTCCGTTTCGTTTCGTTCTTAGACAGTAGAACTTTTTTGGTAGACAAGCGAATTCTATTCTACTAGTAGAGTAGAAATAGAAAGCGTCATACTAAGCCTGCACGTGTTGAAGATGATTATGTGCGTAATGAAATTGTAACTACTCAAATAATTTAACTAAACATTAGCATTTTACAATAAGTATCAAATCGGAACAGACAGCTTGCCGCACGTGGCAGGATACTAATTTAATTATTGAGACCGAATTTTGACAATTTGTAAAAGAACTACCAAACAAACAAAAATATGCCAATATAATTTAAAAAGAAATATGTAGATAAAATAATTTTCTAGGCCGCACAAATACTACCTATCCAATTTTATTTGACTCTGCTGCTGGTTTCAGCTTGCAATATATTGAAATAATTCTAAGTTGAGATCTGCTGTAGTTTTAGGCACTCTTCGTATTTAGCGTAGACGTTCGTCGAACGTATGCGCTGCGTAAGCGCCGCGTTAACGCAGATTCTACTCTGTGTCAACAAACGCCAGATGCGAATACACCCTTAGGTAGTACCTACTATAATGCTTTTTGCGCAGAATTCTACTGTCCTACTGATTCGTGGGTACTAATCTTTTAATCATACTATTATTGCCTGAGCCTGAATTAAAAACTTAGAAATATTTGCAAAAGTATTTTTTGATCTGCTAAGAAATAGGTGTAGGCTATTTTTTTTATAACATTGTTATAAAAAAATAGCCTAAAATAAATAAATTGTTTAATGTGTAAATAGTTAATTATTTGTATGGAAAGATACAATAAATAAACTTGGATAAGTAATTAAGTGTGGTTTTATTCTATATAATTAACACCTTTTGGTGTTGCAGCACTGCTTTAACATCCTTTGCGCTGCTAGATACTGACGTGATTGAGGTAGAAAGTATAATTATCACCTTGAAAGAAGTACGTGCAGTTAAAATGCTGGGATAAAATATCGAATAAAATTATCAAAAAATTCAAGAACATTTTGGTACCACCACTGACTTATATTTTTCGCATTATCTTCAGGTAATTTCCCTGCGGGTCTCAAAAAAGCTATAAATATTGTCCCTGTCTATAAGTCAGGCAACAAAGAGCAAGTGACAAATTATAGACCTATTTCTTTACTGCCTTCTATGTCAAAAAACTTGGAAGAAATTATAAACAAAAGGTTGTTGAAATATTTGGAAGATAGGTAAATCAATTCTGTCTGAACGGCAGTTTGGATTTAGGCCTAAAGTTTTAACTGGCGATACGGTACGCCATCTGACTGACTATCTAGCGCAAGAACTTGACAAGGTTAACCACAGTAGGAATTTTCCTGGACCTCGCCAAAGCTTTTGACACAGTTCCATTCCAATTCTGTTGCGCAATCTTGAGATCATGGAGTGTAAGAGGCACCCAGCTGAAAATGTTCAAAGGTTATTTAGAAGATCGTTCCCAGTGCGTAAGAATTGGCTATGTTCTCAGCGCTGTTAAAAAAAAACACAAATTTTTTGGTGTTCCTCAAGGAAGTATTTTAGGGCCCACACTGTTTTTGATCTACATAAGTGACCTTTGCAATCTAAAGCTAGAGCATGGCACTATCATAACTTACGCTGACGACTCTGCTCTATTTTTTTCGGCTGATTCAGATTATGAAGTCTAAAATCTTGCGCAACACGTATTCAATATTGTAAATAAATGGCTTCAAAATAACTCACTAACTCTAAATGCAGAGAAGACACATAACATTAAGTTTTCGATGCGCAAGCAAATATCGAAAGCGTTGCATGCTCATTGTTGCCCAGTCCCTGCAGATAGCCAGTGTAAGTGTCCCAATTTTAAAAAGACATAAAATAAAATACCTGGGTGTAATAAAAGATGAAACCCTTCCTTTCAAACAACATATGGAAGCTCTAAGTAATAGAATACGTATTCAAAAAGCTACGATTTATTGCAAATCTAAAAATAATTAGTCAAGTATACTTTGCTCTTTGTCAGTCAATTTTTGTTATTGCCCATTGAAAGAGCTCAAAGAGCTATTCTCAAGGTGGTTACTTCCCGCCCTTTGCTTTTCCCCACTAACCTCCTGTATAAATCTTGTGAAGTACTTACAAACAGTTCGACAGTTATTTAAAATGAGCACTGTACTAAAACAACACGCAGCACTTCCATTCAGCACTAAGTTTACTAAAAGGAGACGGAAAGATATAGTTTGCCCTCAAAAAAGTACAAAACATGTTTTTACAGCCAAGTTTTTTAAGTACCTCGGACTACTATAATAGGCTAAATTAAAAAGGAAACATCTACTCCTTAAATCATAGTAAATGCAAGAAAATCCAACTATGTTATGAAGATACAGAGAAGTTATTATAGTGCTAAAGTAAATATTGTTTGTATTATTATTTTGTTTTTTAATTAGTTAAGTTAAGATACTATAATTTTTTACACGATTTTTCATAATATATCCAGCCAATAAGATTAATATGTTATGATATGTGATTATTTAATCAATTAATGTTACCTCAAATCGCCTGAAACAGAGGATTACCTAGTTGAGGCACAAATCATGGGGACCTTGACATAGATTTAAGAAAAACGAAAAATGTTTATTATTTTACGCTAGCTGAGCCTTACAAAACATAAAGTGAATCTTAGCCTGAGAACATACTCTGAAAAGTTAGTGGTTCTCAAGTCATAAACGCGCTAACAGATACAGACATAGAGACATAACACTTTTATGTAAGGAAGGCAGGATAGAATCGTTCACCATTATTTCCACAAGAATGATTTAAAAAAAAAAAAAACAACAAATGTTTGTCGACTCCATGGCAGACAAAGTTGGCGGGACAAGCTTGACTCCTACCGAAAGTAATGGTCCATATTAGCGGTGAACAGAAGTGTGCAGAAAACAGAGGGAGCCCTTTGTAGGCTCCCTCTGTTTTCTTACACGATTCTGTGACAGGATAAAATGAAAATGTAAAAATAAAATGTTTATTTTTTCTGCACTATTTGTAACAAGTGTTTCGCGCCTTCCGACGTCTGTTGTTTCAAGATATTTACATGAGGCTTAATTTTCTTTTTCAAAGCGTTGGCAACTGCACTTTTGTTGCTTTCAATTAGTTTTAGAAGGAAGAAACATCCCCTGTTGGCTGGCAGCCATAGTTGGATCTGGAAAAGTATATAGAAGACATAAGAGCAAGGCAAAAAAATGGGTGTGGCTGTGTCGTGGACACGGGCGTGAGGTTTACGTGGATAAATGTACGTAACGGGTAATATTTTCTTTGTAACGATTTCTTTGATCCTTCAGCTATCAAGTAGTGTAATTAAATTTCGGATGCAGACGATGGTTCTGTAACTGCAACACCAAACTGTATTCCCCGATTTTGTAATCATCAGTTTTCCGAATTGTCTCTCACTATGGAAGCAAATTTAAATATACACGTCAAAAAGTTGCTTTTCGTTATCGTTTGCAACTCTGCTATGATTACAACCACTGATTTGCACTAGAGATCTAAAATATCCTTTGCTATCCAGAAGTTCACATATTTCTGGGACATGCTGAAAATTGTATTTACAGAACAACATTTTAAAAAGGAAGTCTTAAAGTGTCACCGGTGATGGAAAAGTTGTGTGGAATTCATGTCATGGCATGGGTATGTAATGTACAGGAGTGAGGAAAGTCTCAAGACTCTCCTCACTCCTGTGCATTTCATACTCAAGTATGAATGTTGATGGCTATAAGAGTAGGGGAAGATCAAAGAAACGATGGATGGAATGTGAAAGATGATATGGCTAGAAAGGGGGTGACTACCGAGATGACAACCAATAGAGAAGTATGGAAGAAAGGGACACGTTGCGCCGACCACAAATAAATAGGGATAAGTGCGGGAGAATTATGATGACGATTGGAAGGTACTTAAAGACGCCTCATCAATTTGATACCCAGTCAAAGTGATAGTCAGTCAATGTAAGAACAAAATAGAATGTTCCACTCACAGTGTCATCCTCCAAGTGTTCAGCAATGGCTTCACCCAAAGTGTTGCCATCCTTGTCTTTGTCCAGTATTGCCAGCTTCTTGAGACACATGTGAATGCCGGCGTCCTCCACCGCCAGTAGGTCCTTGCCATCAGCGGTGATGCGCCACTCAGGTTGACAGATCACCTTAGCTAAGCCTTCTAGGATTTCTTTTGTTGATTCTGTAAAGGAAAAAATAATTTTATTGTCCATGAATCAATCGAAAATAATATAATGACAATAAATCTGTACTGGATTAAGTCATAGAGTTACTAGCTGCGCCCCCGGTTTCACCCGCATAAGTCTCGATGCCGTGGGAATATCGAGATTGGAAGTCCTATGTTCTAATCCAGGTCATGGTCTAACCATAAGCCAAATTTCATCCAAATCCGTTCAGCCGTTTTAGCGTGAAAGCGTAACAAACAAACAAACAAACTCCCTTTCGCATTTACATACACGCACGCCGGTTGCGAGTACTACGCACCTGATCTTTTTGAAGAACATCAGAGGTCACTATATATGACTTTCTGGGGTGTCCCCTCCCGGCATTTCCACTCACATCTGCCTTGTAAATACGTTTTGTTAGTTGCCTTTCATTCATCCTCTCAACATGACCAAACCATCTAAGCATACTCTTTTAAATTTTTGTCACTACATCTTCATTATAATATAAGTTAAGATAGTTAGAATTAGGATGTTAAGTGAGTAGAATGCAATAAATGATTCAGTATTGAGTTAGTAATGCTACCTTTAAAAAGATCATTCATTAGACCAGCCTAAACAATCATAAACTTCAGCTCTTCCAAAGGTATTTTACCTCAGATTACACATACCTATTGACAAAACAGCGACAGTCAACAGCATATTCGTCTTACTACTGAGCCAAAACCCAGGGTCTTCTTCCATATCCTTCTTCAAAGCGGGCAGGATGGCCTCCCTAAGTTCGGACACTCGGAGCCCGGCATCTTTCTTGGACGTGCCGCTTTTGGCGCCCTCTTCAAGGAACTTGATGAAACTGGGGTGGAACGCGCCTGAATCTTTGGGTTTTACTAACCAGTGTAATGTCTGAAAAGTAACTTGAATATTTAATAAAATATGATCTTGCTTCTGATGATTCATGATTATCTTGATTTTTACACCCACAACACACATACACATGATAAACACACTTGCACATGTGTTTTGCTTCTTGTAAAGTGGTTTTATTGGTAATCTTGGTTAAATCAAGGAGCCAAGTGAATGTTATTACAGCCAAACTACCTCATAATCAATCAGCCAATAATGTTCCCACTGCTGGGACACAGGCCTTTTTTTTTTTTTTTTTAGGGTGGGACATCATCAAATATCTTCTCCCGCTCTGGGCGGAGCGGGAGGGTGTGTCAGACTCTTACTGACTAAAACCCACCCGTATTCCTTCCTGTTGCCTGTGTTGCGGGGGCCTCGGTGACCCATAAGTACCTTCCCGCGACCCCGGCAGGCATCGGCCCTAGTGGACCCCTACTTTGTGCTGACGACATCTCTTTGAGGCGCGCGTGGAATACGACGCGCCGTCGAACCGGGCCTGGTCCTTACCGGACGGTGAGCTACCCATTGCTCACCGTCCGCAAGCCCGCGCCTACGGTGGCCGGAAATCCGCCCGGGATTCCCGACGCCCTGGGCGTCTCCTGCGGCGGCTAGGGGCGAGAGGGCGCGAAACTTGCCTTTCCCTCAACCGTCCCGCCTCCTCCTTCGCGAGCATTACTGCTTCGCAGAAGGAGGTGACGGCTGCCCATGCCCTCTCGCTCCGTACCATGGCCTGAACCAGGGCCGGACGCGAGAGGTCTCTGCCGCCGATCGCCTCCACGAGGACACGGCGGTGCTCTGCCCAAGCCGGGCAGACCTCCACCGTATGCTCCACCGTGTCCTCCGGGCGATCCACACAGTGGTGACACCCGGACGTTTCCTCCCGCCTTATCCGACACAGGAACCTCCCGAAGCTGCCGTGTCCGGTGAGGACCTGCGTCAGGCGGAAGGTGAGGACGCCGTGGCGCCTCTCCAGCCACTCCTCAAAGAGGGGACTTATCGCCGAAATCGTGGCGTGCCCAGCACTGGGTTGCGACAACCGTACTTTCCATGACGCCATGAGATCCCGCCGGAGCTCCGTCCGCTGTGCCACGATTTCTCGCGGCAGCGGACTTACGCCCCGGCGTTTCGCCTCCTCGCGCCACTCCCATACGTGCGCGAGGACTTTTGCCTCCAGATCCCATGGCGGCAATCCGGCAAGGAGGCTCGCTGCCTCACAGGAGAGGGGGGGGTGGGACACAGGCCTACTCTCTGTAAGAGGGAGTGGGCCGTAATCTAACACGCAGGCCCAATGTGGGTTGGTAGATGTCACATGTCTTCGAATTATTGGTTGTAGGACATGCCGGTTTCCTCACGATGTTTTCCTTCACTGTTTTGATTTTTGACCAAGAGCAGTGGTGATGAAATAATTTACACAAAGCAAAGCGCCTGTCTGGGTTCGAACCTACGACCTACAACTCGTAAGTAGCAGCCGTTACCACTGGGCCACCACTGCTCCTATAGGCTAAATATAATAATAATAATAATTTGAAAAGGTATAAGCAGAACAAATTAGACTACTACTAGGATTTTTAGTGCTCAAATGACAAAGACGAGACAAAGGGGCACTGATGGTAAACATTTGCACAATTGTTTTGCGAAATGTATTGAAAAACCAGATGGTGGTGTTGGTTTCGATTTTGCCTTAACCTTATAGCGCTATAAGATATTGAAAACTTACCATGTTACCCCAATGGTCTTTAGCAATGTCCTTCAAATTACTAGCTAATGTAGATACGATAGCTTTCCTCACTAGCACCGTGTCGTCAACAGAATCAAAGATGGCGATCAGTAAGCGGTAGCCAGTCTTGTGCTTACTGAGCGCTACTGCATGTTCCTTCACCACTTTCAATATAGTCTGCAAGTTCACAAAATTCAATGTATGTTAGAACTCTTATAAAATGATAAGTAAGAACCACCATTTACTGAACTAGGTATGTTTTCTATGTTAGGGGGTTTGGTTTCCCCACTTAGTCCTTTAGGTGGTCCTTTGTACGAGGGCCATGGCGGCTAACGGTGGTTATTCCAACCAGCCCACCTTCCTCCTTAGACACCTAACCTAACCTCCTAAGAACACCTTAATAGTTGGTCATTATTGGTTTGTGCCGAATAAACTGTGGGCCAAAATAACCACTATGCAGAACACTGGTACTCCAGATACAACATACAAAATAAGCTGGAATAAATAATAAATTCAACAAGCAATGGGTTGACCATTAGCTCTGGAAACCTTCCAATTTATTATTTCACTTGGACATTAGGGACCTTTGCCCACCAGTGGGATGATGCTGGCTGACTTTTGAACCCTTTAAAAGTTCAAATTCATGATATTTTTCTCACCTTTTTATCTTTATTAGTGCCTTGCCACACACAGATGGAGGCTGCGTTTGCGCCCGGCAGAGAGTTGCTGAGCGGCACTATGAGAGGGCTGAGTGTCGAAATCAATTCCACGCGGTCTTCTGCACTGCATTCGCGGATGTATTCGTAAAGGATTGAGTGGAACAACCTAGAATGATTCACATAATTTTAGCAATTTTTTTATTCATTACTATGCAGAGGGTGTTTTATCTGGCAAACATGTAAAAACTGAACTGGTGGATAGTGCCTACCTAAAGCCATTAATAAAGTAATAGTGAAGGGCCTTAATTATTTCAAATATAATTTTCTGATTGCTTGTTGCTAAGAAAAAACTTGAGCAGCAGATACAAAGGCATTTGACAGCTTTCCAATATTTCCTTAAATATTGGAAAGCTGTCAAATGCCTTTGAATGAGTCTTGTTTTAACTAGACTAAGACTAGAGATTCACATTTATTCAGAAACTAAAAGACAGCATTTCAAATATAATTCAGGAATTTCTTAGTAGTAGCCTAGTTTGGAATTGTGCCAGGCTGATGGTAATAGGCTCACCCCCTGTAACATGGGACTTCAACATAACTGGCGAAATATTGTACTGTAGGTACACCTGCTTCACCCTTTGGAGATTATAGGCATGATTGTATGATGTGTGTTCAAATATGATTTCTGAAACATTAACTACATACTCTCCGTCATGTAGATTCTTGTCCAGAATCTTCTGTAAGTTAGCCTTGCAGGCTTGCAGGACGGCAGTTCTCATCTCAGGACTGTTCTTGTATGTGTCAGTGATCGTCTTCACTTTGTCATCCTTTGTCTGTAAGGAAAAGACTAATTACAATTAAGAGCAACAAAATGGAGAATTGACTCAAGTAAGGATACTAACATTTTTTTTAATATAATTTCGAAAGTTGGTGGCACAAAACGAAAATACAAAACCAAAGACACCAACTTCCGAAATTAAAGTTATTTTTAACTTTGTAGTTGTTTTTTGTTTTCACTTCTACTCTTACACACATTGACTCTTGCACTTGTTACATTTTAATAATTTGGGAATACATAAAAACTTATCTTACACAGCTGACCACTCTTCCAAGGGACATAATGAATATCAACAAGAACAAGAAAAGTTATTCAAAGATTTGTGATTGAGACTATCAGAAATAACACAACCTACTTACATTCTTATATATGTCCCCATAAAACTCTTGTTGCATATGGCACTTCTCTTTCTTCGTAGCAAACTCTCCGTATGCATAATCCAACACCGGTGCACTTATCGCATGAGTAGCTATGGACACGATGTGACCAAAGAACTTCTTAAGAACCTCATGCCGTATAAACTCAGTACCGTACTTCAATATGCGTTTGACTGCATGCTGCCCGTACTTTGATTGGACCATTTGAACCATTAAGTCTAATAGTTCTTCTGTAATGTCGTTCTTAATGTCATCCGGACCGTGTTTTAGTAAGACTTGTATGACTCGGCTTAGGTCATGTGTTAGGGCTATAGATTTGTAGTGCCCTTTTAGCAGACAGTGGAGCTCCTTGCAGGAGTTCATCCTGAAGTCTTGTTTTACTACTTTCCTGGAAAATATTTAGGATTAGGTACAGATATCACTGTCTGGAGATGGCATGATATTAAATATGATACAATAAATTCAATTCATCATTTACAGTCATTATGAAAAGTATAAAGAGAGGAATTGTATATTTTGTAGTGTTTGATTTATTTTTTGTCATGTATTTTTTGTGGTGTACAATAAAGTATATATAAATAAATAAATAAATGGATAGGAATTGGTTTAAGAATAGATAGTAAGAGTGTAAACAGTACATAATAAGAGATAAACCTCAAGTTTACAGTCAAACAAGTCCACACATACATCATCTCAAATTTAAGCACTATTAAACAGATTAAAGCCATTCAAAAAAACAACTTTTATTTGAATAATATTGACAGAACAATTTCTATATTGTGCAATGTTTGTGTGTTATAAATAGTTATAAAGTTATGTTTCAGGTTACCTTTGAATCTGTGCAGCCAACAGCTTAGCCTTGTGTGACACCTCAAACACTTCAGCTGTGGCCTTAGCTTTGCGCCTCACTAATCTTAGTTCTTTCTTCTCCTTTTTCGTCTCAGACCACTTCGGTTTCTCTCCATTGGGTTGATCTTTCGAAAAATTCGGCTTCCCCTTGCCATCTTTGCCGAAATTCGGCTTCCCCTTGCCATCTTTGCCGAAACTTGGCTTTACCTTGCCATCTTTGCCAAAATTCGGCTTACCCTTAAATCCTTTGCTTTGATCTTTCCCAAAACTCGGCTTGCCCTTCTCGTCTTTGTTGAATTTCGGCTTCCCAAACTTATTTGGAGCTTTCTCACCATCCTTCTTAAAATCCTTTTTGAATTTATTGTTTTTGGCATTTTCGCTTTGCGCCGGTTTGCTATCATTATTATCCGAGCTTGCCTTCTTCTTCTTAGGTGAACTAGGATCATCTTCATTAAATTTTCTTTTAACTTTCTGCATTTTCAACGGATTACACAAATAATGCACGAGGTTATGAAATCCGAAATCCTAAGTACACTTTTCAAGTAAAAGATGTAATATGATACACGTAATATAATAAGTAATTATGCTTTTAGACTGTACAAGTTTATTTACTGCCGATTATATATTTAACTATATTGTCTACATTATAGACGTGCTCGATCGTTTTAACCACACGTGCAATTTATTGACTATATTTTGACAATTCGTTGCGTTGCCTTGCCTGCCTGATGACTTATTGACATTGACAGAGTAACAGTCAGTTTTTAAATCAATTTAGTAATCTCCCTTGTATTTATGTTTTTATTTACTACTACAATTCATTTCTCTACGTTCAGTGAGAATAAATAGTAGCAAAACTTATTAAACATAATATCATATTACAACAACGTATAAAAATACGTAATACGTATAAAAAAATGTTACTTGGCACTAGTCAAAGGCACTTCCGGATGGAACAAAAATCAAGAGTTTCTTCAGAAATACCAGAGGTAGTGTCAGTGTCATGTTGTAATGCATTGCATTGTCAAATGTCAAACAAACTCGAGCAAGCAAGACCAAACTTGTATTTTCGTGTAAAAATTTTATATTTTTGTGAAATTATGACAAGAAAAGATACATAACAACAGCATTTATATACGATGGTTGATATAAACAAATATTTAGAGAGCCAACTGGCACTTGCGCAACAAAGAGTTGTAAGTAAAAGTAAAAAGGATAATGTTTCGCAAAAAAGTAAAGATGCTGCTGAATTTATATCTAAAAAACAATCGAAACAGTTTGGAAAACAATCTCCAAAAGAAGCACCCAAGGATACGCCAGTGCCGACTACTTCCAGAAAGAAAACATCCATAATTTCTTCAGAAAAAGATTCTGACGATGAGTATTTACCTTCCGAAGACGAGGCTGATGATATTATTAACACAGCTGCTGGACCCTCTAACTCCACCGCCATTGCTCGAACAAAACACAACATGAAGAGAATTGTGGATGATGGTGACACAGCTAGTTACAATGAGAGAATAGAAACTTGGAAGAAAAATTTAGCAGCAGCTAAATTAAGTAATTACGATGGTGAAACTATGACAGCTGATGTGCAATATGTGTTGGAGGGCAACAACGACCCAGAAGAACTCCATGAATTGCAGAATGGGTTGTGTGTACCAAACTTTATTTGGAGGCAGCTGTACAAGTTCCAAAAGATTGGAGTCAAGTGGTTGTGGGAACTGCACCAGGTAGAATCTGGAGGATTGTTAGGAGATGAAATGGGTTTAGGAAAAACAATCCAGATAATTGCATTTCTGGCAGGTTTATCCAAAAGTGACTTAGGAGCTTGGGGAGGACTTGGTCCTACAATAATTGTAGCTCCAGCAACTGTCATTTACCAGTGGGTCTCTCATTTTCACTTCTGGTGCCCAAACTTAAGAGTAGCTGTTCTCCACCACACAGGTTCCCATGCAGGAAATCATAATCAACTGATTAGGGACTTGCACACTGCACATGGGATTCTGTTGATCACTTATGCTGGTGTTGTAAAGTACACTAAAGATCTGACAACCCGTAAATGGCACTACATTATATTAGATGAAGGTCACAAAATTAGGAACCCTGACACCCAAGTCAGTAAGCTTGTTAAAAAGTTTCAAACTCCTCATAAGATACTCATTACAGGTTCTCCCATGCAGAACAGCTTACAAGAACTTTGGTCCTTGTTTGACTTTATGAGGACAGGACTCTTGGGCACATATGCAGCATTTATGAACCATTTTGCAATGCCTATTACTCAGGGGGGATATGCTAATGCTACTGAATATCAAGAAGCAACTGCGCTAGAAATAGCAAAGGCATTGAAATTAATTATTACACCTTACATGTTAAGACGGACAAAGGCTGAGGTTCAAAGCCATATCAAACTACCGGAGAAGAATGAACAAGTGTTATTCTGTGCTCTAAGTCAGGAACAAAAAGATCTATATATGGGTTATCTCACTGGTAACACAGTAAGAAGTATTTTAGACAAAGATAATAAATATGGAGACCCTATAAGAGCAAGGATATTGGTTGCTTTATGTACTTTGAGGAAGATATGCAATCACCCTGACTTATACCTCTATGAGGCTCATGAAGATTGTGATGATATAGACCCAGAAAGATTTGGTAGCTACAAAAGATCTGGAAAAATGACTGTTGTTAATTCTTTATTAAAAATCTGGCAAAAACAAGGTCACAGAGCTTTAGTATTCTCTCAGTCCAGAGGAATGTTGTGTTTACTAGAGCAATACTTACAAGTTCAAGATTTTAAGTATTTGCGAATGGATGGCTCAGTGAATGTGGGACTGAGGCAGAACATGATAAAAACATTTAATGAAAATCCTGAATACTTAGTGTTTCTGGCTACAACAAGAGTTGGAGGTTTAGGGGTGAATCTCACAGGTGCTGATAGAGTGATAATATATGACCCTGACTGGAACCCAGCTACTGATGACCAAGCTAAGGAAAGAGCTTGGAGAATAGGTCAGCAACGAAATGTTACGGTTTACAGACTACTATCAGCAGGAACTATTGAAGAAAAGATCTATCAGAGACAGATATTCAAGCATTTCCTCAGTAACAAAATATTAATAGACCCTAATCAAAAGAATGTGTTGACTACTAGTACACTACAGGGTCTTTTCACTCTTGAAGAGCTGAACTGCGATGGCGACACTGAAACTGCATCTCTTTTCAAACATACAAAAATAAATGTTGATCATAATTCAAAAAGTAAGAAGAGTGATGACAGACATTCCAGTGGGAGCACCTCAGTTTCGAAGAAAAAGATAGAAGCAATGAAAAGGATGGCAAGAGAAATAAGCAAGAAGATTTCTAAGGATAAAGAGGAGAATAAAGAAGAGAAAGACCCCAGAGAAGAATACAAAAAGAAGAGAGAGTTACTGCTGAAACCACCTAAAGTTGAAGTACCTGAAATAAATTTAGTTGATGATCAAGTTACTAATACTCCATTTGAAAACATTCTATCTGAATTAGATATAGTTAATATGCATGTGAAGAAGGACTATGAAGAGAATTTACTAAAAAATGTTTTAAAAAACCAAGAAGATGAAGAAAAGGAAGAAAATGATCATGGTGAAGAGGAAAGTCTTGAAAATGATACAGGAAAGGCGAGCACAGAAGATAATGTTTGCAAAGAAAAGCCAATAAAAGAAAGAACACCTGAAAGAGATAAACTTATTACTGCTAAAGAAACCAAAAAAACTCATAAAAGAAAACATTCTCCACATCCAGAAACAGAAGGAGGAAATGTACTGGCAGTGAAAAAAGTAAAAAAAAAGAAACATAAAAAAGAAAAGGAAAAAGAAAAAAATGATGATGATTATGTGTTAGGTAAACTATTTGCTAAAGCTAATGTTAAGAGTGCTTTACATCACGATGTAGTTGTTGGGTTGGCAGAAAAAGAGAAACGACATAGAATTAAAGAAGAAGCAGTAAAGAAAGCAAAGGATGCTGTTAGAGCAATCAGATTTTCTTCCAAGTGATTCAATCCATCCATGAATAATTTAAGAATATTAGGATCGATTTGTATATAAAATGTAAGAAAGAAATATACAATTTTTTGTTCAACATAAGTTTTATTTTCAAATTCCCTAGTAGCATATTATGTTTGCTTTCAGTACATCTCTGCGTAACCCTTTTGCTTGGGGATCACAGGTGTGATGTTGTGGTATCTTTTTTTTTTATTTGGGTTAATTCAATAGTCATGATGACACCCAGGTCATTAAGACTATCGAGAATATCAAACTGGTGGCTTGGCGCTATAAGTTGAACTATGGCAACACAATAATTCAAATGTCAAAACCTAGCTGCCTTCCGAGTGCATAATTTTTTGGAAATAATTGAAAATTATTGTATATTTCTCGATAAAGTAGTTTAAAGCTTTCGCCTAATATTGCCTTGTGAAATGTTTGTGTGATTTAGATGTAAAATTTGTATTTTACTCCGCTAAGTCAACAGTTTGGTCTGAAGCGTATCGTGGAGGGATTTGGTGGAATTCTGATAGGATTTGTGGTTTTTGACTCGGTTGTTGCTGAGAGGACGTCGGCGATATGTCGAGGAGAAAACCACCGCCGCCGGGCTTCAACTTCAAGCCTCCAGAGGAGCAGGTCGTGTGAGTGTCAACCAGCACCAATCTGTCTACCTGACATCTATTAGCTAGAACTTGTGTTCTATATTTATATCGAAATAAGAATATAATTATGTTTACGCTAATGCAGAAATGCCTTATACCCAAATTAGGGAATACCTGTCTGTTTTGATGTGATAGAAGACAATACCTCTGACAAACAGTTTATTCATATGTTACCATAAGAATACTATTATCACCTGGGAATTTGGAATATCTGTTATATTCACTAAGTATTGCATTATAGGTAAAGGCTAATAAAACTTACCAAAAAGGAGAGTGATTTGACTAGTAGTACCAGTAGTAGGATAGAAAACTTGAAAGGGTAAAATTGATAAGCATTCACTCTATGTAGGTGGATAAAACTAGATAGTTATTAGGGAGTCTCTAAAATATTGCTTTCTACAGGGTCATGCCATTTAGAAATTGAGCTTGATTTTATTTGATAGAAGATAATTTTATGTTTAAAGAACATTTGTAGTTCCGGCCTACCCCCATTGATGAAAAGAGTGGATAGACATTGCAACTTGAAATTGTTTTAAAATATTTATACATTCATCATATTTAATGTTACATATTACTTCTCAGAACACCTCCGAGAAACTTGGACAAGCAGACAACGATAACAGTAGATGACAAAACATTCACGGTCCACGCAGATGACCTCATCAAGATTTGTGACTTGGGCCGTGGGGCCTACGGCATTGTGGAGAAGATGAAGCATATTCCTAGTGACACCACTATGGCAGTCAAGGTAATACATCATAAGCATGACAAATAACTACCTTCAGAAATGTCTCCTTATGCTGCGGGAATATATTTTTAACCACTATGGCAATCAATCTGATCTTTGAAGCATCATTCTGATGACAAACAGATGTTTTCTTTATCAACACTTTTTAGTTATAAATACACAGTTTCAGCACCATGGTGACAATTCTTTCCTTTCTTACTTATAGAGAATCACAGCATCATTCAACACCCAGTCAACAGAACTGAAGCGTCTACTCATGGACTTGGATGTGTCTATGAGAGCTAGTGCCTGTCCATACACAGTGCACTTCTATGGTGCCATGTTCCGCGAGGGGGACGTCTGGATCTGCATGGAGGTCATGGACATGAGCCTCGACAAGTTCTACATGAAAGTCTACCACAACAAGCGCACCATACCTGAAAACATTCTAGGGAAAATCACATTTTCCGTAGTCAGCGCTTTACACTACTTATATTCTAAGCTCAGAGTAATCCACAGAGATGTGAAGCCATCTAATATCCTGATCAACAGGAAAGGAGAAGTGAAGATGTGTGACTTTGGTATATCTGGATACTTAGTGGACTCTGTCGCTAAGACAATTGACGCAGGCTGCAAGCCGTACATGGCGCCCGAGAGGATCGACCCGAGCGGCAACCCGGGCCAGTACGACATCCGCAGCGACGTGTGGTCGCTCGGCATCTCGCTGATCGAGCTGGCGACCGGCACGTTCCCCTACAACACGTGGGGCACGCCCTTCGAACAGCTCAAACAGGTCGTTAAAGACGACCCCCCGAGACTACCCGCCGGCCAGTTTTCTGCACAGTTTGAGGACCTAATAGTCCAATGTCTTCAAAAAGATTACAAACAGAGACCGAACTACGACGCGTTGTTGACGCACCCGTTCTGTCTGGATCACAGTCAGGAGATTGACGTAGCTTCGTTCGTTCAAGAAATATTAGACTTACCAGATGAATCCTAGTAATAGGAACATTATTTACGTACCTATTAAGTACAAGCGTTTACCGACTAACCTTAATGTAGTTTAATAATTGAAAAGATATAATGTTATTAACCATAAAAAAAATTAAATTATGTATTCTTTATAGAGTGGCGACGCAATCGGCGTAGGCGGTGGTTTTAAATGTTTGATTTCAAAGATGATTTGAGTGGCTACTACGTGAAGTAATCAAGTCTTGTGTAAGTGGAACATTGTCAATTTAGTAATGTAGTAAGTAGAAGAGGGTAGTTTGAAGTAAAGTAACATGTCGCTAATATGGTTTTATCTATGTTTAGTCTGTTAACTTGACCTCAGATCGAACAAAGGAATTGGTATAACAAAATAATGACTGGCAACATTTAATAAGCATCACAAAATTATCATAATTTAGTTTTAAATAAAAAATATTTGTTTTCAATTAAGTATTTTCTTTATTTTACCATACATACCCAGGTTTGTTTGAAATTAGCATCTTGTGGTGTATATAGACTTATGTGGTGCCCTAGGGAGGGGAAGAGAAAGACAGGAAAACCCTTGAAAAGATGGCAGGATGACTTGGTGCGGACGGCTGGAAAGACATGGACTAGACAGACAAGAAACGGAGAATTGGAAGGGGTTGGAGGAGGCCTTTGCCAAAGGGCACACAGAGACTCAGAACTGATATGACTGTCGATACCTACTTCTTCGTAGTGTATAGATGGCAAAAAGTTCAAATATGTTTGGTCCAAAATTTAGCTACCAGAACTCCGCTCACTGATGCAGTCATGATGCAGATCAAAAAGATCACAGGTGAGAGGTGACTGGTATGCATGTGGCTCAAGATGGAAGTTTGGCATTTTTGGTACACAAAAACCACGTTATATTACGAAATTTATTTAAAATCATCAAAACATCATATAAATAAAGTAAGTACAAAATAGTACTAAGTACATGTCACATTTCTCTTAAAAAATAAACGCCAGACGGCTCCGATACGATTATATTCACAGTAGAACTAAAGCGTAATTGACTAGACGTAGATTAGAATGGCGAGTTCATTCCCAGTTTGGTGCCGAAGTCCAGGCGAGCGCGGCGTTGGTTGCGACCGTCAGCCCTGCGAGATGAAGGCAAATAAATGTGAGTAAGAGTATACATAAGTATATGATAAACAATTATAGGATTGTCCTTGATCTTTGAGAAGTAGTATCAGAACTAGTAGCGACCGTGCTCTCTGCCTATGGCGACTGTTATACCTTGTTCGTCCTGGGTTGAAACGTAGGCCAGGCAGAGTTATTGTGTTTAAAAAATCCACAGTACTAGCCTAATCTGAATTTGTGACCCTATAACATATTAGGCAAAATATTGGTATAGGTATGTGTAATATATTCAGGGTCGTCAGAAGCTCGAGTCTGACAACCAGTCTTACCAAGGGGTATCGTGTTACCCAGTAACTGGGTTGTGGAGGTCTGATAGGCAGTCGCTCCATGTAAAATACCGGTATTCAGTAGTATCCGGTAAGACTGGAAGCCGACCCCAACATAGTTGGGAAAAGGCTAGGCAGATGACAATGATGTGTAATATACCAATATTTTTATTTTTTAAAAGAAATAAAGAAAACTAAGCCGTCTAGTTTTTTTTTTTTCTTCACGGAATCTGCAGAGGTGTGTAACCTCTGCGGATTCCTTCTACGATAATATGTGATTTCTGCTGCTGTAAGCAAATGAGGCGCACATGAAGAAAAAAAAGAACTAGACGGCTTATTTTTCTTTATTTCTTTTCCTCAGGGGCCTACTCTCTAAGTCCGTCAACGAAGATTCGGGCCCGTCCGAAAGTAGTTCGATTAAGTTTGGAAGGGAACCCTACTTCCTATTAATTAACTTTTTCGGACGGGAAATAACATATCGGAAGTAGAGACTACTGTCAAATCATGTTGTCATTCATTCTTAGTTCTGGCCCCATACTTATCTTATTCAGACCTCCAGATGCACCCCTTTTATCCTCATTTTTATTTTGTAATACCAAGACCCAGTTTCTGATGGGCTGATGAACACAAAAATTAACTATCACGCCATGAAATCATATGCTAACTGATGTGCTTCAGCTTAGTTGAAGGAACAGCCCATCGACATGATATTTGACTGCAGATTAGTTTTAAAAACTTACTTGATCTCCTGCCACTTGATAAACTCGTTGAGTGCGAACACTAGGAACAGCGATGAGGCGTACCCCACGGCGAGGGGCCAAGGAACATAGTACTGCAAGTCGCACACGCCCCACTTGTCGCAGAAACCGTAGCTGCTACTTAACATTATGGAGCTAAATGCCAACTGCACTAGGATCCTGGAAGGTAATGCATCGATTAATGGCGGAGACTGGAATAGTTGGAATGATAGCCGAAAACGTTATCGCACCTCGAAGCCTAGGTTAAGCACGGGAAATAAAAAAGCCTATCCCTATTGCAGAAATAAATAGGGTTGACCCAACATGTATTCTTTCATACATCTTTATCTGCTATTATTTCAGTATTTACGCCGTTCCTAGCAAGCCTTTACACAAACCCTTAGGGCCGATTCACACCGGAACGGCAGAAGCCGGCAGCGACGAGACACGGGCAGTACCGCTGACAAGTCGCGCGTGGCGACCTTTTCAACCGATACTGGTCATAAAATTATGTAGATAAAGTTTAAAACTATTTCACACTGAAAGTGCTCGCCGCGGCGCTGCCGGCCGCTGGTTTCCCGGTGTGAATCGGCCCTTATTCTATTTCTCTATCCTTACTCATTCTTGACGGTAGGTATTAAAAAAACAAAGGCAGGGTGGGTATCATTCCAAATCGTCTTCTTCCCCCTCCTCCTCCTCGTAGTCGGTTTCGTAATCATAGTCATCTTCCAGCAGGTTGAACTTGGCAAAAACTCTTTAAATGAAATCGATTCTTTTTGCCAATCAACACTTTTTGTAGATCTTTTTCAAAAGGAGAGACTTGATGGACCCAAATTTATCACCAGATTATGGTTCTGGTCCCTTGAAACCATATCCTCATGAAGAGAGCTCCAGTGTTAAAACAAGTAGCTAAATATGAAAACTACATGTTACTACATGGTAGAAACCTAATGTATACTTACAAAACGACCACGGCACACTTTGTTAGCCCAGAAACACTTCTGCTATGGCAGAAGTGTTATAACCATATCCTCACGAAGAGAGCTTCAGTGTTAAAACAAGTAGCTAAATATGAAAAACTACATGTTAGACTGAAGTGGTAGAAACCTAATGTATACTTACAAAACGACCACGGCGACTGACCACACTTTGTTAGCCCAGAAACACTTCTGCCATATAGAAGATTGTCGATGAACAAAAGACAATGATATCACAACTGAAAATGAAGAAATATTATTGTATGATGTTCTATATTATAAGCTCAAGTTGATAATGATAATATGACAGTGTATGGGGCTATGGGGTAGAGAGAAGACTACACAAGTGCATAATAATATGTGTGAGTCCTTTGGGGCTGTTCATTTATTACGTAAAACAATTGAAAAATAAGTCTCGATGAAACCCCTCCCCGTTTGGTTCTTACGTAAGATCAGTATCTACCAAAACTGCAAAGAAAAAGTAGCACAAATATAAAAATGCGTTGGTTTGTGTTATAACAAAAATAGTTTTGTGATCTTACCTAAGAACAATCTAGACCCAATATAAGAAAAAATAAGACTTGTTTGGGGTCCAAATAAGTCTTATTTTTCCACCTCCTCCCTCAAATCATCGTACGTAATAAATTAACAGAACGCCCCTTTCGGAAGTCGTAGTTATAGTAGTTCTAATTTTGGAGGGTTTACTACTTATTTCAAGAAGGTAAAGGGCACTTTTGAATGTCAAAATAACTCTCGACCTCGTGAGAATATCGGGATAAAAAGTATCCTATGTCCTAATCCAGGTCATGGTCTACCCATGTGCCAAATTTCATCCAAATCCGTTCAGCCGTTTTAGCGTGAAAGCGTAACAAACAAACTCCTTTCGCATTTATAATATTAGTTAGGATGATTATTTTTCTAAATATTTGACAAACGTATCACTACATTCTATACACATAGAAAAAGGTAAAAAAAGTTTGAATACTTACTTAAATGCAAAGTAATCAACGCAAGAGTAATATGTTGCGCTAAGTAAAACCCATCAAAGAAGTCGTCTCCCCAACCATGCCAGCTTTTCAGAGAGAGGTCATGCGTTGTGTTAAACTGTCCCACATTGATGGGGTACACTATCCAACACGCGGTAACGTTGGTCGCCTGGGACAGTTGTTCGCAGAAAGCGCGCAATGTAAACGCGTAGAGGATTAGAATCGATAGGACGGCCGGTAGGAATTTTAGTGCGTAGCACCAGAATACGAAGACTGCCATCTGTAGGTGGAGAATAGAAACAAAAGAATTAAGTTATGTAACTAACCAAGAGGTAAACGCTGCCAAAATTTATTTATATTTATTTTATTTATATATACTTATTGTACACCAGGCTATACATTACAAAATATACAATGGGCGGCCTTATCGCTTACTACGATCTCTTCCAGGCAACCTTAAAATTTAAAAGCAAAATACCTAAAGTAATGTTAATGGAAACAGTAGCAGCAAAATCGTATGGCTGCTAGAGCATACAAAGTAAAACACTTGTCGGCTGGCTGTGACACGCGTTTAATGAAAGCTGTCAAAAGGACAACGAGTAAGATATAACTTGTGGGCACAATGTATAATTAGTAATGGTTAAAAAAATATTTAGCTTTTTCGGGCTAAAAACTGTCCTAACGGACAAAGGCCTTCCCAGGTACTCTCTTTTGGACCAACTCTTCTCTCAACGTTGGAGACGACACTAAATTCAGATGATATAGAAAGTGTTTAAAATGTACAAATAAACATTTAAATATGTCACCTTAGCATTCATGAGCAGCTGCGGCCGTGTAGCCGCCCTCTGCATGAGCGCAGTGTCAAGCGGCGTGAAGGAAAGCGCCGCCGAAAGTACCGGCACGACGCACGCCCCGCCCCATACTGCGCCCCCGACGCTCAGGGAGAGAGGCACGAACGCGCACAGAGAACCTACCTGTATTCGATATATCATAAAAATGAATTTAAAATATAGTTGTACAAAAATAAAGAAAGGCCGCCATGGTTTTCAATAAATTTTGTACAAAACAATTCCAGAAATGTTTACCAACATCATTTCATTAGAGTTTTACCGTGCATCAAAATGATTAGGTACATAATTTAAAGAATTAAAACAACTTATTAAAATGAAAAAAAAAAAAACAAGAAATTGCAATGAGGGTGCGTATATCATCGATCAAATAAAGAACCAGATAATGGTGCCGATTCCCTTGTTCACAAACTAAACTAAATTTAAGTTCAGTGCATCTTTTTCTTTCTATTTCATTAAGAAAAGGACAAAAGATAAATTTTAGTTTAGTCCTGTCAAATTAATCAGCGCTTGACGTAAATTGACGTAATTTTAGTAGGCAAGTTTTTAATTTTTTTTTTTATTTTATTTTATTTTTGATGGGTTTGCTCTTGACCTTAGTCTATGTCAGAGGTGACAGAAACAAAGTCGACGATGGAGCGAGCTTACCCAGAAGAAGCCTGTTCACTCTCACTTTGAAGAGATTAGGGTTGTATGCGTCACGTCTAAACTTGTATGGAGTAGTGACAGGCGCTGATTAATTTGACAGGACTAAACTAAAATTTATCTTCCGTCCTCTTCTTAGTGAAATAGAAAGAAAAGATGCACTGAACTTAAATTTAGTTTAGTTTGTGAACAAGGGAATCGGCGCCATTATAATTCTTAAAACAACTTATACACGCTACCGCAATTTTTGAAATGACCTGCTTAGAAAACTAAAAAATGCCTACGAAAAGAATGAATTCTAGAAAGAAAAAAATAACCCGAAAGCCCTTTGGAACACTACTATAACTGTTACAAACACAGCTAAAATAAAAGCAGTCCTGTTGAACTATTGGAAATATGTGACAGTCCTAAAGTTTCCATAAATGAAGTTGGTGAATTTTTCAGTCATGTAGGATAAAACTTCGCGGATAAAATTCTATCGTGCCTCGTGCTGCTAGATATAGACGAATCTGAAGTGATTTCGCAGCTACGTAACGACTGTACGTTAGGTTGGGATGGCATATCGCCTATAGTACTAGTCTTAAACCTTTGAAGTACATCTTTAATAGCTGTCTCCGGGCGAGTGTTTTTACGGACGCATTCAAAAAAGAAATTGGGCACCCAATCCACAAGGGTGGGAGCAGAAGTTGTGTCAAACAACTACAGCCAAACTTTGGAAAGAGCAGTCTAAACTGAAATGGGTCCCAAAAATCAATGTTTATGGCACCTAGCACGCTACACAACACACGCTACGCTAAAGTAATAATGTCCTTAAAAAATACTAGCAGTGTGGGTATTGATGGAATCGCTATAAATGTACTGAAGTCAGTGTCAGCTGAGATACTCGTATGCGGTCGTTTAAGTCACTTAATAACCTTAGTATTTGCACGAGTATAAATCCAGAAGCTTTAAAAACATCTGTAATTAAACTTTTATTTAAGAAAGAAGAGAGTTGATGGAATATTATAGACCCATTTCAATCATACCGGTTATTTCATAGGGGTTTGAGAAATACATCTACAAAGAATGATATTGAAAAAAATATATACTTCGAGAAGAACAAAAAGGATTTTGACAGCACAGAAACATAAATATGGCAATTTATGACTTTTTGTATACCATTATTAGAAATGTGGATAAAGAATCGCCCATATGTGCCATATTGTGTGATATGACTTATGACTTATTTGACTAAGCCCATTATTATACTTTGCTAAATAAATTAGAAGTCTACCGGCATTAGAGGTAACGAGCTCGAACTTGTAAACTCATATTTACAAAACAGAACATAAATAACCGAAATTAGTCGCATTAATGTAGTTAATAAACACTAAGAGGAATCAAGATCACTAGAACGTAAAATCGCATTCGGCGTACCACAGGGAACCGTTCTGGGCCATTTTTTATTTATATGTAAATGACATGCCCCTGTCCATTGAACAACCTTTGACTATGTTTGCTGATGATAAAACCATAACGATCCTACGTAAAAATGCAATTACGTATGAAAATGACATGAATAATTCTCTTGACTGTATAATTAAATGGCTAGACAAACATAATTTGAAGATAAATTTCGGTAAGACAAAGATAATGCATTTTATACATAGTACGCCTCGAGTAACAAATTCTCACATACATTACAAGAATGCCAATATTGACGAAGAAACTGATACTACATTTTTGGACTTACATATTGATTACAACTTAAATTGGAAATTTTACACAATAGATTATTTGTGTAAAAAAATAAGTTCATCTGCATGTGTTTTATATAGATTATCCTCCATAGTAGATACCAAAACACTTCCTCCGGCTTACCACGGTATAGTTGAATCGCAATTATGTTACGGTGTCATTGGTTTTTGGGCGAACTCAACTGATAAATACACAGAATTTAAGGCCCAATAAAGATGTATCCGATCAATGTTTAAACTTAAAACTACAGACAGTTGCAAGCCTTATTTTGGGAAGTACAATATCTTAACACTTGTATTTATATTTTCGAAGTACTTAGCAAAAAAGTAGTAGTGTAAAGCAAAATTCAAGTCGTTTTAAACGTCTAGCTAGCTCATGTATTCCCAAGAAATGAGCGTGACAATAGTAAATTATGTCAATTAACGTGTCAAACTACTTTGATGCGCAAAGCTGTTTATTGTATGACCCCAATTATTTACAATAAATTACCAAGTAGCTGGAAAGCCTTGACAACAGTGCTGTTTAAGAGTAGACTACGTAAATGTTTAATAGATAAAACGTACTACAGTGTGACTGAGTGTTTATCAGAGGAAAATGTTTGCAAAATTGCTCTGGTTTTTGGCTAAACGTGAATATTAATATAAATGTTTGCATGCCGAATGGTGAAATATGGCTGACCTTAGAGATACCATAACACCTATTATGTATTACCTATATTTAGAAAATAATGTCTATTCTATTCTATTCAGTCCTTAAAACAAAAGAGGTATATAGCATAATATCAATGTCAGACAAAAAAATATGTGCAAGCGGCGCGAAAGCAAGCACAGCCGACAGCTCGCGCACAACTTGTTTTGTCAAATACAATTTCTGTGACAATTTCACAAATGTTTACCAACAAAATCAAAATATTTTTATTCCACATAAACCTACATGGGCACTTATGAAACGTCAGAAGCTAGGTGCACGGTTCCAATTGGTTGTTTCCTATGGAGAAGAGACGGAAAGAAGCTCCACGGTTACTCTTTTATAAATAATTGGCTTTTACGATGTCTTCAAACCACAGTGTTAATAGGTATGGGAGGATAGTGTAGGCCTGTCAAGAAGTACCAGGAACTTAACAAAAAATAAATGATCTACAAATCCAGTCTATTGAGCCTACAACGTTCTCACATTCAGAAAATACAAAACAACAACTCCCCCCGTCAATGTCATTCAGGCGCCATGTCATTTATGCTACGTACCTGCAACAGAGCTATGAAGCACACGCTACATATCCAGAACTGCGTGCTGTTCCACAAACACGTCATGTAGTGTCGCGACATCGTGATGAGCGTGAATAGCGACACGTCAGAGTCGCGTGTCATCTGTGAACATAGTTGTATCTAAGTGAAGTTGCTTTGGAAATGAGAACTTTAGTCCCATATAATAAAGTTTGGTTATAATGAGCATTGCAACTTTAATTGTTTTATGTCGTTTTCAACAGTTTGTGTTGCTTAATATTTGTAATAATGTGGATTTTTGTGCCACAATGTATACTTACCTTTTGGCTGCAGTAGTTAGTAAATGGCTGGTCTTGCCATTTATTTTGTAACTGAGCAGCGTGAAAACGTTTATAAAAGTTAGAAAAATACTATTAGGTAAAGAAAGAAAATAAATTTATTTTACCCAGGTTAAGGCCAACAATATTCACACAAAAACAAAAAACAGAAAATATCTAAAATAGTATTGTGTGCCTCACGGCTGCGCCAAACACGCCCAGTTCAGCATAAATGCCAGACAACTAGTGCCTGACGCTGGTTTCAACTGGACAGGTACAAGACGTATTTTAAGCAGATTTAAGGCGCTGACAAGACCCAATTGACCAAAATTGGCTTCTCTTAAGAAAAAATAATTGCCAAATCTGTATAGTTTGTGGTAACGGAAAAAATATATGTTAATTTTGAACATATTTCCCAGAACTTGGTTGTTACCAAAACACATTTTGAAAAAAAATCTCGATACAAACTGACGTTAAACTAACCTCTTACCTTGAGTTCTTATCCAAAATATCTGTATTAAATATCAATATGCGTTACGTATTTAATTAATAACAAGAACGTCTTATTTGAATGCAGAACTTGGTTGTTTTTTATTTTCGATTACTCAACTCAATTTTGAGTAAATAGATATTTGCTTCATATTTTGCAATAAATTACAAGAGTTGTGTCATCGCGCTTCTCTTTCTTTTTTATGCAATCTGACAGTGACCGTGGTTTAGGTGTTGTCAGCGTCTTAAGACAATGATATAAAATATGTCCCGGAATTAACGCACACCACCCAACACCCCATTAGAATAAAAGTGTGACTGTAATTTACGTAATGTTCATTATTTTAGGGATAAAAAACCCGACTGCAAAAACACAACCGAAAAGGGAAAAACAAGCATTATAATCTATAGAATTTTGGTATCGCAGGCGGGGACAATCAAAACTTACACCATATTTCAGGTTATTCGACTGTCCCCGCCTGCAAGACCAAAATTATATAGATTATAATGCTTGTTTTTCCCTTTTCAGTTATGTGTTTTTGCAGTCTAGTTTTTTGTTTTTTAAATAATTTATTTTATTTCAAGCTTTTTAGTTTAATAACATATATATTTGAAAATTACTCATTACTAGCTTTTATTTGATACCAATATTGTTGCAATTAATTAAAAAATAACCCTTCCCCTCCTTTTTTTGTATTTGCAGATGCAATTTATAAATATTAAATAGCTTATGTCACTCCCACAATTAAGACGAATCTAAGGACACCTGATATGTTAAAATCCATCAAGCCGTTTAGGCTACAGACCGTGCCAAAGAAATAGACATACATACATACATACATACTCTCGAAAAATATTACCCTCCTGAGGCAGTCGGGTAAAATATACCTATAAGTATAAAAAAATTACAGAAATCGATTCTGAACAAACAACTTTCTTACTGTACATTAACTCATTTACACATTGTATAGTGGCTTGTATAATCGATCTCAGATTTCCGTTACCACCTTAAGGTTGAATGTGACTTCCACGTCATAAAACGCAAAGTTCTAATTGTCTATGTGACAGTTAAATCATTTAAACCATAATGAGTTTTAATTTAGTGGGAATTGTTGTCGAAAGTAAATAAAATTACGATGACGAAGTCGGCCAATGATACGAAATAAATACAGAAAATTGAAACTCATACAAATATCAACTTTAATCCAAGTTTCATTTTAGTTGCAATTGAAACTGAACCATATGCAAATACGATAAAGTTTTTAATCCCAAAGTATGAACTTTATCTTGTCTCGTTGGCTTCAAGAATATAAGTTAAACATTCCAAAATGGAGTAATGTAGCGAAAGGCGTTCTTCAAAGTTCATTATCATAAGGCAGGACTTACCGATAGTGAACAAGGAACTGAGTTGAGCGCTCTGGCCAAGTCGATGGGTCCGATACAAGACTCCGTTACTTGGTAGGGGGGCATCTTTTGGCACAATACGGGGTACAGGGGCTCTACTGCTATGCTGGAATACGAATACAACTGGATTATAGAAATAATGTACCTATATAAATGTACACGAGTTAAAAAAATTGGAAACTCCAAAAGTGCACGCCTCACAGACACAAACATGTTGACGATAAATTTTACGGAAAATAATTTAAGAAAATTCATAGATATTTGTTAATATCTTTTGAACGGTTATGAGTTTGATAACAAAAATCAATAGGGCTAATCCAAAGGATGAAAGAAAACTTATAGAAGAAGATTTAGATAAATCCATAGTGTGTATTTAAATAATAATCGACGTGAATCGTGAAGACAAACAGACACACTTCCCAACGAAAGCACTACACATAATTTTTTAATTATATTTTTTGTCATATATTTCAAGGTAATCAATATCTATCTAAAAATATATATACATATATAATACTAAAAATATAATTAATTTTATAATGTCAAGTCTTTGCTAATGTGAATTCCATGTATAATTGAGAGTATAGAAACGATTTTATGTTGGAAAAGTTTTGACAAGGCGACATATCAAGAGTAGAGGACTCTCACACGCTGAAGCGTTGCAAGGCGTGCAATTATGGGTATAAGGTTTTTCGGAATAGGTATATCAACAACTAAATTCTAACCCCTTTATTCATAAAAAACTAAATCGCTCCACAAACCTATTTTAGTTAAAATAGTGTTTAGTCAATTTCTTTCGAATTATGATTTGTCTTCTTTCAAATTCATGAAAGAAGACAAATCACTATTTTAACTAAAATAGGTTTGTAGTTAGTGTTAAGATTTTTTTCTTGTGTATTAAACCTGATTTCAGGGTGCGATTTAATTGCCTGTGACATCCCATAAGTTGAAGCAACAATAAAAATGGCACCGTTTAAACAGTGTTTAGACGAAGCAAGTATTTTGTGGCTTCAATATAATTGTACGCCATACGCAAAAACTTGCATCGTGTAAATGAGGCTGAATACGGATTAGTTTAAAACCAATAACTGGGAAAACCGATGAATATTGGATATATTTTTTTCTACAAACATCACGATTGTTTCTTTACTGAATAAAGTCCATACTTGATTATAGTCGGACTTTTAATTAGCTGCAGTAAAATGACACTTCTTACTGTCATTTCGTTAAAAAATGTTCGAAGTTATTGACGAAATGACAGTAAGAAGTGTAATTTTACTGCAGCTAATTAAAAGGCCTAGTGTAGTATCGATATCGATACGTTTTTCGGACCCTAGTTTACCTCGCATCAGCCTGCATGAATATCTCCATGTTCAGACAGTTGGCGGCCGAGCCCATAACGCACACCACCTCGCCGTAGTCCTGCATGATCTGTATCATCTGCTGCACGGAGCGAGCGGAGCAATCGGTGAATAGTGACACTAGAAGAGGCACGTTGTCTACTTGCTTGATGTGGGGGCGAATGTTCTCAATGCCGCGGGGGAGTTTTGCCTGGAGATTACAGACATATATTAGTACTGAAGCGGTTAGAGCAGCTAGTTTTGTGTAAATAGCTATTGTTAGTATTGGTTTTACCTACTCATAGTGCAGATGATCTTTTAATATTGCAAGATTAGACATAATCTATTGTTATTCTATTACTAATTTATAATGTTGTTCTTTTGTTACTTAACTTTTTCTTTACTTTGCTAAAAATTTTGATTTGGTTTGGCGCGCTTTCGTTGTTTTATTTTGTTTTCAACGCAATATTGTGTATTTGTTACTAGATATTATACACAGTCTGAAAGCTTTCCTTAAAATAAAATAAATAAATAATAATATGTTAAACACACTGGGCAAAACAATACATACAGCGGGAAAAAAAGTTTAAAACGCGTTATGATCTCTTTTATTCATTCACAACACAAAATTCTTGTTATTATAATAATCCCAACTCGTTATAACTACAGTGTTCGCCAACGTTTGTGGCAGCCACAGTCAGACAACGCGGTAGTGAGTTGACACGAGTCTATTAAACCGCTGACAAGACCCAATTGACCAAAATAAGCCTCTCTTAAGAAAAAAAAATTGCCATATCTGTATAGTTTGTGGTAGCGGAAAAAAAATATGTTAATTTTGAACATATTTCCTAGAAATTTGGTTGTTTTTTATTTTCGATTAATCAACTCATTTTGAGTAAATAGATAATTGCTTGATATTTGGCAATACATTACAAGCGTTTTGTCGTCGCGCTTCTCTTTCTTTTCTATGCAATCTGACAGTGACCGCGGTTTAGGTGTTGTCAGCGTCTTAAATTGCACACATCTGACATTTGTACGTCACATGTCATTTTCTTATTAATCAGCTGCTGTAAAGTCGGCCATTTTTATAGCACTGTTAAAGTAGGGTTCTGGCTTTTGTAACTTTATTGTAGGTTGACTGAACGTTTAAGTGCGTTTATGAATAAAGACCAGCAAGTTTTTAGATGTTCGATATTTTTTTATGAACACACAGACCACATAGCAAAATTCGACTCGTAGCTTATATAACATTAAAGAAGAGATGATCTGACGGGTCAAGTTGCTACAGAAGATACATTAGAATTAGAACGCCCTAGCATAATTATGCACCTCTTATTATGTGCCTTAATTGGTCAAGGACAGCTAATGAGACACAATTGATTTGTTTGTTGTTTTCTTTGGTTTGACTCCAAATCGGTGTCGCGCGGGGCTTAACAGGTTAACCGCTTGCGCGCCGCTGTCGCATGAAGTCAAGATCCCTCGCGCTCCGAACCCGAACCTGAACCTTATTGCGTTATAATAGAGTTGCAAACCGCGTGGCTACTGACACCTATTCGGAGACGACGGGGACTGAAGGGATCGGGAGTGCTTCTCCTATTCGGAGACAACGGGGACTTACCGGGTCCAAAAAAAAATTTTTGACTTACTCTGTTGCTCATGTCGAAGTTGACGGGCGCAGAGTGGTCGGTGGAATCTGTGAGACAGGAGAGAGAGCGGCACGCGTCGGCGGGGGAGCCGCCCTCGTCACCGTCTTCATCGTCAAGTAGAGAATCCGCGTCTGCTGAAGGGTGGGTCGTGGATATGCTGCTGCGTTGGAACTATGAAATAAATCACAATAATACATATCATAATTTTATTTATCTGCTACAAAAACGTTCGCAATTTGGTTTGCTCTTATTTGATCCTGGTAGAGTGCTACAAGGAGTTTTTGTCGCCTCAAAGATATTGACGGGTTGGTGGTAAACATTTGTTTTTCAATTATCACAGAAATTGTATTATTAAAACAAGATGGCGACGTTAGTTCCAATTTAAAAAAAACGCGCCATAATAACCTTGTAGCTTGTAGTATTATTGGATTTTTGTAGTACGAAAATCTGAGTGGCAACCCAGAGCTTGGATTCGCTCGATAGGCTCGCCGTTGTTACATTGGCTGGCGGAATGTGACTATACTATACGTTTACTTCACCAAATTCTCGAGGCGTTCAATTATATTGGAAGCAACTTTTAGTCTCACTCTTAAAATGATCAGGTTGCAAATGTTGACAGGCAGGTTTTTTTTGGATGGGAAATTACCAAATAACTTCTCTCGCTCTGAAGGAGCGGGAGGGTGTGCCAGACTCTTACTGACTAAAACCCACCCATGTTCCTTCCGTTGCCTGTGTTGCAAGGGGCCTCGGTAACCCTTTCGGACTTTCCCGCGACCTCGGCAGGCGTCGGCCCTAGTAGACCCAGGCAGGCAGGTTAAGGGACAAATCAATCAGCGCCTGTCACTACTCCATACAAGTTTAGACGTGATTAAAAACTTGCCTACTAAAATTACGTCAATTTACGTCAAGCGCTGATTAATTTGACAGGACTAAACTAAATTTTTTCTTCTGTCCTTTTCTTAATGAAATAGAAAGAAAAAGATGCACTGAACTTAAATTTAGTTTAGTTTGTGAACAAGGAAATCGGCACCATTATCATGAAAGAGCACTTATTAAATCAACATAAGGCCAACCCATAGCTTAGGTATGCACCAGAATGAAGAAGTCGCCAAAGAATCTTCACCAGGAACGAGCTCTAACAGAATCCCATAAGATAGTCATAGACACCATAAGCAGTACCTTCAAATTAGTATGCGTAGTGATAGAATGCCTCGCTTTCTTGATCTCGTTGTCAAACTTGACGGTGCTGTGGTCCAGGTTGATGGCTCCTGGCGCAGACATTGATAGGGCTTTCGATGTCGCCATGTTGGTACTGTGGCGTTTGGTAGACGTAAAGAACGGTTAGTGTTTGTACTGCTGTCTGCTAGCACGGTTTACTCTCCATCAAAATGAACAGATACATTTTCCAATGTAGGTTTTTAATGACAAAGTTGCTCCTTGCTTTTTTGAGTTATTTCATGTTCTCATTCATCTAATCTAAACGTTTTCTAGAAATGTACCTATGGTAGATTATATTAACTACACACAAGTTACACTTTAAGACGCTGACAACACCTAAACCGCAGTCACTGTCAGATTGCATAGAAAAGAAAGAGAAGCGCGAGGACACAACGCTTGTAATTTATTGCAAAATATGAAGCAATTATCTATTTACTCAAAATTGAGTTGAGTAATCGAAAATAAAAAACAATCAAGTTCTGCATTCAAATAAGACGTTCTTGTTATTAATAAATACGTAACGTATGTATGTTGATATTTAATGCAGATATTTTGGATTAATACTCAAGGTAAGAGGTTAGTTGAACGTTAGTTTGTATCGAGATTTTTTTCAAAACGTGTTTTGGTAACCAAGTTCTGGGAAATATGTTCAAAATTAACATATATTTTTTCCGCTACCACAAACTATACAGATTTGGCAATTTTTTTTTCTTAAGAGAAGCCTATTTTGGTCAATTGGGTCTTGTCAGCGCCTTAACAGTTAACTGGCGTAAAATTCACACTTATGCCCATATCACTTACACTACGCGACACTTAAATGCGCTCGGATCAACCCCGAAAGTTGAAAATCCAACAGCGCGCTTTTACTTGGGCATTCATGTAGGTGTGCTTTGTGTAAGTGAAAACAGGCATTAGCTTTGTTTTAGACATTGCGATTGCCTGCTATAGTCCTCATGGTATTCCACCTATGGTAGAATTGTGAGGTCATACTTCTACTTACTTCTCTGCTAAAAAGAAAGCAATTTTCTATGTATCACGTTATGGAGTTTCATTGGTTTTTATCGAAGACCTGTGTTGTCTCAGTTACCATCCAATCAATGAAGTCCTGTGAGTTCTGGTTATGTTAATAATCAAAAATGTTGTGCACCTTAAGAATTTTTTGTGAATCGTTGGTTATTATTTAAATAACAAACGATTGCGTTAACCATTTGTTATTATTGTAAATGGATAGCCAAGTCAATCGCAAAATGGAATTCGTGGTAGTATCTAGCTAGCATGTCGTATCAATATAATATACAGGATAATTGGTGAGTTTACGTTTTTCATACAAGACTTGATATAGGGTCTAAAGTGGCGTATTTTAATAATAGTTTATTCTGACTGATTTTAAAGGAAATACGTAGATTCACCAGACAGCGTCTAAAGCGCTCAATATTATGCAGAATATAATATATATTTGAACAAAAAAGGCCTAAAAGAGCGGGTGTTCCTTTGCAACTTGAATAATAATTAATAATAATACTTTTACATTTTAAATTGCTTTGCTATGTTCGAATATACATGATTTCGTCTTAACTTTATTCCTTTATTTAGTCACTATTCTTAAATAAGCGTTGTATGTTATGAATGCAGTGTGTATGTAGTGGTTATAATTAATAAAAAAATGATAATTCAGTGCTGAAGTCAGGTTAGCTCAAGCTTTAAGTGCGAAGCGAAACTTAAAATAATGTCGTATGATTCTGTTCGCATTTATTTTCAGGTTAAAATACAACTGTGATAAAAAAATCATGCAAGGAGCAGTTCTATTATTTTAAAATAAAGTCTTTTTTGTCTATTTTCCTGTAAACATAGTTGAAAATGTGAACAAAATCATAAATTAAGATTAAATACTAATGCAGCATTGTCATATCACGCTCAGATTTCAGTTTTGTGATTCCCTCATATGGTTTGTAAAATTAATTGAATGTCCCATATTTGGGTTGTGGTCACACAAACCTGTAATAAACATCTTGATTTACTGTTCACTAAAGTCACAATCGCGTTCTAAGGAGACCATCGCGCAAACATGATAACATCGAAACTAGCGCCACGTTGACGCGGTGTTAGCGTCACGTCCGCGCAGCAGCTACGTTCGACGAACGCTTAGATGCGAAAGGCGCTTTTGACACAACCCGACAAACGCCATAAAATGTTGTATCAGGGGGTCTACTCCCTGAGCACAAAGTCCGTAGTTTCAACGGAAGTTACGGGCAATCCTACTCCGTATCACTTACGGATATATGAATAGTTCGAGGCCCGAACTAAGAATGAAAGACGACACGATTTGACAGATGTCCCTACACCCGATATGTATTAGCCTGTAGGTACTAAAAATTTTATTTGGTACTTGTTTTGACGAATCAACTACTTTTGGACGGGCCCGTATCTTCGTTGACAGAGTAGGCTCCCTGATCCAAGGCGTGATATAACAAAGCAAGCGCGATAGAGCTGGGAAAACAAACCTATAGTAAAAGCCGAGCGCGGCGGCATCATAGGCGTCGATGTGCCTATTGAGCCTGGTCGTCGCCTTCTCCTTGCCCTGGGCCAAGGTTTGCGACGATAAGGGCGACACGCTCTTGCTGTCAACAATGTGTGACGATAACAGTGACGGACCACAGCCTGGTGTTGAAAAACACTTTGTTTTTGTAGTGTACGTCATTTGGTAGAAAAACTTTTTGAGTGTAGCAACACTATTGTGACGGTTACAAAAAAAGTTGTAAGGAGTATTTATGCTCTTTATCTATGGCAACATTTTTTCCTCTAATTTAAGGTAGAATAGTAATAGGTTAAGGCTGTAGTACATCACATTTGACTATAAAAAAACACTAACATTTAGAATTTCAAGACATTAAAATCTATCTTCAGGATCTAAGAGAAAGGGTTTAAAAGGACAACATCCATTTCTAAAGAGTGTTGGGTACCTTAATTTTTTAGAACAAATATTTTTTTTTTAGGAATTTAATGTATTATTTATTTCCTGTACCCAATCACTCTGTATAACATCAATTTAACATCAAAAAGTTAAATCAAAGACAGAAGAAACGTCTACACTTGTGCTGTGTATCTGCTGTGGTGATAATGATGTGATTGTTTTAATTATGCCGAATTAATTGATATTAATTGCCAATACAAGCGTCATGTTAATGTGACACACAATGACACAAACCATTTTATTGAACACCCTGTTATCCCGCCTGGTTTTGGTCGGATTTTTGTTACCCCCTGTGCATAGTGGCCAGAGGCGCATATATGCATTATGTGCAATATGAATTAGCTTTTAAGTGAATGCCTTTTAGAGTATTTACAAATTGACTGGTTATCAAGAAAATAAAGTTTAATCCCTTTTTTTCTCCCACATTTTTGTGTTCTTTGTTACAACAATGTATGATAAACATGTCTTGTTTAATTATGTTTTCCATTACAATTAGACACAAAAAGTCGATCTCTTTATCCAAGTATGAAAAATGTTCTATCAAGAACGAAGTATAGTTGGTACAAATCACAAGTGCGCGTTATGTAACTGTTATGACATTGACATAAATCTTAAATTACATTACAATAGCAAATACTATCAAAAATACACATGAATTAATAGGCATACAAGTTCGCCATTTTTTTAGATATTTCTTTTTTATGTGGTTTTTTCTAGGTTACGAAAACAAATAAGTAAAAAAAACCAGTCAAATACCCCATTACTGACACGCACCCGTGAAATGAAACTACCTACGTCGCCCCATCGCTGCAGGTCCTGCATATTCAGTCGATAGAGCATTTTTTCCTTCATGGATAAGGACATTCGAAAATTTAAAAACCTACACATATAATCGAAAAATAATCTATATCTGCTTTTTTTTAACTCTTACTATTCTTACTACAAAGTCTACATTACCTTGCACTTTCTTCACTAATAAGTGATATGTGGCAGTTCCATCCTGATTCCAGGCCCATCTTTTCGCTGAATACCCTGGATCTTAGCTCGTTTTCCTTACTGAAGTGCACGAAGCGAATGCAGGCGCGTTCTAGACGCTCTATTAACTCAACCATGTCGCTTTGCGCTTGGTACTGCATTGTTACCATACCTATGAATACCTAGAAAGATGGCGAATTCCAACTTGACTTTCGTGTCGTCACTTTCACATACAAAATACACGATAAAAGCCTCCAGAAGCGAGAATCAGTAAATATATTTTAATTTCAACTGTTTTGTAATTAAATATTTTGATATAATTTAATTATTTTGTTGGTTTTCCTAATAATTAAATTCATTTACATAATCAGCCTATAATGTTCCCACTGCTGGGACACAGGCCTCCTCTCTGTGAGAGGGAAGTGGGCCGTAATCCACCTCGCGGGCCCAGTGCGGGTTAGTAAATGTCACATGCCTTCGAATTTTTGGTTCTAGGACATGCCGGTTTCCTCACGATGTTTTCCTTCACCATTTTGAGAGCAGTAGTGATGATAATAATTTACACAAAGTAAAGCGCCTGTCTGGGTTCGAACCTACGATCTACAACTCGTAAGTCGCGGCCGTTTCCACTGGGCCACCACTGCTCTCAAATTCATTTAATTCAGACTAATTGATAATAATGAAAACTAAATTATAGTTTACCTGGTTACATTGCATGTCAAAGAAACCTTCCGCGTCTTTCACGTCGTCATCTGTCACTTCGTTGAACAACAAAGAGTCTGTAATTACGAAAGGAAACAAGTTTTCAATCTGCTTTAATACTAAAAGCCTACAATGTAATGTGAAATGGATAGGCACTATCTACCGGATCAAATAAAAATGGAACAGGACTTGACAAATTCTGCATTTCATTTTTTGCCAGACCCCTACCGGAGCGGCACCGCATGCTGGTTCAGTTCGCTGTCAAAAACTGCGCATCGGTTACCAAGCTGATTCAGTCTGCGTGCATAGGGTCGAATTTAATGCGAAAGATTGCCCGTCTAAACTATACCGTTCTTGCTCAACTTTCAGCAGCAGCGTATCGGCGCGAAAGAGACGCAACGGCTGAGGGGACCGGAACTTATCAGGATGAAGTGAAACAAGTAAGGCGCCATCTACACGGGCGGGAGTATAGTGGTAGTCACGCCGTGGCATCAAATTCTATAGAAACTGTATGGAGCAATCTCTACACGGCAACATCATCACGGCGAGATTTTGATGGCACGGCGAGACTGTCGCCAAGATTCTCTCGCGTGTGGAGATGGCGCCTTAGGCCTGTTTGCAGTATAAGTCGGAATGTACTGTTGGTAGTTTCATGAAGTATCAATTTTTTTTTACATAATACAATATAATAGACTAGAATACTCTTTATTATGTACACCATAAAAATTACAGACATAAATGTAGAAATTTTACATAGTGAGACACAATGGGCGGTCTTATCGTTAAAAGCGATATTTATAGACAACCTATGGTAGATTAAAGGGAGAAGCAGAGACAATACTGCAGGTAGTAAGTGGTGTACCATTTACGTATACAATACACATACATACATACATAAAGCACATTTTTTTTAGGTATGGCATGTCGTAGTTGACCTTGAGAGGTCGTCACTACTCAACCGGACTATCCTGTGGCTGCCTTAAGCGGACTCAAAGCCTCCAGCCAGGGGCGAATTTCTTAAGTTACTAAGCAACTGCACGCTAAGGACACCCCCTGTGGGGTACGCACCTCGGCTTAGGGCGTCGCTGGGGGGAGGACAGCAAGGTGGGATAGGCTGGATCAGAACTGTATTATTATTAATCGGGGAATTTAAAGCTACGGGCTCAGCTGCGGTGCGGGCTGGCACTTCGTAGAGCAAGGGTCAGAGGGGACAATTACGTCGGGGTCTTCGCGAGGGACCTCGGCGGCGAGATCGGAAGGTCGGTCTGTAGATAAAGCATATACTTATTTTTATAAATATATACTCTTAGATATTCCCCCTTCCAACCTACCCGGACCGAGTGAAAGTTTATAAAAAGGTATGGCGCGCTGTGAGTAGTGGTGGTTAATAAAGCATATAGCATAATAAAGCATCTTGCTTATCATAATAACATAAAGCAAATGCTATCGTGGTTCTCACTTGTTGCTATTTGCTTTCTGCTTTACATCGCACATCGCACTCTCTGGCTCTGTCCGTCGCACATCGCAAGCGCATGTAGTAATAAGCAACCAGGCATAGCAAAGCGGCGGGTGCCGGCCGCCGGGTGGCTAGTCGTCGCAGGCTAGCGTTTGCTTTTGGTCGCGTGTGTAATCGTTTTAGGCACCGCGTGTGTTATCGCGATCTCAGGCGGCTCACGTACGTAACGTAATATTATAAACAATGTTGTTTTGCTTCGTGCGTTTTTAGTGTAAATAAACAGTGATAGGATACGCAATATTGATTATGTAAATAAAAACGAATTGTGTAAGTATGGACGATTGACTGAAAGAGGTATCGTGTTGTTGTTTTGTGTGTAGGTATTTAAAAGACGAAAATTTTTAGAAGGAACATATAACTTTTAAATACGCCTATAATGGTTTTAAATACTAACATACTTTATTTCTTAATAACACTTAATCAAATAGACAGTCCTAAGCCTGGAAAGTATGAAGGAAAGTTCATTGTTTTTTTACTGTTCCGTAATAAATTCATAAACGCGATGTAAATATTACATCGCGTTTATGAAATTATTACGCTCTGACAACACCGCGCTGGTTTTATTCGCGCCCGCCCGTTTGGTCGTAAAATGCTTAAAATAAAGCATATAAAATAGTATGCTTAAAATAAACAGCATATAGCATTAAGCAAATGACTGCCATAAAGTAACTTTGAACACCACTAGCTGTGAGCTTTGTCTGCTTGGCTTTCGGATGCAACGGACGTATTCAAGTGACGTTATAGAGTTGATTAGGCAGGGGCGTGCCGTCCATAGAGGCAATTAGGCCTAGCCTACCCTACCAACAACGCCAAATGCATTTATTTTAACTATGTAATGCAATAATACAAAATATTAAAAAAAAAGTTAAATTCCTGAAAACACTTATAGCAACTTGTCGCAGACGCCACGTGACGTAACTCACAGTTCGACGGAGCTTGGTACGGTAGGTACGCGCGATTTATTAGGCAAGCACGCGGCTAGCCTATATACCGTTGATAAATTTACGCACACTCGTGTATATTTTCGTTTGTATAAACGGCACACAATAGTGGCATGGTTTAAACTAGGGGCGTAACTCCTGCGGCTGGAGCTCGCCAGGGCGTGCACCCATTGGCTGTGTGTAAAGTCAAGATTTAATTAAAGAAAAGTATTGAAGACCAGGGTTCCCAATTTTTGGACAATTCCCCGAATTGCGGGGAAGTTTCCTTCACGACTACTAGAGACAATTAAAAAAACGGGATGGTATTGTAGAATTTATACCTTCCAAAAAAATTATAAATTGTAAGAAATAACAAAAGCCCTATAAAAATAATTAAAAATTTCATAATTTTTTATTATATTCCTCATATTTGGGAAATTTTGCTTTGATTTTTGGGGAGTTAGGAAAATAAGTTTTGGCAACCCTGGACTGTATTATCCGGCAAAATTTGGTAGTCCCTTTTATGGAAGAACACGGTATGACAATGATAAATTTTAATTGGTAGTGTTTGTTTCATGTGACAGTGACACGCAATTTATATCAGATCTTGAATGTTTTGCTTTTTTACTTAGTAAGTTATAAGTAATTCGTTTTGAAATGTAAAGTAGAGTAAATATTATTTGTTATAAACAACAAATAATAGTCGTAATCGTTTAATGATAAGATTCAAGTTGTGTCTGAAGGTAGATGTGTGCCCGAATTACGAGAATTAATCCAAAAATATGATAATTCATGACTTCAGATATCTTGCAAGTGACGTGTTCTGTAATTATCACCCACCCACTTGGTTATGATATTTGAGGAGGCCGAATCTTTTGAATAATGTGGTGAGTTCTTGTATTTAACTTTTGTTTTACAGGATTATTTTCAATGTCTTTTTTTTTAATATTATAAATCGATAGTGACTACTTTGAGGGTCATCATATGTAGAGCGACTCTGTGATGTTGCGCGAATTACTTTTTTTTTTGTGTCAGTATGCGTGGCCTACCCTCTGTGGAGAACCACTGCACGCAACTGTGATTAGGGTCATGTTATATAATTCGTATGTACTTATTATTTATCTATGTGCTTGTTGCTAATTAAAAAAAAATTGTAAGAAATATAACTTTCTAGGTCGTTTAGTGATTTGTTTTCTTTAATATATTCCGCTTTTGGTCGCTAAGAATACACATATACAATAATAAACAAAAGCAAGGAACTATATTAGGTAATGATGATGTTTAAGGACAGAGGAAGTGTTTTCATAATAAATGCTGTCTGTTCTCAAACGTCTTACCCGTCGAATGGAAGTGTAACGCTGGTGCGTCGGCCCAGTGGTTTGAAAGTGGTGCGTACAGTTGTCTGCTGTCTGCCGGTAGCTCCAAGTACATGTTTGATAGGGATGATGATATACCGCGCGTTAGGGGCCTGGAAAACATACATTTATAGTATACTAGCGGCGGACCCGCGGTTTCACCCGCATAAGTCTGCATCCCTTGGAAATATCGGAATAAAACGTATCCTATGTACTAATCCCGGTCATGGTCTACCCATGTGCCAAATTTCATCCAAATCCGTTCGGCCGTTTTAGCGTAAAAGCGTAACAAACAAACTTACTTTCACATTTATAAGATTACTTAGGAAGGCACCTTAATAATACTAAGTTTGAGATTTAAAGACGTCTGAAAAATGGAGATATAAATATATTGTGCCTTTCAGATTAGTTTAAATGCATTCTGAAAGTTGGCAACGCAAAAAATAAAATATTTTGCTGTTTTGTAATTAAAGTAATACTGATTAATTAATAATCAGTATTACTAAATGAAATGATAAAATATCGCTCTGTGTTGCACTAAAATATTGATTATGCATTGTCTTAATGTGCTTTGTCAAACATTGAAGATCTAAGTTAAGTTATAATAAAGAGTACACGCAGCACATATGAGCATATATCTTCATCTGGCGAGACAATGGAGACTTTTGCTTGAAATTCGATCTAGGAATAACTGAGCTCAAACTCTGAAAGCGACAACAAAAATAAATCTTTGTCTCACCAATATAAGGGCGCTTTTTGACTGCAACGTACTTTTAAAAATGTGAGTGAATGTTTTTTTATTTTCTTACGCTTTTAAAGCACTACTACTGAGCCGATTTTCATATTTGGCAAAGTGATAGCTACATACAAAGATTTAAATTGTTAGATTCGCCCGACCGCGTCAAAAGAATAATATAATAACATTTGAATAGTATTGTCTTGCTCACTCATAATGAAAATCGTATCTATCGTCTTATCCGAGATGTGTGAGCTCAATCTTCTCAATATGGACACATTTTCGCGCGACTTAAGTACGGTGGAGGAAAATCTAGCGATTCAAATCTTTGCCCACATGGAATAAGTGTAAAACAATTATTGCGCTACGTACTTATAAGCGAAGGCGGTACAATAGGCCGTGAGTGAGTTTCTCTGATAGAAGTCGATGATCTTCTTCCTGTCAGCTGGTGAGATCTGTGTGAGATCCTTCCCGTTCCAGTAGTCCACGCAAGAGTCTAGGATTATGTCGGCTGTGCCCTGCAGAAGCAAAGCGAAGTGTAAATCAGCGTATCGTAAAGTGCTTAAAGGAACTTTTAGTGCTCGAGTGACGGTGACAGGGAGACGCTGTTGATAAAAAATTGTGCAGTAGGGAATATGCATGTAATTTTTTTTTTCACTAAATCAATAAAAGGCAGTAATATAAACCCAAGAAAAGTATAATTCAGTATAGTATAATTTAATAGTAAAAGTATAATTTAGTAATTAGTAAAAGCTAAATTCAACTACTGCTTGTTGCGCAAAAAAATATAATACTCCAACAGTTTTCCACTACAGTTCAAAGGTCCCTTTCTGTCGTGGTCATGATGTGGCGTCATTTACCACGATACTTCTTTGTTTAAATCTTTTTTGTGCTTTATTCAAGCAGAAATCGCACTTACTTACCTTAGTTAGATTTCAAGTACTTTGCAAAGAATATTTTTTATTCACATATTTTTTACGCCACTCATATATATTTCCTAAAACTCAAAACACAACGCGTTTTGAGTTTGCGTTCCACGAACGTTCCACCAAAAAAACGCAAACGTAAAATAAGTAGGTAAAGCATTAGAAAATATATGAAAAGTAGGAATTTGTTTCTTGACTCCTATAATATAATTAAGTATATTTAAAAAACCAGCTTTTGCCAGTGGCTTCGCCCGCGTGAATGTATGAAATTATCCCATGAGAACGTTCTACCGGGCTAAAAAGTATCTTATGTGTTAATCTGTATTAACACATAGGATAATATATAAACTATCTGTGTGCCAAATTTAAATTCAAATCCAGCAGCATAATACTAGTGATTTAAATACTATTGTGCATTCATACAAGCCTAGAGCTTTTTGTTAGGTTATTGCTCAGAAATTGTGCACAAAAATACTATCTTGAATTTATATAAGCCTTGTACTTTTTGATATGTTACTGCTCAGAAATTGTGCACAAAAATACTATCTTGAATGTATACAAGCCTTGTACTTTTTGATATGTTACTGCTCAGAAATTGTGCACAAAAATACTATCTTGAATTTATACAAGCCTTGTACTTTTTGTTATGTTACTGCTCAGAAATTGTGCACAAAAATACTATCTTGAATTTATACAAGCCTTGTACTTTTTGTTATGTTACTGCTCAGAAATTGTGCACAAAAATACTATCTTGAATTTATACAAGCCTTGCACTTTTTGTTATGTTACTGCTCAGAAATTGTGCACAAAAATACTATCTTGAATTTATACAAGCCTTGTACTTTTTGTTATGTTACTGCTCAGAAATTGTGCACAAAAATACTATCTTGAATTTATACAAGCCTTGTACTTTTTGTTATGTTACTGCTCAGAAATTGTGCACAAAAATACTATCTTGAATTTATACAAGCCTTGTACTTTTTGATATGTTACTGCTCAGAAATTGTGCACAAAAATACTATCTTGAATTCATACAAGCCTTGCACTTTTTGATAGGTTACTGCTCAGAAATTGTGCACAACGTGTCGTAAACAGAATACCAACGCAACCTACTAACGAGATAAAAAGCATCTATCATCATCACTATTTGTGTGCCAAATTTCATCCAAATCCGTTCAGCCGTTTTTGCGTTATTGAGTAACAAAGATTCACATTTATAATATTAGTAGGATCAATAAGTTTTGAATTACGTGCATATTCCCTAATGCTTAGTTAGGCCGCCTCGGTTCACTTTTTGGCGCCCAAAACTACTTGTACAGTGGCTTCCTAAGTTCACTTTTAAGTCACCAACTCAGATAAGTTTGTCGCACTAAAATAGTGGAGGTTAAGCGCAGATGATCGTTGTGATTGTGAGTCGCTGTGTAAACGAGACCTAGATGTTATTGCGCACATTTATACAGACGACATTTTCGTTTTTGAGATTGATTTTGAAATATAATTATTTGAGAGCCAAATGCTAAAAGAAGAAAAATGTGGATCTATTAAAGTGGATGACGGAAAGTTTATAAGTAAAATACCACTTATTAACGTAAATTATATTATTTTGACCCTTATTTCAGTGTTCATGAAGGCGACAATGGCGTGTGCTAGTATTCAACATACTTGTGTAAGCATCTGCAGCTGGTTGGCCTGGTCCTTGACTACAACAGCCAGCATATGCGGCAGAGGAACTTTCACCTTCGTGCTCAGTTGTAAAGAACGGACAAAGCGTGTTTCACGGCGTATTGTGTCCGCTTGCTGTAGAACAAAAACGAAAAAAAAAAGAGCTTAGAAGAGATAATTTCTAAAGCCGACATCGGACGGTTCACTCGAGTGAAGGTTCATTTTTGTTTCGAGTGAAAGATGTCGAGTGCCGTACAGACTGGTAAGTATTATATATTTTTTTATATAAAGGGTTAATTTAAATTGGCTAGCTAAACTCCGCAGATGCGATGGGTATCGATATGTAAACAGGATAAAACAAAAAATAAATTATAAATATATTCGATTTTTTATGGAGTCATTAACCCCAGCTATTGTAGTCACTTGAAATATCAGTTTAAAAATCTGTTGTAAACTTCACAGACGTGATGGGTATCGAATATCGATATCTAAACACAATAAACCATAAGAAAACTGTTTTTCTCAACTCATACTTCACGTAACAACACCAACATTACTCCCAAAAAAAGGTCAAATCTTTTTATTTTAACGAATATTTTGGTGTTTCCGTGCCTCGAAAAGCCGTTGGTCCCGGCTCTCATTCGCGGATCTTTGACAGTCGTTAGGGGTCGTCAGAAGCCCGAAAGTCTGACAACCAGTCTTACCAAAGGGTATCATATTACCCAGTTACTGGGTCGTGGAGGTCAGATAGGCAGTCGCTCCGCATGTAAAATACTGGTATTCCGCTGCATCCGATTAGACTGGAGGCTAGGCAGATTGATTGATTGAGATTTATCAGAAAACAACTGGTTTAATGTAGGAGTACTAATTTAAACACCTCTACCTACTCCTTCAGAAAATACAAGTGGTATATTATGTGGTATTATATGACTTACCAGTTGTCTAAATATTGCGAGGCATTCCTGCACATGGTAGGACTCGGTGACGGCGTCCGTGAATCCGATCTGCTTGGCTAACTCGCACAGACATCTTCTGTTCGTCACCGGTACTAGGTCTTCGCTGTAACGGAAGTGGCGATGGTTAATTTGTTAACGAATAGATTACATATATTAACTCAGTATAGCTCAGCTCTAGACGTAAACAATTAGAAGCAATGACATTGCATAACATAGTTAATGGCAATTTTGACTGTATAGATTTAAATAATGTATTGTGGTTTGAAGTCCCCAGAACTGTCCATAGACGGCGGTTGCGTGCAGGCAAACTCTTTGCAGTGGGTACCTGCCGATCTAACACCGGTCTACGTTCACCAGTTCGGTGAATGGTAGCAACCTAAAAGTAAACAATCGAACACAACAAAGGTTTCGCAGCCTTTTTATGAGACACTTGAACTCTTAATTTTTATTGTTTTTAATTTTTTTTTTTTATATTTCTAGTGTAACTGTCATGCATGAACAGTTCACCTCTTAGTGACTTTAAGGTTTTATTTATTAATTGAACGGCGCTGTGGGCTATATTATTATATTACTCGTACTTAAGTTATTTATGTTTTTATTTTTGCAATATTGCATAATGTAGCTGTTTGTTGTTCCTATTTAATAAAATATAATATAATATATTACGGGTATAAAAAAGACGCATAACGAAGCCAAGAGTCATATGTTCTTTCACTCATTGCGATATTTTATTTTTCACTGAATCATAAAAAATCAAAAGTCATTTATTCAAACTAGGCTGAGAATCAGCACTTTTCGAACGTCAAAATTACATAAGACTGTTCCCCAAAAATGCCAGCCCTTCACCACTTCCTAGTGCTTTAGCTGGGAAGAAGTGGCAGTGACCGGCACAAATCGTGAGCGTTCGGTGAAAGAGTGGGGACTTCTTTACCCTAGGTTTACAATGCACAAACCGATCCCCACTCTAAAATCGAGCGCCCGTTATTCATTCCAGTCACTGTGCCTGAGAATTTTCAGGTTACGGAGATATTGAAGATCAAAGTCATTTAGCTCCCTTCAAAATGGTTGAGCTGAATGGTGCTCATCCATGCGTCATGTTCGTGAACAGGTGCCGTCAGATGGGACTGGTCATCTCTTAGCTGCCACGGCTTATGTTAAGGCGCTGACAAGAGGCAAATGACCAAAATAGGCTTGTCTTAGAAAAAAAATTGCCATATCTGTATAGTTTGTGGTAGCGGAAAAAATATATGTTAATTTTGAACAAATTTCTCACAACAACATTTACCAAAACACGTTTTGAAAAAAAAATATCGATAAAAACTAACGTTAAACTAACCTTGACCTTGAGTTCCAAACCAAAATATCTGTATTAAATATCAACATACGTTACGTATTTCATTAATAACAAGAACGTCTTATTTGAATGTAGAACTTGGTTGTTTTTATTTTTGATTACTCAACTCAATTTTCAGTAAATAGATAATTGCTTCATATTTTGCAATAAATTACAAGCGTTTTGTCATCGCGCGTCTCTTTCTTTTCTATGGAGTCTGACAGTGATCACGGTTTAGGTGTTGTCAGCGACTTAATTATTGTATTTTGGAATTGTTTTCTTTTGTTTCAATTTGTTGTACTTTGGACGGCTTTTAATGTGTACTTGTTTTTTACATCGTTCTCACATATTGTTATAATTTCAAAATTAAAGATATAAATAATATTTTAGTAACAATATAATTTAAAAGAGTGTCCATGGAGTTTCATGCCCGTTCTTATCCATAGGGACCTACTACGCTTTGGAAAAAGCAACTAGCTTCATATTTCTAACTGACCAACTGTTTGACTATTTAAAAGTGCCTGTAAATGGTTTCATTGAAATAAATGGTTTAAGTTCAAAAGTTCAAACATTTTTCAATCTTGTTATTATTAAATTATTACTTGTATAAGGTATACTATGTATAAACTATGACGTAGTAATATTATCTGTGACTATAATAACTTGCGAGCGGTCTGGGGCAAGCGAGTGCTGTTAGTATGCTATACCTGTACTGCGCCTCGCACGTGAGATGTGCGCAGAAGTGCGCATACGTGTGTCTAGGTGCGGGCGCGCACGTGTTGAGTAGCGCGGCTAAGCCAAGCGGCTTCAGTCGCGCTAAGTGTTGTCTCCAACGCTGGTCGTCGAATTCCACGCTGAATGGCGCGTTCTGGTCGTGTGTCAAGTCCAAAACCTGGATAATTTATAGCTATTTTAATACACGTTCAGGAACGGCGAAGGGTTGACCAATGCGGCAAGTCTCCTGAATTCCGTAATATGAAACTTCAGCAGTGAACAAGCCAAATACCATTCCAGTAGCCAATGGTGGTGATCTAAAACGTTTAGTGTGGTCACCAAAGTCAACAGCTTTCTAAAATAAAGCTCATGATATTATTATGACGATAACGCATAATATCAACCAAAATATGAAAGTCGGCCCTCCCAAAACACATTAGCAATTTGGGATCCTTTTTAACCGACTTCATAAAAAGGAGAATGTTCTCAATTCGGTCGTTTTTTTTTTAGTGTTTGTTAATTCAAAACTCCGTCATTTAATAAACCGATTTGGAGAATTATTTTTTATTTTTTATCTATTTTTTACTTTCAGATTGGTCCCATTTTTATCAAAATCGTGTTCTGATGATGGGATCCATGAGGAATTGAGGGAACTCCTCAAATATTATTGGCAAATTTCGGAAGTCGGTGGCAAAAATACGAAAAAACAGAACCAAAGACACCGACCTCCGAAATTAAGGTTATTTTTCATTTTTTAGTGTATTTTTTGGATGTCGATTGTTTATTTTTGAATAAAAGTTTTTTCTCCTAAACCTAAGAGAAAATAAACATAAAAAGACCATGTTGCATTCTGTACTCTCTATACTTAAAAAACTGCTTATACCAACCTCAACAATAGTAGAAGGTTCAGCAGTCTTCGTGGCCTCAACAGGCGCGTCCATGTGTTCATCACTCTGGTGCCCCATAGATCCCACCAGGGTTGTCTTACTGGAGTTGTGTGATAATGGACTGGAGTTGCGAAGGAAAAACACCTTCTCTGCTGTGGGGTTCGGCCAGGATAGGATGCCTTTCTTGTCTACGCAGCTTAGAGCCTGGGGAAGAAGAGCATAACATTAATGAAAATATTATTTTTCAAGTTAGTAATAACTATTTTACTTTCTGTTTTTTTTACGCATAATATTATTGCATTTAAGAGTTATATATTATTCGGTAATGTTCATTCATAGTGTAGTCGCACGGTGCAAGGAAAAATGGACCTAAAGGTGCTTGTCTTCAGTCTTCAACCGTAAGTTTTGTGTGTGTATCTATGATAATAATACACAGCAAGAAACTCATCCTATTTAATGAATAACAAGATTATTTGGCAGCCTAATAAAAGACTAGCCAAAAACACCGTACCATCTTAAAATAAGCTAAACATTATTCTTGTACCCCTAAAAATTAACAAAAACTCACCGACAAAGAGCCCAGCACGTGCACAATATTGGCAGTCCTGCAAACCATGTTTTCTCTCCCGGTCAGGATGCTGAAGAAGGTCCTGCCCAAAGACTTGAGGCTCTCGGGCTGCAGGTTGGACTCGCTCATCGCTTGGATCAGAGGATCGCTCGCGTCTTCCGATATAGAACACGACTTCGGACGGACGTATTTTTGACGAGTTTCTGATAAGAGCTTGAATCTGGAAATAAAAGGAAGATAATAAACTTAAGCTCAACTAATACTTTTTTTTTTTTGGCTTTTGCCAAAAAAATCAATAATGTGTTGGTAGCAGTTATCTTGACAAGCTTTAGCACTACCAAAACAAGACAAGACATAAGTAAGACAAGCAAAGGAAGAGATTTTGGTCTGTTGAGAACGATTAAAGAAAGTTTTTAAGATATTGTACGAAATTATACCACTCAAACTTCAAACTCATTCAGAATCTCAGTTGCTTTAATTATTTGTATCCTTTTTGGATCTCGTGCACTACGCGGCCATTCTTTCTCCTTCTGTAGCTAATAGAGCGGTCGGCTTTGCGACGACTCGTGATCTTTGCCGCGAAGTGAGAGAGGTCCCTTAAATTTTAATATTAAAACGAAGCAAAACACACTTACCTAGCCAACCCATAGCAGTTCAAAGTGACCCAGGCAATAGGGAACACAATCTGCAGCAAAGGCAGCGAAGCGGCGATCGTCTGCAGAAAGTATATTTCGGTCCAGTGCGTAACGCCTGGTAGGTGGTAAACGTGACGGACGAAGCTGGCTATCACCACCAGTGATATGACGACCGGCAGGACTATGCCTTCCATTATTTTTACTGTGCACTGCAACATATGGGTCAAGCGAAAGTTGGCTTGGATTTAGGAGTAAAGGTGTATGTAATTCTAACCCAGCCTGGGGAGAGGTGAATACAAAAGCGAATCCCCCAGGCGTAAGCAGCCAGAGGTACACCGTGTGGTTTTAGTCGATAAGAGATCCTAATCTACTGGTTAACGTTGCAGGGATTGAAGCAAGTGGCCCAAGAGTGCTCAAGGCTCAGAATTATATATAAAGCCAATAAGTAATTCTGATGAAACAGACAGGTATTCGGATGGTTTGTGGTGGGTTGCTGGTCAGAAAAAGTATACCTACATTTGCTACATTCATGATTAAGATAATGTCTAAGGATGCTTACCAGATACCTCTGCTTCTCAAACACAGTCACAGGCCTGATGGTGGCCTGTTCCAGGGCTAACTTCAGGTTCTTCAGGTAGGGTGTCTCACACATTCTATATGCTTTATTACGATGCGGTGTCCGGATTCGGGGAGTGCTAAAGTTGTCTTTTTGCTGTAAAAGAAGTATTTATTTGTTACCCAACTGCCCTAAAAGGATGGTTATGTGTTTTTTAACTGCCCTAGAAGGATGGTTAAGTGTTTTTTACACTTTATGTCCGCATACTAGATGGAGAAACATTATAACTTGTGTGTACAAAGATATTGGTGCCTATTCCCTTGTTCACAAACTAAACTAAATTTTAGTTCAGTGCATCTTTTTCTTTCTATTTCATTAAGGAAAGGACATAAGATTAGTTTTAGTTTAGTCCTGTCAAATTAATCAGCGCTTGACGTAAATTGACGTAATTTTAGTAGGCAAGTTTTTAATGACGTCTAAACTTGTATGGACTTGTGACAGGCGCTGCTTAATTTGACAGGACTAAACTAAAATTTATCTTCTGTCCTCTTCTTAATGAAATAGAAAGAAAAAGATACACTGAACTTAAATTTAGTTTAGTTTGTGAACAAGGGAATCGGCGCCAGTGTTTATTTCATAAGAAATGTATGCCACCAGATCAGCCAAATAAGAAATTAAACAGAAATGATTATTTCTAATACTATTGTGTTAGAAAGCAAGAAGAGGAGAACACTGTTCTATGAAATACTTTTTTTGTTAATTTATTACCTGACTCTGTCATAAACTTACTTTAGCGAGAAGTTTTTCGTGTCGTACTTATTATGTCCTATGTAAGAAATACGCAAATAAGTGCCCATGTTTTTATGCAAATGGAAATGCTAGTTTTATTTACGTCGACATAACACACGGATTATTACGTCATAGTATAATCGTTGCACATCACAAGTGTGAAGTGCGCGTCATGTGTGATATTGATAATATAACGTTTATGCTACCGATATAACGTTTACATAGCGTTGATAGATGACTCGTGATCCATACTAATATAATAAAGTTGAAGAGTATGGTTTGTTTGAACGCGCTAATCTCTGGAACTACTAACTACACTTTGACATCACGCTACGACCCTTAGGAGCCGAGCAAAACGAACAGAAGCTAGTGATTATAATCCTAACTAATATTATAAATGCGAAAGTGAGTTTGTTTGTTTGTTTGTTTGTTGGTTACGCTTTAACGCTAAAACGGCTGAACGGATTTCAGGTCCAGGTCATGACCTGGATTAGGACATAGGATAATTTTCACACGACTGTCCAAAAAAAGGAGTGTTATGTTTTCAGGGTTCATGTATGTTTGTGAATTTCTTTATACCATAACTTCTAAACGGCTTAACCGATATCAATGTATGTGGTATCGTTAGAAGTGTTGCGTTATCCCGGGTAACATAGGCTGGTGAAAATTTAAACAATGTAATGGGAGAGCCATGGTTCATGAAAATAAACTTTTTTTTTTTCATAAAAAATTGACTACTTATACTATTATCGTCTAGACTCTCTAAGGCTTGCTTAGTATATAACAAAAATATATATAACAGGCAAGAACTAAATCGCCTCAGAGGTCTTAATCACAATTAAAAAACCCAAAATAAAAATAGTTTCGCGTTATTATTTGAGCGATATCGATTTCCTAAAAAATAGAAGTTATCTTTCGTGGCACTTATGCGTTTGCAAAAATGTCGTTTTATCACTAAAAGATACGAAATAAAAAAAAAATTAAATTAAAAACACGCCTGCCTTGTCAAAAAGTGAATTACAAAAATTTAACTAAAAAATAAAAACAAGCTAAATATGCCCAAAACTGGAAAACTGAAAACTAATCTTTTCATTGCAGACGGAGGACGGTTCCTTGTAACAGTTTTTACGGGTCCTCCGACTTCGCTGAAGATATTGGTTTTCAGTTTTCCACTTTTGTTTTTTTATTCCGATATTCCCACGATACACAGTGGAACGAATGTATGGGAGCGGTTGGACGTAGACATGTCCGAAAAATAAGAGTAAAATTATGCCAAACTAATGATGCCATCTTATTCGATTACTTAATGCCTTCATAAATTGTGGTGATGAATTTCTTCATAACTCCCATATTTCGGGAGTAATTTGAGAAAATGTGAAATTTTACTATGAAAATGAGTGTATCGAGCTCTCTCCCTCCTGATTCCGGGCTTGTTTCAAGTAGCGGTCTCTAATATCGTAATGCTATTACTAAGAGCTATATTTAATACTAAGACACATAGTGCGCCAAATGTGCACTTTCTGGGATAAAAGGAAATGAAAATTTAAAAAAAAAAACGTTTTTTCCCCATTTGTATTTACTTTAAACCGCAGACAGACTTATTAAGAGGTCTATAAATATATTATATATATACAGAAATATATATTAACAAAAATATTCACAAGAACTGATGAGAGTATGACTTTTAAGTAAGTTGATAATAAATTACCTAGTTTTATTAAAAGTACAATAAATAATTAAGATGTAAGCTCTAATTTACTAAGTTACACATTTTAAAACAATAACATCATTTAATTATCTTCGTCATCATCATCATCATCAATTAATTCAAATTCAGAATCGATGTCCGCTAAATCATTTATGTTAACAAATTCGATATCACTTTTCTCAGAATCCGTAAGCTCATAAAATTCCTTAAAAGAAGATTTTTTTACAAACTTATTTCCTTTTGGACGGATACTTGTAACAAGTGGATCAGAAGACAGTAAAAGATTGTGCATAATATCTTCATTGCATGAGATACTGCTATGCTTTCGAGAATGCCCCTCTCTATATTTTCTAAAATCTTTATTTCTAGCCTCAGATGCCTCTTCGGATAGAAAACCAATGGGCACAATTGACATGTTCTGAACTATGTCTGGCCCATGCATTAAAATTTTATGAAGTGAAGAAGGCATATAATACCATGGGTATAACTCCACGTAAAGCTTAGCAGTATCAAAGCAGAACTCTCGGAATTTAGTTACGTTGATCTTCTCTCCTGATGAAATACACTGCAAGATCACACAGATTTTTCTTAAAAGCATAGCATCTATTCCGGTCAGTTCAGCAGATTTAGTGTAGTTTTCAAAAAATCTCCTTGCCGAGTTGCCATTGTTGGTGGATCCACTGCCTTGTTTCACAACATCGAGAAGTAAGCCCGTTTCTCTTCTTACAGCCTCTTGAACTCTTTTCTTCCTGTCATCAACTTGCCTTTTTGCTATATCACCCCTTACTTGCCATGATTTTATGTCTAATTTGTAGGAAATGTGTAATAAGCATTCCATTGAGCGAATCCAAGCGTGAAGGGTGCTTAAGCTATATTTATACATGTCCTCGTTTGCGTGTTTATCTTTGATTAACTCTAAATTATTCATTTCTTTAGGACAAGCCTTGCATATGTCACACACTGAAGCTGCTGTATTGGATATAATGGAATGAATTTTACCATCAATCATTGTCAACAGCAGTTGGTGTTTGACACTAATTCCATCAGTGATGGTGGATGGAGTTAAGGCTTCAATCTCTGCTTCGATTTCAGCCATCTCTCTCTGCACATTTTCTTTGGTTTCCTTTATAAACTTAAACAATATTGGCCGGCAAAATGAAGTGGAAGATGGTCGCTCGTTTTCCCAAATTGTTACACCTTTTGAGACGAGCCGCAGTGGTACAAGACTAATCATAAAATTACTAGCAAGATCGATTTGCTCATCTTCACTCGTCCTTTGATGATAAATGCTTTGGCTAGATGATCCGTCAAAACCCCATTTGCTGGTCAATACGAGCTGTTGATTGGGATCAACAGGGGTTTCTAACGACCTAATAAGTCTTCTTGAGGTTAAATCCATCAAGGCTTGTAATTTGATTTTTGCAGAGCTCTCTGTAACTGTGAGATCTTCTTTGGCCGGATAGCACTTAATTTTTTCTTTAACCAACATGTAGTAACTCGGGTATTGAAGAGCTCCTTCTTGAGTGTTGAAATCCCGAAGAGTGTTATAGCGCCATTTCGATAAGTTCATCGATACATAAAGAGCCAATGCCTTCAAAGGGGATATTTCCCGTACCTGAATTGATTTACCTTCAATGAAGGCTTTGATTTTTGAGGCCTCTTCTGGATTCTCCGTCAAGTATTTCATAACATAAGCTGTATCGCTTTGTCCTGCCTTTTGAAGCGCCCTTTCGGCCGAAAACATAATTTCAGCGCTGCTACTGCTGCATGAAAGACTATCTTCAGTGCGTCTTCTTTTTTGCCGGTTACTAAGGTCCTCAAAAGATTTACGAGGACTAGGATGTGTACAAGTTGAAGCATCAGATTTAGCAGGAGAAATTATGGGCTCGATGACGTCACTTATATTTTCTGTAGAAGGTTCCATATTTTCATTCTGTAATTCCGGCCATTGAATTGCAGCCTGTAGCCAAATCTCATGTTTCTTCCGAAACTTATCTGTGCTTCTTCCAGACTGTGTCCATTTTGCATAAATGCGGTAGCAAAATCGACGACACCAGTCTTTTAAACTTGTTTCAGCACTTTCACATAACTGAACACAACTGTTATCTTTTAAAACACTGAACAAATAGTTAAAGTCGCGTAAATCTTTATGTGCGCGTGCGCATAAAGCAACGTGAATATCAAGATTTGTATTAAAATTTGGAAAATACATTGCGAGATTAGCTTGGATACAACGAGGTGTAAATCAACACTGATTTTAAAGTTACTAATAGTGACCTATTTATATAAAATCCAGGTATCCCAGGTATCCTTTGTTAAATATTGCAAGGTAATTAGTTATTGTGATAATTAGTAAATGATGCATGCTAAATTAGTGTATTAAGAGCCATTTAGTAATTAAATAATAGCAATGTTCTTATCAGTAATCATTAGTGCATCAGTTTTATATGTAAACCTTAAGTCCCTAATTATATATCCTAATTAGCTTATATCTTCTCTAATTGGCTGCTCAGAAATGTTATTGTAATAAGGTAAACCTTTAGAAAAACGGTTTTAATCAACAAAATAAACAAAAAATAAAAAAATTGTGTTATAAAATAAACATCACTCTTTATCCCAGAAAGTGCACATTTGGCGCACTATGTGTCTTAGTATTAAATATAGCTCTTAGTATTAGCATTATGATATTAGAGACCGCTACTTGAAACAAGCCCGGAATCAGGAGGGAGAGAGCTCGATACACTCATTTTCATAGTAAAATTTCACATTTTCTCAAATTACTCCCGAAATATGGGAGTTATGAAGAAATTCATCACCACAAGTTATGAAGGCATTAAGTAATCGAATAAGATGGCATCATTAGTTTGGCATAATTTTACTCTTTTTTTTCGGACATGTCTACGTCCAACCGCTCCCATACATTCGTTCCACTGTGCGATATCGAGACTTATGCGGGTAAAACCGCGGGGCGCAGCTAGTTATATTATAAATGCGAAAGTATCTGTCTGTTACCTTATCATCATTTAACAGCTTTTGATGCAATTTTACACACAGATAGACCATGACATCGGGTAGGACATAGGAGACAGAAGACTTTATCCCGGTAGTACGTTCCCGTGAGAAAATTTCCGACCTCCAGGCTCCACGCGGGCAAAAGCTAGTTGGCAATAAATAATGTAATTACCGGTGTTGTAGGCTGAAAGATCTGTCCAAAGAACTGCTCTGGGTCCTCGGGCTGCAACCCTCGGCAATGGCCCGGCACCTCCTGCCCTGGCCTCAGCACTATCACGTCTCCTTCCACCAGCAATGCCCATGGCAGGTTCACTATAGTTGCTGAAATAATACCACCTTTGTAATTGTCGTAATGATCTACCATAAAAGTGGCGCAGTGACAGAAAAGCGGAAAGGAAATCGTTTGGCTTGGTATGGGCCCGTGATGAGAAAGAATAAACTCATGTATGTAACTAATTAAAGACTGTTGAATATGAATGTTAACCGATGGACAAGGAAAAGATGGCCAAAGGAAAGATGGATGGAGTGTGTGAGGAATAATGAATGAAAAGGGAGCGGATGATATTGTGACGGCTGACAAGGTAGAATGGACGAAAAAAAGGTGTCGCGCAGACCCTAAATAACATGGGACAATAGCAGGAAGATTATGATGAACTACCATAACTTAGGACCAACATCTGCCTACCCTTTTCCCCATTATTTTGGTGTCAGCTTCCAGTCTAAGTCTTCAGTTCAGTGTTTTGGTAACAACGAAGTTCTGAGAAATATGTTCAAATTAACATATATTTTTTCCGCTACCACAAACTATACAGATATGGCAATTTTTTTTCTTAAGAGCCTTAAGCCTATTTGCCTCTTGTCAGCGCCTTAACATAAGCCGTGGCAGCTAAGAGATGACCAGTCCCAACTGACGGCACCTGTTCACGAACATGACGCATGGATGAGCACCATTAAGCTCAACCATTTTGAAGGGAGCTAAATGACTTTGATCTTCAATATCTCCGTAACCTGAAAATTCTCAGGCACAGTGACTGGAATGAATCTCGAACGCTCGATTTTAGAGTGGGGATCAGTTTGCGCATTGTAAACCTAGGGTAAAGAAGTCCCCACTCTTTCACCGAACGCTCATGATTTGTGCCGGTCACTGTATGCACTGCCACTTCTTCTTCCCAGCTAAAGCACTAGGAAGTGGTGAAGGGCGGGCATTTTTGGGGGACTGTCATCATCTGCCTAGCCTTTTCCCAACTATGTTGGGGTCGGCTTCCAGTCTAACCGGATGCAGCTGAATACCAGTATTTTACATGGAGCGACTGCCTATCTGACCTCCACAACCCATTTACTGGGTAACACGATACCCCTTGGTAAGACTGGTTGTCAAACTTTCGGAATTCTGACGACCCCTAACGACTGTCAAAGATCCACGAAAGTCAGCCGGAACCAACGGCTTAATGTTCTTCCCGAGGCAAGGCGGAGTCTTGGTATGTACGATAGTCACCCATCCACAAACCAAACGCGGCAAGCGTAGCTTAACCTGATCGATCGACCCGTGCGGCTGTTATTATTTAGCCACAAGCCAACCATAACATAGAACCAAGTTAAGATGAAAAGATATGTTCAGATCTTAGGGAGTCAGCCCTGTTACTTGTCTTGCTGGCTGGCCTGCACTTTAGAGGTCACAAAGATCGCCACTGTTGTCGCAATAGGTGACCATCTGATCCTACTTGGTTCTACAGTCAACGCACATAAGTGGTAACAGTTAGTGGTAACAGTTGCACTACGAAAATCGCCCTTACATAAAAAAAACCCTTAAAAAACCCCTTATAAAGCCCTTATAAAGGCGTCATCAATGTCAATTTCTTAGCAGTTATGTGCGGTTGACTGTACCTTTGCATTGATACGAAAAGACGAGTTATAAGCATTGTAAAGCTTGTGTCAACACAAAAAAACACATTTAAAAAAATTTGTATGACGCTTTTATATAAATTCATCTATTCATATTACAACAGATTCATCAATTTAATAGCGAGTTATTTAACAGATTGCTATTGAATAAATACATACATTAATACATACGTAGGATGTTAAAATCATAACCCACCTTTGGCTTTGCCGTAGTCTCTTTGGGTAAAAACAGGTCATGAAATAAAATCTTACGATATGTTCCAGGGTTTAACTTTATTTAGGATCAGATAAGCCTGTGTCAATTGGTGCACCCTTGTGCCACTGCCAAATGTGCTATTGTTCTAAAACCAGGGGCTGCAGTGTCGACATAATTAGCGATTGCTTTACATTTTTACACACAAGCAATTTTAACAGTCTTAGACCTAACGCAGACTCTATTAGGACTTAGGGTGCGCATTAGGTCTTAGACAGTTAAAATAATAAAATTGCTTGACAATCAATCATCAATTTTGAACGTCTAGAGACCCCATTAGGACTTTGCAACCGAATTCGGTCGTAAAGCGATCGCTATCTAAGTTGAGTCTACAGATGCAGCCCCTGTACGAGCCTTAGCTTCAAATACGCAAATACCTACAAAGACGCGACGTGTGTGTGGCATGGATATTTGGGCATTTATATGCAAAATTTGAACATATTGTTTATAACACTCTTCAAAACACTGTGCATTCAATTGTTCGACGTCGAAGCTATGTCAATATGTAACTATACGTATTATAAATTAAAGTCACTTTTAATATCTCTCTGTGTGACCGCGTTTTTCTTCTAAATGATGCAGCAGATTTTTATGAAGTTTTCACCATCATTTAGAGAAACTTCTCCAGAATAACCATTCCGGAAGGTTTATGTGTACCTATAATACATTAATTGTAACTGTTGTTGTTGTTTTAACGTGTCGCGCGAAGCAAGGGCGGACGCTAGTATAATACAATTTAATTTTGGGGCTATTAAATCAAACATTTTTTTTATAAAAAATGACAACATAAAATTTCTTACAATCTCGATAAGTCCACTGCAGGATTACACATGGTGAATATGGGGCACATAGATGAGGATAATGATTCTCCTTCCATTTTGAACTTTCTATGGCATCATCCAATGTTTCTGTAATTAACAAAACATCACTTTATGAAAGAATAACATCATTTTGAATTAATACTAAATGTAAATATGTATTATTAATTTTATAAAATAACAAATAAAAAAAGGATTCCAATAGTTTCCTCAGAAATCAAGTTCATTAGAACAATAATGTATTTTTTTTCTATTCAAGTCATTATGATAACATTAAGAAGTTCTTTATTGATAAAAGATTAAATGATTACAAATGAGATTTATTTCTTATACCATATTGTTTTAATCATTTCATTTGACCTACTAACAAAGTTGTGTATTCCAATGAGTACTTTCACCCCTGGAAGAATGCCAATGATTTTATAATAAACCAAAATGAATTGAATGGGTGTGACCATCCTATTGGGAGAGGCTTATGTTCACATTAAGGCTTATGTACAAAGGAAAGGAATATAAATAAATAGATTTTAGAGTATACTGCTTCATAATCAAAACATACCTTTAACTAAGATGCAATGATTAATAATTATTATGTTAATATACTGGCTGTGCCTTGTGTTAACTAGTGTTGATATACAAACCAACTGACAGAGATATTTTGCTTAATAACTTGAAAAAAATGTGATGGGAAGTAACATATTTGTATTCTAATGATATGACTTCAAAATTACCCATATAAAGTCACCTAACTGAGCCACTAGAAATAAATTAATAAGTTAATAATCACAACTACAAATAAATATCTTGTCCACTTACCTAAAACTTTTCTTACTCTATGAGGTATTTCATTCCTGTTTAAATATTCTTCATTGAATGCTACTAAGAAGTTAACTAACAATATTACAATTAGGAAAAATGCTTCCCATAGCAGATAGGCATGAGCTTGTACAGATTCACCGAGAAGGTATGTAAGTATCAAGCACACTACATACACTAACGTTATTGTGTAAGCGACACCAGACAACAGCACTTTCTCTGATGAAAACGAAATAATACTCCGTACCAACCCAAATCTGAAACATTTTTTCAAGATTAAACTAATTACATGTGTCTAAAGCCATCATTATTATGACATATCCATATTATATACCACACATATTTTTGTATCATCTTTGCGCACAGGAGCATTCTATTAGTGTCTAGAATCATGGAAAAAGTAAAACGTTATCATACCCGGTTGGATTTTTCTTCTTGTGCTCTTCTATAACATTTCGTATATCATCTCGGAGTTTTATGAGTGCTGTTTTCGTTGTATAACCCAAAGAGTGTAAGTTACTATCATCCATTGTATCATATGCCATTCACATAATTGATTCTTTAAATATTACACTCAAAATGTATGAAAATAAACTAACTAAATTATTTTTATCAACAAGGATGAGATTGAGAAGATTGCAGTTTCGTTCTGAAACTATAGCATTTATTATATAATTTTATTGTTAAAATACAGTTCATTAGCAACTTTAATCGGTGCGTCATATCAATATAATTTGAAGTTGCTAATAAAATAAATATGAGCAATTTTAACGTCATGTTTATAACATAGAGCTGTTTTGTCAAAATATTTGAAAAGATAATACCAATGTTTGAAATCTAAGAAAGAGAATTGTCGTAGTTTTCGAACGCTTAGAGTGTCTCTACTCACTAATGTCAGATTTGTCAAAGTCACATGTTTGTTTAGTTCGTTATAGACTAATGCCGGCTACACACTATCGTCCAACATTCTAATTTTAACATGACCCCAGTCTGTCCCAACTCACGATCGTTCAAAACAGACTTTCCAATATTGTCAAACATGCACGAACTATCTCTCTACATGTGGAAGGTTGGACGAACAGTTGGACTATTGGACGATAGTGTGGAGCTATATAAGCTACTATAAGATCGGACACAAGCCAGAATATTTAATTTTGTAGTGCTTTGGAAACAAACAACATTAGGGCCAACATAAGCTACATTAACTCGACACCCTAGTCCAGTAAACGATGCGACACTTACTACATGAAAGTGAATTTGCTTACTTTTCCCAAGTTCTAGGGAATATTATTAGTGTGGCAGCATTTTCCAGTTTATTATTGATTTGTTTTCATCTGCATGCTGCTAACTTCAGTCGCTGTCAAATGGAATTTTGCCAATTTCCATCGTTGGTCCTTACTAAATTAAAATATTAAGTTTTTGAAAACAAATAATTAAAAGATTCTGCATGAAAACACTTATTTACAATAACTACACCAAAACTTGCAGCACATAAACATCACTTCGTGATGAAAAAAATCCAAAGAAATAATAGATTGGACGTACGATAGTATGTACAGAGGTTTTATTTTTGGTCTCGCAGTTAAAAAAAAATATAATCATTACATGTTATAGTTTATAAGTATGTTTTTAAGTTCTTAGAATGATAGAAGCAACCCAAATTAACTTAGTAATTACAATTAAGTGTAATTAATTGTAATTTCATGGGAAAATCTTTTAGGGTGCGGGACTGTCGAATTACTCTTGTGTTAACTTCTTACTCTGTAACCAATATTTTCCTTATAATATAATATATTCTTATTCATACAACTCATGTTACTTTTCACTCAAGTTACCAAACTCAAGAACTTGAAGAAATAAAAAGCATGATTAGGTGTTTTTGCGAAATTATTGTTCTTTATTTCATAATTTGTTATACAAAGCGTGCAAATGAGTAAGCGAGTTAGTTGGGTAGTCAATAGGGTATGATACTGCGCATTTTCATTGTTTTCCTTTCTATAAGAGGACTTTTAATTAGCTGCAGCAAAATTACACTTCTTACTGTCATTTCGTCAAAAATGTTATTGACGAAATGACAGCAAGAAGTGTCATTTTACTACAAGTCTTAAATGCCTCATCTTCGCGTTCCAGATTATGCCGTAAATATTTTGCTCATGAAAACAATGGGCAATCAAACTTATATATATAGCAACACTGCCGTCAATCATCGCTGCGACTACACGAACTGAACTGAAGTTGGCTTTTCTGAGAATTTCAATACTCCCAAAGTTTTCTTCTATTTTATGTAAGTACTGTACTGCAGGCGTTACAAAATTTTCAATGCAGAACAATTAGATGGGTCCCGGTCCCGCGCTTACAACTTTTGTCGAGTACTCGATCCCGGATAATAGTAGCGTTTGATAAATAAATGTGGTGCGCGTATAGTGACGGTGCTCAGTCTGTGTGTGTCATCGTGTTGAGACCATCGGTGCGCCATTTGGCTCGCGATATAAAAAAAACAAGGAATGTGTCCATCGCCGCGATCGGTTTAGTTGAAACCAGTGCACCAGTTCGGAATGGAGTGACAGATTAACGCAGCAGTTATGGCAAATATATGTACAAGTACCCGAAGAAAGTGCAAAGGGTTCCGAAGGGGGCCGCAGTTCGGACTATGGATGTGGTGTATCGTAATAAAGTTGATAAGTTTACCGTGCATATTTTCGAGGTGTCAAGGAGTAGACATTTCAGTGGCTGTGTACCCTGACAGTATGATCAAACTACTTTATGGGAAGCCTTTGGAGATCTTTTGTGTGGCCGAGAAAGACACCGCTGATAACTTAGAGTTTTACCTTGGCGGAAAACTTATAGACTCGGAAAAAGTGAATGTGACGACAAGAAGGTTGTACATTGAACATTTGGAGAAACAGGTATACACATACTATTGCAGAAACACAGTGACAAACAAGCAGTGCACTAGCAGAGTGCTGGTGGACCTGCCTCCTTCCAATGTCACTGACTTTGGATGTATCTCTAAGAACCTCGATGAGCTGAACTGTACCTGGACCTCTCCGGAGACATACAGTGTAACAAGTTACTTATTAACATTTTTGATAAACGGAAACAAGGTTGAGGCTTGTAAAGCAAACAGGATTGGCAAATCGAGATGGTGTTCATGGAGTACAACCAGCCAGCCCAGGTACAAACAGATGGAAGATCATTACTATTTTCATTTAACAGCTGAAAATTATTTTGGTAATAATACACAGAATTTTACAATTGAGCATTTCTCTGTTGTGAAGCCTGATCCACCAGAACAGCTGAAAGTGTTGAGCAACGACACACACAGTGTCATGCTTCAATGGAAGATCCCAAACAACATGTATGACTTTCTGCCGTGCCCAATTGTGCATAGGATAGAGTACCAAATTGCTAAAATTGATAACACAGCTTACTTCCGCAGTGTTGATGCATCAAACTTGCCTCCAAAGAACAAGACATATAACTTCTTGCTTCCCAATCTACCATATGCACACATGTCATATGAGGTCAGGATATACATAAAGTCAGAATTAGCCACTGAAGATAAATTCTGGTCTGATTTCACTTATGTGCTGTTTACAACAGCAAGTGAGAAGCCTCGGAGACCACCAGACACTATTACTGGAGCATTCGACCAGTCTATTTATGAAAATAAAAGACTTATATATGTGTACTGGAAACAACTTGAAGAGTATGAGGAAGCTGGTGCAAACTTTACATATAAAGTAGTTGCAATGCAAGGCTCCAAGAACCCACAGACATTGTTACCAGATAGAAACAAAAGCTTGAGTTATGTTATACTGAATGATGCAACTTTAGAAGCAATTGATGTGTCCATTTGGTCCAATAATGCAATTGGCTCATCTGTTAACAGCAGCCACCTTTACATCCCATCAAAAGTAGATACTGAAGCACTAAATGTACCATCATTTACTAAACTAGCCTATGAAAATGGCACATACAAATTATCATGGGTTGGCATCAAACATATTGACAACTACACACTGTTCTGGTGTCAACATAACACTAGTCAAATTTGTACAGGACGCATGAACTTCACTGTTTTGGATCCTAATCAGAATACTCATGTCATCAATTTGCCAAGAGACAGAAGGTACCAGTTTGCTATATCAGCTAATTATGGATTCAAAACAAGTGGTATGACATGGGCATCTTGTGACATTTATAAAGATGGTATTCCAATATATGGGTTTCCTGTAAAAGTAAACCATGATGCTCCAGGAAAATCATTCGTTAAAATCACCTGGACAATGTCCTGTACTCTACCAGAAGGTACTATAAAAGGATATCTAATAACATACTGCCCTGTCTTAGCCACAAGCAATGTGTGTGACCCTTCTTTTGGAAACAGATCTACATATTATGTTTCCAACCCAAAACAGATGGAAGTAAACATAACTGATCTGAAACCTTACACAACATATCATTTTACCCTGGCTCTTAACACTACATATGGGCTGAAAACAATTGAAAATGCTTCCACAGGAGTGACTACGATTGAAGATACACCAACAAGTCCAAGAAATGTTATTATTTCTGATGTGCAGAGTGACTCATTAATAATTTCATGGGATCCACCAATTCATAAAAATGGCATAATAGGCAAATATGTCATTTCGAACTATGGAAAAGACAAAGTGATTGAAAAAGTGGTTGATAAACTGCCTGAACTGTCTAAAGATGAGAAGAGAAAATATACTTCTAGAATGGAGCTTAAACTGACTGACCTTGAGGGGTTTACCAATTATTCATTTACCGTTAGGGCTTGTAACTCAGCTATTAGAAGTTGTTCTAAGCCCAGCCCTGACAATGGCATCTTTGTCAGGACAAGAATTGGCACCCCCAGTGTATTGAAGGCCCCTACAGTAAAAAATAACCCTGATTACTTGACATGGGAACGTCCTGATAAGCCTGGGGGAACTGTGGATCTCTACCAAATAAAAAGAGTAAAAGATGAAAGCACTGTGTCTAAAATAGAGATTTTAAATACGACTAATTTGTCCTTTTCTTTAATACATTGTGAAGGTGTAGATGAAAGTGAAACCTATCAAATCAGAGCAGTAAACTATGATGAAGATCCTTACCACGGCATATTAGCTGATAGACTGGAAGTAAAGTTGCCTTTAGAACAGAACAGAAGACTTCTTGAGTATCCTGGTCCGTGGAGTCCCCCAAGTTCGGTAGCTTGTAGAAGTAAAGATGGACTAACTATGATTCTTATCCTTCTTGCTATTTGTGCAATAATAGGCATGATGTATGGTTCGATCAAACTATACAAAAAGTATAGGAAAATGGAAGATATAAAACCAGTCTTACCAAATGGCTTAGGTATACCCGAGAAAGATATTTCTAAGTATGCTTTTGGAGGATGGAATCCAACAAATAAGGAAGAAAAACCATCATCAGACGAGATGTTGTTACTACCGAACAGTAGAACTCCTGTGTCTACTCCAGAAACCAAACAGAACACTGAAAATAACTGCGGCTCTAGTGATCACACGGACAGCACCGCGCTGTCGGACACGTCGCGCGGTGCGGTCGAGAGACAAGCCTCCACTTCCGACGACGGCTCGGACTCGTCCTTGCACTTAGAAGTTGAACCCGTGAGGGCTGACGAAAATAACGTAACGCAAGACGAGGATTCTTCAAACTCCGAAACTGACAATTCTAGAGAGAATTCGCCCTATTTTAGTGACAAAGCATTGAAGAAAAATCCTAGTGGTTACGTACAACAACCTGTAGTGAACCCGGTCAGCGGCTACGTCCAATCTGCCCCTGCACCCCATACAAGTCCTATTGCAAAACCTGCAACGCAGCCTGCCAGCTCGAGTTACGTTATGGCTGCTCTGGCGCCACCAATATTTACAACTGGGGTCGCACCGCCCAGCGTCCCAAGTAAACCGCCAGCATCTTCGGGCTACGTGATGCCTGAAGACGCTCAGGCGAAGTCCATGATGAACTTCCCCAAGTTGGGACCGTCGCCCACAAAAATATTCGGTTCTGAGAGCTTGCCGATTATGCCTACCTTGCCACAGCCAGTGAAAAACGGCGCCGACAGCAGCTACATTCAGTTGCAGTCTTTGGACGCCTTGCCTAGTCATAAGCAACCTGTACGCAACGCTGTACCGTTAAAGCCACCGGCGTCAAGTGGCTACGTGAGTCCCGGAGACGCGGTCATAAACAAGCACCTCAACAACATGTTGTCGGGCGGACAACTCGAGGAGTCAGCGATACTGGACCCGACCATGTCGCCCGACGCTTACTGCCGATTCTCTTGGAGCACTGACCCTGCAAACGATAATCTCCATTCTTTGCTCACCGACTCGCATACGTTGAACTTGTCGAAAAATTGAGCCCAATATAGCAAACTAAGTGACACAGTACTGATAAAAATAGACTTTAAGTGACTGAGTTGTAAATAATGAACTTTAGGAGCTTTACGAAGTGCTATACAATTATTGGACATAATATAATTACACACAAGAATGTGGATGTGTTGTCTAGTGATAATTCTTGTGCCTTATTAATTTATTTTAGGTGATTTTTAAGAAGCTTAGTAGGTAAGATTTCATCCGCAGCTTTAATAATGTAGAACTTTGAAATTCGTAGAAGAATTTGATTATTCGCATTATTTCATCGTAAAACCTCGGCAAGCGTTACAATACGTGATGTTTGTTACAGAAATTAAAAAAATACGCGCGTAAAAGAGGTTAAATATGGAGGGTATATATAGAATTAATTTAGTACCAAGTGATCTGAGCGTTGAGGAGACGATACTGCAGATTGCGGACACTTTGGATAATCTCAACGGCATTGTAGACGATGTGTTTGCACGGCTGACGACCAGAATCAAGCAGAACATGGACAAAACAATGAAGCTCAATGACAGAATAGAGTTATCTAGATCTAAAGTGGAGAAGCTAACTGGTATGCAGAAGGCGATCAACGTCTTCTCGAGTGCGAAGTATCCGGCCTCTATAACCCATGAACATTATCAATCGGCTTTTGATGCGGATGGATACCAACACAAGCCTAAAAAGGTTACTCTGAGTGGGAAGACTCAGGGGCAGTCAAACGAAAAGGAATTACAGGTGAGTCAATTTACTTAAGATGACGTTGTTACGGTGTCTCGCAAGGCAATTTGTATAAACAATTTTTGAACTCACTATCAGCAACTTGCAACATGCATGGGGAAATACGCAAAGATAAAATCGGAGCATTCTAAACAGTTTACTTTGACGTTAGGGCCCTCGCCCACGGCGACTTTTTGTAAAAAAAAAGTACTTTTTAAATAAAAAGTGTCACGCTAAAGGAAGGTACTTATGGGACACCGAGGCCCCCGCAACACAGGCAACAGGAAGGAATACGGGTGGGTTTTAGTCAGTAAGAGTCTGACACACCCTCCCGCTCCGCCCAGAGCGGGAGAAGTTATTTGATGATTTCCCACCCTCAAAAAAAAAAAAAAGCCTGCAGGTGTATAATAATGTATTCTGATTATATAGGATTACGGAACCTTTTTTTGTCTGTAAAAATAAGCTTTTTTATTTATGCCATTTCATAATAATATTTGTCTTCTTAAAATTGTCCCATACCTATAACATAATTTTCTACAGGTAACATACTCAGTCTCACGGACTCTTGACAATGTATTATAGTTAGTTGCAATAATAGATTGAAATAACCATTTGTCACAATTTAGCCCCTTAACCCATTTGACCGCCACGTCAAAAAATCAAAGACGTGCCCTCGGCGCCAAGCTAGCGAATTATTCCTTAAAATCTGTCATGTAAGCGTGACCGTGGCGTGCTGGGCACATTTTGCTCTGTCATCTATACATGACTGTGGCAGTTAAAAGGTTAACGATCTAAACATTTTACGTACTAGTTCCCCAAGCGACAAAATAGTGATGTCTTTTACATTTCAGGAAAAACTACACTTCTACCACGTGAAAGTGACAGAGGCTAAAAACGCGAAGCCGAAACAGGATTTCAATTTGAGCACTATGATTGATAAGCTATCAAGTGTTGGTGACCTGTTGATCTTTAATACTGATGAGAGTCCTTATCTGGGGACCACGCGGCCGGCGTCAGCGTACGTGCCGGTCGTGACCTCCAAGGTTGATAGCAAGAGCCTCCTGGAAGCGGCGCCTAGCTCTATACTCAATAGAGATATTCTGAAGCGTGATGCCGACGAATATCTGTATGCACCCGGTATGGGCATGGTACGTATTGTTTATAGGTTTTGTATTTGATCATTCAAAGCTATTTTTGAAGTTCCTAAAGTGCTATTTATTCAGTCTATGAAAGTAATAGTTTATCCCTAAAGACTCTTTTAAGAAAACAGTTCGACGCTCGACAGTTAGGAGTAACTGGATTCCTAAACTCATCATCACCAATCGTTAACAGGTCCCGGAGCTTGAGATGCCTCTGGACCTTCCACACCTGCCAGGCATAGCAGGGGACGTACAGTTCTCCAACACGACTGACGGGTCCATTGCGCCTTCAGTCGTAACGTCACCCGTGGCACCAGTCATGGCTGTACCAGAGTTAGAACTCCCGGATTTGAAGGAACTGCCGGATGTTAACTTGCCAAAAGAAGAGGTGGCTGTACCTATGTCGGTGACAGTGCCTGATATACCTGATGCGCCGCCTCCGCCGCCTGCGCAGATGCTACCCCCGCCACCCCCACCCCCGCCGCCGCCGCCGCCTCCCCCAATGGACACCGCCCCACCCGTCGATAGCAAACGGTAAGTGTTTTGAATGTTAATATAAAAAAAAACTTTCTATATGTTTTGTCGGTTTACTCAGGAGCACGATGTTTGGGATTAGTAGAAAATTTATCAGTTGTTGATGGTTTTTTTATGACATAATGTCTGTGTTTGTTTGTCGATAAACTAAGCGTAAATAGAATACGTTTGCGCACATTGCGATCCCTATAGGTCACACCATCGATTGTCATCGTTGTTATAATTAAGCACTAATCAGAAGGCTCGAAGAATTGTCTGTGTTGTGAGACAACAAGTTGTAAAAACAAAGGTTCCAATGTCGAAAATAATAGGTACTTACGCCAATTAGTCTGATCGCAGAGTGATTCGATTCAACCTTATGACTCACTCACTAGCACAGATTAAATAAGAGTGTATTGGTGATAGTGATGCTGATGATAAGGCACTACCAATTTGACGAATATTGGCGTGTCCCTTGGGCATGTTTGCGTCTGAATATTTTGCAGTGGGCAGATTTGACACGTCTGCATCTAACCTAACCTATTTGACTACTATGAAAGAAATACATTAATTTATTAATACTTATTAAGTAGGTATGTTACTAAAAAGAGACAAAACTAATAAAATCAGTGGAAAAATGGCGAAGTTATACGCTTTTGAAATTATTCTTCTATCCTTGTCACACAAAACGACCATTTGGTGTACACACGGCTACACAACAAGCTATGCATTTCCAGTATAAGCTGATCTCGCATTGTGTAGGATTTCCGTACAATGCGAGGTCAGTGTAAACTGGAAATGTATAGCTTGATGTGTAGCCGTGTGTACAGAAAGGCGCGAAGTTGCTATGGCTCTCCGGTGTTGTGACGTCAAATGCTAGTAGTGCTGTTTCTATCTAGCATAGTCTTGAAAACGCAAACAACTTCGCTATTTTTTTAGATACTTAAATTTATTTTTACTATGGCTTATTTTTTTTCTAAGTTTCGAAAAACCAAATTTAAAAAGAATACAGTCAAATACCCTATTATAATTATTTTGACGGATCTCTTTAATCCTACTAACAATAAAAATGCGAAAGTTTGTAAGGATGGATGGATGGATGTTTGTTACTCTTTCACGCAAAAAGTACTGAACGGATTTGGATGAAATTTGGCACACATATAGTTTATAACCAGGAATAACACATAGCATACTTTTTATCCCGATATACCCACGGGGTCAAAACTTATGCGGGTGAAACCGCGGGGCGCATCTAGTATATCAATAAATCAATAACTTTTTTATGTTTTGGTCATTTTAACGGCTTTTGCGCTTGTTTAATCCCTCTTGACTAGCATGAAGGGCCCGACCAAATGCAGAAGATGTTTAAACAAACGATCCTCCATCACACGCAATGTAGCTGTCGTCATTATATCAAACTGCATTTATTCACCGATAATAATAGGCTTTTCTTGCCGTCATGTTTCGTTTCTTCCTATTGTTATGTTACGTGAATTTTATCATCAGAAACTTGTTTGTTTTCTACTTCGTTATTATTAGGTTGGTAGTGCATTCTTAGAACATTCGCAAAACAAATTAGGTAAAACAAAAAACAAGTACCGAATTCCTTAGTTCCAACATGTGTTTATTTTTTACTCATCAAAGCCCATATTAGCCTTATCATAATATCTTTACCTGATTTTTTGTGTCTCTCCCCGCGCCATATGCGGTGCGGACAGATTTTTTCAACCCTAGATAAATACCTCTAAACAATGGCTCTTGAGTTAATATAAACATGAAACTCTCATTCCACTGTAGCAAGGTGCACGTCAAGCCCGCTGTATGCATTAAACATTAATGCTAAAACACTGGACTTATCCACTGATTGACTATGGGATTTGGTGTAATTAAAGGTTCATAATAGATGCGATTTAAAAAAGTCGTTTGGAGCATGCATCCTCTCTGCCATTTATTACCTTTGCTATTTATGACACAGGTTCTGTAAGATAGGGATCAATTACTCAATTAATGCCATCATCATCATCATAGATCATTTATTACCGGATAATGTTCTTGTGAGCCACTCTTGAAAACACAGCTTTAGGAAACGTCACAAGTTCTTTTTGTATGTAAAACCTTTCCTCTCGTTTTCTGTGGAAAGGGACGGAAATGACAGCTTGAGCATGGAATAAGTAAGGACATTTTAATAACATGGAATTAGTAAGTACTATACTTTTATAGACTAAGTGTAGCGGTTCGAATTTCGACCACTAGTAATGCATAAATATTTCAGTATTTAGCATTTTTAAATTCTGAGGTTGATTTCTGTCGCTGCTCAGTTGCTTATTACCAAGGTGAGATGTTAGATGTTACATCATATGCGACTACTGTAAGGCTCGCGCGTTTTTTTTTGTTGTTGTACAGATATGTCAATTCATAAAAACGCGGATAAAAATAAGAATTTTATATACAATATTATCTGGTCATTATCCTGCGCGAGCTAACTGAGAGGAACTGGTTGGTTAATTATTACTGCTAGGCAACATATAAGAAACGGTTTACATAGTTGTGTTATAAGCGCAAATATACGATGCATCTTGGCTCAGCTCGGCACCACCTCACTCGAAAGAGCAATAGATACACATATTGCATCTCTAATGGCTCTAACAGAATTAAATCTAGCTACCTGACGTATACTTCTCACGATAATAATGTGGGAATATTCAAATTAAAATACGTAGTTTAGTATAAATCCGGACTGATTCCCATAGTTCCCAGTACAGCGCCAAGTGTGCCGACACTTCAGGGTGTGCCGCCAACCCACAGTTCCCAGTAGATGCATTGAATTACATGAATCGTAAGCACCTTCGCTATAAAAGAAAGGCGTTATAATAGATACAGTTTCGTAGAAAAATGTAAATCGCTGTGTTTTCCACCTCCGGATTAGAGTTATGGGTCACTTGACCCCTGTTTACTCCATCAATGGAATATTAAATAGCTCTAAAGTTGTATAAATAAGCTAAACTGCGTTTTAAAGAGCTTCATAAAACAAATGTTTGTTTTATAAGCGATGTGAGCTTACATGACGAGTAGAGTATACTGTTTAAATCACGTCAGTGTTTACTCGAAACTGAACCAGATAATTGATCGAAAAACACCTCATCAGCGATATCATAAATGAGAAACAGACGCGACGGTTCTCATTTAAAGACGAGGAATGTCCTGTTATATGTATGTGGTCAGGGAGACAGGCCCAGTTAATAGTGCACTGTTAATGGTTCAAATTAATTCATGCAAGCGCCGCGCGGAGGGGTATCCGTCGCCGTCTCTAATGAGATGAAGTGGTATTAGAAGAAGAAGCTTGATTAACACGTACACAAAAAATAACTTAGTAGGATTAGGTTTTATGAATGCTCCGAAGTAATCCCAAGTATGCAGCCGTCGACCACTTTTTTAAGAGAATGCGTGTAGTAAGAAAAACAGAATTATCTGCATTGATCAATAATAGCCTCTGGTATATAGGTATTTAATTAAAGTTTATAATTTAGGATTGTTCTTCATGAATCTAATTAATTAGTCGTCTTTGGTTAAAAAATAATTTCAATGCATAATATATTAAAGAGAAAAAAAAAATATCAGCACTCGGCTGCTAATCAGGCTGGCTAGGTGCTACATATATGGGCTATGTGGTGATTAGTGGTCGTATCGTTTACTATAAGGGACTCTGTAGCAACGTGTGGTGCTAATCAATATGGATGCGTGTGCGCATGTGATGACTTTGGATCCCTTTTTTCTTCAAACAAAGTGTTTTTTAACTAGTCCTCCAAATAACTGTTGACTGAATGGGTAAAGGAAAAACCATCTTGGAGCTATTTTCGAAAAACCATCTTGGAGTTACTTACGAAAAACCATCTTGGAGTTAATAGAAGAGCCACTGTATATTTGTATCGGTTTTCTTCTAAAGAACATAAAATATCTGCATAAAATTAGATGGCAAGCTCCAGGGCACGCCACGATTGCGGCGATAAGTCCCCTCTTTGAGGAGTGGCTGGAGAGGCGCCACGGCGTCCTCACCTTCCGCCTGACGCAGGTCCTCACCGGACACGGCAGCTTCGGGAGGTTCCTGTGTCGGATAAGGCGGGAGGAAACGTCCGGGTGTCACCACTGTGTGGATCGCCCGGAGGACACGGTGGAGCATACGGTGGAGGTCTGCCCGGCTTGGGCAGAGCACCGCCGTGTCCTCTTGGAGGCGATCGGCGGCAGAGACCTCTCGCGTCCGGCCCTGGTTCAGGCCATGGTACGGAGCGAGAGGGCATGGGCAGCCGTCACCTCCTTCTGCGAAGCAGTAATGCTCGCGAAGGAGGAGGCGGGACGGTTGAGGGAAAGGCACGTGTCGCGCCCTCTCGCCCCTAGCCGCCGCAGGAGACGCCCAGGGCGTCGGGAATCCCGGGCGGATTTCCGGCCACCGTAGGCGCGGGCTTGCGGACGGTGAGCAATGGGTAGCTCACCGTCCGGTAAGGACCAGGCCCGGGTCGACGGCGCGTCGTATTCCACGCGCGCCTCAAAGAGATGTCGTCAGCACAAAGTAGGGGTCCACTAGGGCCGATGCCTGCCGGGGTCGCGGGAAGGTACTTATGGGTCACCGAGGCCCCCGCAACACAGGCAACAGGAAGGAATACGGGTGGGTTTTAGTCAGTAAGAGTCTGACACACCCTCCCGCTCCGCCCAGAGCGGGAGAAGTTATTTGATTATTTCCCACCCTCAAAAAAAAAAAAAAAAAAAGCTCCAACCATATTAACTTGGACTTGGAGTCAATCAAAGCCAAAGGGCAAGAAAAGCAAAATGATGAAATAAAATTAATTTATTTAATTAACAATTTATCTTGGGTTTTCAACGCAAGGTCTTGAGAATTTCCTATTAAATAGATGAATAGACTGATTCATAGATAAGGAACTAGCTCTATAGAACTCGGTACAGAAAATAGCAAATAGTCACGTTCTTGTGCATAGATTTGATACATAGTTCGTACTACATACCGTACACTGATTCATTTATATTTTTACATATAATATTCCAGTGTTATAGATATTCATACGTCATTCATACCTCATTGGTGGGTTTAAGAAAATCTTATCGAGTTTTTTCCAATATAGCTTATGGGATAAACGTGAAAACCGTTATGTAGTGAGTGTACACACGGCTACATATACATTTCCAGTATACGCTGATCCCGCATTGTATAGGATTTCCGTACAATGAGAGGTCAGCTTATACTGGAAATGTATAGCTTGATATGTAGCCGTGTGTACATACAATGTTGTTAAACACTTTTTAATCGTTTTTTCTTATCTGTGAGTAAACTTATAATCTAGTACTTTGTTATGTCATACCAATAACTTCGAAGATAAAATTCTGGGGTGATTAATTATGTAAAGGTGTCGTACAATCTGAAGAGCGATTCTGTGTTTATCGAAACAAAAAACAAACAAACATTTACGCTTTCAATTGCTATATATACTTAGAAGTTATTTTGAAACCTCTGCGCTTCAAGTGAAAAAATATTTACTTTCAATTAAAATTTAAATACACAAACGCATAATATCTCATCTTCGCCAATAAGGGTTTTGTTCACTAGGTGGCAGCACTGAGACAACGGGTCCTGTCAAAAGTGTCAGATCGCCTATAATACCTTTAGTCGTGACTCTGATATTTTATATTTATTGTAGAAATGGAAGACCTCTTGTCAAAGTTGTCGGTTGGTGTGAATTTTTACGGAAACCCTCATTAGTATAGAAGTATTGAAGCTTTCGAACATTCTAGAATAAGGGGACTATTTACAAACCATACGGCTTTCCCGGAACCGTGTTCTTAAGTAGAAACAGTCGTTTTGAAAACAACCGGCGTATGTTCCACAAAACGACGTATTGTACAAATAATATTAATGTTTACTTTCATAAGTTTCTGCGGGTATCGGCGACTAATAGTGGATCAGCTGCTTTTTATGTCGCTTGCTCCTCCTTTAGAGAAAACCGTCAATAAATTAAAATAATTAGTAATCGTTACCGTCGCAAAAAGTATTTAACTATGCTATTAGCTATTCCAAGTGAAGGCTCCCGCAGACAGGCGCGACGCTACAGCGCAACACGACACTAGTAGAACATTTTCTATGAAAACTTCATAGAAATTGTTCTACCAGAATCGCGTCGCACCATCGCGTCGCGCCTGTCTGCGGGAGCCTATATCACTCAAACTGCAGCGTGAGAAATATTGAAGAATACTTGGTCGTAAATAACTCTACATTGTGTCGAATTAAATTGCCTTTATCCATTTCAATTAGACATTGATCCTCAAAGAAGCTATATTCAGCAGTCGTCCCAAATCGGGACAATGTTGACAACTAGGGCTGACAGTTCTTAAGATACCGGGACGTCAGTTCCGATAGGATACCCAATTAACTGTCGGCAAATTGTATATGAAACGTTGTGTCTACCCAATAAATGTTGTTACCGACATCTGATAAATTCTCATATAAGGGAAAATAAATAGATTGTTAGTTTTTGCTGTAACCGAAGCCTATTCAGCTATCAATCTTGAACTAGTTCCGAAGAATAGTGTTATGGAATTAGCGAATTCATAGAAAGTTGCAACACGATTCTTTAACTGTAACGAGTCCTGTTCCATTCCGTGTACGGTGTTTAGTATTGTTCTGTTCAGCTTTCTCGGTGTTATGTACCCAGTCTAGGAATTAAATGTGATTCCTGTTATTTGTTGTTTTGCCAATAACCATAATTTCTCGTTCTAATTTGCTCGTATGACACGATTGCGTCTTTTTATTTTAATTTCTTGTCAAGATTATTAATGTAAAAGACAATGCTTTTTGAAACGCTTTTGTTTAGTTTACGCGAATTGATCTCTAGGAGAAAGGCCAAAGTATTCTATTGAACTCATTTCCACTTCGTGCAATCTAATTAGCTGTTACCAGAACGCTAGCAAGGCAAGGAGCGCATTAAGACGCTGACAACACCTAAACCGCGGTCACTGCAGTCTGACGACTGCATAGAAAAGAAAGAAAAGCGCGATGACCCAACGCTTGTAATATATTGCAAAATATGAAGCAATTATCTATTTACTCAGAATTGAGTAGAATAATCGAAAATAAAAAAAACAACCAAGTTCTGCGTTCAAATAAGACGTTCTTGTTATTAATTAAATACGTAACCTATGTTGATATTTAATACAGATATTTTGGATTGGATCTCAAGGTAAGAGGTTAGTTTAACGTTTGTTTGTATCGAGATTTTTTTTCAAAACTTATTTTGCTAACAACGAAGTTCTGAGAAATATGTTCAAAATTAACATATATTTTTTCCGCTTCCTACCACAAACTAATGACAATTTTTTTTCTGCCTATTTTGGTAATTTGCCTCTTGTCAGCGCCTTAAGGCTTCTGCAGAGTGGGGCGATATCACGGGCGCGACAGGTATATTGCTGCCTGACGCGCCCGCGATATCGCCCTAGTCTGTAAGTCTAGAGCCTTTTAAGTTATTTTCAGTCGCGATAAATTGCATGAAAAACGTTCCTGGCGGACTGATAAAAATCGCTAATGCGACGCTTGTATGGAGTATGGTCGATGTGGTGTGGCGTATTTTTTTAGCGGTCATAAATCTTCCGTTTAATCGCACCGCGTGTTGGAGCCCAATGCTGGCTTAGTTGGAAACTTTTTCAGTTATAAGTATTGCAGTAATAGAGGCACTTATTGACAGCTACGAAGTCATTACAAGTTTTTAAACGACTTGAACAAAATTGTCTTCAACATTCAGATGTCTGTCCACTGATTTATTGACTTGTGTTTTCTATAATGATGATTCTATATTGAGAGTCGGAAGAGATCAGCCGTGCTCCGGAACGCAAGATTTTATACTCATTTGGAAATCAATTGTTTGCTTATTTTTTCGTATGTTGGTTAGGTATATTATGGCTTACCGACGCCGTGTACACGGGTACACGGTAAGCCATAATAAAACCAGCATACGCAAAAATAAGCAAGCAATTTAGCGAATGTAAACATGACGGTATTGTTTTCCGAAATAACTTACAACTGAAGTTGGATGCAGCAAATTGCGGTAATTGTTATGTCGGACTCGGTTTTCAAACGGAAAAGCTTACACCAAAATATTTTCTGAACAAAACACCTACACTACCAACGGGGTAATTGCTTTGTATGATTTGCTTGTTATGTATTTTGATTTATTTAAATATTTTTACCTTGTTAAACTTACTGTACCTAGATTATAATACAAGGTGTTGTTTTGGATCTGCAAAACATTTAAGGAGGTAATTATGTTAGTGATTCTCGACCCGAACCAACAATAAAATGGGCAGATATTTTTTTTCATTTGATTCTTATTTACGGAAATCGGTAAATGTGAACTCCCCTTTTTAAAACGTGGCCAGTCTGTACGTGTCCTTAAACTGCGCTTTCACACACACACACAAACAAAAACAACCGACACTTCTTTCATAGATCTTAGATAGGGTTATTAAGAGAGTTATTCTGAAAAACAATAAAATTTAAAAATCTAAAATAAAAAGTATTATTGATTATTGACTTGGTATCGTATTGATATATGATTATTTACGAATTTCATAACAACCTCCTGAAATGTTTTGCAGGTTCAAAACTGCACCTTGTATATGTAAATGATGTGGTCTCCTATAATTGGAAGCGCACGCTAGTACTTGTCCCGTGTGTTTATGTAAACGTGCATGTAATTGTGTAGCCTCTGTTGCAGATCCAATAAATAAATAAATAAATAACACACTATCAGTAGCAATGACTTTCATTTTGACAGTTCAATAACATTCATTGCGTTATTTCCGTTGTTGAGTAGACATTTTTTTCGAACATATGAATCCATGGATTACCAATATCCTTCAAAATCATTCAGATTGTAATTGTTAGTGTATTACGCAATTAAGGCGCTGTTCTATTCAACCCAGCGATTGCAGCAGCAAATTATAAATTCTCTTAACGTCGGTCTATATTACACATTTCTCAGTAATCTTGAAGGTGCACTGGAACAAGAACAATAGTAATTTACTTTGATTTCGCGTTTATTGTTTTTCACAGTAATGGAATTAGCAAAAAAAAAACTAGTAAAGATTTCGAAATTAGTTTTTAATAGGTTCGTGCACGAGGATTTAGATCTGCCTCTGCCTATGTGGGTCATTTTTATTTATTTCTTTTTGTTTTTTTTTCCTCAGTTAGTTTTAATTATAGTCTGGCATTTTGAGTACCTACTTTATGTGGCCTACCCAAATGTCCTTTCCTTGGTATTGTTCGTCGAGTCGTTGAGCTCCTTAAGTTTTGAGTTGAGCTACACGATTACTGACAAATGCTTGCACTGACTGGACAGGTCCACTCAAATTTGTGTGGTTCTTCCTCAAAAGACCATTTCAGACATGGATCTACATGGTCCTCACATGATCTGACCAAGATTATGTCTGGACTTTAAAAGAGACTTTGTTTCGCCATTTCTTCTCAGGGGTAGTCAGATAGGAAATGTCGACTCCATCTAGCTTATTTTTTTTATTTTTTTATAAGACGTGTAAAAGTGATTCTAATATCCTATATGAATAAACCATTTCATTTCATTTCCTACCGGGAAGGTATTTACGAATCGATATTTGTGATAACATTGTTGGAGATTTCTTTGATTAAGGGTCGGATATTCGCCGTTGACCTTGGCCATACAAAATATGTGCGTCGCGCTCGCGCCGCGCCGCCTGCCGTTCGGTTTCATAGGGAATATTTATTTTTAGTAACGAAAATATTAATATTTGATAAAAATCACATCAAATTATAGATAATAAAATAGTCTGTGCATACAAAAAAAAAATCATGAAAATAACTTAAACTAAGTATTTTGAAAGTAATATCATGTTTTATGCTTTAGGTAGACATTACTTCCTGAATTTATTTCATAAAGTATTTTACTACAATACTTAAATATTCACTAATAGAATTGATGTGTATGCATTCAGCTGCCTTACGCTAAACGCTACGAGCAAAAGTACTGACGAATAAGTAGAATGCATGTACGAGTGAACTTACATCGACTCATCCATACAATATTAGTACCTCAATCTTATTGCATACTTACTGAACCTCGCAACTCGCATATTCTCTTCCCTATAGGTACATATATCCGAGCCTCCTAATCAAAATTCGCTTTAAGGCGCAGATATATGATTTTAGTGACTTTTAAATCTGATAATAGGCCTTCATATAATGCAAGTAAGTTAAGCAAAAAAAAAATATGTTAAATTAGAATGCCTATAAATGTATTCTATATATATTTAAGTATTATAGTAAAATACTTTATGAAATAAATTCAGGAAGTAATGTCTGCCCAAAGCATAAAATACGATATTACTTTCAAACTACTTAAGATATTTTCATGGTTTTTTTATTGCATGAACAGACTGTTTTATTATCTATAAGTCTATCTGCTTTTTATTTTCAAATATTCATTTTTTCTTTACTAAAAATGAATATTCCCCATGAAGCCGAAAAGCGGCGCGGGGTGGGCGCGACGCACATTTTTGTATGGCCAAGGTCAACGGCGATTACCCGACTCTTAAAAACCTAACAACAAAACGACATATCATTCACCGAAACGTTTTACAGATTCCCTTCTACCGCCTAACAGAACGGATTTATCAATTGGAATAGCAGCCAAAGAGTACGATGACTCGATTATTGTATAAAATGTTTCGTTGATATATTCACTGCCAGTAACTGGCGGCATCCTATTGCTAAGTGAACAGTCATAGAGAATCAACTAAGGTGCAGTTCGCAGAGTTTTAAAAGTTCAAATAAGATTGAGTGTTATGTATGAAGGACGTGAATCAGTTTGTTCGCTTTCACTTGTTCAGATTCAAGGAAGTTTAAAAGAGAAATGTTGAAGTGGAAGTGATGGAAGGAGGCTTTTGTCTAGGAATGGGATAGGATAGGCTGACAATAGAAAGTGGTATGGGGAGAAAAGGACATGATTTCAGTGAAGTAGCGAAAAGGATGAGATCTGGAGTCAAAACGGTTACGTTATTTATCGATGTAGGCTGAATAGGTTTCTAGTCAAAATTCATTGATCGTCATCAATACTACGTCATAGACCAGGGATTCCCAAAGTGGTCAATATCGACCCCTTGGGTTCGAAATCGGTTTCCCAGGGGTCGACATAAACGAAAACTAATCTTGGGGGTCGACGAGGTCTAGAAATCGACCCCTATTAATTCACACAAGTTCTTATTTAAAACTTTCAAGATACTGTGTAAGTTGTGTTACGTGTACCAACTTGTAATAAGAATGATTAATATTTTAGTAGGAAGTATCATTGTTGTACTTTTAAAAAACTCAACAAGTCGATGAGCGTGCACAAGTTCGTACAAGAGGAAAAAAAGTTGCAATGGGGTCTGAGGTTTCACTTCGTTTTGGAAAAGGGGTCCCTTGCCCAAAATAGTTTGGGAATCCCTGTCATAGACAATACCAGCCACAGCGAGCAAGTCAATAAAAATTTTACTACCAGAGCTGCAGAGCTAAGGTTATCTCATATCTACAATAGTTATCAATGAACAGACAATGAAAATAAGTAAAAAACATCTGACACGTATTATTTTGCACATAGCAAAAATAAAACAACCCACCGTTTCACACCGCCAAGAATCCAGCTTTCAAAAAACATTTTGGTTTTTATAAGCAAAAGTTTGTCTCGCAATATTGTTGATTCTGAAAACCTATTAGCTAATTGCTAGGAAATTAACTATAATCCATTTAGTTTCATCACAGGCCTTAAAAAAACCTGCTATTATCATTTCTAATGTGTTTTTGATTCGTTATCTGTGTTTACGATGCACGTTGTTATCTATCTAGCGCGTAGTTACCGTTGATTCCTCTAGGAATCCTATCGATTACTTAATTAAACAACACTAAATTTCGATTATATCGATAGTCTTCCGAGAAGTTACCTACGAACTTTAAATCCTTATCGATAGCTAATAAAATTCAAATGAAAAGTATTACTATAATATTGTTTATCATAATTATCTCTTCATTTATGGTAGACACAAGATACTAATTAGCCGAAGTGTTGTTCATTATTTATTATGTAACTTGCAATGCTGAATATCCTTCTGATAATCCGACTTATTACGAAAAAATATTCGATATCTTATGAACAGCGACTGGTCGGTTGCTCGAGGAACTCACACTGCCCCAGAAATTGATAAAATAATGATTTATGTGGCAACTCGACATGGAAGTAGGACTAGGAGTTATTTAAATTCCGATTATATCGTAACATTACATTTTTTAATCGCTCCAAGCAAGTATATACAGAACATAACGAACTTTATGTTAATAGTGTAACGTAAAACAAGAGACTACGAGACAAATAACAGGTCGCGCGCATTCTGGAGAATTTTCGCGCATTCTCGGGAATTCCCGCGCATTCTCGGTAATTCCTGCAGTTACAAGCTCGTATCTAGCTTGTACGTTACAATTGATATAAAGTTCATTTTGCTATGTACAATATCATTACAAAAACTCGTTTCCGTTCAGTGGTAATGTAAATTGTCTTTCGTTTTCAGACTTGCACTATATAATATGGTTTCTTGTGGATTCAATCAACCACGTTAACGTGGCGAAATAATTATTTTTTGGGAACAAATTATTTACCGTACACGAAAGTAAATCTTCATTTTGTATTAAACTCATGAAAGGCCTCGGGAAACCGTTCAACTGCTTTTGATCAAAATCCATCGATCACTATTATTATTGATCGATGTCAAAATCTCATTAATATTTTAATATTGATGAAGAGTCCACAATACTCCGGCGCCACCTCACTCTTTATCTCGTTCTCACACTACTGCTTGCGGTCACGAGAGCAAAGGAGACAGGGCGACGGGGAGAAGGCTCCAAGGCGCCGATAGTTTAGGTAATTTCTTTTTACGGTGAAAATTATGGTATTAAAAAAACATACTAGTTTGAAGCAGTGATGTTACGAATGTCATATTTTAGACATTCGCGAATGCGAATGCGAGTGTTTGGAAGGCGAATGTGCGAATGCGAATGCGAGTGCGAATGTTAAGGAGCAAAAAAGAAATATCAAGGTATGATTTTAATCATCGATTTTTATTTATTTAAGGTTATACAGTGTATATACCTAATATACACAAACAAATTAACAACAAACATATTTAATATTCGAATTTCAATAGGGGCAGATTATATTTTAAAAACAAATATTTAGCTGCTTTATCACCCATGAGACGATTTCGTAAAGGCTCATGTATCAGGCCAGCTGCACTAAATAATTGCTCACTTGGTACACTGGCAGGAGGAGCGCTGAGGTACTTACGAGCAAGTTCTGTCAATTTGTCAAATTTGGATTTAGATTTCCACCAGTCCAATGGATTTTCCTCAAGAGAGATTTGTTTTTCTTTTAAATATGCTTTTAATTGGGATTTTATTTCACACAGCATCGTGCCTTCTGGTTCACATTCTACATCGGAACCTTCGCCATCACTCGAGGAATTCAGAATTCTCGCCTGATTTGTTAGGAGGCTTTTAGTAGGGTAATCAGCACTTGTAGAAGGCTCATTATCATCAATAGATGTCGTGTTTTTCGGCCTTTTACCACTTGAAATTGAAGTTATACGATCGTGATTTAATAAATCAAGCGCAAGTTTTATGATCTCGGTATTAACATTATCCTTCACAATATCAATAAAGAATTTGTTCTTGTATCGCGGGTCCAAAAATGTCGCAATTGTAAACAAAGGGTCATTTTCCAGATTGCAAAACTTCTTTTTTATTTCAGTTTAAGTTGTATGTGTGTAGTTCAGTCAAATCCAACACTTGAATAAAGTTTTTCATAATATTATCAACAGCGTCACCTACAATTGGTAGATTTACAGCTTCAAACTCTTCAATATCTTTTTTAACAAGTAAATAATCGGAATACCAGATGAAATCAAAGTATGCGTACTGCTTAAGTTACGGGTAGCTTCTCCAAATGGTTTAAGTATTGATACAAAATATTCTATGATGATAAGTTGGGGATATTGTTGCTAATACCATATACAGCCAAAGAATCCTTTAGTTTTAAGTAAGTATCAAACATATAGAAGGTGCTGTTCCGTCTTGTCGAACAATCTCTTAAGTTAATGGCACTTGATCTGGGTTCAGCCGCAACTGGACTTTTGATAATTATTGGTCTTGAGCAATAGTCGAATGATTAAAATGACCAGCAATCTTATTACATTTCTGAATCAGGGTTACCAAAAACTCTTTTGAATTTAATGCACTTTTTATTTTTGTCTGTAACTTATGAACAGTGCAATCAATATCTTTGAAACCGGCCAAAGACATAGCACGCTTCATATTTGAGCCTTCATCCCTTACCATGCAATGTACTTGATCCTTAGTGATGTTCCATTCATTCAGCATTGATTCAAATTTACTTGCAATTACATCACCCGTGTGTCGTTCATTAAATTCCTCACATTTTAAAACAATGCTTAAACGATCATAGTTAACTGTTATACCGTGGCAAGTCAAACTGAGGAGTGATACGTTGGCAGCCGGCTCGGACCAAATGTCGGTTGTGAATGACATGAATTTCAATTCACCCAAGAGTAATTTAACTTTGTTTGCTACTTTTACATACAATTCTTGGCTATGCTAAATAAAAAAATATTGTGGCGACACCAACTGCAATAATCTTCGGAAACCCACGTTCTCAACGAAGTTAAAGGGTAAATTGTCTAAAGCTATCATTTCACTTATTCGGCAATAAATTTTTTGCGACAATGTATGTTTAGCGTATAGATTCTTCAATAGATAATTGCTTTTTTACCTCTTTCAGTGGCGTTTCCGGAAGAATGATAATTTTAGAAGCCTGGGTCTCTGTTTCAGCTGGTATTAACAATTCGAACTCCTCGGCATGAACGGCTTTCAAATGAGTTCGCAGCCCCGAAGTAGTACGCCCAACGCGTGAATATACTTTTTCACAAATATTACACTTCGCATGATCTCGATCAATAGGTTCCCCGGCGCCATAATACAAAAATAAAGTTCTAAATAACTATTTATAATAACTTATCCTAGCTTAAAATAACCCACAACTCGAAACTGTGTTAATTCACTTAATCACAATACCTGCTTATTGATTGATCGATAAGTACAACTAGAAACAAATTCAAAGTAACAAACACGCGATGATGACCCAATAAGCTCCGCCCACTTCTACTTGTTTCGACCTGCATACACTCGCATTCGCTAAACATTCGCATTGTTTGATGCGAATGCGAGTGTTGATGCGAGTGTTTGAAATGATGCGAATCATTCGCATATGCGAATGCGAACGCGAACATTCGTAACATCACTGGTTTGAAGGTACCTTTGCTATTTTTTTCTGTCGAGAAAAATTTATGTAAATCGTGTTTCGTCAAACATAGTACTTAGGTACTTAACATTAATCCTCAACATTATCATATATTTATTTTAAAATGAATGCTGCAGTATTTTCAATATAATGGAGGATCATGCCAAGCAATTATTTGAGGTATATTGTTGACTCATAACTACGGAAATTATGTTACTGGGATTGCTGGTACAAAGAGAATGACAGCGCAATAATTATTGTTGTCGGTACATAAAGCATTAAAATCAATAATGCGACCTACCAATCCCAAAGGTATACCGAATATTTTGACGATAACTGAAATAGATTTACGGCTGCGAAGCCGACTAAATTAAAATGCGGTTCCTGTTAAAAAAAAACCGCTTTGTGAAAACAAAGCCCCTCATATAAAAGCGTGGACGATCCTCTTATTATGTTGTTGGTTATTTTTCCATTCATAGGCTATTTGTGGCTGCAGGTAAGAAAGTACACTATCAAGTTACCAGTTTGTAAAGTTGTAAACTTCTTCAGTTGAACATAGGTCAAATAAGCGACAAGGAGGCAATATGGTTCGCACGGCTATTTTCTAACGCGATGTTTTTTTATAGCGCACTAGATTTTCAACTGTCGGTATTGAGCCGAGCATTGAGAATCCAACAGAGCGCATCCCAGCGCGTCAAAAACCACACTGTTGGATTTTCAACTCTCGGCGCTAAGCAGTGCGTTGGAAATCCAGTGAGCGAAAAAAAATCGCCCTTACCCTGAGCTAAGATGCGCTGTCCGTGAGCTGAAGTTTTTAACCTTGACCAGTATGTCAATGGGACATTTGTCAAGGTTAAGATCTCCAATTAAAGGTACCTTTTTACACGGTTTTCGTCCCAGAAAGAAATAAAACGCAATTACCACTCCTCTCAAGTGCTAATTTGCATCGTTACTGCTACGAATTCGACTTTATTACTTATCAGAATATCGTTAATGTGTCTTCCGAGTAGTCTGACATTCAAAAAAGCCCGCATTATTGTTTGGTACGGTCCGCAAAGGATAAATCATCGTCGGCACTGAAATTGTTTATGCAAACGTCCTTGCTGGGCTGCATTGTTTGTCCATATGCTAATGACTTTCCCTACATGGGCTTGCCCATAAGTGAATGGTTAATTATGTATTACATTTATGTATGATGCGTTTTAAGTCGTGTGTACTTAGGGTAGCAGTAGCGCCTTATTAAGGCTAATGGGTGAGCTTTAGTTTAGGTTTTGTATATCGCCATGCATGTCGAAAAAAAAATACATAATCATCTGTTTTAATTAGTAAGTAGTTAAATACCATTCAGTTTTTACACGGATCGAGTTTTTATTTAATTTATTTATTGACATTTCGGTTAGTTCAAAGGTATTTTCTTGCAGAATACGAGTCGTAATGCCCAAAGTCCCATTGTACGTGCAATAATTAAGTTTTCTGGTTAAAACGTAAACGACAACGTTAAAACGTAAACAATAATTAAGTTTTCTGGTTAAAACCAGAAAACTTAATTACTCATTTAACACCAAGTACTTTTATAAATTTTACTTGAAACATGCAGCTGATGCGTTCCTCCCTTTTTCAAGTTCTTCGATCAGCTTGGTAGATACTTACTCATTACATGATATTTACATTATTTTTAATTGTACCAAGTAAATAACTGTTTTTAAAACTAGACATTTTAAGTAAATAAACTTGACTTTGTCCTTGAAATTTAGTATTATTTGTCCGGCCTCCGATTTGATTGATACTATACCTACAGTGTGTTAAATTTTAGACCGATATCTTTTTATTCTCCTTTAATAGAAAAAATAACAAATATGCGCGATAGTGGCTTAAATGCAGTTCGATCCACAGTGTACAAAGTACTGCAGTCTATTTATAGGTTTCTTGTGAACTTGAGAACTTCAATTGGTCGCTTTCTATCTTCGCAGGTGGAAAGTGTACTACGAATATCGCGTCTCATATGTGCCTGCAATAATAAAGTAGAATTGACCCTCTGCTCTGAGAATAGTCTATGTTGTGTTGTTAACATTTTAAAAACTTAAGAAGGCTGAGATGTTTTTCTTTCCGTGGTTTGTATTTTTTTTTTTATGCGCGTGGTATTCATTAGCGAGTACGGTCAGGCAGTATGATTAAAAACCGAAAAAGTGCGAGTTGAACTCGCATGGTGAGCATTCCGTACAATGAATATGTTTCGAGGGCGGCACTGAAAATTTCGGGAATCAAGGAAGTGACACAACATTACTATTTAAAAATGTATTTATTGCTTTTCGAAGTATTCTCCGCGAAATTTGACACATTTTTCCAGACGATGGAACCAATCATTGAAGCAACCATTCCATTCGGAAGTTAGGGTCTCCAAAATGGCCGTTTTGTAGGCGTCCACAGCTTCTTCAGGTGATGAAAATCTCTGTCCACGCAATTTATTCTTTATAGTATAAAGTATAGAAATCATTAGGGCTTAGGTCGGGGCTTACGGCGGATGGTCTAATAATTCTATATTTTCTTGCTCTAAAAACTCTTTTGTTCTGTGCGCGGTGTGAGAAACTGAGAACTCGCAATTGTCGTGACGGAGGATGATGCGGCGGTTGCAGTTCTCTTTACGGAGTTCAAAAACGACCTGTGGCAAACAAATGCTAGCATACCATTCTGCATTAACCGTTCTTTGTCCCTCAAGAGGAATAGTCGTAACATGGCCGGTTTTGGAAACAAACGTGGCCACCATTTTTTTTGCAACACTCCGTGAACGAACAATTTTTGTTGGCTTTAACTCATTTTCGAACACCCAAACTCGTGACTGGTTTTTTGTTTCGGGTTCGTACGCGTATATCCAGGATTCGTCACCTGATACGATGTTGTATACAGCATTTGAGGATCCTGCGTGGAATCTTTCGAGGGTTCTGACGCACCAAGTAACGCGAGCCGCTTTTTGCTCTTCACAGAGCGAATGCGGTATCCATCCGGAAAACAACTTTTTTACACCTAATTGTTTATGCAAGATTATTTGTATTTGACTCATGCCAATGTCTATAGTTGCCTGAATTTCGCGGTATGTCAAATGTCGATCTTTCTCAATCAGCTTACGCACAGCATCAACGTTTTCTTGGGTGACTGCAGTTTTTGGACGACCTTGACGGGGATCATCACTGAGCTTGACACGTCCACGTTGAAATTCAGCAAACCAGCAATAAATTGTGGTTTTGGATGGGGCTTCATCACCAAATGCAGAAATCATCCGGTCAACACACTGTTTTTGTGTTAAACCACTTCGAAAGTCATAATAAATCATCGCTCTTGAATTTTCTCGAGTCAATTCCATTTTCTCAACGACTAAACAAGTTTGACAAAGTCAAAGTCAAATTATTTATTTCAAATAGGCACATAAAAGGCACTTTTGAACGTCAAAATTAATCAAATTTTAAAATGTTTTACAAAATTTTGTATAGGTACATTTTAAAATTATATGTGAAGACGATGCACCTAGAATAAAATTACTATACCAAAATAGGTAAAAAAAGAATGAAAAGTAAAGCAATGACAGATAAATGAATTATGTGATAGGTACATTATGCTCACATATTTACAAACATTATAAAAGTATACGTTTTCCTAAAAATAATAAATAAAGTCAGTGTGTGAGTTAAAGTAACATTTGACAAAACCTTGTGACAAGACCGAGAATCTTTTTTTAAATAAATAAATGGTATTCGAATTTTAAAACCAAGGAGTTTTCAATTAAAAAGATTTTTATATGACAGGAACAGTGGAAATATTCCATTCTCGATACTTTTAGTGCAGCCCTCGTATCTACCATGATTTTTATGCCAAGAACAAATTTAACACTGTAGTTGAAAAACATGTTCTCCCATACATTCCAACCGCAAATGTAAGTTTGTACGCACAATATTGACAGATTTACCATGTTATTTTAACACCATAGACCTCTTATAGATTTTCCTGTAATCTTATCTAATAAGTAAGGAAGTATTTTCTCAGTTTAAGGCTCGGTAGTTTCGGAGATAAGGGAGTAGTGGTCAGTTTTCTTCTATTTTCTTTAATAAGTTTAAAAACTAGCTGCGCCCCGCATACGATACAGTGAGAATATCAGGATAAAAAGTATCCTATGTCCTAATCCAGGTCATGGTCTACCCACGTGCCAAATTTTATCCAAATCCGTTCAGCCGTTTTAGCGTGAAAGCGTAACAAACAAACAAACTCAGTTTCGCATTTATAATATTAGTTAGGATTATAAAAAAATAACATTTTGAGACCCTCGATAACAATCCCTTTCATTTGATACGTCACACGGTACAGTTTGCAAAACTTTTTCTAATTTGCCCCCAAAAGTGACCTTCTTATTCAAAATTCATTTATTTACGTTACACGTCCGTGTTTGAGTCACAGAAATTCATATGTGTACCAAATTTCAACTTAATCGGTCTAATAGATTCGAAGCAAATTGGTTGTGATAGACGGACAGACAGACACACGAGTGATCCTATAAGGGTTCCGTTTTTGCCTTTGAGGTACAGAACCCCAAAAAGTAAAATAAGAGAAAAATAATAAAAATCTGTTTCCACCGAAAACAAAACGAAAACCGAAGGCCTCAATTCAATGCATTGAGTATCGATCGATCGAATCGACCTTCCTTTGGTCCAAATTTATAAGTAATTACTCTTAAATAAATGTAAATGAATTCTGTAGGTTTCGCATTCAACTGCTGCCGATAATAGAATTTATCTGCCTATGGTCATATATCTGTGTCTATGGTCTTTTAGACCACATGTACGCGGCTCGTGTCATTTCGTCGCCATTCGATTAACAAATGGTGTTCGATGATTGATCTATCGAATACTGATCGATGAGCGGTCGTCGCTTGCATTGTAAATATCTACAGACTAGTGACGTGCACTGTCATCGTAATTGGTTATAAATGTTGTGGTGATGTTTCAAGTGTAATAAGCGGTATTAATTTCCTATAAATTGTTTGTTATATTATATTTCCTACGTCATTTCAATAGACGTTGTTGAGGCTCTGAAAATCTTTTTTCGAATGTATTACGTATGTGTGTGTTCATATTGTCGACATCTTCTGGTTCAATGATGATTCCATCTATGATTATGAAAAAAATCTTTCTGTGAAATCAATATCAAATTACTCGTTCAGCTGGTGAAGTTTCAGAAATGATAGCTATAGATATTCAATCGTTTGCTCTCGGAAAAGTGTTTCAGTATTATGACGCACAGTGGAACGAATGTATGGGAGCGGTTGGACGTAGACATGTCCGAAAAAAAAGAGTAAAATTATGCCAAACTAATGATGCCATCTTATTCGATTACTTAATGCCTTCATAACTTGTGGTGATGAATTTCTTCATAACTCCCATATTTCGGGAGTAATTTGAGAAAATGTGAAATTTTACTATGAAAATGAGTGTATCGAGCTCTCTCCCTCCTGATTCCGGGCTTGTTTCAAGTAGCGGTCTCTAATATCATAATGCTAATACTAAGAGCTATATTTAATACTAAGACACATAGTGCGCCAAATGTGCACTTTCTGGGATAAAGAGTGATGTTTATTTTATAACACAATTTTTTTATTTTTTGTTTATTTTGTTGATTAAAACCGTTTTTCTAAAGGTTTACCTTATTACAATAACATTTCTGAGCAGCCAATTAGAGAAGATATAAGCTAATTAGGATATATAATTAGGGACTTAAGGTTTACATATAAAACTGATGCACTAATGATTACTGATAAGAACATTGCTATTATTTAATTACTAAATGGCTCTTAATACACTAATTTAGCATGCATCATTTACTAATTATCACAATAACTAATTACCTTGCAATATTTAACAAAGGATACCTGGGATACCTGGATTTTATATAAATAGGTCACTATTAGTAACTTTAAAATCAGTGTTGATTTACACCTCGTTGTATCCAAGCTAATCTCGCAATGTATTTTCCAAATTTTAATACAAATCTTGATATTCACGTTGCTTTATGCGCACGCGCACATAAAGATTTACGCGACTTTAACTATTTGTTCAGTGTTTTAAAAGATAACAGTTGTGTTCAGTTATGTGAAAGTGCTGAAACAAGTTTAAAAGACTGGTGTCGTCGATTTTGCTACCGCATTTATGCAAAATGGACACAGTCTGGAAGAAGCACAGATAAGTTTCGGAAGAAACATGAGATTTGGCTACAGGCTGCAATTCAATGGCCGGAATTACAGAATGAAAATATGGAACCTTCTACAGAAAATATAAGTGACGTCATCGAGCCCATAATTTCTCCTGCTAAATCTGATGCTTCAACTTGTACACATCCTAGTCCTCGTAAATCTTTTGAGGACCTTAGTAACCGGCAAAAAAGAAGACGCACTGAAGATAGTCTTTCATGCAGCAGTAGCAGCGCTGAAATTATGTTTTCGGCCGAAAGGGCGCTTCAAAAGGCAGGACAAAGCGATACAGCTTATGTTATGAAATACTTGACGGAGAATCCAGAAGAGGCCTCAAAAATCAAAGCCTTCATTGAAGGTAAATCAATTCAGGTACGGGAAATTTCCCCTTTGAAGGCATTGGCTCTTTATGTATCGATGAACTTATCGAAATGGCGCTATAACACTCTTCGGGATTTCAACACTCAAGAAGGAGCTCTTCAATACCCGAGTTACTACATGTTGGTTAAAGAAAAAATTAAGTGCTATCCGGCCAAAGAAGATCTCACAGTTACAGAGAGCTCTGCAAAAATCAAATTACAAGCCTTGATGGATTTAACCTCAAGAAGACTTATTAGGTCGTTAGAAACCCCTGTTGATCCCAATCAACAGCTCGTATTGACCAGCAAATGGGGTTTTGACGGATCATCTAGCCAAAGCATTTATCATCAAAGGACGAGTGAAGATGAGCAAATCGATCTTGCTAGTAATTTTATGATTAGTCTTGTACCACTGCGGCTCGTCTCAAAAGGTGTAACAATTTGGGAAAACGAGCGACCATCTTCCACTTCATTTTGCCGGCCAATATTGTTTAAGTTTATAAAGGAAACCAAAGAAAATGTGCAGAGAGAGATGGCTGAAATCGAAGCAGAGATTGAAGCCTTAACTCCATCCACCATCACTGATGGAATTAGTGTCAAACACCAACTGCTGTTGACAATGATTGATGGTAAAATTCATTCCATTATATCCAATACAGCAGCTTCAGTGTGTGACATATGCAAGGCTTGTCCTAAAGAAATGAATAATTTAGAGTTAATCAAAGATAAACACGCAAACGAGGACATGTATAAATATAGCTTAAGCACCCTTCACGCTTGGATTCGCTCAATGGAATGCTTATTACACATTTCCTACAAATTAGACATAAAATCATGGCAAGTAAGGGGTGATATAGCAAAAAGGCAAGTTGATGACAGGAAGAAAAGAGTTCAAGAGGCTGTAAGAAGAGAAACGGGCTTACTTCTCGATGTTGTGAAAAAAGGCAGTGGATCCACCAACAATGGCAACTCGGCAAGGAGATTTTTTGAAAACTACACTAAATCTGCTGAACTGACCGGAATAGATGCTATGCTTTTAAGAAAAATCTGTGTGATCTTGCAGTGTATTTCATCAGGAGAGAAGATCAACGTAACTAAATTCCGAGAGTTCTGCTTTGATACTGCTAAGCTTTACGTGGAGTTATACCCATGGTATTATATGCCTTCTTCACTTCATAAAATTTTAATGCATGGGCCAGACATAGTTCAGAACATGTCAATTGTGCCCATTGGTTTTCTATCCGAAGAGGCATCTGAGGCTAGAAATAAAGATTTTAGAAAATATAGAGAGGGGCATTCTCGAAAGCATAGCAGTATCTCATGCAATGAAGATATTATGCACAATCTTTTACTGTCTTCTGATCCACTTGTTACAAGTATCCGTCCAAAAGGAAATAAGTTTGTAAAAAAATCTTCTTTTAAGGAATTTTATGAGCTTACGGATTCTGAGAAAAGTGATATCGAATTTGTTAACATAAATGATTTAGCGGACATCGATTCTGAATTTGAATTAATTGATGATGATGATGATGACGAAGATAATTAAATGATGTTATTGTTTTAAAATGTGTAACTTAGTAAATTAGAGCTTACATCTTAATTATTTATTGTACTTTTAATGAAACTAGGTAATTTATTATCAACTTACTTAAAAGTCATACTCTCATCAGTTCTTGTGAATATTTTTGTTAATATATATTTCTGTATATATATAATATATTTATAGACCTCTTAATAAGTCTGTCTGCGGTTTAAAGTAAATACAAATGGGGAAAAAACGTTTTTTTTTTTAAATTTTCATTTCCTTTTATCCCAGAAAGTGCACATTTGGCGCACTATGTGTCTTAGTATTAAATATAGCTCTTAGTAATAGCATTACGATATTAGAGACCGCTACTTGAAACAAGCCCGGAATCAGGAGGGAGAGAGCTCGATACACTCATTTTCATAGTAAAATTTCACATTTTCTCAAATTACTCCCGAAATATGGGAGTTATGAAGAAATTCATCACCACAATTTATGAAGGCATTAAGTAATCGAATAAGATGGCATCATTAGTTTGGCATAATTTTACTCTTATTTTTCGGACATGTCTACGTCCAACCGCTCCCATACATTCGTTCCACTGTGTGACGGGGAAAATCAGAATTTAAATTGATTTCATAAAATAAAATAAAAAAAAACCCGGCCAAGTGTGTGTCGGAGCACGCACAATGAAGGGTTCCGTAGTTGGGATCAGTTTATGCCAAAAATAAACTTAACATTGTAGTTGAAAAACATGTTCTCCCATACATCGATATATGCCACGGTCAATTCTCTAAGTGCAAATTTAAGTGGGTCGACTATAACTCGTTAACTTGTAAAGCCTACTAGTTTAGCCGTTATATAGTGATGGGTAACTCATCAATTTTATTTGAGGATGAGGGAGCACCTCATTTTGCCTCGTGAGGTCCTCACGAGGTACCCCTCATTTGAGGTGAGGATTTGAGGAATCCTCAACGGCGTATTCACCTCACGAGTCGTGAGCCCGAGCCGAACTCAGCCGAACGTGCGAGGGAGCGAGGCGGGCGGGCGCGACGACTTTCACGAGTACTCACGACTCTCCGTCCGATTAAGCAAATCTCTCTCACCTCTCACACATATCATTTTCTTTCGCTCATAAATTTTAGACCGCCAAAATAAACGAATCAATGACACTTGATTATCAATCTAATGCTGATGCTTTTAGAGTTCATAATAATTAATCATAGCTGAAATAAAAATATTTTCTTTAAAATTCGTTTTGACTAATAATGTTACATACTAATTTTAACAGTTTACGTAATGTTGACCTTGGAGGTGCACGTGATTTTCTTGTAACAATTACGTAGACTTTTGTTTTGTTTGTGTTCGTACTTTAATCTAAATAATTAATATCCTACCAAACATCAGTATCACACTCAACACACACACATGACATAACTAACATCATTACATACTTAGGTACATTATTTCATTAGGTACATACCAAAATCATAATGTTAATGTTTATTATGCTGCCAAAATTTCGAGACCAGACCTCACCTCACACATTCTATAATTCTATACAATTTTTTAAATCGGTTCATTCGCTCACTCGTTGAGGAGCTCATCACTCAACCACTCAATACTCACTCGCGAGTCACGCCTCACGCCTCACCTCGCTCGCCTCACCCCTCGCCACAATTTCATATTGTCAATGTCAATTTTTGAGGACGCGTGAACGAATGAGGTGAGGTGAGGTAATGAGGTGGTTCATTGTTGAAAATCGAGTAACTCTTTCAATTTGCGATCACGAGGACCTCAAACGAGGGACCTCATGAGTGAGGGACTCATCACTACCGTTATAGTACCTATTCCTTTTAATTTCATTATAGATATGTACTACTGCTACTTCATAAACGACCATTTAGCTGGCAGGGGGGGACCCTTGACTCTAACAAAAATTAGCACTTTAATACTTAATATTACGCAAGTGTATCCATGAATCGAAAAGTGGTCTTCACAGACCCGCAATATTTTTGAAGTACCTAACCAACGATACCCCACACCATAGGGTAGACGAGAATAAAATATCATTTCAGGTACAAAGCGTCTCTAAGCTTTAGTGGGGACAGAAAGACGGACATGGCGAAACTATAAGGGGTCCTTGTTTACCACGGAACCCTAAAAACAGCCTGTATTGTAGAAGAATACTCCGTAAATTCAAAAAAGTCTTACATTGTACCTAAGTCACATAAACTGATCCTATTTCATACAATCCATTGTACTGTTACTTATAAGGCTTTAGCACCGGATCCTAAATCATTATCGCGCGCAAATAAACACGCGCACGCGCAAATTAAATTATCGCATGCATGCAAATTATGTATTGTTCTGTAAAAATAATGTTTCGACCACTTCGTTACAAGGAAACACTCGATTTGAGATGATGATTTTTTTCAATTTGGGGTTTGACATTTACATGTGTCAATTTAAGGCTCCTACATACTGAGGCGATATCACGGGCGCAACAGGCATATTGCTGCCTGTCGCGCTCGCGATATCGCCTCTGTATGCAGGAGCCTTTAGTCTCCGAGATTAAAAAAACAGACTAGCTTCCGCCACGCGACTTCATCTGCGTGAAATTTCTTGTTATAACATAAAATTACATCCTATGACACTCGGCAATACTGTAGCTTCCCATTAGTGAAAAAAGAAATCGGAATCGGATCAGTAGTTCCTAAGATTACACCCCGCCACATACAAACTCACAAATTTTACGTTTCAAACTCAAAGCATTTATTTCAATTAAACCATTTACCAGGCACTTTTGAATTGTCAAGGAGTCGGCCGGTCAGAAATATGAAGCTAGTTGCCCATTCCAAAGCGTAGTAGGTACTTATGGAGAAGAACGGGCAAGAAACTCCATGGACACTATTTTAAATTATATTGTTACATAAAGATTAGTATAAACAATGTTGAATTTATAACTAAATGTGAGGACGATGTAAAAAAAAACGCGTCCATAGTAGCAAAATAAACAATTTCAAAATAAAATAATTAAAAATAAGCCGAGGCAGCTAAGAGGTGACGTCTATAAAATATTAGCGTAGTATTATATTATCTGTGATATTATTACAGACACTAAAATACCATCACACCATTTTCCTCAGGGTTCCGCAGTTACCACGTATGACTTCGCCGAACGTACGGCTCTCGTTTTGTTATTCATAGACTAAGGGATTTCGCGAACCCATTATCATCAGCGCCGACGATGAATATAAGTACTGGAGGATCGCCATAGCATAAGGTTTAAATGGCCCACGTGACAGTTGCATAATAAGAGGTGGGATTCCCTGATTACGTCATGAGACGGGTCTTCTCATCATTAATGGGATTCTCTCGTCAACCGGTCAGGTCGCTGTCCTCTGAAAGTTTTTCTCCTAACATCTGACTTACAGTTCTTGCGCGATATTGAGATTTTCTAATGTCATGACTGGTCGATCTACTCGTAAAGATACGTTTCATCACCTCTTCTCAGAAGTAGGGCATCATCATATAAGTGGTAGGTAACTTATTAAGTTCTCGTGATATTCTGTCACCCACACAATATTATGCATATGTATTAAATAAATATTGTGTTTGTTATTGCATTACGTCACCCGTCATCGTACTAGGAAACCTACCCCTCCGTGCCTCGGAAAGCACGTTAAGCCGTTGGTCTCGGCTGTCATTTGTAGATCTTTGACAGTCGTTACGGGTCGTCAGAAGCTCGAAAGTCTGACAACCAGTCTTACCAAGGGGTATCGTGTTACCCAGCCCTCCAACTGGGTTGTGGAGGTCAGATAGGCAGTCGCTCCATGTAAAATACTGGTATTCGGCTGTATCCGGTAAGCCTGGAAGCCGACCCCAACATAGTTAGGGAAAAGGCTAAGCAGATGATGATGATGATGGAGGCTCAGCCTTTTGGGTCACCTTCCACCCAAACCTTAGTAGATTACCAATTTATGGTAGGTACTTTAGTTACTGAAGACAAGCAACATTATGAACTAACTTTTCATAGTCCACGCCGTAGACTGGTCCGTAGAGCCTCTAACGAAACCTATTCTAGGTTTCGTTAGAGGCTCCGAGGAACTAACCACACACTTAGTGTCTCATTTATTATTTACTTTGTGGTTTCAGCCTCCAAGAAGTGAATGCGGTGGGCTATTCCCTTTTCTCACGAAATAAATATGATAGCAAACGTGACGTGAAACCGACGCGTCATACTCGTACTTATTAATAGAATTTCCGAACATATTATTCATTTAGTCGCATCCATTGATGTGTTGCGTGTTCGCGATAACATGTAATTAGAAGAATAGAGGTTCGCGTGTAATCCGCTCAAGTAGGTCTTTCTTACGTAAGTGTAAAGGCTCCTGCAGACAAGCACGACACGACAGAGCGACACAATTTTGGTAGAAAAAATTTCCATGAAGTTTTTATAGAAATTGTTCTACTAAAGTCGCGTTGCGCCTGTTTGATTTATCCAATAGATCCAATCTTGTTGTCAATATTTTAGGATTATTATGACCTGTTTCCATAATATTTACTGTTAAACCTTTCACTTGGAGCCTTGAGCTCAAATTATATGATTAATTATAGATAGGGCCGGATAATGTTGGATCAAATTTATGCAGTCAGTTACTCGTTCCGTTGAGTTTGACAGGTTGCAATCATGTGCCGTGTTCTGATATTTACGAGATTGCCGTTTATTATAGTTTGTAGGGTAATTTGCATGTAGACATTGCTTTTCTGATATGTCAAAGCATTTTTCAGTGCTGTTGATTACGGCTATTTGATTGATGTCACTCTCTATTTTAAGTCAAGTTTATCAACTCAACTGCGCTGCGTCCTGTTTTTTCTGTTCCATGACTGCATCTGACTGCAATTGGACTGCATTGAGGTCTAGTAGTCGCAAGCGCTACTGCTAAGCATGAGGTCCTAGGTTCGATTTTTGGGTGGGAAATCATCAAATAACTTCTCCCGCTCTTGGCGGAGCGGGAGGTCGTGTCAGACTCTTATTGACTAAAACCCACCCGTATTCCTTCCGTTGCCTGTGTTGCCAGGGGCCTCGGTGACCCTTCAGTACCTTCCCGCGACCCCGGCAGGCATTGGCCCTAGTGGACCCCTACATTTGTGCTAACGACATCTTTGAGGCGCGCGTGGAATACAACGCGCCGTCGACCCGGGCCTGGTCCTTACCGGACGGTGAGCTACCCATTGCTCACCGTCCGCAAGCCCGCGCCTACGGTGGCTGGAAATCCGCCCGGGATTACCGACGCCCAGGGCGTCTCCTGCGGCGGCTAGGGGCGAGAGGGTGCGAAATTTGCTCAGTAGCAGCCTGGAGTCTGTATTTGTGCCCGGTTGATGGCAATAGGCTAGCTCACCTTATTATATGGGACTTTGGGTGTTCTATAGGTACACCTCTGCCTGACCCTACGGGGAATCCAGGAGAGATGTTATGTATGTTTATCTACTCAACTCCTTTTGATCGATAATCGATTGTTCAGTTCGCTCCTTCGTTTATATCTTGCCAGAAAGTTCTTATAATAGGTTACATTCTTGTTAAGTACCAGGCACTTCTTGACAGGCCTACATTGTCCTCCCATACCTATCAACACTGTAATTTGAAAACATTGTAAAAGCCAATTATTTTTAAAAGAGTAACCGTGAGAGTTTCTTGTCGGCTCTTCTCCATAGGAAACGACCAATTGGAACCGTGCACCAACTTCTGACGTTTCATAAGTACCCATGTAAGGTTTATGTGAAATAAAATATTTTGATTTTGATTCCTTTGTTTGTTCACCCATCTCATCGGTAAGTAATTTAGTATGTTTAGTAATTGTTCATGCTCAGTAACAAAAGACCTTGCCAACTTAATTATGCGGGTTTTGTTCGCAGTCATCTCGTTTAGTTTTATATACATAGACTTATGTACAAAAGCTTATATGCACTATGTACCGCGAAATTCTATTTCTGTAACGGTCTGTTCTATTCAATACAAGTCTTGTTCTACGAAAGTGAATTTTAGAAGAGGCGGTATTTCTTCAGACGGATGTGAAAGTGAAATAGCGAAACCCAAAAGTTGACAGGTTTAAATAATTATCTTTCATCAATACGAAAAAAAAAATTACATAATAGGGTATTTTACTATATACGAGAAAAAATCTATAAATATATTATTGAAATAGTTTAGGCAAAAAGGAGTCGGAAAATGTTAGTTTTAGTTCATAAAATAACAAAATAAATTTTAAAATTCAATTCAACGTTTTCAGTTTTTCTTATCTGTTAAAAACACCATGAAATAGTAGCCGCCATGTTATTACGTCATACGGCTAGTAAACAAAAACGTGTCAATTATCATTATGTATGATAATTGAGATCAGCACATTTGTTTTTATAGCCCAGTGACGTCATGACCACAGAGCAACATGGCGTCCACTGCGTCCAGCGTTTTCGTCAACCTACGCGCGAAATTTGAAAATGTAAAATTTTAAATCCATTTTTATGGCACTTATCGTTTGAATAAAAATTTTGTGATTTTTTTTTTGGGGCATATTAAGCACTATAGAATTGAATTAAGACACTTTTCAAAAATGATTATGATGATGATGAAAACAAGATTTTCAATGATTAATTTTTTAAACAATTCATAAAATCCGTGACTTTCACGACTTCAAGTGTCCTCCATAATTTATATCCCAATATATCATGAATATTTTATCTTTACTATACCTACGAGGAAAAAATATATTTCAAGTTTAAATGATAAATGGTCACGTAACTATCAATAATTTCGTCCATTATTTGAACCTGTTTTTATAAAGATAAGACACTGTAGTTTGCACTTAGATGCTGATAACATCTAAACCGCGGTCCCTGTCAGATTGCATAGAAAAGAAAGAGAAGCGCGATGACACAACGCTTGTAATTTATTGCAAAATATAAAGCAATAATCTATGTACTCAAAATGTCAAAATTAAGTTGAGTAATCGAAAATAAAAACCAACCAAGTTCTGCATTCAAATAAGACGTTCTTGTTATTAATTAAATACGTAACGTATCTTGATATTTAATACAGATATTTTGGATTAAAACTTAAGGTAAGAGGTTAGTTTAACGTTAGTTTGTGTCGAGATTTTTTTCAAAACGTGTTTTGGTAACAACCAAGTTCTGGGAAATATGTTCAAAATTAACATATATTTTCTTCTGCTAACACAAACTATACAGATTTGGCAATTTTTTTTTCTTAAGAGAAGCCTATTTTGGTCAAATGGGTCTTCTCAGCGCCTTAATAAAAGTACTAACTAACTGTCAGTCGGACTGCAGGTTGAATATCGATTTCCCGCTTTAAAATAGAGCAGTCATATTGTGCTATTATAAGTTAAACGTTAATGGACGATAAACGCAACTTCCTTTTGTCATACTAACATAATAATTAAATAAATAAATTAAACAATTATGTTTATTTAATTATTATGTTAAAACGAAAAGTTTATTTAAGTCGGAATAAGAATTCATGTAAATAACTTTATTATATTTTTTGCGAATTTGATCTCATCAATTTACTTGGAATGATAGCCAGACTGGAATGTCTAGTTTGGATTCGTCCTGACCGAGGTACTGCCACAATCGTACCGAAAGACCGCGCCAATTTGGCTGTTACAGTTGAAGTAATAAGGTTTCTAATTGCTTAACTGTAGACGATAAAAATATGAATATGGAAAGAAACTTAAAAGCTAGGGTAGTGGGATTGAGTGTGAAGCTTTTTAACGTTCCCATTCCGATGTTGCAATGTCATGTATTTGCCTCGGAATGGTTAGCAATTAGGTACGCCAAACGTGGAATCATATTTTTCTTCAGCTGTAAATGGGGATAATAAATTGCATACTTGTCTCTTTATACAACCACTGAGAGCTAAGCACGGTTATTTTTTGCTGTTATTATAAGCGCTTTGAAGTTATGCTGTGAATATTAGTCGTAAGGAGAGAATGTATACCTTGTTAACTCCAATTATTACACTTGGTGAGATAATTATGTCTTGAGGACTGTTCTATGACGAGATGATGGTTTTGAATCCTAGTTTTTTGTCAGCAGTATAATTCTTAGGGCTTGGTCAGTTTTTCTTAAGGCCGGGAATACACGCACAGTTTTAATCAGTCGAGGCCTGCTAACATTGTGACTACTTGTCAACCTGCATTAACAATACAAATGATTAATAAAACTCTTTTGTCTGTCTTCTTCTAAGCTTCCAATCTGTCTGAGTAGATTATTTTTTTTTGTCTAGTAAGCGCAATGCTTGAGTCAACTGTTGTTTTTTTCGACTTCGGAATTTATGACGAACTCAATTTCTTGCGTCAAAGTCTATGTTTTTTTTTGTTCAAATTAATTTTAAAAGCCACAACAATAAAGAAAAGGATACTTAATAAAATTATAATTGAAATCCTTAGAACGGCATTTCTTTTGGTGTCTCCTTTAAGATTTTCAACCGTTCAAGTTCAACGATTGAACTTCCGCTAATCGCCCGCTAACCGCTTCCCAACTCCAACAGGCCAAATAATGCGCATATCACCAGGCATACGGGTGACGGGCACAGCCTTCAAAGCGAATTAGCAGTACATTGATACCGACACAAATAAGTAGCGTGGTCATTTTCAAATCATATTGTAAACAGTTAAATTCTCTACGTCCGTTGCAGGTCAGTAGCTCCAGCTCGCATTTATCAACGTAATCAGTCGTTAGATTACCTACTGTGATCAGTATTTTCCGATCAGTTTCATTGGACCGATTTGTTCCCGAAGTACCGGTCTAAATAACTGCTGCATCACGTTAGGAACAGCTGTGGTTATTGGTTAGGAAAAAAGTCTTCTAATGTGTTCGTGTATTTGTTTTTTTCTCCAACCATTATGATCAATTGGTATTTCGACCCTACCAACAATTTGATCTTGTTTGTAGCGTCAGTGTTGAGTCATGCTCGGCAATAATTTATTGTATTTGTAAGCTACAATGCGCTCTTGTAGAATGAAACAGGGACTTGATACGTGTCTTAAAAAAAAAATTAAAACAAAAGGGGTTCGTAGCTTTTGATAAAAGAAAATTCGCCCTTTGTTCCTCTCATCTACTCTGTGAACTAGGTAAGAGATCTTTGCCTTGATGCCACATGAAACAAATGGAGCTCGTCATTTGATAAAAAAATCGACCTCTACTGTATTAGGGCCGATGACACACCGGGAAAGCAGCGCCCAACAGCGGCGCGGCGAGAACTTTCAGTGTGAAATAATTTTAAACTTTATCTACATTATTAGAAGACCACTATCGCTTGCAGTGGTGGCCCAGTGGTATCGACCACGACTTACGAGTCGTTGGTCGTGAGTTCGAACCCAGGCAGGCATTTTACGGCCCACTCCCTCTCATAGAGAGCAGGCCTGTGTCCCAGCAGTGGGAACATTGTGTATGTATCGCTTGAAAAGCTCGAAAAGGTCTTGCGGCCGCCCGCGGTGCCGCGAGCAGCCTCTCGGCCATGCGCGTCTTGTCAGCGGTACTGCCCACGTCGCGTCGTTGCCGGCTGCTTCCAGCCGCTGCCGTTGCGGTGTGAATCGGCTCTTAAGCGCCATCTATATGGGCACGAGTATCGCGGCGGTGGTCAAGCCCCCGCGCCACGCCGTGACAATTAATTCTGTAGAAACTGTATGGAGCAATCTCCACTTGCGGTATCATCGTGGCGAGAATTTAATGGCGCGATGGCGATGGGACTATTGCTGCGATTCTGTCGCCCGTGGAAATGGCGCCTTAGCGAAGAGAGTATGCACGGAATTTGATTAACATAGTGCACTCACGCCTTCAGAAGTTTTGTGGAGTGGTTTAGAGGACGGGTAAGCACCCGTCGAAACACAGTGGTATTTAGCTGCCTTTGATAAAGATGTCAAAGGCAGCTTAATACCACTGTGTTTCGTTCTAAAATATTAATCAAAACAGTAGCACCTCTACATAACTTTCTCCAGAGCTTTTGAACTAGTTCATGCTACAAATGCCAGTTGCATCACGGAATAACTAAACACTATCGATCGTAGGCCATACTCGTAGCTAACATAACGATCTTTATAATATAAAGCACCTATCTAGGTGTATCCCACGCAGCCAAGCCGCTGCTAATCCGCTTTATATTATGCGTTCAATTTTTTTGTGAAAAACGCGGAGGCGTGCAATTTAGCCCAAACAGTGCCAATCTTAAAATATATTTTCGTGCTTTGAAGTTTTCGGATAATGATGACATACAACAGATAGGAATTATTTATATTTCAGGTTTTCAGGGCATAGTAGAATTATAGACAAAAGTTTTCTTTGGCATCCATATCATTTTATTGGTGTGCCAATTTCTCTATCCAGTCTGGTCGGTCTAACGGTCGTATCATTTTGATGACGCAATGCGGTGTCCTGGTCCAAAATCAGAAAAAAGTTATGTAAAGGCGTGAACGCACGAACGAACACAACATGGTGATCACGAACATCGAACACGGTACATTTGATTCGTACTTGTGGACGTAAATTAGCAAAGCGAACACGAACACCATAACAACACATTTCGACTTGTGTTCCCGCTCAACCGCTCCGCTCTCTTTAGTAGCCATGGATTCGCCGTTGGAACGGAAGTGGTACACTGTTGGATAGGAGAACTGAGGCCGCCGCGCACTCAACCCTCGAGTTCGGTACGAACAATGTTGCATTAAATTTCTCCGAATACAGTCCACGCAGAAAAAAGAAATTGGTCCGCCACGAACATTTTTGACGAACATAGTGTTTGATGTTTGTTAGTGGTACGCACATGCGAACAAAGTATTTGTTCTTGTTCGTTCGTGCGTACACGCTTTAGGGGTCTAGAAAGCGTGGTCTGGTCTTGGTCTTGTAAGCCGACTCGAAGGATCAAATTCCTTTATAATGATCAAATCCGAATACCTAACGGCTTTTAGGATCAAAGTGCCAAAATACGCTCAACAATTTTAATTAAGACTTCAGTTCAAACCACAACTGGCGCTCCAATAACTTTCGTTTTAAAACGTATTTAATTACTATGTCGTAATATCGTCAGAATCTAGCTTAGAGAAGTCTAGACCGTAGACGAGCCTGGCTGAATCGATACTCGTCCCCGGCAAGGTCAGAATTAATTTAATGCAGTCTATGGTAACACGCACAGGGCTATCACATGTAGTAACTTCCACACTCATTTAAACTTGTTTTGTTGTACTTCGTTAAGTTACCCACACATTTAGACGTCTTGCTGTATTTGTGAGTTCGTTCGTCACGTTTGACCGTAGTGAAGGATCGGGTTTGAGCTAGCTTTTAAGTGATATCAAGATGTTATATCATGGGTTGTTATCACGTCTAGGATTCATAATTTATTTTCAATTAAATAGACATTCTGCGCCCCCCGGTCTACTCTTAGATATGCAATGGTCTCTGTAGTCCCATGAAACATGAGGCTCCAGGGACTAGTGCGAATCCTTGGGTTCATTCGAGCAATCGAGTCTAGTTTAACCACGCTGGGGTCGGTGCATTTCATTCATTAATTTAATTCAATTATACATAGCCTGATAATATAATTACGACAGTATATATATTCAAAGTAAAGCTTTACTTAATAATATAGTGTTTACCCGATGCAAATACAAAAAAAAGGAAGAGAAGTTTTTTTTTAAATTAAATGCAATAATATTGATATCAAATAAAAGCTAGTAATGAGTAATTTTCAAATATATGTATTAATAAAACTAAAAAGCTTGAAATAAAATAAATTATTTAAAAAACAAAAAACCCGACTGCAAAAACACAACTGAAAAGGGAAAAACAAGCATTATATTATAATCTATATAATTTTGGTCTTGCAGGCGGGGACAGTCGAATAACTTGAAATATGGTGTAACTTTTGGTTGTCCTCGCCTGCGATACCAAAATTATATAGATTATAATGCTTGTTTTTCCCTTTTCAGTTGTGTTTTTGCAGTCGGGTTTTTTGTTTTTAACCGACTTCAAAAAAGGAGATTCTATGTTCGTCTCTATGTATTTTTTTTAATGTATGTTCATCGATATTTTCGTCAATTGTGGACCGATTTCGGAAATTATGTTTTTGTTTGTTAGTGAGAGCTTGGATCCTATATTAATAATTGTATTCAATTTGCTTGGGTAGAGTTTTGAGTTAGCTTCATTATCATCTGCCTAGCCTTTTTCCCAACTATGCTGGGGTCGGCTTCCAGTAATACAGTATTTTACATGGAGCGACTGCCTATCTTACCTTATCTAACGTCCACAACCCAGTTACTGGGTAACACGATACCCCTTGGTAAGACTGGTTGTCAGACTTTCGAGCTTCTGACGACCCGTAACGACTGTCAAAGATCTACAAATGACAGCCGGGACCGGGGTTAACGTGCTTTCCGAGGCACGGAGGGGTCTTGGTATGTAAAGATGGTCACCCACCCACGGACCAACCGCGGCAAGCTTAGCTTAACCTGGGGGGTAACCATCACCTCTTATAGCAGTATTATTTCAATATTACTTTAGCGTGGGAAAGAGATGAAGCTATAAGTCCTGTATAGCTCCATCACTTTCCCATTGTGAAGTAATATTATAATCGATCCCCCTGATCGATCGACCCGTGCGGCTGTAAGTTATTACTTAGCCACAAGCCCCTCTTCGATAGCTTTTTTGAGTTAGCTTCAATAATACGTATTTTTCCCACTTAGTGGATGTGGATGATGTTATAATAACTTCCTGTCCCTGTTTTTAGTGGTATTCGAATTAAGTGGGGTAGGCACCACAACTAAAAAAGTGAAAAAATTAAACTTAAAAAAAAAGCAACCGCCATCCAAAAAATATACTACAAAGTGAAAAATAACTTTCGGTCGGTGGCAAAAACGAAAATACAAAACCAAAGACCGACTTCCGAAATTAAAGTTATTTTTCACTTTGCAGTGTATTTTTTGGAAGACTTGTTTTTATTTGTAATTTTTTTTCTATATTGGTGTGGTGGTTGGTATAAATAACTAAAACAAATATTAATCGCGAGGCATCGATCCTCACTTCAAGAAACTTGCTAGTTACAGAATTTAAACAAATATAAAGCGGATGACGGTAAGCCCCCGCTTTATAAACCATAGATGACAACCTTATGGCTATCTCGCCATTTTATCTTCTATTGAGTCGACTAGAGTTTAATTTTGTTTATACTTTGAGACCCAGTCTGACTGAGAACCTAGTGTGTCACAGGTGCCCTTTGTATTTGTCATCTCATCTACATAATGGCTACATTTTATTACTCGTGTTCTAAGTACCGAGTTATTACGTTACGACGAGGGTTTTACTGCTCAGAAAATGTTACTTGTAATGCTTAGAACACATCTGCCTTTAATTTTACACCGGACGCGATTTTATGTCAAGATTGGGGAAGAATCATCAAGTCATGGCATATGAAAGCAGGTGTGAACCTACCTATCTTTAATTAATATCGTGGTCCGGTAGCGATATTGGTGTAGGTATAATTAAATTAATACATATTTTACTGAGAAACATACAAGGATCCAGTAAACAAATTAATGGATGTTTAATTTAATTATATATTTATGCGAACCGCGAGGATTTCGCGAAGAGAATCCTTAGTAATAAGTAGTAGGTAATCTTTTAATTGTTACGATGTTATTTCTCACGATCTATCATCAGTATCACTGTCAGTCTACAGTGTGGAAAAAAATGTAACATGAAATTAATTTGTCTTCCGCCGTTATAGCTTGCTTCAAGATTAAGTGTTTTTGTTTAACTTTGTTACCGACTTACATTGTATGCCTTGCGAACAACTTCTTTCATTTCTTCCATTAGAACACATTTTTCTTTGTCAATTTGTGAAACCTATAAACACCTTTGCCCTCCAATGGACACAGGACAAATAAAGGTATTGTCCCATTGGAGGGCAAAGGCGCCTCTCCCTATTCCATACAATTCTGTTCTCCGCTATTGCTGGCCAATCCTTTTGGTAGGAATCAAGATCGTTTCGCCAAGATTCACCTTGCTCAAACACGGTTTAATGAGACACTTGGTGGTTCTTTAAAGCCGCAGTTTATCTGTTAGATATCAACTGCCTAGCCTTTTCCTAACTAAGCATCCAGTCTAACTGGATGCAGCTGAATACCAAGCGAGCGACTACCTGACGTCCACAACCCATTTACTAGGTAACTCGATACCCCTTGGTAAGACTGGTAGCAGTTGATCTGTTAGAATATGTTATAAAAATCCGTTCCTCTTGTCAACAGAGAGGTGAAGGCTTTGTCATCGGCGCCGCCTCCTGCGCCACCCGGCGACGCGCACTCCAGCCTCATGGCCGCCATCCGTCAAGCAGGCGGGGCTGGTCGTGCTAAGCTCCGCTCAGCTTCTGAATCCACACCACAGAAGGTAAGACACATTCTAGTTACCAAGACGAAGTCAACGTCAAATAATTTATTTCAAGTAGTTCAAAGGCACTTTTGTACAGTTAGCGTCAAAAATATCGGGACGAACCGAGTGTTCAAAATGATCTCAACAACAAAGAAAATTAAACTTTATCTCGATTTGATAAAATTCTTGTCAGAATGACAGCTGTCGCGTACTTTTTTCATTATGAAACAGTTCTTGTGTCATTGAGTTAATATTTAATTTTTATAGTTTTTAGATCATTTTGAAGTCTGTTCGTCCCGATATTATTGACGCTGACTGTACGTCAACATGTGCAAGAAAATATAATTATTTCTAGTTGTCCTTTCCAAAAGGTAGTTTCGTATGGAAGATATAGGGCAAGATACATAAGTAGTTACTCTTTAAAAATATTTTACAATTGGCACCCTACCTCAATTGGCCGTGTTATAGCCATTATATACAACTTTCAAAGAATGACAGTTGTGTTTTAAATATACGGACAATTTAAGTTGGTAGTCAATTAGTTTAACAATAAATTTCCCTTACTAAAGTAAGGTATGTAAACATAGCAGTAAATTAATATACTTTGTGATTTTTGATGAGAAAGCGGGGATTTCAAACTGAGATGAGGATAAGCCGGAAAACTATATTGTAAAGCTGGAATAATTTTCCAGTGAATTTCGTATTCTGGCTCTTCAGCCAGGGCCGCGTCCCCGAGCCCAAGGTTTACTCGTGTCTTATCCTGTGGAGTTTGCGAACTAATTTAATTTGACCTTGTGTACTGTGTGTATGAGTCCTTACAGGCAAATAAACAGTTTCTGTCTACGTTATCGCGGAAAGCAATAATACTCGACAAAAAAAAACAATGAAAGCCATGAATTTCTTGTATGAGCTGATGAAATAATTATGGATTTACCTAAAGTATATTAATGAGAAAAGACATTAAGATTAACATAAGTAAACTAGTGTCAAAGATCAGCTTATCTTATTGTAGTAAAAATAACTAAAACAATTCATTGAAAGATCCAATTCTATGAATTTCATCTTAATTATACAATAACAAGTTTATCTTAAATAGTCGACCCCGTGCTGCCCAGAATTATGAAAATAGCCGGGCGAGACCTTTGATATAAGCACTCAGATATTGGAAACTAGAATTTATATGTACATTGCACAGAATATGTAGGGTAACTGCTATAGTAACTGGCCACTTATAACAAAAGAGGTAGAATTAAGGTAATGCAAACCCGTGAATGAAAATGACAAAAAATATTCCTTTATCAGTATTTTCGTTGAGTTCACATTACCTTGTTTATAAATACCTCTTTTTTCTGAATGGCCAGTTACTATAGCGTGGTCACTTACTATAGCAGTTACTTAAAACAAATTAATTAAAAGATTGTAAAGAAACTTCACTCAGAATGATTTACAAAGAGGATAAACTAAAAAATTATAATTAACTACAAACATTCCATTTACACTAGTGTTCTCAGTAAAGTAATGTAGTATTTAGATAATTTTAGATGTAGCGGTACAGTCACGAGCAAAAACATTGTAGAGCCTTACGTAGTATAAAACAAAGTGGCGTCGCGTCTGTCTGTCTGAACGCAATAAAATCAAAAATTACCTAACGGATTTTCAAAAGGATTTCGCTAATGGTTGGAGTGATTCACGAGGAAGGTTTGGGTGACACATAAAATTAATGTTCTACGGGATTGTACATCTTAAAAAGTTCAACTAATAAGTCCGCGATAGCATATTGATGGTGCCGATTCCCTTGTTCACAAACTAAACTAAATTTAAGTTCAGTGCATATTTTTCTTTCTTTTACATTAAGAAAAGGACAGAAGATAAATTTTAGTTTAGTCCTGTCAAATTAATCAGCGCCTGTCACTACTCTATAGATACAAGTTTAGACGTGATTAAAAACTTGCCTACTAAAATTACGGCAATTTACGTCAAGCGCTGATTAATTTGACAGGACTAAACTAAAATGTACCTTCTGTCCATTTCTCAATGAAATAGAAAGAAAAAGATGCACTGAACTTAAATTTAGTTTAGTTTGTGAACAAGGTAGACATAATTGATAAACACAACAACCATTTTTATCTTTCAGAATTTTATAAAAAAAATCTTAGTTATTTCCGAAGCTAATTGGACCGGTATATTATATTAATCCTTATCCAATAAAATAAAATATGTTATTTAAATTGGGCATTTAAATTAGATTAAATTTGCCTTGACTTAATAACATTTAAATGAATAAGTACTTTAAAAGATATCACAGCAAAATATTTATGGTTGACGGCGATGCGGGAGTCAACGACCTTTTCTTATGCTATCTATATGATAGAAAAAACGGCTGAACGGATTTGGATACAATTTGGCACACAGATAGTTAATAATCTGGATTAACACATAGGGTAAAATAATCCCGATAGTACGTTTCCGTGGGATAATTTCCGGACTCCACGCGGGCGAAGCCGCAGGAAAAAGCTAGTATTAGATATAAGTTAGGTACTTACACTTGGAAAAATTCAAAACTGGTTATCTCCGAGTATTAATTCTAATTTTATGTTACAAATAATTCTAGTAATTTCGATGTTACGAAATAGGTCTTATCTTACAGTTGCAATCGTAATTTCACGAGAAAATAGCTTTCGATTTATGATGATTGTACCTAGAACTTGATACCTATTTATGCTTGTGAATGTACACGTGTAAAAAATAAAATAATTAATGAGTAAATCTTACGGTTCGGAGAAATAGTAATGTCAGCCATTGATGACCAATTAAAATTTTACGACGCTCCATTGGATGCGTGCATACATACATACATAAACTCACGCCTTCTTCCCAAGGGAGTAGGCAGAAACTATAGAACGCCACCTGCGACGCTCCTTACATAACTCCTGGATGTGTACAATCAACGAGAAAACGCTCCACTAATGAGTAGATTGTAATTTAAGAATGGGTTATTACAGATATTATAAAACTCAAGCGTAAAAGAAGATGATGTCTATGTACCATGTATAATATAGGTTCTATGTTCTATTAATTAACTGCGTGGGGGTTTGAAATCTTGGATGGTTAGGTACATAATGAATATTTCAATGACATTTAAGTTACTGTTTAGCTAATTTAATTTCCCTGAATTTAACTAGTGTAGAAAATCATCACAACATTTAAAAGGGGTATATATCTAATTCTCTAAAAACTTATTGACCTTCTAATGATGAACAATTTTTTTAAATCAACGAACCTCTAAAAACTTTAAGATTCTTAAAGGCTCCTACAAACAAGCGCGACACGCGACGCCACACAAAGGCACCGCTTGTAGTGCTACACGGGTGCCTTTGTGTCGCGTCGCGTGTCGCGCTTATTTAAAGGAGCCTTAATAATGCGCACTTTTTTTTAATATTTGAGCCAGTTTTTAACTTTCTGACCTGTTTTGACAGTTGGTCGCAGTTACTAGGGTATTTAGTGTTTTTAGGTCACCTGAATAGGCTGAAGGGGTTGTGGCTAAGTAATAACAGCCGCACGGGTCGATCGATCAGGTTAAGCTACGCTTGCCGCGGTTGGTCCGTGGATGGTTGACTATCTTTACATACCAAGACCCCTCCGTGCCTCGGAAAGCACGATAAGCCGTTGGTCCCGGTTGTCATTTATAGATCTTTGACAGTCGTTACAGGTCGTCGGTAGCTCGAAAGTCTGACAACCAGTCTTACCAAGGGGTATCGTGTTACCTAGTAACTGGGTTGTGGAGGTCAGATAGGCAGTCGCTCCATGTAAAATACTGGTATTCAGGTGTATCCGGTAAGACTGGAAGCAGACCCCAACAGAGTTGGGAAAAGGCTAGGCAGATGATGAGGACACCTGAATAGGAATTATTCGATGTTCACAAAAAGAGGCGCATTCATTATATTAGTGTTCAATAATATCTTAGGGAAAATGGGAATTATCAGAGGTCCGATTAATACATGCCATTTAAAATTTTATTACATTTGTCAAAATTATAAATTCTTAAGTCTAAAACGTTTGCTCTTGTCAGTACTTGATAAAGCTGTTGAAGAAAGTTATTTTTGCCTAAGAATTAACGTGTTCTGTGAAATAATTCAATTTGAGAGGATTTTAAGCCAAGGAATTAGTGTTGTGATAGTTTTACTAAGCTGGCTTGTCTAGACATCTAATTTTTTTTTTTTGAGGGTGGGAAATCCACAAATAACTTCTCCCGTTCTGGGCGAAGCGGGAGCGTGTGTCAGACTCTTACTGACTAAAACCCACCCGTATTCCTTCTTGTTGCCTGTGTTGCGGGGGCCTCGGTGACCCATAAGTACCTTCCCGCGACCCCGGCAGGCATCGGCCCTAGTGGACCCCTACCTATGTGCTGACGACATCTCTTTGAGGCGCGCGTGGAATACAACGCGGCGTCGACCCGGGCTTGGTCCTTACCGGACGGTGAGCTACCCATTGCTCACCGTCCGCAAGCCCGCGCCTACGGTGGCCGGAAATCCGCCCGGGATTCCCGACGCCCTGGGCGTCTCCTGCGGCGGCTAGGGGCGAGAGGGCGCGAAACTTGCCTTTCCCTCAACCGTCCCGCCTCCTCCTTCGCGAGCATTACTGCTTCGCCGAAGGAGGTGACGGCTGCCCATGCCCTCTCGCTCCGTACCATGGCCTGAACCAGGGCCGGACGCGAGAGGTCTCTGCCGCCGATCGCCTCCACGAGGACACGGCGGTGCTCTGCCCAAGCCGGGCAGACCTCCACCGTATGCTCCACCGTGTCGTCCGGGTGATCCACACAGTGGTGACACCCGGACGTTTCCTCCCGCCTTATCCGACACAGGAACCTCCCGAAACTGCCGTGTCCGGTGAGGACCTGCGTCAGGCGGAAGGTGAGGACGCCGTGGCGCCTCTCTAGCCACTCCTCAAAGAGGGGACTTATCGCCGCAATCGTGGCGTGCCCAGCACTGGGTTGCGATAACCGTACTTTCCATGACGCCATGAGATCCCGCCGGAGCTCCGTCCGCTGTGCCGCGATTTCTCGCGGCAGCGGACTTACGCCCCGGCGTTTCGCCTCCTCGCGCCACTCACATACGTGCGCGAGGACCTCGCGCCTTTTCCATACGTGCGTGAGGAGTCTAGACATCTCTAATACTTTATTTAGGTAAACGAAGGGAGATTTTTTTATTTAAGCTGACCCTTATAGTTTTGCCTTTGCCATGTCTGTCTGTCCGCGGCTTAGCTCAGAGACTCTTAGTATTAGAAAGCTGTAATTTGGCATACCGTACATATTAATCACGCCGACAAAGTGGTATAACAAAATCTAGTATCTGTAGTGTACACCTGCCTTGCACGTAAAAAAAAGAAGTATCGTCCCCACGACGATACTTCTTTTTTCTCGTCTACCCCATGGTGTGGGGTATCGTCGGAAAGGCCGTTCAATATTGCGGGTCTGTGAACACCATTTTACGATTCAAGAATCCGTTTGCGTAATATTAAGCTTTAAAGTGCTAATTTTTGTTACAGTCAAGTATCCCCCCCCCCCTGCCAGCTAAATGGTTGTACATATAATGAAATTAAAAGGAAAACAATCACAGCTAAGTAGGCCTGACAAGTTAACGAGTAATACTGCCGCGCTAACGAAGAATACAATAACTCGATTTTGAGTTATATAATTATTTGGAATCAGCGAATTTAGCGTATTCCGAATATGTATATACCTTAAAATCGTCCAAAATCGAGTTATTGTATTCTTCGTTAGCGCGGCAGAATAGTCGACCAACTTAAATTTGCAGTTGGAGAATTTACCGCGGCATATATCGATATATGGGAGAACATGTTTTTCAACTACAATGTTAAGTTTGTTTTTGGGATAAATTCGTCTCAAGTAATTCCAACTAGGAGACGCCCAGGGCGTCGGGAATCCGGGCGGATTTCCGGCCACCGTAGGCGCGGGCTTGCGGACGGTGAGCAAATGGGTAGCTCACCGTCCGGTAAGGACCAGGCCCGGGTCGACGGCGCGTTGTATTCCACGCGCGCCTCAAAGAGATGTCGTCAGCACATGTAGTAGGGGTCCACTAGGGCCGATGCCTGCTGGGGTCGCGGGAAGGTACTTATGGGTCACCGAGGCCCCCGCAACACAGGCAACAGGAACGAATACGGGTGGGTTTTAGTCAGTAATAGTCTGACACACCCTCCCGCTCCGCCCAGAGCGGGAGAAGTTATTTGATGATTTCCCACCCTCAAAAAAAAAAAAGTAATTCCAACTATGGAACCCTTCATCGTGCGTGGTTCGACACACACTTGGCCGATTTTTATTATATAGATTGCTTAATCAGCCTATATAATGGTCCCACTGCTAAGACACAGGCCTTCCCTCTCCGAGAGGGAGTGGGCGTAATCTACCATGCGGGCCCTATACTCAATACTCAATTCTTTATTGCATTCCATATGTATTACATAGATGGTATAAAAAGTAAAAGATCAATATGAACCCTGTCGGGCACAGCAACATTAGGAGAGAGGAAGAGAGCTAAGTAGCAAAGATGTCACATGTCTTCGATTTTTTGGTTCTAGGATATGACGGTTTCCTCACGATGTTTTCCTTCACCGTTTTTGAGAACAGTGATGATGAAATTAATTACACAAAGTAATACGCCTGCCTGCTGGGTTCGAACCCACGACCCGTAAGTCAGCTATACTTCTCTGTGTAGATTATTAATACAAAATTACTCAAAAGCTAAGTACCTAATTAGTTTATTTTCAACATCATAATAAATATTTCTATTTGAATAATTAATTCATTACAAATTCAAATGTACACACTTAATACAAACTGCTTCGACCGTTGACAGAAAACATTTGTTGTTTATGTCTGGGCATAGTCACTTGGCAGCTAACTGTAATTTGAACTGGTATTACACATTGGATTTTACGACCGATTTGTTTTGTGGGATTCTAGAATTTCTTTTGAATTAAGGCCTTGAGATAAAGTCTAGCCAACTCTCCTCTCTTTGGTAAAGAGTATTATTAATTTGTTATCCACTAAATTGTTTACTGCGTCAATGGGGACTCCCCTTTATTTTTGTAGATAGTGTCAGCTTTCAACGAGATTGTGTATCCTGACTATCCTAACTATTATTTTATATAATGCGAAAGTGAGTTTGTTTGTTTGTTTTCTTTCACGCTAAAATGACTACACGGATTTGGATGAAATTTGGCACATAGTCCGTGACCTGGATTAGGACTTAGGATACTTTTTTTCCCGATATTCCCACGGGATCGACTCTTATGCGGGTGAAACCGCGGGGCGCAACCAGTAATATTATAAATGAGAAAGTGAGTAGGATGTTTGGTACACTTTCACGCTAAAACGGCTAAACGAATTTGGATGAAATTTGGCACTTGGGTAGTCCATGACCTTGGTTAGGACATAGGCTACTTTCATCCTGGATCGCAGTCAAAGTCGCAGGCAATAGCTAGTAATCAATAATCCGCATTATAGTTTTTGGTAACTTCTAATCATGACGTAATCACATAGTAAAGCTACTTATCTGTCCTGTTATATGAACGCAAGCTCTCAACGTCTCTGCATCGCGTTAAAGCCCGTGCAGACTGGGTCGATATCGTGGGCGCGATAGGCATATTGCTGCCTGTTGCCCGCGATATCCCGCTAGTCTGCACGAACATTTACACATGATTCGAAGTAATCTATTGTTTTCTTATCTAAACTATCTATAATAGTTTCAATTTTTGTAAGTAAAACAACGAAACCCTGGTAGTCGGTACACCCACTTGATTACGAGCACAGACTGACGTTTCACGGAACCAGCGATAATTGTACCCCAAGCTATGTCGCTTCTAAGAAAAGCCATTATAGTGCACGATATCGCCACGATAATGGTATCAGCAGCCATTGTGAGCGTCTCCACGTGGTCACTGCAGTGTTGTTTACTATATTTTTTCCTCATTTTTTAATGACGTCGGCATATTATGCGTATTTTTGTTCCGGAACCTTGACTACGCTTGAGATTCCGCTGACTAGTTAAAATTAAACCCGAAATAGCGTCGGCGCATGTGTAAACAGACCACATTGTGAATGAACAGACTGTTTTTGCGAATGTAAACACTGGCGATTTATGGTGGCAACATTGACGTATTTCGATTTTACTTGAAATTGGAACATTGTGTATTTACTGGTCAACAAACTACCTATGTATGTTTGCTTGTGGCATCCATCACGTTGAAATGGAACTGTAAATACATGTGTAAATGTGACTTGAATTCAGTACAGCGCATAAATTCACACAGATATCTCAAAGGACCTTTCCTGTATTTGTACCTTATGTTAACAGCCAGCATGTTGAAATGGATATATCTTGGAAGTTCTAACTGTGAATCTGTAGCATATAGCCAAATATGCTCCGTAAGTAACTACTGTCTCATTTGCTAAGTTGCAAGCAAAAGTAGTGTCATATAATATTTCTAGGAAGGGGATTATCCGTAAAAACAAGAGTGACTTGAACGACCGACAAAACTTGCACACAGCTGTCACAACACTGAAAAATTTCACTTTGGCACACCTCTAAAGTTCGTTTTTTTAATCCCAGATACTAATTTGACAGGTGTCAAACTCCATATTGAAAAACCAAACAACAATAATTTGAAATGTCAAATTAGTCTCTGGGATTAAAAAACGAACTTTAGGCTCCCAAATTTCAGTTAAGAAAACCGTATAACAACAAAAACTTATATTATCATGTATTGACAATCAGAAGCCCATAACTGTGTTTAACTGTGTTAAAGAATATTTCTAAAACTCATGCATACTAAAAACACCATTGTTATTTCAAAGGCATACGTACGGTCTTGCATAAGAGCTAATAGCATCGTAAATGTGGTTATTATCGGGAGGGACGAGAAAATATTCTTCAAGCGTGGGTTGTAGCGACAATCTTATCTGCAATTTGTCGCAGATCGTACAAGATAAAGTTTTTATTCATAAAAACTTTTTGTTTATCTGACTCATCGTTTGATAAAGTCTGCTTCTTTCGATCGTGACCCGCAGTTCATATTGGACTTTCCGAGTGCATTTAATCTTATACTGAGATTTATACGGTCCTGAATTACTGGGAATTTGGATGCGTTTTTTCAATGATAAAAAAGCGTGTTAATTGAGTATGTATCAGACGTTTTTTCCTTACGGAGAGTTGATAACATCGCGAGTTGGTTGAACACTAGTTGCTGTTTAAATTGCACTCGTGTGTGAATAGGTGTAATTTATCGTCTTTACAGATTGCAATAGTTGTTTAGTAGTGACAGGTTGATAGACGGCTGCGACGGCGATTACGTTGTATTTATCAGTTGATTGTTGCAGCTGAAGTGCAGTCGGACCAAGGATTTTAATAACAGTAGGTAGTAGACGCCAAGGTGTTTCATAGAAATATTATATTCCATTTTCTTGTGCAATTTTGAGGGGCTTGTGGCTAAGTAATAACAGCCGCACGGGTCGATCGATCAGGTTAAGCTACGCTTGCCGCGGTTGGTCCGTGGATGGGTGACCCGCATCTTTACATACCTACCAAGACCCCTTCGTGCCTCGGAAAAGCACGGGTCGTCAGAAGCCCGAAAGTCTTGACAACCAGTCTTACCAAGAGGTATCGTGTTGCCCAGTAAATGGGTTGTGGAGGTCAGATAAGCAGTCGCTCTATGTAAAATACTGGTATTCAGCTGCATCCGGTTAGACTGGAAGCCGACCCCAACATAGTTGGGAAAAGGCAGGCAGATGATGATTTTCTTGTGGAATAGGGTCTTACACCCATTTTTGAAAAGTGTCTTAATTAAATTCTATAGTGCTAATATGCCCCCAAAAAAAATCACAAAATTTTTATTCAATCGATAAGTGCCATAAAAATGCATTTAAATTTTACATTTTCAAATTTCGCGCGTAGTTTGACGAAAACGCTGGACGCAATGGACGCCATGTTGCTCTGTGGTCATGACGTCACTTGGCTATGTAAACAAATGCGCTGATCTATTAACTATCAGTTGACAGTTGACACGTTTTAGTTTACATAGCCGTATGACGTAATAACATGGCGGCTACTATTTCATGGTGTTTTTTAAAAAAATAGAAAAACTGAAAACGTTGAATTGAATTTTAATATTTATTTTGTTATTTTATGAACTAAAAGTATCATTTCATCCGACTCCATTTTGCCTAAACTATCTCAATAATATATTTATAGATTTTTTCTCGTATGTAGTAAAATACCCTATTTTCTGCTTGTTGACCTTTAGTTTATTCCAATAAACACTCAAGCCAGTAATAAAATTGATTTGCTTTATGTCTTTAGCGTTGTCAATGGCTTCTGTACTTCTCTAAAATTTAATATTCGAATAGAGCCATTAGACCGCACGGCAACCAGCGCTTTGCTTGGCGGAACTAACTGTTCTAATGTAGTCCTTTAGAAGTTCTGCTCGCGCCGATATAGCAACGAACCGTGAGGATACAAAGACAGCAATAAAATGTCTTCCCAAACATTTATTTAGCGCGCGTCGTGTGGTATCGATCGTCTTACCGTTTAACGGAATCCGCGCTTCTCATCATTCCACTTTGTTGTGCGTTTCCAGCTAACATTGTGTATGCTTCCAGGTAACGCATGCATGTATGCATCTCTGTGCTTCCATGTGATTTGTCCGTATATTCAAATAGGGCTTTAAATCTCTGAACCTACTGTACTTAGGGAGAATGCGGAACCAGAACAACCTTCTATGAATTCAATGTTTTTGTTGCCTCCATTATTCTGTCAAAAAGATAATTGTGTTAGGTATGTTAGACAATTACAAAAAAAAAACATGCATTTGTTTTTGAGAAAAATTATCGTAGGCGATGAGATAATTTTTATATGTACATATAGTTATGAAATTCAGCTGTATGCCGCGTCAAAAATGTATGAAATTTAATGTATGTTATATCCCCGCGATGAAAGACTTCTAAGAAACATTAAAAACACGCCCTCGTCTATTTGCCAATAAAAACACACCTTCATAAGAGTTCCAAATCTGTTAGTTGTTAGTAACTGTGAAGTAATCGATGACCAACAGCAAGCAAGGATGGCGTAAAATAACGTTTCTTAATATTTGCCTTACGCGTAGCCAACATTCACAAGATCGGTTCTCGGCTTTAGAGGAGTTATCGTTCCCCAGTACCATTGTATCCACGTCCTACCGGTAGTTTCCAACAAACGAACTCACTTATCATCATTCTGAGAGCATACACTCGCTCACAATTTATTATTAACGCGTGGGCTTGAATGGACGTTAACATTTACGTGAACACACAGAATAACTGAATGACCAGTTTTAGATTAAATACTCGCCCCGCGTTCGCTACAATTCCGTTGAGGGGTCAACCTTAACTGAAGGGTTAGCCGTGACGTCACAAGTTGACATTTAGCACTAAGCTCTGGATCGCATGGATGACTAACTCGGTTAATAAATACTTTTTGCTGAACTCCCGTCCGCGCGAGGTACAGTAAACGCATATTACATCCATGTCTTACATATAGACAGGTTCCTAGAAGAATAGTTGATTTCTAAGTATAGTTTTTGTGGTCACAATTATGTGTAGCGTTCGGGATTTTTTTCCATCACCGTAATAGGAGCTTCGAGCGGTAACCGCGCGGGATTATGTTAGTTACTATAACAGGGCCTCAAGTCTGCTACTACAATAGTGTCAGAATGGTCTATCATTGATTTTATAATCGTTGATTTTGACAAGTTTGGTAATCTACTAATATAATGGCGTCATTAATGAAGATCGGAACAGACCATTCTGACACTATTGTAATAGCAGACTTGAGGCCCAGTGCGAATAGATTACAGGAGGAACTGTAACCCGCAGAAAAAACGTGGCTTTTATTGCAGACTTCTTCCATTTTGAACAGTAAAACTGACTGACAAAAGACAGTTTGACTATTCGCTCTAATTAAACGAGTTTACATAGCTGTTGCCAGTTGGCGCCTCATACCGTGACAAATGTTCATCTATTTTAAGATCCTGGACGATATTATTAGTGATCTAACGTCTTGTGGGCGCCAAAGATGGCGGCCATAGGGGATGCGATCGGTTAAAGTCGTCACGGATTCTAAGAAAATACTATCAGATCCACAATTAATACTAATCACGTTTAATTATACCCACGCCAAACATGGCTTTGAGCGAAATCCGGCGTAATCGCAATAGTAGTCCAATATAAATGTCATTCATGCATGAAATGTCAACTTTAATGTTTGTCAAATTAGCATGTCAAAGTAATGCCAACATTTCTTGAAATCGATCCCTATCATAAACACTATCTAACTATTTTTATTTCAGGTGAAAGCTCGCGAAATTCAATTCAATTGCAATTTGCATATCAGTGTCAGGTTGTATGTAGATCAATATGATTCGCGACCATATCCAATATGTATTTACAGAATTATACCCATTAAAATGTTTGATTTTTGAAGCCACAGAGGCTTCAAAATAAGCTTTCGTTACTGCGATTACTACACCATTCGAGTCAAATTTCTTACCCTGGAGCATTCTTTTTAGGTTTGCAAACAGCCAGTATTCGTTGGGGGCCAGATCTGGAGAATAATGATGAAGGGGAAGTACGAAGCCCATTTTTTTTTAGTTTGGCCATCGTTATCATGGCACATACTTGTGAACCAACGCATTGTCCTGGTGAAAGATCACTTTTTTTTCTTCATTTGAGGCCGTTTTTCCGCGATTTCGTACTGAAATGAAATGAAATGAAATGAAATTGTTTATTCTGTAAATAGGATATGGGAATCACTTTTACACGTCATATTAAAAAATAAGCTAGATGGAGTCGACATTTCCTATCTGACTACCCCTGAGAAGAAATGGCGAAACAAACTCAAGGGTCAAAGTCTCTTTTAAAGTCCAGACATAATCTTGGTCAGATCATGTGAGGACCATGTAGATCCATGTCTGAAATGGTCTTTTGAGGAAAGAACCACACAAATTTGAGTGGACCTGGCCAGTCAGTGCAAGCATTTGTCGGTAATCGTGTAGCTCAACTCACATAGTGCTCACATTCACAGTAATTAAAGTAATATAATACTTTTCAAGGTACATAAATATTCACTTAATTTTGCTTATAATATTCATCAATGTCATTATGTATATATAGTTGTACATAATGATGATTTTGCATAATTTAAATGTCAAGTTTTATGGTTTTAGCACAAGGCTTATTAGAGCGAGCAGCTCAATCCCAAGCTTTTTGTCTTCTAAATAATCTGAAATTTTATAGTACCCTTTTTTACAAAGTTTGGTTTTAATACAGCTTTTAAATCGTTTAATGGGTAAATTTCGAATATCAATAGGAAGTTTGTTGTAAAAGCGTATACATTGACCCATGAACGAGTTGCCTACTCTGTGGAGGCGAGTGTGAAGTACAGCAAGATTATGTTTATTCCTGGTATTTAAACTGTGGATATCGGACATTTTCTTAAAATTTGATATATTTTTGTGTACATACATAAGATTATCAAATATATATTGAGAGGCTACAGTCAGAATATCTATTTCTTTGAATTTTTCTCGAAGGGAATCTCTTGGACCTAGGTTGTAAATGGCTCGAACAGCCCTCTTTTGTAAAACAAATACGGTATTAATGTCCGCACAGGTTCCCCAGAGAAGAATCCCATATGACATAAGACTATGAAAATAACTAAAATAAACAATTCTGGCCGTATCTACATCGGTTATCTGTCGATTTTTTTTAACAGCCTAGGCGGCCGAACTTAGCCTTCCTGACAATTTTTCTATGTGTGGGCGCCATTGTAATTTAGTACTTTAATCGCTCCAATAATCCCATGTGATATTCGCTATTGCCAAACTTAAGTGGCAGTGGGCAGGGCAAATTGCTCGCAGAACAGATGGCCGATGGTGCGGAATGGTTCTGGAGTGGCGACCTCGTACCGGAAGACGTAGCGTTGGAAGGCCTCCTACAAGGTGGACCGATGACCTTGTAAAGGCCGCAGGAATCCGCTGGATGCGGAAAGCACAAAACCGGTCGAAGTGGCGGTGCTTGGGGGAGGCCTATGTCCAGCTGTGGACGTCTTTCGGCTGAATTGATGAATGATGATGATATTCGCTATTGGTGCCGATTCCCTTGTTCACAAACTAAATTAAATTGAGGTTCAGTGCATCTTTTTCTTTCTATTTCATTAAGAAAAGGACAGAAGATACATTTTAGTTTAGTTCCGTCAAATCAATCAGCGCCTGTTACTACTCCATACAAGTTTAGACGTGATTAAAAACTTGCCTACTAAAATTACGTCAAGCGCTGATTAATTTGACAGGACTAAACTAAAATGTATCTTCTGTCCTTTTTTTAATGAAATAGAAAGAAAAAGATGTATTGAACTTAAATTTAGTTTAGTTTGTGAACAAGGGAATCGGCACCATCATATTTTTCCCCTTATCAAGGTAGAAGCCATAACCTTGTCGGCAGATTTTTGAGACTTAGGTCGCTTACACCGGCCGCTGTCCTGCTACTCTGCTGATTGCCGATTGGATTCCGGAGTGAAATGGTGAAACCATGTTTCTTCCATGGTCACATACCGACGTAAAAAATCCTTTTTTTATTTCCATTAAGAGGCCGACAACACCTAAAGCGCGGTCACTGTCTGACTGCATAGAAAAGAAAGAGAAGCGCGATGACACAACGCTGGTAATTTATTGCAAAATATGAAGCAATTATAGATTTACAAAAAAGCTATAGATTGTATAAAAAAAATAAAAAACTATTAATAATAATAATAAATCCATTTATTTCAGGTCCATAAATTTCACCCATAGAAATTAAATTATTATGCTAATATGTTGCTTGTAGAATAACTTGACAAAAATCAGAACGATTGCATGTATGTATATTAGTATGGTTTTTAAACGTTAAAAGAAAATTTTAGAGGTATCTTCGTGATTTTTTTCTATCGTATCAGATTAGTTATATTATGTTTTCAACACACTATCTACCTATAAGCATATATCCTTAAGAATATCATATATTTTTCTGATTTTGTTTACTGCAGTGGATCATATATACTTTATGAAATTATAAAACGTATAAAATTTGCGTTTAGGTCCTGTAGTCCCCTTAAACAGTGCCAAAAACTGCTCTGAATCATTGATACTTTTTTGCTTTGAGGAATTGTTAGCAACGCAGCACCCATTTGGAAAAAGATTTTTCATGGCCAAATCTTAATCTAAAATAGAGAAAACACTACCAGTTGAAATCTTGACTATCTCAGCTATTCCGCGCATCTTACCTTCCGATCTTCCTTCACGATTTTCAGGACTTGGTTGATGTTTTGTTGAGTCACTGCTTTATTTGGACGACCAGAGCGTTCAACTTCATATGTATCCATACGACCGCTTTTGGAATCGGCATACCACCAACAAAAGTTGGTTTAGTAGACGGAGCAGATATCGGATAACACTTTATAAGCCACTGCTGTGCTTGGACGGTGTTTTTTTTTTTCGTCAAAAAACAATGTTTTATCAACACGCGAAACTTGTTTCTTTCCATTGTTTTCGGAATTACAAAAGTAGCGTCACTTAAAGTTCGATTTTCAAAAAAAAAAATACACCTCATTTGATGGCGAGTACTTTCCAAAATTCAAAAGTGTTTTCAATATATGCGCCATCTCCAAGTTAGTCTCGGACTTATTGAACGATGTGTTACTGACACTGACCTGCAACTTGCAAAAAAACGTAAGAAAATTTGAATTACGATCGAGGTACGATTGTTCCAGAATTGCTTAGATAAAGGTATTTATCCTAAATCCGTTTGAATCGATTTGTCTAGACTCCAGACGCCATTTGTTCTGTAACTGTCCATAATATGGATGATTAGATTAATATTTACTTTATGAAAGGATAGAAACTGACTAAATAGCACTTTCGTACAAATATTAATTTTGAAGTTGGATATTGGTGTAGTCAACATTTATCGCTGTCGAATTTAATCTAACTATTACAAAATCTGTGCTTGCGTGTTCTTCTAATACCGGCCCAATAAGTACCAAATTATACAACGAATGCTTTATTATAATCGTATTTAACTTGTCGCCATTCCGTAGTGGTCGGGCGGACTGCATTCCGGTCGGCACAGCCAATTATACGGCACATTTCAGATGTTTGATTTGCCACGGTCCCGACCAAGCGCGGAACAAACCAGGGATCTACGACGTATCATGACGGACTTATAATGCCCTTTATACTTTACTTATAAGGACTTGTAACAGAATACAAATTGGCCCTTATTTTATGCTTATACAGCCTGTGGTTTTATAAACGTGGGCTTGCAGAAACTCCTTGGAATTGATCCTGATTTCACAGAAATTCTACGTCGTAGGTGGCGGTTATTGATCAGAAATATTGTAATATGTGTTTTTGAATTTCGTTCTCATTTTTGTAACCGGTTTCGGGTATAATTTGGGCATACAAGTGGTAGATTTCCTTATTGAATAAAACGATTTGTAGAATTTGATATGGATACTGCAAACAAATAAATACAAAGTTGCATATTGTAGGCGTCGAGTGGGAGCGGGTATAACAATAATTTATTATACACCTTGTTGACCAAAGTCAATTTATTTTACCTAAAAAACACAAACATCAGCAGGAAAGTCAAAGAGATTTGTGCTGCGGGCCAATATGTATCGAATTAGTGTGCCTTCGAACAATCTACAATTTGATTTCTGACTTACAACAGGCGTCGAATCAAAGTCGACTTTCGGCCGACGACGACGGCGAACGCTAACAAGTCTGGTACAAAGAGCGATACATATAAGCGGCAAATTCTTGCAGAGCATAAAAAGCACACGCTGTATATCCTCGGTCCATCAGACCCAAATGACAATGGAGAGGCACTCCTTGAATTCGGGCGCAGGGTTAGAACTGGGACGTGTCCATTGAGACCGACAATGGGCTATTGGTCGCGCCTACCCCCTGTGGCCTTCAGTACAAATAGCCTTGTTACTAATTTCCAGCCAGTTTTCGGAATTTAGTTTTAGAAATCGCCTATATTGTTCGATAGCGCGTTTAATTTGATGGCGATTTTGTAAATGCCATGCTTGTCGCGTTTTCTGATATCTTAAAGTGCGAATCTTTGCTGGGAATCTTTTGACTATAAATATTTTTGTTCGCAATGATATCTGTCCGTCCTTGATAAATGACTAATATATTTTCTCCAGCTTCATTTCGTACGCAATTGGAATGTTTTCTACTACTTTATGTATTTTGTGGTTTCTAATAAACAAAAACGATGTACCTACTGTGGCTACTAATTAAAATTGTTTATGTTGACGGAAAATAGTTCAGCGAAGAGGACGTCAATAGACCTCTCCCCAGTCTTGTACGATTCGTGTCAACCATTACAAATTTACACTGGCTTGTTCAAATACAAAACACAATTAGCGCTCGGTAAAACTAGAACATAATTGTATTCCTATCGTACGTTTGAAGTTGTCAAAAGCAGAATGCTTTCGCAGTAACTGCTTCACATCTAGATGTATTTAGTGAGTCTGTAGTCCCTATTATTTGAATACCGTTGCTATGTCTAATTAATTGGCCAGCATCCCAGACATCAAAAGCACAAATAACTCCCCGTAATACGTCACATTGTACAGGATACGAAGACGAACATGTGTAACTGTGTTGCCAGTTACGAATGTATTCAGTACATTCCGACTCATGAATTTTTTCCTCGTAAAATATCCCGACAAGGTTGACAATGCTACGAGAAAGGAGATGGTTTCCACGAAGTGGTCTCCGTTAAGGTAATGAGTGAGATAAGGTCATAATATATCTGTCAGTGCGAGGCTCCGGCTGGCGTAATGGTGCAGATGGGCCACTACCACACTTCGGATCTATACTTTGTTGCACATTAGATGCACTTATTTCGAGTGCAGTGTCGCAGTCTTGCTGAAAGTGAGCAGTGCAGTAGTTGAGTTGGTAATTAATGATGCTGGTGGTTTTGCTGAATACTTAATTAAGTCTTCATTAATTGGTCAAGGACAGCTAATGAGACACAATTGATTTTCTATTGTTTGACTCCGAATTGGTGTCGCGCGGGGCTTAACAGGTTAAATCGTTTATGTATGTAACCCTCAACTGGTCCATCAGCCACAACAACCGAATGACTAGGTCCAAAATGTGAAGGACTCGGTTGGTTTCTAGGGTAAAATAGTCAACAGTTTGGAGTCGAGTTTGTAAAAGCCTGATTAAGGATCTACCTCTCCCAGAGTACCTATTACTTTCAATCACTAAGCTAATACAGCATTTGTCTGCATTAGAAGTGACTCCAAATAGAGCCTTACTTCAGAGCTACCGCAGTTCTTAACTTCTTATAAATTAGTATTCGCAGTTTTGCAAAGTTGGCCTTGTTCGGTTTACATAATTTATTTATATCGTACATCTTATTTCTCCGAACAAGACGAGTCGTTGCCATAATAAAAATCTGACAAACAGGCTTTTTATTCAGAAATTCCATGGAAGTCCCAAAAAACAGATTAATTAATGTATTTAGTTGGAAAAAATATGCATATGAATTTATCTGTATTAATATCTGACATTTGGCTTTAAGAATGATAAAGAACTGGAAATATAATAATAATAAATTTATTTCAGACTTCAGTCCATAGTTTTGTTAGTATTTTAGTGCGAAAAAACCGTGCAATAATTTCCAATGGACAATAAAAATAATACTATTATTGGTCACTTTCTAGTACGAACGATCCAGATAATTGTATGCCATTGACCTTTACTTGTTAGTGTGATAAGTTTGTTTAGATACGCGCGTTCTTCGTAAAGCAGTGATTGCGCACACGCAGTGTCAGTTCCGAGTTATCATTCGACGCTTTAATTATCAAATGTTTATCACCGAGCGACGCCCGCGGCGCTTACGAGAATACTTGCCGGAAGTGAACCGGTTAGGAGGAATCAAGGTTCATCACCATCACATTCTCACTGGATATAATATTTACTACACATTTATTATTTACATGAATTATCTACTCTATTGTCACGCTTAGTGTTTTAATAAGCTAACTAAATACATGGGGTTGGAAACCTTAATCAAATAAATTCGGGAAGTTACAAAAAAAAAAAAACGAACAGGAAAATCCAAGGCTTTTCTCTGTCTGCATCTAACCACTTAATCACTCAATTAGTTTTAATTAACTGTAACGTACCGAATGTGGTATTCGCTCAGTTTTGGTTTGCGATACAAGTTATGGTTATTGTTTTCACGTCCGTTATACATAATATTTGCGTGACATTAGGTATCTACGTCACTACTAGTTCAGTACCGGTAAGCAATTTCTCGAGGAAACTACAAAGTTCACTAATCCTAATTGGAGTAACATCACTAGTATGAACATGAAAATTCCATTTACAAAACTTAAAAAAAAGTTTTTTTACTATCCGCCCTTACATCTTCCGGTCCGCAGAAAGAGGATTTACGCAGATAAATGAAAGGAGTCACGTTCCTTACCGGGTGAGGAAATGTGAGGTACTCACAATACGAGTAGCTTTGATGTAAAGAGAAACAGTTCGCATCACGTTGGCCGAGGAAAAGGAAGACGAGGTTGTTTAAAACATGCGGCGAAATATTGATTGAGCTGTCAAAACGAAAGTGATTACTTTGTGTGCTTTGCAATTACGCAGCAGGATGTGCCTTAACAATCAAAGAAATAAAAATCGATATTAACAGGAAAATCAGAAACGATTTCTACTTTCACTAGTTTATGTGTCTAGGCTGTGGTCTACGTTTTATGACAAGTTTCTACTGACGAGGCTAACACACCCAACTCCACCATGACAGTACTGGCACTTAGTTACTTTCCCTCCAAAATGGTGCCGATTCCCTTGTTCACAAACTAAACTAAATCTAAGTTCAGTGCATCTTTTTCTTTCTATTTCATTAAGAAAAGGACAGAAGATAAATTTTAGTTTAGTCCTGTCAAATTAATCAGCGCCTGTCACTACTCCATACAAGTTTAGACGTGATTAAAAACTTGCCTAATAAAATTACGTCAATTTACGTCAAGCGCTGATTAATTTGACAGGACTAAACTAAAATTTATCTTCTGTCCTTTTCTTAATGTAATAGAAAGAAAAAGATGCACTGAACTTAAATTTAGATTAGTTTGTGAACAAGGGAATCGGCGCCAATATCTCTTGAATTCAATGGTAAAAACATTAGAAGAAACGTTTATTTTTATTCGAACAGGATGTTCTCGAAATTGTTTCTGTGAAACCATCGGGTTATGGTTTCCTTATTATAAAGTACTAGCTGCGCCCCACGGTTTCACCCGCATAAGTCTCGATCCCGTGGGAATATCGGGATAAAAAGTATCATACGTCCTAATCTGGATTACGGTGGTCACGGTCTACCCATGTGCCAAATTTCATCCAAACCCGTTCAGCCGTTTTAGCGTGAAAGCGTAACAGACAGATAAACATATAAACTACTCGCATTTATAATTTTAGTTAGGATTCCACATTGGTGAACTAATCCTTTTTTTGCAAGAAGTGATAAATTTTTAGTTAGAAGATTTTATTGAAAAGGTTTACCCTGCCGGGGTCGCGGGAAGGTACAAAAGGGTTACCGAGGCCCCTGGCAACACAGGCAACGGAAGGAACACGGGTGGGTTTTAGTCAGTAAGAGTCTGACACACCCTCCCTCTCCGCCCAGAGCGGGAGAAGATATTTGATAATTTCCCACCCAAAAAAACAAAACTCGTAACCGTAAGAGGTAGTCATCTCACGTGATATAAGAATCTTTGTAGCAGTAATAGCTCGTGCCCAAATGCTTTATGTAATCTTTCCCGAGGTTTTGTTACAAGAAATCCACTGAGCCCACGATACTTTTAATAGTCATTAGTTTTAATTAGGGTCGAAAAAGTATTGAATTTCCAAGAGATTAACAGGTCTAATCACCAGGGGCTATAATATGTATGTGCTATGTGTTAAAATTGATCGGGCTACATCATCTCATTGTTTGGCAGCCGCCTCTGAAGCCGAGGTTATTGGCACCATTGTCCATCGCCCACTGACAAATGGCCACACTGGCCGATTCGATGAACTGTCGACATGATTGTGTACCTACACAAAGTTAATTAACAACTATTATTTCCATAATGCCTTTTCAATGTTAAAGATGAAATTGAATGGAATATTAAAGTGGATCCGTAGTAAACAAGGAACCCTTGATAGTTTCGTCATGTTCGTCTATCTGTCCCTACTGTAGCTCAGAGACGCTTAGTACTAGAAAGCTGTAATTTGGCATAGATAATAATCACGCCGACGACGCGACGAAGTGGTAAAATAAAATCTTAATTTTTTTTCTTTAGGGTACCTCCCTTACACGTATTATGGAATGATATTTTTTCTCGTCTACCCCATGGTATGGGGTATCGTTGAATAGGCCGTTCAAAAATATTGCGGGTCTGTGAACACCACATTTTTGTTAGAGTCAAGTGTCCTCCCCCCCCCTGCCGGCTAAATGGTTATACATGGAGATGTAAAAAAAATTACGGCAGTAGTACATATAATGAAATTAAAAGGAAAACTATCACGGCTAAGTAGGCTTTACAAGTTAACGAGTTATAGTCGACCCACTTAAATTTGCACTTGGTATGGGAGAACATGTTTTTCAAGTACAATGTTAAGTTTGTTTTTGGGATTAATCATCCCAACTTCCCAATTACGAAACCCTTCATTGTGCGTGGTCCGACACGCACTTAGCCGGTTTTGCTGTTTAGCTACATCTAATACATCACGCTTGTACCTATCCCTCGAACAGTTAGGCAGAGGTGTACCTTATTGCTCTTGTATAAACATAATTGAAGACAAATATTATGTGGTCTATTCCCAGAAGGCAGGTGACGTACCTTCATTGTTAATTGCTGTTGAACTATTTAGAGCACTTGGCCTAGTTCTCAATAGAAATACATACATACCTTTTAGACGTCGCAAATTAGTAACGCAATTTGGTTACGATTCCCCGAAGCGACCCGCCTGTTAACGTGTCAAGGTATCAATTAATGACGATCAAATATTTATATTTATATACTTTAATATATTCTTACAGTGACGAGGTCTGAACGAGCTTTTAGCAGCTTGAATATTTAATGGGGACTTAGTGCCGTATTACAGAATGTCACTCAATACGTCGTTCAAAAGTGCCTTTAATGTGCCTATTTGAAATAAATAATTTGACTTTGACTTTGAATAAAAATGGCTTGAATCTAGTTTTAAGTAATGCTTGAGTATTGAGTGAGGTTCTGTAATACGGGCCTTAGTGAGACTGAATCTTCAGTAGAACTAGGACGAACTGTGCGGAAACAGCTCGGATCACTTTGCATTGTTTATTATAGTTTCAGACGAAGACTGTGAATCTGTGATCTGTGTAACATCTGTGTAGTACCTATATTTGCTATAGCAACCAATTTTAATAAGACTCGACACTATTAAAAACCTAAGCCGAACCAAACATATTTAGTTGAAAATGGAAAGTCTACGCAGATGATGATTAATGAAAAACCAAAATCTTAAGAAAATCTCGTAATGATGATCTTATGTTATCCCCGATGCAATCGGCTTTATATTCAACCGATTTCTTTCGAAACTTTACACAAATCCTTTCTTTTGTTCTTAGGGCGGTTCCACACAAAGCGGCGGCGACCTGATGGCAGACCTCCACGCAAAGCTGTTGATGCGACGGCGTGGTATCTCAGGGGCTGAGAGGTCTGGAGGCTCTGTCCTTCACACCCTGGCCAGCTACATACCGGAGCCCGACCAGTCCTCGCCGGCTCGATCTTCGAGCGAAGACGACGAACCCTGGACGTAACAAAAAGAAGATTTCTATTAACTATGCTTAGGTGGCTTTAGAACTATGAGGTGCTTGCTCTATACAAATGGAATGGATAAGAAACAGTACAGCACGAAGAGAATATTATCTTCTTATATATTCAAAAGTTCTTTCATATTACTATTTGTCTGGAGCAAGCACCTCGCAGATCTAAAAGCATAAGTATCAGTGTTAACATTTAGGAACAGTCAACTTGAGGGTGCCTGCAGTTTATAAAGAAATACAAAGGCAAAGGCGAGAGAGACGAATATTAAATGGTATAGCGCTATCCTCCTCTCACGATTTATTCATAGTGAGCACGCCAATGGGCGTAATGTCAGAGTGAGTATTAATTCTTTAAATAAAGTCGTTACAGAAATATACGGTCGATATAAACTGCAGGTCCTCCGAGTTCACGGACGAAACTGAACAATATTTTCTCCGGGCAAAGCTCGGCTGTATACTCAGGGAAATTAGTGTTTATTAAGTTTTAAATTATGGAAGAGTATATTTTATTTTAAACATCAAAATTGAGTTGTAATGTGAAATGAAATTATGTACATTTTTATACTAAAAAGCGAATATTTGTTTGTCGTAATTACTGCTCATATTTCTCAAAAGCGCAGTATTTCTTCTCCGGTCTCCAATTATGAGGTCCTCTTAAGAAAATTTTCCCGGTACTGCCATCTGTATGTTCTAAGTAAAAACAAATTAATTTGTTCTCCGAAAACTCGTTATCGATTGTTGGTCATATAATAGGTATATTTATGGTCATTCCGCATTAGGTTTTTATGTAACTCTAATCTTCTTACCTTCTCGGAAGCAGACTGGGACATATAATTCTGAATCGATTAATGTTGACCTTTATCTGACTCGTTCGCTTCCGAATACTTAGAACGGTCCAATTTCAGTCTAATGAAACGTTTTTGTTCTTATTATGAAACAAAAACTGTCAGATTATTTACATTTATACACGAGAAGTGTTTATTTCGAGTTGTAGTCGTTTCCTACGATTTTCCTCAATTCTCGGTACGTTCACAAATATCTCTGTTGGTCGGAAAGCTAATGTAAAATAATGGTTATAACATTTCGGAAACGTTTTCCTTGTTCTAGGATTGTTGATGTGGTACTACTTATAATTGAATTTCAATTAGCGTAGTAATAACTAAACTGTCGTAAGTATCGATGTTATGTATGGCTCCATTATGTGTGGTGTTTCTAAATTACTGGGGAACTATCTGAAAACTTCTTGACTATCTTAAACATTATGTTATGTCCACTGGTGGACTGCGATAGGCTGAGTTGATTGATTGAAATAATGTTATAACGTTTCAAAGTGACGTCACTGAAAAATAAAATACAGTAAACAAAAATAAAGTGAAAGGTACTCTACAAGGTAAATAATTCCGAATTTCCTGGTTATGGATTCATTAAACGTAATCTGACGTCACAGATAGCGGTGCGAAGTCTAGCGTCAAATGTCACTGACGCACACTAATTACTGTTTATAAAGTTACATGTGTTACATTGGGATTTACCTAGTTAATTATACAGAATTCGTGTACTGTTATCAAATATTTATACCGGAAAATGAGATTTATGAAGAAAAATATTTAAGTATTAAAATGTAAATATTTCTACTATACCTACTTACAACGAAACTTCAAAAATAATGACATAATTGGCGTAATTCGAAAATACAAGACATTGTTAAAATCAAATCAACAACTAAATAATTAAAGGGAATCATAGGAACAATCCGATTATACTTACTCGACGGTAGTATTCCGTGAAGTTTTTAATAGTCGAGTTCTATTTACAAACAGATTGGAAAAGGGCTCTCGTTCCGGGAGGTTATTACTATAATCGTATTTCTCACTAGTAACTATCTCGCTTTCGTTTCTAGGAAGGTGCTCGGCCACATTAACAGTGTTCCCTGCAAACTATCAACTGGTTCGGCTGATTAGCATTTCCAGAATTGAGAAAAAGCTGCCGCGGGAGAACGATCGAGTTCTCGATATAATCGGATAGGAGTATTGGACCATTTCTAATCGATGAGACAAATAATAGTCGATATGTTAGGCCTAATTAGTAAGGAGAGTGAATTATATGCCCTAGATTTGAAGAGAGGAGTACTGTATGAATGCACAGAATATTAATCGCAAACTTCATTAGGAGTATAGCGTCGATGTGTTCTATAATTAACTTCCGACAAGTGGAGTAAACAGGATGGAATCTAGTTTGTTATGAGCTTGTGATGATCGTGTTTAAAGTGCGACAGGTGCTAAATATATAAATACTTATACTAAAAAGTTTCGGTACCCAATCTAAAATGTGTAACTGCATAGCCTCAGGTAAGTATAAGGTCGAGCAAGACTGGTTATGATAGCGAACTTGTTCGAAGTGGTGACGTTGCCGTGGTCGGCGGTATTTCACACACGGCGCCCGCCGTATTGGCAATGAATGATATTACGCGTATTCGTAGCGAATGTTCTTGCTTGCGGATTGCCAGTCCACTGTCCGGTGCAGTGCGTCACACTACGTAGAATTTCTATACACTGTTGAAATTGAAACATTGTTCAGATTTTATGCGCAATTACAAATCAATTATTCGCTTTGAAATGTTTAATAAGTAAATGTTTTAAAATGATAATAAATTAATGTTTTAGCTCTGTGTATTATGGTCCAAGTCCAAGGACCACGTGTTTTGTGAAATTTCGAGTATGTGATTGCTCAAAAATCTACGTACTGGTTAACGTTCAAGTAATAGAAAAGAACCAACGTAAAACTTACGTAATTTACTTGCGGTATTTTCATACCAGTCTGAAATCGAATTAACAACCCTTTTCATAGAATATGATTGATTCGTCATTCAAGTCTTATTTTAACGATTTTATTGATTTAACATGAAATTATGGAGAGTTATAAATGAATATAAATTTTATAAAAATATTATATTGATCGTCAAAGTACGAGTAAATCTGGAGTGAACCTTACAATATATACATAAAGAAAAACGTAGAGACGTAAAAACACTGATTACAGGCATAACACGTAGGCAATTTAGGCTTTTAGGCTGTAGGCCTATGAGGGGCGTGCTCAGCACATGGGCTGCATCTTGCACGTGAGGAGGGTTAATTATCTGGGAATTAGGTAAAATGGCGGTGTGTCGTTTTATTTTGTATGCGCCGACGACGCGTGCTGCCGACAGTTATTCACATAGGAAATAGCTGTTAGCTTCATTTTGTTACGAGGACAGATTAGGGACAGATACTGTTTGCTAAGTTGTTCGATAAGCTTGTTTTTAGGTGTTAATGTTGGTGTCTTGATGTAATATCAGTCTAAGAATAGCGTCTAATTGTCATGTTTAATTATTATAGGAGGAATGTTTGAACGAGATTTTCTATTTTAAGCAAATGTTTTCAATAAGAGTTGTTATGTTTCCTAATAACACAAAATCAATTAGTAAAATAAATATTTATCGGTGAGCGTTAAACAGAGCATTAAAATTGTTGTTTTCCGGGATCACGTGGCGATATTAATTATACATTACTCTTACCTCAATATCCTCATACAAATAAATTAATATCGGCGACCTTAATACCTCTAGGCAAATAATCCCTCTGTTATTTTAAATTGAAGGTATGCTTTGAATAAATCATGCGTTTATTACCTTTATTAGAGTTTTAACCTTACACTCAACACAATACGGTGTAAAACAACTTCAGAGTGGGATTTAGATGGGTTACGAGTTCCGTTGAAATTAATGTACCGCATGAGCCGTTGGAATATGAAAATAATAGAAGTATTGTCTTAACTAAACAACATGAGGTTCTAAAATCACAATGGAAAGCTCAGTTTTGGTATTTGGAGCTTTGTTAAAAACACTATTCGGTAGTTTTGGTAACCGTCAGAGTAGCGATTCGTGTTAGAATAATGTGTATTCTGGATAAGAGTGCGTTTAAATTAACAGGATTAAGTGCTACTTTATACAATAGTTTCTTGTCCCGTCATTTATGTAATCTTGGATAGGAAAGATTTTTGTAAAATTTGCAACTAGGTTTGCGTGTTCTGCTTGAGTTTTGTCAATATTGTCGTGTGCAACATGTCGAGTCCACGTCGTAACATTTCCGCAGTAGCTTAAAAGCCGGGTCTTGCCTGTTACACGTCAGACCTCAAAAGCTATCGTTCTGTGCGATTTCCTATAGTTTTAAATTAGCTATGTAAGTTTAAAGCCGGAAATTGCTTTTCCTACTTTGGAGCAGAGTCGATACGAATTGAAACTTTACGAGGTAGCTTTTCAAAGTGCCGACGCGTGTTGCAAACGTCCACAGAGATGCGACGCGGTGCGCTGGTTAAAAATATATTACATTTTTCTAGGAAATTAACTGAGTCTACTTGATAATTTTGTTCAGTTCGTATCGACTCTCTTCCAAGCGAAAAGTTCTCTAATTTAGGCAGAATTGCACAGTTACGTCAGAGATTATGTAAAAAAATATAACGCTGCTGTCCGTGTGTGGGTGCTTTACGTAATGCCATTGTTTTAGCTTAATATTATGTTTAAAGTTAAGTTTTAAATCCGCCAATATTATATTAATATAATGTAATATCGTATGTCATGCAAGGTAAGAGGCTTGTGCTGCACTTGATACACTGCGCCGTATTCAAACAATAAAATAAAGTCACTCGACTTATACTTAATTTTTGTAATTAGGTGGTAATATTAATAGTAGGGGCACGCCTGCAGACGCGTCAGTGTGGCGTGTTTCATTGAGTGAGTACGCTTGCCTTCCATGTCTAATGTCGTTAGTACCACCTCTATGCCGAAATATTTCGATGTAAGCAAAAAGTACCACAAAGCGACCTTATGTTGAGCAGCTTGCACATTTTCGCTAAATAAAGTAGGTATTTACCTTAACTTGTATTAAGTGTGGTATTTACAAGACATTAATTAAGAATTTAATTAAGAGAAGTTGCGTCCCTGAATTAAGGAGCTTACTTAATTAGTCGACTGAATTTAGCTCATAAGCTTTTCATAGGCATTAAGTATCAGATTTTCTCGCAAACAAATTAAGCCATTGAAATCGTAAATCTTATGGAACTAACTTATTTACTAACGACATTTAAGTAGATGCAACTGTAGCTTAAGGCTCAAACCACAGATGTATAAAATTTTCAAAATGAATCGTTGATTTTTCAATAAAATATAAACGTACGGGGTAAGTGTAAGTGCATCATACGGCCCGCTAACTTATAAGCAAGCGCTGAAAGAAATCTGAATAGTTATTAAGTTTGAATGAATTCCGACTAACTGTCTTTGTAGCTTATCGGCGAAAATAAATTAAAACTATGTTGATATTATAATGAATTTAACGAAATTATGTATATAGGTAGGTACATAGAACTTAATGTAGATGTTTTTAATTGTATAAAACTGTTAGCGTATACATAAATATTATTAGTAAGACGTCATTGTCCATTGAGGCGTATTGTTATAGATTCGTCTGTACATATATTGTGGATGTTAACTATGTAAGTATATCAAGTCTTAGAGGATTTTATTAATGTTACGTCTCAGTGTTCAGTGTGGTCCTTAGTGATACTTGCCTTCATAGTTTTATTTTAAGTTTTGACTGACTGATTTAAATGTTCACGTGTTATAGTTTATAGTGACTTTTTTACACTCCATGCATTTCATTTAAGTCAATGCAAATATTTTTTTAACTATTTAGGTACAACAAACAATAGTCAACTACATATTTTTAACATGGATTAGTGTAACTTGCTTATGATAACGATGTGTAAGTCATTAATTTATTTGCAGCGAATATTTACAGTAGACGTTTGTTACTATACTAATAATAATCTTATTTGTCCTGAATCGAATCCATGTAGACCACTAATCCGTCTCATAGTTGTAATTTGTAAATATAAAGTCGGTATATGTAACTGTTCACTGGATTGTAATCACGTTGTCATTTATACGTACGTTTGTTGTATGATGGATTTTACATGTTACGATGTATGGTATGTTCATTCATTAATTATGTATAACGAAATTTTAAAATATCTGCAACTACTTACGCAGTTTTATTTCGAATCCCCCGAGGATGCGGTTCATCTGAAAAATATAATTGTAAGAGAAGCAGAAAAGAAGTTTCTCGGTACGAGAAATGATGACTGTGTAATTGAGGGTCACCGACTCCTTTTTACGCATTCTGATTATTTATAACGGCGGGCAGAGCCACCTCGCTAGAAAGTTACGTGTTTCGGGTTTTACACGCCATTGCCCCAGAATAACGCCGCCAAGATTTCCTGGTATCACCGCGCCGAGTATTTCGGATCGGAAATAAGGATTCTAGGAAATCGTTGGCCTCAGCCGGCCGCGGCCCGCGCGTGGAGGACGCGCGATGAACTCGCCTGCTCGTGTGTGGGTGTGACAAATGGACTTTTGGGTCCGGCGGTACTGCGACCGCTTTAACGACCCGATGTAATTGAGTAAGGTCAAGATTTGAATAAATTACTTTGTTAATTTCTTTCCTAAACATGCATAACAATATTAGAGTCCAGTGACGTAATGGGAAAGCATCAACATTCTGATTGGAAGAGGAAATGTATGGTTCAATTCCGTACTGATATACAATCTGATTATATTCATAAACAGAAAAATATTGCTCCGAAGTTATTGCATTAATTAAATATTGCATCTCAGGTATAAAAAAAAAAATTACAGACAATCGTCTATGATCCCAGTATCTCCCTCAGGCCTAAGGCGACACCATATATGCTATTAGCAAATATTGATTGTAAATAAATACTTCGAGTGATTTTTAGTTATTTTAATATCTATCTCTGTAAATGCACCACTCACAGCTGTTCACTGTCAAAACAAACGTCAAAAATGACAGTTGCTAATTATTTACAAAAATCTTTTGTTTTCGTGAGTTATTTTACGTGAGAAACTGAAAATAAACGGTAATTTAAGATCAAGAAGGTGTGCAGTGTATTGTGTTTTTATAAAATGAATGGTAACAATGGCCGCGGCGTTCCAACAACAGATATTCGCGCTGGATGCACGGTTCAATGCGTACAGGGCACCCAACAATCCTAATTTCAGTAAGTATGGCATAATTCATGTGTTAAAAGACCAGTTACTTCTTTAATTTTATAGCTTTTACGCATAAAGTCCATAATAGACCAGTCCATGAGCATGAGAAACTAGTGCAAATGCAAAATTGTATCATGCAAACAGAATCTAAGTACAATTGATTTTTAATTAAACAGTTCTTACAAGTGAGAATACTATAATATTTCTGTTTTATTTTGTATAGAAACTCTCTACATACGTCGTCGAAGTCAGCTTCTGAGAGAAAATGCGAAATTTAAGGTAACACTAAATACCTATTAACACCTTAGTTTAGAATAGTAAGTATTGTATCCAATACTTAACTGATATTTTGGTTTATACAATTCATTGTAGGATATAGAGACTATAAAGAAATACATAAACGTAAGGAGCCAGCTACTGCAGCGTCGGTATGGAGTACAAGACAACATCTCAATCAGTTCATCTTCTTCAAGACCCAGATCTAGCAGCAAGGTAACTTCTTTAAAGTCAAAATCAAATTAGAAGTGTCTTCTTGAAATAAAGTTTCAAGAAGGCCTAATGGTGCTTTTTAATAAAAGCACTTTTGAACATCAACATTTAAAACGGAAACAGAATTTCTACTTTACTATCTGTTTTCACAAACTGGAACTACCAGTCGGATTTGAAAAATTCTTTTTGCATTTGATAGCCCAATTCTTGGGGAAAGTTATAGGCTTCTGTATGATAAAAGTACTTATTTCAATAATAATTATGTCATAGTATATTATCAAGTAATTATCAAAATGAACAATAATTAGCAAAAATATATTAAGTTAGATTACATAATTAGCCTATAATGTTCCCACTGCTGGGACACAGACCTCTTCTCTGTGAGAGGGAGTGGGCCGTAATCCACCACGCAGGCCCAGTGCGGGTTGGTTAAGTTAGATTAAAATTACTTATTAGCCTTATAGGCTAGAGTGTAATTAATTATTAAGGACCTGCTTTTAAATGAAAGATAAGAAAAAGCAATAATGGTCTTATTGAAATAATGGAACAATTGCTTTTATTTTAATGATTTCAAAAAGCAGTACCTACACTTAGACAACACCAAGACACTGGTCCATTGGAGGCAATAACTAAGCTTCCCAATTGACTTGCCGTGAAAGAGGGCATGTATGAGAAAATACAATAACACAATACAATATTCTATTCTCATGTTTTTAAAGCTTATTAAAGATATTAAATTAATAATGTATGTTTTAGGCAAGTATACTGGTGGATGAGACTCCTTCAGGTGCAAACTCGAAGAGGAAGAATGACATGACTATATCAGAGAACTATGCATTCTCAGGTGTTCATCACATATTTGATCAGGTAAAACTATAAAATATAATGTAGGGTGGTCCTTATTTTCGACTTTTCAATTATTATCGCGGCACTTTATCATTCGATTATATACATCTAAATATGAAACAGATTTTTTCTTTTAATTGTTCAATACGATTTAGAAGTCGCTAACAGTCATCAAACTTTAACAAAAAGCATTGTATGGCCGCTTAAATAAGTGTCTCACTACCTAATTATTTTAGCAATAATTATAATAAATTTATTACAACGAATAAAGAAAAAACAGTATTTGCTTTTATTTGTGAACAAGTATAGGAATAACTACCCTAATACTAATAAACCGACCCTTGTTTCTTAAAAATAAATGATTCAAATACTTACATGTGTCTTAATTTGTAATAATAACAATAATTTTGTATTTCTAATGTTCAGAGTTATGAATAAAATAAATAAAAACTCTACATTTGTTAATGTAGAGAGTTTTTATTTAAAATTCAACCCTTAGCAGGAACCCTTAAATTTAATAAAAAAAAAAATACTGAAATTATTTCATGGTATAGAATCAAATTATGTGGTGCCCCGTGAAATTAAAGAAAAAAATATTTTTCTTAGGAATAAGGACCACCCTAAAATGATAAGCAATATATTGTAAACACTCATGAAGAGCATGCCATGCCTCGGAAAGCACGATTAGGTGTACTGTAGGATTAGGTGTGTGTGTGTTACGTGTAATATGTCATCTTTTGCTTAACTTGGTAATGTAGATTCATTTTTATCTTCCATCTTAGATGACAATAGATTATTTTCCTCCCAGCACATAACTACCTCAAGGAAACATACATAGTGCATTCCCAACTCATAAATGAAGCTATGACTTGTAACATGACAATATTAATGCTTCGTTGGTCTAGTGGTCGTAAGCGCTACTGCTGAGCATGAGTTCCTGGGTTCGATTCCCAAGTCGGGCAGTATTTTTTTTTTTTGGTGTGTAATCATCAAATAATTTCCCCTGCTCTGGGCGGAGCGGGAGGGTGTGTCAGACTCTTACTGACTAAAACCCACCCGTGTCCTCTCCGTTGCCTGTGTTGCCAGGGGCCTCGGTAACCCTTTTGTACCTGCCCGCGACCCCGGCAAGCATCGGCCCTAGTGGTCCCCTACACTTGTGCTGACGACATCTCTTAGAGGCGCGCTTGGAACACAACGCGTTGTCGACCCGAGCCTGTTCCTTACCCTAAAAAAAAAGTCGGGTAGCGTTATTGGGTTTGTCCATCAAGAATTTCTCGGTAGCAGCACAGTCTGAATTTGTGCTCAGTTGATAGCAATAGGCTCGCCCCACTTGCATGGGAAAAACATAACTGGACGAAATGTGGGTGTACTATAGGTATACCTCTGCCTAACCCCTTGGGAAATACAGGCGTCATGTTATATATGTTAATTTTAATGTCCCCAGCACACAGAACAAGTCAGCGTAGTAAAGTTCGCGAACAACGACCGCTCGAAGCTGTGCTGTGGCTCCGACGATGGCACCGTGTCCATTTGTGACGTCACCGCCACGCCGCCGCGCGTGTCTTTCATCCTGGACGGTCACACCAAGCCTATCACTGGTATGTGACGCAAAACACACCTGACTGATCCACCATTTCTGACCTGGCTAGAGAACTCCAGCCAAATAGTTTGGGTTGGTGATGATATTGCTGTATAAGCACAGTCACAAAATTTTAACATCCTTGTGAAGAGAATTATATGGAGGATTTGATACAGTAAAAAAAAAAAAACTATCGTTTATAATATTTACCAAAAGTTTTAAAATTCATTTATTAGTTGAATTATAGTTATTTTATTTATATTATTTAATTATTAATAAAATAATTATCCTACTAATATTATAAATGCGAAAGTTTGTAAGAAGTTTTATCCCGATATACCCACGGGGTCATAACTTATGCGGGTTAAACCGCGGGACGCATTTAGTAGCTTATAAATTAGTGGCGTATTTTAAAATCCCAAATAATTCACATTTAGCTTTCCTAAAAATATAATTTAACACTCTAATATAATAAATGCACCTATTTCTGTGAACCTCTAATATTTGGGGGTCCCTAAAATACTAAATAGCCAAGTCGTCTCACAACACCGTTAGCTCTACGGTGTTGTGAGACGACTTGGCTAACTTGGATAACTTGCTTTTGCGCGAGTATATGCTGACTGGATTGTGGATGAATGGAAGGACATACTGTTCTCAGATGAGAGCAGAATAGCCTTAAGAAGTCCATATGGACGTCAGCGTGTCTATAGGCTCGAACGAAAGCTTTGCTCCAAGCGCTATATCTGCAATGGTTTGGGGAGGTATCGCTTACGAGGCTCGTACCGATCTTGCTGCGTTCGATAGAGGCAGTGTGAACGCTCAAACATACGTACGTGGAGGCAGTTGTTCAAGACCAAGTCATGCCTTTCGCACCATTCATTGGTGACAACTTTAGATTAATGCATGACAATGCTCGTTGCCATGCCGTACCTGCCCGTACGACCCTAGGAGAGCTCTAGACGGCTGTGGTAGAGGAGTGGCACAATATCCCCCAGTTGGATATCCAAGATGTAATAGATGGATTGCCAAACCGGCTCCAAGAAGTCATTAGAGCCCGAGGCGGCAACACCCAATATTAATTGTTTTTATTTTTGTTGGACGACTTTTTTGTTTATCTCGTTTGTAGTCAGTCTTGTGTGATGACAGGCTTTCACAGAGTATTGACAACATGTCCATGTCCAGTCTGTCTAATGGTATGAAAATTTTCTATCATTCAAACAAGTTAAAAAAAGTGAGAAGACGTTCAATTTTTTTTTTAATATTTGGCAGCGCAAATACGGGCAATACCTACTTGAATTAATTGTTGTACAAGAACGTGTAACTTTGTGTTTAAACGAGGCAAAGCATGTGTGCAATAATCGCCTTGCAATGTAAAATGGCTTTGATGTATGTCTCATGCAATTTTATTGAACGGCAAAACTGGCATTCAGTTATTGTATGCCATTGTATGGAAATCGCACGCGTGTTAAACACTTGCATGCAATTCTTGAATCGCAATAATTGAATGTGCTTTATGGCTTACGATTATTGGTCTTGAACGTTCCAGAAACTTGCACCGTATAAATCGGGCTTTAAATCTTTTACCATTCATACAGATAATATTGAAGTTACTTTGTCGACTAAAGGATGATTGCGTCCGGCAGGATGTCGTCGCATACGATCTCGTCCGGCAGGATGCCGACGCATACGATTTGACGTGTTCTAATTTTTGAAAATGTTGAAGTTGTTGTAGTATTGTTATTGCATTAGAAGAAGAAGAAAATAATCATAAAACACAGAAGAGAAAAAGAAAAAATGACTACAGCCGAAATGATTCGATCGGATACTGCGACAGGCGAACGGAGCCGATTGCACGTCGAAGTATACTTTCGGCTATGACCGCGTTTCACGGAAGACGCCCGCGGTCAAGCTGCTGTGCGCGGCTTAGTAATATAGACTTTAAATACTGTGTCCACGTTTAATATCGTTTAAAGATTGTAAAATCCGTTCCGATCCGATGATATCCGACCGAACGGCTCGCCCGTTCGGTGGAAACAATCCTTTATTCATAAAAGATTCAGAATTGAGAGAATTTAGCATACAAGAGAGGGCGAAGCGAGCTTGAAAATGTTAGCACCCTACCTCTGATGGGTCAGATTTTCTTTTCACCATTGATTGGGCGCTCACAGTGGGCCTCTTTAGAAAGCTTAAAGTCATCCAAAGGGCAATAAAGAGGGCTATGCTTGGAGTTCCCCTACGCGATTGAATCAGAAATGAAGAGATCCGTAGGAGAACCAAGGTAACTGAAATATCCTGGAGTATTGCCAAACTTACACGCACATTGCTCGCAGAACAGATGGCCGATGGGGCTGAAAGGATCTGGAGAGGTGACCGCGTACCGGTATCATTGACAGGCCTCCCACAATGTGGACCGATATCCCGAACACACAGAATTACATACTTTCACTGAATTAATTGTAGATAAATTTTAATATTCTGTGCAGGATTTCTTGAGACTTTTTGTAATATCTTTATTATCCTCTACTTTGTATTACATTTGCATGCTATATTAAGGCAGAATGTACATGGATCCTATATATACGAGTAATTTAACAACATATTTTTATGTAGCTACATTCTGAGCAAATAAAGACCTATTCCATTCTATTCTATCTAGCAGGCTTACTATGACGCTTTCTATTTTTATGAAGAATAGACACATCTCTTTCTATACAACGTGACATTTCGTTTCTCCATTTTTACATCGCACCGTAGAAATCCTTCTACAATATGTAATTTTGTCTTTCGTTTCTAACGATCTTTGTCTAGGTCCTTTTTTATGTAAAAGGATTTCTACGGTGTTTCTATGTCAAAAATGGAGAAACGAAATGTCACGTTGCATAGAAAGAGCTGTATCTATTCTTCGTAGAAATAGAAAGCGTCATGCTAAGCTTGCTGGTGAATTCCGCAGGAATCCTCTGGATTCCGGAAGCACAGAACCAGTCGAAGTGGCGGTGCTTGGGGGAGCCCTATGTCTAGAAGACGTCTTTCTGCTAAATGACTGATGATATTGAAGATACTTCATCCGCTTATGCATGAAAGCTTCAGACTAATAAATAGATTTTAAAAGCGACCGTAGCGATCACGAAAATTTTTGCACCCCGCCTCAGATAGAAAAAATATAGCCATAAGGTAAAAATGGATGAACATTTAATTTTGGGAATACGTGTGGGACAAGCGTATAAAACTGAAGAACGCTGCTTTTGACACCGCTTAAGAATTAATGTATGGCTAAAAATATGTTATATCAGCCCAACCTAGCCAGTGTCACGGTCACTCACGATTAAATAATCTATTATACTTCATATGAGTCAGTTATGATTTATGAAGCATCCTGTACTTCTAGGAAATAGGAAATTGATAACAATTTTTGACCGACTGCTAGATGTGTCTGATAGCATGCTATCAGACACATCTATAATTATTTTATTCCGACAGTTGTACCACATGTGGTATCAATGTCCTTTGGAAAATATTATACGAACATAATAATAAGACAACCTTTTTTTTTTTTTTGAGGGAAATCATCAAATAACTTCTCCCGCTCTGGGCGGAGCGGGAGGGTGTGTCAGACTCTTACTGACTAAAACCCACCCGTATTCCTTCCTGTTGCCTGTGTTGCGGGGGCCTCGGTGACCCATAAGTACCTTCCCGCGACCCCGGCAGGCATCGGCCCTAGTGGACCCCTACTTTGTGCTGACGACATCTCTTTGAGGCGCGCGTGGAATACGACGCGCCGTCGACCCGGGCCTGGTCCTTACCGGACGGTGAGCTACCCATTGCTCACCGTCCGCAAGCCCGCGCCTACGGTGGCCGGAAATCCGCCCGGGATTTCCGACGCCCTGGGCGTCTCCTGCGGCGGCTAGGGGCGAGAGGGCGCGAAACGTGCCTTTCCCTCAACCGTCCCGCCTCCTCCTTCGCGAGCATTACTGCTTCGCAGAAGGAGGAATAAGACAACCTTGAAAGATAGGCCCACGCTGCTCTGCTCGTGGGAGTCTGAAGAGGCTCGACTTTTTATACGTATTATTACACAACTGCATCGTTGTTTTAGTGGTCACAACTGTCGGAAACTCGACTGCTAAGCGAACATCTGTTCGATGCTCGAGCGAAGTAAGAGATAATATCATGATTTATTTTCCCACCACAATATATAAATACATTTTTAAATGATCAAGAACAGTTTTAATTATACTATGGAAGACTGGTGCTTAAGCTAGGTGTCAGGCCTGTATTAGTAAGAGATACGCCCCTATATATTTTTTACATGAAAATGATTTATATAACTGGCGAATTGTGGCCGTACCGTTATACGGTGTAAGGGACATCGACGCGCAATTAGTTACCATGAATTTTGTTCCACACATGATTTTAGACGCCCCAGCGAATAAATTCGTCGGTTAAAATAAACTGCTGTTTCATACAAAGTACAATACCTACAGTATTTATTTAACCCCTTACATCCTGTATACCTTTGCCAGATATAGGCGTATCGTTATAATTATGTGATAATCGTATGACTTCTTTTCCCCATCGACTAGGTTGCGACTGGTCAGCCTCAAACGAGCTGCTAGTGACATGCGCTCTAGACGGCGCGCTCAGCCTGTGGGAGGTGACGGCAAGACGACGCCTGCGGGCTGTGCCCGATCAGTTGGGGGCTCCGTTATTGTGCTGCGTGTTCCAGCCAGCTAACAACAATATGGTTATTGTATCCTTTGCACAATTATACTTCCTGTATCGTGGTGGCATGAGATTTTTATTTGGGAGGTGCAAAAAAACGAGCATTTAAAACTAACAAAATTTACATTAAAAACAAAAAGAGTAATAATAAAAAAAAAGACATGTGAGAGACCAAAAAGGCCGATATCTCAGCATAATGCTGTTGGTAATTAAAAAAATAACACCGCAGCGCTGGTATTCTGATAGGGCTCGCTATGATGTGTTGATGTTGTAACTTAACTTAACTCTATATGTTGCACTGCGGGAATAAAAAAATAAAACAATGTCTAATAGCTGTCTGGGCAAAGGGAAGAAGACAGCTGTCAGGATAATAATTGTCAGGCAGCAAGGGTCCAGGGTGAGCCGTACGTACTTACTTAAGTATACCAACTTGTGGAGACTCTCTGTCTCTTTTGATATACCCTCCAAATAAACTTGACATGAGCCTAGCCAAAGAACGGGGAGGTGGGATAATGGATTCTTATTACTGGTGCATTCATTTACATATTTGGTATTGCTCTTCTTTGAATAGCTATTTCATTTTCACTGTTGTTCCAAATACCAAACAATAAGAAACAGCCTCTTTACTACAGATTTTAATTCTATACTATGTGTTTCCCATCGGAAAAAATAGAAACTTCCGTTTAATTAAAGTATCATCGGCTAACCCCTTTAAGGGATGAATTTTCAAAAATCCTTCCTTAGTGCTTTTTTTTCAAATTGATAGAAGAATCAGAAGCAAAAGAAGTTGAAATACAAATATTATCCTTAAAAATAAACCCCAGGCTGGTAACGCAAGAGGAATGGTGGAAGTACTCAACATATCTACTGGAATTTATCCAAGAGGTAAGTATCTAATATCTATCTATCTAACTTTGAATTGACCATAAATTATAATCTTCGTTGTCAATTTTATTTTTCGATAATGTAAACAAGTATGAGTTATTAATAAATAAAAAAACAAGCGACATTCGTCATTGATCGTGCAAATAATGAGCAATACAGGCGTAGGAAAATAGGGTAGTAAGACAAAGAAATACGTGGCCTTTGTGGTTCCACGGTAATGAATGATATATGTAGGTACTGCTCTACTGTTGCTTCTAAGTTATGCAAAACTCAATTTATACTCGGAATACTATTTTGCGTGTTGTATTTTTAAACCTTTTTTAAGGCACATTTAAATTACTAAGGCTATGGAAATAAAAAATAGATAAATATGACATCTATGACCTCTTTATTAAAAATACACTTAAAAAAATAATTTGAAAACATGGTGTCCATTATTTGGCCAGAGCCATACTAAGGCTTATGGAATTAGTTTTTGCTAATAAACTGTCAAATCACAGAGAAAAAAAACTTGAATTTGTCTGACGTTTCATTCAGCCGACAAAATTTAATTATTATGGTGTCCAAAATACCCCCACCTAGTGTGTCTCCACGTTGTTGTCGTGGTGGGGCTTGCGCGTCTCAATGATCTTGGGGCTTTGCCGGTAGAATTATTCATGCCGGAAAGGCCCAAGTGAGAGATCTGACTAAGAGAGACACAAAGAGGGGTCGCTCCCGATCGGTCGACGGTATTCGATCGACAAAGGACGTGGCCACGCCGCAGTGATGCAGGCGCATCAATGCGGTTGGTATTTCTCTCCTCGAGAGGATTCCTTAGAGGAGAGAACTTTCGGCGGGTTCGCTGAGACGGGTTGCCTGGACAGTGAACACAGGCATGTATAATGCCGCCGCCGGGGGCTTGGCTCAACTGTCTGGCCCAGAGGAAGGATACCTCTAAGATAAAAAAACCACCTAATCCTAAGTTTTCAGGCGCGGCGAGAGGATGAGTGGCTGGAGGGAGTCCAGTCGTTAGCGCCTGCCCTGTAGAGCACCTGCCGCACTCTGCAGTATATAAGCAAATAGGCTCTGCCTAGGTGGACATCTATATCCTTACTACTCGTGGGAACTATATGGAGAAAAATAAAAAAAAAACAAATACAAAACGAACCAATTGAATTGGTAGAGGAGGTGGATGTGGGGTCAGACTTCGACCTCACTTCAAGCATTATGAGTGTGGAGAGCGCAGCGAGCGGCATTGAGATGCAATTGCGGAAGCGAACGCGTCCCAGCGCGAAACCTTCGGAGTCGAACCCGTCCCTGAGCGATGAGGATGTACCGGCCGCTAAGGTCGCTGCGTTACAAGGAAGAAGAAGGAGGCCTGTGACGACAGGGAAGTGTGTCAGTTGGACTAAAGTGCAAAAGGACCTAACGGCCCCTAAAATGGTAGATGAGATTGCAGAGGAGGAGAGGCAGAGCGCAAAACTAGCTGATAAGGGGTCCGCTGATCGAGCAATTCGTCTGTCGGAGTCGTCTGCGGCCTCAGGTGTCATATCGGGTGAGGTTTTGGTGGATGAGCTTTCTGCCAACGACCTCACTCAGAGACTGATGGATGCCGTTGCGGCTATACAAAAAGTCGGAAAGGTTTCCAAAGGCCTTAGCGGTGTCTACAAGAAAACACTAAGAGAGGCCACTTCCTCCATTGTAGAGACTGCTGAGGCTCCTCTTCGGCGCACCTCGTCGAGGGAAACAGCCAGACTCCAGGCGCAAAACACCCGGTTGGAAGTTCAAGTGGCTGAGCACCAGAATGAAATAGACGAGCTCAAAGCAGAAATGGCTAAGTACCGGGAGCTACGTAAGGACGCGAGACAGCCACAGTCTCAAGAGTCGGAGTTGGCTAAGCTCCGGTAGGAGGTGGCGAGCCTAAGTGCCCGATTCGGGTCTTTGAGGGAAAGCAGTTGCGACCTCCCCTTGCTGCGGACCGCATAAATGCTCCGGCAACATCCTATGCGGAGAAAATATCAGCGCCAAGGACGGAGGCGCGGCCTGGCCTTGCGATCCAGCCTGTCCCGGTACCTGTTACAGCCTCGGAAGCTCCAAAGGGTAAGGGCAAAGGGAAGAAGACAGCTATTAATGTTGCTCCGAGTACCCCGGGTACTTCAACCCAAGTTCCCACTCAGAAGAGCTCCAAGGTGCCCAATCGTAGCGAAGGCCAGTGGGAGACAGTAGGGGCCAAGAAAAAGGCCAAGAAGGCGAAAAAGGTAACCCAAAAAAAGGCCAAGACCGCCAAGAAGGAAAGTGACAAGCTCCGTGCACCCCGGTCAGCAGCTGTTGTACTGACCATGCAACCGGAAGCGCAAAAGCGAGGCCTGACTTACGAAGAGGTCATCCTTAAAGCGAAATCCCAATTCCAGCTCAGCGATGTCGGCATAACGGGCATCCATTTTAAGTACGCTGCTACCGGAGCCGTCAAACTGGAGATCCCTGGTGTCAACAGCGGCCCTCAAGCGGCTGCCTTTGCTGAAAAGCTTAAGGCGTCGCTCGACGCAGATGACGTCAGAGTGTCCAGGCCTGTCCAGTGCGCAGATCTGCGTATACTGGACGACTCTGCAACCCCAGAAGAGATCGCAGCTTCTGTTGCAAGGGCCGGAGTATGCTAGACCAAGTTAAGGTGGGAAAAATTCGTCCATGCTTCTCCGGCCTACGGACAGTACTGGTCAGCTGTCCCGTCGCGGCAGCTCGAAATTTAAAGATGGTCCCAGACTGGTGGTTGGCTGGGTTTTGGCACGGGTCAGGCTTCTGGCAAAGAAGCCCCTCAGGTGCTACAGGTGCATGAGAGACACGTGGGAGTTCGATGCACTTCAGAGGTTGATTGCGTCGGTCTTTGTTTTCGCTGTGGTCAGCCCGGTCATAGGGCCAGCTCTTGCAATGCAACGCCGGACTGTGTAGTGTGTGTGGCATTGAACAGACCGGCTGACCACCAGACGGGTAGCAAGGCATGCAAGAGGGATAAAAAAGCTGACTCGAATGGTAAAATTGGGCCTTCGAATCTTCGTCTTCTCTAAGTCAATATCAATCATTGCGCCAGGGCTCAAGACCTTTTGCTCCAGAGCATGGCGGAGTGGTTGATCAACGTCACCATTATGGCCGAACCATACTTTGTTCCTCCCAGGGATGACTGGGTGGGTGACATTGATGGCCTGCTGGCGCTTATCTCGAGGCCGGCCACTGGCACTCCGCCCCTTGAGACCGCAACCCGGGGGCGAGGCTTTGTAGCGGCCTTAGTCGAGAATATCATGGTCGTGGGGATTTATTTCTCGCCCAACCGACCTCTCGCCGACTTTGAGAATTTCGTAACGGAGTTGGGCACAGTCATCAGTCGAAGCCGTCCTCACCCCGTCCTTGTCATGGGGGACTTCAAAGCCAAGTCAAAAAAAAAATAATGGTGTCCAAAATATGGTCAGAGCCTTATAAAGGGCCGGAATATTAGTAACTAGCTTTTGCCCGTACGTAACGTACTACCAATATAAAAGTGTCCTATGCCCTAACCCAGCAGGCTTAGCACGAGAACCGTAGAGAAGTGTTTTGTCGACGGTAGAGTAGATAAAAATGACGTTTCCGTGTAGACGGTTGGCAGCTTTTTACCGAGAAATGTAGTCAAGCGATTTCTATTCTACAGTAGAGTACAAATAGAAAGCGTCATGCTAAGCCTGCTGCATACTTAGCACGAGAACCGTAGAGAAGCGTTTTGTCGACGGGAGAGTAGACAAAAATGACGTTTCCGTGTAGACAGTAAAACATTTTCGGTAAACAAGCGATTTCTATTCTTCAGTAGAGTCGAAATAGAAAGCGTCATGCTAAGCCTGCTGGTCATGGTCTACCCATGTGCCAAATTTCATGCAAATCCATTCAGCCGTTTTGGCGTGAAAGCGTAACAAATAATATTAGTTGGAATTTAGAACCCACATTGCACTGCAATGTAGGTATGTGTGTTGATAACTTATCAGACGAGACTTCCTTCACCACTAGACATCGCTACAACGAATCATCCTGCACTGCACGTATCAAGTAAATTCCTGCTAGTACCACTTATAAAAACTGTCAGTCGTAGGACTGCACGTCAGATGTGAACATTTCTTAGCTTCAGAACTGTATACATGTATCTCAGCGTGAAGGTCACGCGAGTTCAGTGCTTTTCCCCCATCCCTAAAGTGCCCAACGTGCCTAAAGAAAATTTCACTTATAAAATAAAAAACTATGCTTCTTTGTCCAGGTGGCAGCAGCATCCTGGGAGGCCGAGTGCTCTCGATAGCTTGCGAGTCCAGCGGCAGAATGTTCTGGGCGGCCAATGACAAAGTACGACTGTTTTCCGCTAACCACTAATTTTAGACGTGATTATAAATACCGAGAAGTCATAACTTGCTGCCATATTTTACTAAGAATAGTTTGAAGTTGAAGAATTTTGTTTGCGGTATTTATCAGTGGAATCTTATGTTTATTGTAAATACATCCAAGTATTTAGAACTGAACATGAAATAACCTATATAGCATAATCAGCCTATAATGTTATCTTCCCACTGCTGGGACACGGCTCCACTCTTCGAGAGGGAGTGGGCCTTAATCCACCACGCGGGCCCAGTGCGGGTTGGTAGATGTCACATGTCTTTGAATTTTTAGTTCTAGGACATGCCGGTTTCCTCACGATATTTTCCTTCACCGTTTTGAGAGCAGTGGTGATGAAATAATTTACACAAAGTAAAGTGCCTGCCTGGGTTCGAACCTACGACCTACAACTCATAAGTCGCGGCCGTCTCTACTGGGCCACAACTGCTCTTACATATACCTTTATACCTACAGTGAAATTCGACGATTTGGTATTTACGTACCTACTTACATCTATTGTTTTGACATTTTGAACAGGATGAGTGGATAACGTAGATGAAAAACACCAAGAGTGTTTCCGTTCAATCGGATAACATTGTTTAAGACGCTGACAACACCTAAACCACGGTCACTGTCAGATTGCATAGAAAAGAAAGAGAAGCGCGATGTCAAAACGCTTCATATTTCAATCGGATAACATTGTTGAAATTTTGTACGCATAACAATTTCTGTGACCCAAACACGGAGGAGTAACGTAAATAAATAAATTTTGAATATGTGGGTCACTTTTTGCATACTCTGTACCGTGTGACATATCAAATGAAAGTGGTTACTGAAGTCGTAAGGAGATTTTTTAATAATTTTAAAATAAAGAGTAGTTATTTTCAGAAAATTGATGAAAATTTACCTTATTTTCGAAACTACTGCGCGCATTCCGTTCGAGATTCGCCTCAGTTTGGCAATCGCAAATAGCTGTCAAATATGTATTTACCTGTTTTTTAGCTTTCTTAATAATACTGTATATAAATAAGTGGCTAAGTAATAAAAGCCGCACGGCTCGATCCATCAGGTTAAGCTATTTCCGGCTGTCATTCGTGGATCTTTGACAGTCGTTACGGGTCGTCAGAAGGACGACAGTCTGACAACCAGTCTTACCAAGGGGTATCGTACTACCCAGTTACTGGGTGGTGGAGGTCAGATAGGCAGTTGCTCGTATTTAGCTGTATCCAGTTAGGCCGGGTTTCCACTGACGCGGAGCGGGGCGGAGAGGAGCTTAGCGGTGCACGAATTGACCAATCACTATGCTCGAAATCTCCGCTCCGCAGATTTCGAGCACTGTGATTGGCCAATGCACAGTCCGCTCCTCTCCACTCCGCCCAGCTCCGCGTCAGTGGAAACGCATCCTTACGGTTAGACCGGAAGCCGACCCCAACATAGTTAGGAAAAGGCCAGGTAGATTGACTGAATGGAATTTGAAATTCCGCTCTCCAGTGCACCAACATATTGATGATTAATTGCAATTATATCACTGAACTAGGTGTTGTAATAGTTTCAGGTGTAAAAAGGGCGTTTGGAAAGTTATCTAATTCCCTTTATTATTTGTAATCGTTTGAAAAACTCATCAAAACTGGGGCTGCAGTCTCGACATAGATAGCGATCGCTTGACAAGCACGAAAAATCTTCACTTGTCAAGCAATTTTGACCGTCTAGGGATCCCATTAGGACTCTGCGACCGAATTCGGTCGTAAAGCGACCGCTATCTCTGTCGAGACTGCAGCCCCTGGTAGGTAAGTATTTGGTACTTGCTAGCTATTTGCGACGACGCTAACTTTCAGACAGATACTTTTGCTTGTGTACCTCACTGCTAACTGTACTCTAACTAAACTAAAGCAAGTTGTATAATACAGGGCGTAATAGTAAGCTACCGCATGGACAGCATGGGCGGCGCGCTGAGCAAGCTGCGGCGCTGTGTCGTGGGCGGGGCCGTCACGTGCCTCAGTTGGAGCCCCTGGCTGGCGCGACACCCTGCCTTGCTGGTCAGTGCTGCGGACAACTCGCTGTATCTGTTCAGGTTACAATACTCAATACTTCATTTGCATTCCACAACGTGTACTTAGGTGGTAACTTAAAATTATACTTATGTGATCATTATAAACTAACTAATAACGTAAAAACGCTTAAAGTAACTTATTAATAACGCATCACGATTTCCGCCTTATATTTCCTGTCGCTTGCGTGCCTCACCCTCGCGAGTTTAGCGCGTGTGATGCACCTGCATACTCCCCGCGTCCCGCGTACGTATTACCACACGTACCTGAAAAGCATGTGTCTGTAGTATATACGAAACGATGCGGGCGGCGCACATACGGGCCAGACACGCATGCGGACACGAATCTGCATGAGAGGAAAAGGACCCTTAAGGAGTTTAGACAAATTATATAATTAATAATTAGAAAATAAAAACAGATATCTAATGTACTAGGTAATTACAATAGTCATTTTCTATAAAGTTAAAAACCAACTAGCCCTCAACTTTGTTGGTATACAAACTTCAACCACTCAGGATAGGAGCTTCGAAAATTGGCATTTTAGTGTTACTCATACTAAAGAACGTATCTACTCCATGTTTTTATTTTCAGCAGTTTGATTCTTGCGTAGTAAGTAACTAAGCGAAGGTAAAACTTCATGAAAATCAATTTCGAGAGCGCCAAAAAATAGTCAAGAAATAGTCACCAAGGTTAAAAAAATATTCGCATTTTGATTTCGAAGTTATAGCTATAAGTTAATGAGGGGATTGGTAGAGGACGACGAGACACTGCTGTCTCGTCGTCCTCTACCCGTCCCTCGCTCTCAAAATTGATTTTCATGAAGTTTTACCTTCGCGACCACCGGGCAGTTTAGTAGCACAAGTGCTAACAAACTGCCCGGTGGTCGCCACATACAGGGCAAAGTACTTCGGTAACCCAGGTACCCTCCGTGAGATTGTCAGCAACACCAAGGCGTTACTGGCCTTCCTTGAGCAGCTGGGGTGGATCGAATAATCGATTTCCCACCCGTATGCAAAATACGCGCATGACGTGGAGTTGCGGACACCAGCCCATATTACCTACTAAGTTAGTGAGGATTGTAGGATGAATGTCTCCACACAATCCTCACCTCAGTGCAGGCAAACGGCTGAGGGTATCGACTTGGTTTCAATTCCAAATAACAGTCGTAACGCTATGCTAAATCTCGAAAACCTTCGGAATTATAATGCGACTATTTTTTTTAACCTTGTTGACTATTTCTTGACTATTTTTTGGCGTTCTCTAAACTGATTTTCTTGAAGCTTTCAAAGGTGAGGATTGTGTGGTGGAGGACACATCATTCATTTTAATCATCAATTATTTTTTCATTGCAATTGTAACAGACTTTTAAAACGCGGAGGTTCTTTATTATCTATGAAAATCGTCGCAATCTCATCTCAACGACAATCTATGCCAAAAATGTAAGGAAATTAGAGGGTGTTTTCAGTGTCAGTCAGTCAAAATGACCTCTGATGATCGTTACAGGATAGCCGACCGCGAAGGAAACCTGCAACTAAAGAAGCGTTTTGACGTGCTGCACACGCAACACAGCGTCAAGTCGACGTTCTGTCCCATCATGTCGTTCAGACGCGGCGTGTGCGTCGTCAGCGGGAGCGAGGACTCCTGTGTCTATTTCTTAGACATAGAGGGACATGCGGAACATCCTGTTGTTAATAAACTTCAAGGTAAAACTCAAGGTTTTTTGCCACATGACATCTTGTTTTTACAGGCTTTTTAACTTGCAATGTTTGTATGTAAGTATGTTGCGGTCAAATCTTGCAACTGAATTTTAAAACAGTTATCTTCAACCGATTGAGAAGAAATTTTGTATACACGTTTAGTTTGGATGACATTGGCGCCGATTCCCTTGTTCACAAACTAAACTAAATTTAAGATCAGTGCATCTTTTTCTTTCTATTTCATTAAGAAGAGGACAGAAGATAAATTTTAGTTTAGTCCTGTCAAATTAATCAGTGCCTGTCGCTACTCCATACAAGTTTAGACGTGATTAAAAACTTGCCTACTAAAATTACGTCTATTTACGTCAAGCGCTGATTAATTTGACAGGACTAAACTAAAATTGATCTTCTTTCCTTTTCTTAATGAAATAGAAAGAAAAGGATGCACTGAACTTAAATTTAGTTTAGTTTGTGAACAAGGGAATCGGCACCAATGCATGGTTAGCTAAGTGACGTCGTTCTAAAACTAATATGACGGACGGCTCAAGATGGCGGACTAGTTATTTTTTGTGAACTCCCATGATATGGGTATCAAATGAAAGAGTTTGCTGAGAAAAATCAACTACCTTACAAGTGAAGGTGATAGAACAGATATTTAAAAAAAAATTGAATGCTAATATAGAAGCATGAGGAACAGGGTGTATAGTTTACTCATCCTCCATAGAAAAGGGAGGATCCTCCGACCAGACTGGTGTCGTGTCTGGTGGGCAACTGCCCGACGGTTGATGTCGGGATGTTGTATATATGCTAGTTGCGCGGTAAACTCTGCTTGCGCGATGCAGGATTTTGCGTGTCGTCAGTGTAATGCGTAGTTCGTATGTGGCGCTGTAGATGCCGCCACACTAAAAGTACAAAATAAAATACGTATAAGTAATAAAATCTTTTAAAAACAAGCTTTTAATAAACTAAAAAGTACTAAATAATTGAGGCGTGAACGTTCTTCTTACACTTAAGATAAGCCTGCCCAAGTTTTTAAGTATATTTTATTTTTTTCAATACAATTTCGCCAAACAACGCCACCCTGTCAATGTCATACAACCGCCAAAAGATCCTTGTAGCACTTTCAAGTGATGATGTCTTAAATAAATACTTACAAACCTTATGCCATCTGGCGAAGCGCAGCGTTTTTCACTGACTAACAAATATCAACTTTGCGCAAGTTGAAATAAAGTGGAATATGAATATTTCAGTGACACACTTTTGTTCAAATATCACTCTCGAAATTCGATCCTAAATACACTGACGGCTCACATCTATGAGTACACATGTACACATGTGTGAAACGGAACATGAAATACAGCACACGTTGAAACAAATTCGCCTTATTGTTGTGTTACAATATACATAATTATGGATAGAAGTCAAGTGATTGAACCGATATTTTATAAGTTTCGAGATATTAAGCGAAACGCATTTTTGCTTATTACGTCCAAATTTTAATGTATTTTTAGTATTTCCACAAGCGCTACTGAGCATGAGGTCCTGGGTTCGATTCCCGGGTCGGGCGGTGTTATTGGGTTTTTCTATCTTGAATTTTTCAGTAGCTGCCCGGAGTCTGGATTTGTGCCCGGTTGATGGCAATAGGCTCGCCCCCTATTACATGGATTGGTGTTATGTAAAAATTTAAACTTATAACTACTATACTAAAAATACAGATAAGGTTAATTTCTCAGACCATTGTTATTACTTATTATATGTACTTTATTATTATAATACTTGGATTAACGGTTCCTTCCATGATCAAATGGTGTGATAGGTGGTTTACACAAATATTGTAAAAAAATAAAACTTTTTACTATGATTCGCAGGTCACGCATCACCAGTGATCGGCGTGAGCTTCAGTTACGACGAGAGCCTGCTAGCGACCAGTGACGTCACAGGCCTCGTCATTATATGGAGGAGGAGTTGACCTCCTACGCTTCAACTCAGGAGTCAGATCTGATGTCAAAGTATTTTATTATAATAATTTATGATGTAAACATTACATGTGATATTTTAGTGTAAAATAAAAGCTTATATTGAGTCACAAGTTTTATTTAATATTTTTTTTTTCATAGAAATACTTTTAAAAGACTCGACAAAGTCACAATATGAAAAGACTTCCAATGCGTTCACATTCACTAAATACTGCCGACAACTCATACAAATCAATAACAACTTACGATCAATAAATACCATAATTAAACTGGACAATTCATTCAATTAAATTCCTTATTTTTTATATCATAAGCTTGAAGTAAACTAATCCGCTGAGTAAGATATTCTACAAACGAATAGAAATGTTTGGTTACACTACATGGAGCTAATGTAACGTTGTCTTGTACGGCTCACAATCAACAGCGCATCCTACCTACGCATCGTAACAAAATGAACATCTACCACTTATTTACATCTGTACATTAACGAAAACATTCTAAAACTGTAAAAAATAATGTTCAGAACAATAAACGTGTAGTACAATTAATACAATCAATAAATTTTCATATTCAAAATGATTATTTTCTTCAATACATAATAACATTAAATTATATTTACAGCAGTAACTAAACAACTAAAACGCGATGATATGGAAATGAGAAGAATTGCACATCAGGTTCACACTTGGACGTATTGCATACTATAGTGATGACGTTATAGAGTGGCACACTTCGTGGTACAGTCAGCAACAGCGTTACCTATCGACATATGTATCGAGACACCACGTTATACCTCAATAATAATAAATAATAACTGGGAATTTAACGACTAAAGCTAGACATTCTGTTGCTGAGTGTACGTAATACGCAATGTCGATCTATTACCACGACTTGTTACATCTAACACTACACTTATCTAATATAAACTTTTACTTAACTAAGAATTGGCTTTTTAACCTCAATCGTAGACCGAAACGCTTTAATTTAGATATTTTTGAGGTTTAAAAGATGGAAGATGCATACTCACTTGTGCGTAAAGTAATAGGTCGTCACAAATAACATGTAATTTAGACATTGAGATATTTGTGTTGCGCTCGGGCACACGCCGGGGACGCCACACAACGCCACAACATATTTCTTCACATATCAAAATAATAAAAAGTAATTTTGGTGGGAATTATACAATACTATACATAAAACATATAATTTTAGTGGACGTGTACCTCGAATGCAACGCGAGCGTATTCTATCACTACAACATACGAAATTAGAGTAAAAACGTTACGTATGAAAATTACTAACAAGTACGACGACAGGCCGCCTTCATTGTAATGTGATAGGCAGGTCCTTCTAAAATTCATTCATTACAAATATAAAATGATTGAGAATTAACTAATTAGTATAGATGTAATTCACAGAGAGTTATTCTATGGTAGGCTGGCCTGGAACTACCAACGAGTGAAAAGTCGGATTAGCCGCGTGCAGAGATACAGCGGCGTGCGTAAGTCCGAATACACGTTGGCGAATTCAATTTATTTTATTTTTTACAGTTAAATGTATGATTTCGACTGCAATTCAACAATTCTACGTGCATCAAACAAAATCATCTCGCACGCGACTTAAGATGTAACGAAAACGTGTCTTTAAAACTTGCCGGACGCGACTGATCTCATAAAATTAGGGTCTGTTGTGTAAAAAGTATCAAAGCCTTAACTTACAAAAGCGATACACTATAGATATAGTTCATGGCGATTTGTACCTTGTGTGTGTGATCACCGAACGCACGCGTCCGTTCTTGCATTGCTATAGATGTAGCCTGCCTTGACAAAGCATACAGTTCAGTGAATACTGTGTATGGAATCGAGTTAGGAAACTCAAACGCGGTTGTTATTTACATGATGTTTTTATGGTTTATTAATATTTTTAGAGTCAAGACTTTCGTAGTTAATTTTCAAAGGCGTTTTTCATTCTTATAGGCGAAGCGAATGTTAGTAAAATTTAATTTTTATCAATGGCAACATTCAAAAAGATGATATGAAACTAGAAAGCTAGAAACACGTCAAGTTTCCTAACTCGACGAATTCGTAATGATTGGCTATAAAACATCGATGTCCATAATTTCGATATGTATATCAAGTTTATGTCCAGCATTTAATACTTTTTGCTGATTGTAATACTATTTTATAATAATGGCAATAGTTCGTCGACTTGAGTTCGACGCGTTGCTGTGGGGGCTGTGAAGACCTCCACGAGAAATGAAATAGTTAGTTTGAATTAGAACCAATAACTTAGTACTAAAAGAAGGTACGTTCAGAAAATGAGAACTACTTAATATTTAACCTTAATAAATTGATTTACGTTCACACAAACTGATACCTAGTTTAATTCAAACTACCATTTCTTTCTCTTTTAAACGTAACCTACAACTTTATTCCGTTAACAAAGTTTCAGTTACTTCAGATCTATCGTTCAGTACCTATTTATACAAAACTACTGCTACTTTGTTCTAATTACGAGACGTTTGTCTTGTTTCGCTCGAGGGTGGCTTTGGAGCTGCTCTCGATGCCAGAATCTTCATCCCCGCTGTCGAGAACTGTCCCTTCGCCTTTGACGGCTTCCACGACCTTGGGACTCTCGTCCTTGACCTCTGTGTTGTTTTCTTCGACCTCGTCGGTTAGTATCAGTTTCTGTTCAGGCTCAACCTTGGGTGGGCTCTTTCCGAAGGTTGAAAATGTCGGTTCTGGTACTGGTAGGTCCTCACAATCCTTCTGTAGTGGGAGTGTTGTGGTGACTATTGGCGTGTCGTCTGTCATAACGAGGGGTGTGGATCCAATTTCAGCTGGTCGGTCTTCCCTTCGCTTTGGTTTGTCCAGGACGAAGTTAAAGACTCTGTTGTGTCGTGGTGATGGTATGTGGGGGCTGGGTGGTAGGTCCAGCTTTAACTTGTCTCTGGTATGTCGGAGACCGCCAAGCGCTTCGCCCCCCGGGGAGCTCGGACTGACGGACTCACTGGAGCTGGCACTATCGACCGGCCTCCAGGTAAGTTCTGTTTCTGGAAGTTTCTTTTTGAAGTCTTCATCTGTAGTGGATCCTGGTGTTATATCTTCGACTCCAGAATCAGGCGTAGTAAAGTCTAACGAAGGTGTGCGGGTCGGCATCATGGTCGTTGTGGGTAGAGGGGAGGGAGGGGGTGGGAACTCATCTGTGAGGTCATCGGATAGGTCTCGCTCCAACAGGGACGGCTTCACATGCTTGCCCGGGAAGAACTGGCTCGTGGTCGACATGATGCCGAGGCTCTCGAAGGGACGCGCTGATGATGATATGAAGAAGTCTTCGTCGTAATCTGTGGACAATGGGTGATATGGTGCATTGATTGGCTTGCTGTTGGAGTCACGTGACTTCGATTATCCTAGTCCTTTCTTTTGAGTTGGTTTGCGCGTCAAATTCATAGAATAAATTCTCTAAATCAGTGGTTCTCAAACTTTTTGGCGACGGAACCCTTTTGGAAAACGAAATATTTGACGGAGCCCTAAAATGATCAAAAATGGTTTTTGTGTATTCTTTATTAATAATCATATTACTTGACAAAACTATATTTTTCTACTTTATGTTGGAATTTTTAGATAGATTTTATTTTATTCAGGTGCAGAGTAAAATAAAATCACTTCAGCATTTTTTTTCATTACGACCAGTATTTTCGCGGAGGCTTTGTGGATCCCTAGGGCTCCGCGGAGCACACTTTGAGTATGGCTGCTCTAAATGATGGTGAAAACCGCATCGAAATCTGTCATGTAATTTAGAAGAACAATGCGGTCACACAGACAGACACGAACAAATAGCGACTTTAATTTATAATATGTATGGATGTTTACGCACCAGCTCCAAATGCGATGCCAGCTCTGAGGGGATACAGGTCGAGTGGACTGGGCGCGCCGAACAGTTGCCCGTAGCCTAGCTCAGCTTCCTCCACACTCGTTGGGTCCCATTCTAAAAATAACAAAACCAAATACAATAAACTTGTCGCTTTTATGTGTAAATCAAACACACTGCTCAAGCACTAAGAAGTGGTAAAGGATGAGCGTTTTGTGGCGGCTGATTGTACCAAATGTTGTTACACCAACTAATTTCAATAATAGTTTTATTTTACTTGAATAGAGGGCGCTGTGATCGATTCATTTGACAAATGTATGTAACTATAACATTTTATTTAACTTTTTTAGCAGATAGATTAACAAGATGAAAAAGAACTGCGACCATCTTTCTCACTCAATTATTTTTATCTATTGTGGAATAGTAATTTTATTCTAAGAGCATCTTTTCACATATACATAATTATATAATTAATGTACCTATACAAAATATTGTAAAACATTTTAAAAGAATATCGGTGAAGTTTCTTGCTCATTCTTCTCCATACAAAACTACCTTTTAGAAGGGGCGACTAGAATCAATTCTATTTTTTTGTACCTTTTGACGTTCAAAAGTGCCTTTTATGTGCCTATTTGAAATAAATAATTTGACTTTAACTTTGACACTGGCCAATATTTTTACCACTGAATGAGCTATTCTTAAACGAGAACAAGAAAAAAGTTAAGTTTGAAAATTCAAAATACCTGAGTATGTAGACAAGTCCGGCAGATAAGCGGCGGGTGAATGCGCCTCGATGTCGGGCACTTCACGCGGGTATTCGTACACACAGTGGTACTTCTGACGCTTGAACACTACGCGTTTCTTGTTGTCCTGGGAAATGACGTTACAACTTTAGAATTGATTCTAAAGTGACCACGAGAGTAGTTATTTCAAGTACAGAGGCTTTCGAAGACTAATATTATATCGTGTACGAAGCAAGGATGTCACTCTAGCACCAGTCTACAGTCTGCTTGATACGAAACTACCTTTTTATATGGGGCAACTAGAATCAATTCTATTTTCTTGTAGATATATACGTTCAAAGGTCACTTAAAATGAGTAGGCCATTTAAAATCACTTTTGAACATCACCGCACCTCATTATTATTTAAATATATTTTTCACATACTGTCAAAGGCAGTCACAGAGTTAACAAAAGAAAGAAAAAACACAGGCCTGCGATGGTTTTCTTAAAAAACTAATTAGCAAGCTACAAGAAAAAATTCCATCACATACCTTTCTAAAAAAAATATTTTTTATTTTTTCTTAGCATTACCGCGTATTCAAAATAATTATTATTCTATTTTGTGTCAAAATTCCTTTTTAATTATTTAAGTAAATTTTTTTATTTTAAATTCTTAAATTTTTGTTTTTTTTTTCATGAAAATTGACAAAAAAATCTAAAATATGCTGTCTAATCAAAGCTGTATTTTAATTTAACATACCTAGATATTAAAAAAATATATAATTGTTGGAAGGGGAATAAAAAGTAAAATTTCGCAGGCCTGTATTATTACTTATTAAACTCGAGCTAACACACCTTATTTATCACTATAACTCCACGTCACTATGCCAATGAATACACTGTTTGTAATATTTACTAGGATAGCCAAAATGTTAGTGTTATTCACTGTGACGCCGATGCAAGCTTACATCATACTATGCATATAAATATAATAATATTCAGTGTTATAAATATTTAAGCATGAGTTTCCTTCCTTATTTTTGACTGTTTTATAGAAACTAATCACATTAGTCATAAGCTTATAACCTAAATCACGACTTTTATAAATGATTTACTGGCTAAAGCTAAGAAACGTTTTAACGTATAAGCGCGAAAATGTTGCATGCTGTAAGGTTAAATGTATCTGGACTATTTAGATAAATTACATCTTGTCTGTGGTCACACCTACATTATAAGCAAATAAATAATTTATATTTCCTAATAAATATAAAATTTTCTGAGTTATCCGTAACTTGTAGTAATACCCTGGTTAAAATCTAGCTACAATCATTTAGATTATAGCTAAGGTAAATGACGCTCATTATCAACATCCTCGAGCCCTTCTTAGTGGTTTGGGATCGGCGCAGCATGTCTCCTTATTTCATATATCTCAATTAGCCATCATCTCAGTAGTCACTCCCTAGCCATATCATATTCCACACATTCCAACGTTCCTTTGGTGTTCCCCTACTTATGTAGCCATCCACATCTATACTCAAAACTTTCCTCATGATAATACTATAGTTATAAATTCAATACATACGGGTGTAGCCTGCTCCAAGCTCCTGAGCGAAGACTTGGCGGGTGCTGCGCGGCAGTCCCAGGAAGAGGGCACGAACTCCACCTCGTCGCCTTCAGAGCCTGAGCCCGAGTCTGCGGACGCGTCCGAAGCCCCCGACCCCGCGGAGCCCCCGGGGGGAGACCCGTGGCGATCACCACTGCTGTTGTTGCGAGACTCGCCTGTTCGCTGCTGTGAGAATGTGGCCTTCAAAGTTATATCATGAAGTTGTGGTGTATAAGGGTTTTACCATACTTATCGACACGGAATCTTGGGCTGATCATAAACACCTTTATGTCCTAGCAATAAGGGCAAGATTCACATCACACTCTGACTTTACTTTGCTAAGTTACCATTTAAAACGAATATGAATCTTATTTTTAAGCGGACAATTTTCAAATAACCAAATGCGAATGTGACCAAGCGTTTCATACGAATATGAATCACATTTCTTAGCAATAAGGGTCATATAAACTATGACTCAATATCGCACGTCGTTGTTTGAGTCGAGCCAAGGCGAACGACGTCGTTTTCATACTTTTGCCATAGACTCAAAGCTTATTAAGACGTATCTGCCGATTCTGCGTTGATAAATGTGGAGGCACCCTAAATAAAAGTATATTTTCAGCCGCAATGAGACTAAACGACGACCCCAATATGCATAGAACAAGACTATGATGAGAACTATACCAATAAGGAATTATAATGATTCAAAGTGAATATTACAATGATACCTGCTTTGAACGATACGATTTGCAAGTCTTGATAGTTCATGAACTGATAATGTGTTGTAATGGATACGTTAACTACTAAAGGAATGTTTCAACTTTACACTTTACAAAAAAATCTAAATAAAAGCATGTCGCATTACAGATGCAAACCCAAAATGAAATCTAAAAATAAAATTATTTGAAATGCTGATTAAATTGTCAGACGAGCAGAAAATCATTACACAAGGTAGGTAATTTTTGAGGAAAAAAATAAACCATTAATAGGAAAAAGCAAACAAATATTTGATTATCACGCCGAAAACATTAAATTTAATCAGCCTTCCATAAGCAAGCAAGCAACAAAAAGTACCAAGCACACAAGCACATAGGAGATAAAGACTTACGTGGTCGAAGTGCGTGGATGGTACGACCGCGGTCTCGTGGCCGTCCCCGTCCTAGCACACACACAAGTCACGTCACATGCACACCACACCGACACCCATATTTATATACATGTACCACTTGTGCTTTGTGGGAGAGTGACGTCGCTTTTACCGCAAATTTACCTAATATAATAATTATGTGGAAAATAGTTTCTCGAAATATGTAATATGTTATGATTATGAGTCAAGTTTTCCTATGGATTGTTATGAGTGACGCGGTTATTACATTCCATTTTAATTCTAACAGGTATAAATGAAAAAAACAAGAATTTCTGTATAAAAGCATTACATAATCAGTCTAGAATGTTCCCACTGCTGGGACACAGACCTCCTCTTTGTGAGAGGGAGTGGGCCGTAATCCACCACGCGGGCCCAGTGCGGTTTGGTAGATGTCACATGTCTTCGATATTTTCGTTCTAGGACATGCCGGTTTCAGAGCAGTGGTGATGAAATAATTTACACAAAGTCACGGCGTTAACATTGGGCCACCACTGCTTTCAAAATATATTACTTACTTAACAGGCAAAACGTATATACTAAAATAATATAGCAGTTTTTAACAAAGGGTTGGGCATTGGTGTGTAGTTACACATATTTATAAGTTCCAGTACCTACGTAATGTTCCTCATGGAAAACCTCAAAGACCGTCTCGGGGATCAAATTGGGGGTCATACTATCAACCTTAGATATTTATGTAAAAGCATTACGTAGTTAATATATGTTTTTTTTTAATCATTGCATCAAAAACACCAAAGCGGCGATCTTGAAAAAAAAAGTATCAGAGAAGTTTCAGCATTCGTATATCTTTAAAAACAAAAGTTATTTCAATGACGTCACTTCTTCCACAGCCAACACAAGCGACCAAGTCGGGGCATAACAACGGTTTCCTGTACATCTGTATAAATACAATTACGGGGAGCTAAACTTCATAGTTCGTAGAGAAGCGAAGGACGATTTTTTTATTTTTGGAAATGCATATAAGTTGTTTATTAGTTTAACTCGATAGCTCTGTCTACAATTATTCATTTCACTTTTTACACGAATTTGTGCCTTCAATTTTAGAAATATTTCAGCTCAATATGTACAAGTTTTGAACAGAAATATGATAAACTATATTGTCTATGGTAACCACAGCCAATAACTTTTTTTTATTTACATAGCTGTCTAGTTAAACGTCATCATTTCATCACATATCTAGATATAAGGTAATTGATCAACACAAAGCAGGGAGAAACTACAGAGTATCCACACCATTACATTAATCACAGTTTGTATAGCATTGCTTTAAGTCACAGTAGCCCGCGAAATCTCACACCGGCTTAGGTTTTAAAACAATGTTTGGTTGTGTGAGACTTGGTTACTTTGCATAAGATCAAAGAGTATTCGTTTTGTCTATTATCGTGAGCTCGTTGATTCGTTATTTTCCCTCCTATGGTAAGAACATTCAAGATTTGTGTAAAAATATATTACAGGGTTGTTTTAATTTCTTGGTGATAAATCACAGCTATTGTTTTGGCTTAGTTCTGGTGTAAAAATGAGAACAGACTAAACATTATCAGCTGATATACTGTCTGGCCAGTTAAGCATTGAAGCTAAGCCGATTTGGGTACGCCAGCCATCTTTACCCAGTTAATTCAAACCAAAAAAGGGTATACTATCAAATAAGAAACTAAACATAATCTATTCAAATTAAGACGAGAACATGTTAAAGAGCTTCAGAGCCTTCCCGCTTTTTGTCATACGAGATCAAGTTCTAGAATGAACAATCATATTTTTTAACCGACTTCATAACAAGGAGGAGGTTCTCAAATCAGTTGTATGTTATATTAAAAAGGCCTTGTCCAGTCTCGAATAATATAACCTCCAAGTTGAACCAAGTCACACCCAACCAAACTCACACACACACCCTCACCCACAACTCACCTTCCATATAAACTCTCCACTCGAAGAGTTGCTAGTATGAGAGTCAGAGTCGCTGTCCCATTCCTTCAGTAGTTCTGCTGCGGTGTCTCGTTTGTCAGCGCTCTCTGGTGACGTAGGTTCAGTTGGCGAGTCTTGAGTAAATGAGGTGCTCATTATTTCTGTAGCTGGGCCTGGTGAAAGGTTTTTATAATAAAAATATTTATCGAAAATATGATATTAGATACTAAGCTACTAAGTAATAACAGCCGCTCAGGTCGCTCCATCAGGTTAGGCTACGCTTGCCGGGGTTGATCCGTGGATGGGTCTTTACATACCAAGACTCCTCCGTGCCTTGGAAACCACGTTAAGCCGTTGGTCCCGGCTGTCATTCGTGGATCTTCAGACAGTCGTTACGGGTCGATAGAAGCCCGAAAATCTGATAACCAGTCTTAACAAAGGATATGGTATTACCCAGTTACTGAGTTGTGGAGGTCAGATAGGCAGTCGCTCCATGTAAAATACTGGGCTTCAGCTGCATTATAAGCTGGTTAGACTGGAAGCCGAGTCCAATATAGTTGGGAAGAGGCTAGGCAGATTGATTTATAATATTAGATGTACAGTACTTTCAATTATTTTACCTCTGACAGCAGCAACGCAATATCAACCTTATCTCCATAAAGATCACTGTGATTTTGACAGTGATGCAAAATCAGAGGTAAAATAACTGTGAAGTGCTATAAACCTAAACCCTTTAAATTTTTAATATTAAAAGTTAAATTGAACTACTGCTTGTTGTCAAAAAAAATATGAAACTATCAATTTTCTGCCACAGTTCAAACGTCTGTTTCTGTCGCGCGCATGATGTGACGTCATTGACCACGAATCTTCTTTGTTTACATCTCCAAATCATATAAATTATATTATTTTTTGTGCTTTCAACCAGAAATTGCACTTGCTTAGTTACATAGAGAGATTTCAAGCACTTTGCAAAGAATAGATTTTATTCACATAGTTTCTTTCGTCACTTCCGGCATCGTCGAAGACTACGGTTTTGAATTTGCGGTCCGTTTCACCAAAACAACGCAACAAAATAGTGAATTGTAAAAATAAGTAATGCATTGAAATTATTTAAAAATAATAGGTTTTAGTTTCTTGACCCCTACACAATGTATATTTAAATAATGGATAAGTTTTGAATTACTTGCATATTCCCTATTAGCAAAGCGTTTATAATCATCATTATATCAGCCGAAAGAGGTCCACCACAGGTGGAATTGGACAAGTGTAGGGGTCCGCTATGGCCGATGCCTGTCGGGGTCGCGGGAAAGTCCGAAAGGGATACCGTGGCCTCTGGCAACACACAGGCAACGGAAGGAACACAGGTGGGTTTTAGTCAGTAAGAGTCTGACACACGCTCCTGCCAGAGCGGGAGAAGTATTTGATAATTTCCCACCCAAAAAAAAGGGTGGAGATGGACATAGAAAAGTATATTTTAGATTGAAATGAATAAATAAAGAAATAAACTCACCAGTGAATCTGATATCACTCAGCATCGGAAAATACGAATCCAGCGTACAGAACTTCTTCTCATTCTGCAGAAAGTCGTCTGTCACTACTGTCATCCTATCATTTTCTTCCTCGACCCCATTTGTAAGCTCACCAATCTCTTGGAGCTCATCCTTTATACTCTTGGACTCTTTAGGACTTTCCAGTACTTCTATTTCTTCTAAAACAGGACTTTCGGGGGTTTTAAGGTTTCCTGGAGCGACTTCTTCACTTGGCGCCTCTTCAGTCTTCGGGTCTTTAGTATCATCATCCACATTACTCTCTATCAATTCTTCAAAGGTCTCGTTGAGAAAGTTCACCGTAGCGAATTTCTCGCTACCGCCATTGCAGTTTACTTCGTTCACTTTACGACTCGATTTATTGTCGTTCGATTTCGAAGTGTTTAAAGCTACTCTGTGTATTTCGGTTAGAAATATACTGTTTGTAGTGTCTGTATTCTCTGATACGGTTTCGACTTTCGGCGATAAATGCTCAGAGTTTATTAGATTCTCATCTTCGTTTAAATCTAGTTCCCCATTAATTTTGTTTTCTAGTAATTTCTCGAAATCGTCGTGCGCTTGAAATCTACTAGTGTGGGGATCGTAGGAATGATTCACATCGAGGATTTTCACGTCCGAAGAGTCGTAACTCCTGTTGGGACTCTCCTTGAACGCATCCATCGTAGTTTCGGTTATAATAATCGAATGCGGTTGCTCGGTCTCATCATCAGCATCGAAATTTATTAAAAAATTGTGTTCTCTAAAATTAACTAAGCTGTGAGATTCATTTAAATTCGTAACGATAGGCGGACTCGTTTGAGATTGCGGCTCGTTCGTGATTTCTCGACTTTCTGACTGACTAGTCTGATCAAAGTCTGCGGTCATTGAACCCATGGCGAGTTCACTCGACATCCTCTCACTCTTGAGTAGCAAGGAGCTGGCATCGATCAACGATGACAGGTCTTGTGGACGGCTCCTCACAGAGGTCTCAAACCTCTGAAAATCCTCCGAACTGATTCCGCTCTCCATGCTCTGACTAGACTTATCTTTCGAGTTTACGTCTTGAGGTTTCGATACCGCCGAGTTTTCAAAGTCGGAATACGTCGGCGTGCGTTCCGACACAGCCAGGCTGTCTCTGTTGCTGTTCCTGCTTAAAGTCTTGCTGTCTCCCTCTAGCAGCACTTCTGTGTCTTGGTTCGTACATTCATTGTTCGCGTTGGAGGATAGATCTTGTGGTCTGACTTCAGCGGACTGTAGGAAGGTCTGGAAGTTGGGCACATTGACGCTGTCTTCGGAAGATTCCGTGTAACTTTCGGGAAGCCTCATGGGTATAACTTCGTCGTTGCCAGCGTCGTCTATGAGGTCGGTTAAAGGGGTGCTCGTTACAGACGGCTCCATGTTTCTATAGTTGTAGTTCGGGCTGTCCGTGTGAACTAACAGAACTTGACTATCAGAGTTTTCTGTCCTATTTTGGCTGTCTATCAGATTATCTTGTAGAAAGGACATGTCGACACTTTCCATTCTATTGACACAAGATTCAGTTACAAGCTGCGGGCTCGTGATATCTGCGACTTTGGCTTCAGCTGGGTTGGGAGGTGTCATATCGGCATCTCCTGGCATGGGAGACTTCCTCACCAACTCTGGTTGGGCCACCTTCCAATCTTCGAATCCTGACGCAACTTCCGTAGTACAATTTGAGTAGGACGGCATCCCCGACAAAAGTGTACCGTAGGCCAAGTCTTTAGTGGTATTCCTCGTGGAATCGTTCAAATCAGACTTGGTTAAAACTGACGGCGTTGTAGCAACGTTCTCAGTCTTCACTTTCGTATACGTATAGTTATCGTTGGCGGTTATCGAATCTGGGGAGAAAGTTTCGCAGGCGTCAGACTTGCTGTCGTGTATGATGTACGTAGAACAGTGGCTGGCTTCCTTCTCATCATCGTTGTGGGTCAATGTGTCCGTACTGTCACTGTTCCCTTCCTCCTTTTCTGGTTCGAATTCTGGAACATCCGGGTCCAAGGCGAGGTCGTCAAAATTTTCCTCGACATTGTATAAAGTGTCGTTGGAGCACCACGAGTCTATGCTGGTGGCTTTGGACAGGCACTGTGTTTCGGACGGTTTGGACAGCTTGGCGTCTGTGGGGAGGGTAGTTTTCGATAAGGTTGACACTCCCGTGGCATTGTCGAGGTCGGTATCTGGCGCGGACGTGTCGGTGGTAGGGCTCAGGAGAAAGGGCGACACTTGCGATATCCGTTCTAATGATTCTTTCTCTTCTTCCTTCGTGTACGTTTTGTCGTCGATCGGAGATTCGGCGTCGGCGTCGGGAATAAGTTTCTTAAAAGGGCTGGCGTTCAAGCTGTCTGCGCTCATTGTAATTCTGTAAATTGATAATTTATAGATTAGAGTTTGAAGCACCTGTTGTAGAAGCTCTGTAGTTTCGAATGACGTGTAGTAGTTAATTGCTGCAATGTTACAAGTATTAAACGTTTTAATTAACGCCGCGTAATTTCGCAATCGAATAGCTTGCGTGTCGGTCTTCAATATGAGTCGATTTAAATAACCTATTAGATAACGACGTTTATGATCGTTCGCTTTCGATATTTAATTATACATTCCATAGCTGGGTCAGGGTAGACAATGTTAGTGTACATTAATAAAAATATGTTGTTTTATCATGTAATATCATACTGTCGTGTTAAGTTAGAAAAGTTACACTGATGTATTATAGTAAGCTTGAAATTTCGCTACACGAAGAGGCCTTGTTCAGTTAGGAATTTGTACATTTTTAAACTGAAAATAGTTAATTTTGCTAGTTTTCAGAGTTCATTTAAACGACTGCTGCATTCTAATACACAGCTAGAAATGACTGTTATAATACAATACAATTTACTTCCCAACAACAAATTCCAAGGTTCTTCAACCTCCATCCATATTAACCAACTTCAATTATAGCTTCCTCATTTTCTACAAAAATATACTCACTCTCTACTGCTAACAAGGTCGAGATCTCTGTGCAGCGTATACGTGTTATCTCGTGATTCTCGTGACGGATCTCGAGAAGGATCTCGAGACTGTAGCGTGTATGTGGAGTGTTCGTGAGTCTCCCCGCTTTGTGCGCCGGTCGGCAGCTCCGTGACGTCATCGGTACTGTTGTTGCACGGTTCAGGGTAACTTTCGGATGATTCTGTGCGGGTGGATAGGTTCCCTGGAAGAGAAGGTAAGGTTTATTTGTGGAGAGTAAGATTTATTTTTGCACCCAATTTAAATGCATGGACAATATTTACATCCTATGAACATTGCATTAATTTATATGAAGCCACTAAGTGGAGCCTGGTGACTGTAACAGGTTTTTGTATATACCTACAACATCTAGCTCACAATGTGAATTTACTTAGTTCAAAACCGTTAAGTGCAACAAATTCATGATGAGAGAAAATAAATAAATAATTATTTTACTCCATATTCATTTTAACACACATGGGTTACATTTTTAAATATTGGAATATAAAACATCCATTATTATTATTATTATTATTGCTGAGAATCTGAGTGATATTGAATGCTTTTCATGAAGAACTGCTCCATTTAATTTGGTAGGTCGATTTAGGTTGGCACTATGGCATGTTGTACTCTTAGCATTGGCAAGACCACAGCATTCTGATATACCTAGGGACACAGGACCCGTGATAATAATGACATTCATAATTTATTCAAGGAAACAATTCTGTGGGCTTTACTTTGGCAACGTTTGACGACCGTAATACAAACATCGCAGATCAATTACTATCAATGCCGATCGGTCACACTATAACTTATTCTGACAATAATAACAATTCCCACTTACAATTCATATCGTTCTCGTAAGCCGACAGTTGCTGGCCGGTCTCCTCTGCGATGGGACTGAGCGCTCCGGGGTAGCTCACGATGAGTTCGGGCGGCGGCGGCAACTCGGCCGCCCATTCTTGTTCGCATGGAGGCTCTATTGCTGCTACCTGTGTCGCGAATTGAAGAATGTAACATTACGACTGTATTCCCTGAAGGGTTAGGCAGAGATGTACCTATAGTACACCTATATTTCGTCAGTTATGTTGATCCATGTTATGGAGGCCAGCCTATTGCCATCAACCGGGCACAAATCCAAGCTCGAATTAAAGAAGTCGTGTAATATAAAACTGGGGAAATGTGGGCCTAATAATATAAGTTGCATAGTTAAAGGAACATCTGTATTTTCAAAAGATAATCTAATTTATTTTTTAAAATTAAGTGGTATAAAATCAAATGATATAATTTAGATTATTAATCTGACGCTAGAATAAATGAATAGAGTTTGGTTGCATGAAAAATCGAGTTTAAGTCATTATAATAGGGTATTTTACTATATACGAGAAAAAATCTATAAATATAATTATTATTGAGATAGTTTAGTTTAGGAGTCGGAAAATGTTAGTTTTAGTTCATAAAATAACAAAATAAATTTTAAAATTCAATTCAACGTTTTCAGTTTTATGTAGCCGCCATGTTATTACGACATACGGCTATGTTAACAAAAACGTGTCAATTATCATACAAAGATCAGCGCATTTGTTTTCATAGCCTAGTGACGTCATGACCACAGAGCAACATGGCGTCCACTGCGTCCAGCGTTTTCGTCAACCTACGCGCGAAATTTGAAAATATTAAATTTTAAATGCATTTTTATGGCACTTATCGATTGAATAAAAATTTTGTGATTTTTTTTGGGCATATTAGCACTATAGAATTTAAATAAGACACTTTTCAAAAATGGGTGTAAGACCCTATTGTATGCACTCGAATAATCTAGCTGCGCCTGCGACTTTCAGCAACAATCTTTCAACAATACTGGATAATATGAAAGGAAATCACGCACGGATCTAAAATATCCTTCATTCCGAACCACGTTTTGAGGGTATGTAAAATAAATACCAGTTTCATTTCCTCCAACTCAACTTCCAAACGTATTTTTTCATAAGTGGGTAAGTTTGCAAATGATTCTCATTACAAAAATAAACATACAAAAAATCCCCTTTTATGTCAAATTGGAAGCAGGCAAAGTTTTTGATAAAATAAATGTAGTGTTATTGTTCACAAACGAGAAAATATAAATAACAAGCCGGGTTTACTGCACAAGGATAAGGTGAGTTAACCATTTCTCGCTATTGATCGGTAAGTTTAATCCCAGACAAGGATTATTTTATTCTTGGTATTTTTTCTAGACGAATTCTGTGCAAAAGAATCGGTGTGTGAGGCGTTTTGCGAGGAATTTTGTCGTCTTTAGGACTCAATTGTAAATTAATAGTGTGTTCCGAAAGTATTTGACAAAAGTGTAAAAAAATCCGTCAAAACCTTTAAATTATAAAGCTCTCACTAAAGAGAATTAGTAACATTCATCTGTATTTAAAAGGTTGCAACTTAATATCACGTCTTTTGCCAACAATTATTTTCATCAACGAAAATTAAGGTTATAAAATTAACCTCAATTTAATCACCTTACAAGGTGATTTGAAATTAGAATTTCAGGTTTTCACTTTTCAATTTCACTTTCATTTTTTTTGGATGGGAAATTATCAAATAACTTCTTCCGCTCTGGGCGGAGCGGGAGGGTGTTTCAGACTCTTACTGACTAAAACCCACCCGTATTCCTTCCGTTGCCTGTGTTGCCAGGGGCCACGGTAACCCTTTCGTACCTTCCCGCGACCCCGGCAGGAGGTAAGTGGCACTACAAATTGACATCCTCAGGTACGTTTTCTGATCCATTTATTTACATTTCTATTTGATACTTTTGGAACAGACTATCATTAACTAATCGAAATAATAAGAAAAATCGTGTGCGATGGCGTAAACCAATAAATAAAAATGAATTACTCATACAGTGATTTGATTGGCTGTTCCTGTTTCTATCAACCAGTCTCAGTTAACATGAATTTGCTACTTTTTGTGTTGAATAGCCTTTCTGAAACCGGGTGTTATAGTGAAAGGTTTTCTAACTCACCTGAGCCAAAGGCAACTTCAATTCCAATTCATTCCTCAAAGCCTTGACGCACTCCTCGTCTAGCGTCAAGTCTTCTCTGAAATCTTCAACAGATCCACCATTACCTGCCAGGTAAGACTCAGGCAAAGAATCACTTTCTCTCAATACCATCTCTTCATCAGAAACCAGACCTTCCACTGTTAGTGGACCAGAGTATTCTATATTCATGTTATTTTCGTTCTCCGCCATTGCTAGCTTTGAAGTTATTTGTAACTCTATCTGGTTTAATTCTATCTCGTTTTGCAAAGATAGGTCTGGTTCTAAAGCTGGTACTGGTTCAGGAGTTAGATCGATATCGACAACGTATTTCTGCTGTGACGTCGATGCTAAGAATACTCCTGGGGAATTGGGAGGCGTTAACGGAGAAATTCGCTTTTCTGTTCCCGAGTTTCCACTATCAGTCTCAGTTTGAGGATCTGACTGTTTCTCGCTCAGACTTTGTATGTCATCGAACTGTATATCATCATGCAATATGTCCGGAACTTCGTTTAGAAAGTTACCGTCTCGTAAAGGAGATGGCGTCTCGAGATTCATCTCACTGAAGTTTGAAGAGAATGCTAGTAGTTCTTCTCTGGGTAAGTCATTAAGTTCAGTTGACTTCACTCCTTTGAAGAGTTCTAGAGTGCAGTTCTCAAAAGGGCCTAACACTACCGAACTGTTTTCATCATAAGTATCAGTGTGGTGACTTTTAGTTGGAGATTCAAAAGGGCTCAAGCTATCGGGAACATATTTCTGTTCCAATTTGGTAAACGACATTCCCATTCCGTAATCTGCAGGTAATTTTGTATCAGACATTATTTTAGTTTCTTCTTTGACAGAATTGTCAATAGTACTGTTAACGACGGAACTATCGCTGGCTACAGGCGTACTTGACACAACGTCAGTATTTTGACTGTTGAATACTTTTTCCATATGTAAGAAGTTATCAACCTCTTTCACCCCAAAACTTGGCAGATCTAGGTACTCAGTAGATTCGTTTCTGACCATAGAGCATGTGTTCTCTGTGCCGGAACCTTCGAGACAGGATTTAATGACGTTTCTTACACTGCTATCTAAGGCGTTATCGTTTAGTATTTCGTTACTTGTATCGTTTATGAGATCCATGTACACAGTGCTGTGGGCTGGCCCTGCTATAACGTCGGCCAGTACGTTATTATCAGATCTAGGGGTATTATCTTCAGCTGTTTGTTTATCTCTCTCTTCAGAAATTAGAGTATCCCTATTAGGTGTTGCATTGACATTCTTTGCTTTGCTAGAATTCATAGATTCTTTGATAGGTTCTGCTTCATTCACATGAACCTCATCATCCATATCCTCTTCAAATTTTGCCGGTTCTACGCTGACATTGGCTATGACAGATATTATAGACTCTTCATTATGGTCTACTTTAGGTACGGGAAAATTTTCGTGTACTGTTTTCTCCATTTTGGACAAAGACGATTCTTCGGACATATTTTTCGTTTCTTCAGTAGAGATTTCAGCTTCACCCATTTCCATTTTATTCATGGCAATCGTATCAGCATTATTTGTCTCTGCATCAGTAAGTAAAGGGACATCTTTATGAAGGCTTTCTTCAGTTACAGTAAATGTTTTGTTGGAAACTTCAACCACTTCTGTGTTGACGATAGTTTCTTCATCAGACTGTGTATTTAGAATTTCTTTCGGAGTATTGCTGTCTTTTTCTGTGATTTCAACCAATTTTTCAAGAACGTTTTCTTTACCTTCAACTATAGGAGTACTGGTTGCTTCAACTTCAACTAAAGGGACAACCTTACTAACTGTATTGGAATCTTCAATAATATTGGCATCCTCGAGTTCATTTTCTAGAACTATGATATTTTCCAATTTCGGTTCTTCTACTGCAACAATACTTTCAATTTGTTGCACGACATTTTCCGTTTTATTTGGTTTATGTATAGAAGAGTCTAGATCTTTTTCAGTAATAACATTGAAATCTTTTTCAATTAAATCTTCTTTTGGCAAAGCTACGTCCGCATTCGCAACATGCTTTACTTCATGTAGCATTGCAATCTTCCTTTCTTCCATAATAAAATCTGAAACTTCTTTAGAAATATTTGTTTCAGGTTTCATGACAAAATTGGAGTTACTATTTGTATCTAGAACAATTTCAGTTACATCTTCTTCAGTAATATTTTTATTGTTTACAGAATTACCTACTTCATCTATTGTTTGTTCGTCAGAGGCATAACTTTTTTCTGTAACAGTGGCAGTTTGTTTTTTGTCCATCTCTATTCTACTGAAATCAGATTCTTTATCTTCTTCTTTCATTGCATTTTCAATTTGCTCTTCTACTGTGGCCCTTTCTTTCTCATTATCTTCCTTAAAAATATTTTGTACTATTTCAGGTGGCAATTCTGGCGATGGAGATTTCACTTCCTCTATTACAATTGTTGGTATTTCAGTCTCTTTTGTTTCATTCAAGTTAGAACTTTCAATAATTTTCATACATTGTACTGGCTCAGGTGTCTGTTCAGGAGAGGGGGGATCTGAGGGTTCTAAGTCACTCAGTTCTCCTAAACTGTCCTCTTTCGAGTATTCAAGGGATTTCGAACTTTCCGTTACTTTTATGAGATCACTAACTAGGACTTCTTCGATATCACTATCAATGTTTGTATCAGATATTACATCTTCAACACTTTTCTCCCTTTGCTTTCCTTCAGACAATTCATCGCGTGAATGTTCTATTTCACTATTTGACATTCCATGCACCATGATAGGCAAGAATATATCATCTACCATTTGTTCCAGTTCGCTCTTATCTAAAGAATCCTTATTCTCTACTTCATGAGGCGTATCTTCCTTCACTTTCCCTACATCTTCTATTGACTTAGTTTCATTCTTAATATCAGTACTTATTTCTTTTAAGTTACTATCACATGATGTTTGACAGTCTTTCCTAACGTTCAAGTGTTCGTAAGCACTAGCACTAGGTATTGACGCTACACATAATTCCTTCAGCTTGGGTATTTCACTATCACTACTCACTATTTTGTTATCATTTGGCAATTCTGTGTGTTGATGTACAGATTCAACTGTTTCGTTATCAACTATAATATCGGGTGTATGATCTCTTTCTACTTGGACGTGTATTTCAATTCTTGTGACGACATTTACGTCTTTGGTTGGCGTGTCTGGGGTGAGATTTTCGAGTGTGTGTTGACTGGTGGTGTCGGCCTCGCTGTGTCGTTCAAACGAGTGGCTCAGAGTACCTATAGTGTCACGATCGAGGTCATCGTCCTCGCCAGTCCCAGCATCCTCCGATTTAGAACTGAAACCAGTATCTATAATACTCTGGAAATTCGTAATGCCAGGCGACTTGACCATACTGGATTGCGTCGGGTAATCTTTCTTGCAGTCTAAGCTCAGGTTGTCTCTAGAGGGACTAGCCTGGTGGCTAGACTCCGAACTCGAAGTCTTTTCAGAATTCAGTATATTATCGAGATTTTTTATGACGTCACTGACATCTTTGTAGTAGCTGACGTCATCAGTGCTGCCTGCTATGATGTCCTTGAGCCAGGGGTCCATGGAGGCATCAGACCTGTCTTGTTCCTTCTCTCTAGCGTCTTCAAGACTAATATTTCCTTGATGGCATTCAAGCGCGGCCGTCTCGTTGTGTGTGAGGTAGATGTTCCTAACGTCTTCTAAGGAACCATGGAGGTTGGTTAGGCTTTCGGACTTGATTTGTATGGACATGTCTTTATCGGACATGATGCTGCTGGAGCGTGAGACGGCGGTGTCCATGTCGACGCTGAGGGAGTCTTGTACGTGTGTGTTGAGTTCTTGTTCGGAGGCGGTGAAGTTTGAAGCCATGGAGGTGGAAGGCGCGTGGACGATGGCGCGATGTTCATCAAGTTTGGGGATGGTGTTGGGTTTGAGGCGTTGCCAGCGTTCTTCGAAGTCCGCGCTGCCGTAGCCGTCGTCGTGCGCGCTATGCTGGCTGGCGTCGCGGTGGGAGGTGAACAGGTGGTCGATGAGCGCGTGGACTTGGGCCGAGGTCGGCCGAGCCTCCGGGTGAGGGCTCCAACATAGCTGCATCACTTGGTAGCTGGAACAATAGATATGAGTTATCTATATGTTCTATTATTCTCATACTCATATTTTTATTTGCGTTCCATAATTTTAAGATCTTAAAACAATGGCTTTTAACGCTTTCAAGGACACTGAACGAGACACAATAGAATTTTTATTATTATGACGCTTATGAGCGTTTAGTTTCCCTGATCGTGTTAAGTTAAGCACAATAACGGACTCTTATTCCTTCTCCCTTATTAAAAAGGTAAAGTTATGTGTTTGTTTGTAAAGGGTAATCTCTGGAAACACTGATTCGATTACAAAAATTCTTTCACTGATACGAAGCTACTTTATTTCATAATAGCAAAGTGTGGATTGTGAATTTTGTAGGAACTACCAAAATAAAAGGTTCGTACTTTTACAAGGTTATATGACAGACATAAAAACAAGTAAAACATAGTATGTTTGTCAACGATAGTAATGCTAAAAAGTTAAGTATTATTAATGTAAAATGAATTTGCCACCAAACAATACACAGTCCATATTTTGCCAGTTTGGGGCATCCCAAATAGGCAAAATATGGACTGTGTATTGTTCCACTCACTTGTACAACTGGTAAAACCTGTATTTCCAGCAAATCAATTATTCTTAGTAGAAATTTGTAACGCGGCCTTAACCAAGACGCGGACGACGGACGGAGAGCATACGCGCCCGCGACCCAGCGGTAACCCGACAGTGGTCGAAGGAACGCGAAAGCGTACGTCACGCTCGCGAAACGCTCGTAAATGTTTTAAATAATTTTCTGTATTACGTATTTGTGCCCTGTATACTGTGTTTTTTAAGATTATTGTATATTTTTTACCAAAAAACATGAGAATTTTCAAACAACTGTAAATTCAATGAGTATTTAAGCGTCGCCAACACATAAATTTTATGCTAGAAAAATGTGCTGTTCCGATGTGAATATGGATGAAAGCTAGTATAGATAGACAGAATATCGTTTATGTGTTTGCACACCATAAAAAATAAAATAAAATGTAGAAATTTTACATACGTTGACTCTGTGGACGGTCGTAAAAAAATCAAAAAAATCAAAATATTTTTATTTCACATAAACCTACATGGCACTTATGAAACGTCAGAAGCTAGGTGCACGGTTCCAATTAGTCGTTTCCTATGGAGAAGAGCCGGCAAGATAATTGGAAAATAATTGGCTTTTACAATGTTTTCAAAGTACAGTGTTAATAGGACAGTGTAGGCCTGTCGAGAAGTACTTAACAAAAAAAAAAGGAAAAGAAAAAGGTCTACAAAAGATCTAGTCTATTAAGCCTACAACGTTCTCGTAAGTTAGTAGTATCGCGCTACTCACAGATGGTTCCGGTAGGGGCAGGGCAGCTCCGGCAGCGGCGGCGGCAGCGCGGCGGGCGCGCCGCCCCACGCGCACACCTGCCACAGCAGCGTGCCCAGCGCCCACGACTCGCTGCGCGCCTGCAACACGGAGCTACGTGGTTCACTCGAGTTCACGTATAACAACCAACGTTCACTTACGTCAATTTGTATGGAAAAAATATGCTTTCCGTTAAGCCGATATCAGACGCTTCACCTTTCATTCGGATCTTTCACTTGAATTGAAACGTCTGAACACAAAATGAAACAAAAGTGAAAGATTAATTATTTAGTGAACCAATTCAAAGATGTTGAATTTCGGCACTTACTTACAGAATAAACGAAAAATGAAACGAAAGGAGGATGAACCGTTCATTCCTATTTAATTTTGTCGGTGTCGTGTGAACGCGGAATGAAACAAGAATGAACCTTCACTCGAGTGACCCATTCACTCGGTTGAAACGTCTGTTATCAGCATTATGTCACCGGACAGGGCTTATTCAGTTTCAATACAAATTTAAGTTTACGATAACGCGATCGAATAGATATAAAAACTCTCACTAAGAATACAGAACTCTACGCGTAAATATTCAAATTTTCTGTTACCATGCTTAGTTGTATAACAGTCACAATCGAACTTCAATGATCCGGCAATTAACAGAAATGGTACAAAAATTATTTATACGTAAGTCAATTGAGATAAACCATTTTTTTTTTAAATTTCAATGCCGTGTAGACTATTCAGGAGCGGACAGATAACTGATAACCTGAGAAGTTATGAATAGCAGGTTACGACTTACGAACGAATCATCCATAGGTATTTATAAAACAAATGTTATAATACAATCGTGTTTGATGAGATTTAGCTCATTCATAAACCAAACCATTATTTCCAATAGCGCTACATTAAAAAAATAATCTTTTTTAGTTTTAGCAGGATCCAGAAATATGTGCGTAATATAAGTCGGCGGTTCTTGTCATAGACAGGGACTCTCTTATACAATACACTGCACTGCCGGCTCCTAAACGGTTGTCAAACCAATATTTATTCAAAAGCAATAATTGTATTGTGAAAGTATGGAATTTGCTTCTATTAAAATATTGTCGATCGTCTAGTTCTTTTTTTTTTTCGTTTTGTTCTCTATAGATTAGTTGTAGTTAATAGAATAGGGATGATGACAATTTTTTTTCACGTGGTGTAACTACCAAGATTATTAAAAAAAATTGGCCTATTTTTCTTTTTTACGCAATCAAAAGATTACGGCAACATATTGAGTTAACATGTGACATGACGTCACGCCCTGCCAGATTTTATACCGAATTGTTTTATCTTTAAGTCATTTTTTATTAATATGATGAAGCAAAAAATACGTGTCTAATACTGACGGACTAAATAGGATTTCTTTTTTTTACCCCGGCGTCAGCCCTATTGGGAACAAGGATCTGAAACAGCGTACATAACGCTTGTTTCAAATAAGCTTTCTGTACGCTTGTTTCAAATACTTGTTCCCAATTCATGTTATTTCTACTTAAACAAATATCAACTTTACAAGAGTAAGACATGTTGCAGCGACCCCAAATAGATTGGGAAAGGGCAGGAGAATAAAGATGCTGACACTAGTGTAAAATAAGTTGATTTCAGACTGACTAGTACTATAGAAAAAGTAACAAAAAGTTTTGCAGTTGTAGCGCAAACTGAACTTTCTATGTTAGTTTTTCAAAAACACATTTAGAAACTCAATTGCGAACATTATATTTTTAACTATATTTACATTATGTTTAAGTATAGCTACTAATACATACCGTATATACGGGCGGGTGCGTGCGCGTTTCAGGCGCAGACAAATCGTAGGGCGGCTCAGCGGACGCATAACGTCCTAGGACGGCGCGTGCGTCGTCTGCCGTACCGCGTACTAACACCGAACCACACCATACATTGCTGGAAGAAAAATTTAACTTAGGTTAAAAACTGTTTGAAAACCAATACGAAATAAGTGTCTCAGGTTTTATTTTCAAATCACTAGTGAATAGGGTGTTTATAGGGTACATACACCAATGTAAACCGTATCATCGGTTAACACCAGATGAGTAACGTGAGGTATGTATGGTCAGTAAATTCAGGTGGTATATAATCAAATCGATCAAACGCAATAAAGATTAATTTTACTTGTATTATAAGTCACTAAACAATAATACATACCCATACAAAAATCCTCGTGAGTGTAGATGCGCGAGCGCAGAGCTGACGTCACACATGAGCCGCAGTGGCACTCCACCCTCGTTCAGGATGGCCATCTTAGGACGGTTCACTACCAGGTACTGTTGGAGGTCCTGCAAGTTGATAAGAAGGATTTTAGAATAGCTTTAGTAAGTCAATAAAGTAAAACGCATGGTCAATCAACGTCTTCCATCAGCAATATGGAAGCAATATTACAGGATTATAAGGCTGCCGGGGAAGGCTATTCGCTATTAAGGTTGAATTTGGTTGCCTCGGTCCACGACTTTTATAATTTTTGCATCGTGGTCGGCCAGAATTTCTAGCATCAAGTATCATAAAGACTCATAAATTCGAAATGAACTATAAAAGTGTTTACTAAGTACTCCAAAGACATTTCAACTCAGCTTATCGCCAAAGAATACATGTTTAAGTTGCGAAATAAAAAGTGGCGTTATAAACTCGTCAGCATCACGTCTAGGCTAAGGTTAGGTTAGTTACCATAGAACAAAGTTCAAATATCAGTATCCAAGGATCCTCCTGCAGACATCTAGTGACGAACGCCAGAATGTTTTCATGGCGCACGTCACGGTACATCCTGGCTTCGTCCAGGAACCGCGCCTTGTCCTCCAAGCTCGCGTTCTGATTGAGTATCTTGACTGCCACAGTGCTCGTGGTGCCATTGTCTTCCACCTCGCCTTCTACAACCTGTAGAATGAAAATAATTGTAAAGAGCAAAGCCCAAGGTGTCCTGTTGGAAGGGTATTTCTTATCATCACAACAGATATTTGTATTCTGCAGTGTCCAGGGGATTGCCTCAACTCTGCCGTGACCAAGGCCATTAGGATACCTCAACAGGTGATCCAAAATCTTTATGTCCAGCTTACAATCTTTTGATTTAAAAGAGTGTCCATGGAGGATGCGGTTACTAGCCCGTTATTTTCCATAGGAACCTACTACGCTTTGGAATGGACAACTAGCTTTATCTTTCCGACTGATCGACTCTTTGACAACTCAAAAGCCTGTAAATAGTTTAATTGAAATAAAAATATTGAGTTTACGTTTCAAAGGAGAAGTATCGAAAACGGTATTGGCAAGGTATACAGTTCGTTGTATCCGTATTTCTCTAAAGCATCAAATTAATAATCGCGAAACGTGATGCTTAATAATCATCACGTGTAACATAACCACTGATTAAGGCATCACACAACAAGATTACAAGACAAGATACAAGATTTAATTAAACGTGCACTTCTTAGTTTTATTATATTTCCTGTTACATGTCATAAATCATATTTTATGCTTGCGAAATACAATTGGATTTTCATGTACGAAGTTTTTTTTATTCATTGATTCATTATAGCGTCTTAAGTTTGGTCATTACCTGAATGTTTTTACATTATTCTTGTAGGCAAGAGAAAAACCTAATGTCCATTCTCACTAACTTTATCTAGCAGAAAGCGTGCTGTTGGATTTTCAATTTTCAGTGGTGAGACTAGCGTTTAAAATCCAGCAGCGCCTTTTGATTTAGGACTCCCACACAAAACTGCGAATTCGCATCGCATCGCAAAAATCTGCGAGCTCGATGTCATTTTATTATGTTATTTTATTCGATGCGGCGTCGTATCGCATCGCATCGCAGTTTTGTGTGGGAACCCTTAGATGATGTATCCTCGTCATCATCACAGCCGAAAGACGTCCACTGCTAGATGTAGGCCTCCCTCAAGGATCAGTACAACATCAACGACGTTACTATCAACATAATTCACGTCTGCCATTGCTTAATTTTCAACACTATACACCTATTGTAGTATGGTAATTTTGTTCTAGGTACATCGTCTTCACACATAATTATAATTAACTAGCTTCTGCCCGTGACCTCATCCACGTGAAATTTTATGCTCCCCCGATCCACTGCGTCGCATTGCATTGCCCGCCCGCGCTATTACTTTGTTTTCGCTTGGCGTTTTATCTGAATTTTTTATTTTTGCCTATAACCTTCCTCAAGAATTGGCCTACATAACATACATAATCAGCCTATAATGTTCCCACTGCTGGGACACAGGCCTCCTCTCTGTTAGAGGGAGTGGGCCGTAATCCACCACGCGGGCCCAGTGCGGGTTGGTAGATGTCACATGTCTTCGAATTTTTTGGTTCTAGGACATGCCGGTTTCCTCACGATGTTTTCCTTCACCGTTTTGAGACTAGTGGTGATGTAATAATTTACACAAAGTAAAGCGCCTGTCTGGGCTCGAACCTACGACATAACTCGTAAGTCGCGGCCGTTTGCCATAATCGCCACGCTTGGCAGGCGGGTTGGCGATCGCAGTGTGGTGTGCTGCCCATTCTCTAGTAAGTCCCTTAGTCGCCTTTTACGACACCCACGGAAAGAAATGGAATGGTGCTATTCTTAACGTCCGGCACCACACGGAACACGGAACGGCCTTTTAATGGCTTACTTCAAATAAATGATTTGATTGTGACTTTGACACGTCCTGCGCTGCTGTCCAGAAGATTCCCGAGCGCCACAAATCGTCAGTCCACCTTGAAACACTGTGTATTATTTCTGTGTATTACTTACTCTTCCAAACCATCCTCTACCGATTTCTCGAAGGTACTGCAATCGATTACGCGGGAAATCTTCATCGCCTGTAACCAAATATGGTAAATTAGGTACATTTAAAATCAATTTGCTGCATGTTTCTTTGTATATGCAAGTTTGTATGGAAACATACTGGTTTGAAGTGGGTGCGGGCGCGATGTTAAAGAACGTAGGTACGACTACAGACCATAAAAATCATACTAAACTATCATTAAGTTCGAATTACCGATCCAATAGCTCGGCAAAAATGGTCTCGCTTACCAAATAACCGATTCATCGCATGCAAATATAACCTTTAACATAATCAGCCTATAATGGTGCCACTGCTGAGACACAGGCTTCCTCTGTGAGAGGGAGTGTGCCGTAATCTACCACGCAGGCCCAGTGCGGGTTGGTAGATGTCACATGTCTTCGAACTTTTGGTTCTAGGACATGCCTTTGAACCTTTGATCTAAGCAACTTATTTATTTCTAGTCTCAGACAAGGGCATTAAATACCAAAACCAGCGTGCCCGCACCCAAACCGTATTGTTCGTATGTTTCTATACTATAGCGAAGCAGTGATACTCATCGGTCATGGGAACTTTGTAATGGTCGTACGATAACAATGGTGCCGGCTATAAACTCTGAAAGGTCGTAGGTCTGTTTAATGTGTCAATCGAAAACTAATCTAATTCACAATAATATAAGGTTGATTTTCTGATATAACGGGGTGAATATTTTAAGTAAGGCTTAGGCACTGATTTACGGATTACGGGACTTGGCCCCCAATATAGGCTTTTTAAGTTGCCAATTAATTTCCCTCGAAACGAGGATGGATGACAATTTTTGACGCTTTGTGGACACTTAAAGTGAATTAAATGTCGTTTTGTCACAACTTATTTCTTTTAAAGATTAAATCCCAGCGAAGGGTGGATAAACTGTTGTCCTTATCTTTTACGAGGTCTTTACCCACGACTTTTGTGGCGTTCCATTTAGTTACAATGATTTATTTTATGGTCTGGGTCGCCTAAAGCTATTTCGTTCTACCGTTTTACATTTTTGGAAGCAGCAAATGTCTAATACATAAGTTACACAATATCGGGCAAAGCCAGGTAAACTTTTAGATTTGGGGATAGAGACACTGCTTTTGTTTGCTCAATGCAAGGAAAAGTTATGGTACATTTAAGCGTCTCCCAACAAAACGTGCTCATCGTCTTTAAACTGACATAAAAATATACCTTATATCTAACTACTTAACGACCGGAAAACAGACAGGAAGGAAGTGACGACCTGGGTGAATAAAGACGCACAGGCTTACAAAAGAAAGGGCGGGCCACCATTGTCGATATTTCATAAATTGATCGCAAAGCTACGATTTGATTTTGAAGGGTAGAGGCAGATAGTAGACGATAGTCAAGGTTACTACTATCTAGGTTATAATTTCATGGTCCAATTAGTTAGGAACACATCATGAACACACGGTATCCTACTAATATAATAAAAAATAAAGTTCCACCACACATACTCAGAGATCGCTCAGTGCGTTGCGAGTCCAATACAATAATGGATTTAGGATGTTGTTGGGGCTACCGCGTTTCTGTAGTGCTTCGAATATGTTTGCGGAAGCAAGGGTTGATGGCTTCCACGCCATCATACGTAAAAGAACTGCTTTATTATTGAGCAGGGTGCGCGGTAGTTCTAACAGCATCTTGTGGGTTGTTGCAGAGAAATACGATTCTCCAGTTATGAAGGCCTTTATCCGCGTTTTGATCGAATAACCTCTTAGTAAATATTCGATCAAGGCCAAAATGAATCGTCATATTTCCTATTTTCAATTTATGTCATTTATTTCTTACTAACATAGTGTATAATATAAGTCAAATTGTTACTAACAAAGTGGACTATATGTCTGAAATAAAGAATTATTAATATATTGAGTTCTTGATTTTTCTTCTCTTTTGAGAGAGTATACGACCTTACACACGGGCCGGAACCAAGGGAAAATTTAAATTGAAAAGTTGGATGATAATATTATTATTATTTCCTATCTGACAGACTGAGAAGATTTGGCGAAACAAACTCAAGGGCCAAAGTCTCTTTTAAAGTCCAGACATAATCTTGGTCAAATCATGTGAGGACCATGTAGAACTATGTCTGAAATGGTCTTCCGAGGAAAGAACCACACAAATTTGAGTCGACCTGTCTAGTCAGTGCAAGCATTTTTCAGTAATCGTGTAGCTCAACCCAGGACTTAGTGGACGTATTACATTCCCGTGGGATAATTTTTCGAAATGATGACCTCCGATTTCCGACCTTCACGCGGGCGCGACGAAAAGGTAGTAAACACTATGAACACTCACCGAACCAATCCGCACAATGCTCCAACGGATCAGCAACTCTTATCCCAGACGGCAGAGGCTCAAACTCCACAACCGACTCCCTGCTGACTCTGTTCCTCTCCTCATTCTCACTCACGATGTACGCAGCCGCATTATTGTTGGCAATGTTCTGCATCTCCCGCAGAGATATCGGCCCGTTGTTATTGTCTTCACTGATGTTGTTATTGACGGGCTCGACGAACCCCGAGTCGGGCGGATGGGCCCGACGACCATCGTGAAGATGTGTCGCGCTCGCAGTAAACAACTGTGGGAGATTTGGAATAGTTAATATTTGAAGGTTTGAAAAAAAGAGGACGAATGTTGTGGTGATGTGTATTATGGTTTTGTATGAAGTGAATACTAATTTTGGAGTTATGGATCTGTTAATGCTAAACATAAAAGAATTTTAATTGTGTTTGTATTCAAATCACAATAATATTTCATGCAAAGACAACAAGAACATGATGTCACAATAAAACAGAAATTGTGAGTCCAAATAAAAATACTGAAACCTTAAAAATGAGACATAAAAACAAAAGTTTCATAATCCTCATATTGTAACCACCACCAGAAATCAATAAACACACAATTAAAAGCGAAAACTAAAGTTCACAATGGGACACACACAACTACGTCATCTACTAAGTACCTGATTGTCTGCTCCTTCGTTTGGCTGGCGACAAGAGAAAACAATGCATCAGACATTTGATCTTGTTCATACAGAGTTATATTTTGTATTGTTCCTACACCAAGGACCTAAGCGCTAAGTGAGGTTATGTGATATTACAAAGAAGAGGGATGACGCTGGACAGTAGTGCTCTAGATTTTAGTGAAGCTGTGTTTATTTTGACACTATAGTGAAGAAAGGCCGAATTCTCAAACGCAGCTCAATTTTATGTAGCCGTAGACAGAGTTATATTATGTATTGTTCCTACAAAGACCAAGAATCTAAGCACTAAGTCAGGTTACATAATATTACAGAGAAGAGAGATGACGCTGGACTGCAATGCTCTAGATTTTAGTGAAGCTGTGTTTATTCTTTGTTAATTTTGACACTATAGTGAAGAAGGACAATTTTATGTAGCCGTAGACAGAGTTATATTTTGTATTGTTCCTACAAAGACCAAGGATCTAAGCACTAAGTCAGGTTACATGATATCAAAGAGAAAAGGGATGATGCTAGTCAGTAGTAGCTGTAGATTTTAGTGAAGCTGTGTTTATTTTGACATATAGTAAAGAAGGACCGAATTCTCAAGCGCAGCTCAATTTAATGTAGTATTAGTCTCATGCGTTTTTGACGAAAGGAAAGTTTTGAGTATAAAAGTGGATGGCTTTAAAAGTTGAGGTAGACCTAAGAAATGATGGATGGATTCTGTAAAAGATTATAAGGATTGAAATGGGGTAAATACTGACAGACCCAGACAGGGAGGGGTGTATGAAGAATATATGGTAGAAGACATCAAAGTGTTACGCTGATCCTAAATAAATCGGGGAAAGGCAGGAAGATGATGAAGAAACCACACGACAGTAGTAAGGTAAGATTTAAATTTTTAACCTAACCTCCATTCCAGTTTTGATTTTCATTTGAGCATTCAAGAGTAAATCGTCGAGCTCTATCCTAACTAATATTATAAATGCGACAGTGAGTTTGTTTGCTACGCTTTCACGCTAAATCAACTGAACAGATTTGGACGAAATTTTGGCACATGGGTAGATCGTGACCTGGATTAGGACATAGGGCACTTTTTATACCAATGTTCCCTCGGGATCGAGACTTAAGCGGGTAAAACCGCGGGGCGCAGCTAGTAACATATAAAGCATTAGACTAGTATGCCAATATGCCTGAACAATGGCATACTTCTGTCACGTCTAATTGGCTAATGCGATCTGGCTGCAGCCGTCGCCCCCCGGATTAGCTCATCCAAGCGAATTACTAGAACTTGTGTACGATCGGCGTTTCTATTGGTCAGGGTCACACAATTGTATGACTAGACTATGGATTTTTGGATTAAATATCCGTAATTTCATTTAGATACTCTATAAAACATGGCTTTAAAGTTAATTTCTCATTAATTGAAGAGCTTTACCAAAGCAGAAGGGTTAATAAGTATTATTCTTCTACATAATGCACGCGGTCTTTAAAATACTTCGCTAGAAAAGTTGCAGTAGTAGTAATCCTCGCTTTTACATACAAACATAATTGGTCAATTACTGTCTGTGAATAAGAGAGTTGCAGGAAAACAGCGCTTGTTCGCTTTCACAAAGGATAACTACCAACGTATAATAATGTGTACTAGTTTAGATAACTAGGTCATTAGTAGTATCATGCATGTAAGCCTTAGGGAACTACGTGTTCTAGGAATTTTAGGTGTACGAGGTGCATTCAATAAGTACCTAGCCTCATCGCCAGAGGGCGCTGTAGTTTCAAAAGAGTTTTACCACAGTGTAGCACATTCTTTTTTAATTCTTTTTTCAAATTTTCATTCCAATCCCTTCATTTGTTTTAATTTGACAACTTATGGAAGCGAACGTGTCGATCGGTTTTACAAAAATGGAAAAAGAGCAATATCGTTCGGTGATTCGATTCCTATTTTTGGAAGGGAAAACGCGCATCGAAATCAAAGAGCGCTTGGATGCTGTGTACGGTGACTCTTCTCCATCGATGGCCACCGTCAAGAATTGGTTCAACGAGTTTGCACGTGGCCGTACGTCGGTTTTTGATGAACCACGTCCAGGTGCACCGAAAACAGCTGCTACGGAGGAAAACATTAAAAAAATCCATGATTTCGTATTGGCAGATCGCCGATTGAAGGTTCGGGAGCTAGCTGAGACTGTAGGCATTTCAGAAGGAACAGTGCATCATATTCTTCACGAGGAACTCGGCATGAGAAAGCTGTCGGCGCGATGGGTGCCGCGTTTACTCACACCAGAAAACAAGCGCAACCGTGAGACCACATCGGAGACGTGTTTGGCGCTGTTTAAGCGGAATCCAGCGGAGTTTTTGCGTCGTTTTGTGACCGTCGATGAAACCTGGATCCACTGGTACACACCAGAGACCAAGGAGCAATCAAAACAATGGATCCAGACCGGGGAACGTGCTCCAAAGAAGGCGAAAACTGTAAAATCGGCCGGAAAAGTTATGGCCACCGTTTTCTGGGATTCACAAGGTGTGATCTACATCGATTACCTCGAGAAGGGTAAAACAATTACAGGGCTTTACTATGCCGATTTATTGGGCCGATTCGACGCCAAATTAAAGAAAAAACGACCCCATCTGGCGAAGAAAAAAGTGCTGTTTCACCACGACAACACACCGGTTCACACGTCTGCCGTTGCCATGGCCAAATTGGTCGAATTACGCTACGAATTGTTGCCCCATCCACCGTATTCTCCAGATTTGGCCCCTTGTGACTTCTTTCTGTTTCCTAATCTGAAAAAATCACTCGCCGGGAATAGATATGGATCGAATGAGGAGGTCATCGCCGCCACGGAGGCCTATTTTGCAGAGTTTGACAAAAACTATTTTTCGGACGGGTTAAAAAAGTTGGAGCATCGCTGGGCTAAGTGTATCGAACTAAAAGGAGACTTTGTTGAAAAATAAATTGCCACTTTTCTAAAATTTTCGTTTACTTTTTGTAGGCTAAGTATTTATTGAATGACCCTCGTATTTGTGACGGACTTTTCTCAGTTTATTCTCGTATGCTGTAAGTTTTCTGTAAAGAATCTCGTCGTGCTTATTACATGTAATCTTTTCAGCCATTTTTCAGACGATTATATGCTATTATAGCTATGCAAATCAATTCTGTCTGGCCACGCCTCCTTCAGGGAAACTAGGTTACCGACCAATTTTTCAAGCGTAAAAAGCTATATCTGCTGATTACTAGGTCAGCATTATCCGAGCAAATTATATGCCTAGAAAGAATATAAATTTTGTTTATGTGCCAAAAGAAAAAAACCTCTAACAATAATTGAGTGGCCTTGATTGGCGCTCTATTCATGGACAGCCGTGCCCATTAACTGTGGGATCGTTGGTCACAAAGGGGTATTCAACTAGTGCAGCCAATCCAAAGACTTTTTGACAATAACTGGCTTGAATGAGGCTAAATTTATATGAATTCGGATGTTTCAAGGCTCCTACATACTGGCGCGACTTGTCGCGCGACGCAACGCGACACAAAGACGCCGCGTGTAGCGCTACAAGCGGTGCCTTTGTGTCGCGACGCGTCGCGCGACAAGTCGCGCCAGTATGTAGAAGCCTTAACGGTTTCTGGTTTTAGAGACGACTTGCCGAACTACAACATATACGTGTACAAACTACATCAAAACTAGTAAATATGCATTTCGGGAAGCTGCTGCAGGTGGCACCGAACAGCGAAAGATTTTATCTCTTCCGGTGTATGTCGTGACAAACGAATTTACAGCAGGTGCCAGGTGGACAAAACGACCATTTCGTTGCGAGGATCGTGCACGTAATACTTTGCAAGATGTTGTCAAATCCCGTGCCAACGTATTACTTAGTTATATTATTTTGTTCAACCAAACAGGTAACATGAGGATTTGATCAGAGCTTGATCAGGCTTTTAGTGAACAAGGGCACTAGTGGTCCACGTATCTAAGACGAGTAGGTATAGCTCTTAAAACTAGGACAAAGGTATCATAGATAAAGATTTATTATTACAAATCTTTGAAGCCGGAAGACGTTCATTGTAGAACACGGGCCTCCCTAGTTGACAGTTTGATAGGATTGATTCAAAGCCACTTGTGCATCGGTCCCCTGCATTTTTATATGTCGCCGATTCATTTACCTAGCTATTTAGGTCAATATTTCGGAGATACTTAGAATCTGTAGGTTAATTAAAATATGCAGTAAATAATTAAACAGATTGGCTCTAAAGAAATTACAAATATTGCGAAACTCCTGATGGAATTGCCCAAAAAATTGAGGGAGGCTTTCGGATATAGATTTTTACTAAAAGCGGGTAATGTATTTTCCCACATAAGACCGCTCTGACATTGACAGTATAATTGGATAAACTTGGTCTTCTAAAACGTGTTCTATCCACCACATAGCCTGCTTGTGTATAGGTAGTTAGGTTCATTCGGGGACAAAATTACTTGTCCATTACACGGCACAGCGTCAATACTTAGAAGGCAAGGTGTTCATTATGGCAATCGTGTTGCATCTCTTGAGGTGTCACACGCAACGAATCGTGTGAACTGGCACGAATGTTGAGAGTTACTTGTAATCTCACTAGGTAGGATTTAGTTTTGAATGTTCCGTAGTAAACAAGGAACCCTTATAGTTTCGTCATGACCGTCTGTCTGTCCCCGTCCCCGCTGTAGCTCAGAGACGCTAGGTAGAGAGTAGGTACTAGAAAGCTGTAATTTGGCATAGGTATACATATTAATGCAGACCGCTGCATTCGGAGATTTTTCTATCTATCGGGACTGTTAAAATCTATTCCTGGGGCATGCCAAGTAGTTCACTTGGTTTGGCTATATTGAAGTCAGATTCCAACGTGAAGGCATTTAAATCAAAAGCAGAAGGTAGCAGAAGATAGACAATAGGAACATCGGCATAGTAATATTGCAAAAATTTAGTCTGCCCACTTCTCTTACCTACACTTGGGACACTTATCCAGATCGTTTTTTGACCGCATGACCGCATCAAATCGCAAGTCCATAGCGACACCTGCGTTTAATTACGATGAATGACGTAACACATTATGACTTACTCGAGCTGTTAACAAGATAATTGCCCGTGTATGTGTGCGTGACGATTGTATTCGACATCGGATCGTATTACGATTCATGTTATGCAGTTCATCGCAGGTTACGTCAAGGTTTGCAACGGCCGTTTATTTTTAATTCGCACTCACTGACATCGGCCTATTTCCGGACATTGTTGTCATTATTATAGTGTATAGTGAATGGTTTATTTTTAACTTCGGCTATAATTGTACGGAATGACAATTAGCTAAGGGATATATATATCTATGCGCGAAAGTAGTGTTTTTAAATTGAAAAGAAGTGCGGTAAAAGCAACAATGTCGAGGACTTTCCAATACTTTCAATAACAATAAAAATTATACACTTCATTGAGCATCAAACGAAACAAAAACTTATTAAACTTCTTTACAGCCAAAGATCAACCACCTATAAAAAAAGAACAACTACATTCAAGGAAACACAACTGCGCAATGAAAGAACATAATATCCATATAAAAAGCGTTCCCTGTCGCTGTGGCAACAATAGGCGACAATTCATAAGAACACGAGTCACACACAATGAAGTTATAAAGTTTATAGTGGAGTCCGCAGCTCCACACATTGTTTGATCTGAGCCTCGTTAGGGAAAGCGAATGATAACGGTGTTGAAATGTAGGACGACTACTTGACTGTGACAAGTTGGCGGTGGATGGTCTAATCAATCCGTTGCTTCCTTGTTTTGTTGTTAAAAAACTACTTCTGGTAATTTGAGAGAATTTTTTGTTGCCTTCAGTGAAGTAGCGTTCATCCGGTCAAGGACTGGGGACTCGTCTTTGTTTGAATGATATTTCTGCTTAAGCCGAATTTATGAGTGGTTTAACACGTGTTACATAATTAATTAATCATGCATGCATTAGTTCTATGATGAAATTATCAGTAAATCTTATGTCTTGAAACTAATATCACGCAAATCCGTAATTCGGCTTTACCAAATCACGGTTCGTGGGATTTCTAAACAGGTTTCATATAAATTCTGTCAGTGAGAGTCCACTAATTAACTCTCCAATTCTGAAGAATATGCTTGAAACCTGATGAATTCTACAATCAGTCCATGTCACTCGTAATTTACGGAAGTCACTGTTGATATATTTCTTAGAGCTGTTAGATGAATGGCGATAAACCAATCATGGCCTAAACAGATAATATAGCGAAACATTTTAAATGCGGATAACCTCACGAATTATTAGGATAGGTTTCTCAAAGCGTGCAAATGATTTAGATACAGTTTTAACCTTACGGCTATTTGTAAACCAGAAAATTGGATAAAAGCTTTGAAACAATGACGACTTTTTAATAGCAGATAGCGATTAACCCGAAAATTAAAAGAAATTAGCCGTGGGTAACGTAAGGTGGAAAAGTTAATTAATATCCCACCCTCTCTAATTACTTAGCCCGACCAACTAAGCAAATTGTGGAGGTTTCAGTAAATAGGACAAAGGACCAGCTTGACGTCATTATAACGCTGGTGGGACAGACGACCCTTCACGAAGGTCAAATTCCTAGAAGAGCCAATTCAATTACCAAAATGCAAAAGCTTGTCATTACTAAACTTTTACTAAATCTAATTTTCGCAAGACAATGCAATCTTTAGAAACGTCCAATTTAGTTAATAAGGGCTGGTCTTTTACCTTTTTGTGTGTTGCTAATATGTGTCAATGTCGTTTCGTAATCGCCCTCAATACGCAGAATGTAGTGATTTACAATATAATTATTCTCTGAATGGCCATTCGCATACTACACAACGATAATACTGCACTGAAGCGTGTTAATTGTGTGAATTGATGACGCGAACTGTTACAACATTTGCATTTGGTCGTATCTTGCAAACAACATACAATATTGAGCAAAATATTTCTTCACGAGATAAATTTTCGAAACTAGATTAAACGTAACACCGATCGGCATCGTAACCGTTGTCGCGTGTCCGATTGTTATAAAATCGAAATGTATGATTTTACGTCGGATTAAAAGTTTGGATGTACAATCTGTGGAATGGATGTATGAATTATGTTTTACAACCTTGTTTTTTCGTTTTTACAACAAGTTTGGCGTTCTAAATCTAACACTAGATTAATAAGCTATGTCAAATAAGCTATGTCATCAGGAAAATATTTTAAACGGGAAGCTTCTTCAACTTCTGAATTCTCAGAAAACATCAACGTCAGAATGATGAAGACGGACCTCCGACACTCAGCAAGTTTTCTTTCAAAATCGGGAGCATACCAATTTCAGAAGCAATCTATCAAAGCAGGATCAGATATTTGACCCGTTTCAATAAGGAAATCTTATAGAAACTTAAATCCTCTCGAGCGAATTGCGAAGCAAAGTCAACATGAGTGTAGCCGAGACGAGATGAGGAACCTGACATATTATTATAAGAATAGTACGTAAACAAGGTTCTTCTTAGTAAGACTGAGTGAGTAGCAATACGCAGACTAATCTTAATGGAATTCTGTATCGGATGGTGGCTGATAAAAATAAATGCTTTATTGATTGTTTTGTTGGTTTAGCTTAGGCTTTGCCGTAAAAGAGGATGATGATACAGCCGTATTAACCTAGCAAGTTTTTTTCCGGTCCTTTGGCCATGCCTGTAACTAATTTCTAGTTCAGAATTCAGTTTATGTTTGTAATACGAATAAAATATTATACGAGGGTCATTCAATAAATACTTAGCCTACAAAAAGTAAACGAAAAATGGAAAAGTGGCAATTTATTTTTCAACAAAGTCTCCTTTTAGTTCGATACACTTAGCCCAGCGATGCTCCAACTTTTTTAACCCGTCCGAAAAATAGTTTTTGTCAAACTCTGCAAAATAGGCCTCCGTGGCGGCGATGACCTCCTCATTCGATCCATATCTATTCCCGGCGAGTGATTTTTTCAGATTAGGAAACAGAAAGAAGTCACAAGGGGCCAAATCTGGAGAATACGGTGGATGGGGCAACAATTCGTAGCGTAATTCGACCAATTTGGCCATGGCAACGGCAGACGTATGAACCGGTGCGTTGTCGTGGTGAAACAGCACTTTTTTCTTCGCCAGATGGGGTCGTTTTTTCTTTAATTCGGCGTCGAATCGGCCCAATAAATCGGCATAGTAAAGCCCTGTAATTGTTTTACCCTTCTCGAGGTAATCGATGTAGATCACACCTTGTGAATCCTAGAAAACGGTGGCCATAACTTTTCCGGCCGATTTTACAGTTTTCGCCTTCTTTGGAGCACGTTCCCCGGTCTGGATCCATTGTTTTGATTGCTCCTTGGTCTCTGGTGTGTACCAGTGGATCCAGGTTTCATCGACGGTCACAAAACGACGCAAAAACTCCGCTGGATTCCGCTTAAACAGCGCCAAACACGTCTCCGATGTGGTCTCACGGTTGCGCTTGTTTTCTGGTGTGAGTAAACGCGGCACCCATCGCGCCGACAGCTTTCTCATGCCGAGTTCCTCGTGAAGAATATGATGCACTGTTCCTTCTGAAATGCCTACAGTCTCAGCTAGCTCCCGAACCTTCAATCGGCGATCTGCCAATACGAAATCATGGATTTTTTAAATGTTTTCCTCCGTAGCAGCTGTTTTCGGTGCACCTGGACGTGGTTCATCAAAAACCGACGTACGGCCACGTGCAAACTCGTTGAACCAATTCTTGACGGTGGCCATCGATGGAGAAGAGTCACCGTACACAGCATCCAAGCGCTCTTTGATTTCGATGCGCGTTTTCCCTTCCAAAAATAGGAATCGAATCACCGAACGATATTGCTCTTTTTCCATTTTTGTAAAACCGATCGACACGTTCGCTTCCATAAGTTGTCAAATTAAAACAAATGAAGGGATTGGAATGAAAATTTGTAAAAAGAATTAAAAAAGAATGTGCTACACTGTGGTAAAACTCTTTTGAAACTACAGCGCCCTCTGGCGATGAGGCTAGGTACTTATTGAATGCACCTCGTATGTTCGAAAATTGGCTGGTTTTAAAAAATTACTGGGTATGAACAAGATAAATCTACGTCATCCCAAAATTGTGTTCTGGCATAACATAAACCCCTTTCCGATAGAAAAAGAAATAACACGAGATTTTTTGTAAGTCTGACAGCAGTAAGACTTGAATACGTGGTGTCCGACAGTACTCACCTACCTATATTAATTATCTCCCAGTCGTGCGTGTAAGTATCCTTGTTGGTACATTAATTGCTCACTTCCTGAGCATGCAAGACGCCGCGCCTCAGCAAAGAAAGTTAATGGCTTGAAGAGAAATGTTTTTTTTTTCTTTATTGACCGCTCAATGACTTCCTTCAAACAGTAAATTAAATTAAAAATAGAGGAAATCAAACATGAATTTAATCAACCACCTTGATTAATGTTGTCCATTTTTTAGAACAGAAAATAAATGCGTCCTTGTTTCACTAATCACATCTTTTTGACACGAAAGGAAAAATAATATGAAAAAGCTATGTTTTCCAGCAGAACATCTTTTTTTCTTTTTGCAAATTTGCACCAAATCTCCCGTCTAATTGCAGCCTTGACTACAGCAAAAAAAATACTGGAAAATTAAGTTTTACAAAACCACATGCATTTCTCATTTGATGTACACATTGTGAATTCCAAACAAAAATAGATTTAAAATGAATGACACCGCGTTGGTGCCAAAATAATTGGAATAGCGGTGTGGGCATTGACATTCTTCGAAATAAAAAAAAAGTGTTTTGATAAAAATACAGATTATGTAGTGATCAGATGACTGATATTGAATGGCCGGTAAATTAAATATATTATTATAAATAATAATAATATATCATTAAATATATACAGTGGGAGGGAACACTGGGAACATTTTCAACATCTTTGTTCATTGCCTTTAGCGTGGTAAACTTTCGCCAAGTTTTTTGGCTAACAAACTTATGTATGACACAACAATGCTGAAAGCTTTAATATTGGCCAACAGTCTGAAAGGAATAGAAAGTGAAACTTGATACGAGCGACAAACAGCGCTATTGTCTTCTCAGACAAGATCATGTTTCTCCTACACAACCACCTAATCATAACTAACTTTTCCAAAGAACTTTATCAAGCAGACAAGCATCAGTTTGTTAAAACAGAAGAACATTCATTAACTAAGAGTTATCAATAAACAGGGCCGTTTCAAGGCGAACACGTGCTCTGTACATTGTAATTAGCGTGCGCGTGAGTCACCGTGGTGATGCGCCCGCGCATAATAAAATACATTCGCTTTTATCTTGCGCGGGTCGTCGCCATTTAGTAGACGGATAGAGTTGTTTGGACAAGTATAGTTGTAAGGGACATAACTTTAACAATGGCGGAATATACATAAATAAAAGAATGAAGACGTAAAGCTGGTTAAATTACTAACACATGGATTTAAATGTCAATGGATACTAAAGTAGAGCCTAGTAGAACCATAACTCATGTTAATATGCAATGTCTTCCGTTAAGTCCCAACAATTTTATGCGTAGATCTCCTACTGATTTATTTCCGTCAGCTGAATCACTGCACTGATAAACCACCCCCACGTCATTACATCAGAATGCACATACCTACACATTATCCAAGCGGTTTGCATTTTATTTTTAGTGGTAAGTGACCCTTATTAAACTCAAACGACGTAGAAAGAATTAAATCTGAAAGGTCTGAATGAGGGGAGATCTAGGCCCGTACCAGAATCATTTGTACGGCAGTTAAAGTGCAGGGCAAGTCAAGGTGAAAGTTAATCGTTGCACAGCACGTTTTAGAAAATCGTTTGACACTTCACAGTTTTTGCCAAATATTGAAACCTGTTAAGCCCCGCGCGACACCGATTCGGAGTCAAACAATACAAAATCAATTGTCTCATTAGCTGTCCTTGACCAATTAACCGGCTATATGACGGTATACGGTATCCCCCAGACAAAAGGCATTTTTTTATAATAAAACCCTTTACAAGAACATTTGAATACACCGTTATACCAAAATAATAAACCTCACTAGACACTTAAAAAGAAATTGCTGTTCCATTAGCATAAAGAGCCAAAAATCTACGCCATTCCGGAAACAATGATAACCAAGGGGCAGAGCGGTCGTATTACATTGACACAATTAATTGGCCATTACACTGCATAACAGCGATGGGCTTTCAGAGGTTCGGCTTTAATGTCGTTTGAGCCGCGCATCCGGCTTGCGACCAGCGACCACAACACGATAGCGGCCTGTGGTCGCCTAACAGGAAATTCATGGGAACATCGGTGCGTAGAAATTACATAATCCTAGAAATTCTCGGAATATTTTTATGCGGAAAGTTTTAAAATGCAGTTACTTTTTGATGGGTAAAACCAAACTTCATAACCGAACTTCTGAAGGTAGGTAATGGTCTGCGAGGTCTGCGTACGGAAATCCGTGTTCATAATTTAATTGTGCAGCTAATAACATAAAATACGGAAAACCAAAAGATTGAAAAGACAACACTACAACGGATGAAAAGGTTATTGTTTTAAGTTTTAAAAGCCAAAAAAGAAAAATATGGGAACTAATGCGCTTTGAGTTTAAAACAAAGACAAACAAAAGGCCAAAGACGAAGTGCTGCATGTACTAATCTTATTACGGAACAGATCTATGTTGGGAAGATGACGTGTACTGCAAATGTAGGCAAGGGTAAACATATTTAACTTGTAAATCGTATGCAACTGATATAAAATATTCATCGGAGCAGGATTATAATTCAAAAGGGTTACACAATGGTGCATGCTGCTGTACGGCGTATTTACGGCCCCAGGCTCGCTAAAGAGCTGTTGACATCTTTGCTAAAAGCATACGACAATTGTACGACTCTATAATATGTATGTGGGAGGCTTTGTTTGCTAGTGTTTTTGTACAAATGTGCACAAGTATAAGCTTAGGACCCGGATTTGATCTAACAGACATTTCGGAACCGGAATGCCACAGGAACTATAAATTCAGGCGGTGTAGGTGTAGCGCTTGATTCCTAACTCCAAGTTCCAATAATATTTATAGCACTTCTTGTAATGATCTCTAACTCTACAAAAGTAATATCACTAAAACAGACAGTGCGTTCTGAGTAATGAGTTCAACTTATACATAAACAGCCAAACACAAAATATTACGACACCTCGTTCGTTCTGCGTTTTTATGTTTATGTTAATCTCTATAGATAAAAATGAATCCCTATTTGCCTTGGTCACGGCATCACGCGTGAACGGCTGGACCGATTTCGCATATTATTTTTTTGTTGTTTGTTATTGTCAGGAGCAGGTTCATATGTAAGAAAAAAAAACTCCACGCGGGCGAAGCCGCGGGAAAGAGCTAGTCTTAAAAAAAACAAACATTTATATTGCAAAAAAAAAAACTCAAGCATATGGAACATATTGTTTCAAACATGAAAATCAGTTTTTGTGAGACCTGCCTCAACGCGCTGATGCGAAGCTTGGCTTGACTTTGATTAACCCGTCAAGGTATTTTCTTTGTGAATATAATGGCTGAGACAGCTTGAGAATTTTGTTTTACAATAGACGTCCTTTTAACGAAGGATGTTTGTTATTTCAAGTTAAAACTGCGCCGTGACATTTAGACAAAAATATACTTTCAAAGTCATAAGTTCCGGGAATTTGCTCCCAAGGAATTTGAAGATGTTAAAGATTACTGAAATTCTTTGTCTGTTTCATGGTGTTTCCGAGGAGATGATTTGAAAGAAACTGTTATCTCTGAACAAGATGCTTCAGACTGAAAAGGAGACCATACCAAGCCATGTTGGGTGAACGGACTTACCGGTTGAAATTCCGGATTGGTTTAACATATTCTGGTGAAAACTCCGTCAGTTTTCGTTTTAACAACTAACAAATACATCAACTCTCTAAAACTGTGTTTCGGCTAGAAGATGTTGTAATGGAATTAAGACAGCTCTCGTTTTGCGTTGCCATAAATACAGTTCGGACAGATCTGGTGAGGAGACCTACAACAATACCGATGCTGGCACATGACGGACGTTACTCAGGTACTCGCATTACTCTGCAGATAATCTAAATTGCGTTCTACTCTCATGAAAGCGGCAATGTACTGTACAATGCCGGTTTCATAGCCGCTTCATATTTTAGTACATGAATCAGAGTAGCGATGGGGGAGGTGTGAAGCGATGACAGCGTGGGAGGGGCACGACTGTGGGGTGTGCCCGCCTCGGGCTCTATGCCAAGTAGAAGCGCCACTGCATCGTCAGATGACTGGCATTATATTGCACTCACTACATCTACTTCCAATCTTAATCTTTCACACATACGGTTCATTTTAAATGTTGATGGATGAAAAATATCAGATTGTTGTTTCTTCGTGTGAATGTCTCGCGCGTAGTCTAGGGTTTTTATGTGAAGTATCTCAAAGTCCGCCGTGCAAAGAATTCACGGCGGATTGTTTTAGCGTTTTGTGAGAAATGTCGCTGTGTATTTTTGGCGCCCGTTTTGTCTTTTTCCTCAAATATAAAGTCTCTTGATGCTATCAAGATAATTTATTTAATAACCACGAGAAAGGTTTTATTGCGCGACGAAATTTTACAATCTTCAGTCAAAACATGTTTAAACAAATTATAAAAGATAAAGAAAATTTTTCTGTTGTAATTATGGTCTTGAAACAAACTAACTATACCAGAATGATCATGCTCAATATCAGTCTCGCCTGAGGCCACGTAAACCCACGCTCTGTTTACGTGGTTTAAGACGCTGACAACACCTAAACCGCGGTCACTGTCAGATTGCATAGAAAAGAAAGAGAAGCGCGATGACACAAAGCTTGTAATTTTTTGCAAAATATGAAACAATTATCTATTTACTCAAAATTGAGTTGAGTAATCGAAAATTTAAAACAACCAAGTTCTGCATTCAAATGAGACGTTCTTGTTATTAATGAAATACGTAACGTATGTTGATATTTAATGCAGATATTTTGGATTAGAACTCAAGGTAAGAGGTTAGTTTAACGTTAGTTTGTATCGATATTTTTTTTTCCAAAACGTGTTTTAGTAACAACCAAGTTCTGGGAAATATGTTCAAAATTAACATATATTTTTTCCGCTACCACAAACTATACAGATTTGGAAATTTTTCTTCTTAAGAGAAGCTTATTTTGGTCAATTCGTTCTTGTCAGCGCCTTAAATAAATGAAGTATGTACATAAAAATAATACCTATATAAATTGATCTTGATTGATCAAAATCATGACACGAAAAAACGAGACTTCTGTATTATGAATGCGATTTAGAACAAACTGCACAAATTAATGTCACACATGTTTACGTTAGTGCGTTGTCAAGACAGGTGGGCGAGTATGCTGACTCACAGATAACGATTATCACATTGTTTTTAGTCAATTATAAGTGTGAATAACACTGTTTACAAGCGTCAGTGTGTAATCTGGGGCGCTGCAATTGAGGCTTCCTACAAGGTCAACGATGAGTGTACTTAGTGCCCCCAATAAACCGAGGCGCGGAACGTATCGTAATGCGTTGTTCGAAGTGTACGAACAAATAGATTCGTTCTCAATAGTCGATTGCGCGTTGGAAATGAAAGAAAATTTGTAATAGAGGAAAATGTGAATTAGCACTCACTCATACACACAGAAAATTGTATTATCAATGTTTCACTGTCTCGACTACAATAAAGATATCAATTGTGTAAACGAAATGTCCTTTGTTATAGTGCTCCTTATCAGGAAATAGTACCGCAGGAAATTCGGGCAAACAAAGGCAATATATAATTCACAGGAAAATGGGCAGGAATTTGGCACGATTTAGCCTTTATCTCTATTTTGGTTTAGGATTTAAGTCTTCGGAGATTCGGTAGATACATTTTACCTTTGAAAATATCTCTCAATTCTACTAGAATACTAGCAAGATTCAACTTATATGAACATCTGAGATATCTTTAAAGTTCATTGCTATGGAGCAATGAATGGTTTTAGTAGACTGTAATTCGTAGTTTATTACAAGTGAATAGTCGTAGGTAATAGAGAAACAGTACATTTTCTTTAGTGATTGCAATTCCATTTCACTAATTGGCCCGTAAACCATTACCTACGGGCCAATTACGCAGTCTGGCTTGTAGTTTTTTATAAAAAATATTTGCTTCCACGGAATATTGGAACTGGGGATATCGGAATAATGTCCTAAGCTAATTAAACAGTTAGTTTCTGACAAGGACTTGGGAGTAATACATTCACATGAAAAATGTAGAATTCCCGTAATATATTTTTTATAGTATGTAGTTCAATCTATTGGCAATTTTTCGACCAATGTCGACCTTTAATAACGTTGTTTACGACCCGACCCATCCCCAGATATGACAAGCTTACGTCATGTCTACGCCCAAAACAATCTATACATCAATATCGAATGTAATACTGCAAATTAAATGTATATGGCTACCGAACACATCCCTGAAAGATGAAGAAAGAAGGTAAGTCCAAAGTTCTCAAAATCAATCGACCTCAGTTCAAGACCGGCGCCACAACACAAGCTCCACTCTGTAACACTTAGTTTAATCACTTAATTACAATAAGTGCTGTGATAAAATTCTATGGGCACTTTCAGCTTGATCCAGATTGATAAATTAGTTTCCGAGGACTAAGGGACGTTTGAGGTTTAATTACTAGACTATAAATAAAACGGGATCGGTCTGTTCATATTAATAAGGACTATTAATATGGGATCATAAAGATAAGGAAGACCTCCTTGATGCCTTGATGCGTCAGTCAAGAGAGCAAGACAAAGATATAAAATTATGCGCTGAAGATAAAGAAAGCTTGATGCATTAGTTAAAGCCCAGTCAGACACAAATTAGGTGCAGTACTGCTGCCCAAACAAAGACGGAAGCAACTCACTTAGCTCAACATCATGAATTCGTGATGGACCCTCAAGGCAACTCCTGAAATGGAATATTAATATTCAATTTTGTTTTGGGTAACCGCAACTCCATATTTTTCCCTCGAGTGAATTATAGAAGTGAAACTATTTCCCTTATAAAAAGTTCGCTTTTCGGAGTACTGCCTTTTTAAACTTCCTTTGGGAGTTACCCGCAACTGATTATCCTAGAGGTTAGAAGCCCCTAGAGACACGAAGGCCACGTGTAAACTGCTAACCTTTGACGTGGCAATTTGTAATTTTGTATCCAATATTATTATTATTTGGTTAGACGAACTAGCAGCGAATTAGCTGATGTGTGTGAATTAAAAAGTTTGGAAATATTTAATCTGTCCAGTCGATTCTTGAAACAATTCAGTGAAGAAGCCGTCACAACATTTTCTGGGAGCCTATTCCATGCTGTTACAACTCGGTTAGGCAAAAATTGCTTCAAAGGCGTGGGCATTCACTAAAATTTTTCCATAACTTTAGGGAATACCCACGCAAATGCTTGTTGGCATTCAGAGTGTACATGTTTTAAAGGCTGGGCAATTTGTAGTATCCTGTAAGTACTTTGTACGTCTCAATGAGCCTACCCCTTTGCCTACACTGTTCCATTTTAATAAGGCCAAGGTCTATGAGGCGCCGTTCAAAAGGTAGATTACGCATGGTTTCAACCATCTAGTTAAACCCAAAACGGGGAACACACAAATTATTTATTCCAGCCATGTTTAGTTGAGAAGCATCGTTAGCAGATATCTATCTACTGTTAAACCAGCTATCTCGACAAGTCATTGGCATAGGCGGTATGTGTAAAATAAACAGTCTGGCTAGTTATGAAAACTTAACTTAGTTTTCCTGCTTGCGAAAAAGTGGATCAGTTATAAATTATAATTAATCATGAAAGAAGCTAATACATCTGTTCCACGAGACAGGTCAATCGTTACTATCAAATGTATATATTATGTATGTTCCTTAATATTAGTTTAGGCTTACGAAAACTGGATTTTGGCACAGTAACACTACAAAGAATTTGCCAGATTGCGTTTTGGAGTATTTATACTAGTTCGAAGTTGCTGACAGACGCGACGCTTTGTTTTTGTGTTAAAGTGTACTCCAAAGCGGGCTAGATTTAGAACTTAAAAATATTCAGGGTTGATGTTTCAGAGATGAACTTTGAGAAGATTTCAAAAAAACCAACCAGTCACGTCTACGATTGTAAAATGAGTAGTGTTACTAATCGACATCCATTAATGGACTCATGATACATCTGCTAATTCATTGTACGCAATACATAAGTGAGATCACTTAGCATGCGTGTTTTAAGTGTCGTCGTAATATCTGCATGGACTTATAGTGCGAGAGCCGGCTGCAAAAATACCTACCTTATCGGCTACCCCAATAGGCTATCTTTATATCGTTAACCAACACATAGACACGTAAAAAAAATCAGGTCTGCCAGAGCCGATCTTGCCGGGTCATAGAAATAATCGATATTTTTTTACGTATTTTTTTAGTTCAAATTACGTCTTAATGTACCCGAATTATTAAAGTGCAGGCAACAGTTTACCATTGATTAATTATGCAAAAAAAGAGGGTCTGCCATTGCGCACCCTGCCGGAAGTACTTGACAGACCACTACAATAAGCCCTTCCGACACCCTAAACCTACCTCATCGAGTACCCGGATGGAACCTACGCCAAATAATAACCAAGGTGCCCCTGATATTGAATCAAAAGGTCTGCCAGGCCTAAGCTTGCCGGCGTAGGTACAGTCAACGCCTCCAGGATCACTCTAATCCACCGAAAAAGGTAAAAGTTTAAATAATAATGGTTTGGTTGACTAGCCATTTACTGTAGATATGTAGGTAACTAACAATAATTATCTAAATACAAAAAATACATACCATAAAACTAGCTACAACGACGGTCAAATTACAGCAAGAACAATTTTTAGACATACTCACTTGTAAAAAAAAAAACACAGAGTCAGATTTAACTGTTCTAATTTAACTCAATAAAAGTATGTACAAAAAATAGATTAAATCCTCGCCAAGAGAATAAAATTATAACTTAAACGTAGAATCAAAAAATAGTAAAAATCACTTTCATCGCTTGAACTGTCATATCAATCAATATCATCGTCGTCTGAATCATCATCATTCTCCTGCCCTTATCCCAATTTATTTGGGGTCGCCGCAACATGTCGCTTTCTTCCATACTTCTCTATTAGTTGTCATCTCGGTAGTCACCCCCCCCCCCCCCCCCCTCTTTCTAGCCATATCATCTTTCACACAGTCCATCCATCGTTTCTTTGGTCTTCCTCTACTCTTATAGCCATCGACATTCATACTCAAGACTTTCCTCACGACATTTTCCTCATTCCTCCGCATCACATGCCCAAACCATGACAACCGATTTCCGCACAACTTTTCAGTCACCGGTGCCACTTTCAGACTTCCTCTTATGTACTCATTTCTTATTCTATCCATTCGTGTCACACGGGCACACCACACATCGCTCTTAGCATTCTTATCTCAGCTGCATGCAATTGCCTTTCATTCATCCCTTTTGTGGCCCAACATTCTGATCCATACAAGACAGCAGGTCTTACCATTGTTTTATATATCTTCCCCTTAAGTTTAAGGGGAATGCGGGAGTCACAGATTGTTCCCGTGACCTGCTGTCATTTCATCCATACAGTGTTAACTCTATGCTTCACCGTCCGATCTACTTCGCCATCGCTTTGCACGAGTGAACCGAGATACCGAAAGTCAGAACAAACATACATATATTCAGTATTGGTTCTGCTGATTTTCAAGCCAACATTCTCCAGCTTCTGTTGCCATTTCTCCAATCTGCTCTGGATCTCAGGTCCATCTTCACCGAGAAGAACAATGTCATCGGCAATTAGCATGCAGCAGGGTGCGCCTCTTCCTGTATGTCCGACGTCAGGGTGTCCATAATCAACAGGAAGAGATAAGGACTTAACGCCCCTTGGTGTAAGCCTACAGCCACACTGAACCCGTCGGTATTGCCAGCAGCCGACCGGACGTAGGTACAACATTGGCTGTACATAGCATGAATTAACTCCACATACTTCCCGGGCAAACCTTTCTCTTTCAAAGCCCACCACAACACATTACGAGGTACCCTATCATACGCTTTTTCCAGATCAATGAACACCATGTGCAAGTTCTTGTGTGCACGTCTGTACTTCTCGCACAATTGGCGGAGTGCAAAAGTGGCGTCCACTGTTCCTCGACCTGGCATAAACCCAAACTGGTTCTTGGTAATCTCACTCTCCTCTCGCAGTCTTTTCTCTATTACTTTCTCCCATAGCTACATACTATGTGACATGAGCTTTATGCCTCTATAGTTGTTGCAGTCCTGAACATCACCTTTATTCTTGAAGATGGGCACTAGCGAACTATTGCACTATTCTTGTGGGATCCCTCCTTCATGCAACAACTTATTGAAGAATAAAGTCAGCCACATACATCCATCTTTTAAACACTTCCATACTTCTACCGGTATATCATTTGGGCCCATGGCCTTTCCATTTTTCATACTTCGAACTGCCTTCCTTACTTCATCCATGCTAGTTTCCCTCACTAAACCCATATTTACCTGTACCTATTTGAGCACACCATTCCATTTATTCTCTTCATTCATTAGTTTTTCAAAATAAACCTTCCATCGTTCTTTTATTTTGTCATCTTTGGACAGAACCTTACCGGCGCGGGCGTCGTCTTTCATACAATTAATGTGAATTATATCTCTCATTCTCCTTTCTCTTGCTTTTGTAATCCGATAGAGCTCCTTCTGGCCTCTAGGGCAGTCCAGTGAGTCATACAAATTTTCCTGCGCCTTAGCCCTCGAAACTGCTACCGCCTTTTTTATCTTTTTATTCCATTCCTTATGTGTTAGTTTATACACTCGCGAGCAACCAAATCGACTCAAGCCTAGACGGCGCACATATACATTGATTTTCGTAAAACGATAAATGGTAATTACAAAAGTGATATGTCATTCGAAAGCTGAAGAATTAGGCTTTCAATTAACATCAATACCTTAAAAAAAAAACTAAGCGCTGATTTATTGACACATTTTAATTGGCCGTCAGCGTAAATTACCTCTTCAGGAATTGATTTGTGCGGACTTGCGCTACCTGCTCCGGCTATAAAACCCCCCCCACTTCCGGTTTATCTTATCAGTTGCTTGTTACAAGTTGACCGGTACACATCTCCGTAAATTGCAATCCTTGTTTTCGCTAACCCATGGATACCACACCAGAAGAAGCCGCTCAAGTTGTTGCCTTGTTGCAACAAGGGTTAAGTCAGCGAGCAGTCGCTGCCCAGCTCCACTTGAGCCAGTCTTCTGTATCCCGAGTATACAGACGGTTCCAAGAGACTGGTGCCATTAATCGGAGACCAAGAACGAGCCGCCACCGGTGCACTTCAGAGAGAGACGACCGCTTCATTGTCTCAACCTCGCTGCGTAATCGACACCTTACGGGCGTTGATGTGCAGCAAGAACTGAGACGTGTACGACAAGTGGCTGTCAGCGAGTGGACAGCGAACGCTTGAAGGAAGCCAACTTGACGCCAAAAAGACCTGCGACGGGCCCTAAATTGACTGCAGGCCACCGACAAGCGCGCCTTCAATTTGCTCGAGAGCATCTCAATTGGAGCGTTGCGCAATGGCGATCGGTCCTATTTACTGATGAGTGCAGAATGTGTCTGCATGGCAGTGACAGGAGAGGCCGAGTCTACAAGCGTCCGGGGGAACGATTTGCCCAATGTTGTTTCGCTGAAACAGTGGCATATGGCGGCGGTTCCTGCATGATGTGGGCTGGTATCTCTTTAGAGGAAAAAACCGAACTTGTTTTCGTGCTTGGGGGCGGCCGAGGAGGCGGGCTAACAGCTGATCGATACATCACCGACATTCTACTGGATCATGTTGTGCCCTACGCAGGGTTTGTCGGTGAAGACTTCGTGTTAATGCACGACAATGCCCGCTGCCACACGGCACGAGTCACTCGACAGTTTCTGCAAGAGGTCGAATTACGCACGATGGACTGGCCTGCGCTCAGTCCTGACATGAATCCCATCGAGCACTTATGGGACGAGCTTAAAAGAAGAGTTCGGGCCAGAAATCCAGTCCCTTCAAGCGTAGACGAGCTAAAGACAGCATTATTAGAGGACTGGGACGGCATTCCTCAAGAAAATGTCAAAAAATTGATAAGGTCCATGAAAAACAGACTACGGGATTTAATTAGGGCTAGAGGGGGCAATACGAAATACTGATTTAAATTAATTAATTTTATTTTTAAAATTTTTTGTTTAATTTGTTAAATACGAGACACATACCCTTTTTCCTATATTCCCGTTTTTCCTACTCTTGCGTTCAGACATCATTTATTTCAAAAATGATGGATGGATTTCAATGATAATGATATCAAATTAAAGCTGACATCTAAGCTTTCGAATGATGAATGGAAATTATTAAAATGATATGTCATTCATATCATTTTAATAATTTCCATTCATAATTTTAGTTGTATCAATGTATGTGTGCGCCGACAAGGCTTGAGTCGATTTGGTTGCTCGCGAGTGTAGTAATTGTTTTTATACTTATCTATGTATTTTGTTTTTTTGGGCCTTAGTTGCCTGAAATAAAGGATATTATTTTCTTTTATTTCATTATTTACACAATATAATTATATTTTTAAATATTAGAATATACAAAAATATATAAAAACATTTAAAAATATAAAAAAAATGGTGGCCCACCGGTATCGGGAACAGGGTCCAAGCTACCGGCGGCGGTCAGGGCTCCAGAGAGAGGAACCTCCTAACAATGCGGGCCGTGTCCAGAAGTACCGCTTTCTGAATCAAGCCCTTAATCAAGCCGTCCAACGTGAGCCTCCTTAGGTGTTGGTCGAGGCTCTTGGCAATTAAGCCATTGGCTGATATGACTATCGGCACAATGATTGCTGAATCCATCTTATTATTATTATTATTATAAACCTTTTTCTTATCAGCTTTCAAACTATCATTTCCGTTTTCTACACCCTGCCATTCTTTAAACGCAATTTTATTTTCTTTAAGCATCTTTTGCACGTCTTCGTTCCACCACCATGTATCCCTTTCTATCATACCTTTCCCTTTCGATTCTCCAAACACATCTTTTGCTACTCTCCTTATACAATCCACCATCTCTTTCCAACATTCATTCACAGATTTTCTTTCCAAATCCTTCATTTCATTCATTTTATCTACCACGTGACTCTTAAACATACTGGTACATTCCTCTTCTTCTATCATACGCCATCTGGTTTTGGGTGGGGGCCGTTCCTTGTTCCTACTGGACGAGACACTGACTTTCACTTCCGTTAGTTAATTAGTCTATGCTGTGAGACTACACCTTCACCTAGGGGCACTTTACAGTCTTTGCCTCTATTAAGGCTGTTCCGTCTTATCAGCAAGTAGTCAATTTGTGTTGCGTGGCGACCACTTTTGTAGGTTATAAGATGCTCTTTTTTTTTGAACCACGTATTTATTATTGCCAGGTCGAAGGCCGAAGCAGCTTGCAGGAATATCTGCATATATAATATATATATCCGCCATCAGTGTTACGGTCTTCGTATCCCCAACCACCATGCACTCTCTCTTACTCATCCTTCTGTCTTCCTACATGCCCGTTAAAATCACCCTCCACATACACTTCTTCACTATCTTGCACATCCATCATCACCCGATCGAAGTCCGTCCAAAACTTCTCTTTTACAGTATCCTCACACCCAGACCAGGGGTGCATACACAATAACTATATTAACCACCCGACTCTCCACAACCACTTTAACAGCGATCACTCTATCACTTACTCTTTAACATCCACCACACATTCCTTCAAGTGATTATCCAAAACTATACCCACACCATTTCGCTTGCCATCGCTTCCACAGTAATAAAACTTATATCCTTCTCCTATCTCTCTAGCCTTCGCACCCTTCCACTTCGTCTCTTGCAGACACACTATGTTCAGCCGTCGCCTTTTTAAAACTTCTGCTAGTTCCCTTCCTCTTCCAGTCATCGTACTTACATTCCAGCTCAAACACCTCAATCTAACTTCTCTCACTTTCCGATCTTGCGTCTTATGTCGCACCCGCCCGTTTTGGTGTGACAACCCTTGTCTATTTCCCTCAGGAGCCGGGTGGTGCCCCTGCGCGTCGCCTGTGGGGTACGCCCTAGTCCTATCACGCATCATATTACTTCCAATCATGTTGCTTAGGGTTTTGGCAAACTTTTACAGTCGGCCGCCTACCGTACACCAGGGTTCCTTGGGAATGCTTTTGTTGGTGGTTTACCCGCCACCACGCGGGTGATCTAAAGTGCTTTAATGGTATGCACTAGGTCTCAGTTCCCTTAGTCGCAATAAATTAGACGAGAAATTTGTATACGAGAATGATACAGAAGTAGTCGAATTGATTCATAAATTTACTTGCGAAATGTATGGAAATAAAAACTGTACAAATACTAATGCTGATACGTTATCTTCAATACAATATACGAGTACGCAAGCAAAAAATAAAAAAAACCCTTATTTTAGGTCATGCTAAATGCCCCGCCCTGTAAAAAGGTAATAAAACAAAAAATATTGCGAACGGCTTTCATAAATGCTATGTAGCAAAACGCGTGTTCAAATGAACTGATAAAATTATATGCAGAAAAATACGGATGGGTTTCGAATAACAATCGCCCAGAACCTCTATGGTATGAAGAACAACGCTGTAGAGTCCATTATAATGAATGATTCAGACGACGATGATATTGATCAGTCATATGACAGTTCGATGAAAGTGATTTTTAGTATTTTTTGATTCTACGTTTAAGTCATAATTGTGTTCTCTTGGCGAGGATTTAATCTATTTTTTGTACATACTTTATTGAGTTAAATTAGAACAGTTCAATCTGACTCTGTTTTTTTTTTTTTGCACGTGAGTATGCCTAAAAATTGTTCTTGCTGTAATTTGACCGTCGTTGTAGCTAGTTTTATGGTATGTATCTTTTGTATTTAGATAATTATTGTTAGTTACCTACTTATCTACAGTAAATGGCTAGTCAACCAAACCATTATTATTTAAACTTTGACCTTATTTCGGTGGATTAGTGATCCTGGAGGCGTTGACTGTACCTACGATGATTCACACAATGACAGATTCTACACTCGGAAGCCTACTTAGTTCCCTAAACCCACAATACAGAATTCAGGTAAATGTAATGCCAACTTTAACTATGTTTTGATTATTGTCCCTATATTGCAAGCATGTTATTGTACTCGTAGCGATTGTTGTTAAATTTTAAATATACATCTTTTATCGTTAAACTTGTTATTTTATTTAGTGTTTTAATGATAAAGCACTTTATATTTATAAATTTGTATAAATTTAGAAACAAAATAATGTTGTTTTGACTTCAGGTGAAATTATGCTCCCTACCAACTTCAAATGATTTGAACACCAAGTTCCGGCAAGCTTAGACCTGGCAGACCTTTTGATCCAATATCAGGGGCACCTTGGTTATTATTTGGCGTAGGTTCCATCCGGGTACTCGATGAGGTAGGTTTAGGGTGTCGGAAGGGCTTATTGTAGTGGTCTGCCAAGTACTTCCGGCAGGGTGCGCAATGGCAGACCCTCTTTTTTTTACATAATTAATCAATGGTAAACTGTTGCCAGCACTTTAATTCGGGTACATTATGACGTAGTTTGAACTAAAAAAATACGTAAAAAAAATATTGATTGTTTCTATGACCCGGCAAGATCGGCTCTGGCAGACCTGATTTTTTTTACGTGTTTAAGTGTTGGTTAACGATATAAAGATAGCCTATTGGGGTAGCCGATAAGGTAGGTATTTTTGCAGCCGGCTCTCGCACTATTAGTCTAAACAGTAACTCAAAGACGCAAGCAGTGATCCGCTGCATATACGTATGTATGCAGCGGATCACTGTGAACATCTAACAAATAGCTATCTCTTGCCCATTACGGACAAGTCTCATGTAATAAAAATTCAAGATATCAGATGCAGATCAATATCGGCGGTAATAAATATCAGAAATAAACACTGTGACTAATGAATGTACACATGCCTGCTTGATGTGTAGACGCATCATCGCGTGGAATAGAACAATACCGGTGCCAACGACTGAGTAAGTGTCGGGTAGACCCGCATGCGTCTAATGTTACCGTTTGGCTGACATCTCACTAGGCGCAGGCGATCCCCTATGACTGGGAGGCTTATCGATTCAAATCTAGCGCAGAATATTATGTGTGTTCTGTTCTGACTAGTGTCCGACTGAAGGGTCGGTTTCGGCCAGTTTCGGCCAAAAAATCCGGCTTCGGCTGCAGTTTCGGTTTCAACCAAAAAGTGGCCGTATCTTCGGCCCGACCGAAACGCGTTGGGCTCGTTTTCAAATTTGGGGCCAAAAGCATAATTAGTGGTATAACTTTAGTATCGTAACTCGTAATGTAAATAAAACTATTGTCAGTTATCTATCTTTTTGGGTTCTATCCGGTCCATATGCAGTTATTTTCGTAGCATTGTAGATGGAAGAGGTAGACTGACATAACTAACCTGTTTATCAGTAGTGTTACCGATGCCAAAGGCAAATTTTTCCGATGATGCTTTGTAACTCGAAAAATTATGTATGAAATTGTAATATTATTTTTAAACTGAAAACCATATTCCAATCGGAAGCTAAATTGTATTTTGCGGCAAAGTAAAAGTATCAAAAAATATGTTTTCTTAGCTCTTTTAAAAAAGTTTATTTTTAAAATCACATTTGTGTAACCCTAATTCCGAACACATTACTCCCAAGATATTTACTAGCTACCCTGCCTCATATCCCGCGCGGACACCGTAGCCCTTCAGTCGTCCCTAAGCGCGTCTAGTGTAAGGTTGTGTACTGTGTTATTTAAAGAAAAAAACCATTATCAGGTAAGATTTTTTACTTATGACCAAAATATTGTCATTAGTATTTATCCATATACCGTGATTAGTACTTTATTGCTTTCTTTTTGTGTTATTTGACTAGTTAGGTGCCAATAAATTAATACGTTTTCAAGGTTATTCAATATTCAAGAACGTTCCATAGCGCCGGTATTTCTTAAATACTCTCAAAATCCCATTCGTGTCACTCACATTCGTGTCGATTCTCGAGTCACACGAATGATATCGAGTAGTACACTAATGACAAAAAACTTCAACAATTTTTTTTTTGTCGGCAGTAGTTTGCTTGATTATACAATGGCAAAATCGAAAAAAAATACTGAAGAGGAGATAGAAAGACAGCGTGAAAGACGACGTATTGCTCGTAGAGAAAAGTATCAACAAATTAAAAATAATCCGGAACTGTATGCTGCTGAACAGGCTAAAAAAAGACAAAATTATTTAAAACGGAAAGAGGATAATAAAATAAAAAGTATAACGGATATGAGCCCCCGCGAACAACGGGTACAAAGAAGAAAATGGAAAGAAAGTTCAAAAAAATACTACAGAAAAAAGGTCAGCCAAAAAATCGTGCAAACTGTAACAGTTAGTGATGCAGATGAAGCTATGAATGTAATTCCTAATGTAGACCCATTGAATGTTAAACAAACCAAAGAAAAAACTAAGATACCTAATGTTAAATTATTGACAAAAATAAAGACAATGCGATTGCAGCATAGGAAGGAAAAACAAAATTTTATGTCATTAATTAATAGATACAGAAATAAAATTAAGATTTTGCAAAATAAAATAGTAAAATTGAGTAATGAAGCTAATAAACAGCCAACAGATGCTAGTGAGAAGGATAAAAACCAAACATTTAACAAACTTTTGAGTAGCGAAATCACACGGAGATTTGCAACGACTAAAAGTAGGAAGGAAAAACAGACTATCACAAACTTAATTGACCGAAAGAGATTCAAAGAATTTAAAGTTTCTACTGACCTACGTAAAGTGTGCCTTCGAAAAAGATTTAAGAAAAAAGTACGCGATGAGAGTATTAATGTTCAACAATTGGTTCAGAATTTCTATGAAGATGACATCAATAGTCGCATTACTCCCGGAAAAAAACAATACAAAAAAAAACATGGAATAGTCAAACAAACACGATATCTATTAGATACGACAATCGCGATACATGTGCTTGTACGCTGCATACAAATTTTGACCTATTGATATCAGCACTCAATAAAAATAATATTATCCATGTTAAGGATCACCTCAATTTGCTTACTGAATTATGTTGTGATAAGTACAACTTGGATTGCGTCAGCCGCAAATGCAGTGTTTGTAAAGGACGGACAATTTTATATAAAGAATTCCAAAATAACCAAGAGATAAAATATCAAGAATGGGAGCGAGACACTAAGAAATTAGAAAGGAAAGAAATTAAAATAATAAAAAAAAAGACAAAACAAACGAATCCACGCAATTTGATTTTAAAATTAGAAGATATGTTGCCAAATTTTTTAGCACACACATCAAACATTATCAACCAATACAATACCATAAAAATTTTGAAAGAATCGCTAAGTGATAACGAATCCTTGATTCATATGGACTTTTCCGAAAATTATGCCTACAAATTTTCAGAAGAAGTTCAGAGCATGCACTTTGGTGGCAGCCGTGGTCAAGTAAGCCTTCATACAGCGGTTGTTTATATGAAAAATAATATGCGTGCGATTGAAACCTATTCTATATGTTCGGCTAGCGAATGCACTCGGCATGATGCTGCGGCCGTCTGGGCACATCTGAATCATTTACTGAAGTTTGTATTTGATAAAACAACACAAACTGAGCGCATACACATATTGACTGATGGCCCTAGCAGCCAGTATAGAAATAAATCAATTTTTTACATTATAACACAACTACAAAATGATTTCCCACAACTGAAACTTATAACGTGGAATTATCAAGAAGCGGGGCACGGAAAGGGTGCCCCAGACGGCATTGGCGCCACCATAAAAAGGACTGCTGATTATCAAATCAAATGTAGGAAGGACGTCGGGACCTTTGATACATTTATAGATGTCATTCAAAAGAATGTACAAAATGTGAAAATTATAATTGTCGAGGAGCATGAAATAAAAGCGAAGGAAATAATGCTTCCCAAAGACATCGCAACGTTCAAGGGCACTATGAGTGTTCATCAGGTGGGTAATCTAATTTAACAATTACTTCTTGCGATGCATAAGATAAACAAACATTTAATGATCATATTTTTTTAGGTCGTGTGGTCTTCAGACTCTACATACTTGGAATTTAGAAGGCAAAGTTGCTTTGAATGCTTAGTTAACGCTTGCGTACATGATAAACATATCAAGTTTTTTAAAGTATATAAAACTCCAATTGATTCTGCAATAAATAATGTAAGCGTTATACCGGAAAACAAAAGAATCCGAATACTTAGCGATATTACAATTAGCCATGGTAATCAGCAAGTTTTACCCTCTACGTCACTTTTGAATGTTAACGCAACCTTTACACTGCCAACTACGAGTCTTCGCAGCGTACGTCGAGACTGGACAAACAAAACCTTTGTGGGAGCTCATACCAAGGCATCAGGGCATGAGAAAGAATTTCTTAAATTTATAAGTAACAAGGACGGAAATGTTTCTGATAGTAATTTGTCTGATTAATTATTGAATTAGAAATAAGGACTGAAGTGGCAAACGTATACCAATGAATAAGTATAATTATAAAAGGGGTGGCACTAAGGTTGTTCTCGAAATTTAAAATTTACTTGCAGCCCGGGTTTATAAAACAGCGACAGTAACGAATACGTACTTATTAATATATTTTTTTAATATCATTACAATCGTCCATATATCTCTACTTTAGTGATAATTAGCCACAGACGTCGCGTTTTTACTAAATATATGTTTTTACTATATTATATAATAAAGTAACGTTGTGTTTATTTTTTTTTACCCTAAACAATCCGGCGCCTATCTGCAAGTTGTTAAAAACGTAAGAAAATTTAGATTTCGCAGGCTACCCTAGCACTTTCATTCCAAATAAATGTTAATTGTTATTAATTATTGATTATGTAAAGTCTACAAAGTTATTAAACTATAAAAACGTTATTTTTTTAAGTTTTATATTAATCATGTTGATTATACTTTAAGTAAAAACTTTAATATCATTAGTGCAACTTGTGATCTCAACAGTAAATTACAAATTATCATTAGAGAAACTATACGAATCATTAGTGTAGCTCAAAAAGTCGAATTTATGTGTATTCTTGATTAAAACTTGTGGAAAAATTGATTAATATGTGTTTTTTTAATTAGGCAACCCTCCTGAACCTGAAAATTACGAAAAAAAAATACAATTTTAAAATCATGAAATTGCTTCCTTTTTGGCCCCAAATTTGAAAACGACCCGTTGGCGTTCGTGAGCTGTCGGTTTTGATAGAATACGAACGCCTGACATATAGACAGACAGCGTTGTCTTATATGGGGTCCCGTTTTCACTCCTTTTGTACAAAACCCAAAAACATAAGTGTAAATAGAAATCATTTAGGTTCTAAGCAGACATTCTGCTTTTAGTGTCAGCGAGTAGGGATTTATTCGCTTTCTGAAGTTTGATACAAGCTCTAAGGGCAACAGCCGATGCATTTTAGCGACTGTGCGTTCGGTCACAATAGCAAAATCATACGTTTCAGCGATTACTTCGACAGTCCGACGCTACGTCGCGTTTGAGCGACTCGTTCCATTTGAGCACGGTTTAAAAATTACGTTTTCTAATGATGTTGAATTGTTTGGTGGAGAGAAAGCGTTGTCGCTACGTATATCTAGCGTATATTCAGAAAAGCGATTAAATCGCTGATTACTGATGCTAAAATTACGGCGTTTAAACTTATTAGTGGCTTTGTGGACAGGATATTAATGCAGACTTGTTACAGTTGTAATACGAGGGCTGCACTAAAAGTATCGGGAATGGAATATTTCCATTGTTCCTGTCATATTAAAATCTTTTTAAGGCGCTGACAAGAGGTAAAATAGGCTTGTCTTAAGAAAAAAAGTTGCCAAATCTGTATAGTTTGTAGTAGCGGAAAAAATATGTGTTCATTTTGAACATATTTCTCAAAACTTGGTTGTTACCAAAACACGTTTTGAAAAAAAAAACTCGATACAAACTAACGTTAAACTAACCTCTTACCTTGGGTTCCAATCCAAAATATCTGTATTAAATATCAACATACGTTACGTATTTAATTAATAACAAGAACGTTTTATTTGAATGCAGAACTTGGTTGTTTTTTATTAGTAAATAGATAATTGATCCATATTTTGCGATAAATTACAAGCGTTGTGTCATCGCGCTTCTCTTTCCTTTCTATGCAGTCTGACAGTGACCGCGGTTTAGGTGTTGTCAGCGTCTTAATTGAAATCTCCTTGGTTTTAAAAATCGAATACCAATTATTTATTTTAAAAAAGATTCTCGGTCTTGTCACAAGGTTTTGTCAAACTTGTTTAGTCGTTGAGAAAATGGAATTGACTCGAGAAAATTCAAGAGCGATGATTTATTATGACTTTCGAAGTGGTTTAACACAAAAACAGTGCGTTGACCGGATGATTTCTGCATTTGGTGATGAAGCCCCATCCAAAACCACAATTTGTCGCTGGTTTGCTGAATTTCAACGTGGACGTGTCAAGCTCAGTGATGATCCTCGTCAAGGTCGTTCAAAAACTGCAGTCACTCAAAAAAACGTTGATGCTGTGCGTAAGCTGATTGAGGAAGATCGACATGTGACATACCGCGAAATTCAGGCAACTTTAGACATTGGCATGAGTCAAATACAAATAATCTTGCATGAAAAATTAGGTGTAAAAAAGTTGTTTTCCCGATGGATACCGCATTCGCTCTGTGAAGAGCAAAAAGCGGCTCGCGTTACTTGGTGCGTCAGAACTCTCGAAAGATTCCACGCAGGATCCTCAAATGCTGTATACAACATCGTATCAGGTGACGAATCCTGGATATACGCGAACGAACCCGAAACAAAAAACCAGTCACGAGTTTGGGTGTTCGAAAATGAGTTAAAGCCAACAAAAATTGTTCGTTCACGGAGTGTTGCAAAAAAAATGGTGGCCACGTTTGTCTCCAAAACCGGCCATGTTACGACTATTCCTCTTGAGGGACAAAGAACGGTTAATGCAGAATGGTATGCTAGCATTTGTTTGCCACAGGTCGTTTCTGAACTCCGTAAAGAGAACTGCAACCGCCGCATCATCCTCCATCACGACAATGCGAGTTCTCACACCGCGCACAGAACAAAAGAGTTTTTAGAGCAAGAAAACATAGAGTTATTAGACCATCCGCCGTACAGCCCCGACTTAAGCCCAAATGATTTCTATACTTTCCCTAAAATAAAGAATAAATTGCGTGGACAGAGATTTTCATCGCCTGAAGAAGCTGTGGACGCCTACAAAACGGCCATTTTGGAGACCCCAACTTCCGAATGGAATGGTTGCTTCAATGATTGGTTCCATCGTATGGAAAAATGTGTCAAATTTCGCGGAGAATACTTCGAAAAGCAATAAATACATTTTTAAATAGTAATGTTGTGTCACTTCCTTGATTCCCGAAATTTTCAGTGCCGCCCTCGTAGCAAACATGTCATTTGGCGTCATTTGGTTTAAATAGGTTTTTATTGTTTTATTAATATTTTACATAGATTCTTTTGTATTTTGTGAATGTGAGAACGTTGTAGGCTTAATAGACTAGATTTGTGTGTTTTTAAAATGATGTGATCATGCCTTGATCACATAATTTTAAAAACACGGGTACCAGCATCCTGCTATGTGGCTGAGACTTCTTTAACGGATCATGACGCAGTTATTCTCATTTTAGATCTGACTAAATCTCTAATTGATTCGGGTAAAATAATAAAAGGATAGATTATGATAACATTGACTCAGATTTAACAAACATTAATATTTCATTTTATTCCTTAAAGGATGTTAATACAGCCGTCTCACTTTTCACTCACATATTAAGTAAAATAATTATCATAAACACAAAAACGTTCAAGACGTCTAACCGCAAGAGTTACCAAACCTTGGATCACCCCGCAGACCTCTTGCGATGCATGCGGAATAGGGATAATTTACATCAAAAAGCAAAGAAGAACCCTAAGAATCAAGAAGTTTTAAAAACTTACAAAAGGTACAGAAATTTTTGTAACGAATTACTGAAAAAAATAAAAAACGAGCATGAAAAAACTGAAATTGAAACTGCGGCTCAGATAAACAGCAAAAAATTATGGAATGCCATTCAAAATATAACACACAACAAAATTAAAAAATGAGGCCCTGCAACTAATTGATAGACAAGATCCACTCTCTTCCATGAACACGATTATTAGGTACTTTTTTCGCGAACGTAGGTAAAAATTTAGCCGACAAATGTTGTCCAATTGATGGTTTTTCTGCTGCACAACCATCACTTAAGTTGCATCCGCACTCTCTTGGATTACTCCCTACGGATACTACAGAAATCGAAAGTCTCATCCTTAACCTGAAGAATGATTGTGCTATCGGTCGAGACAAGATTTCAACCACCTTCATAAAGAGATATAGAAGCATTTTAGTTCCACCGATTACATTCATTTGTAACCTTGCCCTAAGCTCCGGAAAATTCCCAAAAGATTGGAAGCTGGCCGAAATCCTTCCTATTTACAAGAGCGGTGACGGGGCCTGTGTCAATAACTATAAACCAATCTCTATATTACCTACCTTATCAAAATTATTAGAGAGAATCATGAACAAGCGTTTAGTCAATTACCTAGAAAAACACTATCTTCTTTCACCCTGCCAATTCGGTTTCCGGTCGGGCCTTTCAACCAGCGACGCCATACACAATTTGACAGATTTCATCTCGGGTAATCTCGATTGTAACAAAAAGGTTGCCGTAATATTCATGGATCTGGCTAAAGCTTTTGACACGGTTTCCGTCCCGATACTGAGGGTCAGGGTGGGAGAATGGGCTAGCTGTGATCTCCCCATTGGTCATGGAGTCCCGCAGGGCAGCATCCTCGGTCCCACGTTATTTTTAACGTACATCAATGACGTTTGCTACCTGAACATGCCCAATGGTAGGATTATTTCGTTCGCTGATGACTCGCTCGCTCTTGTTTCAGGGCGACACATGGCAAGAGGTTTACAGCTGCGCTCAACAGGGCTTTGATTTGGTCCAGGCATGGTTAGCTTCCAACAAATTAACACTCAATGTGGATAAAACTAAACATATCCCTTTTTCTATCAAAACCTCTAACCTTAATATAACGGCTCACACCTCTAACTGTTTTTCCACACATTCTGCTGCTTCACCCTGCATAAGACGGATACAATTAGGTACCTGGCAGTTATAATAGACAGCATGCTTAGCTTCCATCCACACATCAATCTTCTTGCCTCAAGAACTCGTAAGTTAATTTTTATATTTAAAAACCTTCGCCATGTCTCAAATACAAACATTATAAAAATGGTATATCTCGCACTGTGTCAATCATTGATTACCTATTGCATAACCATATGGAGTGGAGCTAATAAAACATCCATGCTGAAGCTAGAGCGTGCCCAGAGGGCAGTCTTAAAAGTGGGTCACTTCTTGCCATACTTACATCCAACTAAAGACTTGTATGAACGTACTGGTGTCCTAACGGTACGACAATTATTCATACTAAATGCAACCCTCCGTAAACATTCCCAACTTCATTACGATTATATTGGAACATAGACGACGTAAATACGCAGTATGTCCGACAATGCGATTCCATACAAAATTTTCACGGCGTCACTTCATGTTTCTCGGCAGTTACCTGTACAACAGATTAAACAGAACAGAACCTTGGCGATTAACCCCCTTTTTAAACAATCCTCTAAAAAAAAGATTTTTAAATGGCTGACTCGCTGGATTACGATGCCACCGAGCAACTATTTCTCATCACATCCTAATCGTTTAACTCGCCTATGGATCCAGTTGCACGCACAGATACTCAAAACTCAACACACAATATACACATATTTCCTCGCACAATAACATTTACCCACAAGACTCCACACAAACACACACCACACAGTACACCGTATTTATTATTTATTTATATTTATAGTTTTTTTTTTCTTTTTATTTGTTTTAATATTTATTTTTAACTATTTTCCTTCCTTTGCTTCTCTTTCATAGTAATTACAAAATGCTGGTGTTTGTACTTTAAACTTCTGCCATGTACTATAAGATGACCTAAACACTGGGAGCCTGGAGATCTTGTAACACACCCTGTGTTACGGATCTCCAGGCTCCCAGTGTTTCCCTAGTACGGACTCCAGTCTCTCGCAAAGGAGCTTTTGTTTACGTTTATTGTCTAGTCCTAAGATGTTAATTCTAAGCCAACCTTTGTGAAGAGATAAATAAAAATGTATTATTATTATTTGTAGAGTATTTATATTAGATAAGTACCTGGTACTTCTTGACAGGCCAATACTGTCCTCCCATACCTATTAACACTTTGATTTGAAAACGTTGGGTTTCGGCCGAAACTAGTAAAGGTTTGGTGACGGTTTCTTCACTACTTCTGTCTGACTGCTGTGTATTCTGCTGTCGCGCTGTGTCGCTTCTTTCTTTTTTGTTACAAAATTCCTGTCTGAACCACAATTTTCTTCCAGCTTTTTATTTAAGACCCTGCGCTGTTGAGTTTTCGGCTATTTGTCAGGTCATTATTTCAGTATTTATATTTGTTTCGTCTATTGCCAAACATTTGCCATATTATAAACCTACACAACAAGCGGCTGATCAAATCCTAAACATACTACGTCTTGCTTTTTGATCAATGATGCATGTACGGGGCAGTAAATGCCATAATTATAGTTTTTATAAAAAAACTGACGTAACAATTTTTAGTATTTTAGTTTTGTACATATTCTTTCACCATGCATTCAAGGTTTTACCTGAAAGTCTCTTTAAGTTATATTCTTATGAGAACTCACCAAAGAAGTTGTTAGTGTGAGCAGAAGTTGAATTAGCAGTAGATATGTGATTGTGGAAGTACAATGGCAGATTGATGGACGCCTGAGTGTCAAAAAAACCTTCACGGTCTTCTTTACAAAGGAGACCACAATAGTGCACAAACACAACATATATATAGGTGTAACGGGGACCACAAATCTGTTGCTAGTATTTCAAATTCAGATTAAATAAAGCCTAGCTCCTTTATTTAAGGCGCTGACAAGACCCAATTGACAAAAATGGGCTTGTCTTAAGAAAAAAAATTGCCAAATCTGTATAGTTTGTGGTAGCGGAAAAAATATGTTATATTTGAACATATTTCCCAGAACTTGGTTGTTACCAAAACACGTTTTAAAAACAAGATCTTGATACAAACTAACGTTAAACTAACCTCTTACTTTGAGTTCTAATCCAAAATATCTGTATCAAATATCAACATACGTTACGTATTTAATTAATAACAAGAGGGTCTTATTTGAATGCAGAATTTAGTTGTTTTTTATTTTCGATTACTCAACTCAATTTTGAGTAAATAATAATTACTTCATACTTTGCAATAAATTACAAGCGTTGTGTCATCGCTCTTCTCTTTCTTTTCTATGCAATCTGACAGGGACCGCGGTTTAGGTATTGTCAGCGTCTTAATGCAATGATACCGTCAACTGCATTTCTGAAATGTTTCTTTTATGCTTTACGGAATGCTCTGTAATCGTTTAACACTGTTGTAACTTTAAAGGCTTGTGCGTGTGGTTTGTTGTTATACAATTATTACGCTATTCTAGCACACAACTAAACTACTTGTCCGTATTCGTTTTGCGATTTTTTTTATAAGGATTACCTCATTCTCTCAATAAGAAATATAAATAACAAAATGTACTCGATGAATGTCCTCATTCAGACAATAAAATGTGATAGGTATGAACTTACAGAGTAGTGCGCATAATTTTACCTGAACGGCGTACAGTTACACAGTAATACAAGAAAATTACGTCATGAAAGGGACAGTTAGAAGACTTAGAAGGCCGAGAATAGCGTAACAATGACGTCATTGACGACCCACGCGAAAAATAAACAGTTATCGTCTCCCATTACTCTGAAGGGGCTCTTAACAAAATCTTCGTCCGTCACACTAACGCGCACTTTCCTCACAATGTTTGCGGATATTTTATCAAATCTCTCGCGACACAATGGTGCCGATTCCCTTGTTAACAAACTAAACTAAATTGAAGTTCAGTGCATCTTTTTCTTTCTATTTCGTTATGAAAAGGACAGAAGATAAATTTTAGTTTAGTCCTGTCAAATTAATCAGCGCTTGACGTAAATTGACGTAATTTTAGTAGGCAAGTTTTTAATCACGTCTAAACTTGTATGGCGTAGTGACAGGCGCTGATTAACTTGACAGGACTAAACTAAAATCTATCTTCTGTCCTTTTCTTAATGAAATAGAAAGAAAAAGATGCAATGAACTTAAATTTAGGTTAGTTTGTAAACAAGGGAATCGGCACCAATACCCCCTATTCCGGCCACAAAAGTGTAACGAGGGGGCAGAGCAGAAGTTTAATTTAGGATATACGGTACAAAAGTAAGTAATTCACATGCGGTGGTATTCAAGCACACAATAATGTAGAAGACCTGGTTCCCTTGCTTTCTTTGTACTAGATTTACAACCTTGATATTCGGCTAAGACCAGCCGGAGCCTCGCATACGTATTTAGCTGCCTATGGAAATGTATAGCATTCTCGTCTCGGCGGTTCTTAATTCTTGGTTCGTGCATGTTTAGTAGAACAGATGTTGATTCTGAGGGCGCACGGGATCTGCACTATTGTCTTGCGCACGTATTGTGTTCGAGGGCGTGCCGGGTGCGTTGACCCCGCCTGTCGGCCACTGATTAGATACACAACTGCAACTTTTATTTGACACTACTACATAAGGGAGCGAGATTATGACGCCTTGACACAAGGATCAATTATTGTATGTGTTATTTGTTCTAATAATGTGATAAAGTGACTCGGTTTATTCATTTATGTATAGATAAATTCATCAGTTTTAAGAGGGATATAAATATTATCTCTTTTTTCTTAACTTAGAACAATTCAGGAGTAACAAATTAGGCTAACAGGTAAATAATTGCACTTTAATTGGAGCTGATAGTGATTAATCTAGGCTTATCTTTTAATGTTTGCGGTTGACCTTTAAATTAACTAAATATTTTTATATTCGCTTGAATAAATTGATGAGGATAATGATCGTTTTGGAGATTTATTTAATTGAATGCTTATTCCTTCTTGTAAAAGGCATAAACATTATAATTTGCAAACTGTACCTACACCCATACTAATATTATGTTAATGTCCTCTAATATATACAAACAGTCTGTTGAGCTATAAAAACCAAATTGTTTTTGTATACAAACTGATAAAGTTCATTGACCTACATTTGGGACGGTCTAACATTATCTATGTTTGGTCCAATTGGTTTTATTGGGACACAAACGGAATATTGAAAACTACGATTTCGGAATTTTCTTATTGCGAATTATGAGGCAAATTAAATGGTTGTTAAATGTAAAGTGAGCTGTAAAACAGCTGTTTACATGTTGATACTTACTATTCTAAACGTGTGTAAACGATAATAATGCTAGACGGTGACATGGAGATGGCAGCTGATAGAAAATGCACGGAAGAAGACACACTGCGCCAACACCAAATAAATTGAGATGAGGGCAGGAGAATGATGACTTAATTAATATTCTAATCTATTCTACTACTATTTGATGGCGTTTGCTTTGAATGTGCGCATTTATAATTTCTAACGTAACGATATTATCGTGGACGTCCACGTCACGGCTTCACGATAACATAGGGAAGTAAAATGTATGGAAATATCTCTGAAGACGCTTTTAAAATTCCGTCCACAATAATATTATAACGTGCACGTATTTCCGTACATTTTATGGACGTGGACGTCCATGATAATATCGTCATGCTAGAAATGATTAAAGCGCACATTAGGAATATTTAGGAGGCTTTAGAAGCCTATTGACTAGCACATTGCTATCAAGAAATTAGAGATTTCAGCAGATCTGAATGCACGAACAGTTTGCTCAAGAATATTACGGAAAATAAATTAAAAAAAACTAGGACATTTCGACACAAATATTCACGTAACAAAATAACACGACAAAGATAATACCTACTGGTAATAGATTAAAATGCTGCAACGTCGTGTAAACTGTGACAAGTTATTAACCTTTCACACCTCCATACAATGGTGACCCTTTTGTGACTTGCTGCATGGGAAGTACAGCTGATGCATTCCGTCCCCATTTAGACACAAATCGATAGCGTAAACTCGTGCCTTATGTAAGTAGGCATACGATATAATTCATATATCTACCTTGAACTCAGTAGGTGGTATGTATCACAAATTTTTACGCGTCAACACTCATCATTGCCTAAGAATAGGACACTGTTTCTTCCCGTGGGTGTCACGCACGTCATCCATCAGTGTCATAGCAATAAGTGGATTTGTACACAGATAACATAGTATGCTAAGTATCCCTAATGGTTGCGGAAATTAGACTTCTGCATAACCAGAAGTACTTACGTATTATAATCTGTATAATAAATAAAGCAGCGTGTCCGAGGGCAAGATTCACAGATCGCATTATGAATTTACTTAGCTAAGTAATGTACTTAAGCGTCGGATACTAATATGAACATTATTTATATAAACTGAATGTTCGTATCGGCACTAGCTCACATTCACATACGAATATGAACATTAAATACGTAAAAAATAAAGTTTATATTCGTATCAAACGTTTACTTGACTTGGCAAACTCAAAGTGCGCTCTATGAATCTTTCCTTAGCTAAGGGAAGGTCGCGTATAAACGCACGGCTAGTTCCTTTATGTAAAAACCTTGAAGATACTGCTAAGATGAAAAACTATGAAATATCACAAAGAATTACCATTTTTATTAAAGTTTTATCTGATCTAGGATCAAGTTTATTCAACCTGAGAACATTCAGTGCGAAATGGTATTTTTTAATTAAAATAGTAGTAAAATGCGAGAGAAAGTTCATCATTATTAAAGAGAGAAAAGAGATTAATGAGGGAAATAATTACTATTATTTTATACTGCACCGGCTGTAAGCTTCTAAAGCTTCGTCCGCGTGGAGGTCGGAAATTATACCAATTACCAAATTTCATCCAAATCCGTTCGGCCGTTTTTGCGTGATAGAGTAACAACTCACTTTCGCATTTAAAATTTTAAAAGTTGGGATAACTTTAATAATGGACTGTAGACACACACTGAGCAAAGCCTATCATTTAATGTAAGCTGTTTTCCATGATTTCCTTATGGTCTGCATACAAAATGTTCAATAACAATATAGAGGCAAGGTTTTAGAAAACTTACCATTTTTAAAGCATGGATGACTGAATGGCTTTTTCTTATCTAGTTTTTTTGTTTTGAGAAACTCAGAACACGAGGTATCCTAAGTGGAAAACTTTTATCATAACTCGTGGAAACCTTATCATAATGAATGTTTAAGAAACACAACAGTATACCAAATACTTCAATAATAATTATCTACTATGTGTGCATAATGAGCTGAGAATCAAGTAGGCCACAAACATTATTGTTTTACTTTGTATTTGTGACAAACAGATACTGCTATACAATACTACCAGTGTTACAACTGTTGGTACAAAAATTAACAAACAATATTGTTATATTGTTTGTTAATTAGTGTAACATTTCTAAAAGACATTTACAAAAGATTCCCATAAAATACATATTAATTATGTAATACACAATTAATAATATACTACACAATACTTAAGGAATCTTTTGCGACCAAAATTTTGAGTGATCTTTGTAGGGATCCACAAAATTAAGGAGACTCAAAGAAGATGATAGCTGCTCTTATGTACTATTGGAGTTATTAAATTATACTTCAGTCATTCAGCAAAGCAGCATGAATAGACTACTGTTTGTGGGGATCTTTCATGGTCAAGATTTCCGAATAGTGATCTTTGTAGGGATCCACAATCATAAGGATCAGAATTAAGCAGAAAAAGAGCTAAAAGAGCTACTCATATGTAGTAACGGGGTAATTAGATTACACTTTAGTGATAGGGCAGAATAGGCTACTGTTTGTAGCTTTCTTTTCAAAACCAAACACAACTTATCATGCAAACCCAACCCAATTGAGCATCATCATCGCACCATCATCATCAGCCACATACCTTGCAGTCCTTATGCCGGTAGCACCAGGTGCATCCGAGGAGCAGGCCGACAGCGGTAATGAGGAGCGCCAGCGCAGGCACCGCCGCGTACAGGCCGCCTTGGGAGCCCCAGGCTTCCAACCGGGACTGAGAATTTGCATCTGTAGGTGATAGGTGTGTTAACAAGAGCAGAAATTCTCGTATTTTTATAAAACTTCGCATTCTAATCGTAGTTACAATCTGTCAAAAATAGTGCTAATTTAAATAGTTTTGAAAAAAAAAAATACATTATTAATTTTTGCTGAGGTGAGACTGCAACTTGATTTTGAATATTTAAATTTATGAGAATTGTCCTTCTGGAGTTTGACTACTCAATTAATGATTAATTGTTACATTACCTTTATAGGATGTGTCCTACAACTGGGCAGGGCCTGAATTTATTAAATATTTGGGGTTGTTAGGGTTAGTATGACTTTAAGAACCTTGGAGTTTGGCTCGACAAACATCTTTCTTGGGGTCCCCAGCTACAGGACGTAAGTCGCAAAATTTTTGCATCTGGTAAGTCCCTGAGACGATTGCGGAACTTTCTTCCAACTGCCACTAAAACTGTGCTTGCACAATCCCTTTTACTTCCCATCCTTGACTACGCTGATGTCAGTTATCTCGACATCACTGAGGCACAACTAGATAAACTTGAGCGACTTCAAAACTTTTGCATAAGATTTATATTTGGCAAGTATGATCATATTTCTGAATATCGTACAAAACTCAAGTGGCTTCCCATACGTCTTCGCCGGAATGCTCATATCTTATTTCAGCTATACAGTATTCTGTTCAATCCTACAACCCCCTCTTATCTTAAAGAACGTTTCAAGTTCCTTCATGACACACATAATAGATACCTGAGGTCATCGGAAAACTTAAGACTAGAGATGCCGATGCATTCCACCAGCTTTTATGACAAATCTTTTAGAGTTCAAGCAGTACGGTTATGGAATGCCTTACCCGTGTCGATAAGGCGTGCACAAACTTTGTCCACTTTTAAAATTCAGGTAAAAAAACACTTTCTCTCTCCCTAAACATCATCATTACTTATAGTTATATAGTTCTTGATCTTGTTTCATGTTTATGGCATATATATATATATATATATATATATATATATATATGCCATAAACATGATGTATGTATGTATGTATGTATGATATATGTTATGTATAGTATATGCTTTATGTATTATAAGTATTTATTGTATATGTAACTGGTACACAGTGGTGTACCAGTTACATATACATGTGGACTACCTGCAGTATTGTCTCTCCTCCCCCTTTAATCCATCCAAAGGTTGTCTGTAAAAGATCGCTTTTAGCGATAAGACCGCCCATTGTGTCACCCCTTGTAAAATTTCAACATTTGTATCTGTAATTTTTATGGTGTACATAATAAAGAGTATTCTATTCTATTCTGTTGTCCGAATGACAGTTTTTGTTGGTTTTGTTCCCAGGATACAAAATAAACTGCAATTTATTTATTGTAGAATGACCTGTGATTAAGATCAAGTTTGTAGTTGTTTACTACATTACACATTTCATTTATTGTTGGAAAATACCACTACTATCAACAGTGGAGATCCATCAATGAAGGGTGAGAAAGCTTGGCCCTTGAATATTTCTTTGAGGTTTTAGTTCTAACTAAAAGGGGGTTGATTGGAACAACTTAATTACATAACACTAACATAATACTGGATTCTAGTTAGAATCTTTTTGTGTTGCATTTCAGAATTGCAATTCATTTTTTCAAGTATAAATTAAAAAATGTAGTATCCTACAATTTGTAAACTATGAAGAAACAAATTCTTCTGTAGGGACAAACTTTGTATAAAGATTATTTTTTCATTATTACAAGTAAGTAATATTGAAAAGGATGTAGTCAATATGTCATGTTAACACATGTCATGAACATGTTACAATAGAAGAAAATAATTTAAATTTTTATTTACTATATTCCTTAGCAAATAGAACAAATTACTAACACTTTATGAGAAATAATACTACATGAGGATAAATTAAACACAGGAAATAGTAATCAAGATACCAATCCTTTTTTAATGGAGGCCTACAGGTGTTTCCTTATCATAATGTGATAAATACTATTGTTATAATATCCAAACAATAATAAAAGCAATGATAACAGTGTTTAGATAGCAAAGCCTGAGATAAGCAATGTTTATTTACTTACTTTAAACACATTTTTGTACCTTGCCTGGAGGTAAACAATACATTAATAATGTATGTAAAGTTACTCTTATGTAATTTTTATGATTATATTTACAAACATCACAATATTGTATGGTTGGACAAATATTGTAATGTTTTTTTAAACTGTTTCAGTGAATTTTGATAGACTAAGAACAGATTTCATGTAACAATAGCATTTCGTTTATATACATATGTAAACATACAGATATATGTATGGACAAGGACAGGCTTTGACCACAAAGTCCTAGCAGTCATGAACTGAGAATGCTTAATAATAATTATTTTGTGGGTACATTTAACGATTAGCTCTTATTTGTAACGGAAATCTGTTTCACTTCCTTTTTAACGTGAACTGATATACTTTTCTAATCTGAACAGATGTTAGCATTTGTAGACACAATGTAACTGACAAAAAATAAAAAAGTTGTACATGTTCCTTTCACTTGCATCCGAAGGCGACACACAGAGAGATAAATACTTAATTAATTAATGTAAAACATGCATTTTTTGACAAAATGACTCACCATGAGGGTAGGTTTGCGGCGTTGATCGGAGAGGCGAACAGTGTCCCAAGTGTGAGCCGGTCAAGGCCACCAATAACACCACCCATATCATACTCATCATTGTCACATTATTTGCACAGCCGTATTATTTTCCGTTTCATTATTTATCGTTTTCATACATCACAACACAAAAAATACACGGTCCATGACAGGTTTGCACTGAACTAAAAATATTGTTACACTATACGTTTTATAATCTTTAAATTATATAAAAAGATCATGCCCACAGTGTGTAGTATTTGTTGCACTTAAAACTTAATTTTCCTAATAAATTTCGTGCACATTTACATAAAAATTGCGCAACCCGCAGCTGTATAGAACGCCATTTTTCTAAATCAGTGTTGCTGTATATTTCGTAAATTTTCTACTATTGTCACTTCCCATGCCATACAACGTGGGCAACATTTTTTTTTCGCGACAGTACATAGAGTAACCAAAGTTTTGTTGATTCTATGATTCTATTAAATACAATAAAATCTTTACTAATTATATTGATTTTTGTCTTTTTATGAATAGTTTGAAAAACTTCTTATATAGGTAAATGAGTGAATAATGAAATTAATGTGATGAATTTATTTTATCATTATCATTCATGGTATCGCGAATCAAATGCGAGCGAATCAGCGAACGTAAATGTCAACTGTCAAACAAATCCGGAAAATTCAGAAAATGTTGGATATCTCAGAGGAAAACTCTGTTCCAAATCTGAAAATCTGTCATGAAAATCAATAAGTAAATAATAATGAAATGAATTATGCCAAAAATAATAATTACAAGTAAAAATCTTGGACGAATGCTCGTAAAGTCTGTCTTGGAACATCAATAACCTCAAAACACATGTACGGTTTAAGTGTATTGTTTAGTTGCCGTGTAGTTAGCAAACGTAGCATACGTTCTTATTCGTCTGGTAGTACTAAGAAGCTATTGGAATTTCTAGCCGATATGCCGAAAGCGACTTCGACAAGAATCGCTGAAGCGCAACGTCAAAGGCAACAGATATCGAAGAAGTGTGAGAAGTATGCTCCCAGCACTGTGTACCTCCAGGTGCTGGGATCAGGCGCAAGGGGGGCACCTAACACACTGTACCTCTTCACGGACCAAAAACGGTAAGCCGCCTGCCAAAGCTTGGAAAACTGAGCTTGAGACACTTTGTTTACCTTTTTTCTGAGTGTCTACCTGTATCAACCTTATCAACTTACTAATTTAATGCTTTATCATTCTTATTGAAAATAGTTTAGGTTTTACTCAAACCTAAACTATTTTTTCTGTGTGTAGTAATATCATATTCTGATAATATTACATTTGAGTTAGTTTAGTTTTTCTGATAGGCTGACAAGTTGTAAAAGTTGTTATTTAAAATATATTACAAAGAATTATCTAAAAAACTTGAAATAAGAGACCAATGAAATTATACAAAAATCTGATGCAACTTGGAAATAATTTGTAAATCTTTCTATTTTAATAGCATAATTTTATTTTATGGGGTCAAAAAATATACTAGAGTAGAACTAAACTACAACATTTATGCCAAAGTCTTCAATAATTTTAACTTTTGATATAATTTCAATTAAGTAATTATAATTTTGTTTTTGGAAATAATCAATATTGTTTTGTGTTATAAATGAATAGTTTGTGCAAACTAAATAAATAACTATGTCTAAATCACTTTTCAGATATCTATTCAACTGTGGTGAGTGCACACAGAGGCTTGCTCATGAGCACAAAGTGAAACTATCACGGCTCGATCACATTTTCATCACCAGTAAGACATGGAGGAACATTGGAGGCCTGCCAGGACTGTCACTCACCTTGCAGGATGTTGGAGTACCAAACATTACATTGCATGGACCTGAGGGCTTGGTACGTATTTCACCCTATACATGTTGTTGTGCAGGTAATTCATCTTTTCAATCAAATCACACTCCAATATTTATTTTATAATGAAGTACTCAAGAGCTAAGTTTACTCTTCAATCACTGCTGTAGACGATGAATCTAACTCATTTTCATTCATTTTTGTTCTAGGATGAGTTATATGCTGCTACAAAGCGGTTCGTTATAATGAAGGACATGCAAGTAACTATGGCAAAATGCAACCCAAACGAAGACTTTGATGACAATGTTATGAGCGTCAAATATGTGTTATTGTAAGTTTAACAAATTCTATTAATTCTAAGTAAATAACAAATAATTGCAATTTTAAGTTGTACACAATTGCATTGCCGTGCAAGTGGCCTTTTACACGGCGCTGTACTTTACTCTCAAAATCGGTGAAGGAAAACATTCATGCATGTCCTAGAACAAAAAAATTTAAGACATTTACATGAACCAACCCAGACTGTGCCCGCATGGTGGATAACAGCCCACTCTCTCTCAGAGAGGAGGCTTGTGTCCCAGCAGTGGGAACATTATAGACTGTGTACTGTAAGATGATTTACAGTGCAATTTCAGGATCATACATCGACAATTCAACATCACACTGTTCATATGGTCAAAAACATAACAATTATACAGAAAAATGTATACACTGATCAACGCCGTGTGAATGTGGAAACTAAGTTTCCCTCAGCAATGTTAGCCATTATATCTTGAAGTATTTAATTTACTAAAAAAATCACCAACACAAGATCTAAGAGTCAGAGTTATTTCAGAGGCCCGCATGACAATATATTAACAGGCAAGGACAAATCAGGGACAAAGAAGCCAAAATTAGACCCACAATTGGAGAAAGAGTATGAAGAGTTTGGTCATGATGAGACTGACTATTATAAACCTGAGCAACGCAATATGGAAACTACTAACGCCAAATTCAAGAATGGTAAAGAAGTACCACATCGAGAGAAGGGTAAACCGAAACCACCTGTGGAGAGTAAGTTATTGTTTTTATTAAGTAGTCTTGGCTGAACTTTATGCGCCATTTTTCAATTAACCAGAGAGGGGAAATATCGTGAAAATAATGGGTGAAATTAATGCAAGCCTATTGGTTGTTTGAGAATAATACTCTCATCTAGTTGAATATGGCCCTGCATCGCGCAAGCAGAGTAACGCGCAACTGGCATATATACAACATCCCGACATCAACCGTTGGGCAACAGCCCACCAGACACAACTTGCATGTACATGCGTGTCATGTCTGGTTGGCTACATTAATATATTCTTTGCCCATCTGCTCAGAGGATCCTCTGTTTTATATAGAGGATGAATGAACTTTACACCCTGTTCTGCATACATGTATAAATTAAAAGTTGTCATTAAAATTTAAATTTCAATGATAATCATCATAGGAACAAAAACAAAGCTATGGTATGCATTAGGCGGTATCATTAAAATTTCAATTCTATTGTCATACTATTAAGTTATATTCCTATTCGTCACATAAAAATCACTCGCCGTGCCGTGCCGCCAGTGGGCGCAAGCCCTTAGGGTTGAGAGCGACCATAAAGCTTACCGAGACCTGGTTTCTTTTATTCAGTTTTGTGCCTGAGCCTGGTGAAATAATATTTTAAAAAAGAACTTTATTTTTGGACAGATCCAATAAAGAAAAAGACTGAAAAGGTTCTACATGAGCTGCAGAAGAAAACTAATTGTTCTGTTGCCTATATCTGCACATTGAAGGTAAAGACAATGGTATATTTTATAGGCTTTGGGCATAGAATAAAATACGTTTTTATTTTATTTTGTCCCATTTAATTTAAAATATTCCTAAAGATATATGGTCAATTAAACCCAATTTTCCCCATAGAAACGGCTGGGCACCCTCGATCTAGCCAAGTGTGTGGAGAAAGGAGTGAAACCTGGCCCACTCCTGGGCCAGTTGAAGAGTGGCTTGGACGTGCTGCTGCCTGACGGCACCCTGGTGCTGTCCAAAGACGTGAAGACGCCTGACGACCCTGGACCCGTGTTTATTGGTGAGGGTTAACATAGTTAAGAAGATTGGAGAAGAAGGTGTCAATGAACATTACTCATCACTTTTGGCAAAACGATTCACAGGTTCTGACAAGAAAATCCTGCTGTTAATGCATTTTCTTTCCTTCTATCTTTAATCCTTATGATATTACTAGCTGCTGCCCGCGGCTTCGCCCGCTTGGGTTTTTTTTCTAATATAAAAGTAGCCTAAGTTACTCTTTATAACTTCAGCTATCTGCCAGTGAAAGTCCCGTCATAATCGGTCCAGCCGTTTCGGAGATTAGTCGGAACAAACAGATAGACAATCGTGTCTTAAAACCAAAAATTAGAAGACATGTGACATCTACCAAACCGCACTTGGCTCGCGTGGTGGATTACTCCTTCTCACAGAGAGGAAGCCTGTGTCCCAGCAGTGGGATCGTTATAGGCTGATTAAAGTGGTCTTTAATTTTATTTTTTGGTATATATAGAAGTGTGAGTGAGTATGTGCTTTATTCGCTACAAATACACCATAACAACAAAAATTCTGCTGTTGTTACAAGCAAAGGGCATTTTACAGACATCGACGGGAGAGTGTCATACATGTTCGTAATCGTTATGGCGAAAACCGCTTTGAAATAAATTGTGTAGTTTGGTAAAACTAATCGAGCACACAAACAGACGCGAAAAGCGACTCTGTGTTATACTTTTATAAAATAACCTCGCGCCTATATGTTCCCGAAGGGTTGTGCAGAGGTGTACTTTTTTAAGAACATCCACATTTCGCCAGCTATGTTACAACTATAAGTCCCACGTAATAAGGGGCGAGCTTATTGCCATCAACCGACTCCGACTCCGAGATGCTGCGGGGTACTATTTATATATATACAAGGTGTCGTTTTGCATCCTCGTCAAATTTCAGGAGGCTGCTATAAAAGACATAATATATAATCAAATAAAATTACGATACGTGCTCAATAATGAATACATAATTGTTTTTTTAGTTATTTAAGTTTGACAGTATTTTAGAATACCCACTTTCACAGAACAGAACCACCCCGTTGCGTATGCGGTAGTGTGTGTGTACATGGGCAGTCACAGTGCGGTATCACACGGGCCGCGTTTTAACATGCATGTCTGTGGGACAAGCATGTTAAAACGCGGCCGATGCCGATGTCCGAAAATTAGAAAAAAAAAGAAAATGTCCTCTTATTTTATTATGGATTCGTGTCGAGAATCAATAGCAAAGTTACCTCCTTGAATTTGACGAGTATGCAAAACGACACCTTGTATATATTTTTTGTTAATCTATAGAAATAAATAAAATTGTAGTGTCTGTTTGTAATGTCAAAATAACCGCTTTTTACTAAATGCATATGGATGTATACACGGTACATATACCAAAATAACATTTTTTCCAATTTTTGTCTGTCTGTTTGTTCCGGCTAATCTCCGAAACGACTGGACCGATTGTGACGGGACTTTCACTGGCAGATAGCTGAAGGAGTAACTTAGGCTTACTTTTATTTTAGAAAAGTCAAGCGGGCGAAGCCGCGGGCAGCAGCTAGTATTAAATAATAAACGTTTATTTACATAACCAAATTACAAGATGATTATTAACATTTTCCTCGCTGAATTTCAATACTGATGCGTTGCGCGAGAAAGCCGCTAGCTTTTCGGTCACCATTTTAGTTACATCTAGACGTTTCGCGATTTCCGCAAATAACTTATGCGCAGTGGGGGGTCCCACTGCGCATAATCGCACGGACCGAAGCGCGAAGGTCTCGACCCCAAAAGGTACAAAGTTGTACTCTCTGCCAAGGCCTCTATATTTAAATAATTGTTATCTGATCTTCCAGTCCTAGATGTGCCGGAGCTAAGCTACCTGAAGGAGTCGGAATTCGCAGCTCACTTCGACAATGGCTCCAATCCACCAGAGAGCATTCCCTCAATCATCGTGCACTTCACACCTCCCGACGTGTTTCATACCCCAACGTGAGTCGACTTTTTTAATCCTCTTTTACGAGAAGATAACATCTTGTTTTCTACATTGTTTGCTTTATCGTTTTTTTTTTTTGTCAATAGTAGTAGCCAGGAAACAGATTTGCTTAGAAAAAGGGGATGCAGGGCGTTGTATATTTTTCGAAAACCTTAAAATCCTTTCGTACCTCAAAAAGGAAAAACGGAAGCCTTATAGGACTCACTCGTGTTTCTGTCTGTCCGTCTGTCACAGCTGATTTTCTCCGAAATTTTCTACTGGGCCGATTAAGTTGAAATTTGGTACACATTTATGAATTCCTGTGACCCCCACCCACGAACGTATAACGTAAATAAATTAATTTTGAATACGGAGTTCACTTTTGGGGGAAAAATTAGAAAATTAAAAACAAAGTTTTGCAAATTTTACCGTGTGCCATATTAATAAATGAAAGGGTTTAAATTTTTTTTTTTAAGTAGTTCGTTTTTAAGTTATGAAAGAAAACAGATGAAAATTGACCATTCCCCCGTTATCTCAGAAACTGCTGAGCCTAAAATTTTGAAAAAAATACAGAGAATAGTTTTATACTTATATCGGGTGTAAAAAAACCTTTTCCGAATCCGAAAGCCACTTATTTTACCCATTATTTGGATATTTTTTTTTCCACTAGAATATAACTGGGAATCCACTGGTTCTGGAGATATTGAAGGTCAAAGTCGCATATTTTTTTTTTACTTTTTTACGATAACGTATTCCAAGCGTTATTACAAAACTTTTTTTCAAACAAACATTACCTGAATTTTCGATTTTTCTTAACAAATTACGCATTTGAAGTTACAAGAACGCAATGAATATCAAATAACTGACGCGTACCGCATAGAACGAAGAGGCGGGGCTTCACCCACACAACAGCACTGAGTCCGTTTGCCTAGGTTTGCGTTACATTGCGCGAAATAAAAAATAGCAATTTTTGTATACCTAAAAATAATAATTGGTTCCCAACAATAATTTTTGCGCAAAGCTACTTAGTTAGATGTACAGTATACGTAGTTGACGGCTTTGTGATGTGTTTTTTTAGATTACAGGAAAACACATAAGAAGTCTATGGTCTTAAAATGGCATGGTAAATCACTCAATATTGTACAAACTTACATTTGCAGTTGGAATGTATGGGGAACATGTTTTTCGACTACGATCTTAAGTTTGTTTTTGGGATAAAATCATCCCAACTACGAAACCCTTCATTGTGCGTAGTTCGACACGCACCTGGCCGTTTTTTTTTTTAACAGCTATTTGATACATTATAAAAGGAGAAAAACATGGAGGAGAGAAAATCATGTAAAACTGACCCTTTAATAAAAAAAAACACTAATAGATAAATCCATCAACACAGTATCAAAATGTTATATTTCAGGTACCGCGCCTTCCTGAGGCTCTTCGGTCCTCTCCCCCGCCATTTAATCCTCAACTCCCAGAACTCGTGCCTAGGGTCAGAAGCGGTCCACCGGACCCAACACAAGCTGCACTTACTAGACCCTGACATATTCCCTCTACTGCGTGACGTCAGCGTGCCTGCGGTGTGGAACGCACACCCTCCTGTGCCTAAAACTAATAGCCCTGTGAGACTGAAGGGGTTGGAGGAGCTGAAGAATAAGGTGTGTAGGGTTGTGGTGGGTTTTTTGGTATCGTGAATGTGTGAGGATGCTATAACATTGTCATCATTGTACCGATTTATTTATTAGCATCCTTTCTGGGGGTGAAATGGTGAATGTACTTATAAATATAAACAATTTTTACTAGATTACTGACACATTAAATAAATAAAAATTCATAGTTTTCAAAATGTATACAATAGACGTCTTTTTTGCAAATTTAGAGCACTTACAATTTTTCTTTCTCAACTTTAACCCTCAGTCTGCAGGCTTAGCAGGCTTTTCTACGAAAAATAGACATAGGTCTTTCTATACAAAGTGACATTTCGTTTCTCCATTTTTGACATCGCACCGTAGAAATCCTTCTATGTAAAAAAGGACCTAGACAAAGATCGTTAGAAACAAAAGACAAAATGACAGATTATAGAAGGATTTCTACGGTGCACTGTCAAAAATGGAGAAACGAAATGTCACTTTGTATAGAAAGAGCTGTGTCTATTCTTCGTAAAAATAGAAAGCGTCATGCTAAGCCTGCTGGTAGGATGCTAAAGAGATAAAAGTCTGTCGGTATGACATGACAGCTAACTTTGATCCGAGTAAAATGCAAGAACAAAACTGTCATACTTTTGTCTTATTGAAAGAAAAACAAATATTACTATGAGTTCTATGACAGTGTAATAGTGGCCTTAGTTTATTTTACACTAACCCCATTTATTATGTAATGGGATTCTGGTGGCGGGAGCTGGTTTAATTCGTGTTTTATCTGTGTTTGGCGTAAATTTATTCACACAATTTTTCCTTTTTACTGTTTACAAAATACGTGCTCAGACGCGCAGTTGCAGATATTATCCCGTTATTTCCAAACCAATTCTCCTATACTTCCGACCGCGTATTCTTACCGTCTTGTAACTGAATTATTGCATTGCGTATACTGTAAAAAATCGTGCATGGAATTCTATTCGCCCCTACAACTCGCTTTAACTAACGTAAACTAACTTATCCCATATTTTGATTAAAATTGCAGTGCAATAAGATTATTGGTATACAGTGCATTTCCAGCCAAACCAAATTAAAGACTGGTTAAACTGAAGCCAATCTCGCGCGGGACTAGACCGCGCGCGTCGATTGTTTTAATGATTAAGATGTCACGCAACTATTCGCGCCAGTTTGTCAAAAGCTTTATTCAGAACACCGACTTGGCTGTGGTTTTGGAAAAATATTTGTTTTCCTGTACTAAGGCATGTAATTAAATTGGTATGGTATAGTGGCCCACGCTTGTTCTACAAAACACTTTTTATACGTAGCTTAGAAATGCATGCGGTGAAGGTGCGATCACATACAATCATTTGTAGATAGCGTTCGCGCAGTTCCAGAACATTATAAACATGGAGGGGTCGGCTAAGGGCGACGGGCACTTCCCCGAGATGGACAAGTGTGACTCGGCCACAAAACTGGAACTGTTGGCGGGGAGGACGCTCACTATGTACCATTTGAGGCCCAAGAAGCAGCTGGACAGGTTAGTTCTATGTTGTATTATTATTTGTCTAATATATTTTTACTTTAACTAAGCTAATAATTCATGTTTTATGAAAATCGAATCAAAATGTCGTTCTAATGACGCTATCTCCATTCATGTTGCGCTTAGAGTATATAACTCTAGAGAAGCCTTACGAATACTTCCCCTCTGTAAAATTACAAGAACAAATGTTCTAGCACGTTCATAAAAACTACTTTCAAATCGATTCTAACACACGTCGTTAATCGTTTTCAAGACGCGTAGTTCTCATTCAGTGCTCCATAAAAATGCCTGGTTGTGCTGTTAACATTTCAAGCGTTCAAATACGTCAAACTTAAATAAAAACTGTATATAGGTTATTCAGTTTTTATTTCCATATGTATTTTTTTATAATATTTAGTCATGTTTTTATTGAAATTCTAAATTCTAACTTTTAAATACATTTAAATTGTTCATTCGATTCAATAGCGATTGCACATAAAACACTTATGAATCGAGTATTTTTCCTCACATTGCTTTTGTGACGGCACCATATCTCGCTACATCTCGTTTTTAATATATTCGTAAGGTTCAATTTTTTTTTTTTTGCATTACGAAAATATACGTCAAATCAGCAAAATTGACATGCACTTGACATGCGATTATGTCTTTTAGCATAAATGCTAGCGAGACTACCGTAGGGTTGAGGTCATGTTTGATACCAAAACATAACATAATTTCTTAATAAGAATTGGTCATTTTTGTTGGTCAAAATTGACCAAAAAGTTCTATGTTTTATATTTCCATTCTAACGGTTTTATTATTTGTAAATCATATTTTTTGCCACAAAGGTAGCAGGAGAATATTACAGTTTGTTGTGTTTTATTAGTACCAATCGAAAAACTTATCTAGGTAAACTCTTTTCAGATTTCCGAAAGACAGTGAAACCAGGGCTAAGTGGATAAAAGCTTGTAATAGACAAAATAATTAGGCAAAATTCCGATTGAATATCTATATCGATAAAAAAAGTCGATGGTACGGACTTCTCTTACCGGGCGAGCCGTTTTTTTTTGTAATAGCTATCGCGTCCCCTACCAAAAGTGACAGACTTTTTTGTTCAGACTATTGCACTTATGCCTTCTCTAGTGCACTCACTCTAAGATGTTGCGAGATGAAATATCACACATTCAAGTGCTGTTAAAAGACAATTGATTCTTATTTCCAACGTTGTATTCAGGGTCCATTCTAACATGCATATTTTATTGCAGTTTTAGTCAAGGCAACAAATAATGAAAGCATTGATTCGTAAACCCACAGAATTGGAGCCACCATAACGCTTTTGGTGTAACCGATTCAAATTGATTTTTAAGTAAATTCTATAGAGCGTTTTCGCCACAGCCTTCGTTTTTTTCAATCGCAGGATGACCTCTTATTTCTGTATCTCAGATCAGCAGAACCGAAGCTGCACATCCAAGACTACATCCAAGAGACGATGGACGTAGACGGCTTTGTGGGCAGCTTGGAGCAGTTCCGTCGTCTTGTGGATAGTATGAGATATGCCAGATGTGACTCTAAGGAGTTCCCCAAGGTTGTGTTCTTGGGCACGGGTTCCTGTATACCCAGCAAGACTAGGAATACTAGCGCTATTGTTTTGCAAATTGAGTGAGTTTTTTGAACTATTTTATTTATTTATTCACTAAACGTTTACGATATGAGTAAGTTGCTTCATTATACATTTATAACTGCAACAATTACAATTGGTAAATCGCTTGACGTTTTAAACATAAATAAAGTCAATTGTACATATTTTTGGGGTGGGCATTGCATTGCCTAGCAATGGTATTTAGCGTAAGTTACTAAAAATATACTGAAGGCCCCATGATAAATACCAGGCCAAAATCGTAACATAGATTATCTGATAAACCAGTGCTTTACATTTATACATTATATGTAAGTCGTATGGTGCTCATAATAAGAGCTTTCTATTCTATCCAATAGTCACGGTTTTCATTATTTAAGGCCGATCGGACAAAATCAAAGTTCAATCGTTTTTTTTTTCAGCGAAACTCATTCAATATTATTGGACTGTGGAGAAGGCACTTTTGGTCAGCTGGTGCGGTTCTATGGACCCAAGAAAGTGAACGCCTTCCTAAGGACACTGAATGCGATCTACATCTCCCATTTACACGCCGATCACCATATTGGTATGTGAACATGCCTTTCTAATTCTAGAAACATAATTTTGTTTCATAGCTCAGAGGTCTTTAGAAGCGTACAGGAGCGAGTAAATGAGAGGCACGATTGAGATGAAGGAAGAGTATATTGCAAGGAAGGTTAATAGTGATACAGCGATAGACAAGAGTTGTAGTGAGAAAGGAAAACGATCTTTTTACGCAAGAATGGTTTACAATGCAAAGCTCGCTAGATTCGCGGTATAAAAATAGAATACGCGAGCTAAGTAGAAAGTAGTGGTAGCAAGCCAGAGCGACGAGAGTTCGCGTTGAGGGCTATTGGCTGACTGCTCGACGGTCGATGCTATCTGCGCCTTGCGCGGGCGGCGGAGGGGGCGCGGTATGGAGGCTGCTGTGAACAATATTATTATATTGACGCCACAGGTTTATTAACTCGGGTCTTCAGCACCCGATTGGGCTCTAAATCTGGCATGTATGAAAAAGTTAACCACTTAACTATACGAGGGCGGCACTGAAAATTTCGGGAATCAAGGATGTGACACAACATTACTATTTAAAAATGTATTTATTGCTTTTCGAAGTATTCTCCGCGAAATTTGACACATTTTTCCATACGATGGAACCAATCATTGAAGCAACCATTCCATTCGGAAGTTGGGAACTCCAAAATGGCCGTTTTGTAGGCGTCCACAGCTTCTTCAGGTGATGAAAATCTCTGTCCACGCAATTTATTCTTTATTTTAGGGAAAGTATAGAAATCATTTGGGCTTAGGTCGGGGCTGTACGGCGGATGGTCTAATAATTCTATGTTTTCTTGCTCTAAAAACTCTTTTGTTCTGTGCGCGGTGTGAGAACTCGCATTGTCGTGATGGAGGATGATGCGGCGGTTGCAGTTCTCTTTACGGAATTCAGAAACAAATGCTAGCATACCATTCTGCATTAACCGTTCTTTGTCCCTCAAGAGGAATAGTCGTAACATGGCCGGTTTTGGAGACAAACGTGGCCACCATTTTTTTTGCAACACTCCTTGAACGAACAATTTTTGTTGGCTTTAACTCATTTTCGAACACCCAAACTCGTGACTGGTTTTTTGTTTCGGGTTCGTTCGCGTATATCCAGGATTCGTCACCTGATACGATGTTGTATACAGCATTTGAGGATCCTACGTGGAATCTTTCGAGAGTTCTGACGCACCAAGTAACGCGCTTTTTGCTCTTCACAGAGCGAATGCGGTATCCATCGGGAAAACAACTTTTTTACACCTAATTGTTCATGCAAAATTATTTGTATTTGACTCATGCCAATGTCTAAAGTTGCCTGAATTTCGCGGTATGTCAAATGTCGATCTTCCTCAATCAGCTTACGCACAGCATCAACGTTTTCTTGGGTGACTGCAGTTTTTGGACGACCTTGACGGGTATCATCACTGAGCTTGACACATCCACGTTGAAATTCAGCAAACCAGCGATAAATTGTGGTTTTGGATGGGGCTTCATCACCAAATGCAGAAATCATCCGGTCAACACACTGTTTTTGTGTTAAACCACTTCGAAAGTCATAATAAATCAGCGCTTTTAAATTTTCTCGAGTAAATTCCATTTTCTCAACGACTAAACAAGTTTGACAAAACCTTGTGACAAGACCGAGAATCTTTTTTTAAATAAATAAATGCTATTCGATTTTTAAAACCAAGGGGTTTTCAATTAAAAAGATTTTAATATGACAGGAACATTGGAAATATTCCATTCCCGATACTTTTAGTGCAGCCCTCGTACGCAATATCAAACCAATCATTTTAATTTCATAGGTCTAATCGGCGTAATCCAAGCTCGCCAGCAAGCGATGAAAGAAATATCTCCGGGCGAGGGCGCCTCGCGCCCGCTGTACCTGCTGGCGCCCGGCCAGATCGTCACGTGGCTCACGCTGTACCACGCGCAGTTCGAGCGGCTGCGGACTGAGTACACGCTCATACCTAATCAGAACTTGGTAAGTTTTAGCGAATGTATACTTACAACTGGCGATGGAGCTAACTCGAAGCTGGTTGTCAAAAAATAATTGTGTGTCCGACTGCCATAAATTTAACGACCGCCTGTTGAAACCTTGATAAGCGTTCTACCATCAAAAATTATGACAGATAACAAAAAGTGCTTAGAATAAGAGAGGGCTACTTCTAGGCATAGATCAGTACATACAACAAAACTAGGCTCACTAGTTGGACGACAAATTCCGTTAAAAGGTCGATTACGGGCCCATTTAATAAAAACAAAAGAAAAATATTTACGGCTATTGACCTATTGGCCTCCACGTCAAAAAAGCAAAAACGTGCCCTCGGCGCCAAGCTACGAATTATTCCTTTAAATCTGTAATGTAGTCGTGACCGTGCCGTGCTGGGCACATTTTGGTTTGTCATCTATACATGACTGTGGCGGTCAAAAGGTTAAAAATCACTTATCATATCACCACTCCAATAAATAACCCATAACTTCTTATTACAGCTACACGACCACCCACAGCACTCGGACGTCACATCAGCAGTCTTGGCCGCTATCGGAGTGCAAGCAATGACCACCTGTCTCGTGTCGCACTGTCCGAACGCTTTCGGAGTGGCCATCGAAGTGGATAACAGATACAAACTGACCTACTCCGGAGACACGCTGCCTTGTGAGGAGCTCGTCACGATTGGTGAGTGTGGTCGCAATGACTACTTGTCTCGTGTCGCACTGTCCGAACGCTTTCGGAGTGGCCATCGAGGTGGATAACAGATACAAACTGACCTACTCTGGGGACACGCTGTCGTGTGAGGAGCTCGTCACGATTGGTAAGTGTTGTCGCAATGACTACCTGTCTCGTGTCACACTGTCCGAACGCTTTCGGAGTGGCCATCGAGGTGGATAACAGATACAAACTGACCTACTCTGGAGACACGCTGCCTTGTGAAGAGCTCGTCACGATTGGTAAGTGTTGTCGCAATGACTACCTGTCTCGTGTCACACTGTCCGAACGCTTTCGGAGTGGCCATCGAGGTGGATAACAGATACAAACTGACCTACTCCGGAGACACGCTGCCTTGTGAGGAGCTCGTTACGATTGGTAAGTGTTGTCGCAATGACTACCTGTCTCGTGTCACACTGTCCGAACGCTTTCGGAGTGGCCATCGAGGTGGATAACAGATACAAACTGACCTACTCCGGAGACACGCTGCCTTGTGAGGAGCTCGTTACGATTGGTAAGTGTTGTCGCAATGACTACCTGTCTCGTGTCACACTGTCCGAACGCTTTCGGAGTGGCCATCGAGGTGGATAACAGATACAAACTGACCTACTCCGGAGACACGCTGCCTTGTGAGGAGCTCTTCACGATTGGTAAGTGTTGTCGCAATGACTACCTGTCTCGTGTCCCACTGTCCGAACGCTTTCGGAGTGGCCATCGAGGTGGATAACAGATACAAACTGACCTACTCCGGAGACACGCTGCCTTGTGAGGAGCTCGTTACGATTAAAAGTTTAAAGTTGTTTATTAATCCCTTTTTCTGAGCAGTGAATATGTCGGACACTCTTGGTTAATGTGGCAGTTGGCTATTTCTCCGACGTGATTATGCGGAGTTACAAAACTGTTGTAGTTAACAGTTTAATAAATGATCTTATCCTCTTTTATGTCATTATCAATCTTGCTGTTTCCTTATTTTTTGACCTGCTGCAGCTGAATATGAATTATGTACAATCGCCAGCACATCAAGTTACCACAAACTGTCAAATTTTCTCATTCGATTTTGAACTTAACCATTAACATTTTAAGGTTTAAAATCATTTGGAGAAAGGCGAACGGCAGGCTTGTATGGGACTTTCGTACAGCTAATAAAATTTCGTGTTTTGGGATATTTTTTGTTTTAATTGGTAGTTAATACGATAATACGAAGCTCTTTTAAATTCTTGGATTTTTAGAACTTGGCACGTAAAACTTATAACCAGTTTTATTTTTTAAGGTTAAGTACTAGTGTACCAATGTTGATTGTTACTTATAAGCACATAAACATTGTTTCGGTAATAAAGTATATGTTCTAGACTGCTTGTCGGTGTTTTTGTAGTGTTTTACTTACTATCAAGTAGGTAAATTGAGATGAGGATCGTACCTACTCAGCGGAGTGCATTAGTAGATACCTATGTCCAGCAGCTGACTGCAACAGTTTGATAATGATGAAGTCCTGATGGGGTTTTGAGTGTAGTTAAATAAAACAATACAGTTAATAGTTTTTTTAAGTACATTTATTTTATTTATAATAAATTAATTCGTAAATTATTTCATCTAAGAAGGGGGCAGGTCGGGTAATACCCTCATGGCGAGCATAGCTTAAATACCAATATAACTGCGTTTAGTTTACGACTAAATTACGTGTAGTTAATTAAAACTTTTTTTAATATTAATAATTAATCCGAACTTCTGAAAATAGTACACTTACATGAAAATAAATGGCTTAGTTGCCTTAATATGTGGTACAAATTCTATAACAAAACAACATTAAAACTAAGCTGTACGAAATCTGCCGTTCACCTTTGACAGTTTGTGGTAACTTGATGTGTTGGCGACTGTATTTAACCTTTTGACCGCCACAGTCACGTATAGATGACAAACCAAAATGTGCCCAGCACGCTACGGTCACCACTACATGACAGATTTTAAGGAATAATTCGTAGCTTGGCGCCGTGGGCACGTTTTTGCTTTTTTGACGTGTCGTTCAAAGGGTTAAAGGATGAATTTGTAGCTTGGCGCTGAGGGACGTCTTTGCTTTTTTGACGTGGCGGTCAAAAGGTATATCTTTATCCTAATATCAGTTTGAATGCAGTTGCAACGCCGAATTTAGCTGTTAATACGTCAAAAAATTGCTGTTCAAAGTATAAATAAATAACAAATCTTTTTGAAGTCACGGACGCTAAAAAATAATACTAACACCACGAAACTAACTTCTTTTTCAGGCCAAAACTCAAGCCTACTTATCCACGAAGCGACAATGGAGGATGAACTAGCAGACGAAGCTCGAACAAAGATGCACTCGACAACAACACAAGCGATCGACATCGGGCGACAGATGAACGCTCGCTACACGGTGTTGACGCACTTCAGTCAGAGATACGCGCGCCTGCCGCGACTCAACTCGCACATACTCAACGACAACAACAGCGTCGGGATCGCGTTCGATAACATGCAGGTATGTCATGCACAGTTACGAGCATAAATACAATTAATTATTGCAACTTTGAGAAAATACATATTTCATAATAGTCTGCGTGACTGTACATTCGCGGAACGAAAAGGTTTAGCAATTAATCAACTGCCTTTTGAAAATTGATTTTAATTGGTAATGTTGGCTGTTCATACTCGGAAAAGTGATAAGTTAAATGCACGGTGTAATAAAAAAAAACTTTTACAAAAAAAAACAACTTTACAGTTACTCGAGTGTAGTTTTTACAGTTTAAAAGAATTAATAGATATAAAATGTTGATGTTTTAAAAAAAACCGATTATTGTTGCCTTAACTTGTCTTTCAAATTTTGCATGCTATGTTTTATCCTAGCTAAACATGATTGTGCCTCAATTTGTATATTTAACATCCTTGTATACCATGTTTAACGCAAATAAAATATTCTATTCTATTCTAACCAACTCCCAAAAAGTCGCTCCAAGAAGTTGGTTGTTTTTTTTTTATGTAAAAGTTTTTGTTTTTCACTTTTTAGTTGTGGTACCCACCCCACACCAATTCGAATATCACTACCTGCTATGTAAATAACAGTGACAGGATGATATTATAACATCATCCACACAATTGAAAGTAACTCAAGAACTATCCAACTAAAATTAATAAAATTTATACGGAACAACCGCGCAAACTACCTCTACCAAAGGAAAAATTTCGATGTTTTTCCAAAATCGGTCCACAATTGACGAAAATATCGAATACATACATAAACTCACGCCTTCTTCCCATGGGGGTAGACAGAAACTATAGAACGCCACCTGCTACGCTCCTTACATACTCCTTTTGCTTCGTTTACGTTCATACATCAGCAGGCTTAGGATGACGCTTTCTATTTCTTCGAAGAATAGACACGGCTCTTTCTATACAAAGTGACATTTCGTTTCTCCTTTTTTGACATCCCACCGTGGAAATCCGTCTACATAAAAAAGGACCTAGACAAAGATCTTTAGAAACGAAAGACAAAATGACAGATTGTAGAAGGATTTCTACGGTGAGATGTCAAAAATAGAGAAACGAAATGTCACTTTGTATAGAAAGAGCCGTGTCACGTACACGCACGCCGGTTGCGAGTACTACGCACCCTGACCTTTTTGAGGAACATCATTAATGAGGTCCCTATATGTCTTTTTGTGGCGTCCCTTCCCGGCATTTCCATTCACATCTGTCTTGTAAATACCTTTTGTTAGTCGCCTTTCATTCATCCTCTCAACATGACCAAACCATCTAAGCATACTCTTTTCAATTTTTGTCACTACATCTTCCTTTAAACCGCACCGTTGCCTTATCACATCATGTTCCAGCCAATATCGATGAATATACGTTAAACGGTTCAGTTGAAAACCAGCGCCAGGCACTAGTTGTCTGGCATTTTTACTGAACTGGGCCTTCTTGGTGCAGCCATGAGGCACACTTTCTTGCTAATTTCTTACATCGTACTTTACACTTTTTACTTGTGTTTTTATATATTTCTTATATCTGCTGTATATTATATTGTTTGCCTTAGTCTGCGCTAATTAAATATATTTTCATTATTTTCTTCGTTCTATCTTCAAAAAAAAAAAAAAAAATAAAAACAAACATAAGAACATCCTCATTTTTGGATTTTTTTTTCTGCAAAGTGCTTAACCGTTTATTCCGCGACTGTACTTATCAAGTTAGGTATACAACTCAGTCATTAGAGGCTGTAGGCCAGTTTATACCGCCCTAATACATACAAGGGAGTAAGTAATGTCAAGAACACATATTCAGCATTCACACTTTCGCGGAAAGACAAAGTTATAAATAAGTATTTTATAATTTAATTAGTACTAATTTTGTAACTCGTGTCCTCAGATCACAATGAGCGACCTAGAGCTCCTACCCCACATGTACGCGCCGCTCCAGCTGATGTTTGCGGAGCACTGCGTCGAGATGGAACTAAAGGCGGCACAGAGGCAACGTGTTCGCGAACGCCGCACTTCCACACCTAGCATTACGCCTGGTAAACGCTCCCGTAACCATAGTAGCGCGTCTAGCGTCTCTGACGAGGCACCTAAACGCTCCCGTAACCATAGCAACGAAAATATCAAAACAAATGTGGGTTCTCAGGAAGAGACTAACTTGCCTGGCTTAAGTAAGACTAAACGGTCCTCGAAAAGTAGGGAGATGGTTTCGCCTGTACACGTGCGTAAGTTTAGCACGGAATGTGTGATAACGAATGATAGTAGTAGCAATGATTGTATGGAGCAGAATAATTCAAACACTCGTACAGATGAAGTTAACACTAGCTAGGAATAGTGCTCATGGAGTTAGAAATAATTATGTAATTTGTTTTTTTGTTGTTTTTTTTCTCCTTTTTGCTGACGTATCTCGAGCGTGTCCAGTTTATACGGAGTTAGTTGTAGGTAGGTATTTTTTTTTTAATTTCATGATATTTTAGCACGATTTTTCGGTGTAATATTCTAGATTTTACAGATTCTTCAAAAGTTTATGTGCTATAATAATTTGAATACGAAAGGCAGAATTCAGTCAGTGGAAACTGGGCATGCTCGTATTTAATGGTATAATTGTTGCATTTCACGATTATAAAATCACATTATTTTTGTGACCTTCCTCTCTCTGATATAAGGTTCAAATTCGATTATTTCTCGCGTCATTGCGAAATGCAACGACTACGGGCTGCGACAAAACTTCTTTGGCCGGTCCATTGACGCTCATGACGCATAGAAAACGTCAATTCAATACCCGTTTTGACTGAGACTAGGTGACACCTAAATAATAGCGCGCTGTTAGATTTTCAACTTTCGGCGGTGAGCCGAGCGTTGAAAATCCAACAACCCGAACCACAAGAGTTTTTGTCGCAGTGTGCCTTGCCTCTTAACTAAGTTACTGCAAACGATAGACTGTATAATGTTCGCATAGAATGCATTAGATTTGTATAAAGTACCTTTAGTTTGTACGTATAGTTGTTACAATTATTAATAAATAATGTCATGTAATCTTTGTTTCATTATTGTCACCCTTTGCTCCCATAACCTGTAAGAATTGAGTAGATTAATTGAAGTATATACAAATCTTGTGAGTAACAGTTTTTTGTTTCTGCTTACCCCTATGGCAAAAAAGGTGAGATATATGCCTGTGATGGTGATGTTTTATGCAGGGTCTAATTATAATTACTAGCGAAACTCCGCAGACGTGATGGGTAGGTATGGGTATTTAAAAATGATAAAACAAAAAAAAAATTGATTATAATTTTTTGGGGTCAACGACCGCTGCTGCAGTGTATTTACTTGAAGTTGAATAGAGAAAATTTGTTTTCGCTTTATCCTTTTAGATATTGGTAACCGTTAGGACATCTGTGAAGGTTACACAAAAAATACCTGTTTTTAGGGTTCCGTACCTCAAAATAAAAAAGCGGAACCCTTAAAGGATCACTCGTGTGTCTGTCTCAGCCGATTTGCTCCGAATTTACTGGACCAATTAATTTTAAAATTTAGTATACATATGAATTTCTGTGACCCAAACACGAACATTTGATGACGATTTCAAATATATTTTTTTAATCAATCAAAAATAATTCTTTTTAAAGGCTTTAAAGAAAATATATAAAAATTGAACATTCCGCCCTCCGTTATCTTCGAAACTGCTGAGCCTGAAATTAAAAAAAAAAATACAGTAGTTTTATACATAAAGATTACAGAAAAACATATAAGAAGTCTATGGTCTTAAAATAGCATGGTAAATCACACAATATTGTGCGTACAAACTTGTATTAGCAGTTGGAATGTATGGGGAACTACGTCCCAACTACGGAAGCCTTTATTGTGCGTGGTTCGACACGCCGGTTTTTTTTTAAACTGATATTTCATGTAATCACTATAGGTTACTTACTTACTACCAGCTTACCATTTCCGATTTACCAAGTCTAACCCTTTGTGGGTTGGTGCATTTTGTCACAATTTTAATTTTTTATTCACTGGTTACAATTTTAATTTCAAACACGCAGGTACCACTCTTGTGTAATTATAGCCGATGAGTTTAATGTATCTTATACTTCAAAGTCAAAATAAACAAGAAAATAGAATAGATTCTAGTTGAAGAACGGGCAAGAAACTGCATTCTTTTAAAGTATTTTACAATATTCTGTATACATTAATTATACTTATCTACTACTTAGTGTAGTAATTTTATTCTAGGTAGGTAGGTAGGTAATGGCGCCGATTCGCTTGTTCACAAACTAAACTAAATTTAAGTTCAGTGCATCTTTTTCTTTCTATTTCATTAAGAAGAGGACAGAAGATAAATTTTAGTTTAGTCCTGTCAAATTAATCAGTGCCTGTCGCTACTCCATACAAGTTTAGACGTGATTAAAAACTTGCCTACTAAAATTACGTCAATTTACGTCAAGCGCTGATTAATTTGACAGGACTAAACTAAAATTGATCTTCTTTCCTTTTCTTAATGAAATAGAAAGAAAAGGATGCACTGAACTTAAATTTAGTTTAGTTTGTGAACAAGGGAATCGGCACCACTATCGGCCAAACTTCCGCATGCTCGTATAGCACGGCTCACGACTCGATCACCCGACGCAAGCGTTTTGACGCACATTGGACTAGCAAAAATGTCGACTTTAAAGCTTATTAATATTACGCATACAGATCCCGGAATCGAAAAATAGTTTTCACAAACCCCCAATAGTTTTGAACGGCATATCCAACGATACCCACACTATGCTATAGACGAGAAAAAAATATCATCCCTACTTTACGTGCAGGGGAGGAACCCTAATTTTTTTAAATTTTATTTTACCCCTTTGTTGGCGTAATTAATATGTATAACCATGCCAAATTACATCTTTCTCTCTTAGCTAAGCCGGGGACAGACAGACGGACATGGCAAAACTATAAGGGTTCCTTGTTGACTACGGAATCCTAATAAGAAGCAAGTTCGAAGTTTTGTTAGAAATTGATGTAGGTACAACATTTGGTATCTTTTTCTTTTATGACTCTGTTTAGATTGCAATAACACAATTACAGTAGTATTTGAACCAATACTTGACGCAGTTTATACAATATTATCAGTTTCTTGTTTATTGCTGTCGCAACTTTTGCAACTGCAATAAAAATAAATTAATTATCTAAGTACCATTGTTATTTAGTGTGAACGTCAGAAAATCTGATTAAACAATAGGACTGCTTAATAGAAGGGCCATAAAATACGCTTGCAAAAAATTACAAAATATGTCTTCAACACACTTGCTTAGACTCTTATGGCAATGCATTTAGGTTTATAATTCAGCTTGTTATACGAGGGCGGGTCAATAAGTCCGTGACTTTTTGAATTTCTGACCTCTTTACTGAAACAGCAACACTGCTCCTGTCAACAGGCATCTGTCAGTTGACTCCTGTCAAAATTTAAACTTGCTGCGTCAGTTAGTTTGTGTTTGACAGCTATTTTTATCAGACTACTCACTAATTTGAGGAGAAAATGGAAAAAAGTGAATTTCGTGTGCTTATTAAGCATTATTTCTTGCGAAAAAAAACCATTACCGAGACCAAGGCTAAGCTTGATAAATACTATGGGGACTCTGCACCATCGATTTCAATGGTAAAAAAGTGGTTTACTGAATTTCGTTGTGGCCGTACAAGCACTGAAGATGCCGAACGTCCTGGACGCCCAGTTGAGGTCTCTACACCCGAAACAATCGAAAAAATTCACGATATGGTGTTGGCCGACCGAAGATTGAAAGTGCGAGAGATTGTGGAAGCCGTAGGGATCTCGCATGGCTCAGTGGTTTCAATTTTGAATGATCACTTGGGCATGAGAAAGCTTTCCGCAAGATGGGTGCCGCGTTTGCTCACAGTCGACCACAAACGCAATCGTGTAACAACTTCACAGGAAGGTTTGGCGTTGTTTAATCGCAATATGGAGGAGTTTTTGCGCCGTTTTGTAACCGTGGACGAAACATGGATCCATCACAACACACCAGAGACCAAACAACAGTCAAAACAGTGGGTTTCTAAGGGTGAATCGGCGCCGAAGAAGGCCAAGGTGGGTTTGTCAGCCAATAAAGTTATGGCGACTGTTTTTTGGGATGCACGCGGGATAATCCACATTGACTACCTTCAAAAGGGAAGAACAATCAATGGGGAATATTATGCCAATTTATTGGACCGATTCAATGACGATTTGAAAAAAAACCGACCTCATTTGGCCAAGAAAAAAGTTCTTTTCCACCAAGACAATGCAAGGGTGCACACATGTGCAGTTGCCATGGCAAAAATCCATGAATTGGGCTATGAATTGCTCCCTCATCCGCCCTATTCTCCAGATTTGGCTCCGAGCGACTACTTCTTGTTCCCAAACCTGAAGAAATGGCTTGGTGGAAAAAGATTTGACTCCAATGATGAAGTCATCTCGCAAACAAAGGCCTATTTTGAGGACCTCGACAAATAATTTTTTTTGGAAGGGATAAAAAAATTGGAGAAGCGTTGGACAAAGTGTATAGAGCTCAAGGGAGACTACGTTGAAAAATAAAATTATTTTTTTATCAAAAAATCTGTGTTTTATTCCAAAAGTCACGGACTTATTGACCCGCCCTCGTACACTAGCGTTTTTTACTTAACATTTTTTTCCATCTCTGTGAAGAGTTTTATGTCTAAAAACAATGAATATTTTTGTGAATAAATAAACTATTTTAGGTCATATGTATGATAAATCAATGAATCATCGTTTCATCAAATTACATACAATACAAATTCGCTACATATTAAACTAAAAATTACAGGGGCTTGTGGCTAAGTGATAACAGCCGCACAGGTCAATCGATCAGGTTAAGCTACGCTTTCCGCGGTTGGTCCGTGGATGGGTGACCATTTTTACATACCAAGACCCCTCCGTGCCTAGGAAAGCGATAAGCCGTTGGTCCCGGCTGTCATTTGTAGATCTTTGACAGTCGTTACGGGTCGTCAGAAGCTCGAAAGTCTGACAACCAGTCTTACCAAGGGGTATCGTGTTACCCAGTAACTGGGTTGTGGAGGTCAGATAGGCAGTCCCTCCATGTAAAATACTGGTATTCAGCTGTATCCGGTAAGACTGGAAGCCGACCCAACATAGTTGGGAAAAGGCCAGGCAGATGATGATTAAATTAAAAATTAATTTGCTTATTCAAAACATGATTTCGTGTTTATACCTATTATTTTTTATATAGGCTGTTTAGCGGTTTTGCCAGTGCCTTTATTTACACTTGCGCGCGCATCGCTAGCGCGGCGCGCTGCAGAAACAAAACCAGCTCGCCATTTTCCATAAATACATGTTATCGTCTTCGTTGTGGTTAACGATTATCAAAAATGTTGACTTCAAGTAGGGAAGAAGAGCGAAGAGCAATACATAGATTTGACCCCGCTGGAAATACTAATCCAGGCACGAAACGCCATTGATAGCCTGTTGCCACTAAAATCTAGAGAGAATGGTGCCGATTCCTTTGTTCACAAACTAAATTAAATTTAAGTTCAGTGCATCTTTTTCTTTCTATTTCATTACGAAGAGGACAGAAGATAAATTTTAGTTTAGTCCTGTCAAATTAATCAGCGCCTGTCACTACTCCATACAAGTTTAGACGTGATTAAAAACTTGCCTACTAAAATTACGTCAATTTACGTCAAGCGCTGATTAATTTGACAGGTTTAAACTAAAACTGATTTCTGTCCTTTTCTTAATGAAATAAAAAGAAAAGGATGCACTGAACTTAAATTTAGTTTAGTTTGTGAACAAGAGAATCGGCGCCAGTAGCGGACTACGAAACTAATAACAACACAAGTCTGTCTTTTTCAACTCAAGTTGAAAACCGTCGTATAAAACGCGTGTGCATTGATCATGCTCATTACACACTCGGGTCCCTTATAGCGCTCGCCTACGGTTCGCGCGAATAAAACCAACTCGAGTGTAGTGTCGAGTGTTGAGTCGACAGTTTTTCTTGGAATAACTATTGACGCTAAATTACAATGGCGCCCACACATAGAAAAATTGTCAGGAAGGCTAAGTTCGGCCGCCTATGCTGTTAAAAAAATTCGACAGATAACCGATGTAGATACGGCCAGAATTGTTTATTTTAGTTATTTTCATAGTCTTATGTCCTATGGGATTCTTCTCTGGGGAACCTGTGCGGACATTAATACCATCTTTGTTTTACAAAAAAGGGCTGTTCGAGCCATTTACAACCTAGGTCCAAGAGATTCCCTTCGAGAAAAATTCAAAGAAATATATATTCTGACTGTAGCCTCTCAATATATATTTGATAATCTTATGTATGTACACCATAATATATCAAATTTTAAGAAAATGTCTGATATCCACAGTTTAAATACCAGGAATAAACATAATCTTGCTGTACTACACACTCGCCTCCACAGAGTAGGCAACTCGTTCATGGGTCAATGTATACGCTTTTACAACAAACTTCCTATTGCTATTCGAAATTTACCCATTAAACGATTTAAAAGCTGTATTAAAACCAAACTTTGTAAAAAGGGGTACTATAAAATTTCAGATTATTTAGAAGACAAAAAAGCTTGGGATTGAGCTGCTCGCTCTGATAAGCTTTGTGCTAAAACCATTAAATTTGATATTTAAATTATGCAAAATCATCATTATGTACAACTATATGTACATATTGACATTGATGAATATTGTAAGCAAAATTAAGTGAATATTTATGTATGTACCTTGAAAAGTATTATATTACTTTAATTATTGTGAATGTGAGCACTATGTGGGTCATTTTTATTTATTTCTTGTTGTTTTTTTTTTTTTCTCTTAGTTTTAATTATGGTCTGGCATTTTGAGTTCTTTATGCGGCCAAACCAATTGCTTGGTATTGTTCGTCGAGTCGTTGAGCTCCTTAAGTTTTGAGTTGAGCTACACGATTACTGACAAATGCTTGCACTGACTGGACAGGTCCACTCAAATTTGTGTGGTTCTTTCCTCAAAAGACCATTACATGGTCCTCACATGATCTGACCAAGATTATGTCTGGACTTTAAAAGAGACTTTGACCCTTGAGTTTGTTTCGCCATTTCTTCTCAGGGGTAGTCAGATAGGAAATGTCGACTCCATCTAGCTTATTTTTTAATATGACGTGTAAAAGTGATTCTCATATCCTATTTACAGAATAAACAATTTCATTTCATTTCATAACGTAGCACACTTGTATCATAATGCCTGTTGTTATTTTTTGTTACACGCCCTATACTTACACAAATGCAAATTGTCTCTAATTGGACGAAACCAGGAAGGGGTGTGGTCTGTCACTAGCTGCGCTTGCTGCAGAAATATTTTCTAAACTGAGCATGCTTAAGTTTTGTCGATAGTACCTACCTAGATTACTTTACAACAGGTATAAAGAATTAAAAATGAAGCACCGACAGATAAATTAATTACCTATTTGATAGATACATGCTGCTCACATACAAGGTGTTGTTTTGGATCTGCAAAACATTTTAGGAGGTAATTATGTTAGTGATTCTCGACCCGAATCAACAAAAAAAAAAATGAGTTACATAACAACCTCCTGAAATGTTTTGCAGGTTCAAAACTGCATCTTGTAATTACAAATATTGTAAACAGACGATTTCCCTAAAATTTTAACAATTATTAATTTTAGAGCCCAAACACACGCTAAATGGTTATCGGCGGGTTAACGCGTGTCGCGGCACTGGTTGCAATGTAGCCACACCCAAGCGCCCACGCTACAAGGAAAGCAACGCTTCAAGTAAGTTGCGCTATATGAACGTTGCGTTCATTCAACTGTTGTCACGTCACGTCATAACGTGAAAACAGCTGTGCGACAGTTGGCCGACTTTTTGACGTCGAATAGTTTGTCGTCAGATTAGTCTTGCTACTGTTGTTTAGTAGGTTAGAAAATGTTTAACGTTTATTTATGAATACATCAATGAACTTCACGGAGTTGCTCCAAAATACACAGAGACATTGGTTTGTGCCACAGTAAATTATTTATTATTACTTTCTTTTCGTATATCTTATGCAGCGTTACCTATTGATAAAGACTAAAAGATACTTTCCGCCGCTTACAATATCTGCAAATCGTTTTAATTTTTTCAGGGCTCCGTCAAGAGACTAAGGGTATGACGATTTCTGGCGCAGTAAGAAATCCGCGAAGCATAAGCAGCAGAAGTAACTCAGCATCCGAGTCCGGCTCGCCGGGTTCAAGGAAGACCACCTCGAGAAACGCAACCCCGAGAAACGCAACCCCGAGGAACACAACCCCACGAAACATATCTCGTAATTAAATCTACTTAATATAAATGTTAAATTTATTAATTCATTGATAGACAACGCACAGCTTAAACCACTGGGTCTGGAAGCATGAAAGCACAAGAGTTCCATAAATTATGCAATTGAGCAATATAGAAGGCTCTGAGGTATTATAGATTCTTAACATGTCATTAGTCAGCACACGTGCCATCATGTTGATTATCACTAAATTGATTGCTGGCTAAGCGCTAATCATTTTGGATCGTCAGTAGACCGCTTTAGAGTTTCTTTGGTTTTGTGTTTCGCTATTTAACATAAGATTGCTTTCGATTGCATGCGAAGGGCAACCAAGCAAGGAGCGAAGTAAGGACCGAAATAAAGATCGGTTTATGGAGCATCCAATAAAAGGGAAGCAGGAAGCAGCATCGGAGAGGGACAAACTTCCGGAAGTAGCTACACTACGTAAATATCTCATTCTAGATACAATAATTATACTATTCATTAGTATGTATTCAATTTATTGGGTTGACAAACTGAGACATTTTTGGCGTTTGATTTGCAGACCAAACGCCAAATACATAATCAGAGAAATCTAAAACCCGCTTAGGTATTCACCAAAGCAGTTGTTGTGAAACATCTCCTTTCTCCATCGGTTAGATGTAGGTATAACAGCCCTACCTTATTATTATAGGTACCAAGTTGAATCTGCGCTGTCGATTTTGAAGTTTAAAACGTTGGGAGTTGGTGTCTGACGCTGATAAAAGGTTTTGTTTACAGCTCACTCAGCAAGCGAAATCTCCACCTTTGCCAGATCGCCCAGTAACTGCTCCTCGGGGCATGTGTGTGTAGATAGTAAGTATACGACCAATATATTCCAAATACGTATATCAAATAACAGGTTCAAACAAAAAACATACGGTTTTTAAAACTGACAAGATAGATAAGCATCAAATTCTACTCTATTACCTAAATTATAAAACTGGGAGAGCAAGCATCCAACTGTTGCGCAACAGTTGGCCGATTATATTTTATAAGAAAGTACCTAATCGTTTCAATCTAATCTCCGCAAAGTTGCTATCAAAATACCTAATAGATGGTAGTTTTTTTATTTTATTTTAAACATGAGAATTACAGCATTTGCATTGTGAATTTTTATCAACTAGAGCTCTTGAATGAAGACCGAACATAACTTAGTAACTTATGCAATTGTAAACACAATTTTCATTTATAGCTCGTTCAAAGACAGTGAACAGTGTGTGTCCAGGGCATCCAACCACTGCCGACGAAGTGATGGATGTCTTGAACCACACTAGACCTCGAGAGAAGGGTGCCCGTGAGTATTAATTTAATAGTTAGCTATAGCTTTATGTAAGCGGGCATACCCTTTATGCCTGGAGGCTTTTATTTAGGTAGGTAGGTTCTGTTTACGTTTTTAGTTTTATTTTTTTATTTCTGCTTGAGTACAGTTTTTGATGTTTTTTTTTTTTTATGATATAGTGGCGTGTGCGAGCTGACATATGGCAAATAATTTAATTTAATGTTTTGTGTTATGTTAATTATTTAGTATAATATTGTATAGAAATAAGTTTCTCTAACTGATCAGACCCAGCTAAAGCACAAGGTAGTGGTGAAAGGCTGCCGTTTTTGGGGAACTGTCTTATGTAATTTTTACGTTCGAAAAGTGCTCATTCTCAGCCTAGTATGAATAAATTACTTTTGATTTTAAATATCAATCAGCTAGGTCACACGATTTGCCAGCAGCAATTCCTAACAGCCAGAAAAAAAAAATCAATTCAAATCATTTATTCGTTTGCAAACATGATACAGTCGCCAGCACATCAAGTTTACACAAACTATTTTTTTTCCAAATGATTTTAAGTCTTAAAATGTTGATGGTTAAGTTCAAAATCTAATAAGAAAATTTGACAGCTTGTGGTAACTTGATGTGCTGGCAAATGTACCTACACAGATGTTATCTTTTTTAATAGTTCTCTATGTTCTACCGTCACATGGGAATGTAAATCATATAAGAAAATCGTGAATAGAATCTTGTGTCATGACGGGCTACGCAAAAAGCTGCTTCTTTTGCTGACACAGTTGTTAGTGTTAGATCACTTAATATTATCCTGCTTACATACATTCACGCGTGCCGGAATATAGCCCGTGCCATTTTATAAGCGAAAATGGCGACAAAAACGAAGGAGCTTACGCCTGCCCTTTCACTCGCACTGTATAACGTGCGGGTGAGAGGGAATGATTAGCGCCACCATTTTTAATTCGCTTCCCTTTGAATTTCTTTCGGTCGCACTCGCCATGACTGTTATTTCCAGGTTCTGGCGGCTGTAAGAGCGCAGAATGCAAAGGATACGGCAAGCCGCTGGTGACGCCTCTCAACAAAAGGTTGACTATCAGAAGAGACCAGCCGTGGCCGTATGACAGCTATAGTGAGTCCGAGAACTGAGAACTAACATTTTATTTTTTGAAGGGCATTTCGCAGGTCGGTCTCGTTGTTGGCTGCTTAACCGGGCTATCCCGTGGATGCCATATAAAAAAATCAGAAAAATATTGAAAACTTATAAACTAAGCGACTACTCGCTAAGGGCACCCCTTTTTTTTTTGGTTGGGAAATCACCAAATAACTTCTCCCGCTCTGGGCGGAGCGGGAGGGTGTGTGTCAGACTCTTACTGACTAAAACCCACCCGTATTCCTTCCGTTGCCTGTGTTGCAGGGGCCTCGGTGACCCATAAGTACCTTCCCGCGAGCCCGGCAGGCATCGGCCCTAGTGGACCCCTACCTTTGTGCAGACGATCTCTTTAAGGCGCGCGTGGAATACAACTCGCCGTCGATCCGGGCCTGGTCCTTACCGGACGGTGAGCTACCCATTGCTCACCGTCCGCAAGCCCGCGCCTACGGGGGCCGGAAATCCGCCCGGGGCGTCTCCTGCGGCGGGTAGGGGCGAGAGGGGGCGAAATTTGCCTTTTCATCAACCGTCCCGCCTCCTCCTACGCGAGCATTACTGCTTCGCTGAAGGAGGTGACGGCTGCCCATACCCTCTCGCTCCGTACCATGGCCTGAACCAGGGCCGGACACGAGAGTCTCTGCCGCCGATCGCCTCCATGAGGACACGGCGGTGCTCTGCCCAAGCTGGGCAGATCTCCACTGTATGCTCCACCGTGTCCTCCGGGCGATCCACACAGTGGTAACACCCGGGAAGGACACCCCCTGCGGGGGCTTTGGCTGAGGCGCCACCTCCACGGGCCAGAAAATCGTGGCGATAGTCTCGCTGTGCCATCAAATTCCATAGAAACTATATGAATCAATCTCCACATGGCGATATTATCGTGGCGATAATTTGTAGGCATATCGCCGCGATTCTTTCGTCCGTGGAGAAGCCGCCTTAGGGCGTCGCTGTGGGTAGCGAGGGACAGGCTGGATCGAAACAAGCGAAGTGCGATTCCGACTCCCGCACAATTATAGTTAGGATTACCTTTACTTTGTCGACTTAAGCAGAACTTGGGAAATAAGAAAACGTAGGATGTAGGTATAGTAGGTACCTATGATCGAGCAAATTGAGTTCTAAAATTTTAGCACCTCATCTGTGATTTACTTAGCTTTTCTTTTGACAGCCTCTAGCTACGACGCTGGCAGTAACTAGGGGGCCCCATCGATCGCTGGGCTCTGGGCACTTGCCCAGATTGGCCATTGGCAAAGATGCCCTGATTGTAAGATCTAGACATTTTATGCAATTAATCGTATTTTTATAGAAGGAGGGCCCCATCGATCGCTGGGCTCTGGGCACTTGCCCAGATTGGCCATTGGCAAAGATGCCCTGATTGTAAGATCTAGACATTTTATGCAATTAATCGTATTTTTATAGAAGGCGCTGAAAAGGTCGCACCGACAAACGTTAGCGGCACAAAATCTCCCAACAAGAAGTTTAAAGGTACACAATAGTGATTATTAATTTATGTTATGTATTACGTGACAAGTCATCCATCTAGGACAATTCAACAACAATTCCTTATTGTTCGTTCAGTTCTAGCAATTTGCTGCCTGGTAAATGCTCGCTTATAAAACGCGCGTACGTATGATTGGGTGCATTGAATGCCTAATTGGTAGGTTTAGCGCATCTCAAATCACAAATGAAGTTATTTCCCACACAGAGAAAACCGCACGGAAACCGATGGAAAGAGTTCTTAAAATACATTTTTTCTCTTAACTGGACATATTTCTAACTGCCGTTGAAATAGTATATGAAATAGTATATAAAGACATTTGACACTACCACGTATTTCTGTTGATTAATGGAATGTTTTTTCAAGCGGAAAACAGAGAATCTCCCTCCCAAAATGCCTCCCTTCAGCGACAAAAGTTGATCAGCACCAAAATACGTGAGTAACAGCTTTCATTAAACTCGCCTATGATGGCACTACCATTGGCGTATTTGCGCAAATATTTACGTTATTTTTATATACAAAGTGGACTTTATTCATATGATTATAGGGCATATTTTTTAGTGCCCACATAACGTGAATATTTTGATAAATACACCAATTCAAGTGCCAACATGATATCCGTTCAATATGAAAACAGATAGCACTGCTGTTTTGTCACTGTGGCGCGCCCATTACACATGACTGTTGCGCATCGCCATAATTATGTTGGATTGTTGCGCTTTAGTTGCCTAGCTGTTGCGCGTTAGTTGCCCAACTGTTGCGCTTTAGTGGCCTACCTTTACACATATTATGTTGCGCGACAGTTACCACACGGCACATTTTTTAGTTAAGACATTAAAAGTATCCAAATAATAGTTTAACAGCCGACCTTTCGACGGTTCTATTTCAGTAAGGCTTCATAGATTTGATGTTGTCACGAGCATACTCGGACACTTAATATTTTGGCGCGTGGCTCGCATCACTACCTACATCTATCCGCACGGGGGTAGCGGAGGGATTTTGATTGTCACTATAATAGTATTTGCCGTTTTGTTTTGGACAGCTACGAAGGTCACTGTATCCGGGAACAAGTTACGGGAATCCAATACTAGTCCCAATGTATTTCCGGATACTAAAATTCCCATCCTGAGAGCCAACCTCGGCGGTAAATGTGAGTGTATTTTTTTAATGAACTCTTAGTAGCCTATTCACAGAAAAAAGTTACCAGTGCCGTCAGTGGAAAGACGCTCAATGTCGCAGTTGTAATTTGCGCCGTTCTTCATCATTCCAGCGCCAAGTTCTTTGTTTATAGTCGGCGGATCTTTCTTTTTTAATTTTCTTTTTTAAAGGATAAGGAACTTACACCCATTTTTGAAAAGTGTCTAAATTCTATAGTGCCCCAAAAAAAATCACAAAATTTTTATTCAACTGATAAGTGCCATAAAAATGCATTTAAATTTTACATTTTCAAATTACGCGCGTAGTTTGACGAAAACGCTGGACGCAGTGAACGCCATGTTGCTCTGTGGTCATGACGTCACTTGGTTGGCTGATCTATCAGTTGACAGTGGCGCTGATTCCCTTGTTCACAAACTAAACTAAATTTAACCGGTCAAGCCCCGCGCGACACCGATTCGGAGTCAAACAATAGAAAATCAATTGTGTCTCATTAGCCGTCCTTGACAAATTAAGTTCAGTGCATCTTTTTCTTTCTATTTCATTAAGAAAAGGACAGAAGATAAATTTTAGTTTAGTCCTGTCAAATTAATCAGCGCCTGTCACTACTCTATACAAGTTTAGACGTGATTAAAAACTTGCCTACTAAAATTACGTCAATTTACGTCAAGCGCTGATTAATTTGACAGGACTAAACTAAAATTGATCTTCTGTCCTTTTCTTAATGAAATAGAAAGAAAAGGATGCACTGAACTTAAATTTAGTTAAGTTTGTGAACAAGGGAATCGGCATCAATGTCGGACAGAAAACGTGTCACATTTTAGTTTACATAGCGGTATGACGTAATAACATGGCGGCTACTATTTCATGGTGTTTTTTTAACAGATTAGAAAAACTGAAAACGTTGAATTGAATTTTAAAATTTATTTTGTTATTTTATGAACTAAAAGTAACATTTTCCGACTCCTTTTTGCCTAAAGTATCTCAATAATCTATTTATAGATTTTTTCTCGTATATAGTAAAATACCCTATTGTAGCAAGCAAATTGAAATGAAATGTAGAATAAAGAACATCTAAGTATCACGCATTTTGTCTACAGCAGGCTTAGCATGACTCTTTCTATTTCTACTCTACTATAGAATAGAATTAATAGAAATCGCTTGTCTACTTCTCGGTAGAAAATGACAAATGTCTATACGGAAACGTTATTTTGGTTTAGGTACTCTTCCGTCGACAAAACGTTTATCTTAGCACGGGCACTGTTTTGTCGATGGAAGAATAGGCAAAAATGACGTTCCGTGTAGACCATTGAGATAGTAAATATGTCTATGGTGTAGACAGTACGACACGGCAGCAAAGTAAAAAGAGTCAACTGCACGTTTTACGAAATTCACTCTTTTACATAATTCGACTCAGAATTCTCTGTTTTGTCATAGGATTTTTTTCCGTTTGATTCTCATATTTTATCGATATTAAGTCACGCATATAAAGACAACTACAACAATTTTTCTGTAAGTGTCGAAGTCCCGTATTTTGGAACAAAAACATATTATAGTACATAGTAATATTGGCCTTAACCATTTCCTTGGTAATGCTCCATTAACTGGGCACACCCAAATACTCCGAAATATTTTATTCCGAATTTCGATGGTCCGATTTTCAAAAGTCCGAATTTATAACACTTTTTTTTGGGTGGGAAATTATCAAGTAACTTCTCCCGCTCTGGGCGGAGCGAGAGGGTGTGTCAGACTCTTACTAACTTAAACCCACCCGTGTTCCTTCCGTTGCCTGTGTTGCCCGGCGCCTCGGTAACCCTTTCGGATTTCCGCGACCCCGGCAGGCATGGGCCGCCCTAGTGGACCCCACACTTGTGCTGACATCTCTTTGAGGCGCGCGTAGAACACAACGCGCCATCACCCGGGCCTGGTCCTTATCGGCCGGCGAGCTACCAATTGCTTACCGTCCGCAAGCCCGCGCCTACGGTGACCGGACATCCGTCTGGGATTCCCAACGCCCAGGGCGTCTCCTGCGGCGGCAAGGGGCGTGAGGGCGCGAAATTGGCCTTTGCTCTCACCCATCCCGCCTCCTCCTTCGCGAGCATTACTGCTTCGCAGAAGGAGGTGATGGCTGCCCACGCCCTCTCCGCCTCTCCGTAGATGGCCTGGACCAGTGCCGGACGCAAGAGACCTCCGCCGCCGATCGCCTCCACGAGGACACGGCGGTGCTCTGCCCAAGCCGGGCAGACCTCCACCGTATGCTCCACCGTGTCCTCCGGGCGAACCACACAGTGGTGACACCCGTTAATTTCATAATACCTAAGAATTATAATGTCTATTTATTTTTAAAAATCACGAAATTTATTTAATTTATTAAAATTAGGGTGCTGTTTTACAACGCGTTTTTATTTTGGAATTCTAATGGATCGGTACTTTATTTTATTTTATTTATTTGGGAAAATAAACGGTTACACAAAATTTGAGCTACAAAGTGAGGAAATGTTTAACCCACGACATTTTCCACATATTATATACTTTAATAATCGGAATTCGTATTTTTAATTATTTTCGAATTATCATTAAGTAGGTATTCGATCTATTGAAACTCGGTATTTTGAGAATAGTAATAATTACTATTCTCAAAATACCGAGTTTCAATAGATCGAATACCTACCTACCTTTATAATTATTAAAAACGTTAGGAATATTGAAATTTTGGAATTATAAAAATAGGATGAATGATAAATAGGATTTGTAATCTAAGGAATTTTGAACGATTCGGAATTATGAAAATCGGTATTTTGAAATTCGTATTTGTGACTGACGGAATAAAGATTTTCGTGTTTAAGTAGTGTACTACCCCTATCAACTAAATGATGTAAAATAAGGATAAGATAGCTTTGTTCTTCTATTAATTATCATAGGTTTGCGCTCAAAACGCTCTCCTGTAAAATCATGATTTTGTAGATAACCATAATTATACTTTGTGCCCGTCGAGTAGAAAAATGCAAATTGGCTTCACTACCTTAGACAACTGTCAGTTGTCAGTGTGATTTTGACAGTTTAGGATACAAAACTTTCTTCTGAAATAGTCTACATAAAAAAGGACCTAGCCAAAGATCGTTAGAAACGAAAGACAAAATGACAGATTGTAGGAAATGGAGAAAAGAAATGTCACTTTGTATAGAAAGAGCTGCGCCACGCTAAGCCTGCAGGATAAAAGTAGATTTTTCAACGTTTTTTTTTTTATTTTCATCTTTAGTTTTTCTCAGCATGTTTTGATTTTCCAGCATTACGGCCTTCCGCCTCATCTTTACACGGTAGAAGATCTAATAGCAGAAGTCCGACTAAACAAAAATCAACGGAAAAATGTCGAGGTATTGCACTGGGTTTCATTATACATAAATAAGTTGGTATATCAGTCAGTAACCGCACAGGCATCCGCAAGGAGGGGCTTGTGGCTAAATATATATATATATCTTTCTTTACATACCAAGACTCCTCCATGCCTCGGAAAGAATGTTAAGCCTTTGTAATGTAAATAATGGCGGGAGGAAGCACGGCAGGGCTTTCACGCCCTACCATTGAGGCGGTCCGGCCGGTACTCGAGCGCTGGCTCGGGAGGAAGCACGGCTCCCTGTCGTTTCGGGTGAGGCATGTGCTCTCGGGGCATGGTTGCTTCGGGAAGTACCTGTGTCGTATAAACAGGAAGCCGGACGCCCGGTGTCAGCACTGCGTCGACTGCCGGGAGGACACGGCGCGGCATACGCTGGCAGAATGTGCCGCTTGGGAGAGGCCGCGGCGTGTCCTCATCTCAGAAGTAGGCAGTGACCTGTCGCTGCCAGACGTGGTCGACTCCATGGTCGGTACCTAGGAGTTCTGGGACGCGGTGGTATCCTTCTGTGAAACAGTCATGTCGCAGAAGGAGGCTGCGGAAAGGGAGCGGCAGATTTCTTCCACTCACCCTGCCCGCAGCAGGCGCCGGGCGTCGGCGGAGGGCGGACATCACCCTATTTCAGCCCCCCAAATGGGTCCAGAACAACGGATGTCCCCGAATCCGTCGCCCCCACTCAGCAGGGCCCCAGGTGGCGGCGCGTAGTGTTCTACGCGCGCCCCTATTGGACGCGCGGGGGGAGTTTTACACCTCATTCCCCCTGCGGGCCTGAGGTGGCCCGCAATGGCGGCCCGGCACTAGCCGGGGATCGCGGAAGGCGCACTAGATCCCATGATCCCCGGTGCAAGTGTAGGAGGGGAACACCAGGGTGGTTTTTAGTCAGTAAGAGTCTGACAGACCCCTGCGCCTGCCCCAGAGTGGAAGACATCCATGAGGATTTTCCACCCCGGAACAAAAAATAAAAAAGCAGGCAAGTCTAGTCATGCGTTTGACCGTAAAAAAATTTGTTGATCATAATATAAAATTAAAATTTGTTGGTCAAATTACATTAACTCCGCAGACGTTATGGGAATCGATACCTAAACAACAAAAACAAAAACGTATTTTATGATCATGTTTAGAAACGATACCCATAACGTTTGCGAAGTTTCGATGGCTAATTTAGTTTGACCCTGTAGCTCCTTTAGAGACCGGTCTCTTCGCGCGTTTAGACTCAGAACGCGTTTTGGAACTAATATATCGACGATGAAGTGATAAGAACCGTTATCTACCAAAACAGAATTTTACAGGAAACGAAAAAAAAAGTTTTATTTTACAATATAGGTAGGTACGTACAGATGCATATTAGTTATTGTCATTTATTAGTAACTCGTTAAAAAATAAGATATAATTTAAAGTTAGCTGCTTATGCTAGCTCCCGCAAACGATTATTTGAAGCGTTATTATTATTATTATTTTATCTACGTACAAAAAAAAAACGCTAAAATGTCAGTTACGAGTTTTTGTCACTTCAGCGTCGATATGAGGACTTTTTTTTTTGGGTGGGAAATCATCAAATAACTTCTCCCGCTCTGTGCGGAGCGGGAGGTTGTGTCAGACTTTTACTGACTAAAACCCACCCGTATTCCTTCCGTTGCCTGTGTTGCCAGGGGCCTCGGTGACCCTTTAGTACCTTCCCGCGACCCCGGCAGGCGATATGAGGACTGAGAGAATTAGATAATTATAACAGCACAGCACAGTATGATAAGTCAAATAGTCACCCTTCATCATCATCAGCCTATATCAGTCCACTGCTGGATATGGCATCTTCAATCGCACGCATGCCATCTCACATCCAGCTGCTACCAGCCACCCTGCAAAGATCGACACTCCACCTAGCCGTTCAGCCTTGTTTGCCGATTCGCGATCACCCTTAATTAATTACGCGACTTAATTAATAATAATAATAAAATTTATTTATTCAGATAACTTTGATCCATAAACTGACAAAAATGAGACATAAATTAAAAGTAAGCAGGGACAAAATAGTAAGCAGGGACTTGGTCCGCTGCACTAACATCCATGTCAGGGGACAATCGTGCCTAGCAGCAATGGCACTCAAGATGCTGTGGCGACTTCCACGCAACCGACTAATGAATGACGCGGTCTTTTTGCGCCATAAAGCTGCAAAGCCAGCTTTGTGTATTAGCAAATATTGCTGATGCGCTACAGAAACGTGGAAGCCGCAACAGCGCCCTGAACGCATTATTAAATTGAACCCGCAGAGCATTGTACGCCCGCTGCGTGTAACTAGCCCACAGACTCCCCGTGTACAGTGAGGTGCAATACGCATTAAATAAAGTAATTTTGACTGCGTCTGTACACCGGGAGAATCTGCGCGCCAACATATTCGCCCGAACTGACAACGCTCTGCGTTCTCTCTCCCTATCAAAATCATCTTTTAAATCATCGGTCACCCAGTGCCCGAGATACTTAAACCTGTATACTCTGCTTAAAGACTCACCATTCAGAAAAAGTGGTTGTACAGGTGGAGTCTTGGGACCTGATTTAAAAACCATGTAAACGGATTTCTTTACATTACGAGTATACATCAGACCGTGTGAAGCTACAAAAGACTCACAAACTGCGAGTAGCTTCCGGAAAGCACCAATTGGTGGGGCCAGCTGCACCATGTCGTCCGCATAACTGAAGTTGTTGCAACAAACACCGTCCACATAGCATCCGACATGCATGCCGCTGAGCTCCTCAATCAGAGCGTTGACGTACAGGTTGAAGAGCACGGATGAGCTCAACCCTCCCTGTCGCACCCCACACTCCAACCCGCTCGCATCCGAAAGTTCACCCGCCCACTTCACACGGTTCTCCTGGATGAGATACCAATACCTCAGGAGTGATGCCAACTCCGATGGCACCACAGTCCCTGCTAACTTCTGCCACAAAACGTCATATGCCACTATATCAAAGGCCTTACTGAGATCCAGGAAACAGGCATACACCGGAGTATGTCTATCCGTATAATACTTGACATTGGTGCCGATTCTCTTGTACAGCGAACGAAACTAAACTATCACTAAAATTTCTTATTTTTGGTTTAGAGAACCATAAAAGCTATTCTGCAAACAAGAATCACTAACTTAAAAACAATTTTGACGCAACTATATTTGAGTTTGACAATCGCTAAGTTGAGTAAACCATAGACTAAGATTTGTCAGAAATATAAATAAGGAATGAACGAAATGATCGAAAGTGCAAAAAAACCTGAGCAAAATCAAATATTTATCTTTAATTTTTTATCAATAATTTATTCAAATGAAATACAAGGAGCATAGTTATGGTATAAAACTATATTGTTGTATACATTTTAATAAATGAAAATGCCTAACCTGTTTTTAATTTTATTATCTGTGACCTATGTGGTACTGCTAGGGTTGGGCACCGAAAACGATTCAGAACGTCGGCAATATTTTTTCGGTTTTCAATAAGAAAAAAACCTTTAGTTTTTATTAAAATCGACAAACCATGGACATTTAAAAATTGATTCAGGTATTATGATTATGTTGATATTTATTTTAGCATAAGCATAACTATTTTACTAATAAAAATGAATCTCGATAAAAGAAAATCCGATTTTTCGTTCAGTAAATTTAAAATCTCCGGTATTCTCGTCACCGAAGGAAAGCCCTATCAAGGACATCTTGAATTTGTCTGTTTGTCAACATTGATACGTCAATTGGTTGATCTTCAGCAAAGAAAGATTTTAAATAGTTAACTATATAATATAATTATTATGCTCTTGCTTTATATTAAAGAAAGTCTTCATCTTCTCTCGTTTGCCTTTAATCTGCATCCGGTTATACTGAAAGCCGACGCCAACATTGTTGGGAAAAGGCTAGGTAGATTGATTGATAGGAAGTCTTGAATATGCAGTCTTCGATCTCCAGAAAACGAGCCAATAAGAGACAGCAGGAGCTGCTCGTGGAACGGCTCCATAATAATCGGCAAATGGCCAGAGGTAAGAAATATAACTGAACTTTTTATTTTATTGATAAATCTATAGCAATGACTTTCTTACCTAAACAACAAGTTCGCGGACGACCTGAGAGCATCAATCTTAATTATTATTCCTGAGGTTTTTAAACCTATTAATTAAATTGTCTTCTTTTACTTCGCAGTTCTAGTAATAGCATCATATAATATATATATATTTTTTTTTTAGAAAATCAAGCAGATGCGGAAGTTTTGGAATTTTAGGCCAACGTCAGTAGCGAGCTGAACCAACTGGGCTGCAGCAGGACTGTAGAGCAGTGGCAACATGTAAGTTGTTTATGTCGTAAAAAATGTTAAATTGGATTGGTTAACTACATGCACAGTATTCATGTGTGTTCTAAACTAATTTAATTTCAACAGATTTGGAATGTGTGGGTGGCAAAAGTGAAGACAAAGGCAAGAAAAGTACGAGATTCCATCAGGGCCACAGGTGGAGGACCGGCAGGGGCAGATCTCAATGGTATTGAGAAAAAAATTCTTGATATCATTGGGACTGCTTCTGTCGATGGTTTTGCTACTTTGGAAATGGTAATTTGTTATAGTATTCATCATCATCATCATCTGCCGAGCCTTTTCCCAACTGTGTTGGGGTCGGCTTCCAGTCTTACTGGATGTAGCTGAATACCAGTATTTTACATGGAGCGACTGCCTATCTGATCTCCACAACCCAGTTACTGGGCAACACAATACCCCTTGGTAAGGCTGGTTGTCAGACTTTCGGGCTTCTGACGACCTGAAACGACTGTCAAAGATCTACAAATGACAGCCGGGACCAATGGCTTAACGTGCTTTCTGAGGCACGAAGGGGTCTTGGTAAGTAAAGATGGTCACCCATCCACGGACCAACCGCGGCAAGCGTAGCTTAACCTGATCGATCGACCCGTGCGGCTGTTATTACTTAGCCACAAGCCCCTTATTATTAATTTATATATAGTATTCATAGTATTTTTATGGCAGAAGGCAGTTTTTATAAATATATCTTCAGAAATTTATTATTAACCATTCAAGCATTGATTAAAGAGACAATTAACTATCTAATGTTATTGGAGTGCTAGCACTCGCGTGAAGCTCAATTAATAGTTGTTTTTATTTCAGGGAATACCTGTCTCGCCCCCACTGCCCATGTCTGCCCCACAGCAAAATATGTCGCCCTCTCTACAGCCCTTACTTGAAGAGCAGCCTGTGGACACCGATGGCAGGATTTCTGCAGTACCACTGTGGCAGTCAAGCGGGCGAATTACCCGTCGTCGAAGACTGCCGAGGACTCCCCGTCCGCCAGTGCACCACAATTTGGTACAAGCACTGAATGAGAATAGCCGGTTACTCCGTGAGAGCATTGTCCAGGCTGCAGAAATTTTAGCTGCTGCCATTCGCTCTTCCAGTATTCCATACGTAGTGGCACATGCCCAAGATGAAGATAATGGGAATGAAAGTTGATGGGTTTCTTCTCCATTACTTCGTCTTGGAGCTTACAACTCTAACAAAACCTGCTATTCTCATTAAGTGCTTGTTCCAAAGCCTCTTCTTAGCTCTCCACTGACATTAGCACTAACCAATTTTTTCCTGTAGTTTTAAATAATTTTCCTGATTGTTAATTATTTTCTAGATTGGTATATTTTGTTGATTGTTAATTATTTTGTTTAGGGTTAAGGATAGGTTTAATAGTAATAATATTAAAATTTTAAAAGTAAAGAAATAAAATGTTTAATTTAATTAAAATGATTCACAAGCGATTGTCGAATTTCCCTTGCTTCGGCTAGGAAATCGGTGCTAATATCCTCCACATTCTGTTCGCTGTCCTCGGTGACATCAATTACATCATCATCATCTTCTTCATCTGCAAAAATACACTACATTTAGATTTCATTTTTATTGATAATAATATAAGCAAACTAGGTACACTTACCATCCCATGTTTCCAAAAACATATTATACAAAATGCAACATGCCAGAATAATTTTAGCTGCCTTTTCTGGCTGGTAATGCAGACAGCGATGCCTGTGTAGGCACCTAAATTTGTTCTTTAGGCGCCCATTGCACATTTCCACCACATTTCTTGCCCTTATGTGGCACTCATTGTATGAAGCCTCTGCTTCAGTTGTTGGCACCATAATGGGAGTCATGAGCCATGGCTGTAGTGGGTATCCCTTATCTCCTATAATAAATAAAACTTTATAATGTACATGCCTTAGCTAATAGCCTACCTAGTCTAGTAGGTATAAAGGTTTACTAGTGACCTACCCAGAAGCCACTGAGATCTTTCGCCACGCAAAAACTCATTTCTCAGGACTCTATTAATATTAGATGCCCTCCAAATAGCAGCATCATGGGTGGAGCCCGGAAAATTTGGATTTAGGCCAATAATTTTACCTCTTGCACTGCATACCTGAAAGTTAAAACAAATAATTAAGATTTCAAGATAATTGTGTTAAAAAAATGTAGTTTATACTCACAATCTGGCAGTTGATGCTATAATAGCCCTTTCTATTATAAAACAGGTTGCCAGGTGCAGTAGGGTGATTGAGCGGAGGTTTTGCTATTGCAACATGGGTCCCATCAATTGCACCTAATGTGTTGGGCATATTATATAGGTCTTGAAATCTGAAACAAGCAAGTGTGCTGTTTAAAATGTTACAATAAAATCCCTCCCCACATACTTCAACTGAATGAAACAAAATTTAAATCTTGTATAAAACGCACACCATGCAGCCAAGCATATTATAAGTTGGGGGATTACATAGCTAATAAAAATGCTTGGCTCAACGCCGGTCCTGCTCCACAAGGGCGCAAAAACTAATTGATTAGCATTTCAAAATAGTGTTGGAGCTGCTGAAGATTTCAAATACTATCTTTGCATTGTATAAATTCAATCTCTTTGTATTGTATAGTTGCACAGCACATTATTATGTGAGTAATATGTACCTACTATAAAGCTGTCATTTACTGGGTACGTCTTTCATTTAATTGAATGTGCCCTGCCAAGCCCTGGATGGCTGAGAGTATGTTGTGCTGACTGTAATGTCTCGCTGATGGTGGCACGTATGTTGGATTATTTAACTCCCTTCAAAATGGTTGAGCTGAATGGTGCTAATCCATTCGTCATGTTTGTGAATGTGCGCCGTCAGTAAAGACTGGTCATCTCTTAGCTGCCACGGCTTATTTTAATTTTTGAATTGTTTTTTTGTTACCTTTATATTACGGGCGCTTTTATGTTTTGTATCGTTCTCACATGTATTATTTCAAAATGAATGATGTAAACAATATTTTGTAACAATAACATGTTGTTTTAAGAGAGTGTCCGTGGAGTTTCTTGCCCATTCTTGTCCATAGGTACCTACTACGCTTTGGAATGGGCAACTAGCTTCATCTTTCTGACTGACCGACTCCTTGACAATTCAAAAATGCCTGTAATTGTTTTATTTAAAATAAATGCTTTGACTTTGAGTTTTTTACATGAATGAGTGGTGCAGTTCTGTTTTGGTAGCTGTAAAAAGGGGTAATTTAATTGTCTTAACCGATAAAGCCCCAATGGCTCCGAATAGGAGCCCTCGCGGCGCGCGATTTGAAAGTAGTTATCGAATAAAAAAGTTTTTTTTGAGATTGAGAGATGACGTTATTGAGCCACGGGCCTGAGCGGTTAAACTTATTTATTATTTTCTTTTCAGTTTTCTGAAGTTCGACAAAGAAGCCAGGGTTTTAAAAAGCCATTCAGAAACCTTTTAAAACTAAGAAATATTAAACTGAACTTACTCTGTCTTGGCTGCTTCCTTTTCTTCACGGGTTATGGGAAATCTCAAGTATTGGGGGGATAAAGTTGCCACAATTTCCTCTGTTGTTATAGCTAGGCACCTGCTCACTGATGGCTGGCTGAGCCCAAGTATGTTGTCTTGCCCAACAGCTGTTTGATAACTGCCTTGGGCAAACAGATTCAGTGCAGCTAGAATCTGAATATGAATATGAGTTCTATTATCATGTTAGGTACTAATTAATGCCAAGGTATAATCTATCATCATACATATAAAAGTGAGATACCACTCACTCTGACTGAATAACCACAAAATGTCAGGAACTATAATTAAACTTATAATTTACTACACACCCTACATATAGGGTGTAAGAATCTGTTATGAAAGTATAGGTACAATAAAGTTACGTAGGAAAGGACACAAAACTGTTCTAACCTTTATGTGTTTGGGGAGAAATCCTTCATCCAACCTAGGATTCCTTAATGTATCCACCAAATACAGAGCTCCCGATCGAGAGAGTCTAAAAATTTTTTTAAATTTTTCTTCAGACATTTGGAAAGGGTTGGAATGGTCGCGCAATCTTTCCAGTTGAACTCTTTCTTGATAGTTTCTAAAAAATAGTCATTTCACAGAATCTGGGAAGTGGATTTATCCACTTCTTTTCCAAATCATAATAATGTACTTAGTACAAGATATTCAGTACAAAAATCCCTTTTAGGTTTTCACGAATGCATTTCGTATTGTATTTTAATAGGTAGCAATAGTTTTATTATTTACCTTTCAGCCGAACCGACAACTGCTGCAATTACATAGGCTTCCATAATGATAAAAGATTATCTTTAAACTCTCTTAGGCATCTAAACTTTCAAGAACTAGACGTGAAATGTGCTTTGTAAATTTTAGTTTACAACAACTAATTTTATTCCACACCTTTTTAGTCGCGATTAAAAATCGTTTGATTTAGTTTGACAATCAAAATTTTAGGTGAAAAACGTCAAATTCAGAATAGCAAAATTGCCATTTTTACTAAATTGAATAACTAAAATGACATTAGTTCTGTCAAACTATATTATAGTTAATTTGTGTCACTTTAGTGAATTTCAGAATGGGAAACGCCGTTTGACAGGAATAAACTAAATTTTGGTGATTTTTACTCTAGTTTAGAGAATTTTGTGACAACAGAATCGGCACCAGTGTGCTTCAAACTAAATATTGCAGTTTCTGTGGACAACCCAGGCCGGAACCCGAACTGGGCGACGTGCAAATTAATATGTTTGGAGAAATGTGAGTTGAGCACACTGTCAAGTACCTTGGCAGTTATTGTCGCCAAGGAAATTGGCCTATAATTGGTATAATTGGTCTTGTCTGCCATATCTCCTGTACTGTTCTTGGGTATAGGCACCACCAGAGTGTGCGTCAGTCCGTGAGGAAGGTATGCGTGGCTTACGCACAGATTAAACATCATGGCAAGCACTCGAGGTAGATAGATACCAGCATTTCTCAGATGTTCGACACTGAGCCCGTCATGACCGGGAGATTTTCCACCTGTCATATTTCTTATAGCAATTTTATTTTAAATTACCGTTGACATTTCTGTATGACAGGCATCAAAATCCCGACATGGCGGACCCAGCGGAGACTTAATGAAGTAATATTCCCCAAACATGTTGGCTCTCCCTTTGGCACTAGAGATTCCCTCGATATATTATATATCTCGATACCTACAGGAACACTAGGCTTAGTATTAGCATTATTGATACATTTCCAAAATTTCTTGAAATCTGACTTGGCATGGTGCTTGGCTATTATGTCCATTTTGATTTCTTCCTGGTTATTTTGACACCACTTTAATCTACTCTTGAACTCTTTACGTGCCTGTAACATCTCACTATATGTATCAGTATGAGTTGGTCTACCACTGGATACCCATACTCTGAACTTAAGCCTCGCATTCCTATAGGCCTCGGATACATGCTTATTCCATCCTGCTAACAGCTTTCTACGACTACTTCTATTTGAAACATGTGAGGCACGAGCAGCCTCACATAAAATATCAACTACATTTAAATACATCTTATATATTATTTGCTTATGGCTGTACTTATCACAACGGTTACCACTACAATACTGAAACTCCATCGGGAAGTCAATACACTTTAACCTTGAATTACATATGTATATCATGGTATACATTAACTTGAGATCCTTTTCGATCCCCCCAACTTACTTTATTACGTGGTGGGGTTTTAACTTCTGTTTTATGCAATATCACATTCAGATTACACTTAATGACTAGTGGATAGTGATCAGACCAATTTATAATTGTATGAATAAATCCTTCTTCCAGATTGCACGAACCTTCCTACGTATAAATTGAAGCTAGATCCATCCGAAATACAACACTGGACTGCAGGTAGACCAAAACAGAATTTTTGCTCTAATAAAACCCTGCTATGGACTTAGTTAAGCCAACAACTTTTACCCACATAAAATTGTCACCCGTTTTACGCATTAAAGGCTCCTGCAAACTGAGGCGATATCGCGGGCGCGATGTCGCCCCAGTCTGTAAGAGCCTTTAACCTGTATTTTGGTTAGACTGATTTTGCTGAAAAATTAAATTATTTTTACTACTGAAAACCCAAATATTATTTTTAATACGAACTGTGCGCTTTTATAATTTCTAACATGACTTTGTTATCGTGGACGCGTCTACGGTACCTTCGTCATAAGTACCAGCTGTCGTCCTACTGTGTTTGCCAAAATCGCCAATACCTACTGCTATGTATTCTTCTTTTCTAGTCAATGGTAAACGTAGTCCACGATAATATCGTCCCGTTAGAAATTTTTGTGATAAGTTTATTAAAATTCAGATAAAAGCTGAACGCAGGAATGAACTGAGCTCTTCCCCCTTTTTATCTACTTGTACAGTCGCCAACACATGTTACCACAACCTGTCAAATTTCTCCAAATGATTTTAATTTTTAACTCTTAAAATGTTAAGTTCAAAATCGAATGAGAAAATTTTACTGTTTGTGGTATCTTGATGTGCTGGCGACTGTACTAATATTATTATTTTAAGATTTTTGTTAGCTTGTATAAAGTACTCACATTATACTGTTAATGAACAAGGAAGTACGTAGGTACCTACTTATAATCTTGAGCATGAAATGTATTTTCAGACAGGACAAGAACGCCCTCGCGATCTCCGAATAGAGGTAGATCGCCAATGCAGAACAGAATTGCAGCTGCTGGTAACAATTAAATTGATTAATAATTAGTCATACCTAGTTATTTATTGGTGCATAACTGATATTAATAGTTAGTCTTGAAGACTTTTCCAAATTACGGTTGACTGGATACCGTACTTACTAGATGGAGGTCGACGAGGCTAAGGCCTTGAAGGGACGAGCCTTTTGCCTGTAAACAAGGAGCCTACGGCATGATAGAGCTAATAGAGAATGAAAGGAAGCCTTTTATGGTACGAGCATTATGTGTGGTAGGGGAAAGACCGGAACGAGATTGATACATACGTACATAAACTCACGCCTATGACGTGATAATGGTCTTTAGCAAGATCAAATTGTTGTTATACCTACCTATTAGAAGAGTATTTATTTATTTATAATTATATTTTCTGTTTTAGAAACAAAAAGGAAATTGCCATCACCAACCAATGATGAACACAAATTTGGCAAAAAATGTAAACAGTCGTCAAAAACAGAACCACCGCCCCACCTCATTAGACCAAATCGTAAGTAGGTATAAACTTAAAATCAAGATGAGCTTTAAACATAAATTTAAAAAACATTGATGTAAAGTTTGTAGTATGAGCGACCTGATTTTAAAGGTCGTCCTATTCTTTATAAAAGCTTTTATTTAGATCATAGAGTTGCTTAGTAAGACTCTGGATTCTCTAGTACTCGTAGTAGCAGTATGGTGTTATTCAGAAATCAGAATATGGTATACATAAGTGCATGTTAATTTGAACGGTACTTTGGGTAGGATTCGCAAATATGCTCTCACCTTTTATAGTTTAGTCTAGTCTCTACGACTGTCGGGTGTCCGGAAAGTTCAAAATGTTCTAACGGTTAGAGCGATTTTAGTGTTATGTCATGTTGATGTCTTCACGCAGGAGGGATTGGCTTGCGGACGTGGTTGGTTGGCGCGTCGGGGACCCCGTATCAACGATACGGCAGTCCGTATCATTGATAAATGATACGGACCGCCCCCGACGCGACATGTATATGCAAAAATTCGTAAAATATTATCTAGTCTCAAATTCTTATTGTTAGGCAAGAGGCCCTAGAGTTGGCTTACAGAGGATTCAAGCTATAGGCGCGGTTCAATTTTCAGGATTTTGCATTCATTTAATAAGTACTTAAAATCAATCAGAAAATATAATTTACTTATCAAAGTCAAACTGCTCCAATTTTCGAGCTCACTTTTCCAACCTTGTATTCCCAGTCAATTTCCGAGCTCGTTTCGCTCCTTCTTCTATTCTCTTAACACAATTGGGTACAACGACAGCTTAACCTAATATTAGAGTCAGGGTGCTCCAACTTCTTGTCGCTCGCTCTCGCATTATCTTAGTAAAATCACAATGAAAACTATCCCGGTTCAAAATACTTTGCAGAAAAACAATACACTTCTATGGGGCTTCACCGCAGTCGGATAAAAACTTGTTGAGGGGCCCCCAATTTTAATTTGATACAGTGTTTAGACTAGCCACGTCACTACCTGCAATTCTCCTTTTCATATGTAGATACCTACTTTGTGTTTAGGCGATTTACGCCTTATCACAAAAACTTCCCGGTGGTTACAGTCAGCGACAAAAGTCGCTGATCATCTAAGAATATTATGATTACTTATTTCACTCATTTTTATTTATAACATTAATACTTACCTACTAATCTAATCTAACTAGCCCGTATTGTCCTACTGCAGGGCAAAGGCGGCCCTCTCACTTACCATACTATTCGAAATAAACTCCCCTTTTCAAAATTGACTAACAAACAATTACGTAATAAAAATTTGTTGATTGGTAAGTTTTCATGCATAAACCTCCCCCGGACACGTTGGTAATACTCCTTAAGTTGCTGACTGTACATCTACTTTTCAAATCTGACGACTAAAAAAATTAAAACATAAATCTTATTCCATTTTACCGGCACAATAAATTAAAATACAACTTTATTGAAATGTTTTACGATTTTTCAGCACCTGTCCACAGCAATAGAAGTTTCAAACCCCAGTTAGAAGATATAAAGAGCTCTTATTTATTGTTACACAAAATTTCCCCGGATAGCGCGAAAACGGTTGCTAAAGCCGGTATACAAATTCAATACAATTTAATTTGATTTCATTAGTTTGATCAATAAATTGGGCTATCTGGACAAAAGTGGCCCATCCCACATTTTTATGTATTTTCATTTATGGCCAAATTACACCTTGGATTTATTCATTTCTCTAGGTAAGAACGACCATCAGTTTCATTTATAAATTTAGTAAATATCTCTTTTAACTTGGATGCTAATCATATTTTTAATAAGTGTAAAAAGGTCATTTATTTGAATGTGGTTTAGTACACTTTTGCTTTCCCCAATTTGCCTAATTCTGATTTCTTGAATATTTCCATTTGTAATACATAATCTATTATTTTAGTGATTGGTCTGCATTCCTATTCATTTGCAAGAGTGACTGATTATAGTGTAAGGGATGTTAATAAGTAAAGGAATCTAGTCCAATTTCACACAAGGTAATAGAGAACACACTCTTATACAATTTTATATGAAATTTTTTATACACCTAATCACTTTCTTTCTTTTAGATAAAAATGGATACAAAGTATCACATGTAGTAAACAAATCCAATGAGGAAAGGAGAAGACACAAGTTGATAGAATGTAAAAAAAAATTTCAGAGTTCCTCCTTTTATGAAGATTCAAGTAAGTTTTAAAAATCCATGATATTCAATAACTTTCATTACAAATTACTTACAGACAATATTCTTAATTTTAATAACTTAACACCAAACATTTTTTTCAGGGTTCGAAAAAATTGAAGGTCTGAATTGGATCACATGGAAATAAACACAAGTTAAATTATAAAGAATCTTTATTTTATAAATTTATATTGGTAGTAACACTGCAGTGTGGTGTCTAATGTTAAAGTTTACGAGCAAAATGAGTCAATTAAAAAAATTGAAAAATGATGCTGGGTTTACTTAGACGTAGAGCTGGAACCGGAACCTTTGCCATCCTTATCCTTTTGTTCCTTGTCATCTTTCTCATCCTTGTCCTTTTTGATAGTAGACATAGCATTGCGAATAGCTTCACTTTGAGGATCAACCCCTGGCAGATTTTCCAGTACACTTTGAAGGAATGCTGGATCATTCATGACTTCAGCATACTCCTCTGATACATCCATGTTCTCTTCAGCGGCTGGAGCATCCTGTTGCATACTCATCTGCATAGCCAGAGCAATCTGCTCTTCCTCAGACAGCTCCATAGCTTCATGGCCTAGAGACATTGCTAGAGCCCGCTCCATCCCAGTGTTCTGGGGTTCCCCGGTCTTGGCTGCCTCTCCTCCTTCAGTAGTAGTTTGTTGGCGGCGAGATTCCTCTTCCTGGCGCTGTCTCTGTTCCTCCATAGACACACGCAGGGCAAGTGCAAGCTCGGGGTCCTCATTTGGATCTACTCCAAATTCAAATGGAGACAAACCTGAGCCAGATGGACCTGCTCCATCACCACCAATTAGTGGGCTGGAAATCAAAGCTTCGGAGAGTACAACACAGCCACCAGCTGGAACAGATACTAGGTGGCTGCCTCCCGTGTTGCTTTCTTTACCATTTAAAGTGTTTACAAACGTTGTCAGAAGAGGATTATTGTCTGCATCCTCGCCAAACGACACTACATCACAATTTACCTTCTCTTTCTTCAGCCTCTTAGCTAGTTTGACTAATTCTTTCTCATCGAGTTCCACTGGCGAGCCTACGAATACAACAATGCGCATCTTGTGGTTCTTGCCCTGACGATGCTTCAGCGCCAAATGAGCGATTCTGATGCCAGTCAGAAGATTGATATTACCATTAGGCTGGATACGGTGCAACTTAGACATTATGCGGCCAACATCACTGGTTAACGTGGCCAATACTTCTACATTAGCTAGCGTCATTAAACCGACATTATTTTCAGGATTTGACCGTGTTTTAGAGTGACATACCAGGTTTACGGCATCTTGTTGTGCTTGCAGTCTTGTTGGCAGGAAATCTCCATTTCTCATAAAATCACTATTATCCACACAAATCATAGTACTTTCCAAGACCATTTTGCTTGATTTTTCAGCGACTATTTATGAAATAAACAAATTGCGAACACCTCACAAAGAATGAAATCTGCTGTATAATAATCATAGACTACAAATTTTGGATATATAGAGAGAAGTCCACAGATATTAAATGTTTGTATTTTTTACTCTGCGACAGTCATATTCATTTTATAAATTCTTTTAACTTTACATGAAGAAAATAACGCATACACAGCCATTTATATCGGATGAAGTTTAAGAATTTCTACTATAAATTCCGTCTGATAAGACTATCGATTGGCTAATGACAAAAACGTCATGAGTTGGCTATGGTTTACGATTTGACAGATTGACTGAAACCGAAATCCGAGGTCAATTTCATTCCATAAAATTTTTGTGAAATCCCAGTAATCATGGGTTTCGGTGATTACCCAAAGGAATACAACCCCTCGGTCCACGGGCCATATGACCCAGCCCGCTTTTATGGCAAGCGTAAGTATGAATCCGTCAATATCATGTCGCCCTTCAGTTTACCATTTTCGATTATGTAATTTTTAAATCTCGTTTTCAGCTGATACGCCCTTCGGACAGGTAAAAATCAATGAGCTCGGATCATGGTTCGCACGCAGGAATAAGTCGCCCCAGGCAGTCGCGGGTGCTTTCAGCCGAGGTAACAAACTAGTTTATTTTATTACGTATTTTTGTCCAGAAATTTGAGGTTAGAAATGTATTGAAGATTTATCATTTTGACGGTATTACGTTTATTTCGTAATAAAGTAATAACATACCAACTTTAAAGGAGCCAAGGAAACATCTGTTAGACAACAGCCTTATGTATTGTTACTAAACATTACCTTACCTGAAATTTTTTCTAAGAATATTGGAGAGTTGGTCATCTTTGAAAGTGTGATTACACTCAAATTCAAAGATGACCATTGAACAACTCTTACAACAAGAATGATCTACTATTTACAAAAAATTGTTATGATTTTATGAATGTAACAAGGTTTAACTAAAGAACTGAAATAAAAAAGCAATTTATTATTTAATAATGCAAAGTATGAAGCTGCCTGTGCTTATAAATTATGTTATTATTGTAGCCTGGTGGAGATGGCAGCACAAGTACATGCAGCCTAAGAAGGTGGGCATTGCCCCCTTCTTCCAGCTGCTGGCAGGCAGCATGACTTTCTTCTATGTCATCAACTACGGAAAAATGAGTAAGGAAACATTTATTTTCTTGTTTTACATTTCAGGAGACATTTACAACAAATTAAGGCAAGAGAAATAATTTTGGTTCATAATTTGATCATACCGTCATTTATCAGCTTTCTGATGTCCATTGTAGAAATACAGTGGTTCTGAGAGATATCATATGACGTGTCTTGTGCAAATCAATGAAAAAATGTTCAAATATATTAAACATTCTTTCATTGAGATGCAAGGGATGGTGGAGAATAGGCAGAAACATCTACTACTGTGTTTGCAACAACATACTATAAGTATTATTATCAACAGTAGTTCAACATTGTAAATGGTTGAGGAAATAGAAAGTATTGAACAGCTCAGGAATATGATAAATGGTATTTAATTTCTGTAAATTGGTTTTAAAAAACACAGGTCAAAAAGAAATACAGTACTGTGTCTCTAATCCACCACTTGTCTATCCGACAACTACTTTATTGCACTGTTTTATGAGTCGAGACTGGTCTGATCATACTCTGTATTCTGCCATCATTCTAAATCTTCAGGTAACTCTTTAGTCATAATTTATTGTTCCTATATACTATAATACACTGCTGGGACACAGGCCTCCTCTTGGTGAGAGGAGGCCTGTGGCCCAGCAGTGAGAACATAGGCTGATTATGGTGATGATACTATAACCTGCCGTTTTTAATAATGTGCCAATGGTTGGGATTATGTGGTGGCAGATTAGCGAGAGAGTACTGTTATAATATTTATCAATCAGCTAATATTACTCATACCATGCAGAAGTAGAAATCTTATCTTTAAATAATTCTTTTCTATTTTTCAGAGCACCACAGGAACTACAAGTACCACTAATCGGGAACCCTCATGTGTCATTAATTATGCATGCTATTTATGTATTCAAACAATTATGTGAATCTGTATGTACTAGATCAAGCATACTTGCAATAAAGTTATTAGTGTGAACTAATGGTTTCTGTTTTATTTTGTTGTGTTGTGTTGTATGTAGTTTGTCCTCTATGGTGCTTCAGCGTGGACTCTGAAGTAATCCGACTAATATTATAAATGCGAAAGTTTGTAAGAATCGATGGATGGATGGATGTTTGTTACTCTTTCATGCAAAAAGTACTGAACGGATTTGGATGAAATTTGGCACACAGATAGTTTATAACCAGGAATAACATATAGGATGCTTTTTATCCAGATATACCCACAGGGTCAAAACTTATGCGGGTGAAACCGCGGGGCGCATCTAGTATAATTTAAATCCTGTGTGCATACATGTATTTGTGCATTGTAAATCAGCTTTTGGAGGTATAACATTGGTAGATTTTGAAAGAACCATTGCTACTTTGTGAGTGTTGCACCTCCAATAGAACATGGCACTTGATGCATGTCCAGGACTGCACTTGAACCAGTTGCTGATAGTCAAGTGGTACAGAAATATAGACAATCTTGCTTATGTGCAAAGCTCCATTTACCCATACAAATAGAGGCAGCTTCATATATTTACATGAAATTTTAAAGAAATAAAGATAAAACAAGGTAACTTCAAAAAAATATTTTAATTACTTATAATAGCAATAATAATTTATTCAACACATGCATTCTCCACACTCTACACACGCTTGCATACAGTTCGTCAAATGCAATAGTCTGTTGATCACTAGGACCGCCGTTGCCGTTACCACGGCACAGGACTTGTTGCTGGGATGTGATATCACATAAAGTGTCCCATGAATTAATCTGTAACAATTAAAACAACATTAGCAGTGTATTATTATGTGACTAACGAGTTATGATGAGAGCAGTGGTGGCCCAGTGGTAACAGCTGCGACTAACGGGTTGTAGGTTGTAGGTTCGAACCCAGACAGGTGCATTACTTTGTGTAATTTATTTCATCACCACTGCTCTCAAAACAGTGAAGGAAAACGTGACGAAACCGACATGTTGTAGTACCAGACATGTGACATCTAGCAACCTGAACTGGGCCCGTGTGGTGGATTACAGCCCACTCCCTCTCAAAGAGTGGAGGCCTGTGTCCCAGCAGTGGGAACATTATAGGCTGATTATGAGTTATGAGTGACGTTCAGCCAAAATGTTGTAATGATACATTCACCAAAACGGCAGCCAACCTTTAGCCCTATCGTATCAGTATACTGCAAATTGTTTAAAGCCATTATTATTATTTCTTAGAGACTGGGCAAACAATTTTTAGTAGGAGGCTCATGTTCATCAGTAACCATGACAGTCTGATATCATTCTGGATATTGGATAATATTTATGTTTAAACAAAAAAACGGAGAACATTAGGTAAGAGCCAAAGTTCGTAAAATAAAAATGTTTATTACTGGGTACTGAATCTGGACAAGGAAAAAATAATCACCAAATCAGAAATTATCAACTAATATAAAAATTAAACAGTTTTCTTAAAAATTATCAATCTGCTATTAAAATACCATGGCAATTCAGCATGATTAAAAACTTTAGAAATGTAATTAGTCATGGACATTGCAACAGTGAAAGTAAGTGGATAGTAAAATGACAAAAATGATAAAATGGTTGTATACATAGTAAGCTGTTTCTGATTAAAAGCATGCCTTGCCTCTGATTAAATACAACAATGTTTCTATTTTAACTACAGCAGTACATTTTTGGTATTGGAATATAGGTTATTGACCTTTATATTAATTGTCAAATTTACACTATTCTGATTGCATCATGACCATTATAATTTAGTAGTATATGAATGTGACTCAGTCATAGAATGTACTGGTTTGTTACCATGATATCATAACCAATAATTAGATATGCTCTGTGCTGAATATATGGCTTTCTGACTGTTTAATTAAATATTTGCAATATTAAAGAAACCATATGCAGAAAATAACCTTACCTAAAAATTCGAATTGAGCTATTCTACAATTCAGATTTGCCCATATATTTGGGCTTTAGCTCTTCTATTCTCTTGATGAAGTCTGTCTTCTCGATGCAACCGTCACAGACCTCATCCCAGTCATTCAAGATCTTCTTCAGATCTCGCACTTTGAGTTTCTTCAAATCAACGTTGTTTAGGTCGATTTGCTTGTCGAATCTGAGGTCGCAGATTTGTGCGTCTTTCTTCTTCAACTTCTCACAGATTTTGTCAGCGGGCATCGACCAACTAAGCGGCTTCGAAATTTCACCTAAGGTACCGGTAGCGGATTCCTCCAGACCTCCAAGATAGTAACAAAACCTGTTCTCTTTATTCTTGGAACCTTTACAGAACTTCTTGAACTCAGTCTCGATTGATTTAGGGACCTTCTTTACATCTTCTGATAACGTGGCTGCGAATCTCTCTATGGTTTTGATACAAACTTCGCATTCGCCTTCCCTTAGTGCGAGCGATACTTGCACGATTGTCGCCAAGAATAATAAATGAAACACACTTAATTTATACATTTTGCACTAATATTTGTTAAAGAGATAGGCTAAATTTAACTCCAGCTGCTACGTACACCGTAACTTGTTACAGAATAAATAGAAATAGTACGAAATTAAAATGATAGAAGAATCTCGTCCATTCATGGAAATGAAAACGTTGACAGCTTTACTTGGCGAGATGTGATTGGTGCACGTTGTGGCATGCTGGAGATGTACACGTGTTTTTAAACGGTTCCTGTCGCTTATTATTGTTTATAATCTTTTAGGCGACTATTTTTAGGGTTTGTAGCATTAAAAGTAATGTATTGTTCAGTTATTAGTGGTGGAGTGGGCCAGCTATGGGTGGGAAGGGCAGATGACAGTAATTTTGTTTCAGTTAACTAACATAAATGCACCATAACATTGTCAGATTTATTAGATATACGAAATACGCATTAGAGTTCGAAATTCAGTAACAGTAAGTGAACAATAAAGTCTAAAAACTTGTCCAAAACTAGTTCTTTTTTCTACTTGACCTAGTGCCAAAAAATCTCGTCCCGAGCTGTGGTTTACACCTTCGAATTCCAACTATTCTTTATTAAGGGAAGGCTCCATTAGTCACCTTATACTTTTTAGAAACCGTGGCGGGCCCATAATTTAATTAGTTAGTTAACACAGTTTATCGTTTACCACTGCCTCTGTCTGAATAATTATTTAGAGTAAAAAATTACAATTATTTTTTTGTAAAATAGTCGATTATATTTGTACTGCTGTAGTGTACTGTAACCTAATGTACAATGTAATGTCAGCTAGCTGTCAATTTCTGTCACTGACTGTGTCACTCACAGAGTTAGTATTTTGTAGTACGTGTCACTGTGACTCACGCTGTCATTTTCTTCCTAGACCTAGTTTAAAATGTTCTGCGGTCATTGTCACCAGCCCTATCAATCACAATATGAATGATTTGCATGTATGTAACTCGGTAACAAATTAATCTGAATTTGGGATAAACAAATAATTAAAGCCGTTAGCAAAAATATTAGGTTGGCAGCTACAGCACTACAGCTACAGTTACCAAAACAAAAACTCGAGCCAGTTAAAATTAAAACAAACCTATCTGATTACTTAGCTGCTACTTTCTACTTAGAATTAAAGGATAATTAATTCTAAGTAGAAAATAGAATATGAATTATCCTTTATTTCTAAGTAGAAAGTAGCAGCTAAATAATCAGTAAGGTTTATTTTAATTTTAACTGGCTCGAGTTTTTGTTTTGGTAATTGAGAAACAATAGAGGGGATCTGGCGATAGGCGGCCGCTACCGCGGCACGCTCGCTTGCCTTCGCACGTTAATGGTCACTGTTTTTTTTTTTTTTTTTTTTTGTTTTGGCGTTGCACTATTCATGCTTATTGCCACTGACAATGTTTTATTTGTTAACAAAACGTAAGAATCAAGTACTCGCGAAATGATAAAATATTATAACGGGGAATTTGGAAATGGAAAGGAGATTAGATGTTATTAAATAAAAATAATAAAATATAACAAATTAACACTATGGGAATTTAATTTAACAGAAAACTAACGTTTTAACGCCACCAGGTGACCCAGCAAAAAGGCCGACTCGATGCGTAAACTAAGAGCTACATGGTAAATAAAAGAGGTTTATAAATGATGTTTAAATAGATATATCATTATTTACAAGGAAAAGAGCTATGGTTTTATAGATATCTACATTAAAATTAATTAAAATACATGCAATAGAAGTGGGAAAAGGGACTCGGAGGGAAACAAGACTTTGGAAAAGTGAGGAGTGGTCATAAAGGGGGCAGGAAAAAATAAGGTGGTTCAGATCACCCACTTCAGCGCCACATTCACACGCAGGGTTCTGCACAATGCCAAGCCTGGTAAGATGAGCAGGAGTGCACACATGACCTAATCGCATACGTATGAATATTGTTGTAATCTTTTTGTTTAGTTTGTATTTGCTAAACCAAGGTTTAACAAAAATGGATGGCTGAATATTACGATAAAATTTCCCTTTCACTGATTGCCCGGACCAAAGCTGACCCCAGGATTCCTGTAGATAAACCCTAGGCAGAGCTGCCAGATCTTGGGTGTTATTTTTGTTCGGAAAAACGTCTCCACACAATACGGCATCATTAGCTATCTGGTCAGCTCTCTCATTACCTAAAATGCCACAATGCGAGGGTATCCACGCAAAATGCACTGAATACCCCTTAATAGAACACCTATAAAGGAGTTCACGTGTTTCAAATATAATATAAGGATTATGAGAATAGAAAGGGAATCTGGCCAAAGATTGTAAGGCACTCCTTGCATCAGTCAAAATGAGTGAATTCCGTAAGCCCATTAGAAGTATATATTCGACAGCTTTGAATAGACCGTAACATTCTCCCGTAAAAACAGATGATTCGGGCGGGAGTTTTATTTTTTGGACGATATTAAATTGGGAGTGGTATACACCTACTCCCACACATGAGTCTCTTCCATGCTTCGAAGCATCTGTGAACAAGAGCTGACAGCCCTTCCAGTCTCTATCCATAGTGAAGTTGAAGATATGGTTGTGACATACGTCATCTCGGTAAATGTTAAGGTTATAATGTATATTTGGTGACATAATTAATGAACTGTAATTACAGTGAAATAAAGGAAGAAATTGAGATTGGTGACAGGGAGCTTCAATTAAATTGAATTTTCTAAAGCTTTTAACTAAACACGGAGTAGCTTTGTGCCTCCAGTAAGTGGATGAAATTACTTCTTCAGAGAGAATGAAAAGTTTATTTCGCAAAGGATGATATGTAAATTGCAGACACCGAGCCATAAATCTATCAGCTAAAAATTGACGTCGTAAATGAAGTGGAGGGTCTCCACATTCCACCTGAAGACAATTAATAGGACTGCTTTTCATTGCACCTGAAACTACTCTAAGTGCCTTTGACTGAACACTGTCAAGTTTCTTAAGACCAGCAACATTAGCAGGTTCCAGCAAAAACGTCCCATAGTCCAATACGCTTCTAATCAAGGTGTTGTACAATAGTTTTAATGAAAAGGGATGTGCTCCCCACCAAACACCAGCAAGACATCTAATTATGTTGATATTTCGTTCACATTTAGCAGCTATATAGTCACAGTGTGGTAAACCAGTAAGATGTGTATCCAAAATAAGGCCTAAAAATTTTACCTGGTTTTTAACGGGCATAGGGATATTATTATACCTTACTATAACTATAGGGGGCTTACGCATTCTAGTAAACAAGACAATGTTGCTTTTATCAATTGACAGGTGTAGACCATTGGTTTCTAGCCAAGTCTTCAGTAAGCATAAAGAAGAGGTTAAGGAAGTACAAATATTCTCAACAGAATGACCAGATGAATAAAGAAGTAAATCATCTGCATATTGAAGAACTTGTACTGACTCATTTAGGGAGGATTCCAAATCATAAGTGTAAATATTGTAGAGAATTGGACTAATTACAGAACCTTGAGGGAGACCTTTCCATACTAAACGGGTAAATGTATACCCTTCAATATGAAGATTTAAAGATCTCTCTGAAAGCATGTTAATTATGAACTTAGACAGCATTAATGGAACTTGTAATGAATTCAGCTTTTGTTCTAGGATTGATACCTGGACATTATCGTAAGCTGAGCTAATATCCAGGAAAGCAGCAATTACAGAGTTATTAGAAGAGAAGGCTAAGCGAATATCAGTTGTGAATACACTAAGGCTGTCCATCGTACTTTTACCCTTCCGAAAACCAAACTGTGACGTAGCTAGCAAGTTTTTGCTTTCCAAAAACCACTCCAAACGATTCTTAATGAGATGTTCAACAATTTTAGCAAGAACTGTAGAAAGTGCAATTGGTCGATAAGATGTAACATTAGAGGAAGATTTGTTTGGTTTCAGAATGGGAATAATTGTTTGAGACTTCCAACTTGATGGTATGTTGCCAGATATCAAAGCTGTATTGATGAGATTTAAATATATTAAAAGAACAGAGTCGGATAAATTAGATATAAATGAATATGGTATACCATCTTCACCAGGAGCTGAATCCTTAACATGTGAAAGGACTCCCTTCAACTCACTTAGTGTGAACAGGGAATTCAACTCAGAATTAGGAATAGGAACATAGGAATAGTGCATTAAAGATCTCTGTTCTGGGACTGAAGGAGGAGCTAAATGATCCATAAACTCATTGGCTAATTCTAATGGCAGTTTTGAGGCTGTTGTGTCACTAAATGCTGACCTGAATCGCCTAATATTTTGCCATACTAGAGATGCATTAACTTCTGGCGAGATAGATGCACAGAATCTTTGCCAACCTTCAAATTTCTTTTTCCTAAGGAGCTTACGAGTTGTACGAGCAGCTTCTAGGTATATCTCAAAATTGTGACGAGTCATAGTATGGCCATAATTTTTTTCTGCCTCTTTTTTTTTTAATGGCCTGAGTGCACTCAGCATCCCACCAAGGTGGTGAAGGAATTTTGCCTGTAACACCATTCTTAATAGGGAAAGTATTATCTGCCACCTCTATTAAAATTCTTGTTATTTGATTAGATAATAACTGAGGATCGTGTAGTTGTAAGGAATTAGATAAACCAAGAATTCTTTCTTGTACATCATTTTTGTATGTATCCCAATCTGCATTTTGAAGTCTATACTTTAATCGTGGTGCTGGATTGCTAGCAACTGGTTTTTTATGTGGAAAAGAAATTATTAAAGGGTAATGATCACTACCATAAGAAGACGGTAAAGGAGACCAGGATAATGTTGATGCTAACTCAGGTGTGCAGATTGAGAGGTCAGGGGCACTTATTCCCTCATCTGGATTTGTTCGGCGTGTTGGGAGACATGTGTTCAAAATACACAAATTATTAAAGTCTAGAATTTCTAATAACTTTTCCCCATAGCAATTGGAATTAGAACTACCCCAGGACTGATGTTGTGCGTTAAAATCTCCCATTACCAAAAATGGTTTAGGTAAAACTGAAAGAAGATTACTTATTTCAGAAAGAATATCTATAGTGGGACGAGAATAATATATACATACTAAGCAGATTTTATTTACAATAGCAGCGACAGCAGATATTTCGTCACTGAGACTTGGAAGAGGAAAAGATTGAAAAGACAAGTTATTTTTAATAAGTATGGCGACACCGCCATACCCATCGCTTCTGTCTGTTCTTAGACACGCATAGCCAGGAAATCTAAAAGAAAACCCTGGTTTAAGCCATGTCTCACAGAGAGCGACTGCAGAGGGATCGTATTTGTTCAATATGTAGGACAGATCAGATTTTTTATTCACAATGCTGCGACTGTTCCACTGGACAATCTTGGGTAGATTTAGATCCATTATGATTAAGGTTAAATAAGTTAGACAGAGTATCAATTAAAGTAGCAACGTTGGACGGTTCAATATTATTATTTTTAGATAAAGTATTAATAAGCATAATTATTAAATTAAAAATTTGGCTCTCATTATTATTTGTTGTTTTATTTTGGAATGCAACACCATTCCCTGACACAGAAACATCATTAGTGATTAATGCTTGATGAGCTGCCCGGTCATACCCCTTAGTTGTTTTTGGGGGATCCCGAGGTTTAAGAAATACGGTTTTTCTTTGTGAGGAGACAATTGGTGTGTTACGTGATTGGGGCGAAGGTTGTGAAAAGAAAGAATTTTTAGTGGTATGTGATGGGGCAGATGTGACCACATCGGCATACAATTTTGAGATTGGTGGATGTAGCTGTGACGCTTCCGCATATGACACGCAGCTATGGGCCATATAATGCTTAATTGCTTTTTGCCTCTCAAATTCTGGGCATTTTTTATTAATGGCGTAATGAATGCCACCGCAATGACAGCATTTACTATTACTCTCATCTTCAATACTGCAAGTGTCAGCAGAATGCTTCTCCCCACACTTGAAGCACTGAGGGTTCGACCTGCATTGTACCTTTGTATGGCCAAAACGACAACAATTAAAACATTGAATTGTTGGGAATGTATACAATTCCACTGGCATAGAATTGTAACAACAAAACACACGTTTTGGTAAAATTTGTCCGTCAAAGGTGAGCACGACTGTTTGCGATGGTTTCCACACAGGGGTCGGTTCGTGCACTTTATAATTGAGACGCCTTGCTTTGATAACTTTCCCGCATCCAGCGGGGACAGATATATTTTCCAGTATTTCCTCCGGAGACCATTCGGTAGGTACGCCTTTAACAATTCCAATGCGACACACATTAATTGATGGAACAAATGCCTTCAACTTTTCTTTGGCCAAACTTGGGTCATCTAAGAAAGAGTTAGCATCTACGTAACGAGAGAAACTTAGCGATATTCTATTACGACCAATGCGTTTTAATGAACCGTTAATGATGTTGTTGAACATGCGTTTTTTAAGAAAATGTCCTAAAGTTATTGGGTGTAATGTTTGAGCAGAGTTTTGTGTATCAAACATTTTTTGAATGTGTACAACGTATGGCGACAGGTCTGTGGCCTCATACAAAGTCCTAGTAACCTGTGGCTTCTGGGGAAGATCTGACTTTATGAGGTTTTCAGTCTGGGGAACATCCACAGAACGTGGAGAGGTTTCTTGATGAACTAAAATTGAATGAACCGGTACGTCTGATGCTATTTTTGAACTAGTGGCTGAGTCATTGTCGCAATGACACTGTGCTCCTTTATTTATTTCTGTTGTAGTGTGAGAGTGACTATTTCGCCTTTTTTTATTGCAATTTTTGCACACTTTACGTGGAGCTCTAGTCCTTTTCCGCTCCGATCTGGTTATGGATGAATCGGTATCCATACTGGATTCGTAGATGGTTATATTATGCCCGACCGAGGGGACTGTGCCCCCCGGATCAGGCGGTTCGTTGTCCATTGTGACCAGAAAAATATAAAATACAAAAAACTTACCCTAAATATGAAGTACAATATACACAAACAATAAAATTAACTAATCTAATGAATATCTACATATATTTACACAACTTATCTCCAATATTAAGTGTTTTTTAATTTAAAAAAGAAAACGAAAGAAAAATCACGCCCGCCAAATTCGATGATTCCCGCGCTCAATGGTCACTGTTCTAACCTAACCCAAATGATTCAATAAAAGTAGATGGTATAATACTAACCACAAACAATTTGTTTTATATTATTAGTATCAGTATGGGTAGTTACTAATTGATTGTGAGAACGAAATAAAAAAATTACATAACTTTTGTTGATTTAGATTTAAGAATAATATTCAATCGCTGCCAAGTTATTTTTTTAGTAGCAAATAATTAGTCGCCCTTTAAGTTGTTAGTCGCAAGGAAAATAATTAGCCATTTTTAAGTATATTGCTAATCTATCACTTCACATTTTAGAAAAAATTGTTTGCTCAATTACGAAAATAAAACGCAATGAATGTTGTTGAACACTTTATCCAGTTCTGATCCAGCCTATCCCACCTTGCTGGAACAATTATCTCAGAATTTATTTGTCAGGAGTTGACACAAAAAAAAAATGTGCTGTTGATTTAGCACGATATAGCAGTAGCAGCATCGCATCATTAGACCCATCTCTAGACTCTACTACTTAGTCTGTGACAGCCAGGTGACAGGAGTCGTCATGGAAACAGATTTTGTTTATCCAATATTTTTGTTTTGTCGATATTTTCTGATTTAGCGATCGTCGAATCAGTTACTGCTATCCTCAAAATGTGTGAAAAAAAATCTACTTTGATGGATAATCCTCGCGCTACGTTGGACGCCTATATCACTACATTACAAAGCGAGTCAAAAATGGCTCGGAAACAGGCGCTGGTGAAAATTAATGAAGAGATATTTGAAAACCCAGCTAACAAGGACTGCGACCTGACTATTATCTTCCCAGAAGTGTACGCTTACGTCTTGAAGAGCTTCTCTGATGCTTCTGAGGGATGTCGGGACACCGCGGCCTTGATAATTTCGAATTTTATAGAAAAACTCCCATTGAACGACTACTATTTGACTTATATACTCCCGGTAATAGTCCGTCGCATAGGCTGCCCAGAAATCGTGGAAGAATCTGAAGAAATCCGTCTGGTGCTTATTCAGCTAGTACGGCAGATACTGGAGAAGTACAAAGTGTCTTATCTTCTAAGTCCATTCATCAATGACTTGACTAACATCCTTACTAAAACAGTCACCGATCCATACCCCAGTGTGAAGATTGAGGCTTGCGAGTGTATCATTATGGTAACCAGATTACTGCAGAGGGACTTCCATTTCCAATCGGAGAGTTATGTGAAACCCATCCTGTCTAATTTTGCACATCAACATTTTAGAGTTCGAGTTGCATCCATCAAAGCTATTGGTAATACTATTACGCTCTTGCCCCGCGTCCTAACCAAAAGCGATCGTCGCGCGAGCTCACGATCGAAACGATTATTAGTATAAATTTTGGCGTATAAACGCGACTTGATTGATCGTGCGAGTATGTAATTCATATAAAAGAGCACGAAGATCCCGTACTCGCATGAAAGCTTTTGGTTAGGATGCGGCCTTATACAATATATTGCTTTATACGAGTTTATGCTTTGCTTCCTTGTGTTTTACTAATATACAAATAACAACAACTCAAATTCAACTCAAACTACACCACCAATTTCTACAGAATTTTGATAAAAAAAACGAAACGGGTTTCAATATCTTTCATTCCCTTGTTACAGGAGCAGTAGTTCTAGCAGGCAATGTAAAATGCTTCGAGCTGTCCATCAGCCCGATGGCAGAGAAACTCTTTGATGAGAACACCTCGGTTCGGATGCAGATCACACTGGAAATTGGCAACTGGATGCTCCGCTATAGGGACCGATATTCCTTCTGGCATCGCATGTTACCGTTGCTGCTGACAAGGTAGGTAACTAGCTTTACAAGAACTGCTAGCAAGGATGGTTATGGGAGAAATGCAATTATATCATCACCATCATCATTCAGCCGAAAGATGCCCAGTGCTGGACATAAGCATAACAAGCTGGTCCTGTGCTTACCATGTTTGACAGAAGCAATCAACGCACAGTTAAATTAATGCATGACCATGTGGAGATACATTTTGCCTTCTAATTTTTTTTCAAATTGCCATTAGGGTCTTATCTTTACTTTTTAGGGTTCCGTACTAAACAAGGAACCCTTATAGTTTCGCCATGTCCGTCTGTCTGTAGCTCAGAGACGCTTAGTACTAGAAAGCTGTAATTTGGCATAGGTATACATATTAATCCCGCCGATAAAGAGCTAAAACAAAATCTTGAAAAAACATTTTTTTTAGGCAAGGGAGGTATCCCTTGCACGTAACGTGGGGATGATATTATTTTTTCTCGTCTACCCCATTGTGTGGGGTATCGTTGGATAGGCCGTTAAAAAATATTGTAGGTCTGTGAAAACCACTTTTCGATTCAAGGATCCACTTGCGTAATATTAAGCATTAAAGTGCTAATTTTTGTTAGAGTTAAGTGTCCCACCCTCCTGTCAGCTAAACGGTTGTTTATGGAGTGGTGAAAAAATTCATGACAGTAGTACATTTTGAAATTAAAAGGAAAACTATCACGGCTAAGTAGGCTTTACAAGTTAATGAGTTGTAGTCGACCAACTTAAATTTTCAGTTGGAGAATTGACTGTAGCATATATCGATGTATGGGAGAACAAGTTTTTCATCTACAATGTTAAGTTTGTTTTTGGGATAAATTCATCCCAACTTCCCAACTACGGAACCCGTCATTGTGAATGGTCCGACACTCACTTGACCGGTATTTTATATTTTTTCTATCAACCAAATTCTTTTAGTCTAAGCGACGTAATGGAGGAAATAAGGAATACGGCCTCAACCTTCTGGACTGACATTGGTCTTCAATACATGGAGGAGAATGAGGAAGACTTTAAGAAGAAGACAGACTTCCTCAAAGATGTCCCAACACACTACCCTGATGTTAAGAGACCTAACTTGGGCTGTAGAATGCTTGTGCAAAGCAATATCGGCAAGATAGTACCAGCTATTTCTCGAGGTAAGAAGCACCAATTTTGTCAGTTTTTTATGTGTAATATCTCTCTCGGTTTCTGTGGAGTCAAAAAAAAAATCAAAAGGCATTTATTCTAAGTAGGCTGAGAATCAGCACTTTTGGAACGACAAAATGAATTCTCTCTCAGAAATTACTTAAGGCGCTGACAAGAGGCAAATGACCAAAATAGGCTTGTCTTAAGAAAAAAAATTGCTAAATCTGTATAGTTTGTGGTAGCGGAAAAAATATATGTTAATTTTGAACATATTTCCCAGAACCTTGGTTGTTACCAAAACACGTTTTGAAAAAAAATCTCGATACAAACTAACGTTAAACTAACCTCTTACCTTGAGCTCCTATTCAAAATATCTGTATTAAAATATCAACATACGTTACGTATTTAATTAATAACATCAACGTCTTATTTGAATGCAAAACTTAGTTGTTTTTTATTTTCGATGACTCAACTCAATTTTGAGTAAATAGATAATTGCTTCAAGGCTCCTACATACTGGCGCGACTTGTCGCGCGACGCGACGAGACACAGACACCGCGTGTAGCGCTACAAGCGGTGCCTTTGTGTCGCGACGCGTCGCGCTACAAGTCGCGCCAGTATGTAGGAGCCTTCATATTTTGCAATAAATTACAAGCGTTGTATCATCGCACTTGTCTTTCTTTTCTATGCAGTCTGACAGTGACCGCGGCACATACGTTGATTTAAATTTTAAAGGATCTAAGCGGTCAAAATTATTTTCAGTGTATTTTGACTTTAAATAATATATGCTGCTGTAAAGTATTGCTCTTTGTAAAATTAGCATGTTTTCCTTGTCAAAAGGTGAATAAAATAAAAATAAAAGACAAAACAGAAAAAAAACTAAATTTATTTTGTATGTCAACATGAAATTTATTTTAACTTAAGGGCAGGACACTACTTATTTTAACTTAACAGGACGTAAACGCAAATTTTATAAGTTTTATAATGCCTTAAAGTAGTATATGACCCACTGCAGTAAACAAAATCAGAAAAATATATGCTAGGTAGATAGTGTGTTGAAAACATAACTATTTTGATACGATAGATAAAAATCACGAAGATACCTCTAAAAATTTCTTTTAACGATTAAAAACCATACTAATATACATGCAATCATTCAGATTTTTTATCAGATTATTCTACAAGCAACATATTAGCATAACAGTGTTTTATTTTTTATACAATCTATAGCTTTTTTGTAAATCGATAATTGCTTCATATTTTGCAATAAATTACCAGCGTTGTGTCATCGCGCTTCTCTTTCTTTTCTATGCAGTCCGACAGTGACCACGCTTTAGGTGTTGTCGGCCTCTTAATTATTAATATTAACTTAGGTGCAAATACATATTAAATTATTAATTTATGGATAAATCTTGATCAGTGTCTGAAATATCGGATTCGGTATTTAGGTTAGCCGGTAGTAACATATTGATTGTTTCAGGACAAAATGATCTTAGTTTGATCCTTTTTTTTGTTTGCGTCATGCTACTTAATAGTGGGTCAGAAGTCAGTAATAGTCTGTTGTATATATCATGGTTACATTCCTCCATCGAGAACTTTCGACTCTCGAACATCGATCACAGAACTGCACGAGTTGGAGATTTTATAATTTCTCTTAGTATTTTCCAAGCATCCGTTTTTCTCGAACCTGTAATGTTATATGCGCTGCATGAACGATTACTTCTTCACTCAGCGAAGAACGCATTTCTTCTGTTATTCTTATTTTACTTATTTCACTAGAACGTTCAAAAGATTTAGAGGGCCTACCTGCTCGAGTTTGTTTATGTGCTTGAAGTTCAAATGTTTTTTTCTAGCCAGGCTTCATTGTTTTTCAGAAATACCTACTGCTTCCATTCTTTGGACTTAAAACCGTTTTTCTTTCATTGATGTTTTGAAGTAAGCAAATCTTTGTTTTAAACTGCTAAGATTATCTGGTGTGGTGGAAAACAGATGATTCCCGATGAAAAGAGATATTTAATTTTTTCATCTAAAGTAGATAAACCTTGCTGTTGCATTTTTTCGTAAAGGTATTTACGGGTCACTATATTTGTACCCGAGGTACCAGGTATACCTAAAACAAAGAAAATCGCACTTAATTACATTTGAAACAAAAGTAATTTTGTTTTTTTATTATGATCTCATCCATAAAAAAGTTTTAGCTTGGTTATCTGCAGCTATCTGCACTCATATTTTGTCATTAATTAGCCCAATATATGGAGTATACAATACAATAACAAGTATTACCCGAGAGGAGGCGATAATTTAACAAAATATCTTTTAAACACGAAAATTAAGTAAAATTTTCATTTCAAAACTAATTAACATTTGTAGGACTTAAAAGAGAGGTATCTCTTTTAAGTTCTACAAATGATATAAAAAATGGTAAAAATCCGTTAAAACATATAAAAAAATAGTGTCTTAACTGAATTATTCGAACAAATTAATATCACTTCAAAAAAATTAAGCGAGCAACACAAAATTTATCTTTGTTTAAATGTTTATACTGCGAACGCTGCGAATATTACGTGCACTTCGTGATACGACCAAGTTTCAACTACTTGCGCGAGCGCACTGTGGAAGTTTCGCGAGTTGGGATGGTAAATTATTTCACGAAGTCCGTTCGGCTTTGATTGTAGTAGTGACGTATCCCGACAAGCGCGCTTGTGTGTGTAAAAGTAGGTAACGTTAGCAAAAAAATCTGATATATATTCAAGTCGAGATTTAATAATCTAAATAAAATTTTGGTTTTAAAAGTATATACATTTTGTAAATAAATTAGATTAGGTTGCAATAAATACAAAAATATTAAGAATATGTAGGCATTTAATTAAGCATTGGTGTTACAGAATGGAAACGAAACAAGTAGGACTATTCAGTATTTTCAATCACTATCAGATAAATTTTCGATTTCCGATTCCGTTTTGCTGTCGTCAGAATCATCTTGTACATTGATTATAAATTCAAAATCGAGATCAAAATATTTCAAGTAGTCTTTTTCAATTTTTTCAACATGAGCACAAGTTTTTTGCCACGTTTCACTGCTAACTTGGCCCAAACTTTCATTGATCAGTCTTTCCGTATTCGTCATGTTTTGCTCGATATTTTTAGATGCGACATAATTTTTAACGATCCCCCAAATATTTTCAATCGCGTTTAATTCTGGGTGATAAGGGGGAAGGCGTAAGACATCAAAACCCTTGCTTTTTATAAAATCGTCAATCTTGTAGATTACGTGTTGGGCTTTGTACTTTGTACAATTCCAATTTAAGAAGAGATTCATCAAATGCTATTCCCTTATCCCTAAGCCATTGCTGCATATCGGCTTTCTTTGTAGATTGCGTCGGTAGTCGTTCAGCCCGTGTGTTGTGATAAGATGCATTGTCTAAGACAATGACAGAGCGCGGAAGTAAATTGGGTAGCAACTTTTCATTTAGCCATTTTACATAGTTATCATAGCTCATATTTGAATGATAATCACCAGCTGTTGAGTTGGCCTTATAAAACAAGGAAGCATTTTCAATAAAACCATCTTTGGTTCCCGCGTGCACTAAAATAAAGCGAGTGCCTGTGTTATTTTTTTTTAAAAACGGAGTTCTTTCCTTTTTTTTTGCCCAGGTGTTGTTTCGCACGTGTGTCGAAAGGACGTAGCTCTCATCGGTGTAGACAATGGGCCGACTTTGAGAGCGGTACTCTGTTATTTTTTTTAATATTTTAAACGCCACATTTGTATATCATGACGCTCCGTCAAGACTTTACGGTTGTTCTGTGTTTTGCGCCACTTGTAACCTAATTTCAACAGTAACTTGCGAACAGTTTCTAAACAACCTTCGAATCCGATTTTTTCATTCAATGCTGTTCTTAACTTAGCTAATGTTGGAATTTCTTTATGGACAATATGGAAATCTTGTACAGTACTGCGAACCACATCGGCTGTAAAATTATCTATATCCACTTTATTATCTCGCTTTCTCCTTTTCTTCATAGGTGAAGTGAATTTTGATGAAGTGGATGGCAATTCCTTCTCTTCTTTTAATATTCTTTGAACTGTTTTTTGGCTCACACCCGTAGCTTCAGCTGTACGGCGTGTAATGTCTCGTAAATGAGACAAATCACAGTTGAGTTCCATTAACGATTTTGTAAATTCATATTCTTCTCGCAGAAAATGATAAACACTAGCTATCATGTTTCGACCCTAAAACAAAATGTAATCAAAATAATTAAGTAATATAAACATTTTATAACACAAAAAAACATTCATTTTATAAATACTTCTATTGCTATATTAAGTATCTTTGTATAACATTTTAATTGAAAACGTATAAATAAATATTACCTCACTATGGACAACTCTTCTTCGTTTTGTTGCCATGCTGACCTTACTCCGTGAAACAATTTGGCGCGAACTAAAAACCACTACTGATCCGGACCGTGTCCCGAGTCCCGATCGACACTGAGCGCTCTCGAGGTTACGCACACAAAAACAATGTGCATGTGCACGCTTGACAACATTCATAGCCAAACGGACTTCGTGACATAGAACATCTGTACTGGGACATTCTTTTGGTTCTAGAGAGTTTTTTGGTATTTTTAACGCACTTTTGAAATTTCAATTTTGACCGGCTAATTCTTGAAAATCAACGTATGTGCGCGGTTTAGGTGTTGTCAGCGACTTAACTCTCTAACAATATAACAGCTACCAGAGCATACAACTGGATGTGGCAGAATGTTGATAATTTACATTTATTTTCCACCAGTGTCTTTAAACTGAAAAAGTTATTATGTAACTACTTTTTCGAAGTTCGCTGAAACCTCTCCAGTCTACTAAAAATCTCTCTCGAGTGCCTTTACTTTTAATTTCTAGGATTGTTAACTAAATGCTCTTTTTCCTGGTACTAAACAACCTTTCTGCCAAATTTTATCTCAATCGTTCCTATCTGTTTATATTTGATCGATAAAAAGTAACACTAACAATTAATTATAAAAAAAAACTTCCCCTCCTTTTCTTTTTTTTTGTATTTGCAGATGCAATTTATAAATATTATATAGCCTATGTCACTCCCACAATTAAGACGAATCGAAAGACACCTCATATGTTAAAATCCATCAAGCCGTTTAGGCTACAGAGCGTGCCAAAGAAATAGACATACATACATACATACATACATACATACATACATACATACTCTCGAAAAACATTACCCTCCTGAGGCAGTCGGGTAAAAAGGCTGCATAAAAAGCGCTGGCAATTAATAAAAAGTGATTAAAAAAGGTGGCGCAGATATCATATAAGACGCAGTTGGAGGCTACGTTCGTTTTAGTCAGTCAGTTTGCGAATTACATAATTAATTGTAATTCGCAAACTGACTGACCAAAAACGAACGTAGCCTCCAATTGCCTCTTACGAGGGCGGCACTGAAAATTTCGGGAATCAAGGAAGTGACACAACATTACTATTTAAAAATGTATTTATTGCTTTTCGAAGTATTTTCCGCGAAATTTGACACATTTTTCCATACGATCCGGAACCAATCATTGCGAATGGCATGGTTGCTTACCATTCTATTCGGAAGTTGGGGTCTCCAAAATGGCCGTTTTGTAGGCGTCCACAGCTTCTTCAGGTGATGAAAATCTCTGTCCACGCAATTTATTCTTTATTTTAGGGAAAGTATAGAAATCATTAGGGCTTAGGTCGGGGCTGTACGGCGGATGGTCTAATAATTCTATGTTTTCTTGCTCTAAAAACTCTTTTGTTCTGTGCGCGGTGTGAGAAACTGAGAACTCGCATTGTCGTGATGGAGGATGATGCGGCGTTTGCAGTTCTCTTTACGGAGTTCAGAAACGACCTGTGGCAAACAAATGCTAGCATACCATTCTGCATTAACTGTTCCTTGTCCCTCAACAGGAATAGTCGTAACATGGCCGGTTTTGGAGACAAACGTGGCCACCATTTTTTTTGCAACACTCCGTGAACGAACAATTTTTATTGGCTTTAACTCATTTTCGAACACCCAAACTCGTGACTGGTTTTTTGTTTCGGGTTCGTACGCGTATATCCAGGATTCGTCACCTAATACGATGTTGTATACAGCATTTGAGGATCCTGCGTGGAATCTTTCGAGAGTTCTGACGCACCAAGTAACGCGAGCCGCTTTTTGCTCTTCACAGAGCGAATGCGGTATCCATCGGGAAAACAATTTTTTTACACCTAATTGTTCATGCAAGATTATTTGTATTTGACTCATGCCAATGTCTAAAGTTGCCTGACTTTCGCGGTATGTCACATGTCATCTTCCTCAATCAGCTTACGCACAGCATCAACATTTTCTTGGGTGACTGCAGTTTTTGGACGACCTTGACGGGGATCATCACTGAGCTTGACACGTCCACGTTGAAATTCAGCAAACCAGCGATAAATTGTGGTTTTGGATGGGGCTTCATCAACAAATGCAGAAATCATCCGGTCAACACACTGTTTTTGTGTTAAACCACTTAGAAAGTCATAATAAATTATCGCTCTTGAATTTTCTCGACGACTAAACAAGTTTGACAAAACCTTGTGACAAGACCGAGAATCTTTTTTTAAATAAATAAATGGTATTCGATTTTTAAAACCAAGGAGTTTTCAATTAAAAAGATTTTAATATGACAGGAACAGTGGAAATATTCCATTCCCGATACTTTTAGTGCAGCCCTCGTATATGATATCTGCGTCTTATGATTTAGACTGAAAACTAACTTACTGATTTTTTTTCAAGACTGTGTAAACTTGAACAGGCATGTAGTGAATTACCTACTGTCTGATTTTGTTAATCGTCTTCTCTCCTAGAAATGGATGGCTGGCAAGCAGACGCAAGACTCCGCGTGTCTCAGCTGCTATGCTGGTTGATCCTTTGCGCGGAAGAGGGCGCCACTCAACATGCTAACACTATCGTCAAAACTATGCTTCGTGGCGCCACTGATGAAGATCCTAGGGTTATACTCGAGGTGAGGTTCCATGCTGGTGTTAGCTTGCAAGATTCACAGACCAGACTTTGACTTCGCATTGCTGAGTATTGTCTCCGATTCAAACGAAAATGAACCTATATTCATGCAAATAATGTTCACATTTGTATAAGAAAATGTGAGAATCCGTTTCATAATAAATAAATAGAACAATCATTTTATACTTCTTCTACAGTCCTTCAAACTGGGAGAATTAATTACTATTGTTAGTATTATAACTGTAGATTACCTTATTTTCTGGAAGCGCGTCCAGGCAGCACGTGACACGCCTTTTAATGCTTACCACATATCTACAAATTATACCTCAGCGTGACCATCACCATAAGCATCACCTTTGAACGAAGTTTTCTGTTCGTTTCTTCTTGTCTGTATATATATTATGTATGTACATAAACTGTTAAATTAATAAATAAATGAGGCAAATAAGGAATAGCACTAAAACGCTAGACACATGAGCACGTATACGCGTAGTTATATGGCTAGGAACTTCGATCAATAATTGATCGAAGGCTAGGAATATCTTTTTCGCTTATGTGTCATCCTAAGTCCGCGAACGTTTAGGGGGACACATAAGCTTTAAGTGCACGTACAGTCCTTTCAAGGTTTTTTGACTTCTAACTGCAGCAACCCAAAGGCATCCTTTTTGCAGTGACAAGAAAGATCACTGTGATGTTGACAGTGATGCAAAGGCGAAGCTAAAGTAACTGTGAAAAGATTGTAGTTGCTTGAACGTCTATTACCTACAGCCTATTTTGTTTTTAATCATCATAGATTGTAGCATATAAAACCTCTTTCCCTAGATAAAACGCGCAGCCGAGTTATTCGGATACTTCATAGTGCCTACAACCTGGTGGCCACTTCTGGAGGCCGAAGTAGACTCGTGGGCTGCTCTGCTGGTCCTCGCCAACATCATCAAGGGTTCCCGCTCGGAACTGCTTCAGGAGAAGGTGCTGGAGGAACTGTGCAGGGAGGTTGCTGACCCTGATAGATGCAGGACTAGGAAGGTATTTGTTTTATTCTATTTCTGCAGAACAGCTAGGATACAGATAGTTGATTGTATAGAATCCAGTTCCTCTAACTGAACAGACAGCTGTGTTGCTGGGGAGTTTGTGGCACCACTTCTTCTTCCCAGCTAAACCACTAGGAAGTGGTGAAGGGCGGGCTTTTTGGGGGACTGTTTTATGTAATTTTGATTCTCAGCGTAATTTGAATAAATTACTTTTGATTTTTGAATGAAGGAGGCCTTCCTTTACAATTACAAGTTTTTCAAATAACATTAGAGTACAACAAGAGGCAGTTGACAGACAAGAGAAAGTAAAAAGCAAAAGTTCCCACAGAGATTTTTTTGTAGACTAGACAGGTTTCAGCGAACTTTGAAGAAATAGTTACATAATAACTTTTCAGTTTAAGGGCACTGGTGCAAACTAAATCTAAATTATCAATATTCTGCCACATCGAGTTGTATGCTCTCTTAGCTGTTATTATGTTAAGAGTTTGCTGGAAAGGCACAGCAGCATCAAGACTAGCCGTTCAGTATGCTGGAAGTTGTTAACCTAATAAGTGACCAGGCTCATGGAGTCCTGGCGTATTGTGTCCCGTAGTTGTGATTTTCTGTTGTAAAGATAAAAATTGATTTTTGATCAGATGCAAAGCTTTGTTTTTTTAAGAAAGTTATTTATAAATAAGCGGTATCCAAAATGCCAAGAACTGTTTTCAGTTCTAAACATGTCCAAAATATAATATCGAAAGGGTGCCACTACCTTTTCGATTTTAATACTGGACATTAGTGTTTGGAGCGCTTCTCCAAGCCAAAGTCCGAACTCATATGTCAGGTACAGATTAGTGAAACGTGATATGAAATGTAATACAAATCTGTACCCGGCAATAGAAAACAATATTTTCCAGCCAAAATACCAAACGAATCTACTGCACATGTGCGAGGCTCTGCTCGACGTGTGCGGCGAGGCGTGCGCAGGAGTCGCCGATGATCTGTTCGCCATCAACTTTACTGTGTATTCCATGCCGGTGGATGATACCATACAGTTCATGGCGCTTTGTGAGTTAAATTGCTTACACTGTTAAACACTCATTTATTGTAAGTTATGGAATTAGGCTTTAGGTACTTTGCGCAAATCCGTGACACTAAAATGTTTTAATATTTTGTTTTAATTCTGCAATAACTAGGTCCAGGCTTAGATGCAGAATGCACGAATACATAAGTTTTAACTTTTCTTTAGAATGCAGCACTGCCGGAAAAAATATGCACATAGTTACATGTTTATTGTGATAAAACCTCTTCCCTAATTCCTGCGTTACGATACGGAAAACTCGCGATTGAAATTCGACTTAAGTAAGTCTCTTGGAATTGTTTGCTAGCGTAAGGAAGTCCTTACGCTAGCAACCAATTCCAAGAGAATTATTATTAACAGAAGTTAATTCTGAGATAACGAAACGAATAATGATGATTCTGTTCAATTATTGTCGTGCCGACAAAGTCTCCAAGTGATCATGTAAAAAGGTCCCGACACCAGACAAGTGCGAACGAGCGCTAATTAATAAAAGACGATCACGCCAGTATGTCTGGAGTTATGTGACATGAGCGTAAGAATATTTTTAGCTAATTTTATCTTTAGCTAATGTAATTGGCAGATTGCCATTTTAGGTTAAACTTAAATAAATAAATCTATAAAATTTTTTGGTTAACATATTTGCACTGGGCGCCCATCGCAGTCCTTTGGCTGGATTGGACATAGGCCTATCACAAGTGTCGCCCGGTTCACTGTCTTCTGCTTCAAGTCCACCCGATATAATAACTCTTGCATTTTCCCAGCCAACCTGGATAAGTTGCGTTACGCAGAGAAGTGTGGCAAGACCCTGACGAGTCTGTATGGTAGACACATTGGCAAGATGCTGGGTGCCATCACCAGCGACGCGCTGACGTGGACGCAGCTGTCACCTGACAAGTGTCTGCTGGAGTGTGCTATGCTGCATTCTGGTAAGCATTGTATCCTGACCAGGCTGTATGGGAGGCACATCGGCAAGATGCTGGGTGACATCACCAGCGACGCGCTGCCGTGGACGCAGCTGTCACCTGACAAGTGTCTGCTGGAGTGTGCTATGCTGCATTCTGGTAAGCATTGTATCCTGACCAGACTAAGGGAAGCACATCGGCAAGATGCTGGGTGATATCACCAGCGACGGGCTGACGTGGACGCAGAGCCTGTCACCTGACAAGTGTCTGCTCGAGTGTGCTATGCTGCATTCTGGTAAGCATTGTATCCTGACCAGACTGTATGGGAGGCACATCGGCAAGATGCTGGGTGATATCACCAGCGACGGGCTGACGTGGACGCAGCTGTCACCTGACAAGTGTCTGCTGGAGTGTGCTATGCTGCATTCTAGTAAGCATTGTATCCTGCCCAGACTGTATGGGAAGCACATCGGCAAGATGCTGGGTGATATCACCAGCGACGGGCTGACGTGGACGCAGCTGTCACCTGACAAGTGTCTGCTCGAGTGTGCTATGCTGCATTCTGGTAAGCATTGTATCCTGACCAGACTGTATGGGAGGCACATCGGCAAGATGCTGGGTGACATCACCAGCGACGGGCTGACGTGGACGCAGCTGTCACCTGACAAGTGTCTGCTCGAGTGTGCTATGCTGCATTCTGGTAAGCATTGTATCCTGACCAGACTGTATGGGAGGCACATCGGCAAGATGCTGGGTGACATCACCAGCGACGCGCTGACGTGGACGCAGCTGTCACCTGACAAGTGTCTGCTCGAATGTGCTATGCTGCATTCTGGTAAGTATTCTATCCTGATCAGTCTGTATAGGAGGCACATCGGCAAGATGCTGGGTGACATCACCAGCGACGCGCTGACGTGGACGCAGCTGTCACCTGACAAGTCTCTGCTTGAGTATGCTATGCTGCATTCTGGTAAGAGTATATTGAAATAAAAATAGAAATTAAACTTACTTTGTATAGAAACGAAACTCTCGCTCCGACAACTGCGTTATCAAGAAAGAAAAAATCTTGGAGAAAAGACGCACATCACGAATATCGCCATTAATAAAAACCACTAAATGCTCAGCTGCATGCTATTAGGTACCTACTGAGAATTTGGGGTGTAAGGTACGCACTCTTTATGGAGTATGGAGTAACCGAGAAATATCAATAAAAGTCGCTGTCGTGATAATTGTTAACAGCCACACAACTTTATGGAAACCTTTAATGCCAAAAGGAATTTTTGAAAACCAAAACCTGAGAAATGGACTTTGAAACGGATATAAAAAACTTCATCCCTTGTGCAGGTTCCGCAATGGGTACTCAGTTGCACCTCATAGCCCCACTCCTGAAGGAGTGCCTGGCTACCCCTAAGGTAGACCCGGAGGTGAAGCTAAAGGTCTTCACTACATTATCCACCGTGCTGCTGAGAAGAGACGTCAACTTCAGCAAGTGCGACACTGACAAGCTTGAGGCTTTCCTCAACATTGTTGTTGAAGGTGTGTTAAACTGGTATACATGTCGCAGCCGAATTATATAATTATATACGGCGTATTACAAAATGTCTAGCCGAAATACATAAAAGTGTTTTTTTTTCTATTACGGCTGATTGAAGTTCAGCCAAAATGTATTACGGCTAAATCTACGTACGCCGCATTGTGATAGCGCGTCGCGTCCTACAATGCGGCTGTTCAATGCTCCGCCATAATACAATTCGCTCTACAATACGCTCGCTCGGCTTGCGCGTGGTTGGTCACAGTTCTAAACTAACCTAAGCCATTTAGTCTACTACTAGCGGCGATAGGGCTTAAGGATAATGTTCCCACTGCTGGGATACAGGCCTCCTCTCGGTGACAGGGAGTGGGCCGTAATCAACCACGCGGGCCCAGTGCTGGTTGGTAGATGTCACATGTCTTCGATTTTTTGGTTCTAGGACATGACGGGTTTCCTCACGATGTTTTCCTTCACCGTTTTGAGAGCAGCGGTGATAAAATTATTTACACAGCTTAAAGCCTGTGTGGGTTCGAACCCACGACCTACATTTCGTGGGCCCCACTGGGCCACCACTGCTCTACCTCTACGATATTTGAACTTAGCTGAACGTCAATCAGCCGTAAAAATCAAATAGAGAAAAGCGCGTAATACGCCGTACAATTCGGTTGCGACATACATATAAAAAAAAACAACAGTCTAAATACAAAGTTACACATTTCCATCCATTTACCTTTTGAGGTACGGAACCCTAAAAAATACAAGTTAACTCGAATACCTACTCTAATACTTAAAGGAGTCGGCAAAATAGTACTAGTCATTATGAAATCAACTCTTTTATAAACTTGATATTTTTTTAAGACATATTAACATTGTTTAGAAAGTATTTGAGTATGGCATTTGTAACATTAAATGTTCCAATAACACTTGACACACAGAGGTGATAATGCCGAACCTCGTGTGGTGTGCGGGGCGCACTGCCGAGGCCATCCGCACTGCGGCCGTCGCCTGTCTGTGCTCCGCCTTGCAAGAGAACCCGTACAACGAAAACTTCTTGACGGAGGATAAAGGCGGGGATGGTGATACGGGGGATAAGGTAAAATATTAATAATATTTATTGGCCGGCCTGAGCGGCAAAACGTGCTCGGACGAAGGAAGTATTCCAGTAAGATGTTGGTAGGGATCTTCACCGTACTTCCGGGATTGTCCTGATACCCATGGAATACCTCTCCACTCCTCACAAGCACCTCAGGACATGTTGCCCCCTTTGTCACTACGGCATTATGTGCTAGCGACCCTTTTCAGGAGCCCAATATTGAGTGTGCAAGTCACCCCATACCATTTTATCTATGTATTTTATATAAAACATTGGTCAGGCAGGGGCCATAGTCTTTCTATATTTCTAGATAACCAGTTCACTTTAGCCATCCAAACCCATAATCCAATAACTTTGTTTCCATATACCGCAACAGTCATTTTTCTTTTTTTTGTTCCGGGCTGGAAAATCCTCATGGATGTCCTCCGCCCTGGGGAGGGCGGAGGGTTCTGTCGGACTCTTACTGACTAAAAACCACCCCGGTGATCCCCTCCCACACCTGCACCGGGGATCATGGGATCTAATGCGACTTCCGCGATCCCCGGCTGGACCGCAATAGTTCTACACCAACTGGGGTTTTTTCTTGGGTCCGCTTGCATTGTGTGAAGGAAAATCGTCGGTTGGTGCCTCGTTTCATTAAAACACGTCGAACGGGTCTCTGCGAGTTGACTTCGGCCCCTCGTACGCCTTCCAAAGGTCCGGGACCTCAGGTTCACGAGAAATATCAAGACAATAATAATACCCATTTATTCGTCAGATCAACGCCCCGTTGGTATCGTGGTCGCAAGCGCGACTTTTGAGCGTGGTGTCCTGGGTTCGTTTGCTAGGTCGGGCAAAGTATTATCGGGTTTGTCTTTCTAGGAATTTCTCAGTAACTGCCCGGAGTTTTGAAGTTTGTGGTGTGATACCCCTGTGCCTCGGAAAGCACGATAAGCCGTTGGCCCTGCGCCTGATCGCTCTCCAGTCGTGTCGGATTGCCGTCCCATCGGACTATGAGAATGAGGGAAGAGAGAATGCACCTGTGTGTGCGCACACACTTGTTCAATATAAAATCTCCCGCGTAAATGGCCGCTGAGATTTGCTGCCATGGCCGAAATTCGGTTGAGGACTATTATTATTCGCCAAATCATAGAATTTGTTAGTAATTACATAAACTGAATAAACACTAGTGTTGGTACCTAAATGCAAATTATTAATTCACAAAGTGACAGCTAGCACATGTCAGATCAGTAATCTGACATGTGCTAGCTGTCACTTTGTGTAATAAAATGCTCCTGTACTGTGTTATTTCAGAAAGACGCCATAAATCATTGATATATAGGGTCAAATCAAATTAGCTAATTATTTCATACACAAAACGGTGAAGGAAAACATCGTGAGATAACCCGCACGTCCCAGAACCAAAATTAGAAGATATGTGACATCTAACAACCCGCACTGGGCCCGCGTGGTGGATTACGGCCCACTCACTCTCACAGAGAGGAGGACTGTGTCCCAGCAGTGGGAACATTGTGGGCAAATTATGTTTTCTATTCTATTAAAACATTTGATCCCTCAGCAAGTCAACCTCTTCCCAACCAAAGAATCCTTGGAACCGTTCTTGGACAAAATGGTGCCTCTCTTGGTTGGCTTAGCTGATGACAACTCCACTCTGACGCGACAGCACACGCTGCGTGCTGTGTGCTGTCTAGCTGTGCTAGCCAGACAGCGCGGCTGCTTCAACGGGGAAATACTACACAAACTTTATTTTGGTAAGTATTCAGACTGGATTACTGGACTTTCAAATACATTACTTAGCTTACAGGGTTTTTGTCTAATTTAGTTTCAGTGTTCCCAAATCGCACTTTGACTTTACTTTGCTAAGCAGATAATGTTCTCATTCTTATAAGCTAGTATAAGCATACGTTTCATACGAATTTAAATATAAAACTTATAAGGTTAAAAATAAGGTTCATATTTGTTTGTATGAATTTGAAGATAATGTGACTAGCCCTTAGTATGTTTAATTGTGTAGCCTCCATAAAATCCTCTCGGGAATAAGTGTTCTTTGCTTGAGGTTGCCGCGATCATACATACAAGTTAATGAATGGGCTCATGATTCGCAACTAAACACGATGACGACGACGAACGTGGGTCCGAAGTCAGAAAATTTACATTTTAGTCACGCGAACTGATTCTCAAAAGGCTGATACTCAGAGAGGTCGCTCACTTCTTCTATACTTTTTTAATAACCATGAAGTTTTCAGCCAATAGGCATTTTCGGGACAGCTGCAAGTTTTTCAATACCTTAGTTCGATTAATAATAATATCAAATTCCTTTCCCCAGTGGTACTCAAACGTCTTGACGATAGCAGCGACAAGGTTCGTTCCTACGCCGTCCAGACACTAATCACTTTATTCACGAACCGACCGGATCCGTACGACACAATCTTGTATGGCGCTCACATTGATGCACTCTATAGTGCCATGCTCGTACATCTGGATGATGCAGACGAAGCTTTCAGGAAACAGATGCTTGGTGAGTTTGAACTCAGGGCTTTTGAGAATTTGCAGGGTGGTTGGTGGTAGTCACTGGTAGCCAAGGATAAAGAAAGCTCTATGTCCAGCAGTGGACTGGTGTAGGCTGATGATGATACATTGTGGCAAGTCGCCATAATCTCAATATATTTTTTTTTTATGTGCAATTATCAAATAACTTATCCCATTCTGGGCGGAGCGGGAGGGTGTGTCAAGACTCTTACTGACTAAAACCCACCCATGTTCCTTCTGTTGCCTGTGTTGCCAGGTGCCTCGGTAACCCTTTCGTACCGTCCAGGCTTAATGGATTTATAAATTGATTTGTTAAACTTTGACTGCCTCGTGATGAGGTCCTGGATTCGATTCCCAGGTCGGGCAAAGTGTTATTGCGTTTTTCTATCAGGAATTTCTCAGTAGCAGCCTTTTTTTTTTTTTTTTTGGGTGGGAAATCATCAAATAACTTCTCCCGCTCTGGGCGGAGCGGGAGGGTGTGTCAGACTCTTACTGACTAAAACCCACCCGTATTCCTTCTTGTTGCCTGTGTTGCGGGGGCCTCGGTGACCCATAAGTACCTTCCCGCGACCCCAGCAGCCTGGAGTCAGTAAGTGCATTATTTGATTTTCTTGTTGGGTTTTTGGTAGATGATTATATTTTTTGTTTCAGAGGCGTTGATCAAGCTTACCGACATAGACCCGCCGAGTCTTATGAAGAAAGTCAAGGCAAATATACATCTTTACAGGAATAAGACCGCTTATGAAAGATTGTCTAGTCATATTGAGAAGATATTGTTGAATTATAAAGATAGTCAATCTTCTATCTAATAATTTTACTGATTAGATTTAATTATGAGGTAACACCAAATTGCGTTTTATATTTTAGTGGGTTAACTGAAACGGGTTTATTAATTTCGAACCAATTTGAACGCTAGAAGCAGAGTGGCCATTGTTGGCTATTTTCAAGTTTTATTCAATGCTTCGTGCACCATAAGTTGACTAGACATGGTTTAAGTGTGGAAAGTTTGAAAAATAGAAGGTTTTCTTATCGTAACTGTTACAATTATTATTAACTGTTATAATTATTATTAATGAATTGTGTCTTTGTCGTAATAATAGTTTCAATTTGTTTATTTTAATTATAGTGACTTCTTAGTTAATGGTTTGATTTGCTTTTATTTGTTTACGCAAGAGTGTTCACTTATATAAGTTTACGTGCAATAAAAACAAAATAAAACTTTTGTGGTTTAATTTAAAACTTATCAGAGTAGGTATTAGATTTTGCGCAATAAAAGGCTAAAACAGGATGCAGTAAGGATAGTTCCAGTTCCGCCCCAACCCGACCGATGACATTGAACATGACGCAGCAATCGAGAAACACTTGGGAGACTACTTCGATAGCTCCCGATGGCTCTCGCCTGGCGCAGTTAGACGCCTTCCTTCAAATGAAGCCCAGGAAGGCCCCCGGTGCTGACGGTATTACCCACACAGTGCTGCGTTACCTGCCGTTCCGTATGGTAACGGCGCTGGCGCGCCTGTATACGTTGATACTGCACATTATGCTGCCCAAGGCGGGACAGAATCATCTTGAAGCCGGACAGCTTCCGATGCGATGCTCGCGCTGTATGCAGACGACGCCGCGTACATTACTGCCTCGCTTAATGCGAAATACGTGGTGGTCAAAATGCAGCGCGCCCTCGATCTCCTTCTCGAGTGGCTGTCGAAATGGCGGCTGTCGGTGAACGTGGGTAAGACGCAGGCGATGGTCACAGGATCAGCGCCCCTCCCGCCACCCTCGAAACTACAAGGAGCCGACATCGATTGATCGCCCCGGGCCAAATACCTGGGTGTAACCATCGACCGTCCACAAGGTCTCATGTTCGCAAGGTCGCCGCGCAGGATAGGGTCGCCCGCAACCTGCTTCAACCTGTGTTCCCGTTCTGCATACCAGCGCGCGTCAAGCTGGGCGTGTATAAACTGTACGTGCGGCCAATCTTGACGTACGCCGCCCCGTGGTTTGCCCTCACTAGCGAGTCAAGCCGAAGGCTGCGCATAACAGAGCCTTGCTCTGCGGCCTATTATTGACGCCCCTCGCTTCGTGAGGAATGACGTTATTCAGCGGGACCTCGGGATTGAGAGCCAGGATGAGTTCGCGCGGCGCCACGCGAAGGGGATGTTTGCGCATCCGCTTGGCCACATGTCATACAGATAGCGCCCTGGCATACGTGCCCTCCCGACGCGAGACAGGGGTCTTCCGTCGGCGCCACGAGTAAGCTGCACCCAGGTTACACGCGGCTTACTCGAAACAATTGAACTCTACAGATTACATACATCTATTGCGTGGCGTGTGCTAGGTTAATATCGTCGCCTTAGAGTGAAAACCTCGGGAATGTTATTTGGTCATTTTTATTTATTACATTTTTGGAAAGCTAAATCTCGCAACGCACGCCTAGTTCCCACAAAAAAAGTTTAGTCACCTGTAGCGCCATCTATGGCGAGTTCGAAATTCTTGCAAAAGAACAGATGAGTTTTTCAATTTACCAACACCTAGAATTTAATAATTATTCCAGTAAAGTTGCCTTTTTCGCATATACGAGGTTTTCACTCTAAGGCGACGATATAGGCACGTGACGTAATTAGCACAGACACCCATTACTTAACAGGCATTTAACTCACACGCGTAGGCGTGGCGCGGATTGCGATACGCGTAGACACTGGGCGGTGTTTCACAATACAATGCCGCCCACACACACACGACAGTTCCTTAGCCCGGACCGTAATCGGCTAGCTCTCTAGGAGCGTCGAGTGGGCCCACGTCGCAGATCGCCTTCACTGGGCCTCCCCCGGGTAACCGAGGGTCTCACCTGGTGGGGGTTGACCGCCGTGGTGTCGTGAAGAAAGCGGCGCTGATATACACGTGATGCATGGGGGCGCGAATGCCAGGGCGCTATCTGCTTGACATGTGGCCAAGCGGATGCGTCTGCACGCGGGAACATTCAACAAGATTACCTTCGCGAGGCGCCATGAACAGATGGCGCTGGTCAATCGCTTTGCGATTTCTTTCCCATTCTATCTTTTTATGCTTAAAAGACCATAGTCTGAATGAAATCGATACTGGACATTTGACGTTTTTAACTTTTTGTTTGACACTTTTTTGACATGCGCGTGTGAGCCGCGCCGCCCCGTGGTATCTGTTTGTTCTGTTTGTCTATAAATAAATAAAATTATTATACAAATCTATTTCTTAATGTTATTTTATTAATCAGACATTTTTATTATATGTAAATAATGGAGGTAGTACGTAGCAGTGAGTAAAAATTACAAGTTGTTTGGGATACCGTAAACGCGGCAAACCCTCATTGATTATTAATTATTTTTCAGATTTTAAGGAAAAATTGCCCATAATAAGTAATTCTATAGAGAAAGCGGACTTTTTATCGATAGATGCGGAGTTTACAGGGCTTATAAATGGGCGGGACGTGTCTATTTACGATTCGCCCAAGGAGTATTACATTCGTATTATGAACGGCTCGTGTGAGTTTCTATTGATACAGTTTGGCCTGAGTGCCTTTTACTGGGATGAGAAGAAAAAGCACTACATGAATGACACGTACAATTTCTACTTGTACCCGCGCGGCCGGCCTGGGCCGGACAGAATGTTCCTCTGCCAGAGTTCCAGCTTAGATTTCTTGGCTTCAAATGGATTTAACTTTAACAAGCTTATAAAAGAAGGTGAGTAGCAATATAATATATATAATATTCTTGATTGTCGAAACTGTCCAACTTTAAAAAAAGGATACAAACAGGAGAGGAAGTTATGTTGGAGGCACGTTAAGTCTTGTCTCCAACATAACTGAATTAAAGTCTATTATTTTGTTAGTCTTGTCACAAGACTAAAAAAACAATAGACTTTAATTATAAAATATAAAGAATATGGTTGAAACTAGTTTTAATTAATGCTTGAGTATTGAGTGATGTTCTGTAATATGGGATAATATTGGCACTAAATAGGAAAAAAATGTGGATGACTCAATAATTCAAATAATTCTTGAATTTTATCCTCAAAATTTTCCTCCACTATGTAATGGCCTCTCAAATAGCTGTTTTGTGCTCATTTAATCACAAGCCCGAGTTAGGTAATCTGATTCTTCATATTACATTTTCATAATGTCTACAGGTATTACATACATGACTGCCTTGACTGAGTCAAAGCTACGAGAATCCTTGACCGAGAGGCAACAGACGTACAGCAAGGAGAAGGATACTGTGAGAATACCTGAGGAAAACAAACAGCTCATTGAGGACATCTGGTAATATTTTAATTTTAATTAATATTGAGTTGTGATGGCCTCATGAATTGAGGTTTCACCTCATGCACGAATGTGCCTTTGTTCATACATAATTATGTACTTTCTAAGTTGGTGGACGTGGCCACCTATTGTGCTCAAATCATTTAACCCTAGAATGATAACCATATTTAATATTGCAAGGTACATTAAAGATAACCATACACCTCAGTAGTGCACTCTGTTAAAATGCCATAATTTTACATATTTCGTTAATTAATTTTATATAATACCCCGTGGGTATATCGGGATAAAAAGTATCCTATGTGTTATTCCTGGTTATAAACTATCTGTGTGCCAAATTTCATCCAAATCCATTCAGTACTTTTTGCATGAAAGAGTAACAAATATCCATCCATTCATCCTTACAAACTTTCGCATTTATAATATTAGTAGGATATTTCAATAGTATCATATAAAGGTTAGTTTTCGCTTTATAAAATGTATGCAAATAATTTTGTAATTAATTAATTTATTTTTAAGAAATAAATTACAAGATGGTTATTAATATTAACTAAATTAAATTAAAACTAAGTTAAACCTAAAAAAGGCCCTCGAGGAATTGTACCGAAGATGCTGGCGGCATTTCCTGATGCGAAAGTAGTGAAAGAAGTAAATTAGCTTGATAATGATAATAAATCTCTTAAAATTCGGTAACTAAAATCAATAGTCTCTTTCAAAAGAACATAATATTTACATAAAAAAAAGTTACAAAATTATTATTATTTTCTTGCAGTGTTGATTATTAAAAATATTGTTAGTCTGAAAAAAATTTATAACTAGAAAAACCTATTTTAGAAACATTATTACGCCCTTGAACTGAATTTTCTGGGGGCGCTTCCGAGAGAATCCAACATCAACCTGCACATAATTATCGCTCATGAGATCTTTTAACTCGCGAGCGCTTTCCATCTGTTCATTACCGACCTTTTCATCACCATGATCCAATAATGAAAATATTGCGTCTTCTACCAACGTATTTCTGGTTGTTTTAATGAGTATGTTCGAAATATTAAATAAAAGGCCCTAAAATTACGTCTATAATGAGAAAATAAGCATTACAACTCAACACTAACTCAGGAAAACATGAAGACCTAATATAATTAATATATAATTAGAGGTAACTAGGGAGGGAGGGGCTAGTGGCTAAGTAATAACAGCCGCACGGGTCGATCGATCAGGTTACACCTTACACAATCGTGTTGCATTGTTCACATTTATAAATTGCTTACTATTGAACATTTTTTCATGATGAGAGTATTCTTTAAACGTTTTAGGATTCATGAAGTGTTTTGTCATGTTATCATTAGATCATAATTATTATCATTATCATGTGTTTTTGTGACCATGATTTTTGTTATTATGTTATGGATGTATAGCCAAGATCTTTTCGCCCTTTTGTAAAATGACCAGTTGAAGCAGTAAAACATTGATTTACTTTATATTTACAGTAAAAAAGTCAAGAATTTTATTGACAACACGACTGAGGATGAGATGGAGATTGACAGATGCAACTCCTTTATAAGGATGCTACTCTTCCAAGAGTTAAGAGCCAGGTTCAAGGATGATGTTATGGTGGATACCAAGGTCTTAGAAAATAAAAACAGGTAATCATTTGATTCTCTAGTTGTGGAACTCATCTAGGTTACCTTGCCACCTCTTTCTGGGCCGACTACTTCTTATTGGTTTCAATCCCCAGGCAAAGTATGCAACCCAGAGTCTGGATTTGTATAGTGTTGAAGCCTAACCTGTTAAGCCCCGCGCGACACCGATTCGGAGTCAAACAATAGAAAATCAATTGTGTCTCATTAGATGTCCTTGACCAATTAAAATTGACTTTCAATATTTTAATGTTGAATAATATTGTGTGCATTTGTGTAGAGGTTTGCTTATTGAAACTAGCATCTTGTTACTTTAATATTTGCATGCAAATTTATGGCGAACTGTGTCATCGCACTAACAATTTATATACCTACCATCTTTTGTACCGCGTTTACTGCAAATAAATGACTTTGACTTTGGCTACATTATACAGGATGCGTTAGTTATTTTAGTTGATATACAGGCACAAATATTCATCTTTCCTCTGCACTGCCAATGTTCGTTTTTATTGTGTATAAACTTTTTAAGCATACTTAATATACATAAAAGAATTGAATTGATTATTCAGCACTCACAACATTGTTAAAAAGTAGTTGTAAGTTAGCTGGGCTGTATGTAATAGCTTGTTGCACTGTGCATTCTCACGGGCTCGCTTGAAATTAAATGTGACTCAAAATAATGTATCTTTCAGAGTACTCAAAGTGATACGTAAAAAAGGTGATATGGATCAAGAAACTATGAGGAAAAAGAGAGAATGGGATGAGTTAGAAGAGGCTGTAGGCTTCTCCAAAGTGGCCAAGATGATCAGTCAGTCGGTGAGTTAATTATTTACATGTATAAGAATTTAATAACCTTTCATGAAGAGGCTTATTTTCACATGTAGAATCCAAATTAAGTGAAGGTGACATCACGGGAGCAGCCAGGCTACTTTTCAGTAGCGATGTCCCGGCGCCTTACTCTCCAGAAACTCTTTCAGCCCTGGAGAGGAAACTTCCAGCGCCTGCGGTCGGTCTCACCTTCCCGACCCCTCCTCGTTCCCAAATTAGATTCTAATCCTTTTAAAGTTACTGTCCCCCAGCCGATTGCAGCCGTGAGCTCCTACCGAAGTGGCTTCGCCAGCAGCCTCGACGGCCAGACTCCTCAGTATTTAAAAGACTTATTGAGTTCAGGCGCCGGGAAGCTCGATGAGTCGCTTTTGAAGGAGTTTGCGACTCTAAATTAACCTAATGCTCAACGGCGGTGTGAATAATGCCGTCGTCGAAGTCTTGTACGGGGCCAACTTATGTGCCCTGGGCAAGAGTGACGGCGGCATTCGTCCCAATTCAATGCCGTTGGGTGCACCTACAGGTGTACGACAGCCAAAATATGCTGCAAATTCTATGGTGAAATTTAAAAAAATAAGTTGCAGCCCCAGCAGCTTGGCTTTGGATACAAAGAGGGTGCGTGGCTGCCGTACATTCCAGTTTTTTTAATTCCAGTAAAGGTGAGGTCAGACTTAAGGTTGACGTTAAGAACGGCTTCAACTTCGTTAACAGGGACACTTTGTTGACTGAAGTACAAAAGGAGTTATCGAAAATGTATGGATTTTTGTGGCAGCAGTGCTACAGACACTCATCAAAATTACTATATACAGACAACATTTTGGAATCTGCAGTTGGATGCCAACGAGGGGGATTTTAAGAGGAGACGTAGACTTTGTTCTAAAAGATCTCCAATTCCTAAAGCAGCAGTTCTAAATTGCTGCTGCAGGTGCAGAAAACCTCAAACGGCGCAAATATAACAACCTTATTGAGAGCTATATGTTTAAGTTGTTTGAGGTTGAAACACTAGGATCGTGGGGTCCGAGTGCTCATCGAGTATTTCGGGACATCGCCAAGTGGTTGGTCGACTATTCACGTGACCAGTGGGCTGCCCTATTTTTAGGCCAATGAATAAGCATTGCCATCCAACGTGGCGTGGACGAATTTTTTGATGTCCATTGAGCTCTTCCCCCTTTTTTCCTTCATATACTTGTTCTTAATATAAATATTGTAGTGTTAAATTGTATATTGTATTTAAATATAATATGTAAATAAATATTTAATAAAGTAATAACTAAGGATTTAATTAAATTTTATGGATCAACTAAATCGAAAGCTGAAGAATTCTACTATTGTGACCGTCTTGTTTGCTTCTTAAAGTCTCATTAAGTTCTTCGAAAAGATTCTGCAAACACAGTGATCAGCCTGGCATCTATGAAAGTTAAAAGTTTCTAAAGTGTGATAAGCTTCCAACAAATAAAAGACCAGACAGATGTTTTAAAAACAATGTCCTTTTAAAATATAAAAGAAATAGGTCAGTAGTAAACTAAAAATAAAAGTCGGTAATAACCTCTTCTGACAGTGGCGGTTGAATGTGAAGTCTACTTGTTACAGGACCACGGCTCTTGATAAAATAAGGACTTGTCCTACACACACATGACACACATGACACACATGAACCCTAAAAACATTACACTCTTTCACTCTCATCACACGACTGCCCAAAAAAGAGTGTAATATGTTTAGGGTTCATGTGTGTATGTATCTATGTGGGTTTCTTTGTATCTTTATAATTTTTAAATGCTTAAACAGATTTAGATGTGTGGGGAACCGTTAGAATCCTTACATCGTTGCGAGTGGCATAGGCTATAAATATTTAAGAAAATATCAATATGGCGGCAGAAAGGCTCCTTTTTCAAAAGTGAAAAAAAAAATCTTCAATATTACAATATGGGTATCAAATTGAACGCCTTGGTGAGCACATGCCAAAACTATACAATTTATTGGCATACATTTTACTTATGTAGCGGTGTACATGCAAAACAAACATTACATATCCACACGGCCACGCTAACCACGCCTCGCCTCGCCGTGAGAGTATAAAACCACCTTTAGTGCTTTAAATAAAAATACCACCACTTAGCATTATATGTTTTAAAATAAAACTTGTCACTAATAAGTATTAAATAAAAAAAATAAATAAAAACTCGACTGGCCCGCCAAAAAACGAATAAAAAGTAAAAACAAGTTGTATTTGTTAACCTGTATATGCAAAACGAAACATAAACAGGAAAATAAAATTGTCATCGTTTAGTCAGCGAGTAAATGAGTGACCTTTCGCTTTTACCGATCTACTATTTTGTTCCTAATTTTGTGTGGACACAGCCAATGTCATTTAGGCGTCAAAAGATCCTTGTAGCAGTCTAAAGTCGAATTATTAATTCACTGGAGTAATCCGACTGATGTGCTAGCTGTCACTTTGTGTAATAAAATTGTAATATTTATTGTAATCTAAACGATCACCGTTTAGTTTAACTCTTTGACCGCCACGTCAAAAATGCAAAAACGTGCCCTCGGCGCCGAGCTACGCATTATTCCTTATAAATCTGTCATGTAGTCGTGACCGTGGCGTGCTGGGCACATTTTGGTTTGTCATCTATACATTACTGTGGCGGTCAAAAGGTTAATAGATATATATAAGTGCCAAATAAATGTATAATAATAAGTGTAAAACTCTAGAATACAATAAATATGACAATTTTATTACACAGTGACAGCTAGCACATGTCAGATTACTGCAATGAATTAATAATTCGGCTTTAGACTGCTACAAGGATCTTTTGACGCCTAAATAACGTTGGTAGCGCCTGAATGACAATTTCTGTAACATAAATTGTTTTAACAAATCAAGATGGTGGCGTTAGCTCCAATTATGGCCACGCGCCAAAAGAATTTAGTAGCATTGTATTTGATTTGTTTTGGTCCACAGGAAAAACTCGTCGTCGGGCACAACATGTTGCTGGACATCCTTCACACACTGAGCCACTTCTTCCAAGAGCTGCCCGCCGACTACCCCGCCTTCAAGGAGTTCACACATTGTATGTTCCCCAAGTAAGTTGTTTGCAATATTCAGTTTTTTATTCTGTATTGTTTTCATATATATTTATTTTATATAAACCATTTTCTTTTTCTCCAGTTAGTACTAACTGTGACTCTTTGTAGATTTCAACTTTATTTTTAGTAAACACAACAGTTCCTTAGTTATTTGTGACTGCATTGACTGGCAACCACTTCTGTGATGTCGGGAACAAATAAAGCGTTATTCAAACAGCAACTCACCCTTCACTGTTCCTTGGCCACGTACTTCAACAGATTTGTCAATATAATAATAATTATAAAGATTTATTGTTCAACTAGGACTAGATTACATGGCAAGGTAATATATAAACTTACACTACAAACTTACTTACAAACTTATTAAAGTTTGCACCGGTGGGGCGGGCGATAAAGATACTCAACAGCGTCTCTCTACGATTGGATATCTTTACGTGCTCTTTGGCGGAATTCCAGAGGGTGACACTTAACTTATTGTCCTCTGTGTAACTTGTCGTTACTCAGAGTATATTTTAAATTAAATTAAGTTGGGACTACATTGTTGTATTGGGTTCCCACCTGTAAAAACAAATGTAAGTGGTAATAATAATAATAAATAAATATATAAATAAAACACAAACATAAAATTTCTTAATCTTAGTTAGTGGGTGCCACAGTGAGTTCCGTACACAGGTTATTTTGTAACCTATCACAAAATAACCTGTGTTTGGGAGAAACAAACATTATTATTTAGGTAAGCGTAGGGAGAACTTTAAGCAAAAAGGAGATTTTATTTATTTAATTTTTTAATGACTTGTGGACTTGTTTAGAATTCAGGCATTTGTTATTCACGGATGGATAACATTTTTCATCTGAGTGACTTTTTACTTTTGAACACAGGAACTTGAATGTTGCAGTAGCAACATACAAGCTAATAACGACACACTGCTATCTCCATGTTATTTGCCAAGCGCAGTGACTGTCCAATGTTCAGCAAGTTAAGGTCTTCGTAAAATATGATGTTCACAAAATATAGTGTTCACAAAATGTCATGTTTACAAAATATAGTGTTCATAAAATATAGTGTTCACAAAATGTCATGTTCACAAATTATTGTGTTCATAAAATATAAATGTCACAAAATGTGACACATTAGTTGTTGTACATAATACGTAATGGTTATTTACCTTTCTTATTTCCAGACTGTTAGACACAAAGTACATGTCGAGCTTGCCGCCGTTCAAAGACAAGCTCGGGTCCAGTGTTCTCCAAGAGCTACTGTCCACGCTCGCTGAGCCACCCTTCTCAATACCTAAAGTTGGTAAGTACTGATTATTTTATTGATAACATAACATCACGCTTCTATTCTCCGAAGGGTTGGGCTGAGGTGTTTGTTACACCCACAATTCATCAGTTATGTTGTAAGTCCCATGTAATAGGGGCACAAATCTAGTTTCCGGGTTGGTACTGTGAAATTTCTGATGAAAAACCTAATTATGTTTTTTTTTTCTAATTCGCTGTTAGACCCCGTTTTAAAGAGAGGTTTAAATAAAATGTTTTCCTAATCAACCATAGTGGAAGGTTTTGCCTTATTTTACTGGCTATATACACCTCGAGTCTCGACCTTGCGTCAAGTTGTGAAGACTCGGAACTGCTTTCTGACGTGCAGTAGCTGGAATTTCGAGTATTCGGTGAACGTCTAACCATACAAAAAAGGTCCACTTAAGAAAGGCTATCTATTTTTAAATGTTGCCACTTGAGATATTATATTTAAATGCTGCTCAAGTTGATTTTATGTATAGGTCAACACCGGCTGTCGCTGAAAACCTGCAAACCAGGGGCTCTGTCTAAACGGCCATCGATCAGCATAATGCTGCGATCCTATTCGCAGCATTATGCTGATCGATGGCCGTTTTACGTAGATGTGACGCATATTTTCCCCTAACTTGTTATTTCGTGTTTGTGTTCTTTTCTTTGTTGCGTTATGTTTACCGCAAATAAATATATTTTCTTTTTCCTGTTAATTTGGGTCGGCGCAACACGTTTTCATTTACCATTCTCTCCTGTCAACCGCCACGCTATCATTCAATCCCTTTTCATTCACTCCCTTTCCCCAATATACTATCATATCTTTAACCTATTGACTGCCACGTCAAAAATGCAAAGACGTGCCCTCGACGCTAAGCTACGAATTATTCCTTAAAACCTGTCATGTAGTCGTGACCGTGGCGTGCTGGGCACATTTTGGTCTGTCATCTATACATGACTGTGGCGATCAAAAGGTTAAGCATTACAAGCATTTCTTTGAGCGTTAACACTCATATCACAACCTAAAAAACTGTCTTGTATGGATCAGAATGTTGGGCTACAAAAGGGATGAATGAAAGGCAATTGCATGCAGTTGAGATGAGAATGCTAAGAGGGATGTGTGGTGTGACACGAATGGATAGAATAAGAAATGAGTACATAAGAGGAAGTTTGAAAGTGGCACCGGTGACTGAAAAGTTGTGCAGAAATCTGTTGGCATGATATGGGCATGTGATGCGGAGGAATGAGGAAAATATCGTGAGGAAAGTCTTAAGTATGAATGTCGATGGCTATAAGAGTAGAGGAAGACCAAAGAAACGATGGATGGACTGTGAAAGATGATATAGCTAGAAAGGGGGAGACGACCGAGATGACAACTAATAGAGAAGTATGGAAGAAAGGGACATGCTGCGCCGACCCCAAATAAATTGGGATAAGGGCAGGAGAATGATGATGATCACAGCCTAAAAAAATTGCTTCCATTTCCACACAGGATCTCTAGAAGGCCGCGGCTACTCCCACCTCGATGACAAGGAACACGAGGCAGGATATGACGCGTACATCACAGGCCTCTGCTTCCTAGCAATGCACGCGCATCTCTCGCGCATGCGCGGTGAAGACTCTGTGCGATTGGCACCCCAGTCAGCCACTCTGAAGCCTTTCTTGAACAAACTATTTTTGGCGAAGACTGCGAGGCAGGATAGTCCGTATATCAATCTTGTGGGCGATGATCGTAAGTGTTTCTCTGTTTATATGGATATTTTTAAATAAAAACTTTATATTTAGTGCGGCGGCAATGCTTTAGTGCTAAGAAAACGCATGACAGAACTAGTTTTAGAACTCTTAAAATAGAGTAGAGTCCGGGTCATGTGCGTATCAATTAGTTAATTCTAGCTAAGGCACTTATCTTCTGTCTTCTGAAATCTAAAAATATTAATTTCTGAATTCTCCGGCTCCTAGCCGGACCGCCTTTAATCGGTCAAGGACAGCTAATGAGACACAATTGATTTTCCATTGTTTGGCTCCGATTGGATACAAGAATGGAATATGAATAAAATATTACAATTGTACGAGACGTGTTTTTTTCTGTAATAGATAAATGATGCATATACGCATAAAATCCTACGCACATTATACTAAATAAAACCATAAACAATCCCAGTTACACTTATACATACACTTATAATATTGTGTAATATAATGTATCGGTGTCTTTATGTTTTATGCCAATTTTACTTACACTCCCTGGATTTAGGTAGTTAAATAAAAGTAAACAGAAAAAACCACGTGACGAGAAAGCTGTCAAGTAACCGACTACACGTAATACCTGTCACTTCAGATGTCATGCTACATTACAGTTATACTCTTCGATTTAGCAACGTTATAATTCGTTGACGTTTAGAAAACCTGTCTTTTTGGGCTCTGTAGAATAGACAGATTACAAAATATTATATTATTATTATAAGTCTAACCAAAAAATTGTGTTCAAGCAGTTACATCTACGAAGAGTAGTTTAAGAATAAATGATAAAGTTTAACATACATTAATAAAAGAGGCTCATTTACAAGCTGTTCACGAACCGTCTCGCCAGGAGACTTGACGAGTTCCAGCCACCAGAACAAGCCGGTTTGTGAAAAGGCTTCAGTACCGTGGATCACATCCATACTATTCGGCAGATTGTACAGAAGACCGAAGAGCACAACCAGCCGCTGTGTATGGCATTCGCGGACTACGAGAAAGCCTTCCACTCTATCGAAATATGGGCAGTTCTGGCCTCACTGCAACGATCTCGAATTGACTGGCACTACATCGATGACGCTGCAGCGATGTCTGTCCAGATCCAGGATAAAAAAACCGGCCCTATCCAACTGCTCAGGGGGTAAGACAAGGGGATGTGATATACCCGAAACTTTTCACCAATGCGTTGGTGGACGTGTCTAAAACGCTGGACTGGACTGGACAAAGTATCAACGTAAACAGCGAGTAAATCTCACACCTTCGTTTTGCCGATGACATCGTCATAATAATGGCAGAGACGCTGGAACAGTTAGACCAGATGCTGCACAGTCTAAATGGAGCCTCTCAGTGGGTTGGCCTCGGCATGAATTTGGACAAGACGAAAGTCATGTACAATTCGCACGTCTTGCCGAGTCCAATCCACATCGAAGCGTTGCTTGTCGAAGTTGTGAAGGAGTACGTCGACTTAGGACAAGTTATCCAGCTCGGTAGACACGACATTGAGAAAGAAGTCGACAGAAGGATCCGATTGGGTTGGGCAGCGTTAAAACTTCGTCAAGTCCTCTCGTCGCCAATCCCGCAGTGTTTGAAGACTAAGGTCTTCAACTAGTGCGTCCTGCTCGTTATGACATACGGTGCCGAAACGTGGACATTGACAGTCGGGCTGGTCCACAAATTCAAGGTCACTCAGCGTGCTATGGAGCGGGCTATGCTCGGAGTTTCTTTGAAGGATAAGATCAGAAATGAAGTTATCCGGAAGAGAACCGGAGTTACTTAGCCTGCAGAGTAAGCAAGCTGAAGTGGCAGTGGGCTGGCCATGTTTGTCGAACTACCGATGGTCGGTGGAACAGACGAGTCCTGGAGTGGAGACCGCGTATCGGCAAGCGTAGTGTGGGACGCCCCCCAGCTAGATGGACCGACGACCTTAAATACGTGGCTGGGACGGAAGGCGGAGGACAGGGTGTTGTGGCGCAGCCTGGGAGAGGCCTATGTATAGGTTATACCACGTATATAACAAGAAAGTTCAATTATACAAACCCTTTTACGATTTGTTTACCTTTATTTAATTACCTAAACCAATGGAGTATAGTTATTAATTTTATATGATAGTGCTTGTGGCAAAATTGTATGTTACTGGGCTGTCAATGCAAGGTGCTAATACCTATTAGAAATTGTTACACTAACCTTAGATTTTAGTAACACTTTTTTTAAATGTAATGAAATGATTTTGTAAGTAGGTTTCTACAAACAATTTTACACGTCAATCATATTTTTTAAAAACAAACTAGATGTGTTTTCTATCTGATTACTCTGAGAAGAAAGGCCGAAACTAACTCGAGAAAAGAGGTCAGTTTCTTTTAAAGTCCAGACATAATCTTGGTCAGATCATGTTAAGACCATGTAGATTGGTGTCTGAAATGGTCTTTTGAGGAAAGAACCACACTGATTGAGTGGACCTATCCAGTCAGTGCACGCATTTGTCAGTAATCGTGCAGCTCAACTTAGAACTTAAGGAGCTCAACGATTCGACGAACAATATGAAAGGACATTTGGGTAGGCCGCTTAAATGACTCAAACTGCCAGACCAAGATTAAAACTAACTGGGAGAACACTGTAAACAATTGTTTGTTGGCCATTAGAGAAAAATAATGTAACGTATTTGTTTCAGCTACGCCGTGCAGGGACCACGTGTTCCACCTCGAGTTCCCCAGGGAGTGGCAGAGGAACGACCTCAACCAACTGTTCAGTCCTTTTGGTGAGATACGTATTGCTTTTATATTTTTATCAACTCAGTTTGCTTCAAAAAATACTCGTTTGTAAAAGTGATGCAGGACTGTGTGAGAGGACGAAGTTGACCCGTGTAAAGTCAAAATTTAAGAGTAACATCTGACTAAAAGCCGCCCCCACTAAAATTGCTTATAGGCATGTTGGTTCAGTGAGATAAAGAGCCATGAATACGCTGTACGCCACAGTGAGAAGTAATATTTATGTTATGGGCGTATTTATACATGCTGTAATCATTAAACTGCGAGCACAAATCGTAAAATTCTTTAGTGATAATTTTGTCCCATTGCCCTTCATTATTACAGCCCGATTCAAACTGTATGGCGGCTCTGAACATGAGGCGAGTCGCTGCGCAGTAACGAATTCATGTGTCAGCAGGGGTGAGGGGTGGCACACTTCAGAGCCGCCATTAAGTTTGACGCGTACTATATACTTGGGAGGCTCATGTACAGCAACTTTCTTTTACTTTGAGACGCCTCGGCGGCCGCTGCTAGACAACACTCTCCATAACAAACCAAGCGTGTCACCGTTTACTTGCACTACAACATAAGTGACTTATTAACTGACAGCTTTGAAAGCGGACCTGACAAGTTTTGTGCTCAACGCACTTTCGGCGCCACCATTTTCACAAGTACTGCCGTCTCTAGACGCTGCTGGCGCGGCGATTCTGTGCTCTGATAAATACGGTATTTCTTCCCACAGGGGCAATAACAGTGCACTTCATAGACGAGACGTCAGCTTACATCGGCCTGGACCGCCGCGAGCAGGCCGGAGACGTCATGCGTGCGCTCGCTAAGAACGCACGCGTCACTCTGACGCCTTACTACAAATACAAGGCCTACAGCGGTGGGGGGGATAGTGAGGTAATTTATGCGTTGTATTGTCGTACGTTTCAGTTATGACCGCATGCCACGCCCCCTGACGGGGGCGACATTCCGAATGTCTCACTTGTGAAGTATGCTATAGATTGGCTACTGGTAGGCGAGTTTTTCACTCATGGTGTAGGGGACATCGATGCGCAAACTGTTACCACATGATTCTAGACCAACGGCGTAAATAAAATAATCGGGTATTAAAAAAATATCAGCTTTTTCATATAAAGTGCAGTTCCTGCATTGTCAAAATGTATGGAAAAGCTGTTTTTTTTATAATCGTTTAACCATTTCAGCGCTGGTGGGTCTAAAATAATGTACTGAGGGCCTACCATACATTTTTAAAATATTTGCCAAGTGCAGAGCAATTCAACTCCGGTTAGCTTGCTGAAATGTTGTGATGTATTCACCAATTTAGGTTACGTGATCGTGGGCGGCCCGCTACTTGGCGCGCTCATGATACAAACTAGCATGACAGTTTATTTTTCGTCTAAAACTGCCCTGCTATAGAGTTTATGGTATGGAATAGTTTACGCGGTGATGTCCCTTACACCCTGTATAAGTTTCAATAAGTGGTGCCAAATACTATTTATAGTTTTGTATGATATTAATAAATAGTCAATAGGTTATTAGAGTGCCTTCGCATTCGGCGTTGGCTCAGCGTAGGCGTTCGTCGAACGCAGCGCAAACGCTACGTATATGTGACGCTGAAACCGACGTAGTTTAGATACAACCACGTCTTATCGACGCTAGTGCAGCGTATGCATTTCCGCTCACACGGCACGCTCATTGCGACAACCCTTTTATTGGGTCTGGTTGGCTTATTCGAGTTTTTTTATTTCAAATCATCTCGTTTTTGTGTTGAGGGTGTTGTTTTCTATGAAATTCTATAGATTAGTCCTTTCCCATGGGATCGATATACCGTCATCGACAATTTTCTATTCACCTTTGAGTTACTCTTTGGAAGAAACTATCCAATAACCACGCTAGCAATTCGTTTATGAGCTATCCACAAACGTCATTTGACCATTCATGTAATTTAAGCAAATGATATTTCAGGTTTAAATGACATCTAAGGGAGATGCCATTTAAACAACATTTAATTATAAATGATATATAACCACAAGATGTAATTTGAACATCAATGTAAATTGATTATTACTGTCATTTGAACCTTAAAATTAAATCAATAGTTTATGGTCAAGTTACTTGCATTTGACCATAAACTTTTGATTTTATTTCCAAATCGTGAGACAAAGGCGTACGCTGATGACAGTATTAAATCCCATGTGATTGGTGAATGTATTAGAATTCATTTTTTTCTCCTATTTGCCCCATCCTGGGCCGGCTGAGATCTCAAGTAAGTATGAATACACTGTACTTTTTCATTTTTCCAAAATATTGTTGATTTAATATGATATTATCAGAAACCGCGTTCTTCAAAAGTCATTGGAATTTTGTATTTTAAGTAAGACTAAAGATAAAATTATTTTTTTGGAAATATGAATGGTGTATCTAAAAGTATTTAGTGAAGGTCAATGTGTAGTTAGCAGGACGTTTAATTGTTAGGGAAAGCAGTTAAAATGCTTTTCTGTAGCTTTTAATAAGGCCTCTATTACTATTACATATCCATTTTATAGTTAGAAAATACACTATAAAATTCTGTCGTTATCATTATACTTCTAAAAAGTATCATTAATATATAAAGTTCTGTCGTTATCATTATACTTCTAAAAAGTATCATTAATATATAAAGTTCTGTCGTTATCATTATACTTCTAGAAAGTATCATTAATATATAAAGTTCTGTCGTTATCATTATACTTCTAGAAAGTATCATTAATATATAAAGTTCTGTCGTTATCATTATACTTCTAGAAAGTATCATTAATCTATGAAGTTCGGTTTTGTTATCATTAAACTATAAAGTTCTGCCGTTATCATTAGCTTCTGCCCGCGGCTTCGTGTGCGTCGGAAATTATCCCACGGGACGTGCTACCGGTATAAAAAGTATCATATGTGCTCACCCAGGCCATGGCCTATCCGTATACCTATCATCCAAATCCAACCTATCCGTATACCTATCATCCAAATCCAGCCTATCCGTATACATATCATCCAAATCCAGCCTATCCGTATACCTATCATCCAAATTCAGTCTATCCGTATACCTATCATCCAAATCCAGCCTATCCGTATACCTATCATCCAAATCCAGCCTATCCGTATACCTATCGTCCAAATCCAGCCGTTAAAGCGTGAAAAGGCTGCAGAAAGACAGACAACAAATAAATGCAAATAATATTTTTATTATTAAACAGATTTTTTATTATATTCAAATCAAAAGTAATTTTTCAAACTAGGCTGAGAATGAGCACTTTTCGAACGTCAAAATTACATAAGACAGTCCCCCAAAAACGCCCGCCCTTCACCACTTCCTAGTGCTTTAGCTGGGAAGAAGAAGTGGCGCAACAAACTCCCCAGAAGCACAGCTGTCTGTTCAGTTAGAAAAACTTGATTCTTTACAAATCGTATGCAAAAAAAAGTTACACTATGAAACACAAAACATTAAATTAAATTATTTGCCATAGGTTAGCTAGCACATGCCAATATATCAACAAAATAATGAAAACTGCCCTCAAGCAAAATAAAAGATGGAACATAAAAACTTAAACAGAACTTAATACCTAAATAAAAGCCTCCAGTCATAAAGGGCGTGCCCGCTTATATAAAGCTATAGCTGTAACTCAAAGTCACAAATGATAAACTAGCACCATCGAACAAAAAAATAAAACAACGTTAATTACTAATAACAATAACAAAACCATGGTTAGAAAAACGAACCACAAGCAGCACCCGTTCACGAGCATAATGTAAAGATCAGCCGTCACCCTCTCGCCATTGTCCGCTTAATACGTATGTATTGCGTGGTGGTTATTAGGTAAAAAATTGTAATAACTCTTAAGCGGGTAGACCGATTGTAATGAAATAAATACTAAAATAAAATATTACCTTAAGATGCAAACCGACTATATTCCAATTCCTTAAATCTTTTAAAAACAGGTAAATAAAATTTTCAATAATCGTGTGTATTTTAAAATCATCGCCTATTTTACCACCTTGGGGGATAATTTTACAAAAACGCTGAAACACGTAATTTTATATTTGCTACCAAAAGTATAAATTTGAATTTTTGTATCCTTAACACAAGAAATGCAAAGTTCCCCATACAAACTTTCATCTCCTATATTATTCTTTTTAGAATTATTTGGATGCCATCTAATCTCCTTGCCAAATTTGATTGAAATCCGTTCTCTGGTTTAGGCGTGAAAAGGTAACTAACAGACAGACAGAGTTAGTTTACGTTAATTTATGATATTAGTATGGAATATATTATTGACTCAGCTATGTACGAGTCATAGACTGACATCTATAGAGCAAAAATGAACCTTGTTCGGATACAGTTTATGTACATATTTCTATAAACGACTGTGATCAAGCGTTTCATACAAATATGAACATATTAACATTATAATTATATTGGGTTCATTTTCGTATGAAACGCAACTGTACTTAGCTTGAGTCACATTATCATAATTAATAAAAATAAATGTAATAGTGGCCTACCGAGGGGAATGAATGAATAGTTTAAATCAAAGATATTCCAGTTCTGTACTCTGTTCCAAAACAATTTTGATTATTATTATTTTTTAATATTAAATTACTTTAGTTGTTTTTCATTTGATAATTGAGGTTATTTGTATTATCTTCAATTTCGTCGACGATTTTTCAAATACAATTTAATAATGTTATTCAAATAGTAATTGTTGCAAAAAGTGGTGAGTTATAAAGTTAAAACCTTTTAAATACTTGTACCTATGTGTTAATAATTCCCTTTAGTGAGTAATTGCGTAAGATAAATTCTGATTAGATTTGTTTACAATTTCATCAAAAAGTTTTGGAACACATTGTATTACATTGAACACCCGCATAATGCAAATTGATATACATAATAAGTAGTGTGTAGCAATTTGCATAGAATAATAACATGTAGAATAACACAACATAATAACAGCGACACCATGCGGAGCAAATGGACAACTGATTGGTCAAAATTGTAAATATTCGTTAGTAGGACTAGGTAGCTTTTAACTATAAATAGTATATAGGTATGCACATTTTAAAATAAAGGTATCATCATCAATTATTCATTACCATCAGCAGGCTTAGCATGACACTCTCTATTTCTTCGAAGAATAGACACGGCTATTTCCATACTAAGTGACATTTCGTTTCTCCTTTTTTGACATCCCACCGTAGAAATCCTTCTACATAAAAAAGGACCTAGACAAAGATAGTTAGAAACGAAAGACAAGATGACAGATTGTAGAAGGATTTCTACGGTGAGATGTCAAAAACTGAGAAACGAAATGTCACTTTGTATAGAAAGAGCCGTGTCTATTCTTCGAAGAAATAGAGAGAGTCATGCTAAGCCTGGTGGAGTCTGAGTATTATTTAAATTGACCTACGAACCTCCTCCAAAATGTAATATGCATCAAATAAACATTTTTGATTCACATATGATATGTTACGTCGAAAGTTTTGACTGGACCCACTGTTGCACGCTTCACAAAGGGGCTTAGAGTGTTTGATCATGATCCAAATTCGAAAAACGTCTGTTCTAAGTGCCCGTTGTACATTTTTTATGACGGACGGAAATGTCAGAATTAGAAAAAAAAACAAATTTTCCGGGTTTCGTCCGTC